>JAPVLO010000446.1:0-1200000 GCA_027257055.1 Cephalopachus bancanus | reverse complement strand
CCTGGGGCTGCTGAGGAGCAGCAAAGGCTCCACTTTGGGAGCCACTAGATAGCGCTCGGAGGGAATCTTTGGTGCCCAGGGAAAACTCTTCAGCGTCCTACGGGATGTGGGAAGTTTTGGTTATTCGGGGTGATGTCTCCAGTGTCTTGCTTCAAGGTTTCCTTCCTTAGTCCTTTCCTGCTTAAGGACAGCTCATCAGTGGGGTCAGTGAGGCTCAGGGGTGGGAGTTGCTGGCTCTGCCTCCCACTGACTGGCGACTTCAGGCAAACCGCCCTCTCTGAGCTTCTGTCCCTGTTTTACTGCATGATTGCGAGGATGAAATGAAATCGTATACGCAAGCGCTTGGAAAAGACACCTTACGTAATTCTCAGTACATAGTAGCCATTACTGGCTGGGCGCAGTGGCTCATGCCTGTTATCCCAGCACTTTGGGAGGCAGAAGCTAGTGGTTTGCTTGAGCTCAGGGGTTTGAGACCAGCCTGGGCAACTTGGCAAGACCTTACCTCTCCAATCCAAAAATTTTTTGGGCGTGGCGACATGTGCCTGTAATCCCAGTCCTTTGGGAGGCAGAGGTGAGAGGGTTGCCTGAGCCCAGGGGTTTGAGACCAGCCTAGCCAATATGGCAAGAACTCATCTCTACAATAAATTTTAAAAATAGTAGCCATTGCTCTATTGCAGATGATGGAACTAACGCATCAGATAACGACCCATAATCAAAAGAATGCACCAGCTGGAAATATTAGTTAAATGTAAAACTAATAAAGTTGGATTTAAAGACTTGCATAGGTTCAGAAAATCAGCTGCATAATCAGTATACATTATGGTGAGAAATAGTCTTATATCATGACATTAAAACTAGCTGTAATAACAGAATTGTAGGCCAGGTGCCATGTCTTAAGCCTGTAATCCCGGCACTTTTTGGAGGATTGAGGTGAAAGAATTGCCTGAGCCCAGGAGTTCGAAACCCACCTGGGCAACTTGGTGAGACCTCATTTCTCCAATAAATCAAAAACTTAGCTGGGCGTGGTAGCGCATGCCTGTAGTTCCAGCTACTTGGAAGACTGAGGTGGAAGGATTGCCTGAGCCCAGTAGGTTGAGGCTGCGGTGGCCATGAGCGTGCCACTGTATTTTAGCCTGGGTGACAGGGTAAGACTCCAACTCAAAATTAATACATAAATAACAGAATTGTAGTATCCAGGTCTGAGAAACATAGTTCCACCATACTCTGTATATGTTAAGCCACATGTGGAATATTTTATCTAGTTCTGGGTTCTGCATTTTTAGCGGTAGCAAATATGCCCCCCAGGGACCAGAATGGAGGAAGGTTCCTCAGTCATGTTATATAAAGTAAAGTTGAAAGACTGAGAGATGTCTAACATAGAAAAAAGAAGTCTCCAAGAAACATTAATGTATGTCTTCAAATAGCTTTTATTTTGTTTGCAAGAATATTTTTGTGGGTGACTTTCAGTGAGCAGAACTGGGTTCAAGAATGTTCCAGAGAAACGAGCTTTTGCCATAAAGGCCACTATTTGGACAACTAGAAGAATTTGAAAATGGAATATGTATTTGTATATGTCAGTGTTAGAGTTCCTTAATCTGATCTCTGTGTGGTTGTATAGGAGAATGTCCTTGTTCTTAGGAATACATATTGATTTCTTTTTTGAGTTGGAGTCTCGCTCTGTCACCCAGACTGGAGTGCAATGGCATGCTCCCGGCCACCGCACCCTCAACCTGCTGGGCTCCAGCAATCCTTCTGCCTCAGCCTTCCAAGTAGCTGGAACTACACGTGCACGCTACCACACCTGGCTAATTTTTTTTTTTAATTTATTGTACACACAAGGTCTCGCAAAGTTGCCTGCGTGGGTCTCGAACCCGCAGGCTCAGGCAGTCCACTAGCTTTGGCCTCCCAAAGCGCTGGGATTATAGGCTGAGCCACTGAGCCTGGCCAATTGATTTCTATCTAGAGATAAAGAAACATAATATCTACAACTTTTTCTCAAATGGTTAGGGGAAAAACATACCTAACTATATTTCTAACTAACACATCCATCCGTAGATACAGACGTCAACACACAGGGAGAGAGAATGACAAAGCAGATGAGTCCCTTCTTCATTGTAATGCTCTTAAAATTCTTCCATAATTTTGAAGTTCTTTCCAAGTAAAAAACTAAAAATGATAAATTACTAGAGCTATGCTTTGAGATCATGAACTTCCCCATCACTAGAAGTGTTCAACTCTGTTGCATAAGTGCAGTGTTAGGAACAAGTGTGAATTTTTTTTTTTTTTGAGTTGGAGTCTCACTCTGTCGCCCAGACTGGAGTGCAGCGGCCGCTCCCGGCCACGGCAGCCTCGACCTGCTGGGCTCCGGCGATCCTCCCGCCTCAGCCTTCTGAATAGCCGGAATTACAGGCATGTGCTACCACGCCCGGCTGATTTTTGATTTATTGTAGAGATGAGGTCTCGCTGCCCAGGCGGGTCTCGAACCCGCAGGCTCAGGCAATCCGCTCACCTCAGCCTCCCAAAGGCGCGGGATGACAGGCTGAGCCACCGAGCCCGGCTCAAGTGTGATATTTTAAAGGAAAATATAATTTCCGAAGTTAACCTTTCATTTTGTCGTTTTGCCAATTTTTCTCAAGGATGGCAAAGCAGAAAAAGCCGATGCCTCTACTTCTGGAAAAGCAAGTATGAAATCGATTCTCGAAAATCTGAGTGATCTTTGGGATCAAGAGCAATATGACTCAGAGTACAGCCTGGAAAACTTTATGCGTTCTCTCAAGTAACTATCACATATTATAAATGCAGTTGCTGCTAGTTCAGTTACATTTCTGCTGATATTCAGCAAATTTCTAAGTTTGTGGTGAACTTCTAACTCAATGTGTAAATAGACTTGAAGAATATTCAGCATAACGCTGGCTCTTGTTTCACTGGGGGGAACAAGTTATTCTCAAATATTTGCACTGTATTAAATTTAAATGTCAATGTGAAATGGTTGAAATTTTACATGCTGAAAAGCTGCAGAGCAGAGGAACCAAACCAGGTTTACACGCGCTACCAGGAGGCGTCTTACAGGGAAGCGCCGCCCGTCGTAGTCACTTGTACAGGATGATATCCGTGAGGACGTTCGTGTTCATGTACATTTTTTCTTTGAAGTAGAACTTGTTTTTTATAATTGATTAAAAACAGGGCTTTTTTTGTATGAAAGCCTTAATGAGCCATAATTTTAAGACTATAAGAATAATGACTATGATATCGGTCAGTCTTGGGACATGAAAATGTCAGACAATGAATTTAACCACGCCCTTGGTGGAAACCTTTATATATTTAATGCAGATGCATAGTGTTTTTCAAATCTTTAACATCATTTTTTTCAACTTTTCAGATATAATATCAACTCTTCTGAATACAAGTAATGGTATATTTAAGGCTACCATAACATCCTATTAAAAGGGTGGGGTTTTTTTAATTTATCTAATGGCTAGGATATAGCCAGTTTCAGAGAACATATGTACTCAATAGGTTTCAATCATATATATAATATATTTTTTGTAACTATGAACATATGCAGTTTTCCAGAAGTAGATTTTACACTGTTTAGAATTCCAAAACCTATGGTGAAAAGACTGTTTATTGTAGTCATGCATGACCGGAGCATAAAAGGGAGGAAGAATTCCTTTATATACACAGACATACATGAATACGCATATCTATATGCATAGATGCACCTAGCCTGCATCCAAGAGGGTGCCTGGCATGGACCTAAAATCATGTAGTTACACTGGCAGCAATAACAATGGGCGTGAAGCTGATTAACTAGCATCAGAAAAACGAACTTAATGGTGAGGGTGGGTGTATGTAGATAGATATCCATGTGTGTGTGTGTATATATATATATATATATATATATAATTTTATAAATTTCACACATAAATTAATACATGCCTGTGTGCATACGGATGTATGGGATATATTTGTGTATATATATGTACAGGTAATCAACATCCCCAAGGTTTTGGCTGGCCATACACAGAGGCATCAGTTGAAAAACCACCAGACCTCAGCTGTACAGTGACATGTGTTTTGTTTAAAATCATTAAAATTATACTGTTCTGCAGCGTTTAGACTTGGACATTTGTCACATTCAGTAGCTTTGACAACCATACTGTAACATGAAACCTAGCATTCCACAAGAGAATAAATATAAGATTGAAGCTATAAAACATATGCAACTGTGTGTTATTTGTAGAAAGTGATCACTAGAAACGGCATAAGATTATTCGTTCAGATCTACTGGCTTTTAAAAATCTGAACACTTTTCCTTCACTCTTTAGGATTTTTTTATTGAGATCATGGACGACTAAAAGGAAACTCATGACTTGATGTCAAGCATCCAGTGTACTTGAGTGTTTTCACTGTTTACTTGCTGTTTCCCTAAACCCTCGCATTAGCGTCGCTCCTGGTAATTGATGTTTTCTAAGGGAGCAATATGACATCGACGAGGTGCAGAGGGACAAGGGAATTCGTGCCATGAAAGTTGGGCCCGTTGGAAAGGCAGGGTGGAGCTAGAGGTCAGATGTGTGGGTGTTTAAACTTTAAAAGACTATAATCTAAAAGCTTGTATTAGTAAAACATTTCTAGAAGGGTGGACAGGAAAATGACGTGTGGCTGCTTCTGAATGGAAAACAGACGTGGGGCTGAGAGGAAAACTTCGTTGGCTGTAACACTTTGAAGATAAACCTTTGAGTTGTGAAATACTAAATCACACATTCCAACTTGTCATGCAAAGGAAAACCCAGAGAGGGGTAAGAACTAAGTCTTCTTGGTTAAGTGACCAGTCATAGCAGGACACCACAAGAACAATGGAGACGTGGAGAAAATTGAACTGAGTAATGAATGATATTAAAGAACTGCTGTCAACTTTATGGATATAATGATTTGGTAGTTACTTGTGTTTTTTTAATATGTGGGTAATAAAACAAGCACGGTAGAACGTTGGTGACCGCTTTAGGTTGGGTGATGGGTTCATGGATATCCCTGTTTCCCTCTTTTGTGTGTGTTTATGGTGGGAAATTTCAAACAATTGAAAATAACTATCGATTGAGAGATTATTAGCCTCATCACTAGTGTTTCCCATAGGAAAATCTTAAAATTGGGGAGTTAGGGTATAATTTTTGTTTCCTATATATACATACACATTTGTTCTACAATGTTAGATGGATTTATTCTACAATAATTGGATGTTGGAACTAATTGAACCAGTATAAACTTATTAAAAAGTAAATATTCCAGTGGAGCTATTTGAGAATGTGGCCACTTAGAGACAAAAATGGAACTACAAAAACATAATAAAAATTATAGGCCAGTCTCAGTGGCTCAGCCTGTAATCCCAGCACTTTGGGAGGCCGAGGCAAGTGGAATGCCTGTGTCCACAGGTTCGAGACCAGCCCCGTCAACTTGGCGAGATCTCATCTCTACAATAAATAAAAAAATCAGCCAGGCATGGTGGAGTGTAGTTCGGGCTACTTGGAAGGCTGAGGTGGAAGGATCACTGGAGCCCAGCAGGTTGAGGTTGCAGTGGCCATGAGTGCGCCACTGCACTCCAGCCTGGGCAACAGAGTGAGACTCCAACTCAAAAAAAGGAAAATTATAGAAGAGTAACAAGCTCACTACACATACCTTCTAAATACTTAAACCCGGTACAGTCTTCTACCTCCTGCAGACCTCCTCAGATTCCCAGAATACATATTGGCACCAGTGGAATCTACAGTGAAACTGACTGCAAGAACATATATTTTCAAATGCCAGGGAACTCAGTGTTAATCAGTAAAGCAAAAACTTGAGTTATGTCAGTTAATAGAAAATGAAAACATTTTCTATTCACACACAGTACTGCCAGTCACCATCTCCAAGGAGCTGAAAAGTGTCTTCTGCTTCAAGAAAGGGTTTTTGTGAGTCTCCAATAAATTCACTCAAACCAGGAAAGTTCTATTGAATATAGGGACTGAGATCCTAATTTCCATGTAGAGACAAAAGGCTTATTCCCCTCCATAAAGCTGCAAAGAGATCATGTATTCAGATAGGACTAAACAATCATCCATGGGTCCAGAAACACAAAAGTGTCTATGAGAAATCAGAATCCCAGGCCTGTATTACAAGTAAGTTTAAGTTTTGGTTTATGCTAAGTGTTGTATGCTGTAGGAACCACAAATAAAACAAAATAATTCTGTCACCCAAGCAGAAGCAAATACAAAAGTGGTCTGTAGAGAGAGTTTCAAGTAGGATCCTATAGGAATTACTGCAAGAGGAAAGATTATCAGGAAGGATTAAACCTACACATCTATAGGACAAAGAGTCAACAGATACAAATGGGATTCATTCTCTAAGAACTATGAGTAGAAAATCTGAAGTGCTATAAAACAATATTAAAATAGATGCGAAAATATGATGAAAGATTACATTTGAAAAAGAACCAATAAATGAGAAATAGTTATCAATGTATATTAGACACAGTTGAAGAAAAAATTTGTGAACTGGAAGATTAATCTTACAATCACCTACAATATGGAATACAGAGGGATTAATGAATAGAAAAATATGAAAGAGCAGGCAAAAATCATGGAAAATAGAAGTAGAGACTCTAATATATACTTATTTAGGAGGTCCAGAAGGAAAGCAAAATCATGGGAAAAGAGACAAGTTGCACCTATGTCTATTTTTGTACACCCCTGCAGGCAATTCATCAAGTTCTACCATCTCTAACTACAAAATATATTTCAAGTCCATTCACTGGTCTGTCTCCACTGCTACCACTGTACTTCCACCACCATCTTACCTCTCCTAAACTACTGTCCTCTAATTGGTCGTTCTACTTGCCCAATCCCCCAATGGCTTCCTGCAATTCAGGCCAAATCTCAACTCCTTACCGTATGCCCTACCAGTCGTGGGCCCTGTCCATCGCTCTGACTTTCTCTCTTGTATCCCCAGTCAAGTGAATATGTCCTCCTTGCTATACCTCAGTATAAAAGATGTGTTTCCCCCTTGGTTTGGGTTCTTGTACAGCTGGATAAACAGTGTCACAGGAGACATGGAGATGACTGAAGAGGGAGTAAATTAGGGGATGGCTAGAAGCAGTGGGAGATCAAGAATTCTGTCTTGGTCATGTTAAATTTGGGGTGTCCGTTGGATCTCAAAGTAGAGATGATCTCAAAGTAGAGACAGGCAAGAACATACAGTGTCTGGAACTCACAGGAAATAGTCAACACAGGAGATGCAAATTCGGAAGATAGTATTTTAAGGTATGGGCCTGAACACAGGGCAGTGAGAAATCAGTGAGTAACCAAGACGACATTGGTGAGTCTCAAAAACAGTCGTGAGTGAAAAACAAAAGAAAAAGGTGTAGTTTGAGTTCATTTAGATGAAGGTCAAACAGGATCAGGCACTTTCAGGGTGGGATGGTCGCAGAATAGATGAAGACAAAAACAATATTGTTTATGGATATTCAAAATATATATCTGGTTATTTCACATTTTAAGAAGTTTACCTGATCTCAAAAGTTACCTGATCTCAAAAGTTACCTAATCTCAAACCAGGCAAAGTGGGGACCAAAGGGAGGCCCAAACTTTACCAGTATTATGACCACTTGTGTACCTAATCTTGAATATTACCCCACATCTTTCAAGTAAAATTAAATTTTAAAAATTGTAAAACATAGAAAATTAAGCGACAGTTATATGCACAACAAATTACTGATTCTTTCCTACTGTGTACCAGACACAATGGGAGTGGCTCAAAGACCAGTGAGGAAGGGGACATGGAAGCCAACAGTTAGCATGGCTTCATTAATTTCAGAAAAGATAGCCTTCAGACAAAAGTGTCACTTGCAATAAAGAGAGGTATCTCCTACTGATAAAAGATTCTATTAACCAGGGAGGTACAGCAACTCTAAATTGATATACATTTCAAAATACATAAAGAAATATGGACACTGAGGTGAGTGGACTGCCTGAGCCCACGTGTTTGAGACCCGCTTTGGCAACTTGGTGAGACCTTATCTCTACAATAAATCAAAAAATTAGCGTGGTAGTGCGCGCCTGTAGTTCCAGCTACTTGGAAGGCTGAGGCGGAAGGATCGCCGGAGCCCAGCAGGTCGAGGCTGCGGTGGCCGGGAGCGGCCACTGCACTCCAGTCTGGGCGATGGAGTGAGACTCCAACTCAAAAAAACAAAACAAAACAAAAGAAATGGAAAAGTTCCGGGTCATAGTGGGATTTCAACAAACAAGTGGACCAGAAGAAAAAATGCAGTAGCATATAGACAGTTTTAACAGTACTTCAAACAAATGTGACTTAATTAATATATTACATATACAGATATACCCAACAACTCCAGAATACATTCTTTGGAAGCTCATGTGAAACATTTACCAAAACTAACCATATGATGAGCTTTAAGGCAACTCCTGGCAAATTTCAAGAAGCTGAAATCATACATAATGTCCACTTTCTCCATTATTCAGCAGTATACTTGAGTTTTAGCCAGTACAATAACAATTTTAAAAATGAAGACAATAAAATAACACCAGGCACGGTAGCTCATGCCTGTAATCTCAGCACTTTGGGAGGCAGAGGCAAGAGGAATGCCTGAGCTCAGGGGTTCAACACCAGCCTGGGCAACATGACGAGACCTTGTCTCTACAATAAATCAAAAACAACCAGGTGTGCTGGCACATGCCTGTAGTTCCAGCTACTTGGAAGGCTGAGGCTGCGGTGGTCATGAGCATGCCACTGCTCTCCAGCCTGGAAATAGACTCTGATTCAAAAATTTTTTTAAAATGGCTCTCGGTCTCTTTCTCTCTCTCTCTGTCGCTCTCTCCCTCTCTGCAGCTCTCTCCCCGCCTCTCTCTCTCTTACTCTCTCTTTCTCTCTCTTTTTTTTTTCCCGTTACAGATCCCCTCTGTAACAACCACTTTAATAAATCTCTTGGTCCTGGCAAAAAAATAAATAAATAAAACTTTATACTCACAGACAGCATGATTTTATGGAAAGTTCCAAAGATTCTACAAAACTAGCTGGGCACGGTGGCTCATGTTGTAATCCCAGCACTTTGGGAGGCCACAGCGAGAGGATTGCCTGAGCCCAGGGGTTTGAGACCAGCCTGGGCAACGTGACCAGACCTTATCTCTAGAATAAATTCTTTTAAAAAATGAGGCAGGTGTGGTCATGCATGCCTGTGGTTCCAGCTACTTGGAAGACTGAGGCAGAAGGATCACCTGAGCTCAGCAGGTCAAGGCTGTGGTGGCCTGAGCATGCTACTGCCTTCCATCCTGGGCAATGGTGAGACTCCAACTCAAAAAAAAAAAAAAAAAAAAGGTACTACAAAACTTCTAGAATTAAGTGATTTAGCAAGTTTGTGGGATAGAAGGTCAATACACAAAAAATCAATTGTATTTCTAGGCAATAAGAAATCAACAACTGAAATTTTTTAACATATCATATACAATTAGCACCCAAATCCATGAAATAGGTATACATTTTACAAAGTATGTAAAAACATCTACATGCTGAAGACTATAAAACACTGGTGAAAGAAATCAAAAAGACCTTGAAAAATGGATACACCATGTTCATGGATTGAAAATTCAATATTGCTAAGATTTCAGTTCTCTCCAAACTGATCTGTAGACCAAAAGCAATTCCAGTAAAAATCTCAGCAGATTTTTAAAAAATAAATCAATGACCTAAAGTTTATATAGAACAGCAAAGGAACCAGAGTGATCAAAACAACTATGAGTTGGGTGTACAGGCTCACACCTGTAATCCCAGTACTTTGAGAAGATTATTTGAGCCCAGGAGTTCAAGACCAGCCTAGGCAACATAGAAAGATTCCAGTCTCTACAAAAAAAAAAAAAATCACTAGCCTAGGCAGCTTGGTGAGACCTCATCTCTACAATTAATAAAAAAATTAGTCGGGTGTGGTGGCGTACGCCTGTAGTTCCAGCTACTCGGAAGGTTGAGGTGAAAGGATCGCCTGAGCCCAGCAGGTCGAGGCTGTGGTGGCCAGGAGCGGCCACTGCGCTCCAGCCTAGGTGACAGAGTGAGACTCCAACTCAAAAAAAAACATCAATCAAAAAATTAGCCAGGCGTGGTAGTGGCGGCTGGGGGGACAGCCAAGAAGAAAAGGCTGGAAGACTTACACTGCCAGATTTTAAAGATTATTATAAAAGTACAGTAATCAAGACAGCATAGTTTAGGTAGGTCAGCGGAACAGAACTGATTGCCTCACATTATACCCACACTTGCAAAGGCATTAAGACAATTCCATGGAGAAAAGATAAACTTTTCAAAAATTGGTTTTCATATACTGAAAAACAAAAGAAACATATATACCTCACACCTTATGCAAACCTTAACTCAAACTTAATCATGGACATACATTTTAAATCTAAAAACTATAAGACTTATAGAAGAAAACATTTTTAGAAATTTGTGACCTTGGGTTGAGTAGAGATTTTTTTAGATATGACACCAAAAGTACAATCCATAAAAGATACACGATATACATAATTGTTAAAAAAATATTTAAGTTTAGGCCAGGCGCTGTGGCTCATGGCTGTAATCCCAGCACTTTGGGGACCGAGGCGAGGATTGCCTGCGCCCAAGGGTTCGAGACCAGCCTGGGCAATGTGGTGAGACCTCGTCTCTACAATAGGTCAAAAAATTAGGCCGGCCATGGTGGTACTTGCCTGTGGTTCCAGCTACTTGGAAGACTGAGGCGAAAGGATCACCTGAGCCCAGCAGGCCAGGGCTGCAGTGGCCGTGAGTGTGCCACTGCACTCCAGCCTGGGTGACAAAGTGAGACTCCCACTCAAAAAAAAAAAAAAGGAAGGGAAATAAGCACATGAAAAGATACTCAACACCTTTTCTCATGGCTGTGTAGTGGCGTATCACTACCACCACACACTTCTTTTTTTTTTGAGTTGAAGTCTCATTCTTGCCAGCTAGACTGGAGTGCAGTGACACGCTCACAGTCACTGCAGCCTCAACGTGCTGGGCTCAGGTGATCCTTCCGCCTCAGCCTTCCAAGTAGCTGGAACTACAGGCGTACACCACCACACCTGGCTTTTTTTTTTTATTGATTGTAGAGACGAGGTCTCACCAAGTTGCCCAGGCTAGTCTCGAACCCACAGGCACAGGCAATCCTCTCGCCTCAGCCTCCCAAAGTGCTGGGATGACCGGCTGAGTCACTGCACTGGCCACCATCACACACTTCTGAGAATAGCTCCGATTTTAAAAACCGACAGTTCCAGCTGCTGATGAAGCCGCAGATCAGCTGGAACTCATCTTGCTGTGTGGAGCGCAAAACACGCCACTTTGGAAAACAACTTGACGGTGTCCTCAAGTTCCATACACACTATCCAGGTGACCCATCAATCCCACTAGGTATCTACCTAAGAGTTATGGAAACATGTCTACAAAAAACTTGTATACAAATGTTTACAGCAGCAGCATTCATAATAGACAAAGGGTGGAAACAACCCACATGTCCATCAACTGGCAGATGCATAAACAAAATGTGGTGTATTCATACAATGGAATCTTATTTAGCCATAAAAAGGAATAAATGCATGCTACAACATGAATGAATCTTTTTTTTTTTTTTGAGTCGGAGTCTCACTCTGTCACCTGGGCTGGAGTGCAGTGGCACGCTCACGGCTGGAACTACAGGCACGAGCCACCGTGCCTGGCTAATTTTTTGATTTGATGTAGAGATGAAGTCTTGCCAAGTTACCCACCCTGGGTTCGAACTCTTGAGCTCAGACAATCTTCTCACCTTAGCCTCCCAAAGTGCTGGGATTATAAGTGTGAGCCACTGTGCGCGGCCCATGGTTGCATCTTTTTTTTGAGTTGGAGTCTCGCTCTGTCGCCCAGACTGGAGTGCAGTGGCCGCTCCCGGCCACCGCAGCCTCGACCCGCTGGGCTCCGGCGATCCTTCCGCCTCAGCTTTCCGAGTAGCTGGAATTACAGGCGCACGCTACCACGCCCTGCTGATTTTTTGATTTATTGTAGAGATGAGGTCTCGCTGCCCAGGCGGGTCTCGAACCTGCGGGCTCAGGCCATCCACTCACCTCAGCCTCCCAAAGGCTCAGATTACAGGCTGAGCCACTGAGCCCGGCTTGGTTGCATCTTTCAAACATTATGCCAAGTGAAAGAAGTCAGTCACAGATGACAGCATGTTGCATGACTCCACTTAAATGAAATGTCCAGAGCTGAGAAATCTAATACAGACAGACAGAAAATTAGTGGCGACTAAGGGCTGAGAATACAGTATGGAGGCGATGAAGGCTTGTGCGGTGATGAAAGTGTTTTGAAGTTGACTGTGGCAATGGCTGCACATGCCTGTGAATATACTAAATATCACTGAATTGTACACTTTAAATGAGTGGATTGTATGGTACAAGAACTGTAGCTTGACAAAGCTGTTTTTTAAAAAATAGGAAAACCCAGAGACAAGAAGGGAAACGAACCAAGGACTCGAGGAAACGGAAGCCCCGACACCTGCACCTGCAGCAGACACCAGGCCCGGCCTGACTCTGAGCCAGATAAGCAAAACCTCACACCGAAGGCCTGTTCACCTCGGTTCCTGCTTCTCAATCTATCGTGTCTGGTTTATAACAGAAAACTGCACAAGACATGCCAGGCAGGAAGAGACAGGATGGGAAGAGACAAGGCGTCGGCACCACATTTAGATGTGGCAAAGATGTAGGGATGATCGGAGCAGACATCTCACGTGACAATGATGCCTGTGCCAGGAACTCGAAAGGGAAGAGTGGACAGCATGCAGTGACAGATGGATGACAGAGAGACCGGAAAGCTAAGAACCGAAAGGAAATGCTGAAAAGCAAAACTACATGGTAACAGGAAAAATCCCTTGATGGGCTTAACAGTAGGCTGGACATGGCTGAGGAAGGAGCCCAAAGCTTAAAATCGATCAGTAGAAACTTTGTTTTGTTTTTTTTCGAGTCGGAGTCTCACTCTGTCGCCCAGACTGGAGTGCAGTGGCCGCTCCCGGCCACCGCAGCCTCGACCTGCCGGGCTCCGGCGATCCTTCCGCCTCAGCCTTCCAAGGAGCTGGAACTACAGGCGCGCGCTACCACGCCTGGCTGATTTTTGATTTATTGTACAGATGAGGTCTTGCCAAGTTGCCCAGGTGGGTCTCGAACCCGCGGGCTCAGGCAATCCACTCACCTCAGCCTCCCAAGGTGCGGGATTACAGGCTGAGCCACCGAGCCCGGCCAGTAGAAACTTTGAAAGGCAAAGAGAAAAAAAAGAATGGAAATGACAAAACAATATCTAAGAACTATGGGACAGTTATAAAAGATGTAACACATGGCTGGGTGCGGTGCCTCAAGCCTGTAATCCCAGCACTTTGGGAGGCCGAGGTGAGAGGACTGCCTAAGTCCAGAGGTTTGGGACCAGCCTGAGCCACTTGGTGAGACTTCATCTCTACAGTAAATCAAAAAATTAGCCAGGTGTGGTGGCGCACACCTGTGGTTCCAGCTACTTGGAAGGCTGAGGCAGGAGAATCACTTGCACCCAGGAGGTGGAGGCTGCAGTGAGTGTGATTGCATCACTGCCCTCCAGCCTGAGCGACAGAGTGAAACTCAGAAAAAAAGAAAAGAAAAAAGAAATGGAATCAATAATAACTTTCCAAAACAGAAAGCTCTAGTCCCAGATGTTTCTATTGATGAATTCTACCAGACACGTAAGGAAGAAATGATACCAATTCTCCACATTCTCTTCTAGAAACCAGAAGCAAAACAAACACTTCCTTGCTGGGTGTGCTGGCTCATGCCTGTGATCCCAGCACTTTGGGAGGCAGAGGCAAGATGATTGCCTGAGCCCACGGGTTCGAGACCAGCCTGGGCAACATGGCGAAAACTTGTCTCTACAATAAATCAAAACAATTAGCCAGGTGTGGTGGCACATACCTGTAGTTCCGGCTACTTGGAAGGCTGAGGTGGAAGGATCACCTGAGTCCAGAGGGTCAACACTGGGGTGGCCACGAGTGTGCCCCCTGCACTCCAGCCTGGGCAACAGAGTGAGACTCCGACTCAGAAAAGGGGGTGGGTGGAGATTCCGACTCAAAAAAATGACATCATGTCATTGAAATTGCAAATTAAAGAAAGCGACCAGATACCACCAAGCAACTGCTAGAATGGTGAAAATGCACAACCCTGACGACACCAGATGCCAAAGAAGGCTGAGGTGAGAGGCTTGCCTCAGCCCCAGGGTTTGAAACCGGCTTGGGGAACTTGGTGAGACCTCATCTCTATAATAAATCAAGAAAAATTAGCTGGGCGTGGTGGTGCACGCCTGTAGTTCTAGCTCCTTGGAAGGCTGAAGTGGAAGGATCACCTGAGCCCAGCAGGTGGAGGCTGCGGTGGCCGGGAGCGTGCTTCTGCACTCCAGCCTGGGCGACAGAGTGAGGCCCTGACTCAAAAAAATAAATAAATAAATAAAAATAAAACAACAACAACGAAATACTATACAGTGTTCAAAAGAAAATGAGCCACGAGGCCAGGAAGGGACATGGAGGAACCCTAAATGCATCTCGCTGAATGGAAGAAGCCAGTTTTCACAGCCTGCTTACTGTCTGAGTCCAATTCTATGAGATTCTGGAAAAGGCTCAAACTGTAGAAACAATGAAGAGATCGGAGCTCGCCAGGGGCTCAAGGAGAGGGAAGGGCAGCCCAGGCGGAACACGTGAGATTTTCAGGGCAGTTCAGTTCTTCTGTACGATTCTGTGATGGTGGTTACGTGACATTATGCATTTATCAAAACTCATAAACATGCCCAGCACCAAGAGTGAACCCAAATATAAACCATGGATGTCAATTGCGTATCCGTATGGTACAATTGCTCGTTGTTAAAAATGCGCCCACTAATGCAAGATGTTAACAGTAAGGGAAATGAGACGGGAGGGAGGATGTGAAAGTCTCTAGATGATCAATTTTCTGAGTGTCGGAGCAAGTTGAAATTGGTCTAGAAAATAAAGTGATTTAAAAATAGCCACATGAAGCCGGGCTCATTGGCTCAGCCTGTAATCCTGCACCTTGGGAGCCTGAGGTGAGTGGATGGCCTGAGCCTGCGGGTTCGAGACCCGCCTGGGCAACTTGGTGAGACCTCATCTCTACAATAAATCAAAAATCAGCCGGGCGTGGTAGCGCGTGCCTGTAATTCCGGCTACTCGGAAGGCTGAGGCGGAAGGATCGCCGGAGCCCAGCAGGTCGAGGCTGTGGTGGCCGGGAGCGGCCACTGCACTCCAGCCTGGGTGACAGAGTGAGACTCCAACTCAAAAAAAAAAAAAAAGGCAACCCCCTCGAGTCCCCTCCCACTGTGGGAGCTTCTGTTCCCTTAATAAATTCTTTCTCAAAAAAAAGAAAAGAAAATGGGCAGAAGTAGAGACGGTTCCCCAAAGAGGACATACAAATGGCAGACATGCACATGAAAGGTGCTCATCACCGTTAGCCATCGGGGAAACGGAAATCAAAACTACAGTGGGATGTCACTGCCAATCAGCATGGCTAAAATAAAAATAGTGATGAGACCAAATGCAAGAGAGGATTCCGAGAAACTGGGTCACTCTTGTGTTTTGATGGGTGTGGGAAATGGCTAATCTCTACAAAAGAGTTTCGTGGTTTCCTAGAAAACTAGATAGGGTGCTCCCATGTGACCCTGCAGTCATCCTCCTGGGCATTTTAGCGCAGGGAAGATTAAGACGTGTTCACACAACAACTGGCACACAAAGGTTGGCATCCGTTTTATTTAATAGCCCCAAACCAGAAACAGTCCTTATATGTCCTGCAGCTAGTCAACACCTGGTGCACCCATGCCAAGGAATACTACGGGCAAAAAAAAGGGACGAAATGTGGGTACACACAACTTAGATGGAGAATTACCCCGAAAAACGCAGATCCCAAAAGGTTATGTGTTATGTATTTCCATTTATATAATATTCATGAAAGAAGGAAGTTAGGCTGGGCATGGTGGCTCATGCCTGTCATCCCAGCACTTTGGGAGGCCGAGGCGAGAGGACTGCCTGAGTCCAGGTGTTCAAGACCAGCCTGGGCAACTTGGCAAGACCTCGTCTCTACAATAAATAAGAAAAATTAGCTGGGCATGGTGGCGCGCGTCTGTGATTCCAGCTACTTGGAAGACTGAGGTGGAAGGATTGCCTAATCCCAGCAGGTCGAGGCTGTGGTGGCCGTGAGTGTGCCACTGTCCTCCAGCCTGGGCGATGGAGTGAGACTCTGACTTAAAAAAAAAAGAAAGAAAGAAAGAAAGAAGAAAGCTATAGAGCAGGAGAAAAGATTAATGGTTGCCAGGGGTTACAGTGGCAATAGGGGAGTGTGGGTGACCGGAAAAGGCAGCCCCAGTGTGCCTTGTGGTGACAGGAATGTTCTGATCTTGACGGTTCATGTACTGAATATTAAATATGCTGGCTGTGATATTGCAGTGTAGTTTTGCAAGATTCTAGGAGGAACCAGGTACAGAATACATGGGCTCTGTCTTGTTTCTTATAACTGTGTGAATCTATGCTTACCTCAAAATATTAAAATGTTAAAATGTTAAAAAAAAAAAAAAGTAGGGCCAGGAAACCCCCTCGGGTCCCCTCCCACTGTGGGAGCTTTTCTGTTCTCTCAATAAGGGAGCAGTGGGGCTAGTCGACCTTGAGAGTCACTCGAGGCTGCCCAGGCCGTCAGTACGTGCCTGTGAGAGTGGCCGGCCTCAGTGCTGGGTGCTCGCTACTCCGTCATCCACCACGGAGATGAGTGGGGACTTTTTTCTTTAACTATCTCTACTCCACCCCTCCCCACAAACTGGCTTTAAAAAGTCCTCCTGGATGTTGGCAGGCTTCAGGAAGAGCAGAAAGGAACCTCGAGACAGGACACGGGAAGGTTGGGAGCCGGGGAACTGAGGTCTGGGTGGCCGGGAAGACAGGCCGGACCGGTGGACAGCTGGTAACACTGACAGTCGGGAAGAAACTCTGGGGATTCCGGGGTGGGCAAAGGGAGTTACAGGGAGGCAGCTGGAGGAAGTTCCACGTTGTCCAGATCTCAGTTTTTACCTTCCACGGAGCCCTCGCTTGTTGTTTTAATGCTCCGCTGAGACTGACAGAGTTTCAAAACTGAACACACTGAGTCGCGCGACTCCGTGAGTTTTCACAAACTGAACACACCTGCATGTCCAACACCCACCTAAAGTGCGTTCTTTGCCCGTTTACGTGAGTGGAACCCTACACCGTGTGTTCTATTGTGTCTGCCTTGTTTTGATCCACAGTGAGTTGGTGAGGTCTTTCGGAGATGTTGCCAACTGGTCAGCTGCATGGCATTCCACTTGGGCGTCTACTGCCATCTGCCCTTCTAATACTGCGGGGCATTGGGACGGCTTCTGGTTTGGGGCGACGTGAACGGTGCCACTGTGATCAGTCCTGTGTGTCTTTTGAACGCACTACCTATTTCTGGTGGGTGTACGCCTCTACGTGGAAAAGCTGGATCCCAGGACATAGATACACATTCCACTTTTGTAAAACGTGTTCTCCAAATGCTTGGACCATGCTGTGGTTTGAATGTGTCCCCCAAAGGTGAGTGTGTTGAAAATGTAATCCCCAATGCAGCAGCGCTGGAAGGCAGGCCCAGGCCTAATAAGGAGTGAACATGTTATTGCAGCCAGGCATGGTGGCTCACACCTATAACCCCAGCACTCTGGGAGGCGGAAGTGAGAGGGCTGCCTGAGCCTGGAGGTTCGAGACCAGGATGGGCAACTTGGGGAGACCTCATCTCTACAATAAATCAAAAAATTAGCTGGGCATGGTGGCCTGCACCTGTGGTTCCAGCTACTTGGAAGGCTGAGGTGGAAGGATCGCCTGAGCTCAGCAGGTTGAGGCTGCGGTGGCTGTGAGCACGCCACTGCACTCCAGCCTGGAATATATAGTGAGAATCCGGCTCAACAAAAATGAAAAGAAAATGCCATTGCAGGAATGGGTTAGTCATTGCGAGGGTGGATTGCCTTTCTGTCTTGTGTGCACGCCTGTCCTGCCATGTTGTAACATAGCAGGAAGGTCACACTCTTGGACTGCATGGCCTCTAGAACTGTGAGAAATCCGCTTCTTTATAAGTCACCCAGCCCTTGCCCAGGCTTGGTGGCTCAGCCTGTCATCCCAGCACTTTGGGAGGCCGAGGTGAATGGATTGCCTGAGCCCGTGGATTTGAGACCCGCCCAGGCAACTTGGTGAGACCTCATCTCTACAGTAAATCAAAAATTAGCCAGATATGGTAGCATGCTCCTGTAGTTCCAGCTACTTGGAAGGCTGAGAGGGAAGGATTGCAGGAGCCCAGCAGGTCAACGCTGGGGTGGCTGTGAGCGTGCCACTGCACTCCAGCCTGGGTGACAGAGTGACACTGTTGACTCAAAAAAACACCAGTGATACAGTTTGTGATGATTTTTTTTTGTGGTTTTTTTTTTTTTGAGTTGGAGTCTCACTCTGTCGCCCAGACTGGAGTGCAGTGGCCGCTCCCGGCCACCGCAGCCTTGACCTGCTGGGCTCCGGCGATCCTTCCACTCAGCCTTCCAAGTAGCTGGAACTACAGGCAAGCGCTACCACACCCGGCTGATTTTTTGATTTATTGTAGAGATGAAGTCTTGCTGCCCAGGCGGGTCTTGAACCCGCGGGCTCAGGCAATCCACTCACCTCAGCCTCCCAAAGGTGCGGGATTACAGGCTGAGCCACCGAGCCTGGCTTGTGATGATGTTTATGCAGGTGCCAATGGTCATCCTCTTTCTGCCCAGCAGAGCTCCCTGAGAGGGGATTTGTTGCTGCCTGTAGTCAGAAAAAGGAAGCTCTGAAAAAGCTTATTTTTTGCATCTGGCGAATCTCAGACGTCTTCAGTTAAACATAATCTTCATCTCAAGTCTGGGGTCCAGTGGGTGGAGTGTTGCTGTTCACAGCATAGATAACTGCGTGTTTCCTTATTCTGCCCACTTGGCAGCGGCACCAAGGGGCGAACTGGGTGTGGGCGTCATGCCATGAGTGCACACGCACTCAGTGTCTCAGTCATGCCACTGTCTTCTTTGCTGTACTGGCCAAGCCTCGATTAAGACGGTTTGGGTTCAACTGTTAAGAGAAACATCCAACTTGTGAGCTTCAGTGCCAGCATGAAGCAGTGAAGTCTTCCTGTAAATGGAAGAAAACCCCTGGCAAGTCCTGTCCCTAAGGCGAGGAACTGTTTCGTGTGCCTAGTCTCTTCTCAAACAACAGGGTCCTTTTGCTCAATTTCGTGACACGCTAATGGCTACCGCAGTCTCAACCGGCTGGGCTCAGGCAATCCTTTCACCTCAGCCTTCCAAGTAGCTAATTTTTTGATTTACTGTAGAGACGAGGGTCTCACCAGGTTGCCCAGGATGGTCTCGAACCCCTGGGCTCAGGCAATCCTCACCTCTGCCTCCCAAAGTGCTGGGATTATAGGTGTGAGCCACCACACCCAGCCACAAACTGCATCTCCTAAAACTCATTTGTCTTTCCCAAATAAACCACTTGATCTTTCCACAGAAGCCTCCTCTCCCTCCTTCCTTCCCTTATTAAGTTAGGTGTGTAAAACCCCATCTCCGATTGTGAAGGGAGCCACTTGTGTGTACTATCACACGCATGTGGATAAACTTAGTCTTTTCTCTTGTTAATCTGTTTCACTTAAATTTGCTGACGTCCCCCGCCAGCCACCCACCCAATCATGAAACCTAAGCTGGTGGAGGAAAGAGTTTTTCCTCCTGACGTCTTCTGAGTAACAGTTGGGCCCACCATAGAGACAGAAGTGATTCCATCTTGGGTGTCAATCCATCATCTTGACTTCTGACTGGGCCCAGTCCCATGAATGCCTCCTGGTTTCTTTCTTTCTTTCTTTTTTTGAGTCAGAGTCTCACTCTGCCACCCAGGCTGGAGTGCGGTGGCACGCTTGCTCACGGCCACTGTAGCCTCGACCTGCTGGGCTCAGGCGATCCTTCTGCCTCGGCCTTCCAAGTAGCTGGAACTACAGCCATGTGTCACCAGGCCCGGCTAATTTTTCTCGATATATTGTAGAGACAAGGTCTCGCCAAGTTGCCCAGACTGGTTTCAAATCCCAGGGCTCGGGCAATCCTCTCGCCTCGGTCTCCCAAAGGGCTGGGATTACAGGCGTGAGCCACCATGCCCGACCTTCCTCCTGGCTTCTACTTTATTTACTGTCCCTAGTATAAGAACAAAGCCACCTTGGTGTCATCACACAAGTTAAAGGTGTGACACACAGCACACTCTTGCCTCCAGAACAGGCAAGAGTGCTGTGTGTTCCTTTACTGTCTTGCTGGAGCACAGGTCCCCTTGCCCTGTGGAAGCCCTGGGTCCGAGGAGTAACAGCGCAGAGGTTTACTTGTCTTGCAGCTGCCCAAGTCCACGCATCTGTACGTTCCTGACAGATCAGCCCATTCTCATGAGCTGCTTTGTTCTTCAGTTTCTTGGCTCCTTCTGCATTTGGGGGCTGTCCGACCCCTTCACGGGCTACCCGTCAGTTTGGGTTCTCCTCATCCTACAACTTTTTTTTTTTTTGAGATGGAGTCTCCTTCACCCAGGCTGGAGTGCAGGGGCATGCATACTCACGGCCACCCCAGTGTCGACCTTCTGGGCTCCAGTGATCCTTCCGCCTCAGCCTTCCGAGTAGCCGGAACTACAGGCGCGCGCTACCACGCCCGGCTATTTTTTAATTTATTGTAGAAACGAGATCTCGCCAAGTTGCCCAGGCTGGTCTCGAACCCGCGGACTCAGGCAATCCACTGGCCTCAGCCTCCCAAAGTGCTGGGATGACAGGTTGAGTCACTGAGCCCAGCCTCATCCTACAACTTGATAAACTACGTAGTAGAATTGTTTTAGATAAAACATGATACATATTTTTTTGAGTCAGTCTCAGTCACCCAGGCTGGAATGCAGTGGCACGCTCACAGTCACCGCAGCCTCGACCTGCTGGGCCCAGGTGATCCTTGCTTTTCAGCCTCTCGAGTAGCTGGAACCATAGGCATGTGCCACCACGCCCAGCTAATTTTTTTGATTTATTGTGGAGATGAGGTCTCGCCAAGTTGCCCAGGCTGGTCTCAAACCCCTGAACTCAGGCAAACCTCTTGCCACCACCTCTCAAAGTGCTGGGATTACAGGCATGAGCCACTGTGCCTGGCAAAAACATGATTTTTAAAAGCATACATGTGACTTGAAACCTGGGCAACCCTGTTGGGGCTCCCTTCCACTGTGGGAGTTTTTCTGTCCTCTCAATAAATCCTGCTTTCAGGCTGGGCACGGTGGCTCACGCCTATAATCCCAGCACTTTGGACAGCCGAGGTGAGAGGAATGCCTGAGCCTATGGGTTCGGTCCAGCATGGGCAACTTGATGAGCCCTCGTCTGTACAATAAATCAAAAAATTAGCCAGGCGCGGTGGCATGTGCCTGTAGCTCCAGCTGCTTGGAAGACTGAGGCAGAAGGACTGCGGAGCCCAGCAGGTCAAGGCTGCGGTGGTCGTGAGACTCCAACTCAAAAAACAAAACAAAACTCTGACTCCGACTCAAATACAAAAAAATTAAATCTATGGCTCCGGTTTGTGAATGCTTATGTGAGCATCGTCTCACTGGACAACCATGTGCCCAGGCTCTGACAGACTGTCACCACGTCCTGTGTGGGCACTGCCTCTTCTCCGGTGTTTGCTGGTGATTCTCCCAGGAAGCAGCGTCCTTAGACGTGACCTCTGGTCTCCCCAGCAGGGCGGTCCAGCCCAGCCCAGCGTATGTGGCCAGGTAGCGGGTGTTTAGCATCTAGCAAGGGGCGGCCTCACACCTCAGCACCAGGATGCTGAGGCCACCCGTGCATTTGCACGCTGGTCGCAAGGGTTCACTTACCTAGTCCCTCTTCACGCCCAGAGCTGGGACATCAGGACCTTTTATCAAGGGACAGATGTGGGCTCCGAGGCGGACCAGTCCTCTGAAACCAAGATTCCGTGTGTGGCTTCATGTCTGTGGTGTGCTTGACAGAATCAGAGTTTCAAGGGGCCTCACACATTGTTCCCCCCCACGGGGGGGAGGCAAGAGGGATCGGGACGAGCTGCAAATATTCGATGACAGAACCGAGCACGAGCAAGGCGACCTCCGGGTCGGCCTCCGGGGCTGGGGACCCGCTCGCTGCAGGGGCGCTTGTGCTCAGCTCGGCGGCGACCACCGCCGCGCTGAGGGGCGGAGGGGGGAGAGAGGCGGGGGGAGGGGGCTGGGGGGGAGGGGCCGGGAGCCGCCGGCAGGCCACGTGGGCGCAGAGGGGCGACCCCGCCCGGCCCGGGCGCTTACCTGCGGGGCCGCGGAGAGGCGCCAAGGGACCACCGCGACAGCAGGGCCATCGGGAGGGCGGGGGCAGCACGTGGCTCGGATTTGGGGACCGGCTGCAGAAGGGCTGCGGGGCGAAAGGACCGCGCGGGGAGGGAGCCCCGGCGAAACGGGCGTCGCCAGTCCGCGGACGCCCCCGGCCGTCGCGGCCCGGGAGGCGGGGAGGGCGCGGGGGGGGCGGGGCGGCGGCGGGGGGGGAGCGGGAGTGCCCGGCTTCCCGCCCAGCGGCTCCGCCCCGCCCCGGGTCCCCGTCTCGGGGACCGACACCCGTGCCCAGACCCCGCCCGAACGTTCTGGAAGCTCCCGGGCGTTGCTTCCGAACCGGAGCGTGCGGCCAGCGCGTCCACACTCGGCAGGGATTCGCAGAAAGACCCGTTTCCTGGAAAAGCCGACTCGGAGGCGGCATACTTACCCTTTCCGGGACGGGCGTGGTCGCGACGCCGAGCCCGGCCTCGCGGGGCCGGCGCGGGCGGCCGCGCCCCGCCCCCCAACCCGCGCCCCCCGGAGCCGCGCGGGGAGGGCCCGGGCCCGCGTGTCCGCAGCCCCGGGCCTTCCGGCGGCCAGCGTGCGCGCGTGCTGCTGGTCGACGCGTGTCGCGGTGGCTGAGAAAAGGTTTTCGGTTTGGGGTTTTTTGAACAAGCCGGTCGGGGAACCCGGAACGGGCCCCGTTCCCAGGAGCAAGCCGTGGACTCCGAGGGCTCCTCCGCCAGTGCAAAGGATGACAAGCGCCGGTGCTTCGTACAACTAGATTTAATAAGTTGTTGTTACAGAAAAAAAACGAAGTCCAAACTACAAAGTTTAAGCAGTTGTAAGCAGTAGCTGCATTGAGCTCCAGGCTTAGTCACAGTACTGTATACAAGCCACATGAGTCCAAGCCCCAGAAGGCAGAAGCTGAGAAAGGGGTCACTAGCCCAAAACGATCTAAGAGAACAGGTCATAAAAGATACAATACATTGAAAAGGAGCTGTTAGTTGAAAAACGAATACAGAGAGCTTAGCTGTGAACACTCGAAAAGTTATGTCCATTATTTTGACAGCAAAAGTACAAATACCTAATACTTTATACCCCAACAGAACTCTAGCCAGGAAACAAAAAGAGCACCCAAGTTTTCCACTTGTTGCCACGGACTTTGTCGTCCTGCGAATTAAAGCTTCCCCGATTCGACGACCCACTTCCCGACCCGTCTTGGGGTATAAAGTCAACAGCATTAATTATAAAATACTCTGTGATAAGATGGAACACTATTGCTGCTGAGATAGAGGAGTTGGGTTATTACAAAAGAAAAAAAGAAAGAAATGTTAGCTGACAAACTAGTGAAAAGGCAACAGTCCATTCAAATAAGCCAGTTTTAACACAAAGATACTTTTTTTTTCACTAATCTGTGACTAATCTTTCACTCAGACCTTGCAAGTAGAGATGTCACGATACTCAAATATTTAGGTAGGAGCTTTTCCCAGTTAAATGCCATTTTGTTGCTAATATAAGAGATAAAATGAAAACTAGCGGTTATTTGCTAATTGCATAAATGCAGGACATTCTGCATCAGCCCATGCCTCACTAACAAGCTAGAAAACACAAGATATAGGCAGAAATCTAAGCATAATCTGTATGCCACTAAGCAAGAATTTTCCAGTTTCTCTTCTTCTGTTCCTAATCATTTATTTGTAGTGAATGTAAAATTCCAACCAGTGGTGCCCGATTTGAGTTAAAATTTTACATCATAACTTGATCTAATCTATAGATTATTTACAAGACTGAATACACAGAGCGTCCCCAAGAGCCGACTCCGGACACACGCTTCCGCGGCCGTCGACGGGCCTCGCCGGGCGGCAGGGCTGGGCGAGGCCACCGGCGACCGGCAGAAGCCCCGCCCCCTCCCTCGAGCAAGTCGCTGGCTGTGCCGTTGACGCAACACCAGCTTGGCAGGTGGATGGTTCTGGATCTGGTCTGGTTTTCGGTGCGGTTGCAGACACGCTTCCAGGCGCGGGGGCGGGGCGGGGCGCGTCGGGGGGCGGGCGGAGCATGCGCGGAGTGGCCACACTACAGGGCGGGGGCGGGGCGGGGCGCCGGGGCGGGGGTGGGGGCGGGGCGGGGGACGCAGGCGACACGGACAGTGTCCATAGACAGTGGTGCCGTCGAGTGTGCCTCCTCGGGGCGCCGTACGGGGAGACGGCGCGGCGAGACTCCGGCCGACGGCGGGGTCCCGCGGCGACTTCCTGGGACGCGGACGTCACCACCGGGCGAGGCGCCGACTCCCGCGTGGACGGCGGCCGGCGGGGCCGGGCCGGCGCACACGCGCCCGCCGGCAGGAGGGGCCGGAGGGCGAAGCGACGACCCGCGGCTGCCGCTGCCGGGTTCTGCGGCCGGGGGCGTGCCCGTCGGGGCGGCTTCGCGGTCGGGGCCACGCGCTCGGCTGCACCTGGTGGCGTACGACTCCGCGTGACATCCCTAGTCTTCGCTAAAGCACTGTGATAAAGGAAAAGGCTTCTCGACAGCTCACGTGTTCTGCTCATTCCGTTGTTTTATTACCCAGTTCTCCAATTGGCCGTCACATTTCCAACCACGTTACATAACCAGCCATTTGCATCATTGTCACACTATTGTAAACCACATCAGCAAGTTAATACATAAAGCTTTGCATTTCAAAAAACTAGACACTTTAGTAACAATATTACAAAGGTTTTAGCTTCAAAAATAACTGAAAATGAAAAAAATAAACTTTTAAAGAATTAGCATCATAAAATTAATTTATTCCAATAAAAATACAAAATAATATTATGACATTGACCAGATATGAAAGTCCCTCCCAGAAACAACTCTATTAATGATTGAGAAAGCACTCCTTAAAGAAAATACGAAATAAAATGAAAAATATGTAAATATGTTTAATTTTTTTCTTAGCAAAAAATCTTTCTAAAAATAACAATGAAAATTTGTCTCAGTACAAAGGCTACATTACTATTGAAAAAATACCAGCATGAAGAAAAGGTACATATTTGACAGTAGAAAAATGATCTCAGTGAATCACAATGTCTAAAGTTTGCAATGAAAATAAATCTGCAATAAAGATTTATGCCTTTTTTCTTTTCTTTTTTTTCTATTTTTTTATACAAACAGTACAAACAGTATTGCACATAACAACAAATAGTCGAGGTTAGGTTATAGCCTTCAAAAAATCGACTAGTTCAAGTGTCACATCAAGGAAAGGCCACAACAGGACCTGTGTTACCCAGGGGCTTCCCAGTCAAGTTGCAGGTCAGAACACCTCTGTGTTTTAAAAAATAATTGTTTTGAAGGACCCTCTCTTTGAATATAACATGAACAACTCGGGGGCACATTTATTTACAAAACAAAAGGGAACGTGTTATAATTTAATAAACTAAAAAAGTTCTCTTTAAAAAAATACAAACAGAAGAACTCTTTCACAATCCTGGTCAGTCGTGCACGATCAACGCTTGATTATAAATATACAAATGAAGGGAAAGTCATTTCCACCAGCTATTCGCAACTTTCAGCACCAAATAGAGTTTATTTTTGTAGCCTATGCTTCATGACAATGTTTTTTGCCTTTACTTTCGCTTTATGCTGTACAGTCTTGCAGCTTTTTAAAAAAATCTCAGTGTTATTTTAGTACAGGAAAGAGGGGTGCTTCTTCAAAAAGTTTTGCTTCTTCACATAATTAGGTAGATTTCTGTAGGTTAGATATGATCTTTAATATTATAGTTATAAAGCTCTAACTTCTTCATTTTCAAAAAACACAAATAAGCATGAAAAAAATAAAGTTACCCATCTGTTAAATCATTTTCTTGCAGAATTAAATTAATATATATTTTTCTGAATAAACTTACTTAGAAAATATCATTTTCTTTCCTATATTTCAAAATTGAGGTATTGCAAAAGATCATGTCAGTCAGAAAGCATGCCTTTTTCCTTAAAAAAAAAAAAATCTTCAGCCAACTTTTGAAAACTGTCTAGAATACAAAAAGTAGTAGTGCATAAC
Source organism: Cephalopachus bancanus (assembly GCA_027257055.1). NCBI lineage: Eukaryota > Metazoa > Chordata > Mammalia > Primates > Tarsiidae > Cephalopachus > Cephalopachus bancanus. The sequence continues at coordinate 1,173,565 of JAPVLO010000446.1, read as the reverse complement.
AAAATTTCTTATACAGGTGAAAAAAACCCACCAACATAGAAAAAAACAAAACAAAACAAACAAAACCACACCTGGGCTGGAAAAAAGCAATTTTACCAAAAAGCCCAGAGGAAACCTCAAAAGGGGAGGGTTCTAATAAGCAGTTTTTAATTCAGTAAAAAACTATTTTGTTTTTTCCTTTTTGAAAGCAAACTATAGCTTGAGAGGCAGTAATTGCAACTAAACACAGGAGAAAAAAACAAAACAAAAAACCAAGCAATACTAACTTAAGACAGTACAAGGACATCACAGCACATAAAACACAGCGACTTACATCTATTCTGCAGTGTCATATCCAGTCAGATTGTCCCCAGAATTCCAAAACATAGGAAGAAGATTAAAAAAAGATTGACAATAGTCTCGCAATTCTTGTGTCTGCAGCCCAAGAGTGAATGCTAAGAAAATGTCCACGGTAGGACCAGCAGGTCTTATTTCTATTCAAGCTTTACAGGAGAAATTCCGGGAATTAAGTAGTTAATTTCTCACCCAGACAACCAGTTCTGCCCAGACCATCTGACTGTGTCCAGACATTTGTTTAGCATCACCGTTATGCAACATCTTACAAATGTGCCTAGTCTGTCAATCTGACAACTTCTCTCTCGATTCTGTAGATATTCTTAGTGTTTGTAAGCTAAGATGAGCTCTTTGGTTTTCTGGACAGGTCTGAAGCTAGGTAAAATGGTGCAAGCACAGGAGATTGTAACTAAGAGCTCATGTGTTAGTTAATAAGATACCAGTTATGAACTGTCAAGTTCGTTAATGTCTGACACAGAGGCTTGAAACAGGTAAGTTTGATCACAGTTAGACATCATCACTTTACTATAGAAAATAAATTGCACAATAGATAACAGAGCACCGCAAAGTACTTTGTCTACCGTCCACGAATTTGCTGTAAGATATCCTACGCCTACGTTGTCTATGGTTGTAATATAGGGCATTCTTGCAGGGCTCTTCTGAGCCCGAGCCTTCCGCTTCCCGAGGCATGCCTTCCTCTGGTCAATTACCAAATCTCTGAATGAAAAAAACTTCTTTAAAAAAAGGAGTATTTTATAGCTTATATAGATTCTTAATTTGTGCATTGTGGGAAGGTTTTATACTAGACATTGGATATAAAATTTATTGCATGCAGCAACCTGATTAAGTAGACATGCAGTCGGAAATAGTGACCTTCCGTTGAAGCTTTCTGAAGTACACTTGGGTCTCCCGTCGGCAGCTGACTCTCTCCCTAAATCGCCAGAGTGTGTTGTTGGGTTTCTGTTTTGTTTATTTGATACCTTAGCCTGAATAGAGTATCATGGTATTACTCATACCATTTTAATAGCAGCAAAAGCTATTGCAGCATAAATCGACATAACACTAAAAGATCTAACCAAAATCCTCAGCAAAACAAAAGTCAAACGTGAAGGAAAAGAAAGATCCCGCTCATGAGGTATCCTTACAGGTCAAGTGGAGCGCAACTAAAGGCTTGTTTGCATGAAGGGTTGTCCTGGCTCTAAACGGCCCGACTAAGGACAGCTGAACTGCTGCGAAGGTTCACTACATCTGCCACCTACTCGCGAGTATTACCTTTGGTAAGTCTTGTCCTAGGGGCAACTCTCGAGGTTTCTGAAAATAAGTGCATGCTCCAGTTGGAAAACAATCAGAACAACAACACGCCGACAAACGAAAGAAGCACGGACATGAACCTGAGGGCGCGGATGAGAAGGGCAGTCTACACACTGTCGCGAGTGACCCATCAGGTATCAAAACGTAAGGTACCAAGCAGACAAAGGTGTGAATCAAAGTGCAAATCAGTACCGTTATACACTCTGCAATTCTGCATTATACTGGACACTGAGTTCAGTAATAGGACTGTAAATAAGAATAAGAATAAAAAGACCCAATTCTTCTTTAAAAATCGAGAACGAATGCACAGATTTCCAGAACACTGTGAGCCCTGAGGCAGTGCCCTCTCCTTCCCTCCTCGTCATCGACTCCAGGACTTGCGGCCGGTCGCCCCGGGCTCAGCTCCAGCGGAATGGGACGTGGCGAGGGCGGTCGCCTCCCTCCTTGACCAGCGGCTTGTGGAACTCGCGGCCGGCGCGGGAGTGGATGCTGGCCCAGCAGTACTCGCAGTAATACTGCAGGCAGGTGACATTGGCACAGAAGAACGGGGCGAACTTCCCGCCACAGCGTGTGCCCTGGCACTCGTCACACATCTGGTCGTCCAGCACATACGGCTTTACTTCGACCTGGACCCAGGAGGAAAGACAGGGAGAGGTTTAGCAGGCTTCGTCGCACCTTCCTCTTGACCTGATGTGTCCCTGTCATTAGCCACGTGGGCTGCAGCTGACGGTGTGGGCTTCAGGACACACGCCTTGCTTTACAAATTGGGCATTAGGCGCGTGCTTCAGCTCTCCCTGTGCCTCGGTTTGCTCTGTGTATCTGTGAAATGGGTATGGCATTCGCACACCTTTACACGTGAGGCACACACGTCTACATACTCTGTAAATGGCCTAATTGTGTCTAATCAGAGGGTGTGGTGGGACCAACAGGCCGTGCATGTGAAAGGCATGAGCTGAATCCTGAAGGTGGCAGCGTCTGGTGGGCAGGACACGGAAGAGTACCTCAGGGAGAGGAGCCAGCAAGGACAAAAGCCCGTGAAAGGAGAAGGCAGGGCATGTGCTTAAGGGTGCTTGGCCAGAGCCAGGCCTGAGAGAGGATGCAGAGTGGGGGGGAAGGGGCTGAGCGATTTGCTGTTGTGGGCCTCTGGGCGCTGGTGCTGTGATGACAAGGCCCAAGGACCGACACCCAGCGGGACAAGGTCCTAAAGACCGACACTGGGTAGCACAAGGCTCCAAGGACTGACACCCAGCGGGACAAGGCCCCAAAGGCTGACACTCAGTGGGACTAGGCCCCTGAACTGACACCCAGCAGACAAGGTCTCCAAGGACTGACACCCAGTGGGACAAGACCCCAAGAACCGACATCCAGCAGGACAAGACCCCAAAGACTGACACTCAGCAAGAGGATAGCTCCAAGGACGAGCACCTGGTGGGTCAAGGCCTCCAAGGACCGACACTGAGCACCGCATGGAGGGCCTGGAGGGGAACCAAGGTTCCTAGCGGGGTGCTGAGAAGCTAATCTAATCATCAAGGCTTCTTATTGTTTGGCCTATCTCTGTTGCCCAAGACTGGAAGCTTCAACAGAGGACTTTTCACCACAGCCCTTAGGAGCACTTTAACATCCACATGAAGCAAAGGGGGTAAGAAAACCCAAGTGAGGAGAAGAAAGTCTCACCACTGTCTTCCACAACCCTCTCCTGGGACCTCAGAAAAGAAACACCTCCCACCTGAATTTCTCCCTGAATAGGAGAACCCAGCACCAAGGTGAACAGGCTGGCAGTGCCATCCAGAAGAGCAAGCCCTGTGGTTGTGGTGACAAGGATGGGCCTTTTGGAAGTGCCAGCTGCCTGCCAACTCAGGCAGCCTCTGGATGAGACCAGGAGACTGGAGCAAGGAGGGACACAGGGGGTGGGAAGGGGCTGGACACTCGGCCCGGGGTCCTCCTTCCCCTCCCAAGGCACTCTGCTGCCTCCCTCCAGCACGAGCTCTGGTCACAGGTCCCTCCACCAGCCAGATGGCCCCCCAAGGCCCGGGGGAACTACTTTTCCTCTGGCTTGACTGCCCTCCCTTCACCTGGTGAGCTGGCGAGTGGGCTTCAGCCATCTCTCTTACACTCATGTCTGCAGTGTCATGGAAACTGCTGGGGGAGGAGGGGTGTCGCTCTGTGGTGCACGTTAATAACTTATGTATGTCTTTTCTCAAATTAAAAAAAAAATGAAAATGCAGTGGCCCTGGAACCTGCATGGGTTCAAATCCATGTTAGTGGCTGTGCAATCCCGGGCAAGTGTTTCAGCTGCTCTGAGCCTGTTTCCTTACCTGCACACTGTGGGGAGGGTTTCCATTTTACAGAGTTCCTATGAAGCACCTGTGAATGAGTCAAACAAAGCAAAGCCCGGCTGCCCGAGCACGGCTCGATTCCCGCTGCTTGCGTCTGTCCAGGCCAGCCCAGCCGGGGCCTGGGTGCCCTCAGGCTCGCTGCCTGTGTGCTGGCCACCAAGCTCCAGGGCTGTCATGGCTCAGTTTTCCGTTTGTGTTGGCACTTCACTCGTTTCCCCCTGCAAGTTCCCCTCTGGTCAAGGCACCTGGTCACCGCCTGTGGGATGAAGCTGTTGCCTGCGTACGGCAGGGCGCCCTCTCTCCTGTGCCTCAGTGCAGCGGTGGCCCTCGCGGTCACCCCGCTCCTCTCCTGAAGACTCCCCAGCTCAAACTCTCACTGGGCTCAGCTTTTACCTGCACTTTCTTCCCACTTTGAATGACCTTCCTGCCCTTTTTTTCAGCCCCTCAAACATTTCACCACTCAGGGAGGCCCAGCCTTTCTTTCCTCACATAAAATTAACCATTTTAAAGGGAACAATTCAGTGGCATTTGCTACATTCACAATGTGTTCACCCAATGCCTCTATCCAGTTCCAAAACATCCCCATCCACCCCAGAAGAACTGGCTCATGCCTGTAATCCCAGCACTTTGGGAGGCAGAGGTGAGAGACCAGCCCGGGCAACTTGGCAAGACCTCATCTCTACAGTAAATAAATTAGCTGGGTGTGGTGGTGCGCGCCAGTAGTCCCAGCTACTTAGAAGGCTGAGGTGGAAGGATCACCTGAGCCCAGGAGGTCAGAGCTGCAGTGGCCATGAGCATGCTACTACACTCCAGCCTGAGCAAGAGAGAGAGACTTCTACACACACACACAGAAATCACCGCAGAAGGAAACCGCACCCACTAAGCAGTCACTTCTCACCCCCACTTCCAGTCTGCTTTCTGTCTCCATGGACTGACCTATTAATCTGGACATTCCACATAAATGAAATCACACAGATGAGGACTTTTGTGTTGGCTTCCTTCACTCAGCATGATTTTTTTTTTTTTTTTTGAGTCGGAGTCTCACTCTGTCGCCCAGACTGGAGTGCAGTGGCCGCTCCCGGCCACCACAGCCTCGATCTGCTAGGCTCCGGCGATCCTTCTGCCTCAGCCTTCCAAGTAGACGGAACTACAGGCGTGCGTTACCATGCCCAGCTAGTTTTTGATTTGTAATAGAGACAAGGTCTAGCCAAGTTGCCTGTGCAGGTCTCGAATCCACGGGCTCAGGGAATCCACTCACCTCGCCTCCCAAAGTGTTGGGATTACAGGCTGAGCCACTGAGCCCAGCCAGCATGATGTTTTGAAGGTCACCACACTGCAGCAGGCAGAGCACATCAGTCATTTTTATGGCCAAGGGATATTCCGTGTATGTGTGTGCGTGTACCACATTTCATCACCACATGTCATCTGGGGAGGGACATGCGGGCTGTTTCTAGTCATTGGCCACTGTGCCTGGGGCTGCTATGAGCATGCATGTATTTCACATGTGTTTGCAAACCTGTTTTCAATTCCTGGGGCACACACTTTGGAGGGGAGTCATGTGCACATGGCAATTCTAGGTTTAGCTTGTTTAGAAACTACCAAGGCATTTCCCACAGCAGCTGCACCACGGGACATTCCCTCCAGCCAAGGACCGGCACGCCAACGTCTATATCCTCACCTGTATGCATGTCTCACTTGTGTGATTAGAAGCCATCTTGGTAGGTGTGAGTTGTACCTCGCTGTGGTTCTGATTTGTGTCTAACAGTTTGTCATGTGCTTGTAGGCCTAATGGTATCTAGCATCTGTTTGTGTGGTTTGTTGGCCATTTGTATACCTTCTTTCGAGAAAGATCTATTCAAATCCTTTGCTTAGTTTTTAATTAAGTGGTTTGTCTTTTTGTTGTGGAGTTGTAAGAGTTCTTTATATATTCTGGCAACCAGACTTTCATCTGATATATGATTTGCAAATATTTCCTCCTATCTTGTAGGTTGGCTTTTTGCTTTCTTGATAATCACTCTCCTTAATAAACAAAGGTTTTAAATTTACTTATTTTTTTGTTGTTGCTTTTCCTTTTGATGTCATCTGAAAATCCATTGCTAAATCCAAGGTCATGAAGATTTGACTCTATGTTTTCTCCTAAGAGTATTACAGTTTTAGCTGCTATATTTAGGTGGTTGATCTATTTTGAGTAAACTTTGTATACAGCATGAGGCAAGAGCTCAGTTTTATTCTTCTGCAGGTAGATATCCGGTTGTCTTAGCACCATTCATTGAAGAGATTATTCTTTATCCACTGAATAGCCTTGGCAGCCCTGCTGAAAATCAAGCAGGGGCCAAGGCTTCCAGAACTATTTCAGTTCCACAAGGATCTATTCTTTCCTCCTTTGAACTTTATACTCCACATCGCTCATCTGGCATTTCCTACCTATGCCCATGCCTTGGTTGGCATCTCTCCTTAACTGCAAGCAACCTGAAGACAGAATCCTGGAGCAAAACAGGACATGGCAGGTTTGAGGAAGAACGTGGGTTGCAGAGACCAGCAGACTCTGCAGGGGAACGGAGCTGCAGTCTTGTGAGAGTGCCTCTATCCTGGCCTCATCTCCCTGCATCTCAGAGACCAAAACAGCCAGGAGTGACTCTCTCTGCCCTGGGGACAGGGGACTATCAGCAGAAATGGGAGACACAGGATACTGGTGGGAGCCTGCTCTGCCACCTCCAGTCCGTGAGCTGGAGCCTGCCTAGGGTCTACCACCAGGCAAAGGCCTATACTCAGGATGCTCCAGCAATTCAAGCAAGAGACATTCCAGTAAAATTTTACAAAACAAAAGGGGACTTTAGTTTATGTGTAAAAATGATATTGTGGTTATGTGGGGCTTTTTCCCCCCCAGTTTTTTTTTTAAGAACTTAAACTATTAATTGAGGCTAAAGTCATATAAAAAATTAACAATTTTTTGGACACTGGAGTCTAAGAAGGGGAGGATGGGAAGGGGAGGAGGGATGAAATATTACCTATTGGTACAATGTGCACAGGTGGGGGTGGTGGGTACACTAAAAGCCCAGACTTCTTTGCTACAATACAATGCATCCGTGTAACCAAGAACTTTGTGTACCATCTAAAGCTATTGAAATAAGAAGTCAACCATTTTAATGTGAACGATCTGCAGACATGTAATATAGTCACAGTGTTGTGTAACCACCACCTCTGTCTACTTCCAAAACAGTTAACCACCCTAAAAAGAAACTCTGCACCCTCAGTTGTGTTTTTTAAAGAACTCCTTTTCAGAGATACATAATGAATTATTTAAATGAACATTCGGGATGAGATTATATGACGACTGGGACCTGCTTCAAAATAACCTGAAATGAGGGTGTAAAAGTAGGCAGAGGTATAACTAGATGGGTTAAGAGTTGATAGTTATTAAAATTGGATGACAGGCACATAGTATGTTGATAATTATTGTAATTAGATGATAGGATACATTATACTATTTTCTGCAATTTTATATGTATTTGAACTTTTTTATTATTAAAAAGTGTTGACTGGGTGCGGTGGCTCACTCCTATAATCCCAGCACTTTGAGAGGCTGTGAGAGAATTGCCTGAGTCCATGAGTTTGAGACCAGGCTGACCAACTTGCCGAGACCTCGTCTCTACATGAAATCAAAAAATTATCTGGGCGTGGTGGCACATGCCTGTGGTTCCAGCTACTTGGAAGGTTGAGGTGGAAAGACTGCCTGAGCCCAGCAGGTCGAGGCTGCGGTGGCCATGAGTGTGCCACCGCACTCCAGTCTGGGCAACAGGGTGAGACTCCAACTTAAAAAAAGTTAAAAACTTCACCCTGTGGTTGAGTGGCTAGGGGAGAGGGAGAGAGAGGGGGAGAGAGAGAGAGGGGGGGGGAGAGGGGGAGAGGGAGAGAGAGAGAGAGAGAGAGAGAGAGAGAAAGTTTAAAAGAAAATCTAAAATAAACCATGACTTTTCTTTTTTTTTTTTTTGAGTTGGAGTCTCACTCTGTCACCCAGACTGGAGTGCAGTGGCCGCTCCCGGCCACCGCAGACTCGACCTGCTGGGCTCCGGCGATCCTTCCGCCTCAGCCTTCCAAGTAGCCGGAATTACAGGCATGCGCTACCACGCCCAGCTGATATTTTGATTTATTGTAGAGATGAGGTCTCGCTGCCCAGGCGGGTCTCGAACCCGCGGGCTCAGGCAATCCACTCACCTCAGCCTCCCAAAGGCACGGGATTACAGGCTGAGCCACCGAGCCCGGCTAGCCACCATCTTAAAACTGAAATACAACGTAGAACAAGACACAGTTCTTCCCTAAAATAACTTACGATCCATGAGAAAGTTTCTGAAAGGTATTCCCAAACCATCTGTAGTTTTTGCCATATCCCAATGCCATCTCTACCTAATATTATCTAATATTTTAATAGACTATCCAAATTAATTATATTTTTCCCAATAAAGATCTATAACAAAATGAAAACTGATTTCCCTGTTAAACCACCTACATCACCTAGAACGTCATTAAGCCACGACACTTTGGAGACACCAGTCTGGTGGGATCACATTACTGATCTATCATCAAAGCTCAAGTCAGGCATGGTGGTAGCGCCTGTGGTCCCAGCTACTTGGGAGGCTGAGGCAGGGAGGTCACTGGAGCCCATTAGTGCTGCAGTGAGCTAATGACTACGCTACTGCACAGAGTCCCACATGGAGCTGAGCACATCGCCAAGCTGACCTTGGCTTCAAGGGCTTGCAGACACAGAAGACCAGAACCACCTTCAGAAGGACACCTGGATCCACACCTAGAAGCCTGATGGAGATGGTCATGGCCAAGGACACTGAAGAACACATGAAATTGATGGATGAGCCGGTGACCACTAAAGACAAGAAGGACTGATATGGAGCCTTGGACAAGTGGCTGGAGAAGATGAACAAGGGGAACAATCTATTTCCAATGATACATGCAAAGAGAAAGCCATACTTCAACAAACTGACCTTAACTGCTTTGTTTCTAACAAGCTGGGGAAGATGTTTCTGCCTGTAGCCATTTTGGTATCAGCCAACAACTGACCTCCCGAAGGAAATAAAGCAAAAGCTAAACAACTCTTGGCAGCAAAGAATAGACACCGGGAGACCCTAAGCTACTTTCAAGTGCAGAATTCCCTCTCCTGGACCTGAAAGGTTGAAATACAACACAGAACAAGACACAGTTCTTCCCTAAAATAACTTATGATCTATGAGAGAGTTGCTGAAAGATATTCCCAAACCATCTGTAGTTTTTTCCATATCCCAATGCCATCTATACCTAATATTATCTAATATTTTAATAGACTATCCAAATCAATTCTATTTTCCCCCCCAAAATATATAACAAAATAAAAGAGGGGGATTGACCAAGGTCAGGTTCATGTGCCCAGTCATATTAAGCACAGCCAAAGGCTGGCCCCTGCTGCATTCTGTCCTTTGGTGGTAAGAACAACCAGATGCATCAGTCAGACCCCCAAGCCATCCCAAGGCATGTAAGGCATACTCTCAGGGGCTGGAAGCCAAGCAGATGCGAGGATTTCAGATGCTGGAGTCAGAGTAGATAAGCTGGAGAAAGAGATCAAGCGAAGGGATGGAACTTAATTGGAATAAACGTAAAGCTTGCATCTGGTCATGAAAACTGGCAACACAGATATCAAGTATAAGCCAAGATGTGAGGAAGAAGAGGTCAAATCGAAGCACACGCAGGCAAGGCCTGCCTCCAAGAGGGAGGAATCCGAGGGGCCGCCGAGAGAACACACATCAGTGAAGGGCTTGTTGCAGGGCACGAGAAGGGATGAGGAACTGGGGACCATGTGCGTGCAGGGCAGAGGAGACTGTGTGCAGAGTGGTCATGTTGTATCAGAGGAGGGAGACAGAGATGCCCGCAGCACTGTGCTTAGGAGAAATCCGGCAAACAGAGGGTAAACTAGAGAACAATGGCTCGAGGTGGAGATGCCAGAGGACTCTCCACCCGGAGGGAGAGAGGGAGAAGTAGCCCAGGGGCTCCTTGTAAGGTTGGCTCCATCTCTGGTTTTGCGAGAAGGGCTCGCGCCACCACACTGCGGGGTGAGCTGCTGGATCTGGGTGCCTGAGTGAGCCCCTTCTGTCCCTCTCCATGCTACCCAGAGATCAGGCCAAGTGCTATGGGGGCTATGGCAATGTCAGGCTTCACCACCAGAGGCATGAGAGTTAGATCAAAGGCAGGACAGCCAGCTGCACTCTGGGTGAGAAATCATTCTGGTTTTCTATCCTGAGCACCAGAGGGCCCTGACAGAGGAACCTGGCTCACTTGGAAACCCTATACTATGCTGGCTGAAGGGAGGCCAGGATTCTCAGCAGCGACACCTACAATACGGCCACAGAAATTCACAGCATTCCCAGGATCAGAAGCAGAAACGCCAACCAGAGATTGCCCAATGGTCACAGACCAGCATGAGCTCAATACACCATGTGTCTGTGTCACAAAGATTCCTTCTGCCTGCTCTTAGGCATGTGTTATCTCAGTTAAAGAGGTATACCTTGGTCATGAGGAATCGCGTCTCTTTGAAATTTTTTAGTTCACTGGGCTGCTTGGAGAGATCAGCCCATGAATCTTAGCTATTCATGATAGAAATTGGCTAATGCCAATATAAGCAAGCTGTTGATACAAACCTTCAATAGCCAAAAGGCAACAGGGTGAAGTCTAGACATAAGTGAATGAGAGCTCACATGCCATAAGGGATCATGTCACCCATCCAGGAGAATCAATGTGTTAGCTAAGAGGTTTGCAAGCAACTTGGATGGACGTAAAGTCTATAATACTGAGTGATCTATCACAGAAACAAAGAACTGAATATCACATGTTCTCACTCATAAGCGGACCTTGAACAATTATTGTAATACTATTAGAAAAGGATTGGCAATAGTGGGAAACTGCCCGGGGGGAGGGGTCGGGATTGGTAGTAGTGGGAATCTGCGGGGGAAGGAGGGGCATGCCTCATCAACAAGGGTACCTGCATAATGAACATTTGGGTTTTTTTGTTTTTTCTTTTTTTTGAGTTGGAGTCTCACTCTGTCGCCCAGACTGGAGTGCAGTGGCCGCTCCCGGCCACCGCAGCCTCCACCTGCTGGGCTCCGGCGATCCTTCCGCCTCAGCCTTCCGAGTAGCCGGAACTACAGGCATGTGCTACCACGCCCGGCTGATTTTTTGATTTATTGTAGAGATGAGGTCTCACTGCCCAGGCGGGTCTCAAACCTGTGGGCTCAGGCAATCCACTCATCTCGGCCTCCCAAAGCGTGGGATTACAGGCTGAGCCGCCGAGCCCGACCCATAATGAACATTTGTATACCTAACCCTGAATTGTACCCCACATCTTTAAAATAAAAAAATTTAAAAAGAAAAGAAAAAGAGGGTAGCAAATGTATAACTCAACCAAGACAAGAGCATTTCTTAAGTGAAGGTTAGAATATTCTTTCTGACCAAAAGAGGGAAACTACAAGCCCAGTTCGTTATTTTTTAAACAAATTTCTGAGGTCTGAAAAAAATCTAAGGAAACATGTCACCTCAAAAAAGAATGATGTTACATTTAAACCACAATGGCTTCATTTATTTTTAATTTATATATATTTTTTGAGTCAGGGTCTTACTCTGTCACCCAGGTTGCAGTGCAGTGACACTATCACAGCTACTGCAGCCTTGGACTCCTGGGCTCAGGTGATCCCGCCTCAGCCTCCTAAGTAGCTGGGACTACAGGCACGCACCACCACCACATCTGGCTAATTTGTGGATTTTTTTTTTGTCAAGACGAGGTCTCATCGCTATGTTGCCTAGGCTGGTATCGAACTCATGAGCTCAGGCAATCCTCCTGCCTCGGTCTCCCAAAGTGCTGGGTTTTACAAGTGTGACCGCTGCTCCCAGCCATATGGCTTCAGTTAAACAGTACATCTGGGACTCTCAGTACTTCAAATGAGCCTGTTTAGAATCAGTTCAAGTCATTGTTTGAACTCACACTTTGATTTTTGCCTGTCCTTCGAAAAGTCGGCTGAGCCAAAGTCATAAACTAGGATTCTTGAGAGTCAAATCAGACAGAGAGCAGTAATAATGCATCAAAGTGCTATGCTATGCATATTATAAAAGAGAGCAGCACCGGAAACTTGGTTTTAAAACTATTTAAGGGAAAGGTGTTTAAAAAATTAAGGTTTGGGCTAGGCATGGTGGTGTGAGCCTATGTTCTCCACTACTTGGGAGGCTGAGGCAGGAGGATCACTTGTGTCTCAGAATTCAAGTCCCCAGGCAACATGGCAAGACTCCATCTATTTTTTTTTAAGTGAATAATTTTTAAAAAAATAAATTAAGGGTTGAGAATTAGTGTCCCTGTGTCTTTGTTTCCAGATTTGGCCTTAGTATGAGCCTGCGTATCCCATGAAAGGACCTAGTTCACTTAGTAGGCCATTTCCTGTCATCTGAAGCAACATAACTCCTTGGAAAACCCATTTATTTGGTGTGCTGAAATATTTTACTTTTGAAAATTTGTTGGTTTTTTTTTTTTTTTGAGTAGGAGTCTCACTACTCTGACACCCAGGCTAGGCTGGTGTGCATGTTTATGGCCATGCAGCCTCGACCTGCTGGGTTCAGGTAATCCTTCCACCTCAGCCTTCCAAGTAACTGGAAGCACAGGTGTGTGCCACCAAGCCTGGTTAATTTTTTTTTCACTTATTGTAGAGACGAGGTCTCACCAAGTTGCCCAGGCTGGTCTCGAACACATGGGCTGAGATAATCCTCTTGTCTCCACCCCCAAAAGTGCTGAGATTACAGGCATGAGCCATCGCACCCAGCTGCAAAATGCTTTTAAACATAATGTGTTCATAATCTTCTTGGCACGTGTCACAGAGATCATCTATCCAGGTCTGAAAACCACAGTAACCTCATTAACGTCCCCACTACACAGTGTCCTTCCAGTTTCTAAAGCAAGTCTCTACCAGCAGACAATACTAAGCATATCCAAACATACACTTTTAATTTTTGAGTCATCTATGAGCTGGAATCCTGCTGTTCAGAAAGCAGATGGATGCCTAGGAAGTTCAAGTAGCAAAATGAAAATAGCTTTTCTGCCAGGCGTGGTGGCTCATGCCTATAATCACAGCACTTTGAGAGGCTGAGGTGAGAGGACAGCCTAAGTCCGCGGGTTCAAGACCAGCCTGGGCAACTTGGTGAGACCTTATCTCCACAATAAGTCAAAAATTAGCCAGGCGCGGTGGCACGTGCCTATAGTTCCAGCTACTCAGAAGGCTGAGGCGGAAGGATCACCTGAGCCCAGCAGGTTGAGGCTGCAGGTGGACGTGAGCATGCCACTGCACTCCAGCCTGAGCAACAAAGTGAGACTCCAACTTAAAAAAAAAGAAAAGAAAATAGCTTTTCCTTAGCAACAAAGTCATCCATGACCTCCCAGATAGAGCAAATTCACAGGTATTAATTTTAGAAGCAATCTGGGGCCAATTTTTTAAAAAATCATAGGAGAAATGGTTTGGTTTTTATTTTCTTTAGAGCTTTCAAAGGATGGGACTTACCATCTTTCATATTTCCAAGTGCTAGAGATTAAAAGGTTTTAAGATTACTGGTGCCTTTCTCACAGCCCAGAGCCTGCGTTACAGAAAGGGGCTTGTGTGTTGTATGTCTGCCTTACTTTTGCAGAATGCAAAGACTCTGGAAGTGCCCTCCCTAACCTTAAGGTAACTTCTTCGTGAAACACAGAAGAGCCAACTGGTATCCTGCACAGCCTGGCTTCCTGTCCTGCTCCTTGGGAATGGGACTGGGGTATCTGTATGAATCAGACCAAAGCCAAAGGCAAGCAGCAGAAGAGCGAATTGTGTGGGGAACAGAGGACAAGAAAATCTTAACATTCTGTGAAATGTGTAACTGTCCTGGTTTCACCTCCTCAGGGTACAGAGTATCAAGCACCCTGGGTATATCACAGCCTCGGGGCTTCTGTTTCCCCTACCCTATGAGAGGTTTAGACCAGCTCTTAACAAGTGAGAATAAGTACCAGGAACCTGCTAGCTGACCAATACCACCTGACCTCTAGGGTTAAAGACCCTGAATGTTCTACTGAGATAAGTACTTAGAAAAAAAATAGCCCTTTTCTGATTATTTATCTCATAAACAAACTCTATATTCAACTACGAGCAGGAAAGATGAAATTTTAATCACTTTAAAGAGTTTTCAGGCTGGGTGCAGTGGCCCACACTTATAATTTCAGCACTTTGGGTTCCTGAGGAGTTCGGACCAGCCTGGGCAACATAGCGAGACCTCATCTCTACAAAAAAATTAAAAACTTAGCTAGGCATGGGTGGCGGGTGATGTAGACCCAGCTACTGGGGAAGTTGAGATGGGAAAATCACTTAAGTCCAGGAGGTTGAGGCTGTGGTGAATCGGCATCATGCCAGCCTGGGTAACAGAGTGAGACCTTGTCTAAAAAATAATAATAATTTTTATATTAAAAATGATTGAAGCCAGGCACGGTGGCTGACGCCTGTCATCTCAGCATTTTGGGAGGCCGAGGTGAGAGGATTGCCTGAGCCCAGAGTTTTGAGACCAGCCTTGGCGAGACCTCATCTCTACGATAAATAAAAAAAATTGGCTGGGTGTGGTGGCGCATGCCTGTAGTTCCAGCTACTTGGAAGGCTGGGGCGGAAGGATCGTCTGAGCTCAGCAGGTCAAGACTGCGGTGGCCATGAGGGTGCCATGCACTCTGGTCTGAGCAACAGAGTGAGACTCTAACTCAAACAAAAAAAGAATAATAATTGCAATTTCAAGCTAGGAGACATGAAAAGACAAAATAGGATAGGAGAGTTCAGGGGGGTCAAGACTAGGAAGGACAGCCTGGACAAAAATGTTCCGATCCATTCAGAGAAGGTCTCTAGCTTTTTTTAGATGACTCAAGCTCCCTTTAAAAAAAAAAATCATTTCCAGTCAAGGGCTCTGAGACTCCCAGTGCTTCCAAATAAGCCCAGGTAGGATTCACTCAGTGATATTTGAACTTACTTCTGGGTGTTGCTTCCTCCAGGATCAAGTCAAACACAGTCACAGCTCTAACTAGGAAGCTTTCAGGCCAGATCAGGCAGGGGGCCAGGAAGAGCAGCAGATAAAGCTGGGTTCTATGAGTTCCAGACGCAGGTTGATGTAGAAATAGTCTGGGCACAGGTCACCAGCACCCTCACTTCTTTTGCTACTGAGTCATCATCTATAGACTCCAGCCGTGGCCGGGACCAAGTACAGTATTATCAGTACATCTGTTGCTATGGTTCTTGGGTCATGTTCGTCTTCACACAAGCTAAAAATATAAAGCCACTGGTAGTCTAGCAAGTTCATGCCCAATGTGTTTCCACGTTCCAGAGAAGGGAAAAAAAGACAAAATATGTGAAGTACTTAAGGTGCTTACAAAAATAATATCTCACTAAATAAAAAATGGACTATTCCAAAGAACATGATATTCACAGCAAATATGTGCCATGGCTTAGCTATCACAATGTTCTTTAAATAGAAACTATTAGAAAGTCCCAAATTAGCTAACTGAAGTCAGACTCTCTGATTCTCGACCTTAAGCTAATATAGAGTCAAGGGAATATTATTTGTCAATGTTACACTGATTTTAAACTATTTTTCCTTCCTATATAGAGACATTTTAGATGATGTAAAAACACACCAGATAATTGTAAGTAATCAAAAGACAAAGAATGATACACACTAAAGGGGTCGTCAACGCCCACTTCAATGCCCCACCACTACCTACATGTGCAGCTGCTATTTCCTCAACCTGCCTCAAACCCTCTGTAGACAGGAAAGGTAGGGAGGGTGGGACACACTTGGAAAAAGAGACTAAGAAAGAGAAAAGCAATCAACTGCGGATTGAACTTCTGCATTTGAGCATGAAAGATGCTGAAATGCAGTGTTTTCTCAACTGGATTCCCTAGAAGGAATGTTATTTCCAAGAGATCAAAAATATTTGGGAAAAATTGTATGTTGTCTCCTTCTAGAGTTTCACAATGAATAATAGTGCATAAAAGATTCGATATGTCCTAGGATAAAGCAGCAGGCAGGCAGGGCACGGTGGCTCAAGCCTGGAATCCCAGCACTTTGGGAGGCTGAGGCGAGAGGATTGCCTGAGCTCAGGGGTTCGAGACCAGCCTGGGCAACATGGTGAGACCTTGTCTCTACAATAAATAAGTAAATAAACAAGCTGGGCATGGTAGTGCGCACCTGTAGTTCCAGCTACTTGGAAGGCTGAGACGGAAGGATCATCTGAGCCCAGCAAGTTGAGGCTGTGGTGGCCGTGAGTGTGCCACTGTACTCTTGCATAAGCAACAAAGTAAGACTCTGACTTCAAAAAAAAAGCAGCAAGCATTTCCAAACTTATTCGACTCAGAAAAAGATTTCTTAATAAAATATATATTAAAACTCCAAGAGACTCGTGGTTTATGCAGCACACTTTAATATAGGAAAGAAAATTCTAGAAAGAGATTTCTGGGCAGAACAGACCTGCCCACTGCAAGCTCTTCCTCCTGTTTAAAAAACTTAAATAACCAACAAACTCTAGCCCTATCTTGCCTAAAATATTTAACTCCCTGTATCACCTCAAATTCCAATTAGATAGTTTTAAATAAGCATCTTTTGGAAGAGTTCAAATATTAGTCACCATGGTTTTACATAAATTAATATGCCATCAGTGCTATAGTATATCGACAGAGTACTTTATAATTTTCAAAAGCACTTTCATTTACACACACAACCTTCCTTTAAGCTATATAGCAAGTGGTACAGTCAAGACTTAAATCCTGGACTGGCTGATTCTGATCCTTTCTCCTAGTAAAAAGGTTTCTATGGGACAATAACCAATACCTACATGATGTATTTAAAGTTATAAACACCTGACTTACAAATTTCTTTTTCTTTTTTTCTTTTTTTTTGAAATGGATGGAGTCTCACTCTTGTCGCCCAGGCTGGACTGCAGTAGTTCACCCATGTCCACTGCAGCCTTGACCTGTTGGGTTTAGGTGATCCTTCTGCCTCAGCCTTCCAAGTAGCTGGAACTACAGACACATGCCAGCATGCCTGGCTAGTTTATTTGATTTATTGTAGAGACGAGGTCTCACCAAGTTGCCCAGGCTGGTGTCGAACCCCTGGGCTCAGGTAATCCTCTCACCTTGGCCTCCCAAAGTGCTGGGATTACAGGCCGAGCCACGGCACCAGGCCACACATTTCTAAGAGAAAGCATGACCAAATTGTGCAATATAGTTGTGGGGTGGGCCTCAGATTTTTATAAACAAATTGTTCACATCATTCAAATCATGTTTTCGCTAGGCTAAGGGAGAATCAGTTCTATCCTTTACAAATTCTTTCCTGACCACACAGAGTAGACAAAGGGGTTGAAAACTGGCAATGTAAAAAGATTATCCATTTTCTTTGTTTTTTTTTTTTTTGTTGTTGTTGTTGTTGAGTCGAAGTGTCACTCTGTCGCCCAGGCTAGAGTACAGTAGCACATTTATGGTCACCGCAGTCATGACCTGCTGGGCTCAGGTGATCGTTCTGCCTCAGCCTTCCAAGTAGTTAGAATTACAGGCACACGCCACCACGGCTGGCTAAATTTTGATTTATTGTAGAGACGGGGGTCTCATCAAGTTGCCCGGACTGGTCTCGAACCTCTGGACTCAGGTAATCCTCTCGCCTCGGCCTCCCAAAGTGCTGGGATTACAGGTGTGAACCACTGTGCCCGGCATCCATTTTCAATGATCTCATTTTTCATACCACAAAATTTTTTCATACATAAATGACCTAGACTTCAGTTATTAAGAAAACTGTACCTAGCAAAGTTTTCATACCTTAAGTGTTCATCGGGCATCACTTCTGAAAATACCATTAAAACAGAAAGAATGAGTACAGGTGCCATCTTGTGCCCTCACTGTGTTAAAATACTTTGTGGTTTGTGTGTGTGTGTGTGTGTGTGCGCCTCAAAGTCTCGCTCTGTCGCCCAGACTTGAGTGCAGCAACATGATCATGGCTATGGCAGCCTCCAGCGACTGGATTCAGGTGATCCTTCTGTCTCAGCCTCCTGAGTAGCAGGGACTACTGGCATGTGCTACCACATCTGGCTATTTTTAAAAAAATTTTATTGTAGACATGAGGTCTTGCCATGTTGCCCAGACTGGTCTTGAACTCCTGGGCTCAGGCAATCCTCTCACCCTGGCCTTCCAAAGTGCTGGGATTACAGACATGAGCCACCATGCCTGGCATACTTTAAATTCTTTCAGTTTTTCACAGAAAGACTATTCAAGAGAATATAAGTAAAATTTAATCCTAAACTGTATTCCATTTCAGGTTCAAAATCTTTTTATAATCAGAGAAAAGATACTGGAAAACACCTCGCTTTGGGCTGGGCACAGTGGCTTATGCCTGTGATCCCAGCACTTTGGGAGGCAGAGGTGAGAAGATTGCCTGAGTTCATCAGGTGGAGGCTACGGTGGCCATGAGTGTGCCACTGCACTCCAGCCTGGATGACAGAGTGAGACTCTGACTCAAAAAAGAAAAATGAAAAAACAACAAAAAACCCCACCTCTTTTCTAGACTAAAGTGAAAACAAACAAATAAACAAAAAGCCCTTCACTCCTTTAAATTAAAAACATACCCAGGAATCCACATCTATAAAAAACTTAAAAGTTGTTATGTACATCATAAGAAAACTACTTACCAAAAATTAAAAATTAAAAAAAAGCTGTTATATGTGTCTTGATTAACAATATGCCAGTATGCTGGCATATTGGGACCTATGCTAGCTATTTTTTTTAAGGTCAACTTAAGTCATCTTATTTTCCTTATATTAAGAATTCTTAATTAACTGAGTAAGTACTTTAAAAAATATGGCTGAGTGTGGTGGCTCATGCCTGTAATCCAGCATTTTGGAAGGCTGAGGCAGGAGGCTTGCTTGAGCCCAGGAGTTTGAAAATAAAAGAAAAAGAAAGGAAAGAAAAGGGGGGTGGGGAGAGCCAACAATTAGCCTTGGGCATATGATCAGACAACAGCACAATTTAAATAGGCCAGGCTCAGCAATGATACAAATCGACATCTGTATGGCCTAATGAGTTTTCAGTGCACATCTGTGCAATGTGAGATAATTAGGCTGGGATTCTCACTACAAGACAATGAAACCAAGCCTCAAAAGGGTCGACAGCTTGCCCAAGGAAAAGAGCTAGGAGAAGGCCCGATCTCCCAATTCCTAAGCTAACACTCTTTTTTACTACAGCAATGGTTCTCTAGGGGGCGAGAACGGAATGAATGTGGGGTGTATCCCCTCCCCTTACACACTAATGGTCATGCCCGTAAGTGCCCCACCCTATTAGACTTCTGGGGAGCCTCTAACCCCTGAGGGTGTGGCATATACCTCAAGTAGGCAGAAGAAATGCTGAGAACTGCATACCAAGTGCCATACAACCTTGACATTGACAGCAGGGACAAATTAACCAATTAGCCAATAACTACTGGACACGAGCCATAAAACATGCATAATGCCAGCCTTAATTGATTTACTTCAAGATGTGAATGATATTTTTCCTTGGAAGTAAAAGCTGAGGCATAAATTATATCAGTGTCATTTATAATAATAGTGTTCCATAACAAAGGTCACAATGACGCTAAAAATGCCAAACATTTTGATGAAATGTTATAATCCATTGGTTCACACTGACTGGGAAAAGGTTTTACATGAAGACAATTTAAAAGTGAAAAGTTAAAGCAAAACAATGCAACCAACACAGAAATCTTTCGAACTCATTTTGTTAATGTCCAGAATGACCTACAGACATACTAGAAAATCCTAATAAACTCCAGATGTGCTCTGCTCTAGGCATCGTATGTTCCTGAAAAGTTATTTGAAAAATTAAAACACACACAAAATTCAATAAGAATTGTAATCTTTGGGCCTCCTAACCTAGGACCATATAAAAGGTGCTCACAGAATAAGTGGGTTTGAAGAAACACTCGTCCCTGGATGTGTAGCAGGATCAGGAAGAAAGTGCAAGGGACAGAGGCAGCTCTGCCCTAATGACGGGTATTTTTTTCTTTCAGCCGGAGTCTCACTCTGTCACCCAGGCTGGAGTGCAGCGGTACGCTCATGGCCACCGCAGCCTCGACCTGCTGGGCTCAGGTGATCTTCCCGCCTCAGCCTTCCAAGTAGCTAGAGCCACAGACAATGCTCCACCATGTCCGGCTAATTTTTTTAATTTACTGTAGAGATAAGGTCTCACCACATTGCTCAGGCTGGTCTCAAACCCAAGTCAGGCAATCCTCTCACCTCTGCCTCCCAAAATGCTGGGATTATAGGCGTGAGCCACCAAGTCCAGCCTTGTCAGGTATCGTAAGACAGTCTCTACACCTTTCTTAGACTCCCTGTGCTGCAAAACAAAAGGGTTGGACCATCTCATGCCTAATGTTAAGTCCAACTTCAGCGTGGTGTAAGTGCCAAGAAACACTTTTGGATATTCTAAACAGACAAAACGACATTTCTTTATTATCTGAGTGTTCTTCACTATGTAGAAAAGGAAAGCTGCGCTAAGTGCCCTCTGGCAGACAGGTGGACACTTAAAGCTTAGTATACAAGGGCTTCCCCTTTGGGCCACCTCCCAAACAGTCAGTATTCATTCAATAGCTTATTCATTCACTCCCAAATAAATAATTCATGTGTGTCCACCGTGTGTCAGGCATCGCCTATACAGTAGCCAACTGGAAGACGCAGGCATTGCCTCATGGACTGTATAATCTAGCAGAGTAGATGGACACCAAACAAAGCGTTATGTCGTGACAGTGGCATTTTACGCCACAAAGGAACGGTAGATGCGCATTATCGCAACAATCTAGGAGGAAATGCAAGGCCGATAAAGAGAAGACTTCCAAAAATATCAAAAGTAAGCTGAGACCTGAAGGAAACATGAGCATTAGCCAAACAACGGTAACCGCATGTATGATGACCCCAAGAAATAGAGGAAATGGCCAGTTTGGGCTGGCTCAAGATAAGAAAGGGAGAAGAAAGTCTTAAGGAAAAAAGCATACAGTACATGAAGGGTCATATAGGTAATTTTCAGGACTTTGCCCTTTATCTTAAAGACAACAGAACATAATCAAAAGATTTAATGAGAGAAAAGATATAATCCAAATTATGATTATAAAAAAGATCAGCTGGGTGCAGTAGCTCACGCCTGCAATCCCAGCACTTTAGGAGGTGGAGGTAAAGGATCACCTGAGCCCAGGGGTTCAAGACCAGCCTGGGCAACATGGCGAGACCCTGTCCCTACAATAAATCAAGAAAAATTAGCTGGGCACGGTGGCATGCGCCTGTGGCTCCAGATACTTAGAAGGCCGAAGTAGAAGGGTTGCCTGAGAACAGCAAGTTGAGGCTGCAGTGGTCATGAGTGTGCAGACACCAACTCAGAAAAAAAGATTACTCTGGTTGCGATGTGAAAAACATACTGGAGATGGGATAAGGTTGAACTGGCGGGACCAGAGGAGAAGTCACTCTAGTGTCCAGCTGGGAGGTGACACTAAATGTCAGTGTCCTGGGCAGCCTTCCGTGGTTGCTTCTAGTCCATTCTCTCTCCTAATTTATTCTACACATTACTGAAGGCCTGCCGTGTGCCAAGCACTCCCATTCACACACCCTGGGCAGAGGCAGCAGAAGAAAGATCAAGGCAGCTCTGTAAGGCACTACTAGAAACCCCTTCCCTCTCTCTTAGTCCTCTCACGGCTAGATGTGCCATGGCAAAAAGTCGCTGATATACAGACTGGTCAACCTGCTCCAACAAGGAAACTCTCATTACAGGTTACAGTTAGAGCAGGCTTCAGAAGTTTGCCCCAGCAGCCTGGGCTACTCTGTTTCTGAGACTTTGAAGAGCACCAGTTAAATAAGTAGGATCCTCTCCCTATAATGAGCTGAGTGACTAGATAGAATAATTGCACTGTGTCTGCCACTACCCCCTTGTATTGTTATTGTGCAACTGACCCCCTTACTGCAGACTTAAAAGCTGTGCATTAAAATACCTCTATGTTCCATAAGACATGAAACGTGAGATGATTAATATAATAAAAGTTGGCCTGGCACAGTGGCTCACGCCTATAATCCCAGCACTTTGGGAGGCCGAGGTGGGAGGACTGCCTGAGCCCACAGATTTGAGATCAGCCTGGGCAACTTGGCGAGACCTCATCTCTATAATAAATCAAAAAAATTAGCTGGCCATGGTGGTGCATGTAGTTCCAGCTACTTGGAAAGCTGAGGCGGAAGGATCACCTGAGCCCAGCAGGTCAAGGCTGCAGTGGCTGTGAGCGTGCCACTGCATTCCAGCCTGGGCAACAGAGTGAGACTTCAACTAAAAAAAATAAATTAAATAAATAATAATAATAAATAATAAAAGCTGGGGAGGGGAGCACCCCTCATCAACAAGGGTACCTGCATAATGAACATTTGTATACCTAACCCTAAATTGTACCTCACATCTTTAAAATAAAAATTTAAAAGTTGAAACAAAACAAAAAATTATAAAAGTTTTAAAATAAAAAATGACTCCATTCTAAAATTGATTGTGGTGACAGTTGCACAATTATGTAAATAGACTAAACAAATTTGAATATACACTTTAATGGAGTGAACTGTATGCTATGTGAATACCATAAAACAGCTCAATAAAGCTGTTACAAACAAAACACCTCTTCCTCAAAAATTATGATATTATGGATGAGTGAAATGACAGCAGAGATAAAAGTGCCAAACCTACAGACTGACTGCTCCTATAAATGTTGCATATTGATGCATCTTATTTTATATTCACAGGCAAGTCATAAAGTCTCTATGATGGCAAGAAACCAAATAAACAAAGGCTGTGTTTCCTCCATAAACCACTCCAGCTAAAAGCTTAACCAAAGAGCAGTAATGACAATAGTATATAAACATGTAAACTCTCAAAAGAGATTAAAAAAAAAAAGTTGGTTGGATACAAAAGTGGTAAAGAAAATATACCACTCAATTTCTTGTTCATGTGCTTCACATGGTGTACACAGGAAAGGCACCTGAGCACACACACCTCATGTGGCACTAGGACTTGCACTGTCCTGACACTCAGTGAATGTCTGACTGGACAGCAAGGAGTTTCTGCTCTAAAGACGGCCCCTTCCATGCTCCTTAAGGGCTGAAGACTGCAAGCAGGAAGCAAGTGGCCCTGAAAACACTACCTATAGTTTCAAAAATTTACGGAATCCACATTTGTAATGTTGCAGACAGCAAAGGAGACCCCGAGAGTAGAACAGTGATAAAGGCAGATGCTATTTAAAATGGTCACGGTCTGCCGGGTGCGGTGGCTCACGCCTGTAATCCCAGCACTTTGCAAGGCGGAGGCAAGAGGATTGCCCGAGCCCAGTGGTTGGAGACCAGCCAGGGCAACTTGGCGAGACCTCATCTCTACAATAAATCAAAAAACTAGCTGGGCGTGGTGGCGCGTGCCTGTAGTTCCAGCTACTTGGAAGGCTGAGGCGGAAGGATCGCCGGAGTCCAGCAGGTCGAGGCTGTGGTGGCCTCAAGCATGCCACTGCACTCCAGCCTGGGTGGCAGAGTGTGACTCTGACTCAAAAATAAAAACAACTAAAATAAAATGGTCAAGGTCAAGGTTTAAAAGCTCTAGGCTCACATCAGAAGGAAGGCGATGAGTGCTGACCAGAGGTTGACATTCAGCAGTGCTATGGTTTCCTGAGGAGACAGAAGACTTAGCCACTCATAATCATGATGGAGTAATCTGTGATTACTGATGTGGGAAAGTAAATACATGTCTCAAAGTTTAAAAGAAAAAAGAGGGAAGGGGAGAATGACTGCAACACCTTAGAGCTGGCGACAGCAAGGAAGGGCGATGGTGGGCCCAGGTAAGCACAGGCCCTTGACTTTTAGTACAGCAAGTTTCAGAACTTGTGCAATAAGACTATTGCCAAAAACCTGGAAGGTTTAATTATTAAGGAGAGAAGGTTTGTCTAATGGTAGAAGTTCTCTGCAACAATCATGAACAGAAAATCAGAAAATAATTTTTTCTGAGGAAGAAAAAGGGCACAACCTAAGGAAATATTAATGTTCTTTTATAAAATGAGAGCACTTTGGAAAGCTCAAATTATGCTTCGGGAGAAAGATGAATAAAAATAAAACTATGAATGAACCAAAACTGCATCTGTGAAGGGTGTAGTTAACAGAGGTCTCAAAATGCCAGAGGTAACAAAGTAAGGTATTGTTAGCTCCCTTTGAAAGCATGAAGAAAACAGGGGGTAGGTAAGAGCCTGGGGGAAGGGAGTGCAATGCCCCGAGGTGGCAGTGAAAAAGGAGCCCCAGTCAAGATGGAGGCACTTCCCTCTCTCCTAATAAAGAAATGATCTCCGGATTCATCGGGCAAGCCAAGAAGACGGGGCTGGGCCTTGAGGGGAAAGAGGACAGTAGGGACTCTGTCGCGGTCAATGACTTCCAAAGCGCCACTCAGATGACTCTCATCCAAGGGCACTGAGGGACCCATGGATCCTTTTGATACCACATGGAAGGAGGGAACGTTCTTGTTTCCACAAAAACAGTTCTATTCTGCCCCACCCTGCGTGTATAATGTGTTACATAATACATACTGCTTTCTTTCTTTTTTTTTTTTTTGATTTGGAGCCTCACTCTGTTGCCCAGACTGGAGGGCAGTGGCCGCTCCCGGCCACCACAGCCTCGACCTGCTGGACTCCGGCGATCCTTCCACCTCAGCCTTCCAAGTGGCCACAACTACAGGCGCGTGCTACCACGCCCGGCTAATTTTTGATTTATTGTAGAGATGAGGTCTTGCCAACTTGCCCAGGCAGGTCTTGAACCCGTGGGTTCAGGTATCCACTCACCTCTGCCTCCCAAAGTGTGGGATTACAGGCTGAGCCATCGAGCCCGGCTCATACTGCTTTCTTATACAACATCTCTTCTGGGTTAACCAACAATCTTGTGAGATACACAAGGTTATTACTCTTGCCTTCACTGTACACTGAAACTCAGAAGTTAAGTGACCAGCCCAAGTCATATAGCCCCACAGGGAACAGGACCAGATCTAAATCCAGGCCATCTGGGTCAGTGCTCTTTGCTACATCTTTAGCAGAGCACCGATAAAATTCAAGCTATGTAATATTAACAATGTATATGAAGTGCATTTGTAGCAAGATGAATACTGTTAACCAGCTAGTGCTGGTGAAATATCTGTCCATTCGCCACAGGGCTCTGAATCTTCAGTCCTGAAATCTCATTTGGCCTTCAGACCATGCCCAGGAAGGAGTTACGGCTGAGGACCTGAGGTTTCTGGCCTTCAGTCACTTGCTTGGGCCACCAGTGACTGGCGCAGCAAAGGTTTAAACGCACCGGAACCTGTCCTAGCTCCAAGCTCCATACTCTCCACTGCAACTGACTGCAACTCTAAATGTTTATCAAGGACTACTCAGAGACATGAAAGTTATAGTTAACCCAAATACAGCAAGTGGAAAAGGCAACGGCCTCCCTGAGCACTGAGAAACACATTTTCATTGCATGGCCTACAATCATGCCAAAAGCAAGTCATTTCTCTTTTTTACCTAGTTCTAAATCTTGCGGGAAGAAATATTGAGGGCCAGCCAGGCGGGGTGACTCACACCTATAATCCCAGGGTTTTGGAAGGCAGAGGCGAGAGGATTACCTGAGCTCAGGGGTTTGAGACCAACCTGAGTAACACGGTGAGACCTCATCTCTACAAAAAAATCAGCTGGGCATGGTGGCACATGCCTGTGGTTCCAGCTACTTGGAAGGTTGAGGAAGAAAGGTCACCTGGGCCCAGTAGATCGAGGCTGCGGTGGCCGTGAGTATGCCACTGCACTCCAGCCAGGGTGACAGTGAGATGCCTACTACAAAAAAAAGGAAAGAAAAGAAATATTGAGAGCCTGAGCCTAGCAGTAGGGCTGGGAGCAGGGGTAGGCAGCAAAACAAACAGCACCTGGATTTATTGTGATTCTTGAGAGCTTGTTTGGAGGTTTTAGCAGGGGAGCGTAGCTACTTGTATTCCCTTGACCAAAGAGCTATCTTCCTCTGGCGGGGATGGCTGTCCTCTTCCACTGCGCACTCAGCTTGGGGAGGGACATGTATGGAGTGGTGAGGGAGGGAGGAGGCACTTGCCTAGCCAGTTAGATCAGTTGAATCAACCCTGGTGATCAATGGGGTGACAGATGTCGCAGGCAAATTGCTCTCACATCTTGAATTTATTATGATTCTTAAAAGGACTCAAGACGATATAATTCCTGGGGCAAGTGTACCTCCCTCTACTAAGGGACAAAGGGACAGGCCAGGAGGCTGGTAGGGTGGGGCAAGGGGAAGGCAGAGGCATGGGAAATGGCGCTCTCCTCTAGGTTTTCTCTTACCGTATCCAGAATCTACTTCCTGTACAGTCACCTGCTCTGGTTTCAGAGGAGAACAAAGAAGACTGCTTCCACGCAGATGAGAACACAAGTTTTAGTTGAGTTATGGCCTGGGTTCACCAGTTATGGTTGCAACAGCAGTCTCAGCATAATGGAGTCTGTTAGGTCAGTCTCCCAATTGTACAGGCACAAGCAAGTCCACCAGCAACAGCAGGAGTAGTTAAAAGAACCCTCCAAGGAGCACCATGTGTTCATTCAACAAAAGTTTATCAAGCATCTAAGACTGAATCGAGCCCTGATAAGCACTGAGGGTGAGGCCGAGAACGAGACCCACACCACATCCATCTCTGTGGAGCCTACAGTCTTTGAGGGTGATGACCATTAAAAGAACATGCTCAGGTTGCTATGGGAAGTTCAGAACCAGGAACAGAGTTGAACTGTTCTCACCCCTTTGAATCTCCATTAATTTTTAAAGAATGTCTTAAAATTCTTTAAAAAGTTATTTTATTCATTTTAATTAAAGAACAGATCACTACCACTTACTCTAAAGGAGCCCAGTGATAGAGCAACTAGGATGCTTATTCTAAGCCCTGACTTTGTAGCTTGATCAGATATATATGTCTTCATGAAATATAATCCATCACCAGTTGAAATTTTCGCCTCCTGAGAAACTTGTTTGCTACTCAAAATTAGTCAGAGTTGACTGTGGGGGGTATGGGTGAAACCACACAATAGAACATTTGTATTCCTTTATCAACTCCAATTCAGTGGATGTGCCAAGAACATACTTTTCTGAAAGCATCTGTAGCCACTGTACAGTCATAGGGCAAATGTCCAAGACTAGGTACTGTCCTCCTACTTGTTCATTTATTAATACAGGCCCCAGGTCAGTTCCTACCACTCCCCTAAACTGCCAAAGAGTGGCAAAGCTAGGATGTAAAGGATTTAAGCCCATGTCTACCCGCAAAACCAACCAAGCACACCCACTCCTTGCAACTCTACTTCATGGCCCTACAGTAGATCAGAGGCAGCACACGCTGGAGACCAAGCAAGTAACACCAATGAACAAAGTGGTAGGTAATGCACATGCATGTATGATGTGAGTGGGAGAAACAGGGGGAGCTGAAGGGGAGACAAACAGGGACAGAACCTATCTGGCTCCAATGACCATGGCCATGTGTGGTCTTGTGATGTTAAGAGAAACCAGAAGTTCAGCATTTTACGTGTGCACCTGAAAATCTAAATGTGGATCCAAGTATGTTTGTTTGTCTTTAAGTGCACTATGTAGGCCAAACAGGTCACCAGCTCTCAACCTCTTAATGCACTGTTAGTGTCATCTTTTGAACAGCACTGGTTTGGTCTGCTAAATTCTGCAGGGTTATTTTCTTAAGTGTAACATCACTCCGGGGATGGGCGAGACAGAGAGTTCATTAACGCCTTCAGTACAAAGGACGCTGTCTATTCCAGGCAGCCTAGACGGACTCATGGAGTCATCCTACATGAGGTATAGCTGCTCACTTATGATCACAAGGTACTTTTCTCCCCAGGGGCCCAGAGAACAACCTTTGTTTCTTCCGCATAATCATTTCATCCTAAGTAGCTGCTTACCCGCTTGTCAATGTCATTGTGTTGGAGTTGCACAAAGCGAGCGCTGATGGCCGCAATGTAACTCTGCTGATTGGAGAATGCTACGCGGCCAGCACCTTTGGGGTACTTCAGCTCTGGGTCCGTATCAATGCCAGCATAGCAGACACCCCCGTACAAACGGTCCATGATCATTGCCAGTTCGACTGCAAGAAAATAAACATGGATATGCGTAAATATTTGGTAGGAACCCTTCTAATAATTATGAGAAGGAATAATTATGTAGAGACCATGCAGTGTAACTAAGAAAAGGAAAACCCATGTTAAATATTATGAAGAATGTCCACATCAATCTTACAACTCAGGTAGGGGAGGTCCTCATAGGATGTTTTAAAATAAAATGAAAAAAATTAAGAATGTACAAACATAGACACAAGAATTTATATAATCAGAAGGATAGCACCAGTACAGAAGGGATAGCCTGTTAGTAATCCTCTTGTTCTAATTTCTAACTGCTTGGGCCCACAGAATAGTCCCTGAGTAGGTAAAGCATTTCGTGATGCCCTAACAGGTTGGTAAGAAACAGTCCTAGCCGGACTCGGTGGCTCAGCCTGTAATCCCGCGCCTTTGGGAGGCTGAGGTGAGTGGATTGCCTGAGCCCGTGGGTTCAAGACCCGCCTGGGCAGCGAGACTTTATCTCTACAATAAATCAAAAAAATCAGCCAGGCGTGGTAGCACGTTCCTGTAATTTTGGCTACTTGGAAGGCTGAGGTGGAAGGATCGCCGGAGCCCAGCAGGTCGAGGCTGCGGTGGCCAGGAGTGGCCACTGCACTCCAGTGTGGGCGACAGAGTGAGACTCCAACTCAAAAAAAAAAAAAAAGAAACAGTCCTATTAATGACCTCTAAGACTAAAAGCAAGGACTAATGTCACCTGCTATATCAGGAGTAAATTGTAGAAAGAATTAACTCCTCATTTCAACTAGAGACAACTTATTTATAGTCTTAAAGTATATCTCTATAACTTTTAAAAAATAAAAAATTTGAAGAGTATATTCTATCCCAACTGAGAAATCTCCAACTAACTTCTCCCATTGAATTCTAAATAATAATA
Organism: Cephalopachus bancanus; assembly: GCA_027257055.1. Taxonomy (NCBI): domain Eukaryota; kingdom Metazoa; phylum Chordata; class Mammalia; order Primates; family Tarsiidae; genus Cephalopachus; species Cephalopachus bancanus. Next base: position 1,144,423 of record JAPVLO010000446.1, on the reverse strand, counting down.
CTCATTGTGATTTACTGAGCACTGACATTTACTGAGCACTGACAATGTGCCAAGAAACACTAAGATGGTATACAAGCAGTTTTCTGAAAACATACCCCTCCTGCACCTCGCTATAGAGCCAGAGGTCTGGTCTGTACTCTTTGCCATATGTCTTCTAAATATGCCTTTATCCTGGTATATTCGCAAGATAATCATAGAAATAGTCATCTGGAAACTGGACTATTCCAAAGGTCTGAAACGATCCCCACCATAAAGGTACTATGGAGAGACGTGTAGCACTTACCTGCATCCCAGATTGCCTGAAGTGAATTGTTTACTTGATACTAGACAGCACCTCCTCCAGGTCAGACCATTCCTTTTAGGCTACTCCCATAGTATAAGTTCAAAAGACTCAGCTCTATGCCTGGGGAGCAACCCAAGAACCTGTTTAAACACCTGCATATGGTATTTGGAAGAAGACAGGGAAGACAGGCAATGACCTGGGCCACAGCCAGTGTGCAAGACCATCACACATTAGAGCTCACGGAATTCAATGGAAAGCAGCACACCCTGCTGGGTGGGGGAAGAGTCCTGCAGCAGAGCAAGAGCTGAACAGCTGGAGAGGGTAAGAATCCCACCCGATTTCTAGAAACAGAAGGAAAGCCAACTATTACTTGCTTCTGTAATATGAAGCGGCTGAGGCAGTCAAAAGCTGCGTTGCTATGTCAGAAAGGCTATCTTTCTGCTTCTTCAAAATGTCTTTCCATACCAGACTGCCTAATATTGGCGACTGTTTTCTAAATGCCTATTTTTCATAGGAAGAATGACCTGCAGCCAACAGGTAATTTTCTGAAGGTGAGAAGATAAGCTAGCGATAACTAAGCCCAAGAGTAAGTGTTATTAAAGGCAGAGCAGCAGAAAGTCATTTCAGTTACACCACTGTGGTCAGACCTACAGAGTCCTATCAGCCAGGGGAGCGCTGTCCATCAGAGCCCAGTAGAGTCCGACTGCAGTCTCGGGCAGGATCCAGGAATCATACTCATTCAAACAATGCAACGGGAATTGTGCACATCCCCTGAATATCAGAGCTCAGTGATCCTGACACTTCATCTCAACAACATCTGATGCCTTGACAATCTCATACAGCCAGTGCTGTTGCAAGAACAGAGACCAAGAAACTGATGGTAGAATTAATTATTAACGACAGTCGTTAAAAAATCTTCTTTATTGGATGAATGGGTTTGGTAAAATAAGTAAGCCCAGGACCCTGTAAATTAAATATGACTGTTCCAAAGACTAGGCTTCTGCGGTGATGGGATGAAGAGAGGGAACACTCTCTAAGCCTGGCGAGTAGCCAGGAAAAGAATGCTGGCTAGGGACAAACTGGCACTTGTCCTCCATTGCAGAAAGGACTCAATCAAGTGTCTGATTTAGAAAGAAGGGACATGTGTTGTAAGCTAGAAGTTCCAGCTAAGGAGAAGATTACTTCCTGTAACCACACGTTCTTCTATACCACAGTAGTCTCCAGAGGAATCTTTGTCTTCTGATGCCGGAGAAGGCATCTTCCACAGCATAAAACATTCCATGACTTTGTGAATCTGTCAGAAAATCATCTTCCCATGCCAAAGATTAGATCACAACTGATGTTGCTGGCCACTAAGTACTTATTATAGGAAGCAGAAACCCTCACCCACTTGTGCTTTTATGAAAACTAATTATAAATAAATCATTCTATGCATTTTCTTGGCCATGAAGAAGTCTACAAACATTTGAGCCTCTGAGGTCTCATTCAAGTGATGGACAATTAGTTGAGAAGTTAGAAGAAACCGAGATGACTTAAGAAGAATATTTTAGAAAAGAATGTGATAATGTCCCATAGAGATTATCTCTCTCCCCTAATATGTATTTTAACTACAGAAAATCTAATACCATGATAATTCTTGAAAGAAAGAAATAATTGTCAAACAGCTGCTACTTGTCATTTGGCTTTTTACTCAACCAGTAAATCTTCACTCCACTTCCTGCAGGCTGAGCTCATTCTAGGTTCGCACACCAGAGGGATGTCAAGAGGAAACCACTGTTTTCAGTAATCTTAATGCTATAAAAATAGCATTTAAAAAAGAACTAATTTAATATACCCACGACTACATAGGTGACTAACAGAAACACAGAGTAAGCCTTCCTTGAGTCCTATAAGTTTCCAATCAGAGATTTTTCTTATTTTATTTAGAAGAAATAAGTTTACCTATAGATGTCAGAATGTGCAACTACTTTCAGAGACTAGGTTTTAAAGGATTCTTTAGAATGACTATCCCCAGTTAATGCAGAAGTCCCATATAAGCTTCTTTCGTTAACTGAAGAAGTAGGGATGTGAAGAGGGACCACCACTTTGACTACTTGAATGGAGGAAAGAAAAAAAGAAGAAAAACCTGGCAAGAGTCAATTAAAAACTTCACAGATTTATCAGTATCGCCTACGTCTCGAGCTCACGAAATCCGAGCCCTTGGTCAAGGATGTATCTTACCCAGAGAATGGAGTCAAGCCATCTACCGAGTGCGACAGTGAGCCCTCATGCTAACCCTTCCTCAGCAGAAGGCAGACACACAGTAGTCATCCAAAACGCATGTTCTTCACGTCCGCTCTGAGGGCTCCAGAGCAGGACACATCGTGGTGACAACAGGCATAGAGCCTGCAAGAAAGGCTGGACCCTCCAATCCACTTTTTCTTTTTGCCTTCTCATCCAGTCAGTGTTCACAGTGTCCATCTGTTCACCGCAGGGGTGGAAAGCTAACAGGTCTGGAAGCCATGTCCAAGGGCATACTGTATTTTAGAAAAGATGCTCTGTGCTCCTAAGACAACTCAAGTCGTCTCCTGAACAACTTTCACAAAGAGGCAATGAATGCTGTGGCTGCCAGGAGCACAGAGCATCGTCGCAATTCCTCTGGACTGCAGTGACTACGCCTCTGAAGATGGGTTTAAACCACAATGATGGTTCCTTGGATTTGCTCCCGATTCTTTAGCGATCGGAAAGTGTCCTTAACCTCACCAGCAAGGAAACCCTTGATGGCTCCCCAACTCCACTTCACCTCAGGGTCCTGTCTGTATCATTTAATGACCATTCAGAGCCAGTCCTAAGCAGCAACAGTGAGGATTCCTAAGGGAACTAGCAACACACTCATCTTTACAGATTCAAAACTGTGACTCTAGCAGAGCACAGTGGCTCAAGCCTGTAATCCCAGCACTTTGGGAGATGGAAGTGAGAGGATTGCCTGAGCCCAGGGGTTCAAGATCCACCTGGGCAACTTGGCGAGACCTCATCTCTGCAATAAATCAAAAAATTAGCCGGGCATGGTAGCGCATGCCTGTAGTTCCAGCTACTTGGAAGGCTGAGATGGAAGGATCACCTGAGCCCAGGAGGTCGAGGCTGCAGTGGTTGTGAGCATGCCACTGCACTCCAGCCTGGGTGACAGAGTGAGGCTCTGACTCAAAAAAAAAGAAAAGAAAAGAAACTGTGACTCTAGAATTCACATTTCTCTCTCTTTGGAAACAAGGACAAAAAAAGACAGGAAAGAAACACAGGGCATCTCAGGATGACAAAAAAAATGGACTTCTGAAAGAAAGGAAGGTTGGCCAGAGGTAGTGGCTCATGCCGTAATCCCAGTGCTTTGAGAGGCTGCGGCAGGAAGATTGCTTGAGGCCAGGAATTCAAGACCAGCCTGGACAACATAGTGAAACCCCATATCTACAATTTAAAAAAAAATTAGTGTGGCTTGGTGGCATGCCCATAGTCCTAGCTATTTGGGTGACTGAGGTAGGAGGATCACTTGAACCCAGGAGTGCAGTGAGCTGTCATCACACCGCTGCACTCCAGCCTAGATGACAGAGAGAGAGAGACCCTAAAAACATGAAGGAAGGAAGGAAGGAAGGAAGGAAGGAAGAGATAGATAGAAGATAGATAAATAGATAGACTAAATTTGATATGGACTTTCTAGGTTTGCCACAATTGACAAGTTGGTTCACAAGGGCAGTATATACTTCAAGTAGAGGAAATGTGCTCATAAGCTTCTGCTCTGCATCAGATACATTGGGAAGTTAAGAATGTTTTCAAATAGATGGAATGAACAACCAACTAAATCAGACAGCTAGAGTGCTAAACTCAATTAAACAGGAGTGGTACCAAGTACCAAGATGACCATTACTACTGTTGCTGAGATAACATCTCGGCTCTCAGCTTCACAGAGCATTTCCCTTCTGTGCTAAGAGCTCCAGGCTTGAAGTCTGAAGATCTATGTGTGCATCTTGGCTTTTTTACTTTGTGTAGCCTTAGATGAGTTACTCCATCTGAACTCTGTTTCCTCATCTCTAAAATGCAAAGTCTGGCCGGTCTTGGTGGCTCAGCCTGCAACCCTAGCACTTTGGGAGGCCGAGGTGAGTGGATTACCTAAGACTGCGGGTTCAAGACCCGCTCGGGCAACTTGGTGAGACCCTGTTTCTACAATAAATCAAAAATCAGCCGGGCGTGGTAGCACGCGCCTGTGGTTCCGGCTACTTGGAAGGCTGAGGCAGAAGGATCGCCAGAGCCCAGCAGGTCGAGCCCAGCACTCCAGCCTGGGCAACGGAGTAAGACTCCAACTCAAAAAAATAAAAAATAAAAATAAAATAAAATAAAACGTAAAGTCTACCACTTACAACCTCACAGGGTTATCATGAGAATTAAATACACCCAAGAGCTCTGAGCACACTGTTGAGGACAGAGTGGTACTCATTTGTTTAATTATGTCCAGGAATTGTTTTTTCCCTATTCATAAATCCTTGCTTAGCATTTAAGTTGGTATGGTTTCTCTATAATCACCAATTCATCCCAGTCTTACTTTGGCTATATGCTAATATCACCCAACCTGCCATAGATATGGCAAAAGTTTGGCATCAGCTAGGAGTGAGGGTTCGCTTTTTGGAGGAAGGGAGAACACAAACATATACTAACATTAGAACATCCTTAGACCTAAAAGCAATTCAGTTGATCAAGTCAGCATGCCAAATCTGGAGTTCAACCGGACAATGCATACTGAACCTGGAACTTGGTAGAAAGCTTCTACTGTGAAAAGTTGGTATGGGGGTGGTGGTTTCTGCCTGCTGTCACTTCATACCACCACTACAACAAAAAGACTAAGGTTATAGCCCTCCTAGTTCCTATCTCACAAATCAGGATGTGATTCCTAATATATGGGAACTACCAAATGTTTAGACAGAATGTCTGAAATAAATGATCTTAGAGAAAGTCAGGATATATGTTCTCTGGATATGTGCTATATACCACCGAATATTTACCTTCAAAGTCTCCCTGCCACCCCAGAAAAGCCATTTGTGCAACAGAGTGGGTTGGGGAAGACAGAATACAATTTCAAGAAGAAATAAATGAATGATCAGAGCAATAGCTATGAAAGTCAGGAGACCCAAAGATAAGCGAGCAGATGTGGGGCTTCAGGACTCAGAAGAGCATTCTCTCAAGACGAGTCTGTTCTGTGGGGCCTGATCTGATAAACAGCTGGAAGGGAGTCATGAAGCAGAACAGCTCACGTGCCTCTAATTAGAGGGAAAGACTGAGGGCTTTTCAAGTCTAATCAAGGTTGGGAGTGGATGGATCCCAAGGCTTGATCACTGAGGTAGTTCTAAAATCAGATGCCCAAGCCAAGAAATTGGGATCAGAGAAATATTCGTGTTAATAAACTGGGGAGAGTACAGATACCATACTTCATTCTCTACTGTTTCCTAGTGGTCTCATAACCCCAAGCCTGGCACCTATTTCTTGTCAGAGCAAAGAGGTGTGCGTTCGGAGAGGTCCTCATACCAAATGGATATGTAACAGGGTGATTTCTGTGTGGACATTCAGAAAGACATGTTGCTCGTGTTACCTGAATGAAGAATGTCAACAGGTTATTGTAATTCCAGGAGGCAGCAGGAGGAGAATCAGACAAATTGCCCCTTTCTCTGTACTGACTCTGAAGAATATGCAAGCTTTAGCCACATGGTGGCATAGTGCGTCTGCCTACAGCCTTTCCTAGTAGGGTGACGTGGGGAGCAGAAAGAAAACAAGACCTGAGAAATGGAGACTTCAGGCAAACCATCCCTGGCTTGCTCTTGTCATCGATGAGAAAGGTGGAAGGAAGCGATGAGAGCAACGTGTCTTATTTGACACAGAGAAGCCCATAATCAGGCAAACTCATCTAGATTTTCCCACTTTTAGGTTTATTTTTCTAATTTTTCTAGGCCTGTGACTTTTCTCCAACCTGAATTTTAAGGAAGACTGGTCAAAGGACCGGAAGGAACAATCTAACCTCAGTCAGGGCAATACCACTTAAAATAGGTAGCCATTTTTCTTTAGAGATATTTATGTATTTCTGTTGAGAGAACAAGGATTGTATTTAGAGTAACTATCAGTGGTAATGATTCTTGTCTTATAATGAGGAAATATCAAAGATTTTTTTAAAACCTCACAAGATCCAAAGGAATAACTCTTGAGTGATATCATTTTAGTCACTGTTTGGTCCAGGCTAAGGTAAAAATCCATCTAGACACCTAAGATCTCACTTGTTGAGTAGGGTCACCCATTTCTATATTTATCTATATTTAAGGGCACTCTATATATAATGCCTAAAATTGTTCTAAGACTTTGAAGAATTCTATGACAATAATTCCATAACTACACTCTTTGGAAATAATAAAAACTGCCCTGAAGTATTTCAAGACCAAGTCTGAGAATCATATTAAAGAATATAATTTAGTCTCCAATTAATTCTGAGTTCACATTTTATGAATACATTCCTTGTTTCTTCTGCTCTGAAATCTTTGACTCACTAGACATGACGACCTCTTTAACATGACAGCAGGATGTTCACTCAGTTTGGCATGACGTGCACTTTCTTATTGCCTGTAACACAGTAAATGCTCAATAAATGTGTACTCAAGTAAACTGCACTTTATTCAATGTAAGATGGTTTAGGAGGCTGGGCTCGGTAGCTCAGCCTATAATTCTAGCACTTTGGGAGGCCGAGGCTACTGGAATGCCTGAGCCCGGGGTTCGAGACCAGCCTGGGCAACTTGGTGAGACTTCATCTCTACAATAAAAATAAAAAATTAGCTGGGCATGGTAGCACGTACCTGTAGTTCTAGCTACTTGGACGGCTGAGGTGAGGAGCCTGGCAAGTCGACGCTGGGTGGCCGTGAGTGTGCCACTGCACTCTAGCCTGGGCGACAGAGTGAGACTCCAACTCAAAATAAAAATATTGTCTAGCAAAGTCAAAAATGGTATTCTAGGCCGGGTGTGGTGGCTCACACCTATAATCCCAGTACTTTGGGAGGTTGAGGTGAGAGGATTGCCTGAGCCCACATGTCCGAGACTAGCCTGGACAACTTCATGAGACCTCATCTATACAATAAATAAAAAAATTAGCTGGGCATGGTAGCACATGCCTGTAGTTCCAGCTACTTGGAAGGCTGAGGCGGAAGGATCACCTGAGCCCAGCAGGTTGAGACTGTGGTGGCCGTGAACAGCGTGCCACTGCACTCCAGCCTGGGCGACAGAGTGAGACGCCAACTCAAAAAAAAGTCTTCTATTCCAAGGCACACACCAGTCCACAAAGCTCAGTGTGTTCCAAATAAATCTAATTTCTATGGTCAAGAATAAAAGCTGTAGCTGTTCATTCTTTTTGCCTAGATTACATGACCTTGAATCTGGAACTCTTGGGATAGACAGCAAAATTCTAAGATATTAATATAGATTATTTAGTCACCTAGAAACTAGCTACACTTATGGGAGTGTTGGCATGGGGAGAACATTTTCATTAGACCAAGTGATTTTAGATTACTACTCACATAACTACAAAAACAAAGCAATTTTAAACCAAAAACTTATAGCTTAGTTTTTGGGTTTTTTGTTTGTTTGTTTTTAAAGACAGAACTTCAAGAATTATGAAAGGTATAGATAGTATTAGGAGTAAGGAAACACAAATCCTTCCTTCCTTCCTTCCTTCCTTCCTTCCTTCCTTCCTTCCTTCCTTCCTTCCTTTTTTGAGTCAGGGGTCTCATTTTTTGAGTCTCATTTTGTTGCCCAGGCTGGAGTACAGTGGCATAATCATAGCTCACTGCAACCTTGACCTCCTGGGCTCAGATGATTCTTTCACATTAGCCTCCCTAGTAGCTGGGACTACAGCCTAGTGAACACCACCATGTCCAGCTAATTTTTTTATTTTTAGTAGAGCAAGGTCTCACTATGTTGCTCGGGTTGGTCTTGAACTTCTCAGCTCAAGCAATTCTCCCACCTCTGCCCCCCAAAGTACTGGCATGAGCCACCATGCCCAGTCCATTTCTGACTAGAAGACTAAAAATTATTCTTGTCTAATCCTAGAACCTGCAGGATCTTTCAGATACAGAATGTTGAATGTAATTCCATTTCTTGGGGTTCCTTTCTTGCGGTGTCAGTGTGATACAGCAAGTGTGCAAAACGGATCTTCATAGCATTTACGAAGAAAAATGATACAGGCCCTTAGCTAGCCCTCCAAATCACTAAAACAGGTAGAATAAAGAGTGAATAACACAAAAGGGAATTTAGTTTATAAACTTCTATGTCTGTGACTTGGAAACAGACATAAGAAGATAAAGCCAGTCCTGTTATTTTATGACTGCAGAACTTTTTCTTTCAGAACATCTTTTCAGATTCCTATCTAGAAAACAAAGAAAATGGCTCGAATATTAAAACTAATTTGTGCTTGTAGTTAGCTGTAAAAGGAATAACTAGAATACTAGCAACGAATGTCCATTTGTAGCATGTCGAAGAGGATTTTTGTCTCTCTCCACTCCTAAACATACACTAGGTAGAAAAAGTCAGGAATACTCCAAAACACCCCCACCAACAATTTTGTTTTAAAAGCACAAGTAGTTCAGAACCAAAGGGTCACGTTTGCCCTCGCTCGCAGAGCTGTTCACGGTTGAGTTAGCTCTTCTTAGACTTGACTTTCTGACAGCAGATAAAGGGGGAAAGCTCTGCTGCTTTGCTTTCTCTCTTTCTTTTGGCAGCTTTCCATTTGAATAAAAAGACTTAGCGGTATTTGACATTCTGAAACAGTGTAAAATTACAAATTCCATAGTCACAACTAATATGTTTAAAAGTCCTTCAAAATGGAATTATGAACATATCTTTATATAGGTCTAAAGTTATCTTGTAGATGTAGATTGGAACTGCACTCTAGCCTGATGACTGAGACTGACTCAAAAAAAAAAAGTTGAGGAACTTTCAGAATTAAGAAGTCATTAAAGTCTTACAGCCAAATAGCTTTAAGGTCTATTTTATAATACTAGTCTCACAACTTGATTTCAATATTCTGTTTTTTGTTTTAATTTTTAGGTAAAACTAAGTGTTCTTGCTTACTACAAAATAATACAGGAGAAACATAGTCTCCCAACTACAGTGGCAATGGTAGCCTTATTTTTTTTGACTTGCTTTTAAAAAATAAACTCACTCATGCCTGTAATCCCAGCACCTTGAGAAACCAAGACAGGAAAATCGCTCGAGCCCAGGTGTTCGAGACCAACCTGGGCAACATAGTGAGACCCCATCTCTAGAAGACAATGAAAAATTTTTAAAAAAATAGAAAAAAATAAACTCCATTATTCTAAATGCTTTAATAAGTTAGATCTTAGAAACAATTTTAATATACTTGAATATACTCTGGCAATAATGCTGATCACTAGGAGGTTGATGCACAGCTGATTACATTTATCTTTGGATTTAAGTATGTATTGAAGTTGTCAGTTCAGCATCACTTCAAATTGTCCAGTCAATTCTGATTCTGCGCAAACCCAGCAGCACAATTATTTCATCATTGGAAAGGAACTTAAAAAAAAAAAAAGAATAGGGAAGCTTTTTTAAAGTCATAATAAAGATGCCCAAATAGATAATTCATTTCTTAAAGTTCAAAAGAAAAAATAGGAACTTGTCTCATTTGAAAGAGGTCCATTTGATTCCTGGGCACAGTTTCCAGCAATGGCTTGGCTCCTCACTGAGAAGTCACTCAGCTGCACTGGACAGATTTCGGATGGGGTCACTCATTCTCCCATCATATGTAACGATGCTAACTGGCATAAGAAGGCACACTGCCAAAAGTAGTAGTATTTTTTCAATATGTGGTTAAATAGGAAAGCACTAAATAGAATTCATTCTTTCAATATAACTACTTAATGAAATCCATCCTTGCATTATAAGAAAATAGAGCATTTGGGGAGAAAACATTTAATCCTGAAAAAGTCAGCCCAGTGAAGATGACATGACAGCCTTTCCTTTTGGAGACTGTATACAGCTGACTGGAAACCTAGAAGATATTTCAGACTAAATACATCGGGGATTTTGTTGTTGTTTTGTTACTATTTCCACTCACCAGCTCGAAGGGGTCGTGGAACTCCCCCAACAAAGATAGTTTTTCTGGGGTCCAAAGGCTGAGAACCATCCATTACAAAGTCACTGTCACTTAGGTTCCATGGTCGAATTTGCACCTGAAAAAAAGTCGTTTACTTGGTCCTTACTTCATTTCCATCAACCCCAAATGAGAATAAGATGAAGATAAACCCACTGATTTGTGCATTTCACAATGTACATGACCCAAACAAAAGCCAGTTTATTAGTTAATGTAATCTGCATTAAGTGCCTTTCAATAGAACTCTCGGGAAGCTGCTTGCAAGTGCTATACTCAACACATTCTAAACATGTACCAGGAAAGCTTCAGAAACCACTTCACTTGTGGCTTTTTTTAAAAAGGTAGTCTTTTAGAGACAGAGTCTGTATTTTGAATCAGATTCATTTTAACATATGATAGACTGTTTACAACTTGTCACAGTACACCCCTTAGCTTTTTAAGACTTCATCTAAAGGAAGGGAACAAGAACATTAGAAATATTTTCTAAAAATTTTCTATATGTCTGGCTATTAAAATATGATCACCTCCCCACCGAAGTTAAAACATTTGTCTTTCAGCAATATGATTTAACACAGCTTCATACTCAGCAAGTTAGTACAGAATTACCAGAGACAACAAACAGTTGAAGCACAGAGAATGATCTCCTTTTGATTTATCTGATTTTCCTAAAAGAGGCTGGTTAAATAAAGGCAAGCCTGGAAATCGAAGTACATTTTTAAAGAGCAGAAAAGAAACCTTTATGGCATATTTCTATTTGGTAATTTATCTTCACTGGGACTCTGACTTGGTGCCCATAGTTTGTACAACTTTATCATAGGGTAAAAAATAAGGTATTTCATTAGAATCTTAACCTTAGAACATATTCCCTTTATTCATAATTGAATTATCAAAAAAGAGCTTAAAACCAAACCAAACCACAGAAAACCTTCCCACACCAAACATGAGTGTTGCACGGTGCCTAAAACCAGCAGTCACATATGCTCGGGGCAGGAGGCTGGGTACAGAAGGGCAACCTGGTAGCTGTCTTCAGACACATGCATCTCTCCCTCTCCTTCACAGATTAAGGTAGGAAATAAGACAGCTGACCTGTCATTTCCTGTATCAACAAAATTCTTCATTTTCCCCATTGCTCAAACATCAACAGCTAATATAAGCAAGCACATGAGATCATTTCTTATGCGACTTGTCTTATACCCAGGAGTACTTCCACTCGAAAGCTAGCACCTCTGCCAATTATACTTTCACTTTGAATCCCCTCTAAAACTGCTATTGCTCATTTAGAAGCAGTCTACACATCTCTTAAGACTGCTATAAAATTCACCCTCCCTGACTTTTTGCTTTCTGTGACACCGTTGCCTTCACCAGTTCATCAGAAGCCACAAAATCTCCATTTCTTCCCTGGACCCTGAAAACACGGACCTGTTTACAGTTCTGTTAACATTCAAGCATTTGTTCCATCATTGCATGGGGGAAAAAATCCAGTTCTTTCCTTGTCAAAGTTAGTCTGTTTAACTAAAATATCGTTTCCTTATCATTTACCACAAAGACAGATTCACTAATACCAAAAGCACCACTTTTAAATACCTTCGTGAAAGTCCGTTACTGATTTTTCATTTAATACACAATAATTTCCTGACATCATAAGCACAGGCATTCTGATGTCATACACACGGGACACCTTTTTCTACACAGATCTCTCTCTTCTTCTGATCTCATTGCTAATAAAGCCGTTGAGGCAGCTTCAAGATCTGCTAAGGTAATTCCAGTCACTTTATGTTAATTGAGTTTGGTCACAGATCACCTTATTTTAAAAATAGAAACAATTCCTGGGTAGTATCCAGTGGTCTGCCTTCATTTAACCAGAAATACAGGAAATAGTCTTCTAGAATAGCTGTAGGTTAATACTGCTCAAAGCTCAAAAGAACTCTGAAAAAGACCCAAACCTTCCTGCTGAGAGATTTCATTATTGCCTCTCCCCACAACCTCACTTCATCTCATCACACACAGCCCATTCCTTCACTCTATTCTTGGCATTACAGATTAGGTAAAAATACAGGAAGAGACTCAGGGCACCGTGCTGATTAACCCTATTCACAAAACCCACATTTTCCAGCTGCCACCAGAAAACAGCTGTCAGTGCTGGCAGACTTAGAAAAATGTCAACATAGGCCAACATCGGCTCACGCTACACACTAAGCAAAAAATAATATTGTGGTACTGTCTGTACTGACAAGTTCCACCCACTCTCTGGTTTCGCTCTGAAATATAAGCCCAGTCTCACACAAGGCCTATTTCTCCACCTTTTTAGAACTCAGGGCCTGACATCCAAGTTCTATCCAGGTTCTGAACTTACTCTTTGGGTATATTTCTGGTCCTGCATTTTTACATATACATTTCTCAGCTTTATTATAATATCATAATTTCTGGAAAGGGATGAAATATAAATAAAAGACCTGCTTTCTAATTATCTTCTTATTTCTTTATTAATTATTTTTCTGAGTGGATGAAATTAGTACTCTGTCCTATTCAATATAAATTTCCTCTGGCAAAACTTATATATTTACATATAGCCAGTCCTCTGTATCTGAGGGTTCCGCATTCATGAAGTCAACCAATCTAGGATAGAGAATACTCTCTAGTAAACACATAAATAAAAATTAACTGGGCTGGGTGCGGTGGTCCACACCTGTAATCCCAGCCCTTTGGGAGACCGAGGTGAGAGGATAACCTAAGCCCAGAGGTTTAAGACCAGCCTGGGCAACTCGGCAAGACCTCGTATCTACACTAAATCAAAAAAATTAGGCTGGGCATGGTGGCTCACGCCTATAATTCCAGCACTTTGGGAGGCCGAGGTGAGAGGATTGCCTGAGCCTACAGGTTCGAGACCAGCCCTGGCAATTTGGTGAGACCTCATCTCTACAATAAATAAAATAATCAACTGGGCATGGTGGCGCATGCCTGTAGTTCCAGCTACTTGGAAGGGTGAGGTGGAAAGATTGCCTGAGCCCAGCAGGTTGAGGCTGCAGTGGCCGGGAGCGTGCCACTTCCCTCCAATCTGGGTGACAGAGTGAGACTCCAACTCAAAAAAAGAAAAAGAGAAAAAAAAAATTAGCCAGGCATGGTGGTGCATGCCTGTGGTTCCAACTACTTGGAAGACTGAGGCAGAAGGAACTTCTGAACCCAACAGGTTGAGGCTGCAGTGGCCATGCACATGCCACTGTACTCCAAACCTGGGTGACAGAGTGAGACTCCTACTCAAAAAAAAAAAAAAAAAATTAACTGGGAGGCTGAGGTAGGAGGATTGCTTGAGCCCAGGAGTTTGAGATCAGTCTGGACAACAAAGTTTTGTCTCCATGAAAAAAAAAAAAATTTAGCCAGGCTGAGGCAGAAAGATTGCCTGAGTCCAGGAGGTCAAGGCTGCAGTGAGCTGTGATCATGCCACTGCACACCAGCCTGAGCAACAGAGTGAGACCCTGACTCTAAAAAAAAAAAAAAAAAAAAAAATTAACAATACAACAATAAAAATAATGTTAAACTTAAAACTATAGTATGACAAAAAAACTATAGTATGATAACTACTTACAAAGTATTTACGTTGTATTAGGCATTATAAGTAATATAGAGACAATTTAAAATACATGAGAGGATGATGTAGGTTATCTGCAAATACTAAGCCATTTTTTATAAAGGACTTGAGTGCCTGCAGATTTTGGTATCCAAGGGGACCAATCCCCAATGATACCTAGGGACAACTGTATAGGGGTGTAGGGGTGTGTGTGTGTGTGTGTAAAACAACTCTTCCAGTATGTTGTCAAACAGGCGATACTCTGGATAATGAAGACAAGTATAGGGATGTCACTCAGAAATAGTGAAGATTCCCTTAAATGATCTAGACATGACTCTAGCATTCCTTCCTGGGGCAACCTGACCACATTTGCTTGTACTGGTAACTCTAAAAAGAGGCATTGCAGTACCATTTGGGAGGCGCCACACTTTGGCCATGCCATGTCCTTACAGCAGGGGTCACACAAACTCAAATGTCCACTAGACAGGTAGCATAAAAGCAGCAAGCCACCAGGACAATCGTTAGTAGGCAGGCAGTCACACCCTGGGAAAACCACTTCTTTTTTTTGAGTCAGAGTCTCACTTTGTCGCCCAGGCTGGAGTGCAGTGGCATGCTCATGGCTACCACAGTCTCGACCTGCTGGGCTCAGGCAATCCTTCCACCTCAGCCCTCCAAGTAGCTGGAACTACAGGTATGCGCCACCACGCCTGGCTAATTTTTCTTGATTTACTGTAGAGATGAGGTCTCGCCAAGTTGCCCGGGCTGGTCTCGAACCCCTGGGCTCAGGCAATCCTCTCGCTTCAGCCTCTCAAAGTGCTGGGATTACAGGCGTGAGTACCTGCGCCTGGCAAAAGCCACTTCTTCTAAAGAAAGCAAGTATTTCTCAGCTCCAGCAAGTGGCTACCATTTGCAAATGTGCTGTCCGATTTTTTCCATTTTTCAAGGGTGATTAGAAATTCAGATTTGTATGTGAAAGTTCAAGATTCTAAAATGTTGGGAACTATTCAAATGTTAAAAATCACTGTACAGGCTAAACACACTATCTGCAGACCAGATCTAGCCCAGGGGTTCCAGCCTATGATCTGTGGCTTGATGGCGCTAATTGCCACACAGCTCACAATGGAATGAGAGAAAATAAAAAATGGCTTTTCTTTCGTTTCTATTTAAAGCATATATTCCTATGGAAGCTCTCATGAGAACTATGAAACCTACTTTTGGCTGAATTATTTGTCTTTTAAATTCCTATCTTCTGAATCAGTAATCTGCTTTGTAAATGCTTATCTTCAAAGGCAAAATCTTTTGGAAATAAAGGCAAAAACCAAACATACAGCTTACCAGTATAAATATGCTAATTTATACCACATAGTGACTTTAACATCAGCCTTCAAGAAATCTAAAAGATTGTAACATTAATAATATCAACAGTTAATAATAAAAGCACAACTTTTCCTTTTTAAGGTTTCCCAAAGCGTGTTCCATAGAATGTGGGTTCTGAGGGTTGATCTGCCAGATAAGCAGAGTTTGGGGAAAGCTACAGATTACCTTCTCCTCTTTGGGACCTCACAACATCCACTGGTGAATTTAATTAAAGCCTCCAGGAAACTCCATAGGAATCTGTTCAGTGTTGTTTAACCCAGCATTACCAAAATTATTTTGAGAACCCATTTTTTGCCTGATATCTAGTAATATCCACACTTCGGATTATACTGCACCATGGCATCTTACTCTTAAAGTGTATCAAATGTTGGCATAATAAGGTAATGATTCATTGGACAAAATGTTTCAGAAACTTCATTTCAACCCAGGCCTTTTTCTCACTTATTTCTTGCTACTGCTCTGAAAGGGTTACTTCTATAGAGATTAACTTTAAATGGTTAAATATAGTATAGTAAATTTAAATATTAAATAGCTGCTCAAAGAACTGAAAGAGCTCTAAATTGCATAAAAGATGTTACCAAACCAGTTTGACTATTTTTCTATCAATAAAGAATAAAATAGCCGGGCACAGTGGCTCAAGCCTATAATCCCAGTACTTTGGGAGGCTGAGGCAAGAGGGTTGTTGGGCTCAGGGGTTCAAGACCAGACTGGGCAACTTGGCAAGACCTCATCTCTACAATAAATCAAAAAATAGGCCAGGTGTGGTGGCACACGCCTGTGGCTCCAGCTGTTTGGAAGGCTGAGGCGGAAGGATCGCCTGAGCCCAGCAGGTCGAGGCTGCGATGGCGGTGAGCATGCTACTGCACTCCAGCCTGGGCGACAGAGTGAGACTACGACTCAAAAAAAAGAATAAAATAATTAGAGTACTATATCAAAACTAAAGTTTTATCTCACTGAAAGTTAAAGGTCAGCGGCTATGGTGGCTCATGTCTGAAACCTCAGCATTTTGGGAGGCTGAGGCGAGAGAATCGCTTGAACCTAGGAGTTTAAGACCAGCATGCGCAAATTAGTGAGACTTTGTCTCTACAAAAAGAAAAAAATTAGCTGAGTGTGGCAGCATGTGCCTATAGTCCCAGCTACTCAAGAGGCTGAGGCAGAAGGATCATCCTAGCCCACAAGGTCAAGGTAGTGGTGAGTCGTAATCATGCCACTGCACTCCAGTCTGGGCAATAGAGTGAGACTCCTGACTTAAAAACAAAACAACAACAACAAAACAAAACAAAAACAAAAACAAAAACTAAAGGTCATTAATAGGGACAAGAATAGGTCAAGTGCTGAAAAACAATGAAGGCATGCAACATGGGTCATTTCTTTAAACAGAAAGCTTTAAGAATATCATTTCCTAAAAATAAAATTTCATTGAAAATTTACCAAAGCCGGGCTTGGTGGCTCAGCCTGTAATCCCGCGCCTTTGGGAGGCTGAGGTGAGTGGATTGCCTGAGCCCGCGGGTTCGAGACCCGCCTGGGCAGTGAGACCTCATCTCTACAGTAAATTGAAAAAATCAGCCAGGCGTGGTAGCACATGCCTGTAATTCCGGCTACTCTGAAGGCTGAGGCGGAAGGATCACCGGAGCCCAGCAGGTCGAGGCTGCGGTGGCCGGGAGCGGCCATTGCACTCCAGTCTGGGCGACAGAGTGAGACTCCAACTCAAAAAAAAAATAAAAAGAAAAAGAAAAAAGAAAACTTACCAAAATCTCTTATTTAAAATTAGATATAAGTTCAGGTGCAGTGGCTCATGCCTGTAATCCCAGCATTTTGGTTGGCAGAGGCGAGGGGACTGCCTGAGCCCAGGGGTTCGAGATTAGCCTGGGCAACTTGGTAAGACCTCATCTCTACAATAAATCATAAAAACTAGCCGGGCGTGATGGTGTGCATCTGTAGTTCCAACTACTTGGAAGGCTGAGATGGAAGGATCTCCTAAGGCCAGCAGGTCGAGGCTGTGGTGGCCATGAGCGTGCCACCACACATCAGTCTGCGCAACAAGAGTGAGACTCCAACTCAAAAAAAAAAGTACTTTTATTGTATCTTTAAGTACAGGATAAGAGAAAACACAGTTTAAGTAAGAACAGCTTTTAACACAAACCTCAGGGCCTCAAGTTTCCAAACATGACCACAGCTATAGAATTTTCTCAGTTTAGACCACAATCTATTATTCAGATATTCATCTACCAATAAATAATATTGTTGGGTGCCTTTGGAACACTTCATCCTGTCCGGTCACCTCCTTAGATTACAACACCCATCACATGAACACCCTGCTGCACAGTGCTTCCGTTTTCATCTCTTTATCTCAAGGCAGCTCCAAAAAGCAACCAAACTGTCCAGTGTCCACAGTGCAATCAGGTGGCCATCTTGGGAAGCTGCCCAACCAAAGACTCCCTCTCGGACATGTGTTCTTTTTCCCATAAAGAACTTGACTCAGAGTGCAGGCCCTCCCCTCTCACCCCACCCTGGTTTCCTTTTTCCTCTTTGTAGTACCTTTCAAACTCGAGCTCTTTAGGAAAAAGTCTCCATTTTTCTCTCCCTAATCTGACAATCCTTTTAGTCTACACACATCGGAAAACAATACTGCAGAGCCATCAGGACTGCTCTCCCCACCAAGCAGCGGCACCCCAGCTCGTACCAATGGCCGGGATGAGTCAGCAGAACCTGGGTCCGCTGACATCCAGCTGCAACAGCTCAGTGGTAGTGGTAATGAACTCAGACCCACCCCCACTGTCAGCAAATCTATTTTAAGCATCACAAACCTCACAGAATGACTGGAGAGTGCCCCAGCAGTATCAGAAATAAACTAGTTTGTGGTTTGTGACGCATCTTTATCTCTTCCCTGTTATAAGGAGTTGGTTTACTGTTCACCACCAAAACTAACAGCCACAATAATTGTGGTTTGGACTCTTCAAAGCACATTGATATTTGGTATCTCATTTCGATGTAATTTTTACCACATGGCTCCCTAACAAACAGGCCAGCCAATTTCGGGAGTTTAGATGCTATCTATTCTTCTCAAGTGCTGCTCTCCTCCCAGTGAAGAGGAAAAGGGAAAGCCCCCTCTTTATCTTCTGGGGTAGTGGAGAGCAAGGAACTAATTGCTGATAGGATTTAGCCTCCGTTAGACTTCTATATTCTGGGTAGCTCTGGGGCCTCCAGTCAGAACTCCATCAGGCCTCAAGGCAAAAAGTTGCAAGGCTCACACTCAGAGGATCCCTCCCATTCTTCAGATACCAGTAGGCCCCAGAGAACCTTGCCAAAACAGTCAGGATTCCTGCTAGACAAGACAAGAGTAACTCTGGAAATTCTGTCATGCCCTTCCAGGATGCTCCACGTCCTCCCTCAGGTTTAGGACACAGTCTAGGTACAAAAAGGAAGCCCCTGCCACCTGCACCAAGGAAACCACAGGCCTTACGGCTCCGTTGGGAGCTTCAGTTGCTGAGGGACCATTCAAATACAGCCTTGGTGTGCTGTTTCACAAGGGCACCAGGTGAAGAACTCGAGTGTGCATAAACCACACCATAAAGATGGCTACGTGTGTCCTTGCTCTGTGCTTGACTTTGTCAAGCCATTATCAATGATATGTCACAGCCAGAAGACTCCAGTCAACACCTTCTCTCTAGAGGCTCTCTGAACACCTCAGGAACGGCAGAGCACTCCTACCCTGAGTACTCTCCCCGGCGCAACTGCCCACCTAATCCTTGCAACAGAGCACCCATGGCTCCTTATGTCACTCACTGGCCACGTGTCTGCTTCCCCCATGAATGGACTGTTAGAACCTCTCTCTCTTTTTTTTTTTTAAGTTGGAGTCTCACTCTGTCACCAGGTTGGAGTGTAGTGGCCCGATCATGGCCATCGCAGCCTTGACCTGCTGGGCTCAGGAGATCCTTCTGTCTCAGCCTTCTAAGTAGCTGGAACCATAGGCATGCACTACCACGTCCAGCTAATTTTTTGATTTATCATAGAATGTGGTCTTGCCAAGTTGCCCAGGCTGGCCTTGAACCCCTGAGCTGAGGCGATCCTCTCGCCTCGGCCTCCCAAAGTGTTAGGATTACAGGCTTGAGCCACCGCACCCGGCTCTGAGATCCTTTCTGGCTGAGACTGCACATCTGTGTAGATCCCAAGTGCCCAGCACAGCGCCTAGCTCTTCATGAGATTTAGTGAGTAAACAGAGCTTTTCCTGGGGGCAGACACTGGTGCCATAAGAAGATGTCCAGCACTACCTCTGCAGTTCACAGGTTACTCTCCTCACTCCACTGAAAGCCACCTTCCAGGAGCATGTTTGGTAACAGTGGATACCCAAGGGCTTGTGCTAAGTCAGTGCAAATGTCTGATGCCACCAGGTGGCCCACTCAGTGATGGGAACTACCTTGTGTCATCATCACTGCTGGTGTTTTCATATCACTTAGGCATAGGCATGATAGTTGATTTCCTCTTGAAAGAAAGAAGAAGCTACTAGCACTTTTGAGCACTTACACTACACTACTGTGCTAGGCATTTTTAAAAATTATTTTATTTTTTAAAATTTTATTTTATTTTGGGGTCAGGGTCTTACTCTGTTGCCCAGGCTGGAGTGCAGGGGCACAATCACAGCTCACTGCAGCCTCAACTTCCTGAGCTCAAGCGATCCTTTCTCCTCAACCTCCCAAGTAGCTGAGACTATAGGCATGCACCACCACACCCAGCTTATTTGTTTGATTTTTTTGTAGAGACAAGGTCTTGCTATGTTGTCCAGACTGGTCTGGAACTCCTGGGCTTAAGTGATCCTCCTGCCTCAGCTTCCCTAAGTGACAGGATTATAGGCATGAGCCACCATGCCAGTCTATGCTAGACACTTTACACACAATCACACTTACGCCACCAAACCACCATATGCCCTAAGAATTATCCCAACTTTAGACATAAGGATGCTAAAGATCAGAAGAGTAACGTTGTCTCAGGACTAAACTCCAGACTTATCTGATCCAAAGTCTATATATACTCTTTACACCACAATTGTGCCATATGCCTGCAAGGCTCCCTGTCCTCCAGGCTGTCAGCCACCAGCCACAGCTTCCGGATAGGCTTCTAGACACACCAACATGAATTTTTGCTAGTGAGTGATTAACCCCCTTCTCTCCAAACTCATCCTGACCATTTGCCATTCATTAAGAAATGGCCAGGCCAGACGTGGTGGCTCATGCCTATAATCCCAGTACTTTGGGAGGCTGAGGTGAGAGGATTGCCTGAGCCCATGGGTTTGAGATCAGACTGGGCAACCTGATGAAACCTTATCTTTACAATAAATCAAAAATTTAGAGCTGGATTGGTTGTGCGTGCCTGTAGTTCCAGCTACTTGGAAGGCTGAGGTGGAAGGATCACCTGAGCCCAGCAGGTCAAGGCTGCGGTGGCCGTGAGCATCATGCCACTTCACTCCAGTCTGGGCGACAGAGTGAGACTATGACTCAAAAAAAAAAAAAAAAAAGAAAAAGAAAATGGCCAATAGACAATTCTTAGACCTACTGACAAAACTAGCCACCAGAAAAGCTCAAGAAAAATGATTTAGCAATAGCACTAGCATGATATTCAGCTATTTTAACTTCTAGGTTCACAGCCTACTCAATCTTGCAGCTCAGCCAGACAATTTTGTCCGATGTCCACATAAACGTGTATTTCAGCTCCATGGTACTAGGACAAGGATGTTGTTACTGGCACGCTGATTATTAAAACTCTGGAGAGGAATGCACACATAAAAGTTCAGGTTACCTAAGTTTTTCCTGGGAAGAAGCCTATTCTTTGAGTGAGCTTCATAGAATACTGTTTCCACAGGAATCTGTACAAGTATCCCCAAAGCAGGTATGTAAAATGCTGGCTTACACAATTTTACACAAAAGTCTGCTCAGAACCTTAATATGTCAATGTTTCCCAGATGTTTTTGGCTATGGAACCTTTAATTAGAAACTTTAGTTGAAGGAGAAAAATGGATAAAAAATGCCCAAAGTAAGTGTTCAATAAAGGACACTTATTCTTGTTATGAGCAAACCTTTTGTCTATGATCCTCTCAAGGGACTATCTTTGACAGGACAAGTGTTCTTTAGAACACACTTTGGAAAATACTGAATTATGATCCCTCAAGGGATGGCATTGGACATTTTGTCTGCTAGTTACCATTCAGTACACTGGAGATGCAACATCTTATAGACCTCCCTGGAAAAAGAATACAGCTTCCAAAGACTCAAGCACTAAGAAACTCCAGACCTATCTGCAAATTCAGAGACTCAGGACACTCAGGACAAATAAAAACAGGAATTATTTTGAATAGGAGACACTTCTCTCATTTTGGAAAAGAAATTCCTTCTTTGGAGAAATTTCTATGATGGAAGGTGCTCAGACTATGGTTTAGACCAAGAACTCAAGAAACAAATAAACCAAGAAGATAAGGAAATGCTGATGACTTCCTAGATGGGATATGACACACACGCTGATATGGCTTAGCTGTGAATTCTAAGATGAACATTCAAAACCAGACTTGATTGAGCTAAGATGAGATCAGAGTTGTATCTTAGAAGGTAGTAGGTGGAGAGTGAAACAATCTTAGTAAATATGCCACAAATAAAGGACTCAGACAATCAACCAAGGTGCTCTATAACTTAGCCCCTATCTATTTTTCCCAATTTAATTTTTCTCTATTCCCTTTCATACATTTGTGCTCCATCTAACCAACCTAAATGTTCTCTATCCATGTCACATAGTTCCCCATTCCTGTGTTCATGTTTCTGCCTTTCCTGGAAATTTCCTGGAAGTATTCCCATACCTCCACCCTTCTTGGTCAACTCCATTCCTCATCCTTCAAGTCCTAGTTCAAATGACACTTCATCCAGGAAGTTTTCTTTCATTATTCCAGGTATATGTGACCTCCAAAGTACAGTCTGTGTCTTATTTCATTTTTTAATTTGTCTTAATTTGGCAAATGCCTGAGAATCTTTTATGTGCCAGGTTCCATAGACATTCTGTGTGTTTATACTTATTTTATCTACCCATAACTATGAACTTTTTTTTGCTATTCCCATTACCACTTAATTAACTGCTGAATACAAGATTTTATGTCAATTCACAGAAAGTTTTGTTCACAGTCATCAGTACTGCACCTACTTGACCACAGTAGGCACTCAATCACAGCTTGAAGGTAGATGCAGGCTCTATGTGAGACTGGAGATCACTTTATTAGTATGTATGATTTGCTATAGATGGGGTAGTGATTAGGAAAGGACTCGTGAGAGAGACTACATTTGTAAGGGGTCTTGAAATAGGGTGGGAATTAGAAATAGAGACAGGAGCAAAAATACTTCCGTCTGACTAAAAGATAGGGTTTAGAAGGAAAACAGAAAAAGGTAAGGCTGGAAAAAAACTTGAAGTCAGACTTCAAGCAGGCAGAAGGATCTGGGCTGCTTTTATACTTAAAGAGGAATGATTAAAAGAGCTAGAGATCCTACTGGTATATAAAGAGTGGGGAGCATTAGATCAGAATGATAGATTGGACGGAATTTAACACTGAAAAATTAGGCCAGGCATGGTGGCTGACACCTGTAATCCCAGTACTTTGAGAAGCAGAAGCGGGAGAATCATTTGAGGCTAGAATTGAGACCATCCTGGGCAATATAACAAGGCCTCGTCTCTACAAAAAAATTGTTTTTAAATATCTGGGCATGGTGCCAGGTACCCTGTAGTCCCAGCTACTTAGGACAAGGCATCAGGAGGATCTCTTGAGCCCAATTTGAGGCTGAAGGCAGAGCTGTGATCACATGACTATACTCCAGCCTGGATAACAAAGTGGGATCCTGTTCTTAAAAAATAAATAAGGCCGGGTGCAGTGGCTTAAGCCAATAATCCTAGCACTTTGGGAGGCTGAGGCGAGAGGATTGCCTGAGCCTGCAGGTTCAAAACCAGCCTAGGCAACATGGTGAGACCTCATCTTTACAATAAGTCAAAAAAAATTAGCTGGGTGTGGTAGCTCATGCCTGTTGTTCCGGCTACGTGGAAGGCTGAGGTGGAAGGATCACTTGTGCCCAGCAGGTAGAGGCTATGGTGGCCATAAGCGTGCCACTGCACTCCAGTCTGGGCAACAGAGTCAGACTCCAACTCAAAAAAAAAAAACTAAACTAAACTAATACATACATACATATATACATCCATAAATGTAAAAGTAAACTGAAGAATTAAGCCAGCCTTGATTTCCAGATTCCTTATTTCCACCATTCTTTTCCATTTTTGTTTTTCAAGTTTTAAGCGGATGACTGTCACCTAAGCAACAACCTAAAGAATAGACCCAGCCTAAGCACACTGCAGTTCAGTAATAGAGTCCTTTTTTCTTTTTTTTGAGTCAGTCTTACTCTGTCACCCAGGATGGAGTACAGTGGCACGCTCACAGCCACCGCAGCCTCAACCCGCTAGGCTCAGGTGATCCTTCTGCCTCAGCCTTCCAAGCAGCTGAAACTACAGGCATGTACCACCATGCCCGGCTAACTTTTTTATTTATTGTAGACACTAGGTCCTGCCAAGTTGCCCGGATTGGTGTCAAACCCCTGGTCTCAGGCAATCTTCTCGCCTCTGCCTCCCAAAGTGCTAGAACTACAGGTGTGAGTCACTATGCCCTGCACGGTTCTTAAATATATAGCAAAATCAATATGTTACATTTCAGGAGATACAAAAATTGGGATTGTGCTATAAACTGTAAGGAGGAGAAAGTAGGAAACGTCTCTGATACTCCTTTCAAGATGCTCGCTATCCCACATCTCTGGCCAACATGTTCTAGAGCCTTCAACATTTCCTTCCTCACCTCCTTTCCACGGTTACTCTTTTTAAGCCTCCACCTTGCTAGATCATCTAAGTCTCTTGCCCCACCAGTTTGCTGTCTTGACCCGCGGGTTCAATCTATTTATATAGTAAAAAAAAAGTAGAGTCACAGCTGGCTGCCTGAGCCCACGGGTTCTGAGCCAGACTCACACATAGAAGAGTCATTTAATGAAAGATAATTACTGACCAAGAATATCTCCCTATTGCAACTTGAAATTCACTAATTTGGAATTCATCTGAGTTAAGAATCAAACATGATCCTGGACAAGAGAGGTGAAAGAGGTCCTCATATCAGGTTCTGCATTAAAAAAATAACCTGGAAGGCTGGGCGCGGTGGCTCAGGCCTATAATCCCAACACTTTGGGAAGCCGAGGTGAGAGGATTGCCTGAGCCCACGGATTCAAGACCTGCCTGTGCAACTTGGCGAGACCTCATCTCTACAGTAAATCAAAAATTAGCCGGGCATGTGATGGCTCACACCTGTAGTTCCAGCTACTTGGAAGGCTGAGCTGGAAGGATTGCTGGAGCCCAGCAAGTCGAGGCTGCGGTGGCCGTGAACAGCCTGCATGCCGGCCTGCACTCCAGCCTGGGCAACAGAGTGATACTCTGATTCAAAAAACAAACAAACAAAAAACAATCTGGGGCAGAGCATGGTGGCTCACACCTGCAATTCCAGCTCTTTGGAGGCCAAGGTGGGAGGATTGCTTAAGCCCAGGAGTTCAAGAACAGCCTGGGTAACATAGCAAAAGTTCATCTCTACAAAAAAAAAAAAAAAATCACCAAAAACTTAGCCAGGTGTGGTAGCATGTGCCTTTAGTCTCAGCTACTTGGTAAGCTGAGGTGAAAGGATCGTAGGAGGCTGACATGAGCTATGATTGTTGTAATCATTCTACTGCACCCCAGCCTGGGTGACAGGATGAGACCCCCAACTCAAAAAAAAACAATAAAACAAATAAAATACCCAATCTGGTTAACCTGATCCATTCAAAGGGAAGAGGATTTTGAAGGGAAGGGACAAGAAAGGAGGACAAAGGGTCAAAGATCCACAAGGTCATTTTGGAACATGGTGTATTTCCATGGAGAAATCCAGGGAGGCTCAGGGAGAAATAACAACAGAATGAGGGCACCAGGATCCTGAAAGGTAGGACACGGAGGCCAGCCAAGCCAAAACAAGCAGCAAGGAAGAGCCATAGCTCAAAAAGGCTGGCGAATGAGCTCCAAAAGTGACTTTGCCTTGAGCTACTGCCAAGGTCCTCATTTACTCCCAAAGGTTCAACCCAGTTCTCACTTTTTTTCCTCCCGTGGGAGTAGTCACAGTGAGGTGGAATGTACCAGAACCTGGGTAGGGAAGTATGAACAAATGAGGCTGGGAGTGGTGGACGTTAAAGCCAGGAAAGAGAAGGTTTCAGAAATGGAGCCACAGGATCTGAAGCCCCAAATGGGATTCAGTTCATTAAAATTACAGGTGTTTGGGAACTTTTAAGTTTCCCATCCCAGTTTTATTCAGATTGCTTATGCTGGAAATTCTGAGTATCCCTGGGTCAAAGAAATGTGTGACTGGCAGTCATCACTGAGAATTCACCAAGCTCCAATAAAACTGCCACACTTGAGCTCAGAAAACTGCAATAGGGCAGAAATTTGCAGAAACACAAACAATGAAAGTCAGTTTCCCCATGAACGTTTTCAAAAGAGATAATTACAATAATTACTTTCAAAAGTCCTTCAAGTCAAAGGTAATACATGTGTTTAGAGTGAAAACACTCAACAGTAACGGCATCGTCTCCACACCACCTCTATCTGCAACTGCTGCAGCTTGCTCCTTTCTGAAGAGACATCCTGTCCAGCTGAAGATGTGCCCTACAAGGCACATTCTTCTCCTTCCAAACAGAGCCAGTGACTTGACCCTTTCAAGGTATGTAAACCCTGTGTGCTCACCACCTCTGGTTTCGTCCCCTCAATTCAGCAGCTTCTTAACGTCCATGAACATACCTACTTCAGTGTGTATCTCTCTCTCTCTCTCTCTCTTTGAGTCAGGGTCTCACTCTGTTGCCCAGGCTGGAGTGCAGTATCATGATCACAGTTCACTGCAACCTCAGCCTCCTGGGCTCAGGTGATGCTTCCGTCTCAGCCTCCTGAGTAATAACTGGGACTACAGACGCACGCCATCACGCCTGGCTAATTTTTGTGATTTATTGTAGAGATGAGGACTCACCTAGTTGCCCAAGCTGGTCTCGAACCCCTGGGCTCAGACAATTCTCTCACCTCGGCCTCCCAAAGTGCTGGGATTACAGACTGAGCCACCGCACCTGGCCAACTATTTATGTATAAAAATCGATTTCAAATCCTCTTTTTTAGTGTGTGACCAATTCTACGCTAACCCTTCCTAGCTCAATCCTACTCCCCTTCTATTCATGTGCCAGTGGCAGAGGCTCTCTGGAGGTTGACCATGTACCCCTCAGACATCTGACTTTTCCAAACTGAGTATAGACTTTCTGACCTCACTGTAAGGAAATTGTCAGGACACTGACTCGTTCCCCTATATCTGGTTTCTTTCTGTCCCTCCCCCAGGGAGCAGCCTCTGGCCAAGGCTGGCCTCTGCAGGATATGCATATTCCCAGTAAGGAGTCATGGGGTATAGGTAATTGAGCAAGTTGAAAGCAATTTGGTCATCACATGTAAACAATGTAATTGTAAATACCAGGTAGGAATTTGATTAACTGACTTGGGTGTCTATAAAACTGCTTGCTGTACTGCCCGAAAATGCAGACTCTTTCTTCACTGACTGGCCACCATCTATGCCTCCTGTAAGTTCTAATAAACCAGTGTCCCTGCTGGACCTCCAGGTGACTTATTTGGAATATGAAAAGAAGTTTATGCACAAATTCTCTCAGATTTGGGGCTGCCACGTTACACTCACACTACGCCAAAAAGACTTAGAGAAGTCATTTCCACTTTCATCTTATTTACTCAGATGAAACACTGCACACGCCCATTCTAGTCATTCCCCATGGCTCCCACATTGTAGACAGCCTCTCCACACTGTTTAAGAGCAAAGTTAACAAAGCCTCCTTACTCTTTTCCCACCTACTGTTACCTGCTGTTTTCCCTACTTGTATAGCTACTCTATCCAACACTGTCACTGTTATCAAGATTTGTTAACGTTCCCAAAATTTGGAACTGTAGAGTTTCACACTGGCTAAAACCCTTGCCTCTTTTCCTGCATCATTTAATTACCTGGCTATCAATATCCCTTACTCTTCAGTAGTTTCCTTCTCTGCTTTAAATGCTACAGCCTATCCCTTACAGGTGGTGAAGTCCCAACATCATTCTTTTGCAACCAACCGAAAGCCCTGTTCATGATGTCATCATCCTTCTCAACAGACGCTGCCATGGAGCTGGGCTCTGACCGTGCTCTCCTAAATCCTACGGCACTACGCAGGGCTGATCCCATCAGCCAGTCACATATGCACAGGTGCCTGACCTCTACCAAATGCTTTCACATTCATTTCCCTCTCATCCGAGCCTCTCCACAACCTAGAGAAGAATGATTATTCTTCCCATTTTCCAGGCGAGGAAACCACAATTCAGCAAGGATTAGATGACTTATTTAGAGCCAGGCAGCTATTCAAACAATGGGGCCAAAATTCAGACTTCTAGATCCAAACCCAACTCCTTCCCCATGTACCTTTCTGAGAGTGGCCCTAGATGCCAAGCACGCCCTACACCTCTGGGGCAAGTTTTATGGGGGCTGCTGCAGGCCCCATGGTAGACAGCATCGCTCTCTTGCCCATTCCACATCACTACTTGTACTGCCGTTTCCACTCCTAGGCCAAGCCTTGACATGCAAACTCACCCCACCCCACCCCTGCCCACTCGCCATGGGTCTCCACTTCTGTCACATTAACTGAGTTCTTTTCCTCTGCTCTGAATATGGCCTTGCCCCTTCTCCACTGATATCTCCTCTGCCAGAAGAAAGGAAGCAGTCTTCCTCCCTTGCCCAGGGACTTACCACACTCTGGCCCAGAAGCCTCAAACTCTGCATCATGGCTACAGTCCTTCCCCGCTCCTGCCTGTTGAAACATCCCACTTCAGAGTGTAAGCGCCTGGCCCAGAAGTCTCTATTCAGCTGGCTGTGCATACCACCCAGCACAATACCTTGCATTCAGAGGTACATAAACATCAACCGTTATGATCTTTTTAAAAAAATAAATTACTCCTGTCCTTGATCTGAAATAATGATGGAAACCAGCTGCCAACACCGCTAAGAGCATTATTTACCTCAATTCAGAGTTTCTGAATAGGAATTAGCTTAAAAGAGTTATAAAGTGGAAGACAAGGGCACATTTGCTTATACACGGTCCCAAAGGTATAAAATGAAGCAGAGAGTCATTTGTTATTAGTTTCCAATCACTAACAACAGTCCGACTGCGCTGCATAGCAAGGTCAAGCCAGATACTAGGGATACAGGTTTCCAGCATTCCCATTATGAGAAGGGAGAGATCAGCTATTCCAATTGCATATGTGCTCTGGAAAAACAGCAGCTGGCTGCGTATTACTTACCGGCTTATCCTTGATGGTGGGGCTTGACACACACAGGTACAGTTTCCCGTCTTCCTCCAGGCAGGCATCTATCAAAGCTTGCACTGAGCTCTCCTCCTGGAACAGCAGAAAGGCATAACCTTGGGGAAAACAAAAACAAAAGGGCCAGGGAGGAGTCAGTAAAACTCTAAGACCAATTTAAAAAGCATCTGTTGTTTCATTTCGGCAAATTCTTACTAAAATTGAAGAAATACAAAGGGAATAAACAGATGTGAGGCCCTCCTGTGTTAGGCACCATGTTAGGTGCTCATAGACATTGCCTTGTTTGATTTTCACAATTATTCGTGGGAACAATTTCTGAACACCTCTATGGAATTTCCACTAAATAGGTCTGGTTATCAGTGAGGGTTGGCCCTTGCCACAACTGACTAGTAGCCAGGAAACAACGGACCCTCCAATTTCCACAAAGCTCTAAGCTTGCCACATGCTACAGCATGGATAAATCTTGAAAATATTATGCTAAGTGAAAGATGGCAGGCAAAATATTATGTCCAAAGCAGATAAATCTATCAAGCTAAAAAACAGATTAGTGTGGAAGGCCAAGGCAGGAAGATTGCTTGAGGACAAAAGTTTGAGACCAGCCTGGGTAACATAACAAGACTCTGTCTCTACAAAAAATTTAAAAAGTAGCTGGGCATGGTGTTGCACGCCTGTAGTGCTAGTTACTCAGGAGGATGAGGCGAGAGGATTGCTTGCGTCCAGGATTTCAAGGTTATAATGAGCTATGATCACACCGCTGCACTCCAGCCTGGGTAGCAGTGGCACACTTGCAGCTCATTGCAGCCTCAACCCCCTGGGCTCAGGTGATGCTTCTGCCTCAGCCTCCTGAGTAGCTGGGGAGCTAAGTAGCCACCACACCCAGTTAATTGGTTTTTTTTATAGAGCTGAGGTCGCACTATATTGCCCAAGCTGGTCTCACACTCCTGGGCTCAAGCAATCCTCCCACCTCTGCCTACCAAAGTGCTAGGATTACAGGCATGAGCCACTGTGCCTAGTCTAAAATTTTTTAAAAAAATAGATTAGTGGTTGCCTAGGACTTGGGAACTGGAGGGAATAGGCACAGGATTTCTTTTGGGGATGATAAAAAATTTTCTAAAATTGACTGCAGTGATGGTTGCACAACTCTGTAACCATGCTAAAAACCATGGTGACAAATTGGTGAACTGCATGGCATGTGAATTGTATCTCAGCAAAGCTGTTTTTTAAAAAAGCCTAGCCGGGCTCGGTGGCTCAGCCTGTAATCCCGCGTCTTTGGGAGGTTGAGGTGAGTGGATTGCCTGAGCCCGCGGGTTCGAGACCCGCCTGGGCAGTGAGACCTCATCTCTACAATAAATCAAAAAATCAGCTGAGCGTGGTAGCGCGTGCCTGTAGTTCCAGCTACTTGGAAGGCTGAGGCGGAAGGATCGCCGGAGCCCAGCAGGTGGAGGCTGTGGTGGCCGGGAGTGGCCACTGCACTCCAGTCTGGGTGACAGAGTGAGACTCCGACTCAAAAACAAAACAAAACAAAAAAACAAAAAAAGCCTGAGCCGTGAGTGCGCCACTGCCCTCCAGCCTGGGTGACAGAGTGAGACTCCAACAACAACAACAAAAAAGCCCAACAGTAGATCAGTCTGTTTTTACATGCTACTCCTTTTTTTTTTGAGTTGGAGTCTCACTCCGTCACCCAGACTGGAGGGCAGTGGCCGCTCCCGGCCACCACAGCCTCGACCTGCTGGGCTCCAGCGATCCTTCCGCCTCAGCCTTCCGAGTAGCCGGAATTACAGGCACGCGCTACCATGCCCAGCTGATTTTTTTATTTATTGTAGAGATGAGGTCTCGCTGCCCAGGCGGGTCTCGAACCCGCGGACTCAGGCAATCCACTCACCTCAGCCTCCCAAAGGCGTGGGATTATAGGCTGAGCCACCGAGCCCGGCTTACTCTTTTTTTTTTTTTGAGTAAGAGTCTCACTCTGTCACCCAGGCTGGAGGGCAGTGGCATGCTTCTGGCCACCATAGCCTCGACCTGCTGAGCCAAGGTGATCCTTCCGCCTCAGCCTTCCAAGTAGCTGGAACTACAGGCACGTGCCACCATGCCCAGCTAATTTTTTGATTATTGTAGAGATGAGGTCTCATCAAGTTGCCCAGGCAGGTCTCGAACCTGTGGACTCAGGCAATCCTCTCATCTCAGCCTCCCAAAGTGTTGGGATTATAGGTGTGAGCCACCACGCCCGGTCTTACATGCTACTTTTGATGATGGAGCTCTGTTTACTCTGTGTACTCTGATACCCTCCTAGTAGAGTATAAAATCTAGAGGCATAGACACTAAATGCAAGATTTCCACGGACATAGTTTTGTTCAGTTTAATTCAGTAAAATGTATCGAGTAATTGTTACAAGTAGGATACACCTATGAATTATGACAACACTACAATGAGCAAGACCAGGTTCCTATTGTCAAGAGATATGCTGTAGATGAAACCGACATTTAGACAATTAATTACTCTCTATAAATCTGGGGGAGACAAGGGCCCCAGGATTCCTGAGGGGCAAGGACCCAACTTGGGAGAATCAGAAAGACTTTATAGAAGACAACAGATGTTCAAGGGGCCAACTCTGGAGCTTGTTGCCACACTGGCATTCATAAATGGCAGTTGAGCAAAGGCCCATCATGAACTGGTCTTAGCCTGAGTATTCAGCTATTCAACCTCTCTACAGCCCTGCTAGCTTTGCTAAATCTCTCAGCTGTCACACTGTGACTCCCAGTTCTGCTACTGACCTCAAAGGACACCATGACCTGCTGTGCTCTAGGACACTGCATGCCAGAAAGATGTAAATGGTATAGAAGGATAAGAACCCCCATCTACAGAAGATTCTCATACATTAAACACAGATGTTTAATTCATAATCAACTGGCTAAGAAGCAAAGCTCTCTGGAGTCCTGGGCAGCACGTAATGATAGTGGCAAGGGATAATGGCTATTCCTTTTTATCTTTTCTCCAACTCCTCATCCACTACACAGAGCATCCATACAAGCACAGCAGGAAAAAAACCTGGCACTCCCTAGCATGCCAGAGAGTGGTCAGTGCAACAGGCAGAAGTCAACCACAGGAGCAGGCACCAAGGTGAGTGGGTAGGCTTATAGCTACGAGAGAGGCTGCCTAGATATTAGGAACCAGAGCTGTTTTCTGGGCTTTGGTCCCAGGCTAGATGGGTCAGAGGATTCTGCGAGTGGCGAGGGAGAAAAAATGGATGCTAAATGCAAAACTAGAAAAGATAATACATCATTTCTTCATATCCTCTCTTTTGCAAACAGTATCAGACAATCATCAAGTCCCAGGAAATTTATTTAAAATTCAGTGTCTTTGATTAATATAAGAACATTAATTCTACTTGCCAGAGTATGAGAGATGAGTGGGTTAAAAATGCATACATCAATCTAGTGCAGAAATAAAGAACTGAGTGCCACATGTTCTCACTCATAAGTGCACCTTGAACAGTTATCATAATACTGTAAGAAAGGGTTGGAAGCAGTGAGAAACTGCCAGGGGAGGGGGGAACACACCTCATCAACAAGGGAACCTGGATAATGAACCTCTGTATACTTAACCCTGAATTGCACCCCATATCTTTAAAATAAAAATTTTTTAAAAGGCACACATCACAAAGACAGGTCTCACCAGGTTCTCTCAAGCCTCCTGTCTTACCAGGTTAAATCCTGGTACAGATCTTCTACAAAGGCCGTGAGAAGCATACACCTGCACTTTAAGAGGCCTCGCCTACATACGTACCACGCACAGCACATCCAGAAGGATGGCGAGAGGCCATGCTCATTGAGTTGAGGCTTCTGCCATCTTCCATACCAAATCCAGTTTTCAGACGACCTTGGCATCCGAGGAAAGGGCAGCTATCTCCCCATGACAGCTGAGTAGCTACCACGAAAGCATAAAGATTTTCACTTAGGCCTAGTTCACAGCCATAAATGTCTGCATTGGTGACAGACGGAGTAAAAACAACTGGGGGTCAAAAGTGAAAGCCTGTTGTTTATAGATACTATTCCCAAGAGAAGTATCTATAAACAACTTTTTCTCCTTGCCCAGGGAATGGCCTATAATAGTTTACCAGTTTCTTCAGGATGGCTCTTTTACAACAAATAATCCTGTGTCAAAACAATCACCTTTACTCTGAGGTCAGCAAACTGCCACTCTCTGTGATGACAATATTCTGTTAGCACTACAGATAAGAGGTGTGGCTGCCCCTCTCTGTGCTGTAGTCCAACCATTTCCTTCAACTCTACTTCCCACCTTAGACCTTTCAATCAAAACAGAATCCTCTGGAAACACCCCAAATCATCCATGAAAACAGCTTTATGATATCTTCACCTACTAAAACACTTTCTAATGCCTCAAGGTCAAGCAAATCCAGATGACAACAAAAACCGGAGGATTTTTAAAAACCAAGAAGGAAGAATCCTTCAAATACATTTCCCTTTTGAACTTGAGAGATGTAAGGTCAAAGTAAACAAAGTAAAAAAAAGATCCCTTCAAGAATAACAAGGTCAATGTGAGGTGGAAATCCCATCAATGATTAACTACAAGGTAAATTCCACATGGTACTATGAAGAGAGTTCCGAACTAGGAGTCAGAAGGTCTAGATTTGGGTCTAAGTGCTAACATTTTCTAGCTGTGTGGTAATAACAGCTAACATTTATTGAGCATTTACTATGTACCAGGCACTGTTCTAAGTGCCTTGTGTATATTAGCTCTTTTCATTTTCACATACACCCTATCTGGTAGGCACTATTTTTCATTCTGTTTTATAGTTAAGGAAACCGCAAAGGATTAAGTGACTTGTCCAAGGATACCCAGTAAGTGGTGGAACCGTGAACTTAAATATTAACTTAATAATTCTGAGTCTTGGCTCTTTTTTTTTTATAAAATGAAAAAAATAAGTATTTGTCTTGATTACCTGACAGAGGTATAGGTTGTAAGATAATATACATATAGGTGCTTTACAAACTAGGGAGTCATGGTAAGTGCCAATTTTTCTTCTACTGCACTTTCAATTATTTATGTGATATGAAAAATTAAAGTTGAGTTTCTGTATATGGTCTCATTATAAAAATTAGAATTCAAATTAATGATATGCACTTTTTACTTTGCATTAGCAAGTGTTTGGTGAATAAGGGAAAGTAACCTAGATACTAAAGAAAAGCCCTAATTAACATTACTTGAGTGACAGGCTAAATATTACTGAAAGCAAACAATAAAGTGACTGAATATCTGCTTTCACGTTATCACTAGCCATTTCCACCAGGGGGGAATTGTCAGATGTAGTACTATTTGCTTGATTTCAATACATTCTTTAAATAAAAGCTGATTATGCCTATAAATAGAACATCTTTAACTGTCACTTTGATGGCAGATTCTTCTATTAGTTTGAAATGTATTTTTAAAAAAACTTGACCAAAAAATGATCAATTATCAACCCCCTGTTCTCCCTTGCCCTATGACCCAGTAAGAGATAAGAAGATTATAAAACTCCTCAAGTTTCAGAGATGGTGACCTGAGAAATGTGTGGGAAATTCTACAATGTGGTGAGCTGAGAGAGACCCTCGCTCTCAGCCAGTCTGTGGGAGGAAACATGGGCTCTGGAGGGAACAGGAGAAACTCTTGATCACTGTCACCATTGTGACCCCAGGTTACCAGCAGAATGGATGGCAGAAAGTTCCTTGCTTTCCCTCTGGTGCCAAACAGGTTGGGGGAAGAAGGGTAGAAGGAGATTTCTGGGCAAGCCTAGACTGATCAGTGCAATCTTCTAGGGGAAAAAAGAACAGGAAAGGACTTAATTAGGATAATGCCATTTTATTTGGCCAGGTTTGTAAAGGGTAAATTTAATTAAAACTTTTTTTTCTTTTAATATCTGAGAACACATTAACTATAACAATCTCCAAAATGGTCTTGGCTACCTCTCAAAAACAAAGCTTCCTGATCTCTAAAATACATAATTTTCATGGTATAATTTTTTTTTTTTTTTTTTGAGTTGGAGCCTCACTCTGTTGCCCAGGCTGGAGGGCAGCAGCACACTCACGGCCACCACAACCTTGACCTGCTGGGCTCAGGTGATCCTTCTGCTCTCAAGTAGCCTTCCAAGTAGCTGGAAATACAGGCACATGCCACCACACCTGGCTAATTTTTTAATTTATTGTAGAGACAAAGTCTCACCAGGTTGCCCAGGCCGGTCTTGAACCCATGGATTCAGGCAATCCTCTCGCCCCCCAAAGTGCTGGGATTATAGGGATGAGCCACCGCGTCTGGTCTGTAATTTTTTTATACTTAATCCCTACTACAAATAACAATCACCACCAACTCTACTGCCACCACTACCATGTACTAATGCTCACAGTTCTAGGCGCTTTCCTATAAAAAATTTTAAATCCATTATCTCATTTCATCTTCACTCTGTGAAGTAAATATAGTTGCTATTATAACCATTTTACAGACAAGGAAATTAAAACTCCAAGAGATTAAGGGAATTCTCCAAGAGATTAAGGGAATCCTCAGATTAAAACACAGGAATTAAATCTGGGATTAAAACCTATTCCAAAGCCCTCATTCTAATCCATTAATTTGTACTGTCTCACCTAAAAATGGCAAGACAAAAGTTTCAATGTCGCTAATAAGAATTTACCTTTAATATATCCTTGTGACAGTGACCTTTTTTTTTTTTTAGGTCAGAGTCTCACTGTCACCCAGGCTGGAGTGCAGTGGCATACTCATGGCCACTGCAGCCCCAACCTCAACCTCAACCTCCTGGCCTCAGGTGATCCTTGCTTCAGCCTTCCAAGCAGCTGGGACATAGGCATGCGCCACCACACCTGGCTACTTTTTAAATTTCTTGTAGAGACAAGGTCTCGCCAAGTTGCCCAGGCTGGTCTGGAACACTTGGGCTCAGGAAGTCCTTTTACCTCTGTCTCCTAAAGTTCTGGGATTACAGGCATAAGCCACCATGCCTGGCCAGACAATGACCACTTTTAAAAATTTTAATTTTATAATTATAGTAGAGATGAGGTCTTGCTATGTTGCCCAGGCTGATCTTGAACTCCTGAACTCAGGCAATCCTCCTGCCTTGGCCTCCCAAAGGACTGAGGTTACAGGCATGAGACACCACTCCCAGCCTGACAGTGACCATTTGACAGTGTTTTAGTAGCAGTAAGTGGTCATCCTGTGCTTTAGTTCCATAATTTAAGGCTTATAGATACAATTGCTCCAAAATCCACAAAAACTATATTAAGGGATATTCTGTGAAACAACTGGCATGGACTCAACAAATAATATGAAAGACAAAAAGTCTAAAGAACTGTCCAAATTAAACGAGATTAAAGAGATATAATAACTAAATGCATGGTTAGATTCTGACTGGATCTCGGATTTTTTTAAAAATTGCTCTAAAGGATATCACTGGAACAATCCAGATAGTTATTCTCAGAAGACATATGCCGAAGTATTCAGGAGTGAGGGATCTTGAGGTTTACAATTTACTCTTAAATGGGCCACTGGAGGATATATTTATTTATATATTATATATTGTTTATATAATTATATATTATTTATTTATAGCTAGAGAGAGAGAAAGTAAACGTAGCAAATGCTAACATTTGGTGAGTTCTAGAAGGCGACTATATAGGTGCTATTCATTGTGCTATTCTTATATCTTTTTTGTAGGTTTGAATTCTTTTTTTTTTTGAGTTGGAGTCTCACTCTTGTTGCCCAGGCTGGAGTGCAGTATCACGCTCCTGGCCACCGCAGCCTTAACCTGATGGGTTCAGGCAATCCTTCCACCTCAGCCTTCCAAGTAGCTAGAACTACAGATGCACACCACCACACCCGGCTAGTTTTTGCAATTTATTATAGAGATGAGGCCTCACTGAGTTGTCCAGGCTGGTCTCAAACTCTCAGGCTCAGAAAATCCTCTTGCCTAGGTTTCCCAAAGACTGGGATTACAGGCTGAGCCACGTGCCCGGCCTGAAATTTTTAAAAATAAAAATTTGTGGAAAAAAAACAAACACTACAAGCTCTTTCTGGAGAGGAGAGTAATGCACTCTCCCATTCTATAAAGAAGAATGTGGGTTTTTTTAAAAGACTCAACAGTTCTTAAAATCAGCTAATGCTATTAACGATTTATACGTTTCAAGAACCAACTGCAAATAAGAAAACAAGTCCAGCTTGTGGGGTTGTGCCCTGAACTGCAGCACTATAAACTGGTGGCAAATCGAGGAATGGCTGGCTACTGATTAAGTGAGACCCTAGAAGGAAGGGTCCATGGCATGGACTGTTAGGGAGCGCTCTCCTCTCACAAAATCAGGCTCCCTGATGACCAGTGACCTCCCTAGAGAGATCTGAAGGGCACTTCTGTCCGAGCCACCTGAGTTCAGACTTCTTTGGCACAGGCAGTCTGTTCTAAACATTCTCTCTGACCTTGGCTTTCAGGTCAGAGGACTTACCTGGTTTGCCTCAGGAGAATTGTTTTTGGATTCAGTTCAGTAGAACCAAAAATATTTAGGAGGTGCAAGGCATGATATTAGGCAGTGAGGTTACAAAGACGAATAAGCCAAGGAAGAATCCTTCCCTGAAAAAAGTCAGCCTGTAAACAAGTCACTAATGAGCAAAACAAGGAGAATGCTGTTGGGGGTATGGTCTATAGAACACTGGTGAGAAACAAACGGAACACACTTGTCCAAGGCTCAGGGAAAGCCAGAGCAAAGGCCATATCTGAGCTGGAGATGATGGCTTTTCCAGAAAGGAAGGGGATTCCAAGTTCAGGAAAGTGCACCGCCAAGGCAATGGAAAGGCCAGAGGGTCAGCTCACTTGGAGAACCCTGAGTAGAGCTCATTAGTTATGAGACAGGATTGGGCGCGGCAGGGGAAAGCTGAAGCAGCTCACCCGTCCCCGGCCTGCTGGCTGGAGAACCCTGCCGGTCTCTAAACTGGATCTCTTACTAATTTTTCTCCTGGATGAGAACATCTGATCTCTAAGATTTACTCAGCAGTTATGTGCACTAGGCACTGCAGGGGAATACTGACATGAGCAAATCCTTGTTCTCAAGGAATTTATATGCTAGTACTAGAAGGTCATAAGGAATAAGTACATGGAGAACTCCAATCTAGGAACAGTGTTTTAAGGATCCCAGGGAGTGTTGTTTTTTTTTTTTTGAGTTGGAGTTTCACTCTGTCACCCAGACTGGAATGCAGTGGCACGCTCCTGGCCACTGCAGCCTCAGCCTCCGGTGATCCTTCCGCCTCAGCCTTCCAAGTACCTGGAACTACAGGCACGTGCTACCATGCCCGGCTAATTTTTTATTTTATTGTAGAGACGAGGTCTCGCCAAGTTGCCCGGGCGGGTCTCGAACCTGCGGGCTCAGGCAAATCCACTCATCTCGGCCTCCCAGAGTGCTGGGATTACAGGCTGAGCCACCGAGCCTGGCTGGAGTGTTTTTTAAAATGTATTTTTAAAAGTTGGGCTTCACAGAATAAAGAAAGATCCCCTTCAGTGAAGAAGACATGAAAGAAGAAATCAAGAAAGACTCTGTGTAGGTGGTGGCACAGAGGCCAGACCCCAATGGCATGACAGGTGAAAACGTGGAAAAGACATTCCAAGGCAAACAACTAACCTAAGTCAAAATACAGAGATGGCTTTGCAGATAGATTCTGCCCACCTCCATGGGCTCCTTGATTCAGAACCGAGCAGATTTCTTTGACAATATTTACTACATGGGGCTGAGGCTTGGCTGTAGCCCGTTTTGTGTTTCCTATTACACTAGTAACTGTTTCTTTGTGGGCTTGCTGCTTGGCGGGCAGGGGTGGGGGTAGTTGGGAATGGACGAGAAAACACGCTGGCAGAGTAGAACCACCTCAAGGTTGAAAACGGTAATCTGCTTCCTGTGTTCTTAGCAAAGTCCTGCAGTCCAGGGCAATGACCTGGGGCATCTGGGCTTAAAATCTCCTGTTTACGTAATCACACATTCCCATATAAAGAGGTCCTTGTGAAGTCTGCCAATCTGTCAGTTCTAATAACACTCAGTTCTAACAAGCACCTGACCAAGGAAACTGAGACCAGAACAGGGGTGTGAGAGGGAACTGGTCAAACTAGTTGGGCAATTTTATTATTACTGAGCATTATATTTTCATCAGAGGGAAGGACACTAATATTATTTAACACCTAATAAGCCAAAGTACTGTGATGGTATTTATGGGCACCGACTGTCTCATGCAATCCTCCTTCAACCCAATGAATAGCATTAACTCAGATGAGTAAACTGAGGCCTAAAGATTATATTACTTGCTTAGTGGTATAAAGCCAATAGCTGCTGGTACCCACATCTGGGTCTGCGAACTTCGCTCTGACCTCACTGCAGGTTGCTCTCCCTCAGTCAGCAAACAACTGCCACTCTCTTTTAACCCTGTAGATGCTTCCCTTCAGATAGATGAAGTTTTAATCTGGCCCTGCTCACACAACGCCTGAGCTTGACAATCTCACTTCTTGTCTTCCCTAGACTCGAACACACTTCTGATGAGTTCTTAAAGCTGTTGTCAATGTGTTTTCTCTGTGCTACCGTTTCGCCTTCTCAAGACTAAGGTGATCCATTCCACTTTGAAAGCCAACCCAGGTCTTTGCTCTCAGCTTTCAAAAATGATCACCAGGCCAGGAGTGGTGGTTCACAACTGTAATCCCAGAAGCTTGGGAGGCGAGGTGAGAGGACTGCTTGAGCCCAGGAGTTCAATATCGGCCTGGGCAGCATAGTGAGACCTTGTCTCTAAAAAATAAAAATAAAAAATTAGCCAGAAGTGGTGGCATCTGCCTGTAGTTCCAGCTATTCCAGAGACTGGAGAAAGGATCATCTGAGCCCAGGAGGCCAAGGATACAATGAGTCATGATCATGCCACTGCACTCTAGTCTGTGCAACAAAGTAAGACTGACTCAAAAAAAATCACCAGACCTTCCCAGTGAGCTTCCCATTCCTAACACTTCAGTTGACTATTAATAGCCTTAGCCCTATCCAATTCCTGGAGGCAAGTCCCCACGCAAGCTATACCCTCCTCTCCTAAAACATCCTCTCTGGCTTAGCCTGACAAATTTGCATCTTCCACTTCAATTCCTGAAATCTGCTTTCCTCCACTGAAAGTCCTCATCAGGAGTGGTGATTGCTTCTCTGAACTAAAAAACATTTCCTTCTCCCTTCTGAGCACCTCTGGGCACAGCGCAATATGTACTACTGTGACCTTGTGCAAGATGTTTCTGTTATCTGTTGTTATCAAGCTTTCTCCTCTGGCCTGTAGATCCTAATGAGTCTCTTTTCTGAACAGTCCCTCAAGCTACAAATGCTTTGAAAGCAAAGACTGACTTCACAGTTCACCTTCAGTACAATGCTAAGAAGACAGGTGTTTATAAAAGTGTCAACTGAGGGTGTGCTAAGCTTTTGAAGATGCTGCTCCAGCTGTCAAAACAGAACAAAGCAAAGCAAAAAGCCAACTCTTGCTACTATGCAATGTAGTTTCAGTGTTTTTGTCTTACAAGAAAATCCTTCCTGGGTATGAAAACCACAATCAAGAAAAATATTAAAATATGTGATTCATAATTCATCCAAGAGTGTAAGTACTATAAGCCAGAGCTGTGCTTAAAAAAAAAAAAAAGAGGCCGGGCTCGGTGGCTCAGTCTGTAATCCTCGCACTTTGGGAGGCTGAGGTAAGTGGTTTGCCTGAGCCCGCAGGTTCGAGACCAACCTGGGAAACCTGGCAAGACCTCATCTCTACAATAAAAATGAAAAAATTCATCGGGTGTGATATTGCGTGTCTGTAGTTCTGGCTACTTGGAAGGCTGAGGCGGAAGGATCGCCAGAGCCCAGTGGGTCGACGCTGGGGTGACTGTGAGTGTGCTACTGCACTCCAGCCTGGGCAACAGAGTGAGACTCCAACTCAAAAAAAAAAAAAAAGCGAATATTACTCACAAGATTCCAAACAGCAAGAGGTTAAATTCAGGCTAAAGCCCCTTGGCTTCCCAACTTAATCAATTAACGTAACTCAGAAGGTGGAAAAACGTGGAAACTGGGCCTAAAACAGCACTGACTTATTTCCATTCAAGTTATGCTACGAGGGAAAAAATGTGGAGTTTGAAAACTTTCCTTTCCAAAGCCAGATTTAGACAAGCTGAAGGAAAAAGAAGTCAGTGCTACACTCTAGCCCACTCACTACAGCTACACAGTGACCCAGTTTTGCCCATTTAAAAGTAGCAACCTCTTCCTTGTTCCTCGAACAGTACCTCCTCAGCTAGCTGGCTCAAAGTCAATCTGAATCACATGTGGCCCGGCTAAGCCAGGTTCACAGACCATGTTGTGCATAAATTCCCACAACTGCATGACCTTGGTCAAAAGGACCAGCTGGCAAGCCAACCTGGCCAGTGCAGAGGAAACACATGGTCAACAGCAGAAGGAGCCACTCAGAAGGACACACTTTTCTGGAAATGGATGGGATCATCAGTACACAGGCTTGGGTCACTCCTGGATAAAGCTCATGCCCATTACTATTTCTGCTCACCTGGACCCCGTGCCATGCACTGCTGAAGCTAACACTAGCTGCCCAAGTAAGCCGAGGATGACAGTGTCTTCCGTTCTACTGCCAGCATCACTGACTTCTAACACAGTTTCAGAGCCGCTTGGCCAACCTCCTGTCCAACATGTGTAGCTGGCTGCTGTCGCTGCCTTTACCAAGAGGTCTCAGCCAGCAGTGGGAGCACAGCTGCGCTCATGGCCCAGGATACCAGCTCCTTTACCTGGGCCCAAACTCTGTCCCACCATGAGAGGTGAAACAACGGCAGGATGAGAGTAGCTGCTTAGCCCAGAACCAGGGATGGAAGGCTTGGGCGGGGAGACATATTTTGGTAACTCCAGTGACAGCAACTTTGGACATGGGAAGTTCTCCCAGGAGGAAATGAGGGAGGTTATGCTGCCTATCAAAGCTTGTCATTCCCAACTTATCTTCCTAGTGGCCACATTCGCAGCCCCACGCTCAAGGAAGCAAACCAAGCTGTTTATTAAGTAGTCAAGAGCCCTAGGGCCCTATTAGTAAAATGAACTATGTCACAGCTAGGTGTTAAAAGATAGGTCTGTGGTGGCTAACTCCAGTAATCCCAGCACTTTGGGAGGCAGACATGAAAGGATTGCTTTAGTCCAGGGATTCAAGATCAGACTGGGGAACTTGGAGAGACCTTGTCTGTACAATAAATCAAGAAAAATTAGCTGGGTGTGGTGGTGTATGCCTGTGATTCCAGCTACTTGGAAGGCTGAAGTGGAAAGATCGTCTGAGCCCAGCAGGTCAAGGCTGTGGTGGCCATGAGTGTGTCACTGCATTCCAGCCTATGTGACAGAGTGAGACTCTGACTCAAAAAAAAAAAAAGATGGGTCAGGTTTGGTGGCCCAAGTCTGTAATTCCAGCACTTTGGGAGGTGAAGGTGGAGGCAAGAGGATTGCAGAGTCCAGGGGTTTGAGACTAGCATGGAAGACTTGACGAGACCTCGTCTCTACAATAAATCAAAAAATTAGCTGGGCATGGTGGCATGTGCCTGTAGTTTCAGGTATTTGGATGAGGTGGAAGGATCACTTGAGCCCAGCAGGTCAAGCCTGCGATGGTCATGAGCATGCCACTGCACTCCAGCCTGGGTGACAGAGTGAGACTCTTGACTCAAAAAGAAAAGATGAACTGGGCCCATCAGATTTCCTGTCTCTGGAATTCGACTAGAAATATATAAACAGCTTGAGCTAAGTCATGATAACAGTGGAACATTACAATGGAGAATTCGTAGCTCCCACTGTGCAAATCCCAGTGCCTGTCACATCTTAGTGCGGCCTCCATGGCACCTGGTTCTCCTATTCTAGGACTCCCCTTGTCACTTATATTTATACCCCTGATTTGAGGTAGCATAAAAGAACCTCTGATCCTTGCAGTCAAAGAACTCAACTACAAAGGAGTTCACCCATGTCCAGAAATGCCATGACATCAACCAAGAGGCAGAATCTTTTTTTTTTTTTTTGAGTTGGAGTCTCACTCTGTCACCTAGACTGGAGTGCAGTGGCCGCTCCCAGCCACCACAGCCTCGACTTGCTGGGCTCCAGGGATCCTTCCGCCGCAGCCTTCCAAGTACCTGGAACTACAGGAACGTGCTACCACGCCCGGCTAGTTTTTTTGATTTATTGTAGAGATGAGGTCTCACCAAGTTGCCCAGGTGGGTCTTGAACCCGCAGGCTCAGGCAATCCACTCACCTCAGCCTCCCAAAGGCACGGGATTACAGGCTGAGCCACCGAGCCCAGCTGAGGCAGAATCTTATGGTTAAGTTATGGGCAAAGGACAGCTCAGACCCACAGCCCCAGTCTAAAGCACCTCTTTGGAAATACTCCAGCTATGAGTGTGACAAACAGAACACAAGGACTCGGGAAAAAGCCAGATAGCTATGAAAATGTACCTTGGGTCATAATAGCTTAGGGTCATAATAGCTTAAGTTGCTAATTTTTATATAAAGTCCAGCCTTGTAAATAACATTTTTCTTTTCTTTTTTTTTTTTTGAGTCAGAGTTTCACTCTGTTGCCCAGGCTAGAGCACAGTGACACACTCATGGCCACCACAGTCTTGACTTGCTGGGCTCAGGAGATGCTTCTGCCTCAGTCTTCCAATGGCATAATTTTTTTTTTTTTTGAGTTGGAGTCTCACTCTGTCACCCAGACTGGAGTGCAGTGGCTGCTCCCGGCCACCGCATCCTCGACTCGCTGGGATCCCTGCGATCCTTCCGCCTCAGCCTTCCAAGTAGCCGGAATTACAGGCATGCGCTACCACGCTCCGCTAATTTTTTTTTTATTTATTGTAGAGATGAGGTCTCGCTGCCCAAGCGGGTCTCGAACCCGCGGGCTCAGGCAATCCACTCACCTCAGCCTCCCAAAGGCGCAGGATTACAGACTGAGCCACCGAGCCCGGCTGGCATAATTTTTAAGATTACATAGCTTAAACTGTTTTTCTTTCCCACAAATGACATACACAAGCAAAATAAATAAAAATGACTCCATTTATTACTCACCAGGTAAAATAGTATTATAGTATTAACTACTGGTCTGCCAGATTCAAATCTATCTAATAAAAGGTGTGTGCTCTTGGGAAAAGACAGTT
The DNA here is from genome assembly GCA_027257055.1 of Cephalopachus bancanus. Classification (NCBI taxonomy): domain Eukaryota; kingdom Metazoa; phylum Chordata; class Mammalia; order Primates; family Tarsiidae; genus Cephalopachus; species Cephalopachus bancanus. The sequence goes on along the minus strand of JAPVLO010000446.1, from coordinate 1,100,376 downwards.
TACCTCTTTGAGTCTCAGTTTAAAATAAAGGTTGCACTAGAATGAGATGATCTTTGAAAAACTTTCCGCTGGGCACAGGGGCTCAAGCCTGTAATCCCAGCACTTTGGAAGGTGGAGGTGAAGACATGAGAATTGCCTGAGCCCAGGGTTCGAGAGTAGCCTAGGCAACTTGGCAAGACCTCGTCTCTATAATAAATCAAAAAATTAGCCGGGCGTAGTGGCATGCACCTGTAGTTCCAGCTACTTAGGCTAAGGCAGAAGGATCTCATGAGCCCAGCAGGTAGAGGCTGTGGTGGCTATGACTGTGCCACTGTACTCCAGCCTGGGCAGCAGACTCTGACTCAAAAAAAAAAAAAAAACTCTCCAGCAAAATTTGGTGGGAACTCTCTGAGCAAGTAATGGACTCATCACTTGCAAAGACAGAATCCATTCATTTAATAAATGCCCAAAGGCCATTGAGCCAAGTATGTAAAGTAATTGGTATAGAGCATAACTAAAAGCAAATACCATGCAGGGCAATCCCCTTGGGTCCCCTCCCACTGCGGGAGCTTTTCTGTCCTCTCAATAAATCCTGTTTTCTCACTTAAAAAAAAAATACCCTGCTCTCATAAAACTTACATTTCAGTCTGGAAAATAGAAAAACACATGATACGCACTTTAAAAAAATAAAATAAGGGTTAAAAAAAGAAATAAAATGTGAGCGTAAAGGCAGGGCACGGTGGCTCATACCTGTAATCCCAGTACTGTGGGAAGCCAAGGTGGAAGGAAGATTTGAGGCCAGGAGTTTGAGAACAGCCTGAACAACATAGCAAAATCCTGTCTCTATGAAATAGTTAAAAAATTTTGCCAGGCATGGTGGTGTACACCTGTAGTCCTAGTTACTCTGGAGGCTGAGGCAAGAGGATCACTTGAGCCCAGGAGATCAAGGCTTCAGTGAGCCATGATCATATCACTGCACTCCAGCCTGGGTAACAGAACAAGACTTAAAAAAAAAAAAAAAAGTGTAAGAGAAATAGAGAAAAAGAGGGTAGAGGGGCTACTATTTTAGATAAGAATTCAGGAAAGATTTCTCTGTTAAGGTGTCATTTGAGCAGAGATCTAAAGAATGCTCTTTCCAGAGAAAGTCAGGGGAAGGGGGTTTCAGATTAAAAAAAGTACTAAAGTCCCAAGAAGTCTTAGCTGTCCTGCTCAAAGAATAGCAAAGTAGTCAGAGTAACCAGAGTCGGTAAGGGAGAAGACGACAGAGACAATGTTAGAAAACGCCCAAGATTCAACAGATGAGACCTGGAGGAAAAGATTTAAACACTTTAAGTACAAGTCTCATACCAGTGTGGTCCCTGGCTTCTTCAGGGGTTCATTATATGACAAACATAGAAGAAAAAAGGTAAGTTCACAACTGCAATGTACCATTTCTCTGACTTGGAACTAGTCAAAAAACTTGATGCAGATGTTCAAATTAGCATACATTTCATAAAGAAAACTGCTTGGGAAGCCGTGTGATATCAAATCCGGAGTCATTAAGATCTCATTTCTTTTAACTCTGGTTAAGTAAGCGTCTCCAAATTTATCCTAAAGAAAATAATCTGAAAGAAAAGGCCACATACAAAAATATATGAACAAAAGCATTATTTCTAATAGCCTAAGTAACCAACAAGCAAATAAATTATGGTGCAGCCCAAGGTTAGGCAGTCTCTCTGAAAATATGAAAATTATGTGGAAGCTTGAAGGAAGAAGAGTAGGAAAGGTAAATGTAAAACTGTATCTCTGTTACTATTATAATCCCACCAAAAAAAGAAAGGACATGTGTGAATAAAGACTGGAAGGAAACAGAAAAATGATGATGGCTGATTCTGCTGGGAGGCAGGATTATTCTTATTGTTTATAAAATAACACTTATTCAATGAAAATCAGATTGCTTTGTTCTGGTTCTACCACTTTATTGTAATACTAAGGTCTAGAATTAGAACAACAATGGAAATGATTGGGATCAGTTATTGATAACAGGGTCACAGTGATCTCTGCTTCAAGAAGGTCTTCCCAATAACCCTAATGGTACTTACATTCTTTCTTAAAGCATCTTTTCTTAGCCTCCATAACCAAAGTCCTTCCCTCACCCACATCTCCACTGTCATGCCTTCTTCTTCCTCCTAGTTCCTAGCAAAATTTACTTGTTATCTGCTTTTCATCTCCCTTCTTGCTATAAACTTGAATCCTGAAAGCCATGTACCTCCAGCCCTAAACTTTCTGCTCCCAAACTCCCTGACCGTAATTCCAACTGCCCTTCAGGAATTTCTTCTCAGATCAGATGTGAGGACACATCAAACTCTACATCAAATCATCACTACATCCTGTTGGTGATTCCTACATTCAACAGTGCCATAACTCTCCCATTCAGTGGAAGGAATTTTAGCACAATCCTGACACCAAACATACCACTACCATGATTTATGCCATCACTTCTCCCCCCATTCGAGTAATATCTCACTGCTCGTATCTCAGGTCTTCACTACTTTTTGATTATAGAAATCTCCTAAATGGTTTTTCTGACTATGGCTAAAAAACAAAAACAAAGTATTCTATGTGAGATTTCTTATTTAATCCTCATAACAAACCACAAATAGACAATATTAATTATTTCCATTTTGTAGATTAAAAAATAGAGATTAGCCGGGTTCGGTGGCTCAACCTGTAATCCCGCGCCTTTGGAAGGCTGAGGTGAGTGGATTGCCTGAGCCTGAAGGTTCGAGACCCGCCTGGGCAGCAAGACCTCATCTCTACAATAAATAAAAAAATCAGCCGGGCGTGGTAGCACATGCCTGTAATTCCAGCTACTTGGAAGGCTGAGGCGGAAGGATCGCCGGAGCCCAGCAGGTCGAGGCTGCGGTGGCCAGGAGTGGCCACTGCACTCCAGTCTGGGCGACAGAGTGAGACTCCAACTCAAAAAAAATAAATAAATAAATAGAGATGTAGGAAAATTAATAAGACGTCCAAGAATAGAGAGATTCTTGTAGTAGAACAGAAATCTAAAGCAGGCAGTTTACTCCAGTCTGTATTCTTGATTACTGGGTACTCAGCTCAAGCCTTAGGGCTGGCAGTTGGGTCCCCACATAACCCAGTCTTAATTAAAGCCTACCTGGAACGTGTCTACTTCTGGGCTATCCTTATTCCTGAATGAGAGCAGTATAATGCAATATTTAAGAATCTTGAACTCTGCAGTCAGCATGTTTAAGCTCAAATCCCAGTCCTACCATCTGACACATGACACATGACAGCCTTATAAACCTATTTCTTCTTCTATAAAATGGGAATAATAACAGTGCTTAGTTGTGGAACTGGGAACATTAAATGAGATTAAGCATAGAAAACAGTAACCCATTGCCTGGCTCACAAGTCTTCAGTAAACTTTAGCCATCCTAATTATTATAAGTCCACCTCCCTGTATTTTCTCCTATTCTTTCCTACCTACCTTTTTAGATAAATGTTTTTTACAGCCCACAGTGTACAAAATGTGTTCTTCCTCCTCTGGATGCCTAGAATATTTTTTTGCTCACTTGCCAATGACTAAAATTTGTTTTGTTTTGTTTTGTTTTTAGTTGGGGTTTCACTCTGTTGCCCAGGCTGGAGTGTAGTGGCATGATCATGGCCACTGCAGCCTCGACCTGCTGTGTTCAGGCAACTTTTCTGCCTCAACCTCCCTGGTAGCAGGACTATAGGTGTGCAGCATCACAGCAGCTAATTTTTTGATTTATTGTAGAGACAAGGTCTCACCAAGTTGCCCAGGCTGGTCTTGAACCCCTGGGTTCAGGCAATCCTCTCGCCTCTACCTCCCAAAGTGCTGGGATTATAAGCGTAAATCACTGCACCTGGCTGATTTATATTTTAATAAATATAACATCATTTATAATACTTACCATACGCAGGGACTGTTTTAAGCATTCCACATGAATTGACTCTTTTTTTTTTGAGTCGGAGTCTCACTCTGTCGCCCAGACTGGAGTGAAGTGGCCACTTCCAGCCACCGCAGCCTTGACCTGCTGGGCTCCGGTGATCCTTCCACCTCAGTCTTCCAAGTAGCTGGAACTACAGGCGCGTGCTACCACGCCCGGCTAATTATTGATTTATTGTAGAGATGAGGTCTCGCCAAGTTGCCCAGGCAGGTCTCGAACCCACGGGCTCAGGCAATCCACTCACCTCAGCCTCCCAAAGCGCAGGATTACGGGCTGAGCCACTGAGCCCAGCGAATTGACTCATTTTAATCCTCATCACAACCTTGTGAAATAGATGCCATCACCAACCCTCTTTGCAGATGGTAAAACTAAGACACAGAAGTGTTAAAGAATCCACCTAAGATCATACAGCTAAGTGGGGGAGCCCAAGATGTCTCACTCTAAAATACATGTTCAAGCCAGGCTTGGTGGCTCAGCCTGTAATCCCGCGCCTTTGAGAGGCTGAGGTGAGTGGATTGCCTGAGCCCACGGGTTCGAGACCCGCCTGGGCAACTTGGCGAGACCTCATCTCTACAATAAACCAAAAAATTAGCCGGGCATGGTAGCACGCACCTGTAGTTCCAGCTACTTGGAAGGCTTAGGCGGTGGATTGCCAGAGCCCAGCAGGTCGAGGCTGCGGTGGCTGGGAGCAGCCACTGCACTCCAGTCTGGATGACAGAGTGAGACTCCAACTCAAAAACAAACAAACAAACAAACAAATAAAATCCATGTTCATTACCATTCCTTAAGGTTTCACATTAGTATTTCATGTCTCCTCTGGGAAACTGCAGCCTTCTCAAAAAGCAGAAATGGTGTCCCTACTAGATCCCCCACGAGACCAAGCATGGATACTCCCACACACTGAAGACAGCCAAGACTTGATGGATGGACACTCCCAATGTGTATCTCACTTGCACCAAGACCTAAGCCCCCTGTTTGCATTTATTCTGTTATTCTGTTCTCTCAGAACAGACAACATCCCTTTTCATTAACTGTCTTCAAACTACCTGCACCCAAGCTATTAGAAGTATAATGCAGCCGGGCTCGGTGGCTCAGCCTGTAATCCCGCGCCTTTGGGAGGCTGAGGTGAGTGGATTGCCTGAGCCCGCGGGTTCGAGACCCACCTGGGCAGCGAGACTTCATCTCTACAATAAATCAAAAAATCAGATGGGCGTGGTAGCGCATGCCTGTAATTCCAGCTACTTGGAAGGCTGAGGCGGAAGGCTGAGGCGGAAGGATCGCCGGAGCCCAGCAGGTCGAGGCTGCGGTGGCCAGGAGTGGCCACTGCACTCCAGTCTGGGCGACAGAGTGAGACTCCAACTCAAAAAAAAAAAAAAGAAGAAGTATAATGCCAGCCACTGCTTTGTTAAACTCTGGTGTCTCCATGTGGCTCTTTGAGCTATGGTTACCATGTTTTCTTAGCTTTGGACCCGTCCCCTACCTTGGGGAGACAAATCGCCATTCTCTCTCTCTCTCTCTCTCTCTCTCTCTCTCTCTCTCTCTCTCTCTCTCTCTCTCTCTCTTTCCCCCTCCCTCCCTCCCTCCCTCTCTCCCCCTCCCCCTCCGTCTCTGTCTCTCTCATTTACTTTCTACATAAACTTTGCTTGAAAACTTGAAAAACTTTAAAACACGAAGTATGCCACTGGTTAGTATTCTACGTGATACACAGCACAGTGTGAAATTTGATTCATGCCCTAACTTTGGGAGCCTCTCTTCCCAGGACTCACAATTTCAACTCTACTAGTCCAGAACTAAAACCATGTGGGTGCAATCTCAGGAGACTTTTCCTCACTGTTTTGACTTGAGTTGGATTTCTTGTCATCATCAAGAACTAAACGCAGAAATCGCAAGACTTGCTTTAATTTTTTGAATAGTCATTTGAACATATTTTAATCTGATATTTCTTTTTTTTTCGGTTGGAGTCTCACTCTGTCGCCGCAGGCTGGAGTGCAGTGGCACGCTCATGGCCACTGCAGTCTCAACCTGCTGGGTTCAGGCTATCCTTCCACCTCAGCCTTCCAAGTAGCTGGAACTACAAGCATGCACCACCGCACCCGGATAAGTATTTGATTTATTATAGAGATGAGGTCTCGCCTAGTTGCCCAGGCTGGTCTTGAACACATGGACTCTGGCAATCCTCTCACCTAGGCCTCCCAATGTGCTGGGATTATAGCCGTGAGCCACCGCACCTGGCCTTAGTCTGGTATTTCTATTTGAGCTGACTCCATTCTCTCTTCACTTCAAAGAAAAACACCACCCAAACGCCTTCATGTCCTCTCTCTGACAAACTAGATCAATTTAGGAGAGGTTTTAAAAAAAACCCCACTTCTTCAAGACTCTGTCTACCACTTTCTCCCACCCCACAACACTCCAGCCACACCGCTTTCACCTCTTCCCAGGCCCCAAAGCCCTTCTCACACTTAGTCCTCCCACATGACGGTCTCTGCATGGACCCTGCTTCCCCACAAGTTCTTGCTAACGTTCTCCATTCTCAGGTCTGCGTAAACGCCATTTTCTCAGACAAGTTCTCTCTATACCCGCAATCAAAACTGATGCATCCCTCCCCCTTTTTTTTGAGTCAGAGTTTCACTCTGTCGCCCAGGCTAGAGTGCAGTGGCACGCTCACAGACACTGCAGTTTCCACCACCTGGGCTTAGGCAATCCTTCCACCTCAGCCTTCCAAGTAGCTGGAACTACAGGCATGCACCACCAGGCCCAGCTAATTTTTTGGTTTACTGTAGAGAAGGGGTCTTGCCAAGTTGCCCAGACTGGTCTTGAAGCTGTGGGCTCAGGCAATCCTCTCACCTCGGCTTCCCAAAGTGCTGGGATTTTAGGTGTGAGCAACCATACCTTTTAAGAGTCTCTGTGGCACTCTTGATTTTTCCTTCAGGGAACTTGTCACAGTTTGTAACCATGTCTACCTGTCTACCTGATTAATTTCTTATCTCCTCCACAGGACTCTCAGTTTGTGAAGTCTGGGGCCAATCATGAAGACAAACATTCTGACTTCTGTGTACACCTTCCTTAGCCTTCAGTGTGCTCAGCAGTGCCCTGAAGAGCATTTCCTGACTTGTGGCCTACAGGCAAACTGATCTAGAGGGCTTTGCATAGCCTCAAGACCCAAAAGGTACTTCAGTGGCCCTTGTGCAGGGGAGAGATCCAGTGAGCATTACTTCCCACTCTGCTGGCCCCCAGACATGTAAGAGGAGAGTTGATATAACTGGCCACTATTTCTCTATATGGTTTTGTTTGCCCACCAACTCAAATCTATCTTACATCGATTTTAAGCTCTCCACAAAGCACTGAAAACGGTCAAGGTTTTATGAACCCTACTTTAAACCTGCACAGGTAAATCCACTAAATGAATAAATGATTCTATTTCCTTCTTTTCTTGATTTTGCTTTGTTTTGTTTTTCTGAGTTGGGGGTCTCACTCTGTCACCCAGACTGGAGTGCAGTGGCACGATCATGGTTTACCGCAACCTCAACCCCTGGGCTCAGGTGATCCTTCTGCCTCAGACTCCTGAGTTGCTGGGACTATAGGTGCATGCCACCATGCCTGGCTAATTGTTTTATTTTTTGGTAGAGATGAGGTCTCGTTATGTTGCCAGCTGGTCTCAAACTCCTGGGCTCAACTGATACTTCTACCTTGGCCTTCCAAAGTGCTGGGATTAGGTGGCTGATTCTGTTTCATTAGGTATACACTTTTTGAGAGAAAGGCCAAAGGTCTCAATAGTAGAGGATTCATGCTTTCTTTTCTCCTTATACATAAACCTAAAACTCAATAGCCAAATAAACTGTACGTAGTGGCCAACATGGGGTGGCCTAAGAAAAACTGCAATCAGCAAGAGGGGAAATTACTTTTCACTTTATTTTATTTTTTTAGTTGGAGTCTCTGTCACCCAGGCTGGAGTGCAGTGGCACACTCACAGCTACCACAGCCTTGACCTCCTGGGCTCAGGTGATCCTACCGCCTCAGCCTTCCCCAAGAAGCTGAAACTATGGGCGTGTGCCACCACACCCGGCTAATTTTTTGATTTATTGTAGAGGTGAGGTCTTGCCAAGTTGCCCAGGCTGGTCTCGAACATGTGGGCTCAGGCAATCAATCCTCTCGCTTCTGCCTCTCAAAGTGCTAGGATTACAGGCATAAGCCACCATGCCCGAAGAGGGGGCATTATTAAGAAGGCACTGAATGGTTTGAGGTGAACAATGCAGATATTACCAACATTTTATTTTATTTTATTTTATTTTTTTAGTTGGAGTCTCACTTGGTCGCCCAGACTGGAGTGCAGTGGCTGCTCCCAGCCACCGCAGCCTTGACCTGCTGGGCTCCGGCGATCCTTCCGCCTCAGCCTTCCAAATAGCCAGAATTATAGGCATGCGCTGCCACGCCCAGCTGATTTTTTGATTTATTGTAGAGATGAGGTCTCACTGCCCAGGCGGGTCTCGAACCCGCGGGCTCAGGCAATCCACTCACCTCAGCCTCCCAAAGGTTACCAACATTTTAAGCAGCGAGCGTGGATTCTCAAAATTACTTCAGTCTTGGAATCACATCAAATTTCTTTAGGTTCTTCCAAAGTAGGTCAGCTTTCAGACTTTAGCTGAGAGCCAAACCCAACAGGAGCCAATAATCTAATAACTATTTCTCCTCCCTGACCTCAATCTCCAGCAAGGCAATCTGCTCTCTAAGGATGCAAGCCTGAGGAGCACAATCAGGAGATGGGGTTCTCTTCTAGGTCTGGCTCTTTTGGTACCCCTCGACACTTAACCTCAGCTATAAAATGAGGGCACCGGCACTCATGTTTTGTAGTTCTGCATCTAATGCTGCTATACCAGGGAGGCACCAAAAGCCACAAGGCTGTAGAGCTGCTGAGCCCCGTACTGCTCAGGCCAACTGTCACATTCTCTCTTCAATTCTCTGTAACAAATGTAGGTAGGATGTTGAAAAATGTGACATGTACACAGAGAAGGCAGGTAAGAAGAATGGTGATCCAGAAACCATTAAGGTAACATATGACTGAGAGAATGAAAATATTTGGCTTGCAAAGAGAAACTGATAGTTTTTTAAGTACCAAGAGATAGATGTCACAATGATGACTTATTCTGTTTTACTTTATAGACACCCTTAACCAATAGGCAAGGATTGCAAGAAAGCATTTGACACAATAGAAGAAAAACCTTTAATAACTAATTAGACCTGAAAATATATAGCCTTCCTCTGAAACAAACTGCCTTGTTACTGGATGTCTCAGAAGCTAAAGGAGTAACTCTATGGACTATTTTAGAAAAGCAGTCAACAAATATTTTACGTAAAGGGATTTGTGGACCACGTATCATTCTTCAAAATATAAAAACCATCCTTAGCTCACAGGTCATACAGAAACAGGCAGTTTCAGACTGGGGTTGGTGGTTCAGCATGTAATCCCAGCATTTTGGGAGGCCGAGGCCAGTGGATTGCCTGAGCCCACGGGTTCAAGACCAGCCCAGGCAACTTGGCAAGACCTCATCTCAACAATAAATTTAAACAAAACGAAAAAGAAAAGAAAAAAAAACAAACAAACAGGCAGTTTGCTGACCTTTGTTCTAGAGAATCACTGGTAATAGATGTGCCATATGAATCACACATGTAAGTTTATATTATCTAGTGCTTATATTTTAAAAGTTAAAAAGAAACAGGTGAAGTTAATTTTAATATTTTATTCAATCCATGAAGTTATTTTAACATGTATACAGAATTTCAAAACATGTTTTGAAAACACTAAGTCTTTGTGTGTGTGTGTGTGTGTGTGTGTGTGTGTGTGTGTGTGTGTGTTGGAGTCTCATTCTGTCACCCAGGCTGGAGTGCAGTGGCACACTCACAGCCACCCCATAATCGAACTGCTGGGCTCAGGTAACCCTTCTGCCTCAGCTTTACAAGTAGCTGAAACTACAGGTGCGAGCCACCACACCTGGCTAATTTTTTGATTTATTGTAGAGACGAGGTCTCACCAAGTTGCCCAGGTTGGTCTTGAACCCCTGGACTTAGGCGATCCTTTCACCTCAGTCTCCCAAAGTGCTGAGATTACAGCTTGAGCCACCATGCCCAGCCAACACTAAGTCTTTGAAATCCAGTTTACACTTAACACTTACGCCACATCACAATTCAAACTGGTAACATTTCAAGCGTTGGATAGCTACGTGTGGCTACTATCATATCAAACCAAGCAGCTTCAGATACACTATGAATTCCTCGAGAAACAGAAGTGATGACCTTCCATGCAATACTTAATTCTCACAATTCAAATCAATGAGGAAAAGGTAGACCAGCCTATAAACGATGCTGGGCCATCTGGTAAGCTACCTGAAAAAGTTTAAAGCCGGGTCTGTTTGTGTGCCTTACTCCAATATAAATTCTAGACCAAAACAAACTGTCATTGTAAAAAGTAAAATAATAAAAGTGTTAGAAAACAAAATGGGAAAAAAAGAAGCCAAAAAAAAAAAAAAAGAGGAAAAAAAATTAAAATGTGGGTTGTATTTTCTTATTGTTATGCAGTGGGAAAAACCTTTTCAAAGCATGTTACAAAAATTCAGAAACCATAAAGAAAACACTTGGTAAATTTACTTTCATAAAAATGTATAAAGTTGGTACAGTGAAAAAAATTAAATAGGGTTGAAACATAAATGACAAATGTAGGGAATATTTTAAACACAGGTCAAAGTGTTGAAAAAAAAAAAAAAAAAACTTTAGCTGGGCGTGGTGGTTCATGCCTATTATCTAGCACTTTGGGAGGCTGTGGCCAGAGGACTGCCCAGCCCAGAAATGTCCTTTATACCTGTGTCTTTACATAGTGTAGGACATACACCATAGGCTATGAACACATTCTTTCAAGTTTATTGGCAATAAAAGGAAATGAATTATAAACTTAATTTTTTAACCTAAAAATTTTCTGGAGAGAATTAACAGAAGAATGTTGAAAACAAACAAAAGCACTCTATAATAAGCAACTTATTCTCATGGGTTATAAAGACAGTGGGAGAAGTGAAAAAGAAACCTAATAGACCAGTCATAAAAGGAAACAACTTGACTGGGCGCAGTAACTCAAACCTGTAATCCTAGCACTTTGGGAGGCTGAGGCGAGAAAACTGCCTGAGTCCAGGGGTTCAAGACCAGCCTGGGCAGCTTGGCGAGACCTCGTCTCTACAATAAATCAAAAAATCAGCCAGGCTTGGTGGCACGTGCCTTAGTCCCAGCTACTTGGGAGGCTGAGGTGGAAGGATTGCCTGAGCCCAATAGGTCAAGGCTGCGGTAGCTATGACTGTGCTACTGCACTCCAACCTGGACAACAGAGTGGGACTCTGACTCAACGAAAAAGGAAACCACTCTGTAATCCCAGCACTTTGGAAGGCAGTGGCAAGAGGATTGTCTGAGAGCCCTCAGGCTCGAGACCAGCCTGGGCAAAATGGTGAGACCTCATCTCTACAATAAATCAAAAAGTAGCTGGGTGTGGTGGCACACACCTATAGTTCCAACTACTTGGAAGGCTGAGGTAGAAGGATCACCTGAGTCCAGCAAGTTGAGGCCGTCAAGGCTGCGGTGGCTGTGAGCAGTGTGCCACTGCACTCCAGTCTGGATGACAGAGGGAGACTGTGACTCAAAAAAAAAAAAAAAAAAAAAAGTAACCACTCGCCTTCCCCAAGTTAAACTATAATTTGATTCTTGTACAAGGCACAGGAAGGACAAGTATTTTTACTCCATCCTCTTGCAGTGAGTAACGTTACACAATCATACATATCAGAAAGCCATTTTTTTCCGAGTTGAAAGATATCCTTGAAACACATCTCCAGAAGGTAACACAGAGGAAATCTTTCTCTTTAACCCAAAACATCCTTCTATATAAATCTAAGAAGACATCCAGAGTCAATTCACCAGAAGAGTTCACTAGATTCTGCAGAAATAACAAAGCCACATATTTTCAAGCCCTCATAAATTAGGCAAGGTTGTGTGAAGAGTCTTTCACTAGTTTGCCCTGTACTCTCAAACAGGATAAGTCACTTAAGATACAGATGTGAGGCCGGGTTCGGGGGCTCAGCCTGTAATCCCAGGGCTTTGGGAGGCCGAGATGAGTGGACTGCCTGAGCCCACAGGTTCGAGACCCGCCTGGGTAACTTGGCGAGACCTCATCTCTACAATAAATCAAAAAATTAGCCGGGCATGGCAGCGTGCGCTGTAGTTCCAGCTACTTGGAAGGCTGAGGCGGAAGGATCACTGGAGTCCAGCAGGTCGAGGCTGCGGTGGCCGGGAGCAACCACTGCATTCCAGTCTGGGCGACAGAGTGAGATTCCAACTCAAAAAAAAAGATACAGATGTGGATAAAGATAATTTCGTGCAATGTCATTCTTAAGTCACTAGGTTTTCCGAGTTTGGGGTTTATAAAATCTAAAGAATAGCCGGGCTCGGTGGCTCAGCCTATAATCCCGCGCCTTTGGGAGGCTGAGGTGAGTGGATTACCTGAGACCGCGGGTTCGAGACCCACCTGGACAGCGAGACCCCATCTCTACAATAAATCAAAAAATCAGCCGGGCGTGGTAGCGCATGCCTGTAATTCTGGCTACTCGGAAGGCTGAGGCGGAAGGATCGCCGGAGCCCAGCAGGTCGAGGCTGCGGTGGCCGGGAGCGGCCACTGCACTCCAGTCTGGGCGACAGAGTGAGACTCCAACTCAAAAAAAAAAAAAAATCTACAGAACCCCAGAGCTACAGAACACAAATAAAATTTGACCCCCAAAATACCTTCTCCTTTACCACTGCTGACATTTCTCAAAACCCTAGATCTTTTCTCTCAAAATAATGAAAAATTAGCAGAAGGTTCACCCACAACAGACTCCCAAGATCTTATTGTCAATAAAATAGGTGCCATGACAAAATCAGTGAGCTCCAGGGGAGGAGTCTCTGAGTGGAAACATAATACACAAAGGGACCATCAATGCTATAATGTTTTCCTAATCCGGGAAGAAAAGTCAACAGCTATTTCAAGACCTAAAAGGCTGTGTTTTATTGAATGTCACGCTACCTCTCCGACAGTCAGGCCGTGGAGACATTGTAAGAGCATTACCTTTAGGAGGAAAATATGACTTGCTTTCAGCTTTGTGAGGCCAGTCCACCACGAGAGGCCCAAACCTGCGGAAGCTGGCCGTGATCTCATCTACAAAACAAAGAAGGAATCTCAGCAGAATAGAAAATAATACTGCAATCAGGATAGCACAAAACATGCTTTTTTATTACAACAGGGTTTTGAGTGCCATTTTCTAAAGCATTTTTACAGAAGTCACATCTACTAAGTGAAATACCATTGTTTGGTACATTTGCTTTTTCACTTTAAACCATGCAAAGGGCATTTCTAACTATAATTCATTTCCTTTTACTGCCGATAAACTTGACATAGAGAATTTAGAAAAAAAATCTGATATTAGCTAAGGTGACCTCTATGTCAAGTAAAAAGAAGATTCTAAAATAGGAGTGTTCTTTGCTTTTTTTAAAGGCAAGGTACAGAAGACATTTAAAATATGGTTTCACTTGTATAAAATCTCTAAGGTTATTCTAGAAATATATATGATTTTTTTTTTTTGAGTTGAGGTCTCACTCTGTCACCCAGGCTGGAGTGCACTGGCACACTCCCGGTCACTGCAGCCTCAACCTGCTGGGCTCAGGTGATCCTTCCACCTCAGCCTTCCAAGTAGCTGGAACTACAGGCACATGCCACCATGCCCGGCTAATTTTTTTACAATTTATTGTAGAGATGAGGTCTCACCAAATTGCCCAGGTTGGTCTCAAATCCATGGGCTCAGGCAATACTCTCACCTCGGCCTCCCAAAGTACTGGGATTATAGGCATGAGCCACTGTATCCGACCCATAAAACTTTATTATAGTAAATCTAAATTAAAATATTTTTAGAATCTTTTACTCTCTCATCATGAAAAAAAGAAAAATCATCAGTGGCTCAAGCCTGTAATCCCAGCACTTTGGGAAGTGGAGGAGAGGATTGCCTGAGCCCACGGGTTCGAAACCAACCTGGGCAACTTGGCAATATCTCATATCTAAAATAAATCCAAAAATTAGCCGGGCATGATGGCGTGTGCCTATAGTTCCAGCTACTTGGAAGGCTGAAGCAGAAGGATGGCCTGAGCCCAGCAGGTCGAGGCTGCAGTGTGTGGCCTTGAGTGTGCCACTGCACTCCAGCCTGGGCAAGTGAAACTGTTGGCTCAAAAAAAAAAAAAAGAAAAGAAAAATGTCATAGCTAGACTAATGCTAGCAAAACTAGTCCATTTTAATAATACAGAACTTTTATAGCAGACCCAAAGCCTATTGGAACTAGAGCTGTTTTTTCCTTTAAATTATTTTGTCACAGCTTCATTTATCCATTCAACAAATATTTATTAGCAACTTTCTATGTGCCAGAATGAATATTTTTGCTGGCTTTAGGCATGAATGAAAACTCACTATTCGACTGGTAGTATCTTAAAAATATTTTTAAAATTCGAATACATCTTTATCCTTTTAAAGATAAGACAGGGGTTATACTTTTCATTCAGTGGTATTTATAATATATAGAGAGAAGGTATGGTGTGATGGCCATGAGCAAAAGCTCTGGAATCAGAATGACTTTGAGTTGTGACTGTATCATTAGCTACACAGCTCTGGACAAATTATTTCTTTCTGATCCTGTTTCCTTATCTATAAACTGGAGATGGTTTAACATACCTTATAAGATAGCTATGAGGATTAAATGAGATAATGTAATATGAAGTGCTTAGCACAATAACAGAATTATAGTAAGAGTTTCCTAAGGATTAGCCCTCATTAATATTTTAAAATTTGCTCTCAAATTAATAACTAGGTAATAGGAAGCTTGGAAGACTGCTACATTGCCACATATGAACAGCAGACCCCAGGGATGTAATCTGTTACTTCCTCATCTATCAAAGACTCTCACCTCCTACACACTAAAACACAAACGTCCTAATGCTGACCCAAAGAGGCAAGATTAGGCCACACAGAGAACAAAATCATTAAGGGATACGTAGTACCTTCATCGATATCCGGAGGAAGGCCTCCAACAAACACCTTTCTAGAATAGCGTTCCACTCGTTCCCCATTTTGACAACGAGTGGGGGAACTTAGGCCAGATGACAAGGCCTGATCACCGTGGCTGTCGTCCAGGAAGGCATCTTCAAATGGAAAGAGAGAAGACCGACCTGAAACAAATGTGGAAGTTTCTATCATTAAAATTATTTTATGGACAATAAATGCTTTACGAGAAACCCAAAGTGCAGAGTGACGTCTACAAAAGTGCCCTGAGCTGTGGCTTTTCCAATAGAATACGCAACTGAAGATGACCAGATCTAGACAAGTTTCCATAATTTTTGTGTAAGGATATATACAGCCTTGGGATGACTGGATTGATATCTAAGGAAGGTGCATTAAAACTGCAGCTGTGTTCCCTGCTAAAAAATGACGACATTTTATTCATACAGTCCCTAGCACAGCTGCTAGGAGTATATTCAGCAGTTATTTTTCTTTCTTCAGTCATTTCTTAAAATAAGTGGAAAAAGTCATCTCTATTCACAGATTTTTATCTGTTCTTTATGATTACCTCAAAAGTTCAGTTCTGAAGATTGGTCTTGATAGCCATGGGAATATTAATCAGATGACAGAGGCTGATAACTTCTCTTCTGATTAGCAGAACTAAAGATTTACAAATCTCCCTGCTAGGCCAAGCTAGTCTAATTTGGAAGTAAACAAACATTTGCAATAATAAAGAGCAAGTAAATTAAATCATATAAATGAAGATGTGGAAGTACAAATGCAGATGGCGTATGACATCTTAACCCCACCAATCTAGGCAATATTTTATCACTCAAATATAGAAGAAAAGAAATGAAAAATAATTCTCCTCATTGTTAACTAGTAAATAAAGTTTGTAGCGCAAAGGTACCACTTACTCCCCATGACTACAAGAAAGATACCAGCAGTTTGAGTCTGTTAATATGACACAATGTCATTTGGCATGACAAAACAAAATCTAAATTTAAAATCAAGTATATTTCCTGTTTGAGTCAGTGACTTCCTGGCAAAACTTTCCACTAGGTTCCACTCTAAAAATGAATCGTCTTGAACTTTTGGGGAAAAAAAGAAAAACTCTTACACTCTTCAAAATAAAGAACAGTGTCTTCCCCATTTAGTCTATCCTGAAACCTAGGCTCTGTGTCACAACAGCCAAGTCTCTAAAACAGGATATAAATAGCCTTAGAAAAACACAGAACATTTATTTCTTTTACAAAAAAATAGTTACTAATATAACTATTTATTTTATGAACAACCCAGGTGGTGTAAGAACTGTTTTGATGTTGGAAGCTAATAAATAAAAAGACCATAGAATTTTTTGTTCAGTTCTTCTCAGCTTAGCTACAAAGAAACAGAACAAAATTTGTCACCATTTTTTCCTTGAAAAAACAAACAACAGACAGTAACTGTTCATCCCTTGATGTTTGTTTTGATCACCGAGGGTAAATGAGTAAGATTTTCAGCAACTATAGACAAGAAGAGCTTCCCAAGGCGTCCAGAGATGCTCCCCACAGCTGCCATCTCCCACAGCTGGCAGGCTGGCATCTGTGCAGTCCACATGTGGTCAATGACATGCCCACTCAGTGTCAGGCACACACGCAAATCGGCACTCCCTACAGAAAGTCCCTAACTGTAGCTTTTATGTTTAACACTGGTAACATTAGATACTCAGAAAACAAAACCCGAGGAAGGAAAAATGAAGCCATTTGGGAAAATACTGCATACTTAATGCCCTTTCCGGAGATTCCAATCCTCATTTGAAAGCAAAAGACTGCAGTGACTCACACCTGTAATCCCAGCATTTTGGGAGGGGAAGGTGAGAGGATTGTCTGAGCCCAAGGGAGACCAGCCTGGGCAACTTGGCAAGACCTCATCTCTACAATAAATCAGAAAATCAGCATGGTGGCATGCACCGGCAGTTCCAGCTACTTGGAAGACTGAGGCAAAAAGATTGCCTGAGCCCAGCAAGTTGAGGCTGCGGTAGCCATGAGCGTGCCACTGCACTCCAGCCTGGGCAACAGAGTGAGACTCTGACGCAATAAAAACAATAAAGAAAAAAAGAAAGAAAGTAAAAGGTTATGAACAGTTCTGCAGGAAAAAAACATTTACTTACTCCAACATCACCCAGATGTCAACAAATTCTTTAATATACAAAACTCAGTGGAATCATTTTCTTTATCTCTTTTAAATTTTTTATTTTATTTTTTATTTTATTTTATTTCATGGGGGGGGTGGAGTCTCACTCTGTCACCCAGGCTGGAGTAGTGGCACATTCACAGTCACTGCAGCCTCAACTTGCTGGATTCAGGTGATCTTTCTGCCTCGGCCTTCCGAGTAGCTGGAACTACAGGTGTGTGCCACCAATGCCCAGCTAATTTTTTTGATTTATTGTAGAGACAAGGTCTTGCCATGTTGTCCAGGCTGGTCTCAAACCCCTGGGCTCAGGCAATCCTCTTGCCTCTACCTCCCAAGATGCTGAGATTACAGGTATGAGTCACCACGCCTGGCCTCTCTCTCTTTTTTTTAATAGTTTAAAAAATAAATAAAGACTGGGAATGGTGGCTCACACCTATAATCCCAGCACTTCGGGGGGGCCGAGGTGAGAGGATTTCCTTTGTCCACTGGTTCCAAACCAGCCCAGGCAACTTAGCGAAATCTCATCTCTACAATAAATCAAACAAAAAATTAGTAAGATAAATAAAATTTAAAAATTAGCCAGGTATGGTGGGACATGCCTGTGGTTGCAGCTACTCAGAAGGCTGAGATGGAAGGATCACCTGAGCCCAGCAGGTTAAGGCTGTAGAGGCCATGAGCGTGTCACTGCCCTCCAGTCTGGGTGACAGAGTGAGACTCCTACTCTCAGTGGAAAACACATTAGGAAATATCCATCCATATTTCAGTAATACCAAACAAGGAAGATACTTCCTTGCCAAAGGAATCATAGACTGGTGGGGGAGAATAGCAAGTATATAAATAATCATAAAGTAAGTAAGTACAATGTAATCCCAGCACTTTGGGAGGCAGAGGCAAGAGGAATGCCTGAGCCCAAGGGTTCGAGACCAGCCTGGGCAACTTGGCAAGACCTCGTCTCTACAATAAATCAAAAAATTAGCCGGGCATGGTGGCGCATGCCTGTAGTTCCACCTACTAGGAAGGCTGAAGCAGAAGGATCACCTGAGCTCAGCAGGTTGAGGCTGTGGTGGCCGTGAATGAGCCACTGCATTTCAGCTGGGCAACAGATTAAGACTACAACTCAAATTTAGAAAAAAAAAGGTAAGTACTAAGAGAAGATACTCTACCAAGTGACACAAGAGTACAATTTACTGCCCTCCGAGAGGTGGGAGGAAAAGAACTTTATAGGCATTTCATAGGAAGGCAATTTTGAGCAGCATCTTGTGGGCGTAGGAGTTTCTGAGGTAAACGGCAAGAATCCACAGAGACACTACTTTCCAAACAGCTCTTGATCTTTCCCTCCAAACCTGCTCCTTCTCTAGCAGCATTCCTTAAAATCTCAAGAAAAACGACTCTTCTTCACACTGGATTCGATCTAGAAATCTAGGACTCATCCTTGATATCTCCCTTTCTCTTATACTCCATCACATCAAATCCATCTCTCACTAAGTCCTGCCAATTCAAGCTTCAAAATAAATCTCCCACTCGATTCTCTCTATCTCCTGTCCTAACACTCTGGTCCAGACACCATCATCTCGCCCCTAGATTGACAGTTTGATGAATACATTCAATAATCAATTTGTTTAACCAGACGCGGAGTCCCACGCCTGCAATCCCAGCACTTTGGGAGGTAGAGGCGAGGGGACTGTCTGAGCCCAGGGGTTTGAGATTTGCATGGACAATAAATTAAAAATAAAAAAATTTAGCTGGGTGTGATGGCATGCACCTGTAGTTTCAGCTACTTGGAAGGCTGAGATGGAAAGACTGCCTAAGACCAGCAGGTAGAGGCTGTGGTGGCCATGAACATGCCACTGACTCCAACTCCAACTCAAATTAGAATTAGACTCCAACTCAAAAATAATAGTCTGTTTAGTACTGACTTCTACCTTGTACCCCACAATGTTTTCTCCACAAAACAGCCAAAGTCACCATTTTTAAACATTAACCTAAACTTGTAACCACACTCCTCACCCCCATGCTCAAGAGCTCTCAAAGTCTTCCCATTGCTTTTGGAATAAAGCATAACAATATCACTGAGAATTACAAGGCCTCTGCGTGCCTCTTTTTTTTTTTTTTTTTTTTTTTTTTTTTTGAGTCAGAGTCTCACTCTGTCACCTAGACTGGAGTGCAGTGGCCGCTCTCGGCCACTGCAGCCTCGACCTGCTGGGCTCCGGCGATCCTTCCGCCTCAGCCTTCCGAGTAGCTGGAACTATAGGCGTGCACTACCACACCAGGCTGATTTTTAATTTAATGTAGAGATGTCTTGTCAAGTTGCCCAGGCGGGTCTCGAACCCGCGGGCTCAGGCAATCCACTCACCTCAACCTCCCAAAGTGCTGGGATTACTGGCTGAGCCACCGAGCCCAGCCTGCGTGCCTCTTTTACATCATAGCTGCTATGTCTCCCTCTTGCTCACTAACCTCCAATACAGTGGTCTCTTTTGCTTTTCCTCATTATCCCTCCTTGCTGCAGGCCCTAGGGACAACATGTCCTCCCTACCTAAAACAAACACACTACTCTCAACTCCAACAGTTTCCTAGTTAATTCCTATTAATTCTGCAGGTCTCAACTGGAAAGTCTTTTCCTCAGGTGAAACTTTCCTGAGCCTTGAGATTAGGTTAGGTCCCCTTTTCTATCCAGGCACAGCACCCTGTCCCTTCTTCTACCTGATACTTCCCCAGTTACCATTTTACCTTTTGTGTGGGTTTTTATTGAGTATCTCTTTCCCCAACCCCGTTAAAATGTAAGCTCCAATAGAATGGGAACCAAGTTAATCTTGTTCACTTTTGTATCTTTTTCTGCCCTAATTAGGTCATATAAAAGGCACTCAAAAAATGTTAAATGTGACCAGTCTGGGTAACACCGTGAGACCTCATCTCTACAATTAAAAAAACAAAAAGAGCAGGGTGTGGAGGCACACACATGTAGTCCCAGCTACTTGGAAGGCTGAAGCTAAAGGATCACTTGAGCCCAGCAGGTCAAGACTGAGATGACTGTGATTTGTGCCACTGCACTCCAGCCTGGGTGATAGAGTGTAACTCCAACTCGAAAAAACCCAAAATGCCAAAACAAAAACAAATTTCAAAATGTTAAATGTGAGGCAGCATCCGGGGAAGGAAAACAGTGTATGCAAAGGCGTGGTGCTACAAATATATACTGGAACTTAACCTACAGGACTGAGGGTGGCAAGAGATGTGACCATGGCCTAGAAAGTAGAGGCTTTTCTATTGCTTTTATTTGCTCAAGCATTGTTCTACATTCTCTATTACAAGAAAAATAGATAATTTTCCCATTTAGTATTTTAAATTTAGTATTTCATTCAAATACTGGCTTTAAAAAAAAAAATACACTCATTCCACAGAAACCATGATACTCCGATCTCATCCACCATCTGTCCCATCAGAATGGCTTCTCTAAGATATCTATGACCGTGTGATTCCTCTACCCAAGATTCTACCATAGCTTCTATTACCTCCACCAGCATTTGAACCCAGAGAGAGGAGGTACATGGTGAGAGTCTGAAGAAATCTATGACCATCCAGATGAGAGATGAGGAAGTCTTGAACCAGAGCAGTGAGGGAAGAGAAGCAAGATGTTGAAGATATTCTGGAACAAAAATAACTTTCTGCATGGCCAACATGACCACAGCTTCCCCCGAGTATTTTGGCAAAGAAAATAAAAGCAAGAGTTGTATAAATCTGGAGTTTTATAAATTGGTTGTGGGTAGTTAAGATATTTCCCAGGGTTTTAAAAACAAACTTCTGTCTTATTATTAGTATTCAGAGTATTATATGGGGATCTATGAGGGGGACCCCCAAAACTGGAGTCTATTTATTAAAGATTGTGCATTTCTTCTTACATGTTTAAACTTCAGTCATCTTCAAAGTACTCTCCATTGAATGCAATACACCTATCGAGACACTTTTTCCACTGCTCAAAACAGTTTCTGATGCCTTTTAGTGCTTCTGCCGTTTTTTCTTTTACCTCAGCCACACGGGCAAAATGTTTTCCTTTGAGAACTTTTTTCATTGGGGAAAAAACAACAACAACAGAAAATTGCTCAGGGCAAGACTGGGTGAAAGGGAAAGTGGGCATGGAGATCGTGCCATTTGGGGTCAAAAACTGGCGAACACTCAGCGTGGTGTGGGCAGGTGCACTCATAAGTCACCCATCATGAAACGGGCAAACACGCTGAAAGAATCTCCCAAAAAAGTCACTGAGGTCAAACGCAGCCTCTTAGAACAACGCTAGCTGGTACACTGATGCCAATGGGTTCCTAGAACACTAACCCAGAGGGGAAGCCAGGAGCACAAGGGACCCACCCTCCAAAAAAATAATTTTGGGGGGTCCTCCCTCACAGACTTTAGCAATAAAGTCATCCTTGGAAATGAAACTGTTAAAAATTAACACCTAAATAATGATGCTTCTCTAACTGAGTCAGAACTAAGAATGTAGGTCTCAGAGCCCAATACCCAGATCTACTCACCTTTTTTTTTTTTTTTTTTTTGAGTTGGAGTCTCACTCTGTCACCCAGGCTGGAGTGCACTGGCACACTCATGGCCACCGCACTCTCCACCTGCTGGGCTCAAGTGATCCTTCTGCCTTATCCTTCCATGTAGCTGGAACTACAGATGTGTGCCACCATGCCTGGCTAATATTTTGATTTATTGTAGAGATGAAATCTCATCAAGTTGCTCAGGCTGGTCTGGAATATGTGGGTTCAGGCAGTTTTCTCAGCTCGGGCTCCCAAAGTGCTGGGACTATAGGTGTGAGCCATCATGCCAAGCCAACTAATCTCATCTGTGAAGGGCAGGCTTGAAAATCTGTACTTTTCACAAATTTCTCCAATAATTCCTATGCTCAAGTTTAGGGACCCCTGAAATGGCAACTGTCTGCTACAGGCGCTACTGAAAGAGTTATTTTATGGGAAATACATGGAGCCTTGGGAAAATTCAAGTTCAATCAAGTTAAGGAACGTATATACTCAAGGCTGAAATATAAAATCTAGAATCTAATTAATGTTACTGTAACTCGACTGCCTTAAGTGCTGGTGGGACAAGCATTTAAAAGACAGAACTGTAGAGTAAGAACTCGTAGTGTTTACCTAGTGCAGACAAACAGGAGATAGGATGACTTTATCATACTAGGTAAGATTACTCCTCCAAGGGACAGAATAGTTCTTCCAATGTTTCCATAACCTGAAAACGATCTATTTCTCGTGCTCTAATTATAAGCTCCAGGAGTATTCTGTTACCAAATTTAGCACTTTGCTATTGTGAAGGAGTGACTCTTAAACTAGCAGACAAATGATTAGCCATTGAAATTTTATTTCTCTCTCTTTTTTTTTTTTTTGAGTCAGAGTTTCACTCTGTCGCCCAGGCCTCGACCTACTGGGCCCAGGCAATTCTTCGGCCTCAGCCTTCCAAGTAGCTGGAAGTACACGCATGCAATGCCTGGATAATTTTTTATTTATTGTAGAGATGATGTCTCACCAAGTTTCCCAGGCTGGTCTTGAACCTGTGGGGTCAAGCAATCCTCTCACCTTGGCCTCCCAAAGTGCTGGGATTATAGGCGTGAGCCACCACCCCAGAGAGATGGCTGTATAAAATTTCTATATACAGCCATCTCTATAATAAGTTAAAACATTGGTATTCTAATTCATCCAGTAATCCCTCATGAGGTTGGTATTCATGCATTCATTCGGTTGGCATAAATCCAACCCCAAAATAAACCATCCCTGGAAATGCTTGTAAAATTTTAGTTCCTGAGCATGTGTCACTAGAAACTGAGACTTTAAGAGGCTGAACCTACGTTGTGCCCCATGAGAAGTCTTACTTCACTAACCAGCATCTCTCTGACATGTCTGTTCCTTAAGAGAAATATTTCCAAGACTAAAATGCTTAAAGAAAGTCACACTACTCATCAAAAATTGTACTCTTATGTACAGAGGATGTGAATCTGCCTTAGAACCTCATGATACTTCTACATAAAATATTTATGTTCAATATTTCTATCTTTTTTTTTTTTTTTTTTTTTTTTTTGAGTAGGAGTCTCACGCTGTCACGCAGGCTGGAGGGCAGTGGCATGCTTCCGGCCACCGCAGCCTCAACCTGCAGGGCTAAGGTGAACCTTCTGCCTTAGACTTCCAAGAACCTGGAAGTATAGGCATGTACCACCACTCCTGGCCAATTTTTTGATTTATTGTAGAGATGAGGTCTCGCCAAGTTGCCCGGGCTGGTCTCAAAGCTGTGGGCTCAGGCAATCCTCTCACCTCGGCTCCCAAAGTGCTGGGATTACAGGTTTGAGTCACCGTGCCTGGCTTATACTCAGTATTTCAATAAAAGCAAGAGAAAGGTTTTCAACTGCTGTAACTTGGCCATTTGGCTTTCCACCAATGGCCTGATTCTCTGATATCTACTTTCTTTTTTTTTTCTTTTTTTTTTTTGAGTCGGAGACTCACTCTGTCGCCCAGGCTGGAGTGCAGTGGCATGCTCACGGCCACCACAGCCTCAACCTGCAGGGCTCAGGCGATCCTTCTGCCTCAGCCTTCCAAGCAGCTGGAACTACAGGCGTGTGCTACCACACTTAACTAATTTTTTGATTTATCATAGAGACGAGGTCTCACCAAGTTGCCCAGACTGGTCTCGAACCCCCAGGCTCAGGCAATCTCACCTCGGCATCCCCAAGTGCTGGGATCACAGGCTGAGCCACCGCGTCCAGCCATCTATTTTCAATTACTATCCAGAATGTAGTTTTTGTTCCAATAATTGGACAAATAACTCTGCATGTGGAGATGACTTTAAATGAGGCTTGTAAGAAAAATGCCAACTAGACTTGCAAAGCGTTAGTTAAGCAAGAAGGGTTCGTCCAAGATAATTCCTCCCAGGAGGAATTCCTTCAGTGACTGACGGAAAAACAAAAGCTCATGGGTCATGCTGTGGCGGTCAAGTTGCTCAGATCTCACCTCTAAGCTCCTGCCAAAGTCTTGGCCCTCACTCCTGCAGCTCCAGGCACTTCTGGCCCAGTACTTCCACTCCATATCTGGCCCTATCATTTTAGTCTTTCAGGTAGCTCAGAAGTCAACCACTCTGGAGGTTTTAGAAAAGAGAATTATGAGGCATGACTCCCTCAAAAAAATTCCCTGGAAGTAAAGACAGGTTCCTGCTCAATCTCCAGTCTCTGATTGTGGACATCTGTGTCTCATTTACATTATGAGAGAATTGAATGAGAAGAACTAGATCACTGAGGACAGCAGGATCCCTTTTACACAGAAATTTTACATAATAAAAATAGATCTTCATATTAACATGTGGTACATCTTAGGCATCACAAACTGAATGCGTTTACAAGTGAACTCTTGGTATCTTTCCTCAACCTATTCTCTCCCAATCCTATTTCAACATGTTGCACCACGATTCACCCAATTGCTCAAGTCAGAACCTGAACATGGTTTTTGAGTCTTCCTTCTTATTTACTCTCCAGGTTCAATTCACGAATCTGACTCCATCTGTTCAATTCCACTGTTATTTCCATTCCCAGAACTCCCCTCGCTTCAACTCCACGGTCATCATCCTATCCTAACCACCACCATCTTTGCCAAGACCACTGACATCCTCTCCTAACTGGGCAACCCACGTCTCTTCTCACTCCACTCCAGACAGCAGCCAGAGTGTGCTTTTAAAAACATAAATCCAATCACTTGACCCTGCTTTCAAGCTTCAAAGATTTCCTCTTAAACTTGGATCAAGTTCAAAGTAGTCACTAGGAGCTAAAGTTCAGCAAGATCAGATTCCCTCTTCTTCCTCCACACTCATCTTAAGACATCCTCCAAGTTCCAGTCATTGGAGGCCCCATTTGCCTCCTTCGAAGCAAGCCATTTCATGCCTCAGAGCTTTTGAGAAAATTTAACAACTTTATTGAAATATAACATATAATTCAATTCATCCATTTAAGCTATTAGGAGTCCTCTCATTTTCCCCCAACATCTCAGTCCTAGGCAGTCACTAATCTCCTTTCTGAGATAAAAGACTTCATGTTCTGGACACTTCACACAAATGGTATCATACAAAGATGTGACTTTTGTGACTGGCTTCTTTCATTTAGCGTAATGTGTTCAAGGTGTATCTATGTTGTCTCAAGTCTATTATACATGCAATCCCTTCGACCTTCCCCTTTCAAAATAGCTGTCTTATGATGTCCATGATCTCCTCAAAAAGATTCCAGGGGAGCCAGGTGCAGTGGCTCAAACCTATAATTCCAGTACTTTGGGAGGCTGAGGTGAGAGGATTGCCTGAGTGCAGGGGTTTGATAACAGCCCAGGTAACTTGACAAAACCAGGTAACTTAAATTTTAAAAAATTAACTGGGCGTGGTGGTGTGCGCCTGTAGTTCCAGCTACTTGGAAGGCTGAGGCTGAAGGATTGCCTGAGCCCAGCAGGTCGAGGATGTGGTGGCTGTGAGCATGCCACTGCACTCCAGCCTGGGGGACAGAGTGAGACTCTGATTAAAAAAAAAAAAAGAAAGAAAGAAAAGGGAAGGCAATATATGAAATAAGGTTGGCAAATGCTGACAATCATTGGAGCTGAGCAGGCATATTGATGCTCATTAAATTATTCTACATTTGTGTATGTTTGAAAATTTCCTTAGTAAATAAATTCAAAGGATGGAGACATCCTTTGAATTTCAGCTTAAATATCACTTCTTCAGAGGTAATCTCCCTGCCTTTAGAGAGTCCCCTATTCTTTTCTGCCTAGTGCTTATTACAACTTTTAATAATAAAAATGTTTGTTTCATTTATTTAAAAAAATTTATTTTATTTTTTGAGTTGGAGTCTCACTCTGTCACCCAGGCTGGAGGGCAGTGGTATGCTCCCGTCCACCACAGCCTCAACCTGCTGGGCTCAGGCAATCCTTCTTCCTCAGCCTTCCAAGTAGCTGGAACTATAGGCACATGCTACCACACTCAGATAATTTTTTGATTTATTGTAGAGATGAGGTCTCACCAAGTTGCTGAGACTGGCCTCGAACTCACGGGCTCAGGCAATCCTTTCGCCTAAGCCTCCCAAAGTGCTGGGATTATAGGCGTGAGCCACTGCACTTGGCCTGTTTCATTTATTTATTGTTGCTCTTGCCTACCAGAATGAGCACTGAGCAAGGTCAGAAATCATATCTGGGCTGGTTGTGGTGGCTCACACCTGCAATTCTAGCACTTTGGGAGGTAGAGACGAGAGAACTGCTTGAGCTCAGAGGTTTGAGACCAGCCTGGACAACTTGGCGAGACCTCATCTCTACAATAAATCAAAAAATTAGCCAGGCATGGTGGTGAGTGCCTATAGTCCCAGTTACTTGGAAGGCTGAGGCAGAAGGATTGTCTGAACCAGCAGGTCAAGGCTGCGGTGGCCATGAATATGTCACTGCACTCCAGTTTGGGTGACAGAGTGAGACTCTGACTCAAAATAATAATAATTTTAAAGCCGGGTTCAGTGGCTCAGCCTGTAATCCCATGCTTTGGGAGGCTGAGGTGAGTAGACTGCCTGAGCCTGCAGGTTCGAGACCTGCCTGGGCAACTTGGTGAGACCTCATCTCTACAATAAATAAAAAAATTAGCCGGGTGTGGTAGTGCGTGCCTGTAGTTCCAGCTGCTTGGAAGGTTGAGGCAGAAGGATCGCCGGAGCCCAGCAGGTCGAGGCTGCGGTGGCTGGGAGCAGCCACTGCACTCCAGTCTGGGTGACAGAGTGAGACTCCAACTAAAAAAACAACAACAATAATAATAATAAAATAATTTTTAAAAACTAAAAAAAGAAACCATATCGGAGTCTAGCACAGTGTAGGCATGCAAACACTTAATGAATGAAGTGTTGGTGAGAGGCCCTGAATTCCTCCTTCAGTCTTTCCTCTGCCTCCTCTCAGACCAACTTCCCACAAAAGTGAGAAACTAGTAATCTTATTCCCTTCACTACCTTCTGTGCTCAAATTTTTCTATTACCATAAGCACTAACCTTTCAGATATTATAAGTATGGACTCAGAAAATTCTTCACCTCATATTCATGTTTTATCCCAGAACCATCCATATCTTTAAACAAGCAAGCTCATACAATTGGATTTGAATCAACAGGATGGCATGTTTCTACCACAGTCTCACAGGGATTGCTGATGTCTCTTCTCTTGAGCAGACTTTTGACAGAAATACTCAACCTTAACTCAGTATACAAGTTTGTTTGATAGGACTTTAGAACTTTTGTTATCAAGTAATCATTAATATCAATAGATGTTAATGAACCAAATATACACAGAAGCACATTTATAAAAGTAACTACAACCATTCTTTGTATTTGCTTATTTGCATCATTTAAAAGAATCTTTTGGTCAGGCTTGGTGGCTCAGCCTGTAATCCCAATACTTTGGGAGGCCGAGGCAAGTGGATTGCCTGAGCCTGTGGGCTTGAGACCAGCCCAGGCAACTTGGTGAGACCTTGTCTCTAAAATAAACAAAGAAAAATTAGCCAGGTGTGGTAGCACATGCCCATAGTTCCAGCTACTTGGAAGGCTAAGGTGGATGAATTGCCGAAGCCCAGCAGGTTGACTCTGGGGTGGCCATGAGTGTGCCACTGCACTCTAACCTGGGCAACAGAGTGACTCTAACTGGAAGGAAAAAAAAAAGGATCTTTTATATTCTCCTTGCTGGTCCATAACTAGGAAATTGCATTAAAAGCAAGAACACTGGAATAGCTAACATGTCTACTTATGGACAAGAGTCTCACAGAGACCATAAAAATTCATAGTCATGAAATGAAAAACACAACATATATTAAGTGTGTGGAAAAAATTTTGTATGACACTACCTGGTAGACTAGTTTCTAACAGGAGCTACAACTGTATAGGAGAACTCATATGATAGCTTGTCAAAGGCAGAATACCCCTGAAGGAAAATGTTAACATTCTTGGCTGTGATCCTTACTCCACCAATCAAACCAAGATTTGTCTACTGGAACTAAATAAAAACGGACATCAATGGGAAACATAATTATTTTTGGACTTTCAATTGATATTTATTTTCAGTCTTATTCTTTCATATCTAAGTCTTCTCCTTTCCTATGACTACTGCTTCAACTATATTACTAGCAACACTCAGTTTACAAACAGTCTACCTCCAATATGACCACCCAAGCCTTCGACAGATACCCAGATTCTCTCCCGCTTTCATTACTTGTATCATAAAGGCCTCTTTCTGAAATCTGACGTATCTGTGTCCAGGAGCTGACCCTCTGTTTCAAAAGCATTCATTAAGGCAGTATAGACCATCTGTCAGTTTTCCTCTCCAGTGGATTCCACTGTTTACACTCAGGGACATATGCTCCAAGCATCTGGTCACGCCTATGGCACCCCAAGCTTCCTTCTAAGTTGAAACATGTACTAGAATGTCTTGCTTCCCATCCCTCTTCCATCATCCAAATAGGTCCTGAAAATCTATCTATTCCAAGAAACTTTCCCACATTTATCAGGAGAGGTAAAAGATTCTATTGGCTGACAGAACTCAACACTTTCACATATATTCCCTTTATTTCTATTCCTAGAAAATTTACCAACATGTTTATGTAACACATAGAATATGAGTTATAGGCTAATGTTCTATGTATTTTTTTTTTCTTGAGTTGGAGTCTTACTATGTCACCCTGGCTGGAGTGCAGTGGCACACTCATGGCCACTGCTACCTTGACCTGCTGGGCCCAGGCTATCTTTCCACCTCAGCCTTCTAAGTAAATGGAACTACAGGCGCGTGCCACCATGCCTAGCTATTATTTTGATTTATTGTAGACACTAGGTCTTGCCATATGCTGCCTGCCATATGCTCCAAGTTGGTCTCAAACCCATGGGCTCAAGAGCAATCCTCTTGCCTTGGCCTCCCAAAGCGTTGGGATTACAGGTGTGAGTCACCGCACCCAGCTCTATGTATTCTTAATCACAAGCAGAGTAAAGTAACATACATCAGCAAGTTTACTTTTTATGCTTTTTTGGACAAGTCTAAATGTTAATTGGAGAAAAGGGGTCAAGCATTAATTGAATCCCTGATCACATAGATAAATAAGCATGAAGAAATCTGCCAGCTCATAAAAAATTATACTGCACAGAGTTGGCCCAAATGAGTCTATGCCTCAGGGAATGAGAGTTCTACATATGACATTTAGAGATGCTCCATCCCATGCGGCCACGTCACTGCATCTAAGGAAGATGCTTTTTTTCTTTTTCGACTTTGGGAATGAAAGACTAAATAGAATCATGGACCAAACATTTTTTTCTCTGTCATTTAGAGAAAGTCAACACTCAGTCTTCTAGGGCTTGCGTTTGCACTCTCTCATGCTCTCTCTTTCCCTGCTTTCCTCTTTCTCTCCCTCTCTCTCTCACACCCACACACACACGCCCACACACACACATACTCACATGCTCACTTGTGTCATTCTCTTCTTCATCTACAACCATCAAACTGCAGACTTATAGAGAGCAGGAATCAAGTCGTTCTAGGCAGTATTTAGCACAGTACTTGATACAAAGATAATCATGGCTTCTGAAAACAATAAACTCAAACTTTACAAATAGATATGGAGAAAGTAAAATGGAAAAAGAGCAATTTTTTTTCAGGAACTTAGAAAATACAGGTTTTAAGAAAAATTAGCTGGGTATGATGGTGCATGCCTGTAGTTCCAGCTACAGGCATATGGAAGGACCGCCTGAGCCCAGCAGGTTGAGGCTGCGGTATGAGCGTGCCACTGCACTCCAGCCTGGGCAACAGGGTAAGACTCCAACTCAAAAACAAAAAAAATTAGACAACAAGGATATAAAATTACCTGTAGTTTCTTATTTATTTATTTATTTATTTTCAAATCAGAGTCTCACTCTGTCACCTAGGCTGGAATGCAGTGGCACACTCACAGCCACCACAGCCTCGACCTGTTAGGCTCAGGCAATCCTTCCACCTCAGTCATTCAAGTAGCTGGAACCACAGGTGTGCACCACCATGCCTGGATAATTTTTTGATTTATTGCAGAGATGAGGTCTCACCAAGTTGCCCAGGCTGGTCTCGAACCCCTGGGCTCAGACAATCCTCTCACCTCAGCCTCCCAAAGTGCTGGGATTACAGGCTTGAGCCACTGCCCCCAGCCAATGTCTAATATTTAATAAGTTTTACTTATAAAAGTAAGCTTTCAAAAATATAAGATAGCCAGGCTCGGTGGCTCAGCCTGTAATCCCGCGCCTTTGGGAGGTTGAGGTGAGTGGATTGCCTGAGCCCGCGGGTTCGAGACCCGCCTGGGCAGCGAGACCTCATCTCTACAATAAATCAAAAAAATCAGCTGGGCATGGTAGCGCGCGCCTGTAATTCCGGCTACTCAGAAGGCTGAGGCAGAAGGATTGCCGGAGACCAGCAGGTCGAGGCTGCGGTGGCCGGGAGCGGCCACTGCACTCCAGTCTGGGCGACAGAGTGAAACTCCAACTCAAAAAAAAAAAAAAAAAAGATATTTTGCATAGATGTGAAGTGTTACTTCTTTTTAATTTTTATTTTATTATTCTTAGCAATAGGGAAATGAAAATCTTCTTTCTAGAAGGAACTGTGTTAGGTCAGGCCTGTTAGGAGTGTGGGTGTATGGAGTGCGATCCGATGTCACATGAGAGACACAAAGAATTTCACAGAATTTTGATTAGAAAATATAGTTTATTCAGAAAGTAAATTCGGGAGAGAGAGACAAAGAGGGGATTCACCTTCCCAAGGGAGGGAAGGGGACCAAGGCTTAAGAAAACATGGCCTGGTCATAGCTCAAAGAGCACATGGCCACACCATAGCTTAGCAAGGCAATGGCATGTGTTATTTCAAAATAATCCTAGATCAGGTGCAATGGCTCATGCCTGTAATCCCAGTGCTTTGGGAGGTGGAGGCAAGAGGATTGCCTGAGTCCAGCAGTTCCAGGTCAGCCTGGGCAACTTGACAAGACCTCATCTCTACAATAAGTCAAAAAATTAGTGAAGTGTGATGGCGCATGCCTGTGTTTCCAGTTACTTGGAAGGCTGAGGTGGAAGGATAAACTGAGCTCAGCAGGTTGAAGCTGTGGTGGCCATGAGAGTGCCACCGGATGACAGAGTGAGACTCCAACTCAAAATAATAATAATCATTATCATCATCAGTAAGTAGGACGTGGTGGTTCATGCCTATAATCCCAGCACTTTGGGAGGTAGAGGCAAGAGGATTGCCTGAGTCCATGGGTTCGAGACCAGCCCGGGCAACTTGGCAAGACCTCATCTTAAAAAAAAAAAATTAGCTGGGTGTGATAGTGTGTGCCTGTGGTTCCAGCTACTTGGGAGGTTGAGGCAGAAGGATCACCTGAGCCCAGCAGGTCAAGGCTGCGGTGGCCATGAACGTGTCACTGCACTCCAGCCTGGGTGACAGAGTGAGACTCTGACTCAAAAATAATAATAATAATAATAATCAGTGAGCATTTAATAAGAGCTAACTATGCATACGGCACAGTGTTTGTCACTAGAGACAAGTGTCCTCAAAGAGCTTACCTCTAGTTAAAGAAGGTCATACAGAAAAGAGAAAGAATTCAAGACAGCAAAAGCAGAGGAAAACACTGTCCTCAAGGCCACTGGGTAAGGCTTCCTGAAGGGTAAGGTTTGAACTAAAGCCCTTGATAAGTAGATGACAGGAGGGGTGGCCAGTATGGCCGGAGAGTGGGAAGATACTGATCGGTCGGGGGTAGATGAGGTGGGATAAATGAAAACAATAAGGCTGGTAAAACAGGAAGAGGCCAGATCATGGGGACCCTAAACTGAGACTAAGGGTGACTTAGAAAAAGTGATATTTCAGAATGATGAAGCCGCAGAAATGGAAATTATAAAAGGGAGAGGGATGAGGCCTGAGAAACTAGAAGGAAAATCTTGGCAAGATCTGGTGACTGATTAGTACTGAATAGGAAAGGCCAGTCCCTGCTGTTTACTCTCCTGATGGTGTCTATTTTTTGGTTTTTTGAGTTGGAGTCTTACTTTGTCATCCAGGCTGGAGTGCAGTGGCATGCTCACGGCCACCCCAGCATCAACCTGCTGGGCTCCGGCGATCCTTCTGCCTCAGCCTTCCAAGTAGCCGGAACTATAGGCATATGCTACTACACCCTGCTAATTTTTTTTATTATTTATTGTAGAGACGTGATCTTGCCACGTTGCCTGGGCTTGTCTCAAACCTGCGGGCTCAGGCAATCCACTCGCCTTGGCCTCCCAAAGTGCTGGGATTACAGGCTAAGCCATGGGTCAGGCCAATTTTTATGTAAAATGGTCCACTCCCCATTCTTTCCTGACAGTAATCATTTTTCTAGCAATATGAGGGAAAAAGTATGGTACAAAATAATGTTCAATAATATGATTTCTAGGCTTTAACTTTTTTAAATTTAAAAAATAAGAAAGACAAGCAAGTTGACTGGTATTTGTTTCCATGGTTTAAAAAAAATCACCCACAGCCGGGCTCGGTGGCTCAGCCTGTAATCCCGCGCCTTTGGGAGGCTGAGGTGAGTGGATTGCCTGAGGCTGCAGGTTCGAGACCTGCCTGGGCAGCAAGACCTCATCTCTACAATAAATCAAAAAATCAGCCAGGTGGGGTAGCGCATGCCTGTAATTCCAGCTACTTGGAAGGCTGAGGCGGAAGGATCGCCAGAGCCCAGCAAGTCCAGGCTGCGGTGGCCGGGAGTGGCCACTGCACTCCAGTCTGGGCGACAGATGAGACTCTAACTCAAAAAAAAAATAAAAAATTAAAAAAATAAAATTAAAAAATTAAAAAAATCAACCACACAAATGTTATTTCACATGATAGTGAAAAGCAAAGGTGAATATATGATTTCACCACACATACATATTAGGTTCTACCAGTATTCATTCATTAAACAAATATTTACTGAGGAATGACTACTAAGAATTTAACATCATTATCTTCTTATCATGACTCCACAACAAAGTCAGAGACAGCCTGATGAATGGTAAACATCAGCAATTAAGGAGCCCAAAAATACAGATTCTGACCTTGACTCTAGCTTTAAGCAAGCAAATGACGTCATCTTCCCCAACTTCTGCAAATAAGCACCAAAGTAAGTTATATTTATAGAATGCTTTTAATTTATACAGATAGGTTTTCTGTCTTTTCTTTTCTTTTCTTTTCTTTTTTTTTTTTGAGTCAGAGTATCACTCTGTCACCCAGGCTGGAGTGCAGCGGCACAATCATGGCTCATCATAGTTTGGACCTCCTGGACTCAAGCACACCTCGCGCATCAGTCTCCCATGTAGCTGGGACTATAGGCACACGCCACAATGCCTGGCTAATTTTTAAAATATTTTTGTAGAGACAAGGTCTGAAACTGGAACTCCTGGGCTGAAGGGATCTTGCCACCTTGGCCTCCCATAGTGCTGGGATTACAGGCACAAGCCACATGCCCTGCTCCTACATTTTTTAATTAAAAAAAACTAGAACTTCACTAACATTCTGAAGTTGGACAAGATGGTTTAATCATCTTACGATTTACAGATGAGGACACCAGATCTAAATGACAAGGCAGTGATTACAACCAAGTGTTTGACCCTAAATCTCATAACCTTTTCACCATAGTAGGCCTCCCCTAGCTACTATATAAAATTATTTGGAAAAATTACAGATATGAGAAAAGCTTTGGAAAGGTTTTGGTAGTGGGCGCAGTGACTTAGCCTGTAATCCCAGCACTTTGGGAGGCTGAGGCGAGAGGACTGCCTGAACCCGGGCGTTCAAGACCAGCCTGGGTACCTTGGTGAGACCTCGTTTCTACAATAAATAAAAAAATAAGCCGGCCATGGTAGCATGCGCCTGTAGTTCCAGCTACTTGGAAGACTGAGGTGGAAGGATCGCCTAAGCCCAAGAGGTCGAGGCTGTGTTGACGGTGAACGTGCCACTGCACTCCAGCCTGGGTGACAGAGTGAGACTCCAACTCAAAAAAAAAAGGTTATGGTAGTAACAAATATAAATTATATTATTTTGTTTGACTGTCACCAGGAGAGAATACAGGTTTTAGAAGGACCAAAATCTTTTAGCTTTAAGAAAAAGAATAGAAAAATTATGCAAGTGAGAGGCCCTGAAACTTAAGCTTCATTTAGCCTCAGGGTAAATCTGCCTCTGGATTTAACAGAAAAAAATTGCCAGCCAATCTAATAAGATCAATAATTGCCCTCTAAAACCTAACCTCTGCCTTCTAAGTAGCATAAAAAGAAAACAGTGGATACAAGGCAGAAAAATACATATGCTTGGCCTTTATTTCCTCATGCTTATTCACAATAAGCCATACAACAAACGCTTCAAGGTAGAAACAGTCTTTGCCATCTTTTTTAGGATTAAAAGAACAAATTACCAACAAAAAGTAATTATAATGAAAGTGATAAGAGAATTATTTTGCTAAAAGGATTAAGCTAGAACATCACACCATACAATAATTATTATTTTACATACACACAGGTATAAACGCACACACACTCATATTTACTCACAATTTGGCACGCAAAAGATCTCATTAAAAAAAAAAATTTACCTCGTCTCCGCCCATAGCTCCTGGCTGCATGTAAACACAGAAGAAAACCATGGGTATTTGTATCAAAATGATGAATTTAGAAATTTGTATATTCACACAAACCTTTTCTAAGTATTCTTGGAATTACTTAATCTGGAGATACTGTTCAATTTGACTGCAAACATATTATATTTTTTAAAAAACCCTTCATGAAGTACAAGCTAAATCACAATCTTAAAGAGAAATTCAACTGGATGTGGCAGCCATGGGGGCAGATGCAGGGGATGCTTAAGCTTTACCAGTCTTACGAGGATTTCTATTGGGGCCTATTAGCTATATCAGATATAGATAAGTATAGTACTTTTTTTAAAAAATGGTGATTTATAAATCTTTGGTACTTTATCTTACCACCAGACAATCAATCTGAGAAAAAAAAAAAAACATTCATCCTAAATAACTAAAAATTGTATCATGTGGTGGTCATACTGAATTTCTAACTGCACACACTCTCTCTCTCTCTCTCTCTCTCTTCATAATAGATTCCCCTGGAAAATATGTAGAAATTTTATATACAATTAGCTCTTACTTTAAGAATGTATTTCTGTAAAATTTTCAGTAAAGTTTCTCTTACTCTCGCCATTTATTTACCATTTAGTGTTATAAGTAGGAGAAAATATCTTTTTCATTTATGTGAAAAAAGTAGAATGAGATTAAGGTACTGTGTCCATCTCAGGCCATGTTCAACAACAGAGTGTTTTGAAGGTTTTCTTTCTCTTCAAAACCCAAGGCCTATGCAGTACATTGTTATTCGACTGTGGTATCAGATCACTAGGAGACCCTGTAAACTAAAAATTTTCAGAGTGGCAAGTTTCTCAAATCTGAAATCTCAGGTTTTTTGTTTTTTTTTTTGAGTTGGGGTCTCACTCTGTCGCCCAGACTAGAGTGCAGCGGCCGCTCCCAGCCACCGCAGCCTCGCCTGCTGGGCTCCAGCGATCCTTCCGCCTCAGCCTTCCAAGGAGCCGGAACTACAGGCGCGCGCTACCACGCCCGGGTGATTTTTTATTTTATTGTAGAGATGAGGTCTCGCCAAGTTACCCAGGCAGGTCTCGAACCCGCGGGCTCAGGCAATCCACTCACCTCAGCCTCCCAAAGCGAGGGATTACAGGCTGAGCCACCAAGCCCAGCTTGAAACCTCAGGTTCTATAAAGAAAAAAAGAAAACTCTAAAACTCTTTACAGCGTAAAATACCACACAACTAGCTTGTGCTGAAAAAGAAGGACAATTTGGAGTCACATTTACAATAAAAGATAGAGCATTAAGAAAACTATTTCTAGCCGGGCTCGGTGGCTCAGCCTGTAATCCCACGCCTTTGGGAGGCTGAGGTGAGTGGATTGCCTGAGCCCGCGGGTTCGAGACCCGCCTGGGCAGCGAGACCTCATCTCTACAATACATCAAAAATCAGCCGGGCGTGATAGCACATGCCTGTAATTCCGGCTACTTGGAAGGCTGCGGCGGAAGGATCGCCGGAGCCCAGCAGGTCGAGGCTGCGGTGGCCGGGAGCGGCCACTGCACTCCAGTCTGGGCGACAGAGTGAGGCTCCAACTCAAAAAAAAAAAAGAAAACTATTTCTTCCCTAGGAAAAGAATTCAGATTTTTAGCTATATAGTGAAATACTACTTGGCCAATCTCATCTTCCACCATTTTCCACTTTTCCTTAGACATCATCCTTGCCCTGGCCTTCACACCTTAACCACTTTACGCCTTAACCTCTTCACTTTCCCATGGCTCAATATTAAAAAGGATTGTACATAGATATTATTGTTTGCATCACTTACAAAAGGAGATGCATTCCAAGAAAGACTTAAGAGACTTTTATACTTTTCATTATCTGGAACCTGGAATTCATCTCCCCACAGAAAGTATAATAAATAGCTTGACCCCAAAAGTTTTCTTTATCCATAAAGAAAAGAGATGAAACAAGTTTTTAAATCCTATCACTTGTCTCTTTGTCCATTCTTCCCTTTCCCAATGATGTCATGCTGCCTGACATCCCACTGAAAAACCTCTATTGAGAAAGAAAATAAAACACTCTGTATTTTCAAATTACTCATTTCTCTCCCAAACAACAAATTCCTTCTTTTTTTTCTTTCATTATATCTGATTTCCAGCCACAAACTCAGTGGGAAAAAAATCAGATTGCAATACTAAGATACAAATGACTCTCTGGACCTTAACACCCCTAAAAGACTGAAACAAGAATGCTGTTCACTAACGTCTTCAATGGCTAAACATCCAGGTACTATAAAACAGGAAGTGCATGGATTTCGACAGGCCTGGGGTGGGGAGGCGTTTCAAAAGACCTACCTGGGAGCTTTCATCAAAACTTCCTTAAACAGTTCATGATTTCTCTTTTGCCAGTTCTGAACAAAGCCTGTAAATTAGTCCTTGGCAGCCTGAGGACTTTGACATCAAGGAGGCAGTATGGCATATAAAGTAGTGTTCTGAAATGCTTAGGTTTGTTTTCATCACTCATTGTTGAAGTCATCATGTACCACCTTGGCCCTGATTTCAGTATTACATCTATGATCCTTATGGTGATTATTATTACAGCAGCTAAAACTTCATAAGTGCTTCTAGATAGATGCTACATATGTATTAATGTCATTTAATACGCCCCACAACTTTATGACACATTTTTTTTTTGAGTTGGAGTCTCACTCCGTCGCCCAGGCTGGAGTACAGTGGCACGCTCACGGCCATCCTGGTGTCGACCTGCTGGGCTCTAGCTATCCTTCCGCCTCAGCCATCAAAGTAGTCACAACTACAAGTGTGTGCTACCATGCCTGGCTAATTTTTGATTCATTGTAGAGACGAGGTCTCGCCAAGTTGCCTGGACTGGTCTCGAACCTGCGGGCTCTAGCAATCCACTCGCCTCAGCCTCCCAAAGTGCTAGGATTACAGGCTGAGCCACTGAGCCCAGCCTGACATAAATATTCTTATTAGCCTATTTTTAAAATGAGGGAAATGGGACAGAGAAATGTTAAGAATCTTGTCCAAAATCACATAGGTGGGGAGTGATAGATTTGGAATATGAATCTAAGCAGACTGGCTCCACACTAATAGCCATCCCACTATACTGTTAAATTCCTAGGGGGCAAGGCCCATGTTTTGGACTCCTTTTCATACCCTCTAATGCACCTGGCAGAATGCTCTACTCAAATTAGTACTCAACAAATACAGCTTGTTAGCTGAGTGCACCATCAAGGGTGGGAGTAATATATGCCTTGATGGCCTTTAGAATGTAGGCCAACTCTGTTAGTGGTTTAAAATTTGATCAAGTTGCTAACATGAGGGCCATTTGCAAATAGTCTAATTAGAAGCAACCTCTTCCCTTAGAAAGAGGCAATGAAATGAACACCAAGGAGAGAAATATGGGAGTACAAAGGTTATGCTTTCCCCTGGGAACAAATACGGCTTTATCAACAAGAAGGAATATTGAATGTATAAACCTATTTAAGTCAGCACAAAATGATTTCCCTTTTTTTTTTTTAATTTGGAGTCTCACTCCATTGCCCAGGCTGGAGTATAGTGGCATGTTCACGGCTACCCCAGCATCCACCTGCTGGGCTCAGGTGATCCCTCTGCCTCAGCCTTACAAGTAGCTGGAACTACAGGCATGCACACCATGCCCAGCTACCCATATTTTAAAAAAGGGATTCATGTGAATAATTCCATCTTTATAATATCCTACCTATGCTAAATGGATGTTTA
Organism: Cephalopachus bancanus; assembly: GCA_027257055.1. Taxonomy (NCBI): domain Eukaryota; kingdom Metazoa; phylum Chordata; class Mammalia; order Primates; family Tarsiidae; genus Cephalopachus; species Cephalopachus bancanus. The sequence continues at coordinate 1,061,795 of JAPVLO010000446.1, read as the reverse complement.
CCAGATATAAGACACAATAATCTTCTGAAACTCTATCTACTTCCTCCAGGAAATTTAATTCTCAATTATCGGTTATTGCCATCTTTACAGATAGAATTCTTTAACAGTTTCATACATAATACATTTAATTTTTAGAGATCATGGTAGTGTTACTCTTAGCTAGGGATAGTAACCAGAAGGAAGACTACAGGGGTTTCTGGGGTACTGGTAATGTTATAGTCTTGATCCAGTTACTAGTTACATGGGTGTGTCAGTTTGTGATATTACATTGAACTAAATACTTATTAAACATGTATTATTATTTGTGCACTGTTTGAACAAATAAACACTACAAATATTTTTAATTGGTTCACTGGTTACAAAATTAATGCAGAAAATCCAAAGTGCTAACATTTTCATAGCTTTTAAATCATAAACATAAATCATCCAAAATTGAAAAAAAATACTTATTTTCAATTCATCAGAATAAATGTAAAAAGGAAAATGTATCTTACAGGGGAAATACAAGGGTTATTCCCAAAACAGATATGCATGGTTGGTGATTGGCATACTCTCATGCTAATGGTATAGTGCTTTGGTGGGCATATGTGGCAACACTAACACAGATCCTCTCTTATTTCTTATGACTTGGTTTGCACTCGATTTTAAATGACAGTACTCTTATAAATGTGACTCCCTAGCCGGGTGTGGTGGTATGCATCTGTAGTTCCAGTTACTTGGAAGGCTGAAGCAGAAGAATCCCCCAAGCCCAGCAGGTCGAGACTGTGGTGGCCATAAGCCTGCCACTGCACTCCAGCCTGGGTGACAAGAGTGAGACTCCAACTCAAAAATAAATAAATAAATAAATAAAAATAAAAAATAAATGTGACTCCCAAAGGAAAGGGCATGTTATAATCTGTTGTTTGTTTAAAGACTTCATGTTTTTAGAGCACTTTCAGATTCACAGCAAAATTGAAAGGTACAGAGATTTCTTACACACTCTCTACCCTCATACGTGCATAACCTTCCATATACCATCATCACCCACAAGAACAGTCCATTTTTCACAACTGATAAACCTACACTGATGTGTCATAATCACCCAAAGTCCACAATTTATATTAGGATTCACTCTTTGTGTTTTACATTCCATGGGTTTCGATGAATGTATAGTGACATGGACTATTACAGAATCATACAGAGTAGTTTCATGGTCTTAAAAATCCTCTGTGGCCAGGCATGGTGGCTCACGCCTATAATCCCAGCATTTGGGAGGCCGAGACGAGAGGATTGCCTGAGCCCACAGGTTTGAGATCAGTCTGAGCAACATGGTGAGATCTCATCTCTACAATAAATCAAGAAAAAATTAGCAGGACATGGTGGCACATGCCTGTGGTTCCAGCTACTTGGAAGGCTGAGGTGGAAGGATTGCCTGAGCCCAGCAGATGGAGGCTGCAGTGGCTATGAGAGTGCCACTGCACTTCAGCCTGGGCAACAGAGTGAGACTCCGACTCCAAAAAAAAAATCCTCTGTGCTCCATCTATTCATCTCTCCTTTCCCCTTAATACCTGGCAACCACTGAGTATTTGACTGTCTCCATAGTTTTGTCTATTCCAGAAGGGCATATATTTGGAATCATATAGTATGAAGTCTTTTCAGATTGGCTTCTTTCACCTGGTGGCATGCATTTAAGGTCCCTCTATGTTTCTGCATTGCTTGATAGCTCTGTTTTGGGGGAGTTTTTTTAGTTGGAGTCACTCCGTCGCACAGGCTGGAGTGCAGTGGCACGCTGCTCACGGCCACCGCAGCCTCTACCTGCTGGGCTTAGGCAATCCTTCTGCCTATTCCATTTTCTGGATGTACCATAGTTTATTTATTCATTCACCTACTAAAGGACATCTTGGTTGCTTCCAGGTTTTGACAATTATGAATATAGCTGCTATGAATATCTGTGTGCAGATTTTTATGTGGACATATGTTTGCAATTTATTTGGGTAAGTACCAAGAAGTACAACTGCTGAATTGTATGGTAAGAGGTTGTTTCATTTTGTGAAAATTTACCAAACTACTGATCTGATGTTTAAATCTAAAGTAATTCTTTGGCTACATGGTTTCATCTAATTTGAGGAAGTCTCTTTAAGCAAAGTAACATCATATACAGATTCCACCATAAAGGCTCAAAAGATGAGAGAGAGAGAAAAAAAAGAAGCAGGGGAAAGGAGAGAGAGATGGAGAGAAAGAAGGATCAGTAGATAGAGCCCCTGGGATGTTGAGTTTGATGAAAAAGGAATGAAGATTCAAGGATCTCAGTAAACACTTGATTAACTGGCATGAAAACATTTGTCAGGACTATTAAAAGTCACTGTTGGGACAAACAGTTACTTAATTATTTTCCTGGTAATAAGATCAGTTTTTAAAAAACACCTCGCAAACTTACTTTTTGAATCACCATTGCAACAGACAACATTAAATTATATTCAAACACCTAATGTTCCCTTTTCAGTTTCCCTCTGAGAATTAGTCATGGAAAAAATTCTACCTAAGATGGGGAAAGGTCTTAAAGTTTGGACCAAGATATTTCCTCTTCTTTTACTAGATGGTAATTTTCCAAACAGCAGGAGCCATGGGGTTTGTCCCCAAATACTCTTCTTTTTATCTTTGTCTTTATATTGGCAGGTAAGATAATTTTAGCCCAATGATTCTCAAACTAGGAAAGTTATAAGTGAGATCAATTTCTCCATAAACCATATGAATACAGCAGGTTAAAATGACACTTGAAGGAAAGGGATTCATTTTCATCTGCTGCACTCACATAAAGTATCTGGATGTTGTAAAACTCCTTCCTTCTTTCTCTGTATCTTACCTATTTTTCTCAGGCAAATCTTTCTAGCTGGGCTTGTTGACTCAGCCTGTAATCCCAGCACTTTGGGAGGCCGAGTTGGGTGGGCTGCCTGAGCCCGCGGGTTTGAGACCCACACAGGCAACTTGGCAAGACCTCGTCTCTACAATAAATCAAAAAAATCAGCCAGGCGTGGTAGCGTGCGCCTGTAATTCTGGCTACTCGGAAGGCTGAGGCGGAAGGATCGCCAGAGCACAGCAGGTCGAGGCTGCGGTGGCTGGGAGCGGCCACTGCACTCCAGTCAGGGCGACAGAATGAGACTCCAACTCAAAAAAAATAAATAAATAAATTAGCTTGGTGTGGTAGCGCATGCCTGTAGTTCTGGCTACTTGGAAGGCTGAGGTGGAAGGATCACCAGAGCCTAGTAGGTCAAGGCTGCGGTGGCAGTCTGGGCGACAGAGTGAGATTCCAACTCAAAAAAAAAAAGAAAAAAGAAAATCTTTCCATTGTAATTGCAAACCTAAATAACACTAATGGTTGACAAGCAAAATAGTAGCATTGCTGAGATATTTTATAAAGGAGAAGGAATATCACATAAAGCAAAATAGTAGAAAAACCTATTGATAATTTACCATACTCCAGACACTATAGTCTCTTCCAACCACCCAAGCAACTATCATTATACCCATTTCCAGATGAGTAAACCAGATCCAGGAAAGATGACTGGCCCCAGGTTATGCAGCTACTAAGTAACACGACTGGAACTGAATCCAGGCCTAGCCTGGCTCTACAGCACTTACTTTTTTTTAAAGTTAAGGTACTATTTGCCTTCAGTGAAATTCACCTGCTTTGAGAATACTGGTCTGTGGCCAGGCACAGTGACTCATGCCTGTAATCTCAGCACTTTGGGAGACTGTGGTGAGAGGATGGCTTGAGTCCAGGAGTTCAAGACCAGCCTCGACAACATGGCAAAACCTAGTCTCTATAAAAAGATCAAAGGCCGGATGCAGTGGCTCAAGCCTGGAACTCCAGCACTTTGGGAGGTGGAGGCGAGAGGACTGCCTGAGCTCAGGGTTTCAAGACCAACCTGAGCAATATGGTAAGGCCTCATTTCCATAACAACAACAACAAAAAATTAGCCGGGTGTGATGGCACATGCCTGTGGTTCCAGCTACTTGGAAGGCTGAAGTAGAAGGATCACCTGAGCCCAGCAAGTCAAGAGTTGAGGCCACGGTGGCCTTGAGTATGCCACTGCACTTTAGCCTGAGCCACAGAGTGAGACTCCAACTCAAAAAAAAAAAAAAAACTTAAAAAAAAAAAAATCAAAAAATTAGCCAGGCATGGTGGTGCATGCATGTAGTCCTAGCTACTTGAGAGACAAAAATAGCAGGATTACTTGAGCCCAGAAGGTTGGAGTAAGACCCTGACTCAAAAAGAACAAACAAACAAAAAACAAAACAAGAATACAGTCTAATCAACTTTGATATATAGTCAAATAACTACTACTATTATAACCAAGATACAAAACAGTTCAATACCTTAAAAAATTTATTTTGCCCTTATGCAGATTATCCCTTCCCCTAACCCATGGCTCCTAGCAACCATTAATCTCCCTTCTGTACCATAGTCTTGCCTTTTCTATGGTTTCATATTAATGGAATAAATATGTTCAACTTCCTTCACTTAGCATAATGTTTTTGAGATTTATCCCTGTTCTTACATGTATAAAAATTGTGTTTCTTTGTATTGATGAGCAGTATTTCACAATATGGATACAACTCAATTTATCTATTCACCAATTGGTAGACGTTTGAAGAACCCTTACCCTTAAACACTAAGACTGAAGAATCAGTACTTAAAACCTATAAAGAATTTGAAAGTATCTAGAAATTCTTTTCAAAATGTCCATAGGCTGGGCGCAGTGGCTCACGCCTATAATCACAGCATTTTGGGAGGCCTAGGTGAGAGGACTGCCTGAGCCCGCGGGTTCAAGACCAGCCTGGGCAACTTGGCGAGACCTTATCTCTACAATAAATAAAAAAATTAGCCGGGCATGGTGGTACATGCCTGTAGTTCCAGCTACTTGGAAGGCTGAGGTAGAAGAATTGCCTGAGCCTAGCAGGTCGAGGCTGCAGTGGCTGGAAGCGTGCCACTGCCCTGCTCTCCAGCCTGGGTGACAGAGTAAGACTCCAACTCAAAAAAAAAAAAAAGTCCACAAACTCCATCATTCTGTTTTTCAGCATCACAATCCAAAATTTTTAAAAAAGAGACTTCTCACTAAAATTTTCTTTTTGCTTTATTTCATCACTACCACAATAATACTGTTTTTCAACTCATAATTAAACCTACAATTATTATTTTATGAATTAAAGTGCAGGGATACCTCAGAGATATTGCAGGTTCGAGTTCCAAACCATTGTAACAAAGCAAGTATCACAATAAGGCTGCTGAAGCAAATGTTTTGGTTTCCCAGTGTATAAAAAAGTTATGTTTACATTATACTCTAGTCTATTAAGTGTGCAATAAGCATTATGTCTTAAAAAGCAACGTATACATATCTGAATATAAAAATACTTTACTGCAAACAGCCGTGGCTCATACCTGTAATCTCAGTACTTTGAGAGGCTGAGGCAAGAGAACTGTCTGAGCCCAAGGTTCGAGACCAACCTGGGCAACTTGGCGAGACATCATCTCTACAATAAATTTTTAAAAATTAGCCAGGTGTGGTGGCACATGCCCATAGTTCCAGCTACCTGAAAGGCTGAGATGGAAGGATTGCCTGAGCCCAACGGGTTGAGGCTGTGGTGGCCGTGAGCACGCCACTGCACTCTAGCCTGGGCAACAGTGAGATTCCAACTCAAAAAAACAAAACAAAACAAAAACCCAAACTTTATTGCTAAAAAATGCTAATGATCATCTGAGTTTTCAGTGAGTTGTCATGTTTTTGCTGGTGGGGGTTCTTGCCTTGATGTGGGGATGGCTATTGACTGATCAGGATGGTGGTTGCTGAACGCTGGGATAACTGTGGCAATTTCTTAAGATAATAGTGAAGTTTGCCAATGAATTGACTCTTGCTTTCAGAAAAGATTTATCTGTGGCATGCATGTTTGATAACATTTTATCTACATTAGAACTTCTTTCAAAATTGGAGTCAATCCCTTCAAACTCTGAAACAGCTTTATCAGCTAAATTTACATACTATTCTAAATCCTTTGCTGCCATCTCAACAGTGTTCATAGCATCTTCACCAGGAGTAGATTCTATCTCAAGAAACCAGTTTCTTTGGTCATCCATAAAAAGCAACTCCTCATCCAATCACGTTGAATCAACAGATTTTACCATTTCTGTCATATCTTCAGGCTCCACTTCGAGTTCTCTTGCTATTTTCATCACATCTGTAGTTGCTTATTCCACTGAAGTCATGAACACTGCAAAGTTGCAAATAAGGGTTGGAATCCACTTCTTCCAAACTCCTGTTAATGTTTTTATTTTGACCTCTTCCCATGAATCACAAATGTTCTAAATGGCATCTAGAATGGTGAGTCCTTTCTGGAAGGTTTTCAACTACTTCCCAGAATCATTAGAGGAATCATGATCTGTGGCAGATACAGCCTTATAAAATGTATGTTTTAAGTAATAAAACCTGAAAGTAGAAATTACTCTGTGATCTATGGGCTACAGAATGTTGTGTTAGCAGGCATAAAAACAACATTAATCTCCATGTACATTTTCATCAGAGATCTTGGGTAATCAGTTGCACTGTTAACAAGCAGTAATATTTTCTTTTCTTTTCTTTTTTTTTTTTTAAGTTGGAGTCTCACTCTGTCGCCCAGGCTGGAATGCAGTGGTACACTCACAGCCACCGCAGCCTCGACCTGCTGGGCTTAGGTGATCCTTCGGGAACTACAGGCATGCACCACCATGCCCAGCTAATTTTGTGATTTATTGTAGAGATGAGGTCTCACCAAGTTGCCCAGGCTGGTCTCAAACCCGTGGGCTCAGGTAATCCTCTCACCTCGCCTCCCAAAGTGCTGGGATTATGTATATGAGCCATCGTACCCAGTCAAGCAGGAATATTTTGAAAGAAATTTTTTTTCTAAGTAGGAGGTCTCAACAGTAAACCATGCTGTAAACAGATGTGCTGTCATCCAGGCTTTGCTATTCCATTCACAGAGCACAGGTATAGCACAATTCTTTTTTTTTTTTTTTTTTGAGTTGGAGTCTCACTCTGTCATCCAGGCTGGAATGCTGTGGCACACTCATGGCCACCCCAGCATCGACCTTTGGGCTCCGGTGATCCTTTTGCCTCAGTCTTCCAAGTAGCTGGAACTACAGGTGCGTGCTACCATGCCCAGCTAATTTTTTTTTATTTATTGTAGGGATGAGGTCTTGCCAAGTTGCCCAGACTGGTCTTGAACCTGCAGCCTCAGGGAATCTACTCGCCTCGGCCTCCCAAAGTCAGTGAGCACAATTCTTAAGGGCCCTAGCATTTTTGGAATGGCCAATGAATACTGGCTTCAACTTAGTCACCAGCTACATTAGCACCTAACGAGAGTCAGCCTGTCCTTCCAAGTCAGGCATTGACTTCTTCCAATAGAAAGCTTTTCATCTACATTGAACATCTTTTGTTTAGAGTAGCAACCTTCATCAGTGATGTTAGCTAGATCTTCTGGATAACTGGCTGCAGCTTCTCCACCAGCTCTTGCTGCTTCACCTTGTACGTTTATGTTGTAGAGATGGTTTCTTTCCTTAAACTTCTTGAACCAACCTCTGCCAAATTCCAACTTTTCTTCCATAGTTTCCTCAACTCTCTCAGCTTTCATAGAATTGATAAGAGTTAGGGCTTTGTTCTGTATTAATGAAGTTTTGTCTTAAGGGAATGTTGTGGCTGGTTTGATCTTCTATCCAGACCACTACAGTTTTCTGCATATCGGCAATAAGACTGTATCTCTTACCTTATCATGTGTGTGCTCACCAGAATAGCATTTTTAATTTTCTTCGAGGATTTTTCTTTTGCCTTCACAATTTGGCTAATTGTTTGGCACAAGAGGCATAGCTTTTGGCCTGTTTTAGCTTTTGACATGCCTTCCTCACTAAGCATAATTATTTCTGGCTTTTGATTTAAAGTGAGAGACTTGACTCTTCCTTTTACTTGAACTCTTAGAGGCCATTGTAGGGTTATTAATTGGCCTAGTTTCCTTGTTGTGCCTCAGGGAACAAGAAAGCCTGAGGAGAGGGAGGGGGCAGGGGAATGGCTGGTTGATGAGATAGAACACAAACAACATTTATCAATAAGTCCGAGTCTTCTATGGACACATTCACAGCACTTCCTAAACAATCACAACAGTAACATTGAAGATCACAGACCACAATAACAGATAAAAAGAAAAAGTTTCAAATATTGTGAGACTTACCAAAATGTGGTACAGAGACACAAAGTGAGCACATGCTGTTAGACAAATGGTGCGACTTGGTTGCTACCGGGTTGCTACAACCTTCAATTTGTAAAAAACATAATTCTGTGAAGTACACTAAAAGTGAAGCACAGCAAAATGATGTATGCCTCTAGGTATTTTTTTGTGGGTTGGTAAGAAAATCTAGTTCTCATTAGAAGCATAGGAAACTGTATCCTGCATTCTAAACAACAGAACTTTTTGCTTCATCGCTTACAAAACCTCACAGGGAAACCTACAGATATTGTGAGCAAAACAGGATTTACTTCAAGAACTAATGCCAAGTCGTTTTATCTGGTTCTGCTAGAATACCTTCATAAAGGCACTACTATGAGGGAAAAGGTCTGAGATAAAAAGATAGAGAGGCTCACGTCACGCCTCTCCAGCCTATTCTAGTGTGGGACTTTTTTCTAAGTAGCAGAGCCCTCCATCCCCTAACAAACACAAAATATTAAAGCAAGGCTGTTCATGCTGAAGCAAGGCAAGGACCCAGAACCCCAGATATGGGGTATCCTTCCCCCACAGTGACCCTTAAGTAGCTCCGTGGAAGGTGACGCTCCATAGGACACAACTGGAAAATTAAAGGCCTATCCTCCATGGTAAGACCACTCTTATTGGTTAGAAAGCTTTTTCTTATACTTGCAGGTCTGCTACTCTTACCCACAGATCCCAGCCTAATGCTGATTTTATTTGGGGGGGTCATTGCTCTAGCTTCTTTGGGTTTTTTTCTTTTTTACAGTAAATACAACTATTCTAAGAAATGGCTTTCCATATCCCATATCAGTCTAACATTTTTTGGATCGACCTAATTTTCCACTAAGACAATACTAGTCAGTCTAAACTTTTCATGAAAAGTCCAAGGCCCTTTACCATGTGGCCCTAACTATCCTTCGGATCCTCATTCTCACTGATCCATACATTCCAGTAATCCCAATTCAACACATTCTTCCAGTAGTATCGTTATAATGTGAACACCTATCCAGACAGTGTAAGACTCTTGATGCCTGCATATCTTGACATCTAATCTCCTCTGCTCCCTAGGAAGCCCCTAGTCCTCATTATTCACTTCAACCTCTATTATTCTTCCCATCTTGTCCAAAATGTAAGTTCAAGGTTTCACTATACCACCTTGTAGTGTCCATACACACCTAGTATTAAATTGTTTTCTAAACTGCATGTGTCATATAAGTTACTAATACAAACTCTCAATATATCAAAATAATCACTTCTAGGTTCATTTCCTAAATGCCTCATCAAAACAGAAAAAGATCATTGAAAATGTGTACACCTGGCCAGGCTCGGTGGCTCAGCCTGTAACCCTAGCACTTTGGGAGGCCGGGGCAAGTGGATTGCCTAAGCCCGCGGGTTCGAGATCAGCCCAGGCAACTTGGCAAGATCTCATCTCTACAATAAATAAAAATTAGCCAGGCATGGTAGTATGCCCCTGTAGTTCCAGCTACTTGGAAGGCTGAGGCGAAGGATCGCTGGAGCCCAGCAGGTTGACGCTGGGGTGGCGGTGAGTGTGCCACTGTTCTCCAGCCTGGGCAATGGAGTGAGATGCCAACTCAAAAAAATAAATAAATAACATGTGTACACCTAACAAGATTTCTTTGGAAACAGGTCTAGATAAAGAACACTTCTGTATTATACTGCTATCATTTATTGGAGAGAGTGGGCATTCACACCTCCTTACATCAGACAATGTCTACCCACCCTCATATTTGTGGCCTGACAATATTCCATTACGAGTAATGAATTGTGTCGGGCTCGGTGGCTCAGCCTGTAATCCCGTGCCTTTGGGAGGCTGAGGTGGGTGGATAGCCTGAGCCTGCGGGTTCGAGACCCGCCTGGGCAGCGAGACCTCATCTCTACAATAAATCAAAAAATCAGCCGGGCGTGGTAGCGCATGCCTGTAATTCTGGCTACTTGGAAGGCTGAGGCAGAAGGATCGCTGGAGCCCAGCAGGTCGAGACTGCGGTGGCCGGGAGCGGCCACTGCACTCCAGTCTGGGCGACAGAGTGAGACTCCAACTCAAAAAAAAAAAAAAAAAATTCCCGCTGCTAAGAAGGGGAACCATATTCTGAAAGCAAAAGTGATCACTTTTGAAGTATACAGATTCTCCACTATCAATAAAATGCTACTTATTTAATTGTTATAAAAGAGTTAAATGAGACTTGCATGATTTTTTAGGGGAAAACCCAAAAGAGTAAAACTCACTCTGGATGAGGAACTGGTGGCAGTATAATCTGTATGCCTAAGCCTTCCATGGCTATTTGCCGGGTGTATAACATCTGCAAGTTGCTTGATCTTTTTTAGAAAATGAAGATATTGCCATGTTTTAAACAGAGTGCAATAAAGATGAAATGAAGAAAAATAATTCTCAAATTTTCTACCAAAGTGCCACAATGGCAGAGGAAAATGAGCCATGGAGCATTTTTGAAACTTGTAGAAATCTACAAAGTCTTGTGAAGTCTCCAGTTTTATCTTAAAAACTGCATTTCAGTTTTGCATGCTACTCTATCACATTGCCACGTTTTGTTTGGATAAGAGAATAATCCAGAAATAAAATCAGTGCTCAAAAAAAGTGGGTTTTGATCATGTCCTGGCCAACCATAGTAAGCATTGCAAAAGCACAGAGGTCTGTAAAAACACTTTGGAAACTGTTCATTGCTAAATCCATATATGTTATTACTATCTTTCTTTTTTTTCTTTTTTTCTTTTTTTTTTTTTTTTTTTGAGTTGGAGTCTCACTCTGTTGCCCAGACTGGAGTGTAGTGGCACACTCCCGGCCACCGCAGCCTCAACCTGCTGGGCTCTGGCGATCCTTCCGCCTCAGCCTTCCAAGTAGCTGGAACTACAGGCGCACGCACTACCATTGCCGGCTAATTTTTGATTTATTATAGAGATGAGGTCTCTCCAAGTTGCCCAGGCGGGTCTTGAACTCACGGGCTCAGGCAATCCACTCACCTCAGTCTCCCAAAGCACGGGATTACAGGCTGAGCCATCAAGCCTAGCTATTACTATCTTTCAAAAGGAAGAATTAAAGCAAATCTTTCAGGAAGGAATTGAGGCCAATTGATATTCTCTAAGACTGTTACACTGTGCTTTTCACAGCCTCACTGAGATATTTTTCCCTCTCTCTCTCTCTTCTGGTCTCCCATATTAAGTGCCTACTCAATGGACTAGACATTGTATTTGAAGCTAGGGATCAACCATAAATAAAAAAGCTAGTCTATACTCTATTGAAGTAAACATATTAAAGAGAAACACCAACATTAAATAGTTAATTACAAGTGTGGTGAGTGCTATAAATGGGAAGTCCAGTTTCTACTGCCTACAAAAGTGAAGAAAATAAGCCCACATGGAAAAGTAAGCAAATTTTCAGTTTCATGAATTGTTATTATTGAGTTGAAACCACCCAATACTGTCACTTTAAGTATATTTACAAACATAAATAACTTCTTCCAATTCATTAAAGTCAGTCAAGAAGTGAAGTCAGACTTCACTTATTTACAATTTTCAATATCAGGCCATAGAAACCAGATTTAACATTCTATTTTTCAGAAAAAGAAAACTTAAAAGCATTCAGGACATGAACAAGGTGACAAGTGATAACAAAAAAACTATTTTCCCAAAGACACTGAATTTATATGTTTATGTTAAAGTAGTAAAAAAAAAAACCACACAACTACTCTTAACAATTAAGTATCTATGGTCAGAGGTGGTGGCTCAGCCCGTAATCCCAGCAGTTTGGGAGACTGAGGCAAAAGGATTGCCAGAGCCCATGAGTTTGAGATCAGCCTGGAAAACATGGTGAGGACTCGTCTCTACAATAAATCAAAAAAATTAGCTGGGCGTGGTGACATGTGACTGTAGTTCCAGCTACTTGGAAGGATGAAGTGGAAGGATCACCTAAGCCCAGTAGGTCGAGGCTGTGTGCCACTGCACTCCAGCCTGGGCGACAAAGTGAGACTCCGGCTCAAAAAAAAAAACACAAAAAACAGCCAGGCACGGTGGCTCAAGCCTGTAATCCCAGCACTTTGGGAGGCCGAGGTGAGAAGATTGCCTGAGCGCAGAAGGTCGAGACCAGCCTGGGCAACTTGATGAACCCTCATCTCTATAATAAATCAAAAAATAACCCAGGTGTGGTAGCACATGCCTGTGGTTCCAGCTACTTGGAAGGTTGAGCCCAGACGGTTGAAACTGTGGTGGCCATAAGCGTGCCACAGCACCCCAGCCTGGGCAATACAGTGAGACTCCAACCAGAAAAAAAAAAGAACCAATTAATTGTCTAAAGCAAAAGTTACCCTCTCACCATGGAGGCAGGAGGCTCTGCTCCTGGCTCATCACATCACCCTGGCCAGTTCACATAGCCTCTGGGACCTGGCTTCCCCATCCGTAACATAAGAAGGTCAAAACAAAACAAAACAACAGTCTCTTAGGTTATTATCTTACCATGTTCATGTATATCACCCATCTAAAGTAGTTTGAAATTTGAGTACTTTGAAGTCACAAAACATTATATATCCCTCTAACTACTATTTTTTTTTTTTTTTTTTTTTTGAGTTGAAGTCTATCACTCTGTTGCCCCAGGTGGAGTGCAGTGTCACATTTATGGCCACCGCAGCCTTGACCTGCTGGGCTCAGGTGATCCTTCTGCCTCAGCCTTTCAGACAGCTGGAACTACAGGCATGTGCCACCACGCCTAGATAATTTTTTAAAAATTTATTATAGAGATGAGGTCTCGGCAAGTTGCCTGGGCTGGTCTCAAACCCGTGGACTCAGGCAATCCTCTCACCTTGGTCTCCCAAAGTGCTGGGATTATAAGCGTGAGCCACCGCACCTGACCATATTTTTCATTTTTTAATTAACCATCATTTACAATGTATTCATATCACAGCTGTAAACTGCTTTTACTTCTCAATCTGTTCAGCTAGAGACAAAAGCACTGAGTCTTCAAAAAGATCAAAATTCTCAAAGAAAATGTCTTTAATCTGAGAATCTCAAAATAATTCTTTCACTCTCTTATTACATTACTAAGAAATTATTTACTCATATCCACTCACAGTGAACAGAAACAACAATGTGTTCTTCAAATTTCGGAAAATTCCATTTGGAATTCTAGCAAAGCTGGCTCTATTCCCATTTCGGCATCATGTGCTCACCCCTCCCCCTGCCCCCCTCCCACTTCCTCTCAGCTGATCTCTCCCCAGGGAGCTTAGTCCCAGCAGAGCATGACAGGGAGGGAGAAGACAGGGCTCAGCAGCCACCTGGGAGCCTCTGCCCAAAACAAACGTCCATATCTATGCCCTTTCACACTTCCTCTTGATTCAAAAAATGTACTGGCAGCCTTCAGTTCAAACAGAAATATAAGCAAAACCTCCCAAAATATTTTCAAGGCATTAAAAATGGGAACAATGTGGAAGACTGCATTCCAAGTTTCTTGGAGCATCAGCTATATACAAGTTGTTTAACAATCACTGACCTCTGAGCTTCTAAAGCCAGTGGGTGGCTTTTTGGTTTGCTTAAGATATCAAATTGGTTATACAGTGATTCATGGGCTATAGAAAATGAAAAAAAAAATCAGAAATTTAAGTCTTCACATTAACCAGATTTTACTCTAGGATTCCTCAATGTATCAGTGTTATATACTTTGCCAAGTCACAGTGAGGGTAAAAAATTCTCTTTCTGTCAGAGGGGAAGTAGCACTTCCGGTTTCTTATTTATCTCTTATGACTTGGAATTGATTCTAATTACAACCTCAAAGATATCAGCCTTCCAAGTAGCTGGAACTACAGGCATGTGCCACCATGCCTGGCTAATTTTTTGATTCACTGTAGAGACGAGTTCTCACCAAGTTGCCCAGGCTGGTCTTGAACCCCTGGGCTCAGACAATCCTCTCACCTCAGTCTCCCAAAGTGCTGGGATTATAGGCGTGAGCCACTGCGCCCAGCCTGCAGTAATAATACTTTATTTGTACATGCGCCTTACCTCATTTGAATCTCACAAAAACAATGAGGTAGTCAGATGATCACAGCCGTACATTTTCAGGTTTTTAAACTAAGGCTGAAAGACATCCAGAAACTTGCTCAACTAGGTGCTATTCTTATCACATGACTAAGCCTTCACTTTTGTCCTCTGGGAAAAAAAAAAGACAATATTATTTCAAACATTCTCTTCTTAGCCATGTGCGGTGGGTCATGCAAATAATCCCAGCACTTTGGGAAGCCGAGGTGAGAGGACTGCCTAAGTCCAAGGGGTCGAGACCAGTCTGGGCAACTTGACAAGCCCTCATCTCTACAATAAATCCAAAAAATTAGCTGGGTGTGGTGGCATGCGCACATAGTTCCAACTACTTGGAAGGCTAAGGTGGAAGGATTGCCTGAACCCAGTAGGTAGAGACTGAGACTGTGAGTGTGCCACTGCACTCCAGCCTAGGCAACAGAGTGAGACTCCAACTTAAAAAAAAAGAACAATGCTAAATTAAGGACTTTGCAGCAACTTGGATGGATTTAGAGTGTATCATACTCAGTGATCTATCACAGAAAGGAAGAACTGAGGACCACATGTTCTCACTCATAAGCAGATCCTGAACATTTACCATAATACAATAAGGAAAGGGATTGGCAGTAGCGGGACACTGCCGAGATGGGGGCAGGAGGGAGGGAAGATATAACATCAATAAGAGTAATAAGAGTACCTGATCTCAAACCAGGTGAAGTGGGGCCCACAGGGAGACCCAAACTTTACCTGTACAAAGACCACATGTATATCTAAATCTGAATTGTACCCCACATCTTTAAAATTTTTTTAAAAAAAGAACAATGCTGCTTTGAACATTCACATACATGTCTTTGTGTGGACATACATTTTCACTTTTTCTCTCTCAAAGATTCCTAGGAGAACGTTATCACATAGTAGGTATATGTTTAACTTTTTAAGAAACTGCCAAACTGTTTTCCAAAGTAGCTATACCATTTTACATTTTAAACAGCAGTGTATGGCACACTTTAAGGTACCACCATCACACGAGATATAACAACTGGGAAGGGGCTGTAGGCCCCAAAGAAGGCACATGTTCCAAAGCGAAGTGACAGGTAGAAAGTATTTCATCTAGAGAAAAAGATTCACACAAAAACAGATGCGACGATATGCTAACACCGCTAATCTAGCCTACAAGATGATTTATAGTTGTGCTGCCTTAAATTCCATCAGGAAAGCATCTACCCAAATACAACCAATGTTAGATAAACTCAGGTTGGGTGTGGTGGCTCAAGTCTGTAATCCCAGCACTCTGCAAAGCTGAGGTAAGAGGATTACCTGAGCTCAGGGGCTCGACACCAGCCTGGGCAATTTGGCAAGACCTCATCTCTATAATAAATCAAAAAATAAGCATGCACCTGTAGTTCCAGCTACTTGGAAGGCTGAGGCAACAGAGTGAGACTCCGACTCAAAAAAAGATAAATTTACATGTTTTTGAAACATGCAAAGAAGGGAAAATTTTTAAAAGGCAGCAATAAAGCTGATGCAAGCAATCACAAGAGCAGCTCACATGAGCATTATCCACAAGTCAGGCACAATATTAAGCTTTAGAAAATAGCCACTTTAGTGATCATTATCTCCATTTTCAAGTGAAGAAATCAGAGGTAAAGAGAAGTTGAGAATGTGGCCCCAAGGTCACAGAGACTGCAAAGGGTGCAATCAGATCTGCCTGACTCCAGACCATGCTTTCCACAGCTATACTAATTTACTGTTGCATCTGCAGGCTTCACGTGCCTTCCAGTCTGCTTGGAAGCTTTTTCCATGGAGCTGAATGATACTATCCTGCAAAGCCACACTACTCCCTCTGTTTCTAATTTGGTACTCATTAAGAACTTTCTGATATTTATCTGTTTTCCTGAGCCCATTTTCTACTTGAAAAAAGAGGAGCTGACCTGTCAAAGGGAATAAAGTATATACACTTGGCAGTGATAGCTCTTAGAGTAAATGAAGACCAGGCATTCTGGTTTTGAACATTAATTTGACCATAAATTTTGTTCACATGACCAATCACGGAGACAGCAATATTCTTTTCTAAGGATCAATATAACAGAGAAAAAATTATCAAGTCAGAGATCCATCCTGCTCAAGTCCACAACTGCTAAGCCAACTCTATACCTAGACTATTAAAAACAAAAACAGCCGGGCTCGGTGGCTCAGCCTATAATCCCACGCCCTTGGGAGGCTGAGGTGAGTGGATTGCCTGAGCCCGCGGGTTCGAGACCCGCCTGGGCAGCAAGACCTCATCTCTACAATAAATCAAAAAACCAGCCGGGCGTGGTAGCACATGCCTGTAATTCCGGCTACTCGGAAGGCTGAGGCGGAAGGATCACCAGAGCCCAGCAGGTCGAGGCTGCAGTGGCCAGGAGCAGCCACTGCACTCCAGTCTGGGCAACAGAGTGAGACTCCAACTCAAAATAAATAAATAAATAAATAAATAAATAAATAAATAAATAAATTTAAATAAAATAAATTTTAAAAATAAAATAAAAACAAAAACAGCCGGGCTCAGTGGCTCAGCCTGTAATCCCGCGCTTTAGGAGGCTGAGATGAGTGGATTGCCTGAGCCCATGGGTTTGAGACCCATCGGGGCAACTTGGCGAGACCTCATCTCTACAATAAAATTTAAAAATTAGCCGGGTGTGGTAGCGAGCGCCTGTAGTTCCAACTACTTGGAAGGCTGAGGCGGAAGGATCGCCGGAGCCCAGCAGGTCAAGGCTGCGGTGGCCGGGAGGCTGGGCAACAGAGTGAGACTCCAACTCAAAAACAAAAAAAAAGCAAAAACAAAAACATGGGCCAGGTACGGTAGCTCAAGTCTGCAATCCCAGCACTTTGGGAGGCCGGGGTGAGAGGATTGCCTGAGTCCATGGGTTTGAGACCAGCCTGGGAAACTTGGCAAGACCTCATCTCTACAATAAATCAAGAAAGATTAGCTGGGCGTGTTGGCGCATGCCTGTGATTCCAGCTATTTGGAAAGCTGAGGCGGAAGGATCACCTGAGCCCAGTGGATCCAGGCTGCAGTGACCATGAGCGTGCTATTGCCCTCCAGCCTGGGTGACAGAGTGAGATTCCGACTCAAAACAAAAAACAAAAAAACACATAGGTGTGTTTGTGCTACATATGTAAACACAAGACGGGTTGGGCTCAATGGTACAAAAATGGAAAGAAAGGTTTATCTCAGTAATTTGTCAAAGGCTGCAGGTTTCACAAGAACTTATGGCCAAGGAGAATATTTCTTCTGATCATCTCAAGTTGGAGTCAACTTTGAAAGAAAGCTGATGGTAAGTAATGCAAATGGTAAACTCTGGTTGTTTTATGGTTTATTTAAGGAGCCAATAGAGTTCTTTGACCTCGGGCAGCACCCACAGAGCCATCGGAAGCTTTCTGGTACTCTTATATCAGCCATCATGTTGCAACTGTGTAACTCATCAACATTTGATACACATACAGCAAAATTACCTTTTTGGTCCTTTAAAAAAATGTTACAGAATAACAGAATCTTCATGCTGAAAGCAGTCATTTAGGTTAATCAATCAGTTCCCTTCTCTCACAGATAAAGAAATTGAGGCTAAAAGGGGAATTTCGGCAATATGCATGACATGGAAAGAACATAAATGAAATCTGATTTAAAAGCAGAGAGTTAGAGAAAATCAAATCAAAGAGAGTCAAAACTTTTTAAAAAGAAAAATGTCTTTTAATTTATTTTTTAAAAATAAAATCACAAATTATATCCTCTCCCTCTTGCAAAAGAGAACTCACATCATGTCAAATTAAGTCTTTTCTCAGATACACATTCATTCCTTCAGGCAGACACACGACCATACTGTTCTTTTCTTTTACTTTCAACTTGAAATCCCATCATCTAACTGAAGTCTTTTCACAATTAATTACTGCGGAGGCACAGCAAGTTAAACATGTTTATTAATTCTCATTCTACTAGTAAAAAATCAGAGCTGGCATAATCTAAGATCTTTCTTTTAGAAATAAGAAAATTAGCAGATACTTCAGAATTTTCATTGGCTCTGAGACTCCCCAAATGAGGGGATATGAGCTTTGGAAAAAAAATATGCATGGAGTGGCTTAGGAGGTGAATCCTTAAGCACTGCCAGCGGTTGTTAGTAGTGCTCTCCGGTAGGTAGGCTGCACGTCAGGACCAAGGAAATGTGAACTATATATTTTAGAGGTAATCTCAACTTTGTCCCTAAGGAACTCCAATGGCATTTTAACATACTTAAGAGGGAAAGAAATCTTATTTTATACAACCCTAGATCTATCCAGCATATCTCTCATGTATATCAAGCAAGAGTCAGCATGTAAATCTGGAGATGAGAGGGAACAATCTGATATCATGTATTTTACTAGAGGAGAAAACTTAAATCCTGAGAGACTCATTGGCTTGTTTAGGTTCCCTGACAATGTACGATTTCCATTTAGAGACTGTTCTCCTGCAAAGATACTTGAACCATAGACACCAGAAAGAAGAGCTGATGTCAGCCAGACATTTCCTCCAATGTTAATTAATACCATGACTTTCTGGTTAATACGTTTTTAATGCTTTAGAACTTCATCTAACAATTTCTGTTTCTAACCTGCAAAGCTACTGACACCTATTCCAAGCAAATTTCACTAATGGGAAAGCCCTGGATGTCTAGCTTGAAACACTTTTTGGCTGACTACCATCAGGAGAAAATTCTGGGATAAGTATGAAGTAAGTTGATTTATTCACTCACATTACATTCTCTGCCCTCTTCCCTCTCTCCCTTCACTCCACCTCCCACTTTGTTCCCTCACCCCAGTGGTAATGGAGCAGGGATTGGCAAACATTTTCTGTAAAGGGCCAGACAGTAAATAGTTTAAGCTTCTGGGCTCTGCCTTCATAGCGCAAAAGTAGCCATAGACAATCCTTAAATGAATGGGTTTGTAAAACTGTGTTTACAAACACAGGCAGCAGGCCAGATTTAGCTTCAGAACTGTAGTCTGCCAACCCTGGTAGAGAGCTTCAATTCTCAAACTGCATCAGAATCACATATAAGACTAATGAATACACAGAATTCTGGGCCCCAAATTAAAGTTCCAAATTCAATAGGCCTGTAGTGGGCCCTGAGATTTTAACAAGCTTCCAAATGATGCTGATGCTGCTGGTCCAGGGACCACACTTTGAGAATTAATGGTTTAGAATAATGGTCTATAGTGCATTCAGTGGAAGGCTGAAATGTAGTGAACAATACAGAAGCCACATGCTGCAAATTGACTGCTAATTTTATAGAATATTTCATATGAAGACTTACTGTTAAGTGCCATAATATTATCTGTTCCTGGATGATGGAAATTTATTCCCATGCGTCCTAAAAAATAAAATTATTTTGTTTTAAGCACAAAGAAAAGAATGCTTAATGTAATCATTTAAAATACATCTTAAAATAAGAACATTACAAAAAATTCGAACAGATTAATCTATAACAAAGTTATCAAAGGCCAAAGCAGTTACAACAGTTTTTAAGTCAAGTCATAAAACATACACATGAAAAATCTTAAAACAAAGCCAAAATTTCAACAGCAAATAAATAAAACGTAACACAAAAGAAGCCTCCATCATAAAAGACCGAAATTTAACACATCTCCCACATTCCAATTTAAACATGCCAATTCCTTAGATTAAGCATTTATTTAAACAACCATTCATACTGCCCTTCAAATTCAAGCAGCGAAAAAAGAAAAAATAAATTCAAGGAAGTATATAAACTTGAGATTCAGAGAAAATAAAAAGAGAAGTTTCACAATGGCTCAAAAATGCAACATAATTATCAGAATGGCAGCCAGAAAAAAACATGGTAAAAAATTATAAAACAGAAACAGTGGGGGGGGGAATGACTGGCCCCAAACTTAAGGCTTCTTGTGCCTGTCCCTACTACTAACAGGTTATATGACCTTGGGTATAATGCTAACCTCCTGACTTTGATCCTCACATCTAGAACTTGATTTGCAAACTTCTGCCCACACTAGCTGGCATGCTGTTTTTTATGCCTCTAAGCTAAGAATCATTTTTGCAGTTGTAAAGGTTGTAAACAAAACAAAGTCAGAAGTAAGACAAAGAATAATGTGTGAAAGAGACATACGGTTGGTAAAGTTTAAAATATTTACTCTCCAGCCCTTCATAAACTTTGTCAACCCCTGGTCTATAAATTGACAAGAATCAGATACTTCAAACTAATGGCTGGGGTGTGAGTGGAAGATGCAGACATTTGGTATGTTTTCTCATAAATTGTTTGGGAAAAGGAAGTGGATATATCAAAATAAAAATTAAATAGGGAAAGTCTTACATAGGAAAAAATGTACTTAGTAAGGTTATTGAAACAATACTTTTGTGTAAAACTATTATTGGTGAACTTGGCTCTGCAAGGTTTTCATGTCCAATGATGTCAAGGGTTATTATGAAATTCTCAGAAAAATGTTCATTTCATTTCACTTTATCATTGTTTAAATAAATAAATGTCAAGAGTATATTAGGGGAAAAATAGTACAGGGAAAGTTAGAGATAAGGTTACAGTGATCGACTTTTACACAAAACATGGTTTTCTTTTGTTCTGTTTTTGAGACAGAGTCTCAATCTGTTGTCCAAGGTTGAGTGCAGTGGCACACTCACAGCCACCGCAGCCTCGACCTGCTGGGCTCATGTAATCCTTTCACCTTAGTCTTCCAAGTAGCTGGAACCACAGGCGAGTGCCACCACACCCAGCTAATTTTTTGATTTATTGTAGAGACGAGGTCTCACCATGTTGCCCAGGCTTGGCCTACATGAAACACAGTTTTATATTATATAATTGCAAAAGAGTCAGTCAATATGTGATGCTAAACTCTGTTATGGGAGATTGAAGGCAAACAGCATCATCAACCTTCTCAGACCCAAAAGAAAAGCATCAAAGTGGACAAAACAGAGCATTTGCCTCACATAAGAAGGGGAATTATGAATTCCTAGATAAATGAAGTTTTGCTTAGACAAGGCCATCCTGATTTCTTAAAAAGCCTCAAGTCACGGTGATTCATGAAAGGTCATTTTATATTAAGATGTAGAGAGAAAGAAAACAAAATGCTCAAAAGTGTAATGCCATTTGTATCTGTGTGTATATTTAAGAATGGGAAAATCAGCCGGGCTCGGTGGCTCAGCCTGTAATCCCGCGCCTTTGGGAGGCTGAGGTGAGTGGATTGCCTGAGCGCATGGGTTTGAGACCCTCCTGGGCAGCGAGACCTCATCTCTACAATAAATCAAAAAATCAGCCGGGCGTGGTAGCGCATGCCTGTAATTCCGGCTACTTCGAAGGCTAAGGCAGAAGGATCGCCGGAGCCCAGCAGGTCGAGGCTGCGGTGGCCGGGAGCGGCCACTGCACTCCAGTCTGGGTGACGGAGTGAGACACCAACTCAAAAAAAAAAAAAAAGAATGGGAAAATCAACAACACTGATGGATTCTGCCAGGCATGGTAGTTCACACTTGTAATCCCTCACTTTGAGAGACTGAGGTGAGAGGATTGCCTGAGCCTAGGGGTTTGAGATCAGCCTGGGCAGTTTGGTGAGACCTCGTCTCTACAATAAATAAAAAAATTAGCCAGGCGTGGGGGCGCACACCCATAGTTCCGCCTAATTAGAAGACTGAGGTAGAAGGATCACCTGAGCCCAGCAAGGTTGAGGCTGCAGTGGCTGTGACCATGCCACTGCACTCCAGCTTGAGTGGCAGAGTGAGAAACCAACTCAAAAAAAAAAAAAAGAGAGAATCAACTAAATAAAACTGCTTATTTTAAATTTTGTAGATTTCACAATACTTTTTTTTTTTGAGTCAGCGTCTCACTCTGTCACCCAGGCTAGGGGACAGTGACACGCTCCCAGCCACTGCAGCCTCAACCTGCTGGGCTCAGACAATCCTTCCACCTCAGCCTTCCAAGTAGCTGGAACTATAGGCATGCACCACCACG
This sequence comes from Cephalopachus bancanus, assembly GCA_027257055.1. Classification (NCBI taxonomy): domain Eukaryota; kingdom Metazoa; phylum Chordata; class Mammalia; order Primates; family Tarsiidae; genus Cephalopachus; species Cephalopachus bancanus. The sequence goes on along the minus strand of JAPVLO010000446.1, from coordinate 1,039,521 downwards.
TTCAGCTAATTTTTTGATTTATTGTAGAGATGAGGGCTCACCAAGTTGCCCAGCTCTCACTTCGGTCTCCCAAAGTGCTGGGATTACAGGCTTGAGCCACCACGCCCGGCCCCCATAAAACTTAATAGAAGCTAATTATTCAGAATTTCAAAAACGAATCCATTGTTGTTGTTGTTGTTGTTTGAGCTGGATTCTCACTCTGTCGCCCAGGTCAGAGTGCAGTGGTACGCTCATGGCCACCCCAGCGTCGAACTGCTGGAACCACAGGTGCATGCTATCACACCCAGCTAATTTTTTATTTTATTGTAGAGATGAGGTCTCACCAAGTTGCCCGGGCTGGTCTCAAACCTGTGGGTTCAGGCAATCCACTTGCCTCGGCCTCTCAAAGTGCTGGGATTACAGGCTGAGCCACTGAGCCCAGTCACCAATCCATTGTTAAAAGACATGTTCAATGTATCTATGTATGTAACTACTCTATATGCCTTATGTTTTTCTAGTTTCTAAGTTATTTTAGAGTCCCTGTAAATGATAGTCTATACCATATGCAACTAGTACTATCTCCTACCACCACCTTGATCAGAACCTCTTATAGGGAAACTAGCCACCAGAACAAAGCTTTCACTCAATAGGGAGAAATTACATTCTGGTTTCAATGAGCTATATTAGTATTCTATCCTTCATTATTTTTATTTTTATTTTTTTGAGTTGGCATCTCAGTCTGTTACTCAGGCTAGAGTACAGTGGTTCAATCATGGCTCATCCCAACCTCAAACTCCTGATTTCAAGCAATCCTCCCACCTCAGCCTCCTGAGTAGCTGGGACTACAGGCATGCACCACCATACTCAGTATTTTTTTGTTTTGCTTTGTTCTGAGGAAAAAAAAATTCACCAATTTTTATTTTGGACACACAGAAGTTATCATTTAATTGGATTCTGAAAATTTGAATCACCATAGAGGGTAATTTTTTATAACTGGCCTTTTATTTTTTTTATTTTTTGAGTTGGAGTCTCACTCTGTCGCCCAGACTGGAGTGCAGTAGCCGCTCCCAGCTACCACAGCCTCGACCTGCTGGGTTCCAGCAATCCCTCCGCCTCAGCCTTCCAAGTAGCTGGAATTACAGGCATGCCTACCACGCCTGGCTGATTTTTTGATTTATTGTAGAGATGAGGTCTCACTGCCCAGGCGGGTCTCGAACCCGTGGGCTCAGGCAATCCACTCACCTCAGCCTCCCAAAGGCGCGGGATTACAGGCTGAGCCACCGAGCCCGGCTTATAACTGGCCTTTTAAATATGAATGTGAAATGAGCTTACGAGAGTGTGATTTTTATAGACTGAATAATCATATGTAGCCCTGCTCTCCAACCTGTCCCTCCATCCCCTCACCCCTATCTTTCAGGCCCTGCACACTGGTGAAAGTGGGACACAGTCTTGTCTTTCCTCAGCATCATTTAACTTAGTAAAACCACGTATGTCCTCCAGTTTTTGAAACCTTATATTTTACACTACACTTAAAAGACAGCTAGCTGACAAGAACAATTTAAAAATAGCAGTCCATGGACAGGTGACAAAATGTCATGCTGGCAGCACCACACTATATTAACAAAAATCACCAGATGTCACACACTTGATTCTATTTTCACAGCTGATTAAACAGCAGTATTTGCTGGACAAAAGGAAGAAAAAAGAAATGGCCTCATCTGAATTTGGAATCAGTTTTTCTTTGGCTTTTGTGTCTTTTCTCTGTTTTCCAAACTTTCTTAATGATTGCAAAACTTAAGATATACAACACATTAAGTTTTAAAAAATCATAATTTCAATTTTAGAAAAGAAAGTTTTACACATAGACACTCCCTGAACTGGAAGACTATAAATCTTACAGTCCTCGTAAATAACAATGCTTGTCTTTGATGATCTTGTCTTCATTTTTCTCCAGTAAAAATATATTACATTTTATAATCTAAAAATTAATTTTTGAAGAAGTAAAGAAGCTATCTTAAAGATGTCATAAGTGATTTTATTTTAAAAATTGCATTTAATTGGAGGAAAAATTAGATCATTTAGAAAAATGGTTCTGATGGGTATGGTATTGACCCAAAGTTTCTTCTGGAATCTTTTTTTGCTAACTTTCATCCAGAGATTCATTGAAGTCAGAGGCCAACAGAATTAGGGAAAATACCAAGAAAGGTAAAAAGTTTTCTGCTTTTTTTTTTTTTTTTTTTTTTTTTGAGTTGGAGTCTCACTCTGTCGCCCAGACTGGAGTGCAGTGGCTGCTCCCGGCCACCGCAGCCTCGATCTGCTGGGCTCCGACAATCCTTTTGCCTCAGCCTTCCAAGTAGCTGGAACTACAGGCACGTGCAACCACGCCCGGCTAATTTTTTGATTTTGTAGAGATGAGGTCTCGCTGCCCCGGCGGGTCTCGAACCCACGGGCTCAGGCAATCCACTCACCTCAGCCTCCCAAAGGCGCGGGATTACAGGCTGAGCCACCGAGCCTGGCTTGTTTTCTGCTTTTAAGCAATAGTGTTGCCTTCAATTGGCCTAACAATACCTAAGGCTCATTTTTTTTCTGCTTCATAAGAAAGGTTGGAAATAACTAGCGCAGTGTGGGATACAGAATGATAAATAGAAAACTACCAAACTTTCTTTCATTTCCATCTTTCCAAGCAGAAAAAGCATCATAGGAAGGGTCAAAAAGGCTTCATGTGTGTATGATTAACTTCTGGAGGACAAAAGGAGGGGGTGTACCTTTTTAAGTTTGGGAAGGTAAGTATTAGTTCCAGAAATTTGCAAAACTATTATTTGACATAGTAGTTGTGAACTACATAATTCTTTACCATAAATGATTTTAGACATAAGAAATAAAAGAAGTTGAATAAGGATCATCTAAATTTGGGTCTGTTTGATTTCCTTGATAACCTTTTTAGGGAACACTCCAGTTTTTTAGGCACCACGCCCTCCTCCAAATTTTCTTTGGTCTACGTTTGAAGATATCCTCTATACATGTCATTTCCTTAAGTTTTTTTTTGTACTGATTAATACTTTAATACAAATGTATAAAAATAACAATATGTGTTTTTAAAGATCTTGGTTGTTAGTAATGGTGTTTTTCATGACCAGTAAGATAGAAGGAAAAAAAAATCAGGCTGGGCTCGGTGGCTCAGTCTATAATCCCAGCACTTTGGGAGGCTAAGGTGAGTGGATTGCCTGAGCCCGCGGGTTTGAGACCACCCCAGGCAACTTGGCAAGGCCTCCTCTCTACAATAAATAAAAAATTAGCTGGGCATGGTAGTGTATGCCTGTTGTTCCCACTACTTGGAAGGCTGCAGCGGAATGATCATCTGAGCCCAGCAGGTCGAGGCTGCGGTAGCCATGAGCATGTCACTGCAGTCCAGCCTGAGACTCCAAATCAGTTTCAAACTATCCTATACAACATCGATAAATATTCATAAGTAGGTCAATATAAGGTAGAACAGTAAAGTGACATATTTGGGATGTGTTGGGCTCTAGAAAAGTTTTAGTTATTAACTTTAAAAATTGAAAGTGAAACAAATTTTTTTTTGTAGGAGTCTCACTCTGTCACCTGGCACACTCATGGCCACTGCAGCCTTGACATCCTTCTACCTCAGCCTTCCAAGTAGCTGGAACCACAGGCATATGCCACCACAACTGGCTAATTTTTAAAATTTAGTGTAGAGATAAGGTCTCGCCAAGTTGCCAGGGTTTGTTTCAAACCCCTGAGCTCAGGCAATCTTCTCTCCTCTGCCTCCTAAAGTGCTAGGATGACAAGTGTGAGTCACTGCACCCAACCATGAAGCACTTTTAAAATTTTTCATGGGGCCGGGCCTGGTGGTTCACGCCTATATGAATGTTAGCATTTGGTGGTAACAAATCCAATGAGGTCCTCATTATTTGAAAATAACGAAGGATGCTGGGCACCACACCTGGTTTAGATGATTCTTTACTAGTATGTTTCTTTTTTTTAAATATAGGAAATACATATTTTTAAAAAGGAATTTTACTATATTATAAATGCTGGCAAAATAGTAATGCCTATAATCTTAGTACTTTAGGAGGCCACGGTGGGAAGACTGCTAGAGACCAGGAGTTCCAGACCAGCCTGGGCAACATAGTGAGACATTGTTTCTATATAAAAAAAAAAAATCAAGCGGGCCAGGCACCATGGCTCAAGCCTGTAATTCCAGTGCTTTGGGAGGCAGAGGTGAGAGGATTGCCTGAGTCTAGGGGTTTAAGACCAGCCTGGGCAAACTGGCAAGACCTTATCTCTACAGTAAATCAAAAAATTAGCCAGGCATGGAGCCACATGCCTGTAGTTCTGGCTACTTGGAAGGCTGAGGCGGAAGGATCGTCTGAGTCCAGCAGGTCAAAGCTGCAATGACAGTGAGCATGCCAATGCACTCCAGCCTGGGCAACAAAGTGAGACTTCAACTCAAAAAAAAAAAAAAGATTTTCTAAATAAACGATATTTTCCAATCAAAAAAAAATTAGCCAAGTGTGGTGGCGCATGCCTGTGATTCCAGCTCTTGGAAGGCTAAGGCGGAAGGATCACCGGAGCCCAACAAGTCAAGGCTGTGGTAGCTGTGAGCGTGCCACTGCACTCCAGCCTGGGTGACAAAGTGAGACTTAAACTAAAAAAAAAAAAAAAAAAATTAGATGGGCGTGGTGGTATGCACCTGTAGTTCCAGCTACTTGGAAGGCTTAGGCGGAAGGATCGCCTGAATCCATTAGGTCAAGGCTGCGGTGGTCATGAGCATGCCACTGTACTTCAGCCTGTGTGAGATTCCAACTCAAAAAAATAAGTAATAATATATAAAAATATAGTAAAATGGTTTTTAAAATCTCTTTTAAGGAAATGATTAAAATTTTGGTACTATAATATTCAAAATATGTTCCAAATAACCAGTAAGCAAAAGCTCTGAACTTAGACATGAGCTTAAACCCTAGTTTCTTCACATATTAGTAGTAGATAATTTTCAGTAAGTTATTAAATCTTTTGTCCCTCTGCTGCCTCATTTAAAGCTGTGCTCCAGAACAACTAAATCTGAATTTCTGAAGGCAGTATGCCCAGGCATAATCTTTGTCTTTTAAAATTAGGTGAGTGGGTGGGTGTGGTGGCTCACAATTGTAATCCCAGCACTTTGGAGGGCCGAGGTGGGAGGATCGCTTTAGTTCAGGAGTTTAAGACCAGCTTGGGCAACACAGTGCGAACCCATCTTAAAAAACAAAAACAAAAAACTTAAAACTCAGGTGATTAAAATGCTATATTAAGGCCAGGCATGGTGGCTAGTGCCTGTAATTCCAGTACTTAGGGAGGTCAAGGCGAGGGGATTGCTTGAACTCAGGGGTTTAAGACCAGCCTGGGCAACTTAGTGAGCCCTCATCTCTACAATAAATTTTTTTAAAAATTAGTTGGAAAGCCGGGCTCGGTGGCTCAGCCTGTAATCCCGCGCCTCTGGGAGGCTGAGATGAGTGGATTGCCTGAGCCGCGGGTTCGAGACCCACCTGGGCAGCGAGACCTCATCTCTACAATAAATCAAAAAATCAGCCGGGCGTGGTAGCGCATGCCTGTAATTCCAGCTACTTGGAAGGTTGAGGCGGAAGGATCGCCAGAGCCCAGCAGGTTGAGGTTGCGGTGGCCGGAAGCGGCCACTGCACTCCAGTCTGGGCGACAGAGGGAGACTCCAACTCAAAAAAAAAAATTAGCTGGACATGGTAGCACACACCTGTAGTTCCAGCTACATGGAAGGCTGAGCCAGAAGGATTGCATGAGCTCAGCAGTTCAAGGCTACAATAGCTGTAAGCGTGTGACTGTATTTCAGCCTGGGCAACAGACTGAGACTCAGACTCCAAAAAAAAATAAAAGTAAAAGTAAAATGCCATATCTTTTAAAGACTAATGCACAAAGTAATGGGAAGCACTTATACAAATTACTCAACTTCTACTTACTGTCCCTGTCCCCCAAGAATGTACAGAACAAGAACAATCAGTTCTTGCTGACTTAGAACCTTTCTCCTAACAGTTTGTGGAATCTACTTTTATACAAGACAAATTGATACAGGCTGACGGGAGGTAGCACAAAAATAGAACTGTGCAACGATCCAAGCTACAGGAATAACTAAAGAGATAGTATAATTTTTCAGGAACAAACGAAAAAGCAAAATGTAATGAAAGTACACTTTTCTGAAACCTCAAAATTCCATAAAAGGGAGCCGATTTTGTGAAAGGTTCCATAATACTAAATTTAAATTGTGATGAGTAAAGAAAAATGCCTCTATAACACCAAAGGGTGGCATTTATCCCTTCCAAGTTTCTGCCAGTTTGAATGTTTTAAGGCACTATTACCGGAAGATAAGCTTTTTTCCCCAGACTCTTTCAGTATACCTGTGAAAAGCAAAGCCTTCAATATCGGTTCTCATGATGAAGGAAGAGAAAATTCAAATACATAAAAACATTTCATCAGACACTACCCCTAAACGGTCAGCCAGGCCAACTCTCCTTCAGTAAGAAGAAAACTGCATGGGACGAAGAAGAGACTCCTCCTCCCTGTTGCTGCCAACATGGCTGCTGTATTGAGCTTCTGCAGTCAGGGTACAGGATCTTACTTCCCAATATTACCTACTCTGCCCGATGCACTGTGGTTGGTGTTTCCTTATGAATCTTCTAGAGTACTCTTCAGAGTATAGTTCATCAAACCTAATCGTTTTCCACAGGGATTCCCTAAGTAGTTAGGTGAACCCTTGTCATGAGTAGAAGTCAGAGGACAACTATAAGGAAGGGATAGGAATACATATCATTCCCTATCTCTTTTTTTTTTTCTTTTTTCTTTTTTGGGTTGCTGTCTCACTCTGTCATCCAGGCTGGAGTGTAGTGTCATGCTCACCGCCACTGCAGCCTTGACCTGATAAGCTCAGGTGATCCTTCTGCCTCAGCCTTTCAAGTAGCTGTAACTACAACCATGCACGCTACAGGCCCAGTTAATTCTTCTTTTATTTATTGTAGAGATGAGGTCTTACCAAGTTGCCCAGGCTGTTTTTGAACCCCTGGGCTCAGGCAATCCTCTGGCCTCAGCCTCCCAAAGTGCTGGGATTACAGACTCGAGTTACCACGTCCGCCCTCACTCCCTATCTCTTATCCCACACCTCCTAACATTGGTATCCCCTTAATCCTCATAGTTATAGGAGAGTGGGATTTTCCTTCAATCCACTAGAAATAAGAGCAGAGAACAATTCCTCCCACCCAGGTCTCACTCCTACATCTGCCAACCCAAAGATTTCTGTACTTAGAAAAGGAATAAGAAACAGTTTTCATTAGCACATCACCCTCTTCAAAATTTTCATTTCTCATCTCTTTGATGCATTCTCAAACAAAAGGAAAAGTACACATAAGACATGGAAAGAGGTTGAGCACAGTGGCTCACTCCCATAATCCTAACATTTTGGGAGGCCAAGGCAGGAGGATCACTTGAGGTCAGGAGTTCGAGACCAGCCTGAGCAACAGAGTGAGACCCTGTCACACACCCAAAAAAGCATATATAATACATATTTTACATATTAAATACTATAATATTCTCGTTGCCAAGAGCTGTAGTTTGAGATCTTCACAAAACAAAAATTCCACGCTTAGGGAGGCTGAGGTGAGTGGATTGCCTGAGCCCGCGGGTTCGAGACCCGCCTGGGCAACTTGGCGAGACCTCATTTCTACAATAAATCAAAAAAATTAGCCAGGTGTGGTAGTGTGCGCACCTGTAGTTCCAGCTACTTGGAAGGCTGAGGCGGAAGGATCACCAGAGCCCAGCAGGTCGAGGCTGCAGTGGCTGGGAGTGGCCACTGCACTCCAGTCTGGGTGACAGAGTGAGACTCCAACTCAAAAAAAAAAATTAACCCAATTTTTATTTAAATAACAATTCTGTGATCTGATCAATGCTGTAGAAAACATTCTTCGGTGTGCTTTGAAGAAAAATCAATTCAACTTTTCCTCTATACTTTCATCATGGAGGAGATAAGAAACCTTTTAAAATTTAAAATTTCTCATGAATATTTTCAAGACTGATTGAGTATAAGTTTAGACATGAATGAAAAACTCTTGAGGCTTAGTTATTTTACTAAAACAGATGTCTCATTATTTCTTTTCTTTTTTGAGTTGGAGTCTCACTCTGTTGCCCAGGTTGGAGTGCAGTGGGACACTCATGGCCACTGCAGCCTCAAATTGCTAGGCTCAGGTGATCCTTCTGCCTCAGCCTTCCAAGTAGCTGGGACTACAGGCACGTGCCACCATGCCCAGCAAATCTTTTGATTGATTGTAGAGATGAGGTCTCGTCAAGTTGCCCAGGCTGGTCTTGAACCCATGGGCTCAGACAATCCTCTCACCTCGGCCTACCAAAGTGTTGGGATTATAGGCATGAGCCACTGTGCTCAGCCTCATTATTTCTTAAACTTCCTATTGCATCATCTTTTCTATAGAGACAGTCTTGCACTGTTGCTCAGGCTGTTCTGTAACTCCTGGCCTCAAGCAATCCTCCTGTGTTGGCCTCCCAAAGTGCTGAGATTACAAGGTGAGAACCATGGCACAGCCTTTTACTAAATACTTTTGTAAGAAAAAACATCACTGTGGGCCAGGTGTGGTGGCTCATGCCTGTAGTCACAGCTCTTTGGGAGGTGGAACGAAAGGATTGCCTGAGCCCAGGGGTTCGAGACCAGCCTGGGCAACTTGGTGAGAGCTCGTCTCTACAACAAATCAAGAAAAATTTGACAGGCGTGGTGGCACACACCTGTAGTTCCAGCTACTTGGAAGGCAGAGACGGAAGAATCACCTGAGCCCAGCAGGTTAAGGCTATGGTGGCTGTGAGTGTGCCACTGCACTCTAGCCTGAATGACAGAGTGGGACTCCAACACACAAAAAAAGCAAGAAAGAAATTATAACCTATGTTATTTCTAGTTATGGAGTCTCAGGTGGTATTTTTACTTCCCCTTTTGACCTTTTATGTACTATTTGGATTTCTTACAATGAACAAGAAGATTATGTTCTCGAAGTAAAAATAATTATAATAATACTGAGCTCTAAGGGAAAAAAAACACATACAAAATCAATTGCTCTATACTTGAGTGTCAAGACCCTCAAAATAGTGTCCCCATGTTCAAGAGAGAAGAGGATACTGAAAGTAGGAGAAAAATCAAGATGGAATACAGGGAAGTGTTTCTGGACAGACTCATCCAGAAGCCTCCTGGCCTGCCATTCTTCTCTAAAAGCTCAATCCACCTAAATGTTTATATCTTTTGATCCAAAGACCCTCACTATGAATTAGTCTTAAGGAAAAGCTACGTGTAAGAACTCGTCAATGGCAGGATTACCCATAATGGAGGAAAAGCTGGAAAACAATCTACGAGTCTAAAGTCAAGGCCAATCAATAAATCATAAAGATCAGATAAAAATATGGATAATGTTTATTACATGGGAAACAGAAAAATAAAGACTATGCCATCACAATGTTTTTTTTATTCCTGCTACCTTTTTGTTTTTATAATTTTCTCCACTTTTTAAAGTAAAAAATTATGGGTTAACCCCTTCAGGTGCCTTCCTACTGTGGGAGCTTTTCTGTCCTCTCAATAAATCCTACTTTCTCACTAAAAAAAAATAAAATTAAAAAAACAATAAATAAATAAAGTAAAAAATTACTTGAAACCTTTTCTTTAAAATGTAAGCACCCAAAAAGTAATAGTAATAAAATAAATAATAATAAAATAAAACAAAATGCAAGTACTGTGGGGATCAAAGGGAGACCCAAAGTTTACCTTTACAATGACCGCTTATCTACTTAATCCTGAATTGTACCCCACAACTTTAAAATAAATTAATTAATTAAAAAATAAAATGCGGCTGGGCTCAATGGCTCAGTCTGTAATCCCAGCACTTTGGGAGGCCGAGGCGAGTAGATTGCCTGAGCCAGCGGGTTCAAGACCCACGCAGGCAACTTGGCGAGACCTCATCTCTACAATAAATCAAAAATTAGCCAGATGTGGTAGCATGCGCCTGTAGTTCTGGCTACTTGGAAGGCTGAGGTGAAAGGATCGCCCGAGCCCAGCAGGTTGAGGCTGCGGTGGCCGGGAACCTGCCACTGCACTCCAGTCTGGGTGACAGAGTGAGACTCTAACTCAAAAAAAAAAATTAAATGCAAGGAGCCCCCATCCCAAAATGCAAGTATCATAATTGTGAGCAAAGGTAATAAAAATAAACACATGATGCCATAAACCAGCTAGATCTAAAATCTCTAAACTGGAAAAGGAAAGCATGGATAATATTTATTATATGGGAAACAGAACACCCTAACCAGAGGACAATGACACAGTGATGTCACTGACCCTGGGAAGTAATATATTCATAGGAAACGATTGGGGTAGTATGATGAACTGTGAAGTCGCAACCCTATCGAAGCTATAAAAAAAATACATAGTAGGCTGGGAGCAGTGGCTCACGTCTGTAATCCCAGGACTTTGGGAGGCTGAGGTGAGAGGATTGCCTGAGCCCACGGGTTTGAGACCAGCCTGGGCAATTGGTGTGACCTCATCTCTACAATAAAAATTAAAATATTAGCCAGACGAGGTGGCACACACCTGTAGTTCTAGCTACTTGGAAGGCTGAGGTAGAAGGATCACCTGAGCCCAGCAGGTTGAGGCTGCGGTGGCCATGAGCGTGCCACTGCACTCCAGGCTGGGTGACAGAATGAGACTCTGACTCAAAAAAAAAAAAAAAAGCCCACAGTGAGCTACCTTCCTTACACTTTGCTAGTGCTACTCTCAACAGGACACAATATTCACAAAATTCTGGAAAATGACAGGCAATCATCTTAGGTCCTCTCCTAAGCTTTTATTGCAAGAAGAAAAAAATACAGACCAAGGTAAACCATAATGATATGCATAAAGAATAGGAACAGAATATTTTAGGATAATTAGGAGAGGCTTATAGCTATTTATGGTAGAGAAGGAAGACAAATGCAGGCCTTAGAAGATACTAAAAACACATAATAGTCTGTGAATAGTTGGGGTTTTTTTTTAACACCATTCTCACTCCTAAGCGAAATATGCTTTACATTACCATGTATCTAATTTTTTAACTGAAGAAAAATGTGGCAACAGTGACTAAATATAACAGAAAAAATACGGGAATTTTTTTTCCTACTTCTGAGGGCCTTAAAATCCAACTATTCTCAAAATCCTTTATTTTCTTCATTACCTATTAACAACTTTCTTTCCACTGGAAAATGAGGAAAGCAGCAGAAAATCATGAGTGTGACAAGGAAATAAAGAAAGGGATTTGTGCTGTGGCTTAAGGAAATGAGTATCAGGTGTTCAGTCAATTACACTCTATATATGAGCCTAGAGAGAGTCAGAGGGGATCGAACTCCTCACAGCTCTGAAAGATGTCAGGGTCCATACAAGATGAACATTCCTGTGGCTTACTCTTCATAGTTTTCAGACATTTAGGCCCTACCCCAATTGTAATGGATATTTCCAAGGGCAATTTGCATTACAGTATTTTCAATTGCCATAAGGTCCCTTAAAAGCCACATAATACATAAAAAGAACTGTTATTATGAATGAAACATCAACATCTATCCTGAATTTACATGGGCTCTAATACTGCCTACCTTGAGACTTTCTGCCTTACATTTAACCCAAAACATTGATATACTTTAAGACATTGTCCTTATGTTTAAGTCTCAGATATTACAAAGGATCACTGGCTGCTCTGAGTCTGCATTGTGATACTTCCTATACCAGGAAGTGATTATTTGTTCATCAAATGTAACCCTTTATATGAAGTTTTCTGAATAGTCTAGAAATCGGTTCACTATGTCTCAAAGGTCCTTGCACAGTATACCTGAACTTAAACAAATTATCCAAGTTCAGTTGAGTATTTCAAAGCCCTAAAGCTCAGAAAACCTGGCTTCTGGAATCATGCTGTAACTGTGACCTCAGCTACCCAAAGCATGCTTCTGCCAGACATTACTGATTAAAGCAATCAACCTTGATTATTGTGGCTAGCTGAACCCAGGTTAAATAAATAAATAAATAAATGCATTCCACGACGCTTTACAGAAGCAAAACAAACAAAAAACAAACAAACAAAAAAATCACAAGTATTAAAAAGCTGATTTTTGCTTAAAACACCAAGCAAGGAAGGGACATATGAATATTCCTAACCTGCAAAATGATTCCTCCACATTATATCAGCGAAACTCATTGGTGGGCCACTGGGAGGGTAGTGTTTACCTTTCAGAGGTTCATGATCAGTCCTTATCATATCCATTAAGGAGTTCTCCAACGAGTGCAAGTTAAAAGTGTCATAGGGCCTACTCCGGTCCTAAAAATAAAAACACAGAACAAGACAATACATACAATTACTTCATAAAATTAGCACCATCGTTTCCTGCTGTGGATTGAATTAAATGAATGGAAGTTAGCGATATTTCTAATAACACAGTCCCTCTTTTAATTAAGAAGAATGACTTGCCAACATTAAGTTTAATACAAGTTTCCACAGTTAATTAAATTGCATCCTTTTCCCTGATATTCTATAATGTAATGTCCCATTACTTTAGACTGACATTCTCTCAGATGATCTAAAAAAACAAATGTAGAAGGAAGAGTCAAGTGAATTGGCTTTGCCCTCTGCCCTCCAACCCCTGCCTCAACTGTCAAATGAGAGATATTTCATTTTATTGGGTATCTTTAATACTTATGACCAGTCAGTTACATACATTGGATATTGTTTCTAAAAATAAACACACACATGTGTCCAAAATACTAAAATTACCATCTGAAAAGCACTCACATGACAAAATGTAACCCAATGTAGTGTTTTCTTTCTTTCTTTCTTTCTTTTTTTTTTTTTTTTTGAGTAGGAGTCTCACTCTGCCACCCAGGATGGAGTGCAGTGGTATGCTCACAGCCAGTGCAGACTTGACCTGCTGGGCTCAGGTGATCCTTCCGTCTCAGCCTTCCAAGTAGTTGAAACCACAGGAATGCACCATCATGTCCAGCTAATTATTTATTTATTGTAAAGACGAGGTTTTGCCAAGTTGTCCAGACTGGTCTTGAACACCTGGATTCAGGCAATCCTCTCGCCTCTCGCTATCTGCTAATGAAATGAACAACCTTACTGGCAATGTAGTAGTGCATTCCTATCATAAAAGGTCATCATAGGTCAGGTATTGTGGCTTATGCCTATAATCCCAGCACTTTGGAAAGCCAAGACAGGAGGATTGCTTGAGCCTGGAAGTTCAAGACCGACCTAGGCAACATAGCAAGACCAACTCTCTACAAAAAAAAAAAATCAAAAATTAGTCGGATATGGTGATGCATGCCTGTAGTCTCAGCTACTTAGGAGGCTGAGGCAGAAGGGTCACCGAGCCCAGAAAATCGATGATGTGATGAGCTATGATCATGCCACGGCACTCCAGAGTGGGTGACAGAGTGGGACCTTGACAAAAAACAAAAACAACCACCCCAAAAAGGATATCAGAGATTAGATGACTACCTGTCAGGAAAAGCTAATAGGAAGTTAGGTGGGAAGATTCATGTCTATAAACTGAAGTGGTTCCCAAACCTGTAAGATTGTCAAAATCTCATGTAGAACTGATTAAAACGTAGGTTCCAGGCCAGGCATGGTGGCTCAAGCCTGTAATCCCAGTACTCTGAGAGGCCGAGGTGAGACGCTTGCCTGAGCTTGTGTGTTCGAGACCAGCCTAGGCAACATGGTGAGATCCCCATCTCTACAATAAAATAATTAGCCAGCCATGGTAGCACGCACCTGTAGTTCCAGCTACTTGGAAGGCTGAGGTGGAAGGGTCACCGGAACCCAGCAAGTCAATGCTGGGGTGGCCGTGAGTGTGCCACTGCACTCTAGTCTGGGTGACGGAGTGAGACTCCAACTCAAAAAAACAAAATAAAAACAAAAAAACACAGGTTCCTGGGCTTTAGCTCAAACACATTTAATTATAATTTTTTAAAAATATTAAACAAATAGAGACAGGGTCTCACTCTGTTGACCAGGCTGGAGTATGGTGGCACAATCATATTACGCCTCAGCCTCCTGAGTAGCACTGCAGGTGTGCGCCACAATGCCCAGCTGACTTTTAAATTTTTGCTACAGATGGGAGTCTCACTATGCTGCCCAGGATACTTCTGAACTCCCAGCCTCAAGCATTCCTCCCACCTTGGCTTCCCAAAGTGCTGAGATTATAGGTATGAGCCACCATGCTCAGCCTTAATCATAATTTAAAAATAAATACAAGTGCTAGGTGATTTTGATGACTGGCTAAGAGCTGCTAGACTAAATGATTCTTCAAGTTAAACCTCTAAACTAATTATTCTATTCAGCAAAATTGGACAGTAAACTGAGGGCAGGGCTTAGGACAGCAGCAGGCAATAAACAAGCTTGCCACTTTGCAGAGGGTCAGCCTTGCAGTCTTCAGATTGTGGGCGAGAGAGCCAGCCAGTGGCCTGGTTTTTAAAGCACAAATTTTGAAATCAAAACCTGATTTTCAAATTCTGGTTTTCCTATGAACTGTTTCAAATTCTGGTTTTCCTATGAACTGTCATGTCACTTTAAACAAATTTCTAAGCCTTGGTTAATTCATCTATAAAATGGAATGATAATTCTCTATGCAGGGTTGTTTTCAATACTAAATGACAGCTGGGTGTGCTGGCTCACACCTGTATTCCCAACACTTGGGAAGGCCAAGATGAGAGGATTGCCTCAGCCAAGGGGTTCGAGACCAGCCTAAGCAACTTGGTGAGACCTCGTTTGTACAAAAAGTCAAAAAACATTAACTGGGCATGGTGGTACATGCCTTGTGGTTCCAGCTACCTAGAAGACTGAGGTGGAAGGATCGCCTGAGCCCAGCAGGTCGAGGTTGCAGTGGCCTTGAGCATGCCACTGCACTCTAGCCTGGATGACAGACTGAGACTCTGACTCAAAAAACCAAAACAACCAACCAAATAAAACCACTAAATGATAGGAGGTACAAGGCATCCATATCACGATGAATACCATAAGAGAACACAAAAAAACTTCTGTGATGCCACCTCAGAGTACTGAAACATAGTTTTAAAAACCCAGCCATTCACAGACGCTAACCTAACAGGTTTACTAATGCTCAAAAGATGAAAACATATGACATGGGAAAGGCATGACAGAATTTGCACAAGCTTCTTAATTGAAAAAACTTCAGTCCTCTGAGAGATTTTTCTCATTAAAATTAATTCTATCCATGCCTCATCAATTTATATTTGCTGCCTACCATTCATCCTTTTTGTTTTACAAGTAGTAAATGTTGCTGAAATAACTGATTAACCAAGAAGCAGAACAAAAAGGATAGAGAAACTGACAATTCTGCAGTGAAATTCATAAGTGGAATCGTGTATAGAGAAAACTAGGCCACAATTTATCACTCAATGATGGAAGTTAGAAGTGGCAACTAAACTGTTAAGTCTTTTTTTGGTAAGTTTTATCTCCCAATGCAGAGAAAACATCTTTGTTTTTAACAAGCAAACATACCAGAAAGTATTAGAAGATCTATAAATAATACATCTCATTATTGACTCTTTTTCTTTTAAGATCATCATTGGAGATGTTATCAGTTAAACACAGGAACAGCCCACCCCCACTGCACTAGCCCTGCTCTTTCTTAGCATTAATACATTTATCAAGTATTCAATAAGTGCCTGGTACTGTTTTAAGCATGCTACATGCATTAGCTCACAACCCGATGAAGTAGGTAACTTCTGTCCCCATTTTATAAATTCAACAATTAAGTCTTGGAGAGGTTAAGTAACTGGCTCAAGGTTACAGGGCTAGAATGTGGCAGAGCCAGGGCTCAAACCGAGTCAAGTCCGACAGTGCTTTTAAGGACTAACTGCACAGCCTTCTTGACTTCCTGCTAGTCCCTCCAGCCTTAAATCCTTTTTACAAACACCCTCTTTAACCTAATCCTGACACAATCCAGAAAGAGGCTTCTTTGACCCCTCCCTTGCCTTTGGCCAATTACCTTTGCTCAACTGACAATTAATTAACCTCAAGAAGCAGTCTGATTTACCTCCAGGTCAACCTCTGTCAGCCCTATCCCGTTCACCTGCCCTTTCCTTAGGTGAGAAATCCAGAACCCTTTTCTACCCTTTCTGGCTTATACCCAGACGTTTTCTCTTCTAGAGATACAAAGTGGAAGCCTGCAACAGCTAGTAGCATCTGAGAAAAAAAAGTAGCTCTGGGACCAAACGATACAATGAACCATGGTGCCTTCCGTGTGCTAGGCACTGGGCTAAATGCATTACAGCCATGATCTCATTTCTCACCACAACCCTGCAGGGTAGGCATTATCTCCATTTCACTGAGAATAAAAACTGAGACTCACAGAGGTTATGTAACTGCTCAAAGTCACAGAGCTGGTCAGAAATCAGGACGTGAAACCAGGTCTGAGACTCTCGGGTCCATGCCAGTAATGTTCTAATGACCAGTTTCAGTGTGCCCCATGAACAACGGGGTCTTGATTGGGAAGAAAGGGACACAGACAGGAGTAAAACTCAAAAGGGCAGATGTTTGAACAGGGCTAGAAAAAAATAACTGTGGCAGTAAAATAGCACAGAAAAATAAGAAGATGAATTCCTGAGGGAGGTTTTTTAATTTATCATATGACTTCAACATATATATGGATAAAACATTTCAAAGTTAAATACATCTAACACATGAAAAGACTAACCCACCTCTGAATTTCCACCCTCCTGCTCTTATTTTTTACTTAGTATATGCTATTTGCAAACATCTCATCTCCCTATCTATACTATAAACTCCCTATCTATACTATTACTGCTTAAGAGAGATGAATATGCCTTATCAATTTTTAAGGGGATATTTATTACATAATATATAGACTTATTCTTCTCAAACATACACACACACGCACAGAGTACTGTAGAAAAAGCTAGTCTTAGATCTTGCTGTCTCTTACTCTCTCTTCGGTCCATGGTATATTTTAACCACCCTGAATGAGATTAATATATGTAGCCTTCTAGACAACACAATTCTACATGCTCCTTCAGTCACTCAATGGCAATCTAATGCTTCCTATATCCTTATAGACCTAAAACCTTTCTCCCTTTTCTGTTCTTGGAGGAAAAAATAATCAGCACCTACTATGAATTTTAATATTCTTTAAAATTCTTGTTAAACAGTCTTCCATGCAACGAATTCTCAAGAACCCTAAAAATAGCCTGGAATAAGACTAGGGCACACACAGAAATTATGAGTTCCCCATCTTTTTCTCCTTCAGGATGACTAATTCCAATTACTTTAACCTTCATATCACATTGTATTTTTCCTTGCTGTATAACGGGAAATCAAGCTAACTAAGATTCTGGAAAAGTTAAAAAAAAAAAAAAAAGATCATTTCACCTGCTCTGAGGGACGCTCAGAAATTAGATGAGTATGATTCCACTTGAAGCCTATTTTTGCCCCATCCCCAATGCCCCTTCATAGCTCTTCTCATTGGTCTTAGCCAGGCAGATCAGATATGAGGCCCTGTATATGAGACACAGGGAAGCATGGCTCTTGGAATCACCTGAAATGACCCTACATATTGAGACCAGATCCAGGAGGACAAATGCTAAGGAGTCAGCTGAACTATAAGTGTGAATTTCTACTGCTGCCATTGCTGGCTGTGGTAAACAGTTCACAGTTAAGTACATATGCACTCTAAAAAGAAATGATTTTCCAATCAGTGGTGTCCAGCTAAAAGAAAAAAAAATGAAAATACGTAAAATAAAAAGGAGTGATTATACAATTTAGCAGCGTGCTAGGAAAAAGGCAGAAATGAGGCAGCTCTAGGAGAGATGCAGAAAAGGAAAGCAGTGACTCTCACGGTCAAATGAGCAGACTCCAAAGAAGTACTAAATCGCCCCTTTCCCTGGTGATTGTGCATATGTGACTTCTGAAAGGGATTAGCTGATACAGGCCAGGTGCCATGGCTCATGCCTGTAATCCCAACACTTTGGGAGGCCGAGGTGGGAAGATTGTGCCAGGAGTTTGAGACCAGTCTGGGCAGCATTGCAAGCCCTCATCTCTACAAAAAATACAAAAATCAGCCAGGCATGGTCGCACAGGCTTGTAATCCCAGCCACTTGGGAGGCTGAGGCATTAGGATTGCTTGAGCCCAGGGGGTCAAGGTTGTGGTGAGTGGTGATCATATCATCGCACTCCAGCCTGGACAACAGAGTGAAATTCCAATTAAAAAACAACAAAAAATTTTTTTAAAAGAAAGCGATTGATAATCACACCAAATCATTGGGTTGTTAGGAAGCAAAATGTTATTTCATGCAGCTTATTAGGTAATATTTATTAAGCATAATGATGTAGGGGGAGTGTGACCTTTGCTATCAAACCTTATCCTAGAACATTATGCAAAAGTACGTGTAGCTCCTCATATTCTTTTTTTTACTGATCATAAATGTCAAACTCCTTTCACAACACTGTCCGCTTCCAGGTATAGCTAGATACTCCTTCCCCACTCCCAGACTGATTCAGGTAACTATTGCTGATTTAGTATATTGCAAGTGCTTCTTTACATGTCATCCTCAATAAGCTGTAAGTCTCACAGGAGCGGAGTTGGCTCTTCTTTGTATTCCCATCATCTAGCAGAGGGTTTGGCACATAATACACATTGAGTAAGTGCTTACTTCACATTTAATTTGTTCTTCTGATGAAATCATCTTGCAAGATTTTCATTTAAAACTAAGAAAGTGGCCAGGCATGGTGGCTCATGCCTATAATCCCAGTTCTTTGGGAGGCTGAGGTGAGAGGATTACCTGAGCCCAGGGGTTCAAGACCAGCCTGGGCAATTTGGTGAGAGCTCGTCTCTACAATAAATCATGAAAAATTAGCCAGGCATGAAGGTGCATGCCTGTAGTTCCAGCTACTTGGAAGGCTGAGGCAGAAGGATCACTAAGCAGGTTGAGGCTGCAGTGGCCATGTGTGCCACTGCACTACAGCCTGGGCAATAGAGTGAGACTCCAACTCAAAACAAACAAAACTAAGACACTACATGCTTATTAGAATGGCTAAAAAGGCTGGGCACAGTGGCTCAGCCTGTAATCCCAGCACTTTAGGAGGCCGAGTTGAGAGAATTGCCTGACCCTTGGGGTTTGAGACCAGCCTGGGCAACTTGGTGAGACCTTGTCTCTACAATAAATCACAGAAACTAACTGGGCATGGTAGCATGCGTCTATAATTCCAGCTACTTGGAAGGCTGAGACGGAAGGATCACCTAAGCCCAGCAGGTTGAGGCTTCAGTGGCCATAAGTGTGCCACTGCCTTCCAGCCTGGGTGACAAGAGTGAGACTCCAACTCAAAAAAAAGAATGGCTGAAAAAAATTAAAGCCCTGACAATTCCAAATGCTGATGAGGAAGTAGAACAACCAGAACTCTCATAAATTGCTAGTGGGAATGCAAAAAGGTACAGCCACTTTGGAAAAACAGTTTAGCTGTTTCTTATAAAGTTATATATACACTTAGCCACATGACCTAGTAGTCTGATTCCCAAGTATTTACCCAAGATAAATAAAAACACATGTCCACACAAAAACCTGTAATGGATGTTTATAACAACTTTATAAAACAATTTTATTCATAATCTCCAAAAACTGGAAACAACCCAAATGTCCATAAACTGGTAAATGAATAAACAATTTGTGGTATACCCATATAATGGAATATTATTCAGCAATAAAGTACTGATGCATGCTATAACACAGATGAACCTTGAAAACATTATAAATGAAAGAAGTCAGTCACAAAAGATCACATATTGTGTTATTCCATTGATATTAAATGTCCAGAATAAGCAAATTATTCATAGCGATAAAAAAATAGATTGGTCAAGCTGGGCTCGGTGGCTCAGCCTGTAATCCCTTGGGAGGCTGAGGTGAGTGGACTGCCTGAGCCCGCGGATTCGAGACCCACCTGAGCAACTTGGCGAGACCTCATCTCTACGATAAATCAAAAAATCAGCCGGGCATGGTAACGCACGCCTGTAATTCCAGCTACTCGGAAGGCTGAGGCGGAAGGATCGTCGGAGCCCAGCAGGTCGAGGCTGCGGTGGCCGGGAGTGGCCACTGCACTCCAGTCTGGGTGACCGAGTGAGACTCCAACTCAAAAAAAATAAATAAAATAAATAAATAATAGATTGGTCATTGCCTATGGCTGGGGTAATTGGGCAAAATGGGAATTGACTATTAATGGGTGAAGTAACAAAAATGTTCTAGAATTAGAGTGGCAATTGACACACAATTTGTAAACATACTAAAAACCACTGTATTTTACACTTTAAAAGGGTGAACTTCATGGTATGTGAATTATATCTACATTATATTTAAATAAATAAAGCTATTATTTTTTTTAAAACTTCTCTAAGGTTCCAATAGGAACTATGATACTACCTGTAAATCATCTACTTTAGTTATAAGACAAAAAAGACCCATTAACTTTTCTTTTTAAGAAATGAGGTCTCACTATGTTGCCCAAGCTAGATTCGAACTCCTGGGCTCAAGCAATCCCCCTACATCAGTCTCCTGAGAATTTCTTTGAGCTATGACCCGAGGAAGCAAAGTCTTGACTCCAGCTGCTCCTTTCAAAAGCCACTAAAGGACCCAGGTAATTAAACCTAAACCAGAAGCAGTAAAACTCAATAACAACCCTGATGCCTGTCAAATAACTAATGCCATCTATCATCACATATATGATCCCCCAGGAGCATTAACTATTTCACACAAACAGCATCTTCTCATGTCTCATGTTGCTTCTGATGAGTTTTTTTTTAACCTAGAGATTCTTATCTTAGAGTGGTGTGTTGTGTCTTACAGAGACGCAGCTCATCCCATTTATGACCAAGGTATGTTTTAAGAACAACGTAGCATCTAATCATAATCTACAACATCTCCCTAGAACTATCACGGAGCCACAAAAGACACCTCTAAGTCTGCCCTGCTGCTGTTCATTTCAATGGCTGTTTGAATTGAGTGGTTGGGTGAGGAAATATGCAGCAGAATTCGCAGATTCGCCAGAATCTGACAGGGGCCGCGACGTGAACGCTTCTGCTGTGGCCCCCTGTTACCCTCTTTTCCCTTGGATTTAGGAACTGAACAGCAGCTTTTACACAAATAGCTGTGGCACTGAAAGCAATAAAACAACAACTGCCAACCGGGGCTACCAGCCTTCTAGGGTTCTTCCCCCTTTCAGAAACCACCAGGTGATGCCCTGCCCAGCGTACACACAGATGAAGAGCTGTGGACTATGGCTCTTCACTGTCACTCCCTGGTCACCACTGGAGAAGTCACCAATGCACGGGTGTACATATTTTTAGAAGGGAAGCTGGTAATTTCCAGAGAAATTCACACCAAGTTGATGGGCTGGGACCAGAGAAACAGAAACATTACCTATTTCTCAGTTTCAAATCCCTCTCTTTTAGTGAAAGGAAAAGGGTAAAAAAATCAAAAGCCCCTTGAATCTCAAGTACATTGTACAATTCTGATTCCAGATTATAAGAGACAAAATTAGACAAATTACAAAAATGGATGATGTAAATATATTCAAAAGCCAAACTGTCTTAACTACTTTTAAAGCTTCATCATTTTTTACTTTGAACAGGCTTACTCCCTACTGCCTGAATCCATCCCTACCATAAATTAATGGCTGTTTTTTTCTTTTTTTTTTTTTTGAGTTGAACTCTCACTCTGTCACCCAGGCTGGAATGCAGTAGCATGCTCACAGCCACCGCAGCCTCAACATGCTGGGCTCAGGTGATCCTTCCACCTCAGTCTTTCAAATAGCTGGAACTACAGGCGCGCGTTACCACACTCGGCTAATTTTTTTTTTTTTAATTGTAGAAACGAGGTCTTGCCAAGTTGTCCTGGCTGGTCCCGAACCCCTGAGCTCAGGCAATCCTCTTGCCTCAGTCTCCCAAAGTGCTGAGATTACAGGTATGTGCCACCGCACCCAGCAATGCTGATTTTTTTTTTTTAAAGCTACCAATTTGCTTCTGGGGAGAGGGAAATGGTTGTGTGTATTGTTTTCCATAACAAGCCTTTGGCCTAAGTCACAGCTACTTGATAATGGATAACTGGTATGTGCCAGACCCTGTACTGATGAGTACTGTACTGGAATTATCTCATCTAACTTTTACCTCTGTCCCATGAAGTTGATATTACAGTCTCTTACAGATGAGGAAATGAAATATTAAACTCGGTTCTTAATACAAATCAGGTATCCTTGTAGAAGGCTAACCACACACTATTTGTTATATAAGCATTCCAAGAAGAAAAAAACATTTGTAAGTATTTAACCTATGTTCCATTTCAATGTTACCACATTTAAGAGAGGAACAAGCTAAAGCACCTAAAATTTAAAACATTTACATTTATTAAAATATTTTATATTTAGGGGCTGAAAATTTTTATTAACATACAGCCGACATCATTCTAGAAATGACACTTTAAGGTACTTTCAAGAGCATAAAGCAAAATGCAATTAATTAGACTAAGGAAGGCTCAGTCAGATTTCCCAAAATGACTATATCACAGAATTTTTTTTCAAAAGACAGCTTTCTTTATTACTTTCAAATGTTAGTGCTAACAATATTTTGCCAAGTATGCTAAGAGCAATTTTACTCTTTTATTTATTTATTTATTTTTTGAGTCAGAGTCTCACTCTGTTACCCAGGCTAGAGTACAGTGGCACACTCACAGCCACCACACCTTTGATCTGCTGGGCTCAGGCGATCCTTCCACCTCACCCTTCCAAGTAGCTGGAACTACAGGCATGCACCACCATACCCCGGCTAATTTTTCTTAATTTATTGTAGAGATGAGGTCTCACCAAGTTGCCCAGGCTGGTCTCAAACCTGGGGGCTCAGGCAATCCTCTCACCTTGACCTTTCAAAGTGCTGGGATTATAGCCATGAGCCACCATGCTGGGCTTTTTTTTTTTTTTTTTAATTGTAGAGATGTGGGTCTCATCAAGTTGCCCAGGCTGGTCTCGAACCCGTGGGCTCAGGCAATCACTTCGGCCTCCCAAAGTGCTAGGATTATAGGCATGAGCCATCACACCTGGTCTGCTATTTTACTCTGTATTTGTTCCACATATATTTATTGGAAACTCAAATACGCCAATGATTAAATATAAAAAGATTAAGTGAGCCAGGTGCAGTAGCTCAGCCTGTAATCCCAGCACTTTGGGTCATGGAGGCAAGAGGATTGCTGAGCCCGGAGGTTCGAGACCAGCCTGGGCAACTTGGTGAGACCTCTTCTCTACAATAAATAAAAAAATATTAGCCAGGCGTGGTAGCGCACACCTGTAGTTCCAGCTACTTGGAAGGCTGAGGCAGAAGGATCACCTGAGCCCAGCAGGTCGAGGCTGTGGTGGCCGGGAGCATGCCACTATACTCCAGCCTGGGTGACAGAGTGAGACTCTGACTCAAAAAAAAAAAAAAAAAGATTAAGTGAAGCATAATCTCTGTCCATGCATAGTTTCTGTCCACAAGAAGCTAGCAATCTAGTTAACAGATAATTATTATTATAATGCAATAATGATAACGTAAAATAATACTAATGATAATGCAATGACAGAGTCATGTGCTGGGAATTACAGGAACACAAGGCAAAGGACTCAAAAAGGTTTTCAGAAAACAGGCCAGAGGCACAGGCCCAGCTTTCTCAAGGAACATGGAAAGACCCTAGTCGGGTGCGGGGGCTCATGCCTGTAATCCCAACACTTTAGGAGGCCGAGGCGAGAGGATTGCCTGAGTCCAGGGATTCGAGACCAGCCTGAGCAACGTGGAGAAAGCTTGTCTCTACAATAAATCAAAAAATCAGCCAGGTGTGGCGGCACATGCCTGTGGTTTCAGCTGCTTGGAAGGTTGTGATTGAAGGATCACCTGAGTCCAGTAGGTCAAAGCTGCGATGGCCATGGGCGTGCCACTGCACTCCAATCTGTGCGACAGAGACTCTGACTAAAAAAAAAAAAAAAAATCTATGGAGGCTGAAATGAGATAAGACTAGTTTATAAATAGCAGGTTTTTCTATTAAATATATTCTCACCAAATCCTTGATGACTATTAGCCTTAAATCTTTTCCCTGGTATTCAACCATGGGGATTTATAGGGGAATATTACCATTATCTGCTGAGTTGGACAAGCAAACATTCCTTCTCCAGCACACTAATGCTACACAGAATCTAATTGCCTCCTATTACCTTTTATTTATGGAGTCCTTACACCTCATAAAGCGTTTTCACAGACATCTCTGCTCATCTGAAGCTCATTAAGGTGTTCTTTTCAGCCTTACTTAGCATGCCCTATCCCACTTCAATATATCCCAGAACCCTTCTACTCTTATTAAATCACCAGCAGGACTATCGGAAACTCTTGAAATTAAATAATAACAGAACTGATGGATATTGGCTATGTGCCCAGTACTGTTTTAAGCCCCTTTATATGTTTTGCCTTATTTCCTTTTCACAAAATCCTATGGATGTAAATACTACTATCCCCATTTTACACATGAGAAAATTGAGGCACAAAGATGTCACATAGATGTCTGACCAGGATTCAAACTCAGGCAATGTAGAGCCTTAATATCACTCTGTCCTTCTGCCTCTAAGTTGAGAATTGTTCCTAGTTAAAAATTCTCATTTCGGGGTGGGATTGGCAATAGAGGGAAATTGCCAGGGAAGGGGAGGGGCACACCTCATCAACAAGGGTACCTGCATAATCAACGTTTGTATACCTAACACTAAATTGTACCCTACATCTTTATAATTTAAAAAAAAAAATCTCATTTCTGGCTGGGTTTAGCATAGTGGCTCACACCTATAATCAGCACTTTGGGTGGCTGAGGCAGAAGGATTACTGGAGTCCAAGAGTACAAGACCCGCTAGGACAACATAGAGAAACCTCATCTCTACAAAAAAATTTAAAAATTAGTCATGCTGGCACAGGCCTGGAGTCCCAGCTACTCAAGATGCTGAGATGATGGGACTGGCTGAGCCCAGGAGGTCAAGGCTGCTGTGAGCCATGATCATGTTGCTGCACTCCAGTTCGGGCAACAGAGTGATACCTCAACTCAAAAAAAAGAAACAATTATCATTTCTGTTACTGTCTAGCCATTATCTTTCTCCTCATCCTGGTATGGGGCATGTGAATGTAAAATAGAAATGTAACAGCCGGGTGTGGTGACTCACGCCTGTAATCCCAGCACTTTGGAAGGCAGAGGGAGAGGACTACCTGAGTCCAGGAGTTTGAGACCAGCCTGGGCAAGTAGGTGAGACCTCATCTCTACAATAAATTAAAAAATTAGCCAGGCATGGTGGGGTGTGCCTGTGGTTCCAGCTACTTCGAAGACTGAGGCGGAAGGATCACTTGAACACAGCAAGTCGAGGCTGCAGTGGCCGTGAGCGTGCCATTGCACTCCAGCCTGTACAATAGAGTGAGACTCCTACAAGAAAGAAAGAAAGAAAGAGAGGGAGGAAGGGAGAGAAGAGAGACAGAGAGAGACAGAGAGACAGAGAAAGAGAGAGAGAGAGAGAAAGAGAGAGAGAGAGAGAGAGAGAGAAAGAGAGAAAGAGCCAGGTGCAGTGGCTCACACTTGTAATCCCAATACTTTGGAAGGTGGAGGTCATAGGATTGTCTGAACCCTTGGGTTCAAGACTCACCTGGACAACTAAGCAAAACCTCATCTCTACAGTAAATTTAAAAATTAGCCGGGCTCAGTGGCTCAGCCTGTAATCCCGCACCTTGGGAGGCTGAGGTGAGTGGATTGCCTGAGCCCGCGGGTTCGAGACCCGCCTGGGCAACTTGGCGAGACCTCAACTCTACAATAAATCAAAAAATTAGCTGGGCATGGTAGTGTGTGCCTGTAGTTCCAGCTACTTGGAAGGCTGAGGCGGAAGGATCGCCAGAACCCAGCAGGTGGAGGCTGTGGTGGCCGGGAGCGGCCACTGCACTCCAGTCTGGGCGACAGAGTGAGACTCCGACTCAAAAAAAAAAAAAAAAAATTATCCAGGCGTGGGGGCACATGTCTGTAGTTCCTGCTACTTGGAAGGCTGAGGTGGAAGGATCGCCTGAACCCAGCAGGTCAAGGCTGTGGTGGCCGTAAGCATGCCACTGCACTCCAACCTGGGCGACAGAGTGAGACTCCCACCCAAAAACAGAGGAAAAAAAAAAAAAGAAATGTACCTTCTCATGTTGTTTCTTAGTCATTAAGCTGAGCTCCACAGCGACAAAGAAAAAGCAAAAGCATGGATAATTCCAAAGCACTTTTTCAGTTTATAATTTTAAATCTCTCTCCTAGATCTATTAAAAGACTCAAAAAGCTGATTTCTTTTTTTTTTTTTTTGAGTCAGAGTCTCACTCCGTCACCCAGGCTGAACCGCAGTGGTATGCTCAGGGTTACAGCAGCCTTGACCTGCTGGGCTCAGGTGATCCTTCTGCCTCAGCCTTCCAAGTAGCTGGGACTATAGGCATGTGCCACCATGCCCAGTTAAGTTTTTGATTTACTGTAGAGACAAGGTCTCTCCAAGTTGCCAGGGCTGGTCTCAAACCCCTGGTCTCAGGCAATCCTCTCACCTTGGCCTCCCAAAGTGCTGGGATTATAGCCGTGAGCCACTACGCCTGGCCAAAGCTGATGTTTTACTTCAATTTGTGTATCAAACCCTATTTTGAGGAAATAGTCTACTAAAGTAATTTGCTTAGGAAAGTAAAGTAAGACCTCCTTTCAAGGTACAGCCATCTGAAAGTTATTAAACTAATTCAATTTATGAAAACTAATTATATTCTGAAATGCCGTGGAAACATTTATTTCCTAAAAAGTGAGTTATGAACATAAATAAATATATAAACATAAATGCATGTTTAAGAATAAATACAACCAGCTTGGACAACATTGCGAGACCTTGTCGCTACAATAAATTAAAAAATTTCCCTGGCATGGTGACACATGCCTGTAGTTCCAGACACTTGGAAGGCTGAGGCAGAAGGATCGCCTGAGCCCAGCAGGTCAAGGCTGCAGTGGCCATGAGCGTGTCACTGCACTCCAGCCTGGGTGACAGAGTAAGACTCTGACTCCAAAAAAAAAAAAGAATACATACATATTACTCTTTCTGGACAGTACTATCACCAGAATACATTAAGCCTTTCTAGAGTAAGAACACTGGAAGTACTATGACTGTCTTCCTTTAAGAGCCTATTGGGTACATATTCCAAAAGTAAGATCTCAAAAGAGCAATTTTAAGGTACAATTTTAGGGAGAAAAAAAGAGAGAGGAGCCATAAAGAAGTGAAAAGGAAAAAGCAGGCAGAACTCGCTGTTTATAGAACCATATGCCCAAGATAACCAGTGTTTTCTCTGGGATAACCAGTGGTAGCCAGAATTATAACGCTCTGCTGCTCTACAGTTAGATAAAAGTAAAAAGACATCAATCACAGCACACTGTAGGCACTCAAATTCCAATTGAATTAATCAGACATGTTACTTAACCTCCTGTGAATGAGTTTTCCTATATGAAAAATGTGAAAACAATAATGCCCACCTTACATGAATGTTATGAGGCACACGTGAATGCAGTCATAAAGCATGGAATGGAAGTTCAGAATGAATGTTAATTCTATTTTCATGAACAGGTAATCATGAACCAAAGTAAAAGGCATGATTTATAGGCAGCAAACTATGGAACTGTGAAAAAGGCAAGTGGCAGATAAATTGCATTCAACTAAGTGGAACTGAAAGTATATGAAAAATGGACAACAGCCGGGCTTGGTGGCTCAGCCTGTAATCCCGCGCCTTTGGGAGGCTGAGGTGAGTGGATTGCCTAAGCCTGCGGGTTCAAGACCCGCCTGGGCAGCGAGACCTCATCTCTACAATAAATCAAAAAATCAGCCGGGCGTGGTAGCGCATGCCTGTAATTCCGGCTACTTGGAAGGTTGAGGCGGAAGGATCGCCGGAGCCCAGCAGGTCAAGGCTGCGGTGGCCAGGAGCGGCCACTGCACTCCAGTCTGGGTGACAGAGTGAGACTCCAAATCAAAAAAAAAAAAAAAAAAGAAAAAATGGACAGCAATTATTTTGAAATAATGGAGGATAGGAAAGTTGCTAGAGACCAAATGGAGGAGAAAAAAATCTCTCTCAATCTCTCTCTCTCTCTCTCTCTCTCTCTCTCACACACACACACACACACACACACACACACACACACACACACACACACACTTTAAGGGGTAATACATGAACTACTGAACAATTTGTAGTCCCTTGAAAAATGGAAGATATAAGCAAAATTAATGAATATATAGTGTTTTTAAAAATACTCATTTGAGCTGGGTGCAGTGGCTCCCTAAGTGCCTCTAATCCCAGCACTTAGGGAGGTGGAGGCGAGAGGACTTCCTGAGCCCATAGGTTCGAGACCAGCCAGGGCAACTTGATGAGACCTCATCTCTACAATAAATCAAGAAAAATTCGCCAGGCAAGGTGATGCACACCTGTAGTTCCAGCTACTTGGAAGGTTGAGGCAGAAGGATCACCTGAGCCTAGCAGGTCAAGGCTGTGGTGGCCGTGAGTGTTAGTTACCACTGCACTCCAGCCTGGGCAACAAAGTGAGACTCCAAATCAAAAAAAAAAAAAAATAAAAGGGACACGCTAATGGAAGACCACAGATTTATGCATGGAAGTTAGAAATGAAACAGAAACCACAAGTTGCAAAACTACACTATGACTCATAGTACAGATAAACTGCCACATCATGACATGGAACACAAACTACCTAAAATCAAATTGCTTTAAACGACAGCTCAAACACTTATGTTCTAAAGCTGCATACCTTCACTGTCCAATATGGCAGACTCTATCTACATGTGGTTACTGAACACTTGGAATGTTGCTAGAACAAACTGAAATGTGTTGTAGATGTAAAATACGCACTGAATTTTGAAGACTTAGTATGAAAAATGTTGAAGAATCTTTTGTATACAGTGGGTTAAATAAAATATATTGTTAAAATTAATTGTGCCTTTTAAACTTTTTAAATCTACTACTACAAAATTTAAAATTACCTATGTGGCTTGTAGTCTCTTTCTTTGGGCAGCACTGCTATAGACAAGTAGATTTATCAATAACTCTGCTGAAATTCCTGTGTTCCAAAGTTAAGATCACTGACCATTCCTACAACATGGCCAGTTTACAAATTTAACCAATCCCAGCCCAGATCTTGCTTATGAACTTCTGCCCTAAAACCACCCTGTGAGTAAGCCCAAGCCCCAAGACCTTAAAGGCACCCTAACTTCTCCTCTCCTAAGATATGCCTGAGACTTTGTCCTGGTGACGTTGCTCAGCAAGCTTAGGCAACTCAGCTCTGTCAGATCAACAGGCTTACCCAGTGGCCTTTGGTATGGGGCTTTTACACGTGTCAATAACAGGAGTTGTAAAATGAAGTAATTTGTGCTGAGGATGCATTAGGTTTGACAAACAGAAACAATAAAGTTCAGTTAGAAAAAAAGGTAATTTATAAATAAGTTATTCTTCCCAGTGAACTAAATTGCCTACATTAAAATCCACACTTGTAGCAATCTTCCTAACTTTGAAAGATCAAATCATATGAACCCTAAGGTTCCTGGTATGACAGAGTAGGAGACTGTAAGATCAATTTAGAAACAACAGGCATAATACATCAACTTCAATGAAAGCATAATCTTAAGAATGGGCTAGAAATACGACCTAAATTTTTAGACTTTGTAGAACACATTTTTATGATTTGACACTCAACTCCTGAGTCTTTTTTTTGAGTCAAAGTCTCACTCTGTCACCCAGGTTGAAGTGCAGTGGCACAATCACAGCCATTGCAACCTCGACCTGCTTGGCTTAGGTGATCCTTCTGCCTCAGCCTTTCAAGTAGCTGGAATCACAGACAAGCACCACCACGCCCAGCTAATTTTTTGATTTACTGTAGAGACGAGGTCTCACCAAGTTGCTCAGGCTGATCTCAAACCCTTGAACTCAGGCAATTCTCTCCTCTCTGTCTCCTAAAGTTGGATTACAGGTGTGAGCCACTGCGCCTGGCTCTGACTGGGTCTTTAAAGGAGAAGTGGGTGGATTTTAGGTGAGACACAAAACAAACAAGGCCATTCCACTACTTTTTCTTCAGTCTCAGAACTCAGGGGAATACCATTTTATTTTATTTTATTTTTGAGGTGGAGTCACACTCTGTCGACCAGACTGGAGTGCAGTGGCCACTCCCAGCCACCGCAGCCTCGACCTGCTGGGCTCCAGCGATCCTTCCGCCTCAGCCTTCCAAGTAGCTGGAACTACAGGCGCGCGCTACCAGGCCCGGCTAGTTTTTTTTTTTTATTTATTGTAGAGATGAGGTCTCGCCAAGTTGCCCAGGCGGGTCTCGAATCCACGGGCTCAGGCAATCCACTCACCTCAGCCTCCCAAAGGCGGGGGATTACAGGCTGAGCCACCGAGCCCGGCTGGGAATACCATTTTAAAGTCCATTAACTAGGGTAAATCTCCAAGTCTAGAGTTGATAATAATATGGCAAATTAGCTGAATTCCACCAAGACTCCCCAGTACAGAGTGAATTATACCCTGTCATTTTGACTCTAATCAATGGCCAGATTTAAACTCCAGAATTGCAGAAATATAGGCCATATTTATGAAAAGCTAAATTTATCCGCAAAACACTAAGCAGAAAACCATACATATGACTCAATTTTCAACTGGTTTTTTTTTAATATATATATTTTTTTGAGTTGGAATCTCACTCTGTCACCTAGGTTAGAGCGCAGTGGCATGACCACAGCCACTGAAGCCTTGACCTGCTAGCCTCAGGTGATCCTTCTTGTCTCAGCCTTCCAAGCAGCTAAAACTACAGGTACATGCCAACATGTCTGGCTAATTTTTTTGATTTATTATAGAGACAAGGTCTCATCAAGTTGCCCAGGCTGGTATCAAACCCCTGGGCTCAGGCAATCGTCTTGTCACTGCCTCCCATGAGCGGTGGCTCGTGCCTGTGCTGGGACCACAGGCATGAGTCACCGCACCTGACCTCAATTTTCAACATTTTACCATTGCACACATATCCATCTTAAGCAATACACAAACATTTTCACTTACTCTCAAACAGTCACCCATCCCACCTGCTATCGTATGAATGTCCCCCAAAATTCATGTGTTGAAACTTAATCCCCAGTATGTTGATATTAAGATGCGAGTGGCCTTTGGAAAGTGATTAAGTAATGAGGGCACAAATGGATTAGTGCCTTATAAAAGGGCTATAGGGAACTAGCTTAGGCCCTTTTGCCCTTCTGTCCCTTCTGCCATGTGAGGACACAGCATCTCCACCAGAGGACATAACAAGGTACCATCTTGGAAGTAGAGAACAGCCCTGACCAGACACCAATCTACCTGTAACTGGATCTTGGATTTTTCAGCCTCCAAAACTGTGAGGAAATAGATTTCTGTTCTTTATAGATGATCCAGTCCATAGTACTTTGCTTCAGCAGCCCAAACAGACTAAGACTCAAACTTATTTTAACCATTTCTTTTCAACTTTACCAGTGTTCCCAACATCAGTAACTTAAAATATATTTTTTAAATAAAGACAACTATGGAATACTAATTACAGAATATCAGAATAAAAATCTTTCCCAACCTGAAAGCCATACATTGATGACAAAAACCACTGTGGTAGCATCTATATATTCACGCCTTTATTTTTATTTTTATTTTTTTGAGTAGGCGTCTCACTCTGTCACCCAGGTTGGAGGGCAGTGGCATGCTCCTGGCCACTGCAATCTCTACCTGCTGGGCTCAGGTGATCCTTCCGCCTCAGCCTTCCTAGTAGCTGGAACTACAGGCACGTGCCACCACACCCGGCTAATTTTTTTTATTTATTGTAGAGATGAGGTCTCACCAATTTGCCCAGGCTGGTCTCGAACCTGGGGGCTCAGGCAATTCTCTCATCTCGGCCTCCCAAAGTGCTAAAATTATAAGCATGAGCCACCACACCCAGCCCTATTAACGCCTTTATTTGGTTTATCAATATGAAGATCCACAATCAATTTTGCAACTTTGGCAGCTTTCCTTTAATTCTCAGCATGCTTCTCAAGTCTCTCTCTATAATAAGTTAGTATTTAAGAAATCCAATTAAATTCATATTAATAAAACATAATTACACATGATCACTGACAAAACAGTATTCCACAATCAAACAGAAATTTTGACTTTTAGACCATTAACACTACATTCCCATTACTTGGTCTACTGAAAATGTCCCCTATTCAGTCATTAAAGGGTACACGGAGGCTACTACACTCCAGCCTGTTGACAGAGTAAGACTCAGACTCAAAAAAAAAAAGTGGGGGAAGGTGTATAGAGCTGGGCGTGTTGGTTCACGCCTGTAATCCCAGCACTTTGGGAGGCTGAGGCAAGAGGATTGCCTAAGCCCAGGGGTTTGAGACCAGCCTGGGCAAATTTGGCAAGACCTTGTCTCTACAATAAACCAAAAAATTAGCCAGGCATGGTGGCGTGTACCTGTGGTTCCAGCTACTTGAAAGGCTGAGGTGGAAGGATCGACTAAGCCCAGCAGGTGGAGGCTATGGTGGCCGTGAACGTGCCACTGCACCAGCCTAGGTAACAGAGTGAGACTCCAACTCAAAAAATAAATAAATAAAAAATAAAGGGTGCACGGATATGTGTGTATATACATGTATGCATATGTATATATTAATAAAAGAGAGAGACGTGGGCATGTGCTTTGTTGTTTAGTAGAGATGGAGTCTTGCCATGTTGTTTGGGTTAGCCTTGAACTCCTGGACTCAAGCAATCCTCCTGTTTCATCTTCCAGAAGTACTGGAATTAAAGGCGTGAGCCACCACAATCAGTCAAGATATGTGTTTTTGTTTGTTTGTTTGAGTCAGAGTCTCATTCTGTCACCCAGGTTGGAGTGCGGTGGCATGCTCACAGCCACCACAGCCTCAACCTATTAGGCTCAGGCAATCCTTCCATCTCAGCCTTCCAAGTAGCTGGAACCACAGGCATGCGCCACCATGCCCAGCTAATTTTTTGATTTATTGTAGAGTCCCTGTCTCACCAAGTTGCCCAGGTTGGTCTCGAACCCCTGAACTCAGGCAATCCTCTTGCCTCGGTCTCCCAAAGTGCTAGGGTTACAGGGTTGAGCCACCATGCCTGGCACTTCCCTACTTTTTTTTTTTTTTTTTTTGAGTTGGAGTCTCACTCTGTCACCCAGGCTAGAGTGCAGTAGCACGCTCATGGCCACTACAGCCTCGACCCGCTGGGTTCAGGAGATCCTTCCGCCTCAGCCTTCCAAGTAGCTGGAGCTACAGGCACATGCCACCACGCCTGGCTGATTTTTTGATTTATTGTAGCGATGACATCTCGCCAAGTTGCCCAGACTGGTCTCGAACCCCTGGGCTTAGGCAATCCTCTCACCCTGGCCTCCCAAAATGCTGGGATTATAGGCGTAAGCCACCACGCCCAGCCCCTCTCAATACTTTCAATGACCAGGGTCCTCCTTGGAGAATGGTGTTGGAAGCACAGTGTGTCAGCAAGTTTTAGGTAGAGAAATCCACGTAGGAAAGGAACAGAGCAGCCTGAACGTAATGTTTTAAGCATAACAGAGCTCATCTTACATTCCCTCATACACTCCAGGCCATTGGTCAGCAGTCCTGATAATATTTTCCTTTGTAAGGTTTCTCTTACAATTATACCTTCCTGGATCTGTGCTAAGCCTAAGATGACTGTGATAGCCCTTCCATCAGCCTCCCTGACGCCAAGCTACACTGTGGCTGGCACAAATAGTTTTCCAATCCACCTGCCCAGTCTTTCTAAACATATATTTTTATCGAATTCCTAGCCTGACCTTGCTCTTCAGGACTACCTCTTGCCTGCAGGAGAATCCACATTCCTCAACCAGACATTCACAACTCTCTCACTATCTTGATAAGCATCATCAGTATTAGTCTAACTCTAGACTCCTTTTGTATCCTCACCCTTATTTTTATCTCATCTTTCTCAACTTCTTCTAATCTTTGAGTATGTTATCTTGCAGTATGGCATATACAAAGGCATCTTAAATGTTTTTTAAAACCAAATGGAGCTGGCTGGTGTCTCACTTCTGTAATCCCAGCACTTTGGGAGGAGGAAACAAGAGGATTGCCTGAGCTCAGGAGTTCGAGACCAGCCTGAGCAACATGGTGAGACTTCATCTCTACAATAAATAAAAAAATTAGTTGGGCATGGTGGCACACACCTGTGGTTCCAGCTACTTGGAAGGCTAAGGCAGATTCCCATTCCATTTAGCCAAATCCTATCTACCTTTTTTATAAAACCATTCTAGGCCAAATTATTCTTGCCCCTCCTTGACTATTCCCAGCAACTAAAACATCACACAACCTGGTACTTGCTTTCATAAGATTTTGTAGCTCATGTGTCAGTTCCTGAGGGCAGGACTCAGATCATTTGTTTCATCCACAATACCTAATACAAGTCCAAGTATATACCTCATAAGTACTTGTTGAATTCAAACTCCAGTTAATAGCACTGACATATATAACACACATGGGAATGCCTATAGATTATTATAAAGTGATATAACATATAAGAGTATATAAGAATTTGCACGGTATGGATGTTTTCTACAGCTGTCTCCTCAGAACACAGATCTATAGTACACACCTTCTGTATAGGTTGTCTTCTTACAACACTGACTATTGTGAGAAGTCATCAGACTGGAACATTAATAATATATGCAATGCAAATTATGCTGAACACACTTTCTTTGATGGTTTAGAACAAACATAAAATGTCTTAGGGGCATCATGAATATTATGATAATGCCACAAGAGATTAAAAGATTGGGTTTTGAACCTGCTTACGACACTCACTAGAAGAAACTTCTTAATATAAATCCCTGATGTCAGCTTGTTTGCCTATGGCTTGCTTACATAAAAGGAATATAAAATGGGCAATTGCTTAACTTCCTGGACAACATAAAATGGCTGCCTTTCTGAATATTTAATTATTGTAACAAAAGCTGAAGCATCCTTTTACCTAGCTTTGTCCTCTTTGCTGAAATCTTCTTTATTGTCTTTCAATGTCCTTTGACGTCTCAGTATTCAATACATTCTCTATTATTCATGTCCCTCTAACAGAATGTGTCATCTCAACCCTCTCGTCTGCTTCAGCCTTCCATTATACCCCACAAAGTGAAGGAATAGATTCACTGTCAAGAGATTTTTCTGCCTCTCCTGCTTACCTCGGGTCTTGAATTTTTGACATTAAGCTATAATTTCCTATAAGTCTTTTTCTATGTTTCACATTTAACAGAATCTCAGCCTAAATTAGACTACCAACTATCCCATGACACTTTCAAAGGAAAATCTTGTGTTATACCTGCGTGATTCACCCACCTTAAAATATTTACTCTGGGCCATTGCCTTACTAGACTCTGGTGAGGCTATGTGCTCTTGGATCTATGGCCACCTCCATGTTTCCTGGCTATGCCCCTGTCCCTTACCTTGAGGAGACGAATCTCTTCTCCCCTCTCTCTAATTTACCTTCTAAATAAACTATATTTTCAGCCAGGCTCAGTGGCTCAGCCTGTAATTGTGTGCTTTGGGAGACTGAGGTGAGTGGATTGCCTGAGTCCGTGGGTTCGAGACCCGCCTGGGCAACTTGGCGAGACCTCATCTCTACAATAAATCAAAAAAATTAGCTGGGTGTGGTAGCACGCGCCTGTAGTTCCCGCTACTCGGAAGGCTGAGGCGAAAGGATCGCCGGAGCCCAGCAGGTCGAGGTTGCGGTGGCCAGGAGCAGCCACTGCACTCCAGTCTGGGTGACAGAATGAGACTCCAACTCAAAAAAAAAGTAGATATTCAAATACTTAAGTATCTACTATAGTTGAAGCTTTCCGAGTAGCCGGAATTACAGGCGCGCGCTACCATGCCCGGCTGATTTTTTGATTTATTGTAGAGATGAGACCTCGCTGCCCCGGCGGGTCTCGAACCCGCGAGCTCAGGCAATCCACTCACCTCAGCCTTCCAAAGGCACGGGATTACAGGCTGAGCCACCGAGCCCGGCTTAAGCTGATTTTATACCAAAAGAAACAAAATAGCCTGGTGCAATGTCTCATGCCTGTAATCCCAGCACTTTGGGAGTCCTAGGCAGAGGATTGCTTGAGTCTAGGAGTTCAAGACCAGCCTAGGCAACACAGCAAGACCCAGTCTCTAAAAGAGGGGGGAGGGAGGAAGAGAAGGAGGGAGGGAGAGAGAAAATAATAGATGATGGTTAGGTTTCCACTCTAGCCTATAAGTAGAAAGTTGGTTACAAACTAAACAAACAAAATCTACATCCTCTAGCCAACATTGTTTCTGTGTGAAAACCTCAGGGCCTAAAGCACCTCTCTCTATAAGTTGAAAGTCTCTAGAGCCCGTGCAGCTGTCCCCCACCCTATAAACTGACAAACCCTACCCCTTCCCTCAGCCATACTCTCTACTTCTTTCATTGGGTCACAATATTAGGAATTAAAAAAAAATAGAAATAGACCTTCTGGTTGGGCATGGTGGCTAAAGGCTGTAAACTCAGCACTTTGGGAGGCTGAGGCAAGAGGATTGCCTGAGTCCAGGGGTTCAAGACCAGCCCGGGCAACTTGGCAAGACCTCGTCTCTACAGTAAATCAAAGAATTAGCTGGGTGTGGTGGTGCACGCCTGTAGTTCCAGCTACTTAGAAGGCTGAGGCAGAAGGATTGCCTGAGCCCAGCAGGTGGAGGCTACGATGGCCGTGAGCGTGCCTCTGCACTCCAGCCTGGGCAACAGACTGAGACTCCAACTCCAAAAAAAAAAAAAAGAAATAGACCTTCTGAGGTCATAGCAGCAATC
This sequence comes from Cephalopachus bancanus, assembly GCA_027257055.1. Lineage (NCBI taxonomy): Eukaryota > Metazoa > Chordata > Mammalia > Primates > Tarsiidae > Cephalopachus > Cephalopachus bancanus. The sequence continues at coordinate 1,002,525 of JAPVLO010000446.1, read as the reverse complement.
AAACAAGTGAATGGGAGTAGTAGAAATGTTCCTCTGCAGATATGAGGTCATTTATATATTAGCAATATCAGAAAAGTCAGTATCTCTAAGCAATACATCCTGTACCAGAAGTGACACATCTCTCTCTCTTGAATCAACTCTCTAGCACATTTATTTATTCAAATACTTAAATATCTACTACAGTTGAAGCTTTGCTGTTGTGGTCTGAATGTTGGTGTACCCCCAAAATCCACATGTCCAAATTTAATGCCCAATATAACAGTACTAGAGGTGGGAGCCTTGTGGAGGGTGATTAAGTCACGAAGGCTCTGCTCTCATGAATGGGATTAGTGCACTTATAAAAGAGATTGGTCAGTAGTCCCAGTACTCAGGAGACTGGGGGTGAGAAGTAGGGATTGCTTGAGCCCAGAAGCTCAAGTCCAGCCTGGGCAACATAGCAAGATCCTGTCTGAAAGAGAGAGACTGATTGTGTTTGCCCCTCCTGCCATGTGAGGACACAGTAAGAGGTGCTATCTATGAAGCTGAGAGCTTAACAGATACTCTTTCACCAGACTGATACTCACTTGAATCTGCTGGAGTCTTTAGCTTGAACTTTCTAGCCTCCAAAACTTTAAGAAATAAATTCCAATATTTATAAATTCCCCAGTCTAAGGTATTTTTGTTAGAGCTGCTCAAAGGGATTAAGACATCCACTTAATTGACTTTCCAGATTAACCCACAAATTCCATCATTCTTATAAAAAATGTCCACAGTACATTCAACACCCGTGACCAATAAGCCCATAAACTTCTACCCACTAGATGAACTGCAAGCCTACCTAGAGATGGTGGGGGATTGTCTCCAAACCTTCATAATGCCGTATTATTGTAATTATGTGACTTAGTTAAATATATGTAATCCAGTGAAATGAATGCCAAAAAAATTATTTGATGAAAAGTAATCTGAATTTTAGAAAAAGCTTGGTAAAAGCAAAAGCAGGTCCCATTTATTTAAAAAGTTCTCAAAGTTTGGCAGGAATTCTCTCAGTTATGAATAGGGAGAAAGAGACCTTTTAGGAGATGTCTAAATGTTGAAAAAACCTTTTAAAAGTTTACTGGGCTGGGCACCATGACTCACGCCCATAATCCCAGTGCTTTGGGAAGAAGAAATGAGAGTACTGTCTGAGCCCACAAGTTTGAGACCAGGCTGGGCAACATGGCGAGACCTCATCTCTACGGTAAACTTAAAAAGTAGCTGGGTGAGGGGGTACGCGACTGTAGTTCCAGCTACTTGGAAGTCTGAAGTGGAAGGATCACCTCAACCCAGCAGGTCAAGGTTGTGGAGGCCATGAGTGTGCCATTGCACTCCAGCTTGGGTGACAGAGTGAGACTCCAACTCAAAAAAAGGTAAAACAACTATTGTATGGGTGCCATATAGTAGTTCTTTTACTCTGTTATCTGTGGTTCTTAACCATTTTTGAGTTATGAAAATGTAATGAATGTTACAGCCCACCTATCTCCCAGGAAATGCAAAAGAACACACAAAACGCAGTTCAGGTGGCTCCTGTACCCTTTCTCCATCTCCCCCCTCAAAGATCTTCAAACCGTGATTCTACAGAAGCCAAGCCTCAAAACATTTCATCACTGCTGGGTGCAGTGGCTCAAGCCTGTAATCCCAGCACTTTGAGAGGTGGAAGCAAGAGGATTGCAGGAGCCCAGAAGCTCGAGACCAGCCTGGACAACTTGGCGAGACCTCATCTCTACAACAAATCAAAAAATTAGCCAGGCATGCGCCATAGTCCCAGCTATTCGGGAGGTTGAGGCAGAAGGATCACCTGAGTCCAGCAGGTCGAGGCTGCAGTAGCCATGAGCATGCTACTGCATTCCAGCCTGGACGACAGCAAGACTCTGACTCAAAAATAATAATAATAATAATAATCTTTATACCTATTCTTTAAAAAAAAAATTAGGCCAGGCTCGGTGACTCAGCCTATAATCCCATACCTTGGGAGGCCGAGGTGAGTGAATTGCCTGAGCCCGCAGGTTCGAGACCCGCCTGGGCAACTTGGCGAGACCTCATCTCTACAATAAATCAAAAAATTAGCAGGGCGTGGTAGCACGCGCCTGTAGTTCCAGCTACTTGGAAGCTGAGGTGGAAGGATTGCCAGAGTCCAGCAAGTCGAGGCTGCGGTGGCCAGGAGCATGCCACTGCACTCCAGTCTGGGCGACAGAGTGAGACTCCAACTCAAAAAAAAAAAAAAAAAACTAAGCCTTGTATTGTAGCAGAACTAAATTCCATAAGGTCTCATTTCAAGTTTGCTAAGATCTTATTAATGATATCCCAGCAATATCAATAAGGGTACCTGATCTCAAACCAAGCAAAGTGGGGACCAAAGGGAAGTCCAAATTTTACCTGTGTGATGTCTACTTGTATACCTAATTCTGAATTGTTCCCTACATCTTTAAAATAAAATATAGAAAAATAAACAAAAATTTTAAAAATTAAAAAAAAGATACCTCAGACTGATTAATAACATCCACTGACCTCTCAGTGAGTTTATTCAACTTAAACAATAAAAGATGGTAGGTTTCATTTCTTTTATTGCCTGTGATCCTCCCATATGACTGATTGGCTAGGGAGTCTTTATTATTTGTTGTAATACCAGGTATAACCCACAAACAAGATGACTAATTAGCTGACACATACTCAAATTCTCAGGGTTCAATTAAAAAAAAAAGCCTAGAATCAGAAAAATAGCTCTCGGTTTAAAGTGGTAGTTATTTCTTCTCTCAGATGTAGTGTACTAATAAGTAGTCCACAAAGTAACCTAATAAAGCTTTCCTTCCCACACACTGAGAACCACACAATAGCATGGGTGAATAAGAGACATCAAATCACCTGCTCAAATACCCAGCTTTTCCTTCTGAAATTCCTCTACTCTAAAATCCACCTGCACAGGGTATAGTGGCTCATGCCTGTAATCCCAGCTCTTGGGGAGGTGGAGGTAGGACGACTGCCTGACTCCAGGGGTTTGAGACTAGCCTGGGCAATGTGGCGAGACTTCATCTCTACGATAAATCAAAAAATTAGCTGGGCATGGTGGCGCATGTCTGTGGTTGCAGCGACTTGGAAGGCTGAGGTGGAAAGACTGCCTGAGCCCAGCAGGTCGAGGCTGTGGTGGCCATGAGAATGTCACTGTACTCCAGCCTGGGCAACAAAGTGAGACTCCAACTCTAACTCAAAAAAAAAACAACAAAAAACCCCACCTGCTTTATGAGTCATGAAAATTTTAATCTGCCACCATTAAGCATTTTCACTTCTAAATCCTCCCCCCCAGTTGCCTAAACCAAAGACATGGGAGTCACTCTAGACTCCCCCGTCCTTATTTCCTCCACGCAAATAATAACCAAGTCCTAGCCGGGCTTGATGGCTTAGCCTTTAATCCCGTGCCTTTGGGAGACTGAGGTGAGCGGATTGCCTGAGCCCGTGGGTTCGAGACCTGCCTGGGCAACTTGGCGAGAACTCATCTCTACAATAAATCAAAATGAGCCAGGCATGGTAGCACGCGCCTGTAGTTCCAGCTACTTGGAAGGCTGAGCGGAAGGATCGCCGGAGCCCAGCAGGTCGAGGCTGCAGTGGCCGGGAGCGGCCACTGCACTCCAGTCTGGGTGACAGAGTGAGACTCCAACTCAAAATAAATAAATAAATAAATAATAAATCCTTCCAGCCAGCCTCCAAACAGTTCCTTCCTTTCAATCACTTTAGGTCTTCACATGTTAACTAGTTGCCTGCCTGTGTTTGCTTCCTGACAAAGATCATCCCAGAGTAATCTATTTCACTCGCCAGTTTAAAAGCTTTACAATGGCTATGTTTCTCAGCTTAAAAATCCTTCAATATCTCTACAGTAGAAAACTGAAGGCACAGAATGCCAGAATGCTCTCTGTGACCTGGCCCCTACCTTCTTTCCCTGTCTAATCTGTCACTAACTCACCCACCCTGAACCTTCTCCCTCAGCACACTATGTTGTTCCTTGCCTGTGCACAAGCTGTCCCGTCTGCAAAAACAAAACAAAAAAACTCTACCCTATTCTCTGATCTGTCTATAGAACCCTGTCCATTCGGCTCTGTATAAAGCATTAACATGCCCAGAGATGTTCATGACAGCATTATATTTAATAGTTAAAAAATGAAAATACCTGGGTATGGTGTTATGTGTCTATAGTCTCAGCTACTTGAGGGGGATTACTTGAACCTAGGAGTTTGAGTCCAGCCTGGGCCACATAGCAAGATCCCTATTTCTAAAAAATAGAATAAGATAAAATTGAAAACAACCTAAATCCTCCAAATATGAACACATTTTGGTAAATTATAACGGATTCCTGTGTTGGAATACTATGTAATCATCAAAAATGTTTATAAATGTAATGATATGGGCTGGGCTCGGTGGCTCAGCCTGTAATCCCAGCACTTTGGGAGGCTGAGGTGAGTGGATTGCCTGAGCCCGCAGGTTCGAGACCTGCCTGGGCAACTTGGTGAGACTTCATCTCTACAATAAATCAAAAAATCAGCCGGGCGTGGTAGCACGCGCCTGTAGTTCCAGCTCCTCGGAAGGCTGAGGCGGAAGGATCGCCAGAGCCCAGCAGGTCGAGGCTGCGGTGGCCGGGAGCAGCTACTGCACTCCAGTCTGGGTGACAGAGTGAGACTCCAACTCAAAAAAAAAAAAAACAAATAAGTGTAATGATATGAAATGCTAAGCAATGGTGATAAAGTTGTATATACAGAATGATCTCCATTATGTAAATACATTATACGTACACATAAAAAAGACAATCAGTAGAAGACACACCAAAACATTGAGTACTTACATCTAGGTAACAGAGTTATGGGCAATTATTCTTTTCCCCCCATGTTTTTTCCCTTTCAAGTTTTAAATATGAACATGTATTACTTTCAAAATCAGAAAAACTTTGGAAATGTCTTAAACAAACTATGCAGACTTTTCTGGAGGCTCCCCAACCACACACATAAATTTAATTTTCCTTCTTCTGATTCAACTATAAGTTCTATTTGTTGCACGTCACACTCTTTTATACCTTATCATTCTATATTTTAATACATTTGTTGTCAAGGATATTGTTCAACTTTAATCCCTAGTGCCCTACCCCAGTATAAAGACAATTAAATGTTTATAAAATCAAATTGCTCTTACATTGCTAGTTACATCCAAGTGACCAATACATGCCTAATCAATAACTTGTCAATGTGAATTATTCACACATTCAGCAAATATTTACCGTGTGCTTAAAATGCTCCAGGTGTTGTCACAGCCCCTATTTGAAACCCTTCAGTGAAAAGGTGTCCTTGTGAAGCTTACATGCTAGTGTGGAGGAACAAAGCAAAACAAACCAGCCCATGTCAGAGAGTGAAGAATACAAAGATAATGTGGGCTGAGGGGATTTAAGGAAGATCTGGGGAAAGGGAACAACATCAAAGCATCACCAAAGATGGTGAGTGACAAGATCGGGGCAAACAGGTGCAGCAGGATGGAAGCACTGGACACAGAGTCAGAAGACAAGTTTCCATTCCTTTTCTATTACCTTACTAGTGGTGAATATTTTCTGTCAATTAGGATAACAATCTCCAATTCACAAGGATGCGTAAATGTTAAATAAGATAATTTATGTGAAAAGGAGGAAGTCAGTGCTTGGCATTCTGGTCCCCTGTATTTGTGTTAATTGTACCTGTTTGGAAAAGGACATTAAAATAATACAACACCCAAAAGCTGGAGGACATGGATTATGATTTTGAATCAAGATGCCAAAGGAAACTTAGCAATGTAAATCCCATCCTTTTGATCAGGGATTTCTATAATAGTTTTATGTGGTTAACAAAAATACTACCTATGCTAGCTTTAATGGCTTATCTGACCTCAGGATTCTACCATTGGTTACAATTGTTTATTTTATTTATTTGTTTATTTATTTTTGAGTCTGAGTCTCACTCTGTCGCCCAGGTTGGAATGCAGTGGCATGCCCGCGGCCACTGCTGCCTCAACCTGCTGGGTCTCAGGCAATCCTTCCACCTTAGTCCTCCAAGTAGCTGGAACTACAGACATGTGTCACCATGCCTAGCTAATTTTTTTTTTTTAGTTTATTGTAGAGAGGAGGTCTCACCATGTTGCCCAGGCTGGTCTTGAACTCGTGGACTCAGGCAATCCTCTTGTCTCAGCCTCCCAAAGTGCTGGGATTACAGGCCTGAGCCACCATGTCCGGCTACGACTGCTTTAAACAATAATGGTGGTGGCCAGGCACAGTGGCTCATGCTTATAATCCCAGCACTTTGGGAGGCCAAGACAAGAGGACTGCCTGAACCCAGGGGTTTAAGAGCAGCCTGAATAACTTGGTGAGAACTTGTCTCTGCAATAAATAAAAAAATTAGCTGGGCATGGTGGTATGCACCTGTGGTTTCACCTGTGGAAGACTGAGGTGGAAGGATCTCCTGAGCCCAGCAGGTCAAGGCTGCAGTAGCCATGATCATGCCACTGCACTCCAGCCTGGGCAACAGAGTGAAACTTCAACTCAAAAAAAAAAAAAATGTGGCAAATTTGAAAATACCCATAAAATCAAGTACAAGCCGGGCTCGGTGGCTCAGCCTGTAATCCCACGCCTTTGGGAAGCTGAGGTGAGTGGATTGCCTGAGCCCGCGGGTTCGAGACCCACCTGGGCAGCAAAACCTCATCTCTACAATAAATCAAAAAATCAGCCAGGCATGGTAGCGCATGCCTGTAATTCCAGCTACTCGGAAGGCTGAGGCGGAAGGATCGCCGGAGCCCAGCAGGCAAGGCTGCAGTGGCTGGGAGCAGCCACTGCACTCCAGTCTGGGCAACCAAGTGAGACTCCAACTCAAAAAAAAAAAAAAAAAAAATCAAGTACAAACACAAAAACAGATCTATTATCTCAGCCTTAACCAATAAAGTCATCAACTTTACTGATCTTCACTATTTTTAATCCTGTGCATATCTAGGTTCTATTTCTCTGGTCCGAAAGAGGAAAGGAAATTTTCCACACCAGATTGCAAAAGAGAGGTGCTTCTGGGTACATTTACCTCTTGCCTCCTTTAATTGCTGCTTATCTGAAACCTAAGAAATAAGACTCCTGGAGTTTGAGTAGGGGGTTAGATTGTCAGATCACTGAGATGTTTCCTCGGAAATATTCCCAACCCTAATCAGTCCTCGAACCCTACCATGCCTTTAAGATAGGACACATTCTGCCCTTTACAGCTCTGCTTTCCCATCTCACATGCCTGGAATGAACAACTGGCTGAATGCAACTACTATACACTGCTCTGTCAAACTCTGAAACCAGAGAATTCTCCCCTTAGTATTTCTGAGTGTTATTATCAGAGTTATCCTGACTCTCATTCTGGTCCATTCTATTTATTAATAACTTGACTTGGAAAGTCAGGAACAAACCAGATCACCATGACAGGGTAAATTAACGCCAAAAGAATGAGTGGATCAACAATGAAGAGGCAAAGACAAATTTAAATCACAGGATAAAGTTAGTGTTCCTATCTATTGGTTGTCATAACCTTTTGTCAAAGCAAGAATTCTGCTTACTTCTTCGTACACCAAACCTACAAATATAGTGTCACAGCCCAGAAATTGTGGGATATCCAAAAAGTCTGGGAACACAGATACTTTATATTTTTACAAATTGAAGATGTCCTTTATAACACTATATAAATTCACCTGTTTTCATATTCTATAGATATCTTGTAGAGAAATACTAGAATGGAGAATTTGTCTTAAAAATGTTAAATATAGGGTAACTCCTTCAGGTCCTCTCCCACTGTGGGAGTTTTCTGTCCTATCAATAAATCCTGATTTTAAAAAAAATGTTAAATATAGCAGGCCAGGTGCTGTGGTTCAAGCCCCTAATCCCAGCACTTTGGGAGGCAGAGGTCAGCGGATTGCCTGAACTCAGGGGTTCGAGACCAGCCTAGACAACATGGTGAGCTCTCATCTCCACAATAAATCAAAAAATTAGCCAGGCGTGGTAGCGTGCACCTGTAGTTCCAGCTACTTGGAAGTCTGAGGGTGAAAGGATCGCCTGAGTCCAGTAGACCGAGGCTGTGGTGGCCATGAGCGTGCAACTGCACTCCAGCCTGGACAACAGAATGACCACTCCAACTCAAAAAAAAAAAAGTTAAATATAGACAGGTGTGGTGGCTCATGCCTATAATCCCAGCACTTTGAGAGGTGGAGGTGAGAAGACTGCCTGAGCTCAGGGGTTTTAGACCAGCCTAGACAACTTGGCGAGACTCCGTCTCTACAATAAAACAAAAAATTAGCCAAGTGTGATGGCGTGGACCTGTAGTTCCAGCTACTTGGAAGGCTAAGGTGGAAGGATTGCCTCAGGTCAAGGCTGCAGTAGCCGTGAGCATGCCTCTGCACTCCAGCCTGGGCGACAGAGTGAGACTCCAACTCAAACCAAAAAAAACATAATAAATAAAACGTTCACAGAGTCAGGAAAGCCCTTATACTTACACTGGTGAGTCAGTCACAAGCAGAAGCAGGTAGTTACAAGTCTCCACCATTTGTGTGACCTAAGTCTATACCCGCTAGTTGTCAGAGTGCCTGATTAGCTTTCTAGAATAGGCAGACACCATAATATACAAAGTGGTCTTTTGATGCTCCTCCCTCCCTGCTGGACACATCTTTCCAGTCCCTCTCCACTAGATGCTATCAGCTAATGTGTAACTCGGACTACTGAATATCAGCAATATTTCCTCTATTAAACTCTAATTCTGACTACAATTACAGTAGTTAGGCAGGCATCCAAGAGCCATTAACAGTATTCCTATAACAATATCAAACTTTCAGAACACTCTGTACACATTCTCTCATGAAGTAAACCCAGAAGCTAGGCGATCTCTCTCTCACGCTCTCACTCTCTCACTCCCCCCGTTTCTGCAGACTGAGAAAAAGAATCGCAGTGTGACTTGACCCTGATCACCACGACAGAGCTGAGGCTCTGTCCAGTATCTTCCTCATTCCAGGCTTCATGAGTTGGCCATTGCTACATGCCTCCCTCCATCTGATTCTCCCTCCTCAGTAAAAATCACAAGGCTTAATTAAATTTTTCATTTTGCACTAAACAAAGCATTATATTTTGATATCTGCAAATCAAAACACTACAAAAATCATCTGAGCAATGACAACCCATTCTAACTGGACAAACATTATGACTTTTGCAGCCTTTGAAAGACAGCATAGGCTGGGCACAGTGGCTCAGCCTGTCACCCCAACACTTTGAGAGGCCAAGGTGAGAGAATTGTCTGAGCCCAGCGGTTCAAGATCAGCCTGGGCAACTTGGTGAGACCTCGTCTCTACAATAAATCACAAAAATTAGCCGGGCATGGTGGCATGCGTCTATAAGTCAGCTACTTGGAAAGCTGAGGTGGAAGGATCGCCTGAGCCCAGCAGGTCGAGGCTGCGGTGTCCGGGAGCATATCACCGCACTCCAGCCTGGACGACAAAGTGAGAATCCAACTAAAAAAAAAAAAAAATTATACAAACACCCACACATATATATGCATATGTATACATATAAAATTTCCTATAATCATTTTAAACTTGGGGTGGATGGAAAGGACAGGAATAAAGGCAGAGGTGCAGACAGAAAGCAGGCAATAATTTGAATTTTTCAATATAATATGCAAAATTACACAAAATAAATAGAACTAGAATAAATAGGGGAAAAAATGACAGCCACTGAATCTAACTGATGGCATATGTATGGTCACTGCATTTCTCTTCTTCCATTTCTAGAAATACAATATTTTTTAAAACTACAATTTCCAGGGTATCTCATAAAGTCAAGTACACATTCATTCCAGTTTCCTGCTTCCACACTATACTGTTTACCCATGTCCTAAAGGTAGTGTAGCCATGAGGATAGGAACACTATCCTCTGGAGGCAGACTGCCTGGGTTCAAATCCCAGCTTTGCCAGTTACTAGCTGTGACCTTGAGCAAACAGTGTAAACGCACTGGCCCTCAATTTGTGTGTTAGTGTAACAAGAATAATAATAGTTCTCCTGTTTGGTAAGGAATATATATCAACATAATCATCATCATCATAATAACCCTCCTACTTCAAAAAAGTCCCAATGAGAAGGTATATATAAAGTGCCTAGCAAGGGCCATTACATTACATAGAAGTTTTGATTATTTTGACTGCACCATATGAAAAATCAGTAAGGCCGGATGCAGTGGCTCACACCTATAATCCCAGCACTTTGGGAGGCCGAGGTGAGAGGATTGCCTGAGCCCATGAATTCGAGGTCAGCCTGGGCAACATGATGAGAACTTATCTCTACAGTAAATAAAAAAAAATTAGCCGGACATGGTGGCACATGTCTGTGGTTCAAGCTACTTAGAAGGCTGAGGTGGAGGATCACCTGAGCTCAGCAGGTCAAGGCTGCAGTGACTGTCAGCATGCCACTGCACTCCAGCCTGGGGGACAGAGTGAGACTCTGACTCAGAAAAAAAAGAAAAGAAAAATCAGTAAGCCACACTATGACAGGATCATGCAGCGTCTCTGGTCACCATTACAACTCAACATAATCACAACTCAACATTTACAGGGTACTTTACTATGGGACAGGCACTATATTAAGCAGTTTATATTTAATTTCTCATCTGAATCCATATAAAACAAGAAACTATTATTATTCTCATTTTACAGTTGAAGAAACTGAGTCAGAATGTTTACCCAATTTGCCAAAATTACAAGCTCAGTCACTAGCAGAGTTGAGACTTAAATCCAGGCCATCTGCCTCCAAAGCCTGCTTCAGATAGAACCTATCCACCCAAACCCAGGCAACCCACATCACAAATTGGGACTTTGATTTCATTCTCTATAAGATGAACAGATGATCTGGAATAGGTGCTCTGAAAAGTCCCTGAACAACAATAGGTCTCTGAACAACAATGCTATTTAAGCCCAAATTCACAATATACAAGAAATATCTCAGCTCTAGTTCTTTGACAATACCTAGGCTTCCCTGTCTTACAGAAATATAGAAAGATTCATATGTGCAATTCCCCCAGTGGAGTGCCTTACTGTTCTTCAGCTCTGCTGTTGAAAGACACATCACTAAGGTGCATCCGCCGGATAAAATACCTCACCAGATCGTCCCATCACTGAGTCCCTTTGAATGGAGTCCAAAGAAAACCTTACTTAAAATGAGTTCTACCTGACAGCACTAGCATCACAGAGAAGTTACGGACACAACAAAATTAGCTAGAGATACTGACCTGAGTTAAGACACTTTACTTCTCAAGACCTGAGTGTCCTTCTTTATGGAAATGAAATGGCTTTAGGATACAAGCAACACCTAAGAAAGTAGCCACCCCAATCCAGGGAAACTAATCAACCTTATTAGAATAAGGAAGTATGTGTAGCTTATCAAACCACATTCAAATACAGTTATTGCCATTACAATTTAATCCACATAAGGCTCCCAAAATCTCTTGTGTTGGTAAAAATTGGCAAAAGAGATGCACTGTAGGGTAGAAAGGATTTCTTTAAAGATATTAAGACACATTAGAACAGATCATTGTTGAAAGCCCCCTTATGTTAAACAAAAAATAGGATCTGTATTCTATGAAATAAACTCTTCAAACAGGTGCAGTGGCTCAAGCCTGTAGTCCCAGCACTTTGGGAGGCCGAGGCAAGAGGATTGCCTGAGTCCAAGGGTTCAAGACCAACCAGCCTGGGCAACTTGGTGAGATCTCGTCTCTACAATAAATCAAAAAATTAGCTGGGCGTGATGTTGTGCACCTGTAGCTCCAGCTACTTGGAAGGCTGAGGCGGAAGGATCACCTGAGCCCAGCAGGTCAAAGTGCAGTGGAAGCAGTGAGCGTGCCACTGCACTCTAGCCTGGTTGACAGAGTGAGACTCTGAATCAAAAAAAGAAAAGAAAAGAACTCTTCCACTTAAAGAATAAAATATTTTCCAGAATAAATGTATCAAACGTCTTGGGAAGAACTTTGGCCAAGTGTGGTGGCTCATGCCTGTAATCCCAGCACTTTGGGAAGCCAAGGCAAAAGGAATGCCTGAGCACAGCGGTTCGAGACCAGCCTAGAAAACTTGGTGAGACCTTGTCTCCACAAAAAATCAAAAAATTAGCCGAGTATGGTGGTATGCCTATGGTCCTGGCTACTTGAAAGACTGAGGTGGAAGGATCACCTGAGCCCAGTAGGTCGAGGCCACAGTGGCTTTGAGCATGCCACTGCACTCCAAAAGTGACAGTGAGACTCTGACTCAAAAAGAAAAAAAGCAATCAGAAGTGCTTAAGATATGTCTCCCTTTTAAAGAAAAAATATTTAAATACAGTTATTAACATAAACCAAGTCTGACATTCTGTATCACAGCACAACCAAGTTACTCCTCTGGTTCTAATATTGCTTCAAAACCCTAAAGCTTCATTTTAAGTAAGAAAAAGAAATGAAACATAAAGTACATGTAATTCTTCCTGAGACCAAATACATAATGTTCAATTTTCAATCAAACCTCTCCTCCTACATATCTTTTGGCCATTTTGCCTACTCAATAGCATCAGCAGGAATGAAAAGACAGAGACCAAACTCAATCCCATCCATTTGGCTCTTATTAGCATCATTGGTGAATGGTTTGCTGAAAAACAACTGGCAATCGCCACACTACTAGTCAATGTCAGGTTTGGGGAAATGTGAATTTAATCTCTCCAATGTCCATTTCAGGAGATAATTAATCAAAAGCTGGTTGTGTTCAGATTCAGCTCCTAGAAAACGACAGCTAAGTTTGTCTATACTATCAGTTCCCCAACCTCCCTATAAGATTTTAGGCTATCCTCTAAGACTGGACTTGGATAGGCATTACCAGAATAAAAGGAGAGAATGTTAGGAAAAGATGGCCTCTCCTGCCAAATACAGCCTCCTTGCCCCACCCCTTTCAAAAATAAACACACAGATAAAACCCAGAAAGCGAATACTTCCTTTTCCCTATCTACCGAGCTAACACTATCTTACAATGTCTCTTCAATTTATTAAAATACAAAAACTTTCAGAATGAGAAGAAATATGGCCAGGCATGGTGGCTCACGCCTATAATCCCAGCACCTTGGGAGGCCGAGGTGAGAGGATCGCCTGAGCCCAGGGGTTCGAGACCAGTCTGGACAACTTGGTAAAATCTCATTCTCTACAATAAATCAAAAAATTAGCTGGGTGTGGTGGCACATGCCTGTGGTTCCAGCTACTTGGAAGACTGAAGTGGAAGGATCAGGATCACCTGAGCCCAGCAGATCAAGGCTGCGGTGGCTGTGATTGTGCCACTGCACTCCAGCCTGGGCGACAGAGTGAGACTCCGATTCAAAGAAAAGAGAGAGAGAGAGAAGAAATACATATTAATATTAAACTCTTCCATTCCTGAAGGACCCCTGCAAAAATTTGGTAAAATTTGGTTTAAAAAAACTCTCATATACACAATTTTGAGGTTTTGTGGTCAAGGTTAAAAATCGTTGCTCTAGCCTAAAAGATCATGTTCTTCTCAATAATCCCATTTCCTCCTTCATGGATGGGAGCCACCCATCTGAAATGTAAAGAAGCATCTAGAATGTAAAGCATAGCAAAATGAAGGCCCCAACTGAACCTGACACCTTAAACCACCTCTGGCAAATTGGCAGCTCTGCCATCTTTCAGCACTGCCAAAAAATGTCTAATTCATTTCATTGACCACCCAAATCCAATCTTGTCGGAAGCCCTCCCCCTCCCCCTCCTCTCTCTCCCTCTCTCTTGCTTTTTTAAAAACTGAGTCTAGAAGCTTACAGCCAAACCAATTTGTAAGTGAAGGATAAGTGTTTGCCTGAGCAAAAGCTCCCAGTGAACACAAGCCCTCACTACCCCTTTCTGACCCAAGATGTCCAGGGCACTGCCAACTGCTGTGGCTGCGAACTGGATCAGAAAGCAAGAACAGAAAGGACACTCTCCATTCAACCTTTTTGTCTGGGCACTTCCTGGGTTTTTCATTGGCATCTAACACCAAGACACAGGACTCGTTTTTCATTAAAGTTGCAAGACTTTCACTTTGCCCAGTTTCAAATTGTGTAATTGATCTGTATTGTCTTCTTAAATAACCCAACTGGTGAAGGACACTGCAGCTTTAAATATTTCAGTACTAGCTGGCAAATAGACTCCATTGCAATATGGCTCTGAAGGTCGCGTCCTATTGTCTTTTTCCTCTGCACAAAAATCCAAACAATTTCTAAATCCTTCTTCTAGGTAACATGGAACCGGTGGCCCTCAGAATTTCCATTCTTCCACCTCCTTCCCTTACAGAGTCCCGGGTGTTCAATGGAATCTCGCGCTCATAATTTTCCCAGCAGGAGCAATATGCTGATTGTTATTAATGATTCTAGCACCTTAGCGAGACATAAACACATGTGCTCACATTAGTTTAATTGAGCATATGCAACTGTCTGAAACAGCAGCACTCAAGGGCTGTTAACCTCTTTCAGAGGAAAGCCAGGGAGGTTTGGGTGTGGACGGCTTTCAGGCGCACCCTGCGCCCGGGATTGCATAACCTGAGATGTGTAGCTACTTAAAATGATAGGAATCTCAGCCTACTCATCCCGGGACTATGCCGGCACCTTGCCATACACTTGCAGCTTTGCTTGTCAAAGGAGGTCAAATTCAGGAAGCACAAGCACAGTGAAAGAGAAAATAAACTCAAAGCAAAAGGCCCTTTTCTAACCTGACGGGACGATACGTCTCCTCGAGCCGCCGCAATGTGTCCCCCCCGAGAGGGGATCAGCCCCAGCGGACGGAGGCTTTGAAGGGTGCGGAGGAGCTGGACTCTGCAGCCCTCCTTAAAGAACAAAACCGGGCGGACGATTAAAAGGCAGAGGAGGGGCAGGAAGAGCGGGCAGGAGGAAGGCGTGTGCAGGTGCACCCAGCATTACCTGAAATGGCAACAGATTGTTACCATTATCGGTCCGGAAAGCGTTATCCTCCATCCAGGACTTGGAGGTGAGCGGGGCCGCGCGGGGGAACTTGGGCGGCGCGATCACATTGCTGGAGAAGGGCTTTTTGAGCGGCGAGATGGGGTTGAGCGGCGAAGGCACCCCGACGCCCACGCCCACGCCCACGCCGACCGCCCGGCGAGGGTCCCGGCCCGCCTGCAGGCCGCCCCACGGGTTGGACGGCGCGCTCCAGGCGGCGTTCACGCTCTGGTGCGTGCTCCAGCTGGACGAGGCCGACGAGGCGGCCGCGGCGGCGGCGGCGGCGGCGGCGGCCGAGGACGAGGACGGCTTGCTGGTCATGATGGGCTGGTGGCCGTACGCCGCGGCGGCGCTCCTCTGCGCGTAGGGCGCCTGGCTGGGGCTGGCGGGCGAGCGGCGCTGCTGCGGGGGCTGCGCCTGCGGGGGCTGCGCGGGCTGCGCGGGCTGCGGCGCGGCGGCGGCTGCTGGTGGTGCTGGGTCTGCGCCAGGCCGATCTGCGGGGAGAAGGTGCCCCCGAAGACCGGGTTGACGTGGTGCGGGAAGTTCTGGAAGAGCATGGTCCCGTTGACTGGCGCGATCCCCTGGAAGAAGCTGTCCTCCACCGCGTTCGTGGTGCCGGTGGACCAGGTGCTGCCGAAGGACGGCGACAGCGACGCGCCCGGCGCCGCGGGCTCCTGCGGCGGCGGCGGCTGCTGCGGGGGCTGGTGGAAACTCAAGCCCGGCAGGAGCGGCGACTCCATCTGCATCTTGTCCGGGCCGTTGGGGGCCGGCGGGGCCGCGGCGGGGCTGAGGGCCGGCACTGCGCTGCTTTCCTCCTGCTTGGGGGTCTCCGAGGAGAGGGGCGTGGACGGGGCTTCGGCTGCGCTGGGCTCGGGCTGGGGCTGCTGCGGCTGCCGCTGCTGCTGGGGCTGGGGCTGGGTTTTGCTTTTGTCCATCAGTAAATCATCCTGCATGGTTTGCGCAGCTGAAACGGGAGAAAAGAGAGACGCGTTATTGTCAATGTGATCATTAATGCCCCTCGCCGAAGCGGGCGGGTGTTTTGCTTGCGAAAATCCAGTGCCACCGCTACTAGCCAATTGCAGCGCAAATCCGTAATCTCCCATTTAGAAGAGCAGGTCGGGCCGGGGGCGGGGGGTGGGGGGGGTCGAGCAAGGTCTCTAAAAAGACTGTGAGAGCGTCTTCACCCTGTCGGATGTCTTGGTTCCTTTTCTGTATTAGTGAGAGAGGTGCTTATAAGACAGAAAGACAGCAATTTCGCCACGTCTCTTTTCCCTTCACCGGAACTCAGAGCGTTCACCCAGCAATGAGAAACTGATTCTGGTTCCTGTTTTTTCCCAAGCACCACCCTCCCCCAGTTATTTGCATACGTCAATAAATACTGCTGCGTCCTTCAGCAAGGTTAAAAAGACACCGCACACACGACCCTTTCTTCTCCCTTCCCCAGCTCGAGCCCTCGAAAAACAAAACAAAACAGCAATCCTAGCCCTCTTGATTAGCAAACTGCCTTCTTGCGTTGATAATTGTTTCATTTAGCTGCAGCGAACCACGAGGGAGGAAAATCCTTGGCATTTGTTAGGAGAAGGACTCAGCTGCACGATCATTCTCTGGCCTTCCAGTAGCTGCAGCTACTCCATTTTGTTAGGAGACAGCGGGGTGGGGGGGGAGACACCGTTTTTAAAGAGGTAAAAACCTACTGAAAACGTTTGGAAGTGCCTGCTTCTTGTTACTCTAAGGATCATGGTTTTTCTGCTTATTCTCCAATTTTCTTGTCTCCAATTCTGCCGCACAAGAGATTTCTTGGCATCTCAGTGCTTCAGGTCTCAACAGGAGCCTGAGAATTTCTCTGCAGAGTGGAGAAATGCTTCTAGTTGGATTTAAGGTCAGAGAGAGAGAGAGAAGGGGAGGGGAGAGAGAGAGAGAGAGAGAGAGAGAGAGAGGGAGACTAAGATAGGATGGGGGTGGGGCTTTTTAAAAATCCCTCGGAGATTTAAGTAGACAGTCAAGATAATTCTGGGGTTGCCAGATTTTCATTTTTGAATTCTCCTGCTGCTGCCTTGGTCACAAGACTTCAGCAAATTTAGAATCCATCCTCTTATCACTAGTATTAGCAGCAAAAGACTATGGTTTGAAGACCCTGAATTACCATATGCTAGCAAAAGTGTTAAAAATAGAGGAGTACAAAGTCTCGAATTCTCATACATTGTAATTATAGTGCATTGCCATCACTGCTTCATTTAGCCATATAAGGAGTGTATGGTATTTTCCATTTCGCATAGAAGGGCTATATTCACCTCTGCCATACAGCCTGTCTTCTTATTCAAAGATGGAAATTAGTAATCACTCAAAACCAAGAGATTTCCTATACATGTAGTTAGTTTGTCCCTTAGAACATATTAATTGCTTTAAGTACATGAATATTACAGTGCTGAGACCCTGAAAATAAATATTTTGAAATGTTAAGGAGCATATGACCAAACGTATAAGTATTTTTAGATGATGATTCAGTACAACTGCAACAAAGTTATTAATAAATTTAATGCAGTTAATTAACTCAGATACTTGGAGAAGCATCTTTCTCAGTACACTTGCAAAAGGGCATTCAGATACACACAGCTCTGCCTTTAGACATCCTTGTGACAATAACCTTTGTGAAATTAATGTATTAGAGAATGGGGATATTACTGCTCGTACCGATTAAGCAAAAGATGTCAGACTGAGAAATGGAACTAAAAGTAGTTCCACTATTTTATTAAAGACTATCATCAAAATGGTTCAATGACATCTTTCATTTCAAAGTTTCGTACACAAACAAAATAGTGGTTCAAAGAAATGCTTCACAGCCACCTAACTCTCCTTTCTATCTCACTCCCCAGCCTTTCCTCCCCCCACCATGGGGAAAAAAATCCAACCCAACATAATATACATCACAGACTGCCAGTAACTACCAATAAAATCTGTTTAAGATTGCTTTTATGTTCCTCAGTTCCCTTGGTCTAAAACAATGGCTTTGATCAGTATTGTAAAATACAACACAAAGAGGCAAGTGAAGCTTGGATTCAGACAGCATAAAGTTCTACTGATGCCACAGAAGATGGTCATAGAAAAAGACATTTTATACTTGGTTTAAACAGTGCTGCAGTAAACCATTGTAATCTGGGATTTGAGTTACTTCCAGGGAGCTAGAATTGTCTTTGTAATAGCCATATCATCATGGCTGAAATGGGCATTTGATTATAATTTTAATATCACTCCGCTTTTCCAGTTGCTTGTATCAATGCATTTTGTTAATGCCTTCAGCTGAAACTACCTGATCTTGGTGGAAAAATTAATGCTGTACTACAGCAAAAAAGCCAAAAAGTAAGCTGGGCTCAGACATTTTATAATAGCTGTAATTAATCTTAATATATTCATTGAATTTTTGAAATGTTATTACAGGAACACCCATTTCTCTTCCCAACACTCCTTAAAAATATAAATTTCACTTTCTGCATAAATTCACTCTGTCAAGGTCAAAACCCACCTTTAATAAATAAGACCCTTTAAAACAAAAGACAAGCTGTAGATGAAGATAAAACTCACAAAGGCAATATGCAATGTCTCTCTGCAACTGCCTATACAGTTTGTTTGGTTTTGTTGTATTTTTCTTTGCTTATTCACAGTAAAGTCTGAGAAATAGATACCTCCTTCCCCTCCCCCACTACACACACAATAGATATTCTTTTACATGCAATAAACCAATTTCAAGTAACAAAATCTTAGTAGCAGTTACCTTTGAGTGTCCAGTTTTTAAGGATCGATAAGATTTAAAAGTGTACAATATTTTTTTTTCTTCTTTCAGGTTGATTATGTGACCGCTCTGGCAAAAGCACTTTGACAACTGTAAGAAGAGAGGGCATGCGCACACAGGGAACTGTGGGGGCTGAAGTCCTTCACAAGGTACTCGGTCTGACTTCAGCACGTTCAGCCAGGAAAGGAGGAAGCCTTGAAAATACAGAGTCCAAGGGGAAGAGCTTGTGCCCTGATTACACTACATCCTCCTAACCAATCTAAATCGCAAGTTGTTGAAATAAAAAGGGGGAAAAATAAACTGGTTTGTCAACTTTATTTAGGAAGCTAGGTTAAAAGAGGAACTGGATTGTACGACTCAGAATAAATAAAACGAGCAGGGCTACCTTAAATGGTATTAGAATGATAATGACTGGGTAGCCAGCAATAGGAACCCCACTAGAGAGTGGGGTGGGGAGGAAGAAGCCAGGGAGGGGGAATCTTAGATACTGAAAATCAGATCACACTTTAAAAAGGCACTTTTAACACAGAATGAAAAATGCCTTAATATTAAACATGGTTTTAACCTTTAATGTTAAGGGTAGATAAAAAATAAGTTTTAGTCACAAATTTCTGACATATTATCCACCAAGATTTCTTTGTATTTGAGTTTTCAATGGAGGAATTAATCACTTATTTTAAGATTTTTATCTGATATGCCCTGAACCAATTTTCCTCATTTTTGCTTGTCAAAATTAAAGTTTACTTCACCTTATTCATAAAATGATTAATCACATAATATTCAACTCTTTATACTAAAATCATATTTGGTGAAATAGTAAAAAATAATTTTATATGTTTAGTGATTCGTTGCATATGACAGTGACTTCTATTCAAGACAAAAAGAAGATACAATTTCTATTTTAAATTTTTTGTATGATTTTTTTTTTCCTATTTTAACCCCATGATTCCAAGGCTGGAATCTCACAATACATTAACACTGACTGTTACTATCTATTGCTTCTAAGAGCAATAGTTCAGGAACCAGTTTGTTCATGTAGACTGAAGATAATATTTCTTATGGGTCTTGGTTCAGGGCCATTCACTCAAGGGGTTCAGAGTAAATGTCAGTCGATGACTATGCTGATTGAACCTGTACCCGAAAATGTTCAATATCATTTAAGATTGTCTTAATTTTCTATTTCCCTTCTTCACCATTTTTTTTTTTTTTTTTTTTTGAGTCAGTGTCTCACTCTCACCCAGGCTAGACTGCAGTAGCACACCCACAGTCACTGCAACCTGGACCTGCTGGGCTCAGGTGATCTTTCCGCCTCAGCCTTCCAAGTAGCTGGAACTACAGGCACTTACCACCATGCCCAGCTAATTTTTTGATTTATTGTAGAGATGAGGTGCTGGGATTATAGGCATGAGCCACTGTACCCAGCCTTTCTTTGCCAATTATAACTAAAGTATTACCAGTGACCACTGATTTGCAGCATTTAGTAGTCTTTGTTTCTAGTTATTTCTAAGGTAAAAACCAAAACTAGCAACATAAGAAGAAAACAAACATTTTGAATGAATCTTATAAATAAAACCTGGGTAAAAATAACTAAATGAGCCAGGTGCAGTGGTTCATGCCTGTAATCCCAACATTTTGGGAGACGGAGGCAAAAGGATTGCCTGAGTCCATGGGTTTGAGACTAGTCTGGGCAACATAGAAAGACCTCTTTCTCTACAATTTGAAAAAAAAATTAGCTGAGCATGGTGGTGCATACCTGTAGTTCTAGCTACTTGAAAGGCTGAAGTGGAAGGATCACCTGAGTCCACCAGGTCAAGGCTGCAGTGGCCACGAGCAATGTGCCACTGTACTCCAGCCTGGGCAACGGTGAGACTCCAACTCAAAAAAAACCCCCAAAAACTAAACGATGACTTATTCCCCCTGTGACCTTAACTTATAGTCCCCAGTTTTTCTCTTCCTCTATCCTCCTTTTTTTTTTTCTTTTTTTTTAGTTTGAGTCTCACTGTAGCCCAGACTGCAGTGCAGTGGCACGCTGCTCATGGCCACTGCAGCCTCGACCTGCTGGGCTCAGGCAATCCTTCTACCTCAGCCTTCCAAGAAGCTGAAACCACAGGTACATGCCACCACACCCGGCTAATTATTTTTATTTACGCAGAGACAAGGTCTCACACCAAATTGCCCAGGCTGGTCTTGAACCCCTGGGCTCAGGTAATCCTCTCGCCCACCCCCCTCAAAGTGCTGGGATTACAGTTGTGAGCCACCGTGCCCAGCTCAAGGTTAATCTTTATTCCTGAAGACTTTGCTAGCCTACCAAACTTCTACCACATTTCAACCACTCTACATTTAACAAATAAAGCCCTCATAAAATCCTTATAGCTCTAAGAAATAGATTTTGTAAATTATTTGAAATTACTATGTCAACATTTTATTTGAAGTTGAAATTTTTTATTCAGGTGTGCTTGAAATGGATTATCTGGGCATTTATTAATGCATCTGCTCCAAAATGCAGGACTACTAATAATTCACACAATGGAAAAAGAGAAAGTTTGGTCCTGACCCTTGATAAATCATAACAGATAATTAGCCATTGCCCATACTTAAGGGAATTGTATTGTATTTGAAAATGAGCTGATCTCTGTTGTTTCTTTCCTAAAATGAGCCTCCAGTCTAAAAACAAAATGATTCAAACACAAATGCCAAGTTATATTTATGTCAAGCAAACAAAAAGCTATAGGCAGACCATCAACAAAGACAAAGCCCTCCTCTACTGAAATCCTATCTTTTTAAAATATTTATAAAATATTTACTAAAAATAGAGATAAGGTCTTGCTGTGCTGCCTAGGCTGGTCTCAAACCCTAGGCTCAAGTGATCCTCCTGCTTTGGCCTCCCAAAGTGCTGGGATTACAAGTGTAAGCCTCTGCACCCAGCCTCCTGTCTTACTTAAGCATAAAAGAGGCTCTTTCTGAAATGTTGTCTTTAGGTCACAGAGCTTAAAAATGAGCGCTTTTTTTTTTTTCTTTTTGAGTTGGAGTCTCAGTCTGTCACCCAGACTGGAGTGCAGTGGCCGCTCCCGCAGCCTTGACCTGCTGGGCTCCAGCAATCCTTCTGCCTCAGCCTTCTGAGTAGCTGGAATTACAAGCACGCACTACCATGCCTGGCTGACTTTTTGATTTTTTTTTTTTTTATTGTAGAGATGAGGTCTTGCCAAGTTGCCCAGGTGGGTCTCGAACCCGCAGGCTCAGGCAATCAACTCACCTCCACCTCCCAAAGCGCGGGATTACAGGCTGAAAAATGAGCCCTTTTTTTTTTTGAGTTGGAGTCTCACTCTGTCACCCAGACTAGAGTACAGTGGCATGCTCATGGCCACTGCAACCTCAACCTGCTGGGCTCAGGTGATCCTTCTGCCTCAGCCTTCCAAGTAGCTGGAAACACAGGCATGCACCATCATGCCCAGCTAATTTTTCTTGATTTACTGTAGAGACAAGGTACTACTAAGTTGCCCAGGCTTGTCTCGAACCCCTGAGCTCAGGCAATACTCTCACCTCGGCCTCCCAAAGTTCTGGAATAACAGGCATGAGCTACTGCACCTGTCCTTACAATAAGCCCATTTTTGAGTAGTCATTAAAGGATATAAAAATAAAACTTGCAGAGTTAGACGAGAGGATTGCCTGAGCCCATGGGTTTGAGACCAGCTTGGGCAACTTAGCAAGACCTCGTCTCCACAATAAAAAAAAAAAAAAAGGCCGGGTGTGGTGGTGCACCTGTGGTTCCAGCTACTTGGCATGCTGAAGTGAAAGGATCACTTGAGCCTAGCAGGTCGAGGCTGCAGTGGCTGTGAGCATGTCACTGCATACCAGCCTGGGCGACAGAGTGAGACTCTGACTAAAAAAAAAAATGTACAGAGTTAACCACTGAGATATATAGTCCTCTGTAGTTTAGGGGATTGGGTCCAGGACCCCCACAGATATCAAAATCCATGGATACTCAAGTCCCTTATATCAGATGCTATAGTATTTGCATATAGGCCAGGTGAGGTGGATCACACCTATAATCACAGGACTTTTGGGAGGCCAAGGTGAGAGGATTGCCTGAGTTCATGGGTTCGAGACCAGTCTGGGCAACTTGGTGAGACCTCGTCTCTACAATAAATAAAAAAATAAGCCAGGCGTGGTGACACGTGCCTGTAGTTCCAGCTAAAGTATTTGCATATAACCTATGCACATCCTGCTGTATACTTTAAATCATCTCTAGATGACTTACAATACCCAATACAACTGCTATATAAATAGTTGTTAGATTGTATTGTTGAGACTCTTATAACCAAAAAAATGTCTGTATATGTTCATTACAGACACACCATCTACTTTATTTTTCAAATATTTTGCCTTCAGTTGGCTGAGTCGATGGATGCAGGACCCACAGGTAAGGAGGGCTGACTGTACATAGTCAAATACATCATTCTAAGCTTCCTTCCTTCTTTTCCCTCCTTATATCTCTAGCACACTACTTATATGTTCTGAGTAATTCGGAAGTGCTCCACATATGTTTACTAAATAAATTAATAAATGAATGATGGATAATGCATAGTATTTTTTTGTTATCAAAAATAGCCAGGTTAGAGGCCAGGCATGTTGGCTCACTCCTGTAATCCCAGCACTTTGGGAGTCTGAGGTGGGAGGACTGATTGAGCCCAGGAGTTAGAGACCAGCCTAGGCAACATGACAAGACCTTGTCTCTACAGAAAAAGTTAAATATTAGCCAGGCATGGTGATGCACACGTAATCCCAGCTACTCAGGAGGCTGAGGCAGAAAGATCACTTGAGCCCAAGAGGTTGAGGCTTATAATCCCAGGGTGATAGTGCCACTGCATCCAGTCTGGGCAACAGAATGAGACCAGTGAACCCCAATGTGGGCAACAGAATGAGACCCTTGACTCAAAAATAAAATAAAGTAGCCAGGCTTGAGTACAAGGGGAGACCCAAAAAAACTGGAATTATCTTTTGGAGGGCGAGGCCCTTGTAGTATACTTGGAAATTGTTCCTCCAGACCAGTCAACCAAACTTCTTTGTTTTTTTGTTGTTGTTTTTGTTTTTTTCCCAGCTTGTGTATTTACTGTGATGTTCTTATAGCTACAGGAAGCAACAGGAATTTTTCAGTTCCATTAACTTCTTATGGGACAAGCATTATATATGTGGTCTCACTGAAGCATTGTTATGCTATGCATGACTGTATATTCAGAGAATGTGGCCAGTTATGTCAATGTTGCTGCAAGGTTAAATAAGATAAAGACTGACAAACATCACTTGGCCATAGCTCACAGTGGCTATTGTGACCTTGGAGAAGCAATTTCTGTGGAATGGCAAGCTGTGTCTATTATTTCATGGTGCTAATCAAATGATCTACATACTACTGGAAATCATAAAGGCCAAGATGTTTTCCTATTTTATAACACTCCCCTTTCTATCTGTTCTTGCAGCTGATGGAAAACTAGTTGCTCTTCTAAATGAATTTAATAATTATGAGGTGAGGGGACTCCAAAAAAACCAGAATTTAACTTTTTTTTGAGTCGGGGTCTCACTCTGTCACTCAGACTGGATTGCAGTGGCATGATCATGGGTCACTGACCTCAGCTTCAAACTCCTTCATTCAAACAATTCTCCCTCCCCTGCCTCCCAAGTAGTTGTACCACCACACCTAGCTTGGAATTTTTATTTATAAAAAATTGTGTATTTATCCTTATGTGTTTAAACTTCAATTGCCTTCAGAGTTTTCTCCATTTGATGCAATACACCTATTGAGATGCTTTTCCCCTGCTCAATTCTGATGCATTAAAAACAGCAGTACTTCTGCCATTTTTTGTTTCACCTCTTCCACATCAGCAAAATGTTTCCCCTTGAGGACTTTCTTCATCCAGGGAAACAAACAAAGAAACAAAAAAGTCGCTGGGGAGGAGGTGAGATTGGGTTAATAGGGAAGGTGGGGCACGGGGTCATGCTGTTTTTTGGTCAAAAACTGCTGAACACTCAGCACAGTGTAGGCAGGTACATTGTCACGGTGAAAGAACCAGTCAACTTCTTACCCCGGCTTGCCACGTTTCTTCCACAAATCCTGATACAACCTTCTCAAAACTTACAGATAAAAACTTTGGTGAGCCAGGGCAGTGGATCAGCCTGTAATGCCAGCACTTTGGGAGGCCAAGGTGAGAGAATTGGCTGAGCCCTGGGGTTTGAGACCAGCCTGGGCAACATGGTGAGACCAAGTCTCTACAATGAAGCAAAAAAATTAGCTGAGCATGGTGGTGCATGCCTGTAGTTCCAGCTAATTGGAAGACTGAGGTGGAAAGATCACATAAGCCCAGCAGATCAAGTGGTAGTCGTGAGTATATCACTGCACTCCAGCCTGGACAACTGAGTGAGACTCCAACCCCCCCCAAAAAAAAGACTATCACAGTACAACACATTATTCAAGTGTTTTTGGTGATAATGGTACAAACAAGCCTACTGCACTGCCAGTTGTATAAAATTGTAGCAAAGCCGTGCTCGGTGGCTCAGCCTGTAATCCCACGCCTTTGGGAGGCCGAGGTGAGCGGATTGCCTGAGCCCGCGGGTTCAAGACCCGCCTGGGCAGTGAGACCTCATCTCTACAATAAATCAAAAAACCAGCCGGGCATGTAGTGCATGCCTGTAATTCCAGCTACTTGGAAGGCTGAGGCGGAAGGATCGCCGGAGCCCAGCAGGTCGAGGCTGTGGTGGCCGGGAGCGGCTGCTGCACTCCAGTCTGGGCGACAGAGTGAGACTCCAACTCAAAAAAAAAAAAAAAAAATTGTAGCACATACAATTATGTTCATACATAATACTTGGTGTAGATAATGATAAACTATTGTTACTGATTTATGTATTTACTATACTATACCTTTTTTTTTTTGAGTTGGAGTCTCACTCTGTCACCTAGGCTGGAGTGAGTGGCATGCTCACAGCCACTGCAGCCTCAACCTGCTGGACTCAGGTGATCCTACCACCTCAACCTTCCAAGTAGCTAGAATTACAGGCGCATGCCACCATGCCCAGCTAATTTTTTGATTTATTGTAGAGATGAGGCCTCACCAAGTTGCCCAGGCTGGTCTTGAACCCATGAGCTCAGGCAATCCTCTCACTTCAGCCTCCCAAAGTACTGAGATTATAGGCGTGAACCACTGCACCCAGTCTATACTATACTTTTAATCTTTTTTTTTTTTTTTTTGAGTTGGAGTCTCACTCTGTCGCCCAGACTGGAGTGCAGTGGCCGCTCCCAGCCACAGCAGCCTTGACCTGCTGGGCTCCAGAGATCCTTCCGCCTCAGCCTTCCAAGTAGCCGGAATTACAGGCATGCGCTACCACGCCTGGCTGATTTTTTTTTTTTTATTTATTGTAGAGATGAGGTCTCGCTGCCCAGGCGGGTCTCGAACCCGCAGGCTCAGGCAATCCACTCACCTCAGCCTCCCAAAGACAAGAGATTACAGGCTGAGCCACCGAGCCCGGCTTTTAATCATTTTTATAAATTTATTTTTTGAGTTGGAGTCTCACTCTGTCACCCAGACTGGAGGGCAGTGGCACACTCACAGCCACCGCAGCCTCTACTTGCTGGGCTCAGGTAATCCTTCCACCTCAGCCTTCCAAGTAGATGGAACTACAGGCACGTGCTACCACACCCAGCTAGTTTTTTTATTTTTTATTTATTGATTGTAGAGACAAGGTCTCACAATGTCGCCCAGGCTGGTCTCAAACCCCTGAGGTCAGGCATTCCTCTCGCCTCGGCATCCCAAAGTGCTGGGATTACAGGCTTGAGCCACGACGCCAGGCCCATTTTTTAAAAATCTTTTATACTGTATTTTTACTGTACTTTTCCTATGTTTAGATACATAAATGTTACCATTGTGTTACCATTGCCTACTGCATTCAGTGCTGTAACATGCTGTACAGGTTTATAGCCTAGAAGCAATAGGCTAGACCGTATAGCCCGGGGTGTAATACACTAAACCATCTAGGTTTGTATAAGTACACTCTTTGATGGTTGCACAACAAAATTGCCTAATGATGCAATTTCTCAGACCATATCCCTGTTGTTGTTAGGCAACCATGGCTATATCTTCTTCTCTCTTCCTCCTTCCATCATGCCGGGGGTTTTTGTTGTTGTTGTTGTTGTTGTTGTTTTTGGACTTTGTGTCTCACTGTCACCCTGGCTGGAATGTAGTGGCACACTCAGCCACTGCAGCCTCAACCTGCAGGTCTCAGGCAATCCGTTCACCTCAGCCTTCCAAGTAGCTGGAACCACAGGCATGAACCACCACGCCCAGCTAATTTTTTAATTTATTGTAGAGATGAGGTCTTACCAAGTTGCCCAGGTTGGCATGCTGTCCTTTCTTGGATTTCTTAAATCTGGAGTTGTGCTCTCTCTCTATCTTCTTTGCTAAACGACTAAATATTGAGTTCCTCAGGGCTTCATCCTAGGCCCTCTTCTCACCTCACCCTAAGTGAGTGGATTTCCCCAACTATAAGGAAAGGACCAAGCCTGTTTTTTTTTAAGTTGGAGTCTCACTCTCGTCACCCAGGCTGGAGTGCAGCAGTACACTCATGGCCACCGCAGCCTTGACCTGCTGGGCTTAGGCAATCCTTCCGCCTAAGTCTTTCCAGTACCTGGAACTACAGACGCATGCCATCACGCCTGGCTAGGTTTTGTGATTTATTGTAGACATGAGGTCTCACCAAGTTGCCCGGGCTGGTCTCGAACCCCTGGGCTCAGGCAATCCTCTCGCCTCAGCCTCCCAAAGTGCTGGGCCACCGCTCCTGGCCACCAAGCCTGTCTTACTGATAGCTTGCCACCAGTTGCTCTGTCTCACACATAATAAACAGGAGTTCAAAGCTAGGCTCGGTGGCTCAGCCTGTAATCCCATGCCTTTGGGAGGCTGAGGTGAGTGGATTGCCTGAGCCCGCGGGTTCGAGACCGCCTGGGCAGCGAGACCTCATACTAAAATAAATCAAAAAATCAGCCGGGCGTGGTAGCGCATGCCTGTAATTCCGGCTACTCGGAAGGCTGAGGCAGAAGGGTTGCCAGAGCCCAGCAGGTCGAGGCTGCAGTGGCCAGGAGCAGCCACTGCACTCCAGTCTGGACAACAGAGTGAGACTCCAACTCAAAAATAAATAAATAAATAAAATAAACAGGAGTTCAGTAAATATGTGTTGAATTAAAATTGCATTTATAAACATTCCCAGCCGGGCTTGGTGGCTCAGCCTGTAATCCGCGCTTTGGGAGGCCGAGGTGAGTGGATTGCCTGAGCCTGAGGGTTCGAGACCTGCCTGGGCAACTTGGTGAGCCCTCATCTCTACAATAAATCAAAAAATCAGCCGGGCGTGGTGGCGCACGCCTGTAATTCCGGCTACTCAGAAGGCTGAGGCGGAAGGATCGCCGGAGCCCAGCAGGTCGAGGCTGCGGTGGCCGGGAGCGGCCACTGCACTCCAGTCTGGGCGACAGAGTGAGACTCCACCTCAAAAAAAAAAAAAAATTGCATTTATATGCAAAGGGGCAAAAATGCCAAGGTGATCTAGGTGGCAACAAACAAACAAACCTAGAGGACTCACACTACTAGACATCAACACCTATTACAAAGCTACAGTAATTAAACTATGTGGAACAAGGATAAGCAAACGGACAACTGTAACAGAATTAAAAGTCTAGAAACAGATCCACATATATGTATGATCACCAAAATTATGAAAACAGTAACACCACAATAGTGAAAAGATGGCCTTTTCAATAAAGAGTATCGGAGTTGACTAAATATCCGTATGGAAAAAAGGGACCTTTATTTTTAAAATACCATATAAAAATAAATTCCAGATGGGCAGCAGGTCTAACTGTAAAAGGTAAACAATAAGGTCTTTAAAAGAGAATTTCGGAGAACATCTTCATAATGTTAGTGTAAGCAACAGTTTCTTAAACAGGTCACAAAAGCAGTAGCCAAAAGAAAAAATGTAATAAGCTGGACTAACCAAATTAAGAATATTTATCAAAAAACAAGATTAGAGTAAAACTCACAGAATGGTAGAAAATATATACTATATATATTTTTTCAACAAAAGACTTGTAATCTGAATATATAAAGGACTCTTACAAATCAATAAGGGCAAATATCCCAAAGAAAAATAAGCAAGAGGCTGGGCTTGGTGGCTCAGCCTATAATCCCTGCTTTGGGAGACCAAGGTGAGTGAATTGCCTGAGCCCGTGGGTTCGAGACCCGCCTGGGCAACTTGGCGAGACCTCATCTCTACAATAAATCAAAAAAATTAGCCGGGCGTGGTAGCGCGCGCCTGTAGTTCCAACTACTTGGAAGGCTCAGGCGGAAGGGTCACCGGAGCCCAGCAGGTCAAGGCTGCGGTGGCCAGGAGCGACCACTACTCTCCAGTCTGGGCGACTGAGTGAGACTCCAACTCAAAAAAAAAAAAAAGAAAAAGAAAAAGAAGCAAGAGATTTCAACAAAAGATATTCAAATGGCAAAAAAACATATTAAAAGGTACTCTACCTCACTGATCAACAACAACAGCAAAAGGTAGAACTAAACAAGATTGGCTAAAATGGGGGAAAGTAGCCGATATCAAGCAGTAGCAAGGATATGGGACAACTCATTTTTCCAACACTGCTGGTGAAAGCAAAATTTCGTATAATAATACAACCACATTGCAAAATCATTTAGCGATATATATTAAAGCCAAACATTCGCAAATCTTATGACCCAGCAATTGAGTCGCTAGATAATCCAATCGAAATGCAAACATATGTCACCAAAAGATATGTTCAAAGCAGCATTATTCATAATAGCCAAAACCTGGAAACAATGCAAATATCCATTGACATGGAATGGACAAGTAAATTTGTGATAGATTCATAAAGTAGAATATTATAAGGCAAAGATAATAAATAGAGTCCAGCTCTGTAAAAAAACATACATAAATTGCATGAATATAAGCTGAGTGAAAGAAGACTGACACAAAAGTGTATACACTATATGATTTCATTTACATACATGTCTTTTTTTTTTTTTTTGAGTGGAAGTCTCACTCTGCCACCCAGGCTGGAATGCCATGGCATGCTCACGGCCACCGCAGCCTCAATCTACTGGGTAAAGGCGATCTTTCCACCTCAGCCTTCCAAGTAGCTGGAACTACAGACATGCGCCACCACGCCCAGGTAATTTTTTGATTTATTGTAGACATGAGGTCTCATTAAGTTGCCCAGGCTGGTCTCAGGTAATCCTCTCACCTTGGCCTCCCAAAGTGCTGGAATTATAGGAGTGAGCCACCGTGCCTGGCCTCATATACATTTCTAATAAAACTAATTTATAATGTTAGATGTCAACAGAGTGATTACCTTAGCAGAGAAATAATTATTGGTATGAGACATAAAAGGGGACTTCAGAAACCCTGGTGATGTACTTACTTTGTCTCTTGAACTGGATGCTGTTATACAGATGTGTTTACTTTGAAAATTCAGGAAATTGGGCACATTATTTGTGTACTTTTCTGCATGAACGTTTTGTAGTACTCCCCATAAAGTTTCTGACACATAATATATATATATATATATATATATATTTTTTTTTTTTTTTTTTTTTTTTTTTTTTTTTTTGAGTTGGAATCTCACTCTGTCGTCCAGACTGGAGTGCAGTGGCCGCTCCTGGCCACCGCAGCCTCAACCTGCTGGGCTCCGGCGATCCTTTCGCCTCAGCCTTCCAAGTAGCCGGAATTACAGGCATGCACTACCACACCGGCTGATTTTTTGATTTATTGTAGAGATGAGGTCTCACTGCCCAGGCAGATCTCGAACACGCGGGCTCAGGCAATCCACTCACCTCAGCCTCCCAAAGGCGCGGGATTACAGGCTGAGCCACCGAGCCCGGCTTTTTTTTATTTTTTTCAGTTGGAGTCTCATTCTATTACCTAGGTTGGAGTGCACTGGCACGATCACAACTCACTGTAGTCTCCACCTCCTGGGCTCAGGCAATCCTTCCATCTGAGTCTCCTGAGTAGCTGGGACTACAGGCGCACACCACCATGCCCAGCTAATTTTTTAAATGTTTTTGTAGAGACAAGGTCTTGCTATGTTGCCCAGTCTGGTCTTGAACTCCTGGGCTCAAGGAATCCTTCTTCCTAGGCCTCCCAAAGTGCTGGGATTATAGGTGTGAGCCACCACACCAAGTCAAGTATTTGTAAGATAAAGAGATATTTGGACGGCTGAGGTGGAAGGATCGCCTGAGCCCAGCAGATCGAGGCTGTGGTGGCCAGGAACATGCCACTGCCCTCCAGCCAGGGTGACAGTGAGATTCCAACTCAAAAAAAAAAAAAAAAGAGAAAGAGAAAAAAAAGTAGCAGAATCTGGCAAAATAGGAAGGGGAGCCTTATTAAGTCTAGATCATCTAAGCTAAAGAAATAAACTGGTACTGCCTGTGTGCCAGGCCTGTGCCTAAACGTAAAGATGCTTGAAAAGACTCAGAGTTCCTTGACTTCAGAGCTGACAGTCTAAAATGGAAAAAAGTTCAAAAAATTTTGGTCAACTATTAGATAGTCCCCCAGGTAACCTGGAAAGCTTTGAAGATTGCTGAAAGCTAAGGCAATTTACAAGCAGGAAGTCCACATTCTCTGAGAACCTGTTAAGCAGTAGATCAGACTAAGTTTGAGAACAAAATGAGAGTAAAGGGAGCAGGGTAGCTATGTGTGGTCTGGTGGGTAAGCCAGAGAGCTCCTGGGGTTCTTCAAATTTCTCACCTGTCTGTGAATCTTGAGTTCATTCACTCATTCAACAATTTTATGAAGGGCCTTCTAGTTACAAAGTAGCAATTCCAATTCCATCTCCCGTTTTATTGACCCTGTGCAACTTCTTCTTCTTTTTTTTGAGTCGGAGTCTCACTGGGTTGCCCAGCCTGGAGTGCAGTGGCATGCTCACGGTCACCACAGCCTCGACCTGCTGTGCTCAGGCGATCCTTTCACCTCAGCCTTCCAAGTAGATGAAACTACAGGCATGCCCCACCATGCCCGGCTAATTTTTTTATTTATTGCAGAGAACAGGTCTTGCCAAATTACCCAGGTTGGTCTTGAACCCATGGGTTCAGACTCCTCTTGCCTCTGCCTCCCAAAGTGCTGGGATTACAGATATGAGCCACCACGCCCAGCTGACCCTGTGTAACTTCTAAGAGAAAACCAATACTATTAGGCAATAATGTATCCAATTTCCCTGTTACCCACCAGCAAGCCCTCCCTTAAAATTTTTTTTTATTTTCTTTTTATCTTGGGGGTTCTGAGTCTTACTCCGTCACCCAGGCTGGAGCCCAGTGGTACAATCATGGCTCACTGCAGCCCTCAAACTCCTGGTCTCAGGCCATCCTTCCATCTCAGCCTCCTAAGTAGCCAGGATTAGCACGTACCACCAAGCCCAGCTAATTTTAAAATTTTTGTGAAGATGAGGGTCTCACGATGTTATCCAGGCTGGTCTCCAACTCCTGGGCTCAAGCAGTTTTCCCATCTCAGCCTCCCAAAGGTATGAGTCAATTTATCTGTACCCCCCTCCTTATCTAATCCCCTCCCATACTTACTTTCCTGCTTTCTCAGAGGAAGCTCAGTCTCCCTACAGGCCCACAATTAATCCCTCCATCTGTGATCTAGAACCCATTCCCTCCAGTTTCCTTGAGACCCAGTTCATTAATTGTTCCCAAGTCTCTCGTTGCCATTCCAGATAAGCTGTTGGAAAGAAGCCTCTAAATCCTAGGTCAATTTCCTCACTCCTACTTGACTCCCAGCTAGCAGCAGTCTGGCTTCCCACTAAAATTGCTCTGGCTGCTGATCTCACTACGGTCACCAATGACCAACAGACACTTTTCAATTCTTATTTTATGTATTCATTATTTTAAAAACACTTGTGGCACTGGGCGTGGTGGCTCACACCTAAAATCTCAGCACTTTAGGAGGCTTATGTGAGACGACTGCCTGAGCTCACGGGTTTGAGATAGCCTGGGCAGTTTGGTGAGACCTCATGTCTGCAATAAATCAAAAAGTTAGCCTGGCATGGTGGCATGTGCCTATAGTTCCAGCTACTTGGAAGGCTGAAGCGGAAGGATCGCCTGAGCCCAGCAGGTCAAGGTTGCAGTGGCTGTGAGCATGCCACTGCACTCCAACCTGAGCAACCCAGTGAGACTCCAACTCAAAAATGAATAAATACATACATAAGCAAATAAATAAATAAAAACACTTGTGGTAAGAATTGTAACATGTCCCCCTCTTCCAAGATTCCTAGCTAGAAGTTAAACAGGAACCTTAGACTTATAGCTGCAATTCTAACAAAAGAGAGGAGCTTGAAGGCGGATTTTTCCCAAGAGCTTCCAGAGGAGAACTCAGCCTGGCCTCCACCTTGATTTCGGCCTATCACATCCTGAACAAAGAATCCAGCCATGCTGCACCAGGCTTCTGACCTACAGAATGGTGAGTTAATAAATGAGTGTTAGGTCTGGCATGGAGGCTCATGCCTATAATCCCAGCACTTTGGGAGGCCAAGGTGAGAGGATTACCTGAGCCCACGGGTTCAAGACCAGCCTGGGCAACTTGCCAAGACCTTGTCTCTACAATAAATCAAAAAATTAGCCAGGCGTGGTGGCACATGCCTATAGTTACAGCTGCTTGGAAGGCTGAGGCAGAAGGATCGCCTGAGCCCAGCAGGCTGAGGCTGCAGTGGCCATGTGTGTGCCACTGCACTCCAGCCTGGGCGACAGAGTGAGACTCTGACCCAAAAAAAACCCAAAAAAAGCTTGTTGTGACTTTGACACCGCTCTCCTACATAGCCACTCATCTCTCCCAGTTTATTCTCCATCTCCTGCCCCTAAGTGTGGCTTCCCCTAGGGATCTCCTGATTCTGGACACTCTCCTGTTCACAAATTCATTCCTGTCTGCGTTTCCAGATCAAACTTTTTTGCTAAGCTACAGACCACTATTCCACACCTTCTCTATCTGAGGATCCTAAGTTCCTCTTCTCCCACAAATGTGTTTGTGCCTTTGTTCTAGGTTGACTTATCCTATTATTGGTACCACCATTGATCCAGTCACACAAATTAGGACTCGGCAACAGGCAACAGACCCTCTTGTGGTTGTTCTGCTTGTTGTACCCTTCACAACTCTCTTTGCTTTTTAAATCTACCTTTCCTAGTTAAAAAAAAAAAACAACTAGGAATCTAGACATGATTCTGTCCTTCCCCTTCTCCCTCACTGAGAGACAAGTCTAATTGGTCAGTAACATTTGCTTATTCTGCCTCCTGCATTTCTGCTTGACACCCCCTCCTTTTCATTCACAGAACCTGAACGACAGTAACATCCTAATATCTCTCACCCCACCTGGCCTCCATATAGTAAACCCTGAGTAATTCAAGCCCAGTTATGCCCCTTCCTAAAAACTTTTTTTTGAGTTGGAGTCTCACTCTGTTGCCCGGGCTGGAGTGCAGTGGCACGCTCACGGCCACCGCAGCCTCGACCTGCTGGGCTCAGGTGATCCTTCCACCCCAACCCTCCAAGTAGCTGGAACCACAGGCACATGCCACCACGCCCAACTAATTTTTTGGTTTATTGTAGAGATGAGGTCTCACCAAGTTGCCCAGGCTGGTGTCAAACCCCTGGGCTCAAGTAACCCCCTCACCTTGGCCTCCCAAAGTGCTGGGATTACAGGCTTGAGCCACCATGACTGGTCACTTCTACTCTTCTTCCTAGCCATACCAGACAGGTCCCGGGAAGGACCATGCTCTTCTGCCATCCTGCCTTTGTACATACAGTGCCTTCTGCCTGAAGTACCTTTCTACCTCTTGATAACCTATCTCTACTTGGGTCAAATGTTGGCTCTTTGAAGCTTTCCTTGACTATGTGAGCACAATTGCGGATTCTCTCCTTCACACAACTCTGTAATATGCACATATCTCTATTATAATATTCCTCATAGTGTATATTAGTGTAATGATTTGTTTATACATCTGCCTTTCCTAGAATCATAGATCCAGGGTTGAGACTATACTCTCCTTTGTAACCCAGGATCATCTGGGCCTACAACACAGAAATGCACAGTGGTGCATGTCTATAATCGCAGCACTTTCAGAGGCAGAGGGAAGAGGATTGCCTGAGCTCAGGTGTTCGAGACCAGCCCAGGCAACATGGTGAGACCTGTCTCTACAATTAAAAAAAAAATTAGCAGAGCGTGGTGGCGCATGCCTGTGGTTCCAGCCAGAGTCCAGCAGGTAGAGGCTTTGGTGGCCATGAGTGTGCCACTGCACCCCAGCCTGGATGACAGAGTAAGATTCTGACTCAAAAAAAAAAAAAATCTGTGATTCTGGCAAGGCACGGTGGCTCATGCTTTTAATCCCAGCACTTTGGGAGGTGGAGGCAAAAGGATTGCCTGAGCCCACAGGTTCGAGACCAGCTTGGGCAACATGACGAGACCTCATCTCTATAATAAATTTTTAAAAATTAGCCAGGCATGGTTGTGCGCATCTGTAGTTCCAACTCCTTGGAAAGTTGAAGCAAAAGGATCGCCTGAACCCTACAAGACAAGGCCGTGGTGGCAGTGAGCATTCCACTACGCTCCAGCCTGGGTGACAGAGTAAAGTGAGACTCCAACTCAAAAAAAAAATTGTGATTCTGGCTGGGCACAGTGGCTCACACCTGTAATCCCAGCATTTTGGGAGGTGGAGGTGCCTGTTGTTCCAGCTACTTGAAAGGCTGAGGCAGAAGGATCGCCTGAGCCCAGCAGGTCAACACTAGGTTGGTTGTGAGCATGCCACTGCACTCTAGTCTGGGCAACAGAGTGACACTCCAACTCAAAAAAAAAAGAAAAAGGAAAGAAAATACAGTTAAGCTTTATATAGATCATTTCTCGCCTATAATAAATGTCACTTTACATTTTAAGTTATTGTAATTTTTTTTGAGCCAAAGTCTCACTCTGTCACCCAGGCTGGAGTGTAGTGGCACACTCATGGCCAGTGCAGCCTCAACTTGCTGGGCTCAGGTGATCCTTCCACCTCAGCCTTCCAAGTAGCTGGAACTACAGGCGCAAACCACCATGTCCCACTAATTTTTTTATTTATTGTAGAGCCAGGGTCTCGCTGTTTCCCAGGCTGGTCTTGAATCTGTTGGCTCAGGCGATCCTCTTGCCTTTGCCTCCCAAAGTGCTGGGATTACAGGCGTGAGCCACCGCACCTAGCAAGTTATTGTAATTTTTAAAAATTGTTCTGAAAGACCATATATTCTTTCACAAGACTTTAGGAAAGCAAACCCTACTTGGTTAACATTTTCAAGTTATTCTTCAACTCTTCTGACAGCTTCACCATTTCACTCTAAATGCTGTCAAAAGTTACCCTCACAAAATTGAATTTAAGAGGCATCACTCAAGGAGCTGGCTTTAGTGGTATCATCAGCTTTCAGTTTCAACTTCCATTTCCAAAGTTTTAGCTATGGTTTCAGCATTTTCCCAAGAGCTGTCCAACGGTCTTCTGGACATTTTGAAGTACAAGTTTTGTCATACTATTCATCACTATCCAGGGGACAAGATGCAAAAACTGACCCAATAAATGTTCTCCCATCTAATCCCACCTATGTTCTCAGATAGCATTCTCCCCACTCTTTAGGCAAACTGCTCTACTCAGGGTCCTGACCTTGCTGAGGTTGCCAACCCCATCAGGAAACCTCTGATTATCTAATTCTTGTCTTTCGTCAGAGTCCAGCTCAAATCCTACCTCCAAACAATAGCATACATCTGTACCACCCATTTATTGCTTTACTTTCTCTTTATCTTTCCTGGTATATAAGTATGTTATCTCCCCAACTAGAATTCTAATCTTCTTGAGGGCAGGCACTGCAACAGATCTTTTTTTTTTTCTCAGAGTCAAGTAAAACATCTTGCATGGCGCTTAGTCATAAAACCACTTAATATTTATACAGCTTATAACGTGCTAGGTACAATACTAGGTGCTTTCCACATATTAACTCATTTAATTCATGTAATAAACCTATGAATTACTGTCAATACATAAATGCTGCTATTGCCCTAATTGCAGATGACAAAATGTAAACGTAGGTGATTCACCCGCCCATGGTCACAAAACTAGTGGCAGAACTAGGACCTAATCTCAAGTTTGATTGATGCTAAAATTGTCTTCTGGTCACTCATACAAACAGATACCTATGTCCTTTTTTCTTTTTCGGGGACGGGGGTTGGAGTCTCACTCTGTTGCCAAGCTGGAGTGCAGTAGCACACTCATGGCCACTGCAGCCTCTACCTGCTGGGCTCAGGTGATCCTTCCCCCTCAGCCTTCCAAGTAGTTGGAACTACAAGCACACGCCACCACACTTGACTAACTTTTTTTTTTTTTTTTTGTAGAGATGAGGTCTTGCCAAGTTGCCAGGCTGGTCTCAAACCCGTGGGCTCAGGCAATCTTCTCACCTCGGCCTCCCAAAGTGCTAGGATTATAGGTGTGAGCCACCGTGCCCAGCCACTTATGCCCTATTTGATCCAGACAGCCCAGAGAACAGCTTGGCCTTCAAAGGTATGGAAAGAAGGCAAATTGTGGTTCAGCAACTTTTCTTTCTCCTACTGACACAGAACTCTTATGTAATGACCTTTGCCTGAAAACCAGAGATAAGCTCTAACCAAATAATTCCAAGTTCCACCAGCGGGCAAGACCCAGTCTCACTCCTGGGTGTCCTAAAATTATCTTTATTCAGAGTGACTTCTGGACTGTCTTCAGGAGGATGACTCATCAAAATAACCACAAGTCTTCAGGGATCCAGAGAGCAGGGCAGGTCTAGGCCTGAGATAATGGAGAAAACCTTTGCCATGACACCTTCTTTAACAACCAATACTTACTAAGCTCTGTGAAGGCTGAGGAGTCACAGGGATCATTGGAACAAAGGAAAGGGCAATGGTCAGTGTGTGCACCCAGGTAGTTCTTCGATCCTAGTAGTATTTAAAATCAGATTGTGTTTGTGTAATCAGTGCCTCAAATTCATAGAGGAGATTCGACTTGACCAGACTCCTTATCTCGCTTGATTTTGTTTTTGTTTTTTGAGTCTGAGTCTTAGTCTGTCACTCAGGCTGAAGTGCCGTGGCATGTTCACCATGGCCCCTGCAGCCTCGACCTGCTGGGCTCAGGTGATCCTCCTGCCTCAGCCTCCCTAGTAGGTAAAACTACAGGCAAGCACCACCACGCCTGGCTAATTTTTTTTTAATTTATTGTAGAGATGATTTTTTTTTTTTTTGAGTCAGAGTCTCTGTCACCCAGACTGGAGTGTAGTAGCACACTCACAGCCACCATAGCCTCGACCTGCTGGGATCAGGTGATCCTTCTGCCTCAGTTTCCCAAGTAGCTAGAACTACAGGCATATACCACCATGCTCGGCTAATTTTATGATTTATTGTAGAGACGAGATCTCACCAAGTTACCCAAGCTGGTCTTGAACTCATGAGCTCAGGCAAACCTCTCACGTCTGCCTCCCAAAGTGCTGGGATTACAGGCATGAACCACCACACCCGGCTCAAGGATCCCACTTTAAAGACATGTAAACCCAGGCTCAGACATGTTACAAGACACAGTTAATAAACAGTGTATCCAGGGTTAGAACTCGAGCCTTCCAACTCATTAATTAGCATGCTTTTTCAACTATACTACAGGTCTCTCAATCATTCGATTTAATATGTGCTATCTCTGTCTTGTCATGTGGCAGACTGACATCTTCAGTCCCTTGCTCTAACCGGTTGAATCAAAATCCAGAAGTTTTTGGCACAACTCTAATCTGAAGTCATAGTTGTTCTCTTCTGGAAAAAGCTGAAAAATAGATATGTGTGCTGACTGTTCCAAGAGGGAGACTTTAGATGAATCTCCTGCCACTTTTGGAAAAACAAATTTGACCCCTTGTTCTAATGCTAATGGATCATGACTTCATCATAGTAATGGGGGGTCAACATTATTTATATTATGGAGATGATGTACAGAAAGAACATGGGATAGAAAATCCAGTTGTCCTTTTTATTTTTTTTTTTTGAGTTGGAGTCTGACTCTGTCACCCAGGTTGGAGGGCAGTGGCACACTCACGGTCACCGCAGTCTCAACCTGCTGGACTCAGGCGATTCTTCCACTTCAACCTTCTAACTAGTTTGAACCACAAGCATGTGCCATCATGTCCAGCTAATTTTTCTTGATTTATTGTAGAGATGAGGTCTCACCAAGTTGCTCAGGCTGGTCTGGAACTCGTGGGCTCAGGCAGTCCTCTCACCTTGGCCTCCCAAAATGCTAGGATTACAGGTGTGAGCCACCTCACCCTGCCACCCCATGTACTTTTTAAGTAACTTCACGCAACTCTAAGAGTTAAGTACCTTCATTATCTCCATTCCACAGATGAGAATGCTGAGGCTAAAGTAACTTCCCTTAGGTTATAATGTTGGGAAGTAGAGCAGCCAGGATTCAAACCCAGGCAATCTGGCTCTATCACCCGTATTCTCAATTTCTGAGTCTTTGTTTCCTGTTGCATAAAATGGAGATAATATTAACAGTTGCCCTACCTAAAGAACCAGAATTATATAAGTGTGTATGGAAGCATTTCTAATAAACTATAAACCAATAAAGGTCAGTGTATGAAATCCAAAGCTAATATTGACAAGCTAATATTAACTGCACTCAAGTGTAGATTTCCTTGTCCCCTTTCCACTTCATATCAGAAATCAAATGTGTTGTGTAAAGCCCATGTTCCTTGTTTTTTTTTCCTTTTGCTAATAAATAAGAATCACCCATGTTTCTTTTAGAAGAATAATGGATTTTGCTATCTAGGAATTTCTTAACATCTTCCTCTATCCTGATTTTTGTTTTGTTTTGTTTGTTTTGTTTTGTTTTGAGTCATAGTCTCACTCTGTTCCCCAGGCTGGAGTGCGGTGGCCACCGCAACCTCAACCTGCTGGGCTCAGGAGATCCTTCTGCCGCAGCCTTCCAAGTAGCTGGAACTACAGGCATATGCCACCACGACCGGCTAATTTTATGATTTATTGCAGAGACGAGGTCTTGCCAAGTTGCCCAGGCTGGTCTCAAACCCCCTGAGCTCAGGCAATCCTCTTACCTCTCCTTACCAAAGTGCTAGGATTACAGGTATGAGTCACCACATCTGGCTTATTTATTTATTTATTGAATTTTTTGAATTTATTGTAGAGACAAGGTCTGGCCAAGTTGCCCAGGGGGTCTCAAACCCCTGGACTTGGGCAATCCTCATGCCTCAGCCTCCCAAAGTGCTGGGATTACAGGTGTGAGCCACTGAGCCTGGCTGAAAATTTCTTTATCTAGTGATAAAGATCTGATGTTTATATTAACTAGCATTCTCTGATCACTTTGTCTAGATAGGCATCCAGATAGGAATTTTACATGCTTTGTCAGTTAATCCTCATAATAATCCAGAGATAAAAGCTATCATTATTCTCATTTTCCAAATAAGAAAATTTAGAAATTATAAATAATTTGCCCAAGGTGACATCACTAGTGGGTGAATATGCTCAGGTCTATTTTGGCTCAAAGCTTAACAGCTATCCCTCATCTACTGCCATGCCCAGGTACAACCAGGATTCACATCAGTTTCTACATTTTCTTTGCTATCAGGCCTCTACCTCCAGCTGCTTCTTCCTTTAGTGACCATATTTTTTCTTTCTCTTTTTTTTTTTTTTGAGTTGGAGTCTCACTCTGTCGCCCAGACTGGAGTGCAGTGGCCACTCCTGGCCACCGCAGCCTCGACCTGCTGGGCTCCGGCGATCCTTCCGCCTCAGCCTTTCAAGTAGCTGGAACTACAGGCACGCGCTACCATGCCCGGCTAATTTTTGATTTATTGTAAACATGAGGTCTTGCCAATTTGCCCAGGCAGGTCTCGAACCCGCGGACTCAGGCAATCCACTCATCTCAGCCTCCCAAAGGCGTGGGATTACAGGCTGAGCCACCAAGCCCGGTTCATATTTTTTCTAAATCAAAAGTCAAAGCAGCCGGGCATGGTGGCTCACAGCTGTAATCCCAGCACTTTGGGAGGCTGAGGGAAGAGGATTGCCTGAGCCCATGGGTTCAAGACCAGCTTGGGCAACATGGCGAGACTTCATCTCTACAATAAATCAAAAAAATTAGCCAGACGTGGTGGCGTATACCTCCTGTAGTTCCAGCTACTTGGAAAGCTGAAGCGAAAGATCACTTGAGCCCAGCAGGTAGAGGCTGCGGCAGCTGTAAGCGTGCCACTGCACTCCACCCTGCGTGACAGAGTGAGACACCGACTCAAAAAAAAAAAAGAAATTCTCAATACACAAATTTTTAAAACTAATTTAAAAATCTGCATCCTGTAGCAGTTTAGGGATGTGTCCCACTGTATATTTTGCTTCCATAAGTAGAAAACAGAATATAGGCCAGGTGCAGTGACTCAGGCCTACAACCCCAGCAAAAGATGAAAGGAAGAAAAATTTTCTTTTTTTCCCTTTTAAAACAGAAGCCCACGCCAGGCATGATGGCTCAAGCCTGTAATCCCAGCACTTGGAGAGGTGGAGACAAGAGGATTGCCTGAGCTCAAGGGTTCAAGACCAGCCTGAGCAACTTGGCGAACCCTCATCTCTACAGTAAATCAAAAAATTAACCAGGCATGGTGGCACATGCCTATAGTTCCAGCTGCTTAGAAGGCTGCGGCAGAAGGACTTCCCGAGCCCAGCAGGTTGAGGCTGCAGTGGCGTGAGCATGTCACTGCACTCCAACCTGGGTGACAGAGTGACACAAAAAATAAAATAAAATAAAAGAGAAGTCCTTGCTTCGATTACTTTAAATGTTTGTCCCCTGGAAAGCTCATGCTGAAACTTATCCCCAAGGTGGCAGTATTGAGAGGCGGGGCCTTTAAGAGGTGACCAGATCATAAGGCAGCAGAGTCCTCAGGGTTGGATTAATTCACTCACGGGTTAATGAGTTACTGGAGTCATAGGTTATCTTGAGAGTAGGACTTGTGGCTTTATAAGAAGAGGAGAGACTTGAGCTCAGTTCCCTCAACATGCGATGCCTACACAGCCTCAGATTCTGCACAGTCCCCACCAGCAAGAAGGCTCTCAACAGATGTGGTCCTTAGA
Source organism: Cephalopachus bancanus (assembly GCA_027257055.1). Lineage (NCBI taxonomy): Eukaryota > Metazoa > Chordata > Mammalia > Primates > Tarsiidae > Cephalopachus > Cephalopachus bancanus. Next base: position 960,549 of record JAPVLO010000446.1, on the reverse strand, counting down.
CTTCTCAGTCTCCAAAACTGTAAGAAATAAACTCCTTTCTTTACAAACTGTTGTTATAAGCAACAGATAACGAACTAAGAGAGTCCTCAAAGCATCCCTTTGAAATATCCTACTATAAGCATCCCTGGATTTTCTTAGGAAGAGAAGGGGAGGAAAAGAGTAGTTCATCTGTTCTCTTAAGGGAAGGTATATTGTTTTGCCTCTCCCTTCTAACGTCTCAGCAGTTTACACTGCTGGTCCTCCCAGAGAGAACAAAAAAGAAGGTACAATCCCTAAACTTCATATGCAGAAATAGTCTTCAAATACATTTATTCAACACTTTTTTTTTTAAGTCAGCATTTCACTCTGTTGCCCAGGCAGGAGAGCAGTGACACGTTCATGGCCACGGCAGCCTCAACCTGCTGGGCTCAGGCGATCCTTCCGCCTCAGCCATCCAAGTAGCTGCAACTACAGGCACGCACCACCAAGCCCGGCTAATTTTTTGATATACCATAGAGACGAGGTCTCGCCAAGTCGCCCAGGCTGGTCTCAAATTCCTGGGCTTAGGCAATCCTCTCGCCTCAGCCTCCCAAAGAGCTGGGATTACAGGCTTGAGCAAAAGTTGACCTCATTTAACACATTTATTGAGGATAATTATTGTATGCTAGGCTCCCAGCACTCACCAATCCTCCTTCCTCCCATGTACATGCATGATCAAGAATACTCAAAAGCAGTAAACAAAAAAGATCATTCTACACAGGGGAGAGGAGAGGAGGGGAAAAAAAGGATGATTGCTGAAAACAAAAAAAAAAGTATCAGATGGGTATAAATGCTACAAAGAACAAAAGAGTGATTTGATTGAGAGAATCTGGTATTTACATAGATGATCATTAAAGCCTTTTTTTCTTTTTGAGTTGAAGTCTTACTCTGTCGCCCAGGCTGGAGTACAGTGGCACACTCAAGGCCACTGCATCCTCGATCTGCTGGGCTCAGGCGATCCTTCCACCTCAGCCTTCCAAATAGCTGGAACCACAGGCATGTGCCACCATGCCCAGCTAATTTTTTTTTTTTTATTGTAGAGATGAGGCCTTACCAAGTTGCCCAGGCTGGTCTCGAACCTCTAGGCTCAGGCAATCTCCCAAAGGGCTGGGATTAGAAGTGTGAGCCATTGTACCTGGCAAAGGCTTTTTTGATAAGATGACACCTAAATAAAAAGAAGGAACTGCCCATGTGAAGACTGGTGTAGAGGATGCAAAGGGAATAGCTAATGTGAAAATCCTAACGCAGGAATCAGGCATTATAGCTGAAGTTGGCAAATTTTTTCTGTAGAGTCACATAGTAAATCTTTTAGGCTTTGTAAGTGACAGAGTCTCTTGTCACATATTCTTCCTTTCAGTTCTTGTTGTTTTATAATCCTTTAAAAATGTAAAATTCGCTGGGCTCGGTGGCTCAGCCTGTAATCCCGCGCCTTTGGGAGGCTGAGGTGAGTGGATTGCCTGAGCCCGCGGGTTCGAGACCCGCCTGGGCAGTGAGACCTCATCTCTACAATAAATCAAAAAATCAGCCGGGCGTGGTAGCGCGCGCCTGTAATTCTGGCTACTCGGAAGGCGGAGGTGGAAGGATCGCCGGAGCCCAGCAGGCGAGGCTGCGGTGGCCGGAAGCGGCCACTGCACTCCAGTCTGGGCGACAGAGTGAGACTCCAACTCAAAAAAAAAAAAAAAAAAGTAAAATTCAGGTCAGGCATGGTGGCTCACACCTGTAATCCCAGCACTTTGGGAGATGAGTCCAGAGGATTGCCTTAGTCGAAAGGTTCAAGACCAGCCTGGGCAACTTGACAAGACCTCGTCTCTACAATAAGTCAAAAAATTAGCCGGGCGTGGTGGCGCATGTCTGTGGTCCCAGCTACTTGGAAGCCTGAGGCGGGAGGATCCCCTAAACCCAGCAGACAGAGGTTGCAGTGGCCATGAGCATACCACTGCACTCCAGCCTGGGCGACAGAGTGAGACTCCGACTCAAAAAAGAAAATGTAAAAGTCGGTCTTAGCTCTGTATAAAAATAGACGGTTAGCAAAACTTGACCCTTGCCTTAGTTGTCTGACCCCTGCTTCAGAGGCACATGCAATCTACTGCAGCCAGAGGGCAAGTGAATCAGGGAGAAAGCAATACAAGGTGAGGTCTGAAAGGCAGGCAGTAGCAGATTAGGTAGGGGGCCTTTTAGGCTAAATTAAGATTCCTGATTTGCTTTCTAGGTTTGATGGGAATCCCCTGGAGAGTTTAAGCAGGGCTGAGACATGATCTGATTTATGTTTTTAAAAGATCACCTTGGCTCTGCCTAAAGAACAAACTGTGGTGGGGCGAGGAGTGAAAATAGACAGATTAGGAGGCTGGCGATTATATCATCCGGGCATGAAAGGACAAGGGTGATGGTGGCAGAGAAGGAAATAATTGAACAGGAAATGAGCTGAACACCTTCAGTAAAAAGTTCTGGTTATCATGTTTTTTTCTTTGCCTTTTCCCACATGTTCTAATATGTTTATCATTAATTTTTTTTTAAATCACGGAGGGATTCTTGAAATTTTACTTTAAAATAAAAGAGTAGGCTGGAAGTGGTGGTTCACACCTATAATCCCAGCATTTTAGAAGGCCAAGGTGGGAGGATTGCTGGAGATCAGCGTGGACAACACAGGGAGACCTTGTCTCTACAAAAAAATCAAAAAATTAGCCAGGCGTGGTGGTGTGCACCTATAGTCCCAGCTACTTGGAAGGCTGAGGCAGAAGGAACACCTGAGCCTTGGAGGTTGAGGCTATGGTGAGCCATGATTGTGCCACTGCACTCCAGGCTGGGCAACACAGTGAGACTCCAACTCAAAAAAAAAAACAAAACAGAGTAATGTAAAGGCTTGGGTTGCCCTATAGATATGTAAGTGATGCACAGGAAAATCTTGGTTAGTAAAATTTTCAGCAATATTTTGATGTGTTTGATTTATAGATATTTGATTTATAGCTATTTCCCTCTCTTCTTAGTGAAATGATTTTTTCTATGGGTTTCTGATTATAATTATAATTATATATATAATAATTATAATTCTGTTAATTATTTTTCCCCTTTCTCCTAAATGCATGAAAAAGTATACTCAAAATGTTTGTTTAATTTCAGAGAGAACTGTAGTCAACCAAAAGATGACTGTTTGCTCTTTCAAAATCTGAGAAACTTCCAACTTCCCTTGGCAACATACCCTTTTCTCTCAAAGTTTTCATCATGAGGAAATTGTAAACACAGGCAGGTCTCACACTACCTAAACTCATTTTCTTGTTGTTGTTTTTTTCTTTGATAGAAATACTGCTTAAAGTTCATAAAGTATAAATTTAGTTTGGGCACATTTTGTATATTTGTTAAGAGTTTTGAAAAGTTTGGGGAAAGTCGGTCATGGTGGCTCAAGCCTATAATCCCAGCACTTTCGGAGGCCAAGGTGCAAGGATTGCCTGAGCTCAGGGGTTCTAGACCAGCCTGGGCAACTTGGTAGGACCCCATCCCTACAACAGATCAAAAACTTAGCCAGGTATAGTGGTGCAGTGTCTGTAATTCCAGCTACTTGGAAGGCTGAGGTGGAAGAATCTCCTGAGCCCAGCAGGTCGAGGCTGCGGTGGCTGTGAGCTTGCCACTACACTCCAGCCTGGGTGACAGAGTGAGACTCTAACTCAAAAAATAAAAAATAAAAGTTTGAGGAAAAAATAACAGACACACAGAGTTCTAATAGTGGCAATCATTAGGTGTAAGAGAGATAAGATGGGAGCTTCATAGGTTGGGTCTCTTGAAACCACTCTGAGACCAAAATTTACATGCAAGTAATTTATTGGGGGAGGGCACAACTGGCAAATATAATTTCAATGAAAGGAAGAAGCCTGGAATAGTTAGAGGGAGACATTGACCCCTATTGCGGTTGCAGCTGAGGACTTAGTTTATCTGTGATAAGAGGTAGAGCTGGAATGTCCCCTCAGTCATATCCTTAAATGAGGGGAGGGAGCTGGGTCTTTGCACCCTGCATCAGCCAGTAACTAACTGGCTGTGGACTCCTGGGAGCACAACCTTGGGTGAGGCAATTCTCTATATCCTACAACAATGCCCAGTTTGGGGGCAGGGGGCGGGGGCGACAGTGCAGAAATCAACTGCTGAAATTCCCAGCAGCTGAGGGTTGGGTACAACATCCATGAAGCTGGGATTTGGACTGGAATACCACAGTATCCACTACAGAGAGATGCTAAGGTATTCTCATATAGTCATTTTTATTGTTTATCATCATACAGTGTTTTACCATGGGCATACAATATTTTTGTTAAAATATTATAGTAAGTTTTAGTATACTAAATGTACTAATTAGCATATTAATTAGTATTTTCATTAAAATACTAATTTTTGCCATGGAATATAGAATTTTACCACAAATACAGAGTGTTTTATTAAAAATAAACAGAGTTCATGTTCAAATATTTGGGAACATTTTTTTTAAATACTGCTGAAAAAGTGATTTGAGTGCCATTTCAACTGTGTATCTTTTTTTTTTTGAGTCGGAGTCTTACTCTGTCACCCAGGATGGAGGGCAGTGTCATGCTTCTGGCCACCGCAGCCTCGACCTGCTGGGCTTAGGCGATCCTTCTGCCTCAGCCTTCCAAGTAGCTGGAACTACAAGTGTGCACCACCACACCGGGCTAATTTTTTGATTTATTGTAGAGATGAAGTCTCACCAAATTGCCCAGGATGGTCTTGAACCCCTAGGCTCAGGCAATCCTCTCACCTTGACCTCCCAAAGTGCTGGAATTACAGGCTGAGTCACCGCGCCCAGCCTCAACTGTGTATCTTTACACAGCTGATGATTAAACCTGAGTCATTTTTCACTCTTCCTTCTCCTTTATCAAATCCTATGGCTCCTGTGATAGGAAATAGTTCATCTATCTTTTTATGTCACTGACACCAATTCTGGTCCCTACTTTCATCTTTTCAAACTTGAAAGGTCTCTCATATCCAGTTTTAAATTGTTATGGGGGGGTAGGAGGATGTTCATGGCATGCCTTGTGTTAATTCCTCAGATAGTCTTTGAAAGCCTATGCGAGGCTGAGGGAAAAACACTGAGCCAGAAGATACAATCCCACTATCCCTTTTTTTTTTTTTGAGTAGGAGTCTCCTCTCTGTCACCCAGATTGGAGTGCAGTGGCACACTCACAGCCACCCCAGCTTCCACCTGCTGTGCTCAGTTGATCCTTCCTCCTCAACCTTCCAAATAACTGGAAACACAGGTGCACACCACCACACCTGCTTAATTTTTTGATCTGTTGTAGAGATGAGGTCTCGCCAAGTTGCCCAGGCTGGTCTCCAACCTCTGGGCTCAGGCAATCTTCTGGCCTTCACCTCCCAGAGTGCTGGGGTTACAGGCGTGAGCCACCGCACTCAGCTATAATCCCTCTATCTCTTATGAACATTAATTTCAAGTGAGTGACACTGCAAATAATCAATTCCATGATAATTTCATGGCAGTTGTGATAAAAATGCTATGAACAACCACCAGACATATGACACCACATGATGGTGGGACCTGGTTTAGGGGGTTGGAAAGGGGTTTTCTGGAGTAAGATGAGCTTTAAAGAACAAAAGGATGAAGTATAAAGGAAGTATGTTCCATGCAAGGAAAATGTCATGCTTCTTCCCACCTTTATGATTTGAAGTTAAAGGTGGTACATTCATCAAACTAAAGGAGCAAGTCAGTAGCCAGGTGCTAGAGCTCAGGGTTTAACTGGGAAACAGAAGGCGGTGGAGGAGGAAGGGAAGGGCAGTACAAGGCCTTAAGAAGTGGGATTTTATTTTACTTTGTGTGTGTGTGTGTGTGTGTGTGTGTGTGTGTGTGTGTGTGTGTGTGTGTTGGAGTCTCACTCTGCTGCTCAGGCTCGAGTGCAGTGACAAGCTTCCAGCCACCACAGTCTCGACCCGCTGGGCTCAGGTGATCCTTCCGCCTCAGCCTTCCAAGTAGCTGGAACTACAGGCACATGCCACCATGCCTGGCTAATTTTTTTGATTTATTGTAGAGATGAGGTCTCGCCAAGTTGCAGGGGCTGGTCTTGAACCCATGGGCTCAGACAATCCTCTCACCTTGGCCTCCCAAAGTGCTGGGATTATAGGCGTGAACCACCACACCCAGCCCTATTTTACTTAAAAAAAAAAAATCTTCATTTTGAAATAATTTCAGTATTACAAAAATGTTACAAAAAAGAATTCTGCTTCATTTTTCACTTATATTCTCCAAATGTTAACATCTTATATGATCCCAGTATAATTATAAAAATCAAGAAATTAATATTGATTCAATACTATTACCGAATTTACAGACCTTATTTTACCAACTGACCCACTAATGTCTCACCCAACAATCCAATCCAGAATAACACACTGCATTTACTAGACAAGTTTCAATGATCTCTTTTAATCTGGGGCAGTTTCTCACTCTTTGTCTTTCCTGACCTTAACACTTTGGAAGAGCACTAGCCAGTTATTTGATAGAATGTCCCTCAATTTTATCTGATGTTTCCGCATGATCAAATTCAGGTCATACATTTTTTTGGCAATAACACCATGGAAGTGATGTGTCCTTGTCAGCACATCAGGTCAGAAAGAACATGATGTATATTTGTCCAATTGTGGTTACTTCATTTGGATCACTTATTAAGGTAGTATCTGCCAAATTTCTCCACTACTATATTTCTTTTTTTACTTAAATATCCTTGGGTAGATACTCTCTATGTGAATATTCTGTGTCTTAACATTCAGTCACCAATTTTAGTATCTATTTAATCACTCTTTTTTTTTTTTTTTTGAGTTGGAGTCTCACTCTGTCACCCAGACTGGAGTGCAGTGGCCACTCCCGGCCACTGCAGCCTCGACCTGCTGGGCTCTGGCAATCCTTCTGCCTCAGCCTTCCAAGTAGCTGGAACTACAGGCGCGCACTACCACGCCCAGCTAATTTTTGATTTATTGTAGAGACGAGGTCTCGCCAAGTTGCCCAGGCGGGTCTCGAACCCGCAGGCTCAGGCAATCCACTCACCTCGGCCTCCCAAAGCGCTGGGATTACAGGCTGAGCCACCAAGCCCGGCCTATTAATCATTCTTATCTGCACCAATTATTCTTGTGGTGTTTGCAAATGCTTTTTTTTTTTTTTTTTGAGTCAGTCTCTGCACTCAGGCTGGGGTGCAGTGTCACACTACACTCATGGTCACCGCAGCCTCAACCTGCTGGGCTTAGGGGATCCTTCTGCCTCAGCCTCCCTAGTAGCTGGAACTACAGGTGTGTGCCAGACAACCAGCTAATTTTTGATTTATTGTAGAGACGAGATCTCACCAAGTTGCCCAGGCTGGTCTCGAACCCCTGGACTCAAGCAATATTCTCACCTTGGCCTTCCAAAATGCTGGGATTACTGGAGTGAGCCACCATGCCCAGCCTACAAATGCTCATTTTCTATTGCTTCTACATTAGTTGGAATGCTAGCACTAGGAAGTTTTTCCTTCTTTCCTGACTTATTCATTTATTTTCAACAGTATAGATTCACGGATTCATATTTATTCCATGGATTATAATTCATTATTATTATTTTGCTCAAAATATCACAGATTTGGCTACTGGAGTCCTGTCAAGTTGGCTTCTGGGTCCTTTTGACATGATCTCAACATTTTTTAAGACTAGTCAAGTACAGTAGTGAGGAAGAAGGAAACAGTAAAACAAGGAGTTGGATCTGAAACTGACTGTGAACGATCAATTCAGACAACTCACCGTCTTCACACCAGCTTCCCATCATTTTTTGAGCACTTTCCTATCTGGCACCACAATTTGTTCCTGGCTCATGTACTTTTCCTGCAGCAGCCTGGAGTCAGCAATTTCTCCAGAGTCCTGTTCCCCTTTGTTGGAGATAATACTAGGTGGTGCTCATTGCTTCTGGGGTGTCGCTGTCTAATGCCCTCTCATCAGATAGAGCTAGAAAACATGGCCAGGCGTGGTGGCTCATGCCTTTAATCCCAGCACTTTGGGAGGCCGAGACAGGAAGACTGGTTAATTGAGTGAATAATCATCTTCAGACTTACCAATATTTTAGCAAGAGGGTCCAAAATTAGATATAATACCCTCACAAAGGCCTAAGACTCCCTAGGTAGAAGAAAACTACTTGTGCTGAATATCCATTCTCCCAAAAAGGTGTGTCCTGGTCTGTCTATTATGTATACTTTCTCTTCTATCACTTCATTGATCTAACTCAAGACTCAAAACCCAGGTGTTATAAAATAGAGCTAAACATTTGACTATAACAATGAAATTTCAATTCACATCTATCAGATTGTCAAAAATTAATACCTATTAATTGCCTATCCCTGGCAGGGGGTAAGTGGAAGCGGAAGCCTTTGTTCCTCATCTCTCAAATGGACCAATGGGGTCTAGGTGAGATGTTTCTTTTCTTTTTTTTTTTTTGAGTCGGAGTCTCACTCCATCCCCCAGGCTGGAATGCAGTGGCACGCTCACAGCCACCTCAGCCTCAACCTGCTGGGTTTAGGTGATCCTTCCACCTCAGCCTTCCAAGTAGCTGGAACTACAGACATGCGTCAACATGGCTGGCTAATTTTTTGATTTACTGTAGAGATGACATCTCCCCAAGTTGCCCGGGTTGGTCTCAAACCTGTGAACTCGGGCAATCCTCTCACCTCGGCCTCCGAAAGTACTGGGATTATAGGCATGAGCCACTGCGCCCGGCCTATTTTATTGTAGACATGAGGTCTCACCATGTTGCCCAGGCTGGTCTCGAACCCAAGGGCTCAGGCAATCTACTCTCCTAGGCCTCCCAAAGTGCTGGGATTTTAGGCATGGGCCACTACACTCCGCCTAAGGTAAGATGTTTCTAACCCCAAGCAGGCATTCAGAAAAGGCTTACGCTTTCCCTTTCTCTTTACATATTCTCTTCCTTCAATATCCAATTCAGGCCAGGCGTGGCCTGAGCCCATGGGTTCAAGACCCGCCAGGGCAACTTGGCGAGACCGCATCTCTACAATAAATCAAAAAATTAGCCGGGCATGGTGGCACACACCTGTAGTTCCAGCTACTTGGAAGGCTGAGGTAGAAGGATTGCCTGAGCCCAGCAAGTCGAGGCTGCAGTGGCCGGGAGCATACCACTACACTCCAGTCTGGGCGACAGAGTGAGACTCTGACTCAAAAAATAATAATAAAAAAGCTTTTGAGTCATCATTCTTCACTTGTACCAACGATTTTTGTAAATTTAATTTAAAAATTTTAAACTACAAAATGCATGCCCCTGGTGAAAAATGAAAACATAATGGAATAAAATGAAAAGAAGGCTCCTCTCCTCATATTCAGTTTCACTATCCAGAGATAATAATTTTAGCAATTTCCTATGTATCGTTCTAGAACTCCTTCTTACATCCACAAGCTAAGCTTTATTTTAAAAAAAAAAAAAAATATATATATATATAGGCCAGTGCAGTGACTCAAGCCTGTAATCCCAGCACTTTGGGAGGCTGAGGCAAGAGGATTGCCTGCGTCCAGGGGTTCAAGACCAGAATGGGCAACTTGGTGAGACCTTGTCTCTACAATAAATCAAATAAAACAGCATGCACCTGTAGTTTAAGCTACTTGGACGGCTAAGGTAGAAGGATCGCTTGAGTCCAGCACATGGACGCTGCGGTGTCCATAAGCGTGCCACTGCACTCCAGACTGGGTGACAGAGTGAGACTCCAATAAAAAAAAAAAAAAGTAAATAAGAAAAGACTGTAAATACTACTATCTCTTCCATGCTTTTTCCACTAAACAACACATAAGTAGTATTTATTAGTTTCAGTGCTTGGTAAATATCCTACCTTCTTTAAGTTATTGAGGGTATTTCTGTCTTTTCTTTATGCTATCTTCATCATCTAAATAGTATCTAGAACATAAGTATATGTTCAAAAAATATTTGTTAAGAAATGTACTTCCTTTTGAGGAATTGCCTTCATTGACGGGTATATTGCCCACCCTTAGTCAAGTGGCAAAGAAGACTTATTAGATGCTCTCTCCTTAGATTTGATTGATTGTTTTTGAGTCAGAGTCTCACTCTGTTGTCCAGGCTGGAGTGCAATGGCATGATCATGGCTACCACAGCCTCAACCTGCTGGGCTCAAGTGATCCTCCCGCCTCAGCCTTCCAAATAGCTGGAATTACAGGTGCACGCCCCCACATTTGGCCAAATTTTGAAAAATTTATTGTAGAGATTAGGCCAGGTGTGGCGGCTCATGCCTATCATCCCAGCACTTTGGGAGGCTGTGGAGAGAGGACTGGCTGAGCCCACAGGTTCGAGACCAACCTGGGCGATTTGGTGAGACCTTGTCTCTACAATAAATCAAGAAAAATTAGCTGGGCATGGTGGTGCATGCCTGTAGTTTCAGCTACTTGGAAGGCAGAAACGGAAGGATCACCTGAGCCCAGAAGGTCAAGGCTGCAGTGGCCATGAGAGTGCCACTGCACTACAGCCCGGGCAACAGTGAGATTCTCACTCAAAAAAAAATTTATTGTAGAGATGAGGTCTTGTCATGCCTAAGGTGGTCTTGGCTCAGGCAATCCTCCCGCCTCGGACTCCCAGAATGCTAGCATTATAGGCTTAGGCCACTGCGTCCGGCCCCTCCTCGGATTTTGAACTGTGAGCATAATAAAATCAGTTGGAGTTTATTTATTCCAATGCCATGAGACCCATGAGAAGATGGAATGAGTTCCTGCTACCAAGATTCTCCAGGATGTGCTATTTGACTGTTCCCAGCTTGATTCTCCTGCCTTACCTTGAACCCGTGAGCTCACCCATGTCCTGCCAATGCATTTCCTTCTTGCTTAGGTTAGCTCTGGGTTTCTCAACCTCAGCACTATTGATACTTTGGGCTATGTAACTCTTTGTTCTGAGGGCTGTCCTGTGCACTGTAGTATGTTTAGCAGTATCCATGGTCTCTACCCATCAGATGCCAGCAGCATCCTTAGTGTAATAATCAACAATGTCTCCAGACATTGCCAAATATCCCCTAGGGGGGATATAATTAGCTAGAGTTGATATCTGTGAAACAAAAAATTCTAACTGGTAGTACTACATCTTGGGCAATTTTTCATTACCGGCTTATACAGAAATGTCTCATTTGTTTAACAGCTCAGCTATATGTTACATGTATAAGTCATAAGTTACTGAATCAGTAGACTAATAATGGATTGTAAGGTTGTATCTGGTGTTACTTTGAAATAACAGCTTTACAGAGATATAATTCACATACCATATAATTCATTCATTTAAAGTGAACAATTCAGCCGGGCTCGGTGGCTCAGCCTGTAATCCTGCACTTTGGGAGGCCGAGGTGAGTGGATCGCCTGAGCCCGCGGGTTCGAGACACGCCTGGGCAACTTGGTGAGACCTCATCTCTACAATAAAATCCAAAATTAGCTGGGCGTGGTAGCGCGCACCTGTAGTTCCAGCTACTTGGAAGGCTGAGGTGGAAGGATCGCCGGTGCCCAGCAGGTCGAGGCTGCGGAGACTCCAACTCTTACAGAGTGAGACTCCAACTCAAAAAAAACAAACAAAACAAAACAAATAAAGTGAACAATTCAGCTAGGCTTGGTGGCTCAGCCTGTAACCTCAGCACACAGGAAGACCGAGGCAAGTGGATTGCCTGAGCCCGTAGGTTCGAGACCAGCCCAGGAAACTTGGTGAGACTTCATCTCTGCAATAAGTCAAAAATTAGCTGGGTGTGGTGGCGCTTGTAGTTCCAGTTACTTGGAAGGTTGAGGCGGAAGGATCGCCGGAGCCCAGCAGGCCGACGCTGGAGCGGCCGTGAGTGGGCCACTGCACTCCATCCAGCCTGGGCAACAGAGTTGAGACTCCAACTCAAAAAAATAAAAATAAAAAATAAAGTGAACAATTCAATAGCTTTTATATTCAGAGTTGTGTGACCATCACTATAATCAATTGTAGAGTGTTTTTACCACACAAAAAAGAAGCCCCACACACCTTACTTGCCACCCCCAAATCTCTAACTGCCCTAGACATAGGCAACCATTAGTCTATTTTCTGTCTCTGTAGATTTGCCTAGGAATTACAGAATATGTGGTCTTTGGTTCCTGTCATATAGCAAAATGTTTTCAATGTTCATCCATATTATAACATACTTCATTCCTTTTTACTGTCAAATAATACTCCATGGTATAGACATACATTTTATTGATCCATTCATCAGTTGATGTATATTTGAGTTGTTTTTACTTCTTGGCTATTATAAATAATGCTGCTGTGATCGTTCACGTACAAGGGTTTGTGTAGGCATATGTTTTCATTTTTCTTGGATATATACCTAAGGATGGAATTACTAGGCATATATGGTAATTCTATGTTTAATATTTTGAGAGGCTGGGCACGGTGGCTCATGCCTGTAATCCCAGTACTTTTGGGAGGCGGAGGCAAGAGGATTGCCTGAGTCCAGAGATTCAAGACCAACCTGGGCAACTTGGCAAGACCTCTTTCCTACAATAAATCAAAAAATTAGCCAGCCATAGTGGCACACACCTGTGATTCCAGCTACTTGGAAGCTCTGGGTTTCCAATTCAGCTCTGGGCTGAAGTAGAAGGATTGCCTGAGTCTAGCAGGTCGAGGATACAGTGGCCATGAGTGTGCTACTGCACCCCAGCCTAGGCAACAGAGTGAGACTCCTACTCAAAAACATAAAAAATTGAAGCCGGGCTTGGTGGCTCAGCCTGTAATCCCACGCCTTTGGGAAGCTGAGGCGAGTGGATTGCCTGAGCCCGCCGGTTGGAGACCCGCCTGGGCAACTTGGCGAGACCTCAACCCTACAATAAATCAAAATGAGCCGGGCGTGGTAGCGCGCGCCTGTAGTTCCTGCTATTTGGAAGGCTGAGGCGGAAGGATCGCCGGAGCCCAGCAGGTCGAGGCTGCGGTGGCTAGGAGCGGCCACTGCACTCCAGTCTGGGCGACAGAGTGAGACTCCAACTCAAAAAAAAAAAAAAAATTGAGAAATTGCCAGACTGTTTTTCAAAGCACCTCACCATTTTGTCTTACCGCCATTAGTGTATGAGGGTTTCAATTTCTTCACCCTCAATGCATGTTATTGGTCAGCCTAAGACAGATGGCTAGCCATCCTAGTAAGGGTGAAGTAGTATGTCACTATGATTTTGATTTGCATTTTCCTGATAACTAATGATGGTGAACATTCTTCATGTGCTTATTGGTCATTTGTATATCTTCTTTGGAAAAATGTCTATTCAGATCCTTTGTTTTTCAATTGACTTTTCTTTTCATTATAGAGTTGTAGAGATTATTTTATGGATTCCCTTTCCAGAATATGATTTCCAGAAATGTTCTTCCCATTCTGACATGTCTTTTCTGGACAGAATCCTTTCTGGCAAAGCACAAAAGTTGTTAATGTTTTGATAAAGTCCAACTGTTTTCCCTTTGTTACTTGTGCTTTTATTTTCATATCTAAGAAAACACAGTCTAACCTCAGGTATGTAGATTTAAGGTTGTTTTCTTTTAGGAGTTTTAAAGTTTCAGCTCTTACATTTTGGTCTTTGATTCTTTTTTTTTTTTTTTTTTTAGAAAGCAGGGTTTATTGAGAGGACAGAAAAGCTCCCAGAGTGGGAAGGGACCCAAGAGGGTTGCCCGATCCATTTTTAATTAATTTTTATTTCTGATGTAAGGTAGGAATACAACATCACACTTTTGTAGATGAATATCCAGCTTTGCCAGTTTTATTTATTGGAAATACTATTCTCTCCTCCGTTAGATTAATTGGCATCCTTGTCTAAAAACTGACTGACTATAAATGTAAGAGCATATTAATATAAAGATCAGCATTGGACTCTCAGTCCTGTTCTGATGATGTAAATGTCTGTCCTTATGCCATTACCATACTGTTTGTTTTTGGTTTTGAGTTGGGGGTGCCACTTTGTAATCCAGATTAGAGTTCAGTGGCATGATCACGGCTCACTGCAACCTCAAACTGCTGGACTGAGGCAATCCTCCCTCCTTAGCTTCCCAAGCAGCTGGGGCTTCAGACATGTGCCACCATACTTGACTAATTTTTTTTATTTTTGTAGAGACAAGGTCTCGCTGTGTTGTCCTGGCTGGTCTGGAACTCCTGGGCTCAAGCAGTTCTCCTGCCTCTGCCTCCTAAAGTGCTGGGATTACAGGCACAAGGCACCATGCCCGGCCCACACTGTCTTGATTACTGTAGCTCTGAAGTAAGTTTTAAAATCAGGGAATGTGGGCTGGGCTTGGTGGCTCAGTCTGTAATTCCAGTCCTTTGTGAGGCTGAGGTAAGTGGATTGCCTGTGAGTTCAAGACCAGCCTGGGCAACTTGGCAAGGCCTCGTCGCTACAATAAATCAAAAATTAGCCAAGTGTGGTAGTGTGCACCTGTAGTTCTGGCTACTTGGAAAGCTGAGGCGGAAGGTTTGCTGGAGCCCAGCAGGTCAATGCTGGGGTGGCTGTCAGTGTGCCACTGCACTCCAGACAGAGTAAGACTCTGACTCAAAAAAATAAGTAAATAAATAAAATCAGGGAATATAAATCCCCAAAATTTGTTGCTTTTTTTTTGAGTTGGAGTCTCACTCTGTTGCCCAGGCTAGAGTGCAGTGGACTCATGGACACCACAGCCTTAACCTGCGGGGCTCAGGCGATCCTTCCGCCTCAGCCTTCTAAGTAGCTGGAACTACAGGCACATACCATGCCCAGCTAATTTTTTTATTTATTGTAGAGACGAGTTCTCGCCAAGTTGCCCAGGCTGGTCTCAAACCCTCGAGTTCAGGCAATCCTCTCGCCTCGGCCTCCCAAAGTGCTGGGATTACGGGTTGAGCCACCAAACCCAGCCTGTTCTTCTTTTTCAAGATTATTTTGGCTATTCTGGGTCACCTAAATTTCCATATGAGTTTTAAGATCAGCTTGTCACTTGTGACAAAGAAGCCAGATGGAATTTTGATAGGGATGACCTTGAATCTGTAGATCAGTTTGGAGAATACTGCCATTTAAAAAAACTGAGTCTTCTGGCTGGGCACAGTGGCTCACGTTTGTAATCCCAGCATTTTGGGAGGCCAAGATGAGAGGATTGCCTGAGCCCACGGGTCCGAGACCAGTCTGGGCAACTTGGCAAGAACTCATCTCTACAATAAATAAATAAATAAATAATTAGTCGAACGTGGTGGTGCATGCCTGTAGTTCCAGCTACTTGGAAAACTGAGGCGAGAGGATAGCTGGAGCCCAGCAGGTCGAGGCTGCGGTGGCCACGAGCGTGCCACTGCACTCTAGCCAGGGTGACAAAGTGTGACTCTGACTCAAAAAAAAAACAAAAAAAATGGAGTCTTCTTACAAACATGAGATTCTTTCCAATTATTTATATCTTTATTATTTAATTTAATGTACTTTATTTAATTTCTTATAACAATGTTCTTTAGTTTTCAGATATGTTATAAACTTCTTTTGTTAAGTTTTTTATTAAGTATTTTATTCTTTTTGTGTGTGTGTAATTTCTTTATACATAGAGATGAAGTCTTGCTAGGTTGCTCAGGCTGGTTCGAACACCTGGGCTCAAGCCATGCTCCCACCTTGGCCTCCCAAAGTGCTAGAATTACAAGCTTGAGTCATCCCAGCTGGCCTATTTTATTCTTTTTGATGCCTTTATAAATATATTGTTTTCATTTCAATGTTAATTTACAGAAATACAATAGATTTTGCATATTGATCTTGTATCCTGCAAGCCTGACAATCTTAGTTCTTGTTCTAATAGTTGTTTTTGTTTTTGGATTCCTTGGAATTTTCTAAATACAAGATCATTTCATCTGCAAATAGATATAGCTTTACTTTTTCTCTTCCAGTCTGGATGCCTCTTACTTCTTTTTTTTTTTTTTTTCCTAATTGCCCTGGCTAGAACCTCCAGTACAATGTTGAATAGATGCTGCAAGAGCACACATCCTTATATTATTCCTGATCATAGGAGATAAGCATTCAGTCTTTCACCATCAGGCATGATGTTGGGTATGGATTTTTTGCAGATGCACTTAATCAGGCTGTGGAAGCTCCCTTCTATTCCTAGTTGAGTGCTCTTTTTTTCTACCTCTTATAAGCAAACTGAAATTGGAAATAACAGATCAGTGAACACCTTGGCTTTTGCTTCACAGATGAAACATTCCCAAAATTCTGCTTGATTTTTCTAATTTTTCAGTAAATATTGTCCTATCGATTTGTGTTCTGGATAGCACACGAAGGTTGCAATCTGTATTTTTCAAAAGTTCTATCTTTCCCCCTTTGATAATCCACTTTTGTTTTTCCTTCACAGTACTCCAGTGCATGTCTATTTATAGCCACTTCACGCTTTAGGTTCACTGCCATCTTTATTGCTTCCAACAGAAGATCTATCCACCTCTGTGAGCAGGTGCCACTGTTAATTTCTGTGAAGACTTGAGAGCATCAGAGGTTAGAGGTAACAGAAAACTTTAAAAGTCAAGTTTTAGGAGCAACAGCTTTTTAATCAATCTATTTATCAATCTATCTGGGGTCAAGAACCTTAGGAGCAACAGCTTTTTAATCAATCTATTTATCAATCTATCTGGGGTCAAGAACCTTCCCCGAAGGGAAAGAACAACAACAACAACAAAAAAAAAAAAGCAAATGTACAAATAAAAACAAAAACTAGATCCCTAAGGGGTCCAAAGATTTCAGGGGAAAAAAAATCCCTAATCTATAGATATATAGGAAATCTTATGAAGGTGAGTATCTTTTCATGTACTTATTGACTATTGGTATATCTTTGGAGAAATGTCTATTTTAGATCCTATGTCCATTTTTAAATGGTGTTTTGATTGAGTTGTAATAAATTTTACATATTCTAAATACAAGTCCCTATCAGATATAGGATTTCTAAAAATTTTCTCCTATTCTGTGGGTTGTTGTTTCACTATGATAGTATTCCTTGCAGCATAAATGTTTTAAGTTTTGATTGTCAATCTGTCTTTCAAGTAAAAATAGTGTGCCAGTTCAGCTTGCATCTTTTTCTTTTTTTTTTTTTGAGTTGGAGTCTCAATCTGTCGCCCAGGCTGAAGTGCATCATGGCCACTGCAGTCTCGACCTGATGGGCTCGGGCAATCCTTCCACCTCAGTCTTCCAAGTAGTTAAAACTATAGGCATTTGCCACCAAGCCCAGCTAAAATGAATGTTTTACTGCTTAGTCATGAACATTCAGTGAAACTAGTTTGTTTGTTTGTTTGCTTTTTATCACATGGATGTGGTGGTGAAGAACATAAGACCATTAGCATCATTTGGTGTCAATGCCTTGAGCAGTGCTAAGGTGCCAAGACTTAGAGTTACTGTTGCTGGTGCCATCAGCATAAATGCTCATGCAGTGAAAAAATGCAAATAATGTTTTCCTGTTAGGAAAATAGTCTTGACCTTGCATGTTCCCTTGGAAAGGGTGTCAGCCCACGGTCTACAAAACCACAGTTTGAAACCGGGCTCGATGGCTCAGCCTGTAATCCCGCGCCTTTGGGAGGCTGAGGTGAATGGACTGCCTGAGCCCGCAGGTTCGAGACCCACCTGGGCAGGCGAGACCTCATCTCTACAATAAAATGAAAAAATTAGCTGGGTGTGGTAGCAAACGCCTGTAATTCTGGCTACTCGGAAGGCTGAGGCGTAAGGATTGCCGGAGCCCAGCAGTTTGAGGCTGCGGTGACCAGGAGCGGCCACTGCACTCCAGTCTGGGTGACAGAGTGAGACTCCAACTCAAAAAAAAAAAAAAAGAAAAGAAAACTGCTGCTCTTTGAAATCCATGTTTGTCTAAAAAGGAAAATAATTCTTTAATATACATTTTCTCATAAAATTGACCCTCCAGAACTTAGCTACAGAAAAAAAGATGTGACAGGTTATCCTGTGATTTTTTTTCCCTACCCTTAACACATCACTGCATGGCTCAGGAACACGTAACCCAGAGAGGGGAATTTAGGTAAGGCTAATGAAAAATAATGGGTCTTCCACCATATTTATGAGGTGGAGGCAAAATGATAAATGATGATTATTAGTAAAATTATCTTTTTAAAGTATCTACCCCCATTATAGTATATAATGCAGATAGGATTCTATTCTCTAGGTGGGTAGCAAATGAAGATAAATAGACAGGTTTTAGACTATCCTCTGTACATGACAAGTGAAACCTTTGTCTGGAATTACAAAAAAAGTCAATTCAAAGTCATCCTATAGATGCTAAACCAGTATAATATATCCTGGGAACCAAAGTCTCCCCATAAATGTTCTTTAAAGAGTAAAAGGGAAGGCCAGGAATGGCGGCTCATGCCTATAATCCCAGTATTTTGGGAGGAGGAGGTAAGAGGATTGCCTGAGCTCACAGATTCAAAACCAGCCTGGGCAGCTTGGCGAGACCTCATCTCTACAATAAATCAAAAAATTAGTCAGGTGTGGTGGCATGGCCTGTAGTTCCAGCTACTTGGAAGGCAGAAGCGGAAGGATCACCTGAGCCCAGCAGGTTAAGGCTGCGGTGGCCACGAGTGTGCCACTGCACTCCAGCCTGGGCGACCGAGTAAGACTCCAACTCAAAAATAAAACAAAAAAATAGTAACAGGGACATGCTGGATGTGGTGGCTCATGCCTGTAATTCCAGCACTTTGGGAGGTGGAGGTGAGAGGATTGCCTAAGTCCAGGGGTTCAAGACCAGCCTGGGCAACTTGGTGAGGCCTGGTATCTACAATAAATAAGTAAAAACTTAGCCAGGCCTGGTGGCGCACACCTGTGGTTCCTGCTACTTGGAAGGTGGAAGGGTCACCTGAGCCCAGGTGGTCAAGGCTGCATTGGTCGTGAGCATGCCAACCCACGCTAGCTTGGGCAACAGAGTGAGATGCCTACTCAAAAAATAAATGAATAAATAAATAAGTAATAGGGACATTATCTACTTGAGAACTACTTCGCCTATCTAAAGATCTTCAAGAACTATTTAATAATAGCCTTTTTTTTTTTTGAGTTGGAGTCTCACCTTGTTGTCCAGGCTGGAGTACAGCGGCATGCTCACATCGGCCTACTGGCCTCAAGGTGATCCTTCCTCCCCAGCCTTCCAAGTAGCTGGAACCACAAGCATGCACCACCATGCCCAGCTAATTTTTGATTTATTGTAGAGACAAGGTCTCACCAAGTTGCCCAGGCTGGTCTGGAACCCGTGGGCTCAGGCAATCCACTCACCTGGCCCTTCTAAAATGCTGGAATTACAGGCGTGAGCCACCACACCCAGCCATAATAGCCATGTGAAACCAAACTTCTGAAAATGCTACAGATCACAGCCAAGGTACTAAGCTAGGTCATCTCTGTTTCCAATCCACCCTACATACCACTGCAAGATTAATCCCATAAATCACTCTCACCTTTCACTAATAATAATTAAGAGCTAACACCAACTGAGCTGTTAACCATATGTCCAGCCTTATACTGAACAATTTAAATACATTTTCTCATTTAATCCTCCCAGGAACTGAATAAGGTAGGTTCTATAATTCTCCCCTCTGGAGAAGAGGAACCTCACTTCGAGATTCGGTAACTTGCCCAAAGTTGCTGACCTTCTGAGTGGCAATGCTAGGACTTAAACCTATGTTATCTCTGCTGAGATTCTCTAACCACTGCACTTATGTTTGCAGAGATTCTTTAAGGAACTTGTTAAAAAGCACAACTACTGGGCTTACAGATCAGAACTTCCAGGGCAAGTCTCTGACTCACAGCAGACTTAGGAGCTGCTGCAAGCTAACTTCCCATTTCCTACAGAATGGGTCTATTTCTTATATCCAACCCGCCCCCCCCCCAAAGCACTTCCTTCTCTCCAAGGGTAAGAGAAACATTCATTAAATAGGCCTGCACAGCTCTTTTCTTTATCATCTGTCATTCATTGATATATTTTTTGTTTCCTCTTGGCCCAAGAGCTCCTCTTTATTTCAGTTTCTCCTGAAACAGGGCTTTCCTATACAGGTATTTGCCTATACAGTTCTTTGGCTTGGGATGTTGTTCCCTCTTCCTCTTACCTAGTTATTGCCTGCTCTTCTTCAGGACTCAGCATCGTAGACACTTCCACTGAGAAACTTTCCATGACCTCCTTGTCTAAGTCAAATCCCTAGTTGTAATCTCTCATAACACTATGTACCACCCTTGCAATTTAACAGACTTATGTATGTGATTATCCTTCCTTCTATAAACTCCGCAAAGGTAAAGACTGTGCTTGTTTTTGCTCACCATTGCATTCTCAATGCCTAGCTTGGTACCTGCCACATATTGAATAAATATCTGTTGAACAAACTAAGAAATTCAAGGCTTCTTAATTATTCCCTATTTTGCCAACTGTCTTAGTCCCTTTTATGTTGCTGTAACAGAACACCTGAGAATAAGCAATTTATAAAGAAAAGGAATGTATTTGGTTCACAGTTCTGGAGGCTGAGAAGCCCAAAACTGAAGGCTGCAATTGGTGAAGGCCTTCTTGCTGTATCATAGCATGGTAGAAGGCATCACATGATAAGAGTGTGTGACAGAGAGCAAGACAAACTCATTTTTTTTTTTAAGTCAAAGTCTCCCACTGTCGCCCAGGCTGGAGTGCAGTGGCATGCTCCCGGCCACCGTAGCCTTGACCTGCAGGACTCCGGAGATCCTTTTACCTCAGCCTCTTGAATAGCTGGGACGACGGTTTTGAATTATTGTAGAGAAGAGGTCTTGCCAAGTTGCCCAGGCTGGTCTCGAACCCTTGGGCTCAGGCAATCCTCTCACCTCCGCCTCCCAAAGAGCTGGGATCACAGGCCTGAGCCATAATGCCAGGCTCAAACTCACTTTTATAACAAAGCCACTCTCAAGATAATGAACTCACTTCCTCTGTAACTATATTAATTCACTTATGAGGGCAGAGCCCTCATGACCTAATCACCTCTTAAAGATCTCACCTCTCAAGACTGTGGCATTGGGGATTAAGTTTCCAACACATGAACATTGGAAGACACATCCAAATCAGAGCACCAGCCAACCATATTTTTCCACTTACACAACAGAGACCTATAGTTCAAGTTATATAACTCTTTATGTCTTTTTTGTCCTTATCCAGACCCAAGACCCTTCTCTACCTCTTCACCTACATAATTACTCTCCTTGCTACAAAGTACAGCCTAATCCCTGTTTCACAAAGCTCTCTAACATGCCAGCCCAGGTCTCCTGTGGAACTTTCTATTTCCATGCCATTTATTTGGCACTTCCTCATATATTATCATATATATGAGGAATATATATATATAATATATATATATCATATATTATCACTATTGAATATTTCATTAATTTTTCTAAATGCAAATATTTTTAGGTACATAGTTTTCATGCTTCTAAAGGACAGTTATAGTTTATTGCTACTGGAGTACATATGCACAGCATACATTCTCTAGAAACATCTGCTGGAGGAATTTTTTTTTTTTTTTTTGAACCGGAGTCTCACTGTCACCCAGGATTGAGTACAGTGACAAGCTCACGGCCACCGCAGCCTTGACCTGCTGGGCTCAGGTGATCCTTTCACCCCAGCCTTCCAAGTAACTGCAATTACAGACTGCGCGCCACCACGCCTGGCTAATTTTTTTGATTTATTGTAGAGACGAGGTCTCACCAAGTTGCCCAGGCTGATCTCAAACCCCTGGGCTCAGGCAATCATCTCGCCTCAGCCTTCCAAAGTGCTGGGATTACAGGTGTGAGCTGCTGTGCCCAGCCTCCGCTGAAGGAATTAATGAAGAACTCAGCCCACAGTTTATCACCAAATTTGGCAATTGACAGTTCTCCTTGGAGGACACCCAAATGTATTATGCCATTTCTCTAAGAAATACCTCCAGGCCCCCTTTTAGTAGACAGTTCAAAACAACTGTGATGGACGCACATTAAGATGATATACTATTTTAAAGTTCCTGACATATTTAGAGTAGTTCATACTCAGGTTATCTCTAAATTCATTACCGAATTTTTAAAATACTCCATAACTCTTTAGAATAACTCTACATTGTCAATCTGTGTTCTTGTCCTCTGAAACTGGGAGAATCTTTAAATATTTTAAGATTAATTTCTATTTCAAAATAGATCTCTGAGGAAAAAATTTTGGTGTAGTTATGTTACCTACTCCCTTAGTTGAATATTATTTACCATAAACCTTTACCCTGTATAAATGTAAAAGTGCATTTCAACATGTTTTTGTTTTTTCTGATCAGATTAAGCTCTAAGTAATCAAGACTTTTTTTCCCCTTTAAAATTAGAGAATAGGCCGGACTCAGTGGCTCAGTCTGTAATCCCGCGCTTTGGGGGGCCAAGGTGAGTGAATTGCCTGAGCCCGTGGGTTCGAGAACCGCCTGGGCAACTTGGCAAGACCTCATCTCTACAGTAAATCAAAAATTGGCTGGGCGTGGTAGCGCGTGCCTGTAGTTCCGGCTACTTGGAAGGTAGAGGTGGAAGGATCGCCGGAGCCCAGCAGGTGGAGGCTGCAGTGGCCGGGAGTGGCCACTGCACTCCAGTCTGGATGACAGAGTCAGACTCCAACTCAAAAAATAAAATAAAATAAAATTAGAGAATAAACTATAATTCCAACTATTCTGGGTCTTATTGGAAAATGCAAGAGCCATGGAAAACAAAGTTGATGCCGGCATCACCATAATCTAATTTTGTTTAGTCGTTTTTTTAAACTGTGATAGAACACAAAATTGTGTAACTATCACCACTAATTCTAGAACACTTTCATCACCCTGAAAAGGAATCTCATACTCATTAGTAGTCACTCCCCATTTCTCCCCAACCCCTCCAACCCCATGAAACTACGAATCTATTTTCTACTAATATACTTTCTGTATCTATGGATTCACCTATTCTTGACATGCCACACAAATGGAGTCATACAATAATGTGTTTGTGATTGGCTCCGTTCACTTAGCATAATGTTGTCAATCATATATAGCATGCATCAGAACTTCATTCCTTGTTTTCACCTAATATTCTATTGTACAAATATAACCCATGTGGCTTATCTGTTGGTTGGTGGATATTTGGGCTGTTTCCACTCTGGCTATTAAGAATTATGCTGCTATAAACATTCCCAAACAAGACTTTGTATAGACATATGTTTCCAATTCTCTTAGGCGATACCCAAAGTGGAATTCTTGGGTCAGGTGCTAATCACTGTTATGATCAACAACAGAATTTTTTTTCTACTTCAAAGAGTTTTTGACACCACCAGGAAACTGACTTTTCATATACAAAAAGTCTGATTTTTCATGTTTTGGTATAATAAGGTCAATCTGCAAAAGACTTTGGTATCAACAAAATTGTATCATATTTTCCAATTTAAGTTCAAATAGAAGTTCTAAGATCAGGTAAAAATTCCTTTTAGTGTAAGTCAAAAAGCTAAATGGAGTTTGCAGTAGTCTATTTATTCAACATGCTATAATAAAATTCTGTTTTTGAGCAGGAGGTATACATCCAACTCCTATGGCTGACAATTGCTTAAGAGATAAGCACACAGTGAGGCAAAGTTTAGGCAGTATGTATGAGAACCAAAAAATAAAGATTAAAAAAAATTAGACACTCTGGTTAAACTAAATATTCATTTTCCTTCCTAGGAGGGACGAGGGGCCCATTTCTCATTTCACGAAGAAAAAGCAAAGTATTAATTATAATTCATCAAAGCCTTTCATCAAAGCATATTTCTGAAATTGGAGACCAAGTAAACTTCTGGTCACACGTTTTGTGCTTTTTTTCCCTGGCAATGTACACTCTAGAATCTAGATCAAATATATTTCGAGAGCAAACTCTGAACAGATCATTAAAAGCTGGATGTAAAATTCTACATTTAAAAAGAGCTTTAAAAACACATTTTCACTTAAAACAAAAAAAGCATACATCTTGCGGCAGAAATTTGACACAACCGAAGGGAGACTACCCGACGTCCTACGGATCCCAGCCCTGGAGAACGCCACAGGTCGTCCAAAACACGCATTCGTTTTGGCCACCAGCTCCCTCCTCCCGCCAAAGCCACCCCGGAGCGTCAGAAGCCAACCCAACCAGTGATGTGCGATTTCTCCTTTTGATCCCCCACCCCCGATCCACCTGCTCGGAGGTGTCAAGGCGACCAGAAATGGTTAACAGGGACCAGCCGCAGAGAGAGAAACAAACATCCCTGACAACCCACAGCTGAGTAAGCAAGAGCTGTTGACTCACGAACGCGCTCCATTTGGAGCCTGTCGCCGAGTCCGCGAGAGCCCAGGCACCCGGCAGAAGGTTCCCAGAGGAGACAATCCTCTTTCCTTCCCCGGCCTCCCGCCCCCCGCCCCAAACGCACACGGCGACACCCGAGTGGGCCCCGCCCGTCCGCCCGCGGCAGCCCCCACCCACCCGCGCCCTCGGGGAGCATCGCGGCATCCGAGCCCCGCCGGGGGCGGCGAGATTCCCCCCACTCGGGCTCTGCCGCGGGAGAGGCTGGCCCCGGGGCCGTCACCGGGCGTACCGGCCGCCGTCGCCGTCGCCCCGGAGGCCCCCGACGGAGACCGGTCCCCCCAGCCCCCTCCCCTCACCTGGCTCGGTCCCACCTGCGGGCAAGGACTGAGGAGCGAAGCGGCAGGCGGGGCGGGCTGACCTCGCGGCTACTGACAGCGCCTCGGCGCATCCTGCTGCTCCCCGGGCAGCGGCCGAAGGACATCTTCCCCCCGGAGGAAGGAAGCGGGAGGGCGGCGGCCCGTCGGCGGCGGGGTCCGGGCGGGCGCTGCAGCCTCCGGCGGGGACGGTCCGGGGACTACATCTCCCAGGCTGCTCCGGGCCGCCCTGCGTCGTGACCCCGGCGCGCACGGAGGCGGCGACTCTTACCTCACAGAGGTGGCTCCTCCGCCGGCAGCGACTCGGCGCCCGCGGTCCATGGACCGGAACCTCGGGCCGACGGGCAGGAACCCGGGCCGCGATCGCCGCCTCCCCGCCGCAGGCTCCTCCTCCTCGCTCTCCGCCGCCTCCTCCGGACGCCCGCCGGCCCCGCGCCACCGCCGCCGGCCTCGCCGAGCCGCCCCGGGAAGCCGGGCGGCGGGTTCGCCGCTGCCGCCGGCCTGAGGCCTACTCCGCCGCCTCTCAGTGCTATTGTCCCCGGGCCTGGCCCCGACCGGGCCCGCTGGGAGGGCCGAGCGCGCCGGCTCCGTGGAAGATGCCGGACCAAGCGCTGCAGCAGATGCTGGACAGGTACGCGCGGCTTTGGGGGCGGGGGGGATGGGAGCCGCCGAGCCCCCCTCCGGCCCTGCCCGCGCCCGCCCTCGAGGCTCTCGGAGAGCGGAGCCCGGCGTGCCGGGAGGAGTTCCACGGCCGGGGGGCCCCGAGAGGGGCGCAAAGTTTGAAGTCTGGCCTCGGGGGCGGACGGGGCGGGCGGCCGGGGTCGGGGACTTACAGCGAAACTTCCTAGGGAGTGGCGCCTGGCTCTGTCGCGACGCCGTTCGGAAGGGACAGGGGCTTGTGTCGACCCACAGAATTAGTTTCTGTTTCTTACCCTCCCTCCTCCCTCCCCCCCACATCGCCTTGAACTTGTAAAGTGTTTGTCAGCGATGTCACTGGCAAGATGAGCCAGATTATGTTTCAGGGGAATGACCCCCTCTTCCCATTTTAAGTCTCTTTCCAAGAACCGTGGACCAGCATTCTTTTGGAAAACCTGATAGGCTGATTTCATTCCTCCTCCCTCCCCGCTCGCGTTCTTGCCCCCCCCCCCGCCCCCAAACTGTAAGGTCAGTGTCTCCGCAGGGGAACTTTAACGGTCAGACCCGAGTAGAGGTTATGGAAAACAGCCACGGAGCCCACAACTGAGCGCTTCGTATCCTTGACGATGGTTGAGGTCATTGAGAAAGTTTCGGCGTAACCTGGGGTCAGTTGCCCATGCCTGGGGGGCTCCAGTCGGTGAAACTTTTTGTGAAGTCGGCTGCACCGCCCTCTGCTGTTCAAATTTTAGTCCGTGGGTTCCACCATGAGTTTTTGGAGACCGTACATCCACTTTTCCCCAGCCAGGTCTTACTTAACTGCCTGCCATAGGCAATTGTGCAAGCGAATTCCTAGTGTTTGTGGTGGCTCCCACATCCTCCCAATAGACTCCCAATGCATATCACTTGCCACCCTCTTGAGCAGGTGGTAGCACTTCTTGTATTGAGAAAAGTCCAACTGTGTTCAATGAAGGGCTTCCCTTGAGATGGTACCCCATGGATGCTGTTTTTGTGTCTGCCATACCCAGAATGCAAATTACCAAAGTGTACACCTCCTCCCAGAGTAACATTTTCTTTGGAACTTAGAATGTTGAGACCTCGAAATTGTTAGAAATCATGTCACTGACTTTTTTCAGTTGGGGTAGCCTGTAGTGAATCCAGCTCTTGTTTCAGGTCAACGTTCTGACAGGTGTATTGGCTACCCCTTTTTCATATATGTGGTTTACAAGCTCTTGGAAAGCAGAAACTTCCTCATCATAGTTTATCTAGAATCCTAGAACAGAACCTGGTATTCACCAGGTCATCAGTAAATATTTGTTTTATTAACTAATGCATGAACTTGTGTGTCAGTTTCTCCAGTTGTCTAGAGGTCCAATAGTTTATCAGGTATTCCTTTCATTGTAGTTTAGCAAATGGCAAATTGTGGCATATTAAAATTTGTCCAAAGGAGACTGCCTCCTGCTGTTGCCAGTTCCAATCAGATGAGACCCTGTTCTGGTAAAAGGTATTTTGTAATTGTTTTTTCCTCTGAGGGCCTCTTGCTTTCACTTTCACATAGTGGCTTTTAGAAAAGTTAAGTTCAAAGCTGACCTGGCTTTTCATACACTCTTTGAGGATGTCTATAAATTAAAAAGCAGA
This sequence comes from Cephalopachus bancanus, assembly GCA_027257055.1. Lineage (NCBI taxonomy): Eukaryota > Metazoa > Chordata > Mammalia > Primates > Tarsiidae > Cephalopachus > Cephalopachus bancanus. The sequence continues at coordinate 933,619 of JAPVLO010000446.1, read as the reverse complement.
AGAGTGCTAATGAGACACTTAAAACTTCTCACCAGAAACTTGGAGATTCTGGCTGCCCTTTACTGAAGCAGGTGGACTGTAGATGGGCTTACTCTCATCTTCATAGCTTTTTGACATGTCTCAAGGCAGATCCTTGACGTGACTTGCAAAGACCTTTATTGTCTAGGTAGTTCGCAGCCTGGCTCCATGTTAGAATCACCTGGGGAACATTTTGAAATATGGATGAACTCTTGGACCCTGCCCAAGACCAATTCGATCACACATTTCTGGAGGGTAGGGCCTGGGCCTTTATGTTTTCAAAGGCCTTCTGGACATTTCTGATCTGTCTGAAAACCACTGCCCTAAATCCCTAGGGGATTATTTCTTAAGTGGTAGAATAGTCTAGTGAGAAAAGCTTGGACTTCAGAGACGGAAATCTTGCAATTCTGATTTTGCCACTTACTAGCTATGTGACTTTGGACCTAGATTCTGAGGCTGTTTATCCTCATTATAAAAATACCTCACAGAGATGTATCAAATGAAAACATGCATCTTCATAAAACAAGAAAACACTATGTGTTAGACAGGCGGAATGGTCCTTAAGGCTGGGGTAACCAGGGTGGCAGTTTTTCCCCCTGCTTCTTCATATTTACTGTCGTCTTAATCTGGGCTAGCCCTAGGTGCAGGTTGAACACAGATACTCAGTGTGGTGCATTTGAAGAATACTGTCAGACCCAACAGACTAAAATATGTCAACTTACTGGGGCCCCAAACCCTCATGAATTTGGCTTTTCCTCCATTTGGTCTTGTTGGCAACTTTTGAGGGAAAGAATTTAGCTCAGATAACTGTTCTTGGGTTTATTTGTTTCTTTATTTATTTGAGTTGGAGTCTCACTCTGTTGCCCTGACTGGAGTGCAGTGGCAGGCTCATGGCTACTGTAGCCTCAACCTGCTGCTTAGGCAATCCTTCCATGTCAGCCTTCCTAGTAACTGGAACTACAGGCATGTGCTACTACACTCAGCTAACTTTTTGATTTTTCATAGAGAGAAAGTCTCATCAAGTTGCCCAGGCTGGTCTCAGACCCTGGGCTCAGGCAGTTCTCTCATCTCAGCCTCCCAAAGTGCAGGGATTACAGGCATGAGCAACCATACCTGGCTATTGTGAAGACTGTTTTAATCGTAACATGAGTAGTATGCTGAGCTTATACCACTTAATTTTTCAGGGTTTTTAAACTAGTGGCAACTTATTAACAGCTGAAGTTGAATTACTTTGTCCTTTGCAAATAACTCACTTTAGTTTAGCTATTGTTTGTTTGTTTATATATATATATACTTTTTTTACTTTTAATTTTTTTATTTTAAAGATGTGGTGTACAATTCAGGGTTAGGCATACAAATATTCATTATGCAGGTACCCTTGTTGATGAGGTGTGCTCCACTCCCCCTATTTATATATACACATATATTTATTTATTTTTAATTTTTTTGAGTTGGAATCTCACTCTGTTGCCCAGACTGGAGTGCAGTGGCACAGTCATGGCCACCCCAGCGTCAATCTGCTAGGCTCCGGCAATCCTGCTTCAGCCTTCCAAGTAACTGGAAATACAGGCGCACGCTAGCACACCCGGCTAATTTTTTATTTATTGTAGAGACGAGATCTCGCCAAATTGCCTGGGCTGGTCTCGAACCTGCAGGCTCAGGCAATGCACTCGCCTCAGCCTCCCAAAGTACTGAGATTACAGGCTAAGCCACCGAGCCCAACCTATTTATATATATATATATATTTTTGTTGTTGTTGTTGGGTTTTTTTTGAGTTGGAGTCTCACTCTGTCACCCAGACTAGAGTACAGCGGCCACTCCCGACCACCGCATCCTCGACCTGCTGGGCTCCGGCGATCCTTCCGCCACAGCCTTCCTAGTAGCTGGAACTACAGGTGCATGCTACCACGCCCAGCTAATTTTTGACTTATGAGGTCTCGCCAAGTTGCCCAGGTGGGTCTCGAACCCGCGGGCTCAGACAATCCACTCATCTCAGCCTCCCAAGGCGCGGGATTACAGGCTGAGCCACCGAGCCCGGATTTATATATTTTTAATAGAGATGTGGTCTTGCTATATTGCCCAGACTGGTCTTGAACTCCTGGGCTCAAGCAGTCTTCCCACGTCAACCTCCCAAAGCGCTAGGATTAGCATGAGCCACTACATACATTTGATTATTGAAGTATTTGTAGGTAGAGAGAGAGAGAGAGAGAGAGAGAGAGAGAGTGTGTGTGTGTGTGTGTGTGTGTGTGTGTGTGTGTGTTTTGATTACCTTTCATTTTTATAAATTATAAGCTACTGTTTTATGTAAACTTGTTATTTGAGCCTTATATGTTATTGTGGGTAAATAATTAAGAATAGTGGAAAGGGGAGTGATTTTTCCAGTATCATGAAAGATTTGGGGTCATGAATATCATATCCCTGAAATTATAATCCCTCATAAACCCAAAGATTTTATATCAAGGGCTTTAAACCTTGGTCAGCTTCTCTTTCTTTCTTCATTGCTGCAGTTCTTTAATAAGTCTGTTACATATTTCTTTTTCCATCACCACCTGCATTCTCTTTTTTCTCTTAAAAGTCTCAAAATTAGCCGGGCTCAGTGCCTCAGCCTGTAATCTCAGTGCTTTGGGAGGCCGAGGTGAGTGGATTGCCTGAGCCCGCGGGTCTGAGACCCGCCCAGGCAACTTGGTGAGACCTCATCTCTACAATAAATTTAAAAAAAAATTAGCTGGGCATGGTAGCGTGTGCCTGTAATTCCAGCTACTCGGAAGGCTGAGGCAGAAGGATTGCCGGAGCCCAGCGGGTCGAGGCTGTGGTGGCCAGGAGTGTGCCAGTGCACTCTAGTCTGGGCGACAGAGTGAGACTCCAACTCAAAAAAAAAAAAGTCTCAAAATTAGGATTAAATGTATAGAGAACAATGCAAAGAATATTGTAATAAACTGCAGGAATGGATTTCAGATTTGAAGCCTGAGACTGCCGAGTGGTACTTCTGAAAACTTGACTTTTACTCCCACCATCTCACAGTAAGCACTCAGGAATTTGTCGAGTTGCTTTGCTTCACTTACTTGCACCTAGTGAATAGGCAAGGAACATAGCCAGAGTGTCCCCAGAACAGTTGGATGGGAGAAAGAGCTGGGAGAAGTCTATTCCCCAGCCCCTCCATAATAGCACCTTGTCTTAGAACTCTTACTCTGTGGGTTGCTACCGTCACAGACGGATATTCCTTGGGAGACCAGGGAAGCTATACTCTGATAGGAGCATGCTGTTATCTTCTGATTTATATGACTGCCTCTTAGTTTCCTTTAAAGCAATTTCATATTCTCTTTGTCAATTGACATCTTTTCCTCAGTCATACCACTACCCCGTTTTGACAATTACAGACCAACACTTGGAATTAAATACCATTAAGTGAGTTATATTTGCTTCCATCTATATATGTAAAAGCAGAGACATTACAGATAACATCCTCTTTGACCACTGTCCTAGAACCAAAATTTCTCATCCCTAGTCCACTATCATAAGATGGGCTTGTATTCTTCCAGTTTTCTTACTTTAAAGCTTTTATATACAAAAGTATGTTAACATACCACTTTCTTTTTTTGTTGTTGTTTTGTTTTTTTTTTTGAGTTGGAGTCTCACTCTGTCACCCGGACTGGAGTGCAGTGGCCGCTCCTGGCCACCGCAGCCTCAACCTGCTGGGCTCCGGCGATCCTTCCGCCTCAGCCTTCCAAGTGGCCGGAATTACAGGCATGCACTACCACGCCTGGCTGATTTTTTTATTTATTGTAGAGATGAGGTCTCGCTGCCCAGGCGGGTCTCGAACCCGCGGGCTCAGGCAATCCACTCACCTCAGCCTCCCAAAGGCGCGGGATTACAGGCTGAGCCACCGAGCCCGGCTAACATACCACTTTCTTAATCCAGTCCTCTGTTTATGACATTTAGTTCTTGTTTTCCCTTTATTGTCTCTCCTTATAATTTTATTTTCATTCCCCTTTCTTGTCTTTACCGCTACTAAAAGTACACTAAAAGTCATCAGTAATTTCTTTTTCTTTTTCTTTTTTTTTAGTGGTGCAGTGGCACACTGATGGCCACCACAGTCTCAACCTGCTGAGCTCAGGTGATCCTTCTCCCTCAGGCTTCCAAGTAGATGGAACTACAAGCCACCATGCTTGGCTGAGTTTTTGATTTATTGTAGAGATGAGGACTCTCCAAGTTACCCAGGCTGGTCTCGAACCCATGGGCTCAGGGGATCCCCTTACCTCTGCCTCCTCAAGTGCTAGGATTATAGACATGAGCCACCACACCTGACAGATTTCCTTTCTTTTTTTTTTTTTTTCCTGAGTTGGAGTCTCACTATCGCCCAGGATAGAGGGGAGTGGCATGCTCATGGCCACCACAGCCTTGACCTACTGGACTAAGGCAATCCTGCCTCAGCCTTCCAAGTAGCTAGAACTATAGGCACGCACCACCACGCCCTGCTATTTTATTGATTGATTGATTGATTGATTGATTGATTGATTGTAGAGATGAGGTCTCACCATGTTGCCCAGACTGGTCTCAAACCTGTGGACTCTGGCAATCCTTTCACCTTGGCTTCCCAAAGTGCTGAGATTATAGGCATGAGCCAAAACTATGTTTTATTATACCATACTACTTCTTTTTCTACCTTTTGGGTTTTTTCTCCTTAAGTATTACTTTACCTTAGCCAGGCACAGTGGCTCATGCCTGTAATCCCAGCATTTTGAGAGGCAGAGGTGAGAGGATCGCCTGAGCCCACAGCTTCGAGATCAGCCTGGTCAACATGGGGAGACCTCATCTCTACAGTAAATCATAAAGTTAGCCAGGCATGGTGGCGCATGCCTGTAGTTCCAGCTACTTGGAAGGCTGAGGCGAAAGGATCACCTGAGCCCAGCAGGTCGAGGCTGCAATGGCTGTGAACCTGCCACTGCACTCCAGCCTGGGCGACAGAGTGAGACTCCAACTCAAAAAAAAAAAGTATTGCCTTACCTTTTCTTCTGTCAATCCCTAAGTATGGTATAATTCTCCGTGTTTTTTGTTTTGTTTTGTTTTTGAGTTGGAGTCTCACTGTGACTCAGGCTGGGGTGCAGTGGCATGCTCACGGCCACCTGCTGGGCTCAGGTTACCCTTCTGCCTCAGCCTTCCAAGTAGTTGGAACTACAGGCACACACCACCACGCACGGTTAAGTTTTTGATTTATTGTAGAGACGAGATCTCGCCAAGTTGCCCAGTCTGGTCTCGAACAAAGTACTGGGATTACAGGCTTGAGCCACCACGCCGGGCCAGTGTTTTTTTGTTTTGTTTTGTTTTGTTGTTTTAATTTTTTAAATTTTTTTTATTTTTTATTTATTTGGAGTCTTACTCTGTCATCCAGGCTGGGATGCAGTGGCATTCTCACGGCCACTGCAGCCTCAACCTGCTGGGCTCAGGCGATCCTTCTCACCTTAGCCTTCCAAGTAGCTTGTTCTGTATACATGGGCCAACCACACCCGACTAATGTTTTGATTTATTATAGAGATGAGGTCTCACCAAGTTGCCAGGGCTAGTATTGAACCTGTGCGCTCAGACAGTCCTCTCACTTAGGCCTCCCAAAGTGTTGGGATTATAGGCGTGAACTACCAAGTCCAGCCAATTTTTGTATTTTGTTGAGTTGGAGTTTCACTTTGTTGCCCATGCTGGGGTTCAGTGGAATGATCTGGCTCACCGCAGCCTCAACCTCTTGGGCTCAGGTGATCCTTTTGCCTCAGCCTCCCAAGTAGCTGGGACTACAGGTGTATACCACCATGCCCAACTAATTTTTTTATTTTTTTGTAGCGATAAGGTCTTGCTATGTTGCCCAGGCTGGTCTCGAACACCTAGCCTCAAGCAATCCTCCCTCCTCAGCCTCCAAAAGTGCTGGAATTACAGGCGTGGGCCACCATGTCCAGCCCTCAGCATTTATTATTCTGAAAAGTATACACACTTACTGTCTTACTTCTATTTGAGTGACTCCCAGATCTGTGTGTCTTTATTCCTGACTTATTTGCCTCATTTCCAGCTGCCCAGTAGACATTTCCATTTGTATGTATATAGTATTACCCACTTATCTAAAACTAAACTGATATTTCCTGCACTTTTAATTACCTTGATTTCTCAATTTTTGATCTATGATAAGATCATTCTTCCAGTCCAGCAACCGTAAAACTTGTCTTTTTTGCTTTCTTCTTTCCTTCCAAATCCACTTGTTCATGGGATATTGTTGATTCTTCATTCTCTGGCTCCAGTTTTCCCCTTGGTCCTGTTTGGCCTGTAGAGTGGCACAGAATTGGCCAAGGCACCATTATAATCATGCGATTTCTGTACTTGAAGATCTTCCAGTCCTTATATCACCTATGAGGGTAAAATCTAAACTTTCAAGAATCTAATGTGCTTTGATCTGTCACTATAATCCAGCCTCAACCTTCCTCAGCTGTCCTCTCTGCATTCCCCCAAATTGCCCTGTGAATATATTCTGCTTTTTATCTCCTTCTTTTTGCTTTAGATGCCTTCCTCTCTCTCAACACCCGGCCAGCTCTGACCCATCTTTAGAATTCACCCCAGATATCACATTGAAGCCTTGCCTAACTCCCCCACAGAGTATCTCACTCCTGTGTTTCCATAGACCCTTCGTGCATTTATTATACTATATCATATTATACTATGAACTTTTTTTTTTTGAGTTGAAGTCTCACTCTGTCACCCAGGCTGGAGTGCAATGGCATGCTCATGGCCACCCCAACGTCACCCTGCTGTGCTCCACCGATCCTTCCTCCTCAGTCTTCCAAGTAGCCAGAACTACAGGCGCATGCTACCACGTCCGGTCTCGTCAAGTTGCCTGGGCTGGTCTCGAACCCGTGGGCTCAGACAGTCCATTCGCCTCGCCCTCCCAGAATGCTGGGATTACAGGCTGAGCCACCAAGCCCGGCCTACTATGAACTTCTTTAATGCACCTATCCCATGTCTCAGAACTCCCCACATACATGTACCCCTACCCCCATACACATTCAACTGGAAGTTCATTGAGAACAGAAACTGCTTTTATGTATGTATGTATTTATTTATTTATTTTGTTATTTACTCTATCATCCAGGCTAGAGTGCAGTAGCACACTCATGGCCACCACAGCCTTGACCTGCTGGGCTCAGGAGAGCCTTCCGCCTCAGCCTTCTGAATAGCTGGAACTACAGGAGGGCACCACCACGCCCAGTTAATTTTTTGATTTATTGTAGAGACAGGGTCTCGCCAAATTATCCAGACTGGTCTCAAGCCCCTGGGCTCAGGCAGTTCTCTCACCTCCGCCTCCCAAAGTGCTGGGATTACAAGCATGAGCCTACGTGCCCCGCTGATAGAATCTGCTCGTATTCCCTATTTCCCCACAAGGACCTAATACATAGGACATCCTCTGTTAAGTCATAGTGTCTTTCTTTTCATTCTTTATGACATATCAGTGCTTAGAATAATCTTGCAGAAGCACCATTTTTTAAATTACCTCATTTGCTCAAAACCTGTATTTTCTTATTGCTTATGAAGAGAAGTTCAAATTATTTAAGTTGACCTTCAGGACCCTTCGTGATCTCATCATTATTCACAGACAATTATTGTACTCCCTATTATGTTTAAGATATTGAGTACATGGCTGGCACCAACTGCCTTCCTATTTTTTATTTTTTATTGTTTTTTTTGAGTTGGAGTCTCACTCTGTCATTCAGGCTGGAGTGCAGTGGCACGCTCACGGCCACTGCAGCCTTGACCTGCTGAGTTCAGGTGATCCTTCCACCTCAGCCTTCCAAGTAGCTGGAATCATAGATATATGCCATCACACCCAGCTAGTTTTTTAATTTATTTATTGTAGATGAGGTCTCACCAAGTTGCCTGTGCTGGTCTCGAACTCCTGAGCTCAGGCAATCCTCTTGCCTCAGCCTCCCAAAGTGCTGGGATTATAGGCATGAGCCACTATGCCTGGCGCCAACTGCCTTTTTAAAGCCTTTCTTGCCAGGCATAGTGGCTCACACTTGTAATCTCAGCACTTTGGGAGGCTGAGGTAGGAGAAGTTTGAGACCAGCCTTGGCAACATAACGAGACTCTCTCTACAAAAAAATTTAAAAATTAGCTTAGTGTAGTGATACCCGTCTATAGTCCCAGCTACTTGGGAGACTGAAGCAGAAGGATTGCTTGAGCCCAAGAGTTCAAGGCTGCAGTGAGCCTTGATTGTGCCTCTGCACTCCAGACTGGACTACAGAGTAAGACCCCAACTCAAAACATAAAAAAAGAAAAACGTTCCTTCTCTTTATGAATAAGTACATAAATCTTTTGCCCAAGCCAAACTGGTCTGCTTACTTTCTTCCAAATACAAGGTGAGGTTTTTGGCATGTTATCTGTTAAAGTTCTACCCATTCTTCAAGACCTAGTTTAGGTTCTGCATCATTCATAAAGTTCTTCTGACCATGTCATGCAGAAATATTTTCCTCTCTTCTCTAGACTCCTATAGCAATTCATCTCCAGTGCCCCTTATTTCTTCATATGCCATAGTTAACATAGAAAATGATAATATTTGTATGGAACATCAGAGTAAACTGGAAGGGATTTGGATCTCTAGAGGAAGCTCCTTATGGCTACTTAAAAGTGCCTTAGGAAAAAGGAAGCTCATAATTTCTTGTACTGGCTGTTATTTATTAAGAAATGAGAAACGTAACACTATATATAAGGCAGCATAAAAAAAGCTGATATTTTGGAGTCAAGGCCTAGGTTTCATTCAGATCACTTAACCTTTCTGAGTTTTTGGTTGCTTTTTTAAGATGGAAATAATGTGCTTTCAGGATTTATGAAGATCAGAGACAAAGGGCACAGCATGAATATATACTGAATAAATGATTGCTTTCATTGTGATATGTAGTCATCCCTTAGTATCCATGGGGATTGGTTCTAGGACTACCCGAGGATACCAAAATCTGCAGATGCTCAAATCCCTGGTAGAAAATTATGTAGTATTTGCATATAACCTATGCACATCCTCCTGCATACTTTGTTGTCTCTGATTACTTATAACACTTAATACTGTGTAAATGCTATGTAAATACTTATTATACTATATCGTGTTGGTAGTGACAAGGGGGAAAAGTCCACATGTGTTCAGTACAGACAACTTTTTTTCCCAAATATTTTTGTTCTGTGGTTGGTTGAATCAACAGAGATGGAACCCTTGAATATGGAGGGCTGAGTGTAATTCTCTTCAGCTTTGCTCTTTGGTGATGTGTCATGATTGTGGTTATATATCTTTGATAAATCCAGATAACTTTAACTTCCGTTTCACTTGGGTGAACAGACATAAAGGAATTTTTAGTCTCCTTGATGGTGTACTTCCTATTCAAGAATACATTGGGTGTGACACTGTTAATCCTGAGACAAAACATGCAGTGTGTAGTTATTTCCCTTGTTGAATGAGGCCTTCCTTGCATTAACCAGAGAATGGATCTCTAAGTTCTCTTGCTGTCTTTTTTTTTCCTTTTTGAGACAGGATCTCACTGTGTCACCCAGAAGTGCAGTGGCATGGTCATAGTTCACTGCAGCTTTGAACTCCTAGGCTCAAGCAATACTCTTGCCTCAGCCTCCCAAGTAGCTGGAAATACAGGAGTGTACCACCAGGCCCAGCTAAATTTTTAGAAAGTTTTTCATAGAGATGGGGTGTTGCTATATTGCTTAGGCTGGTCTTGAATGCCTCTCACCTCAGTCTTCCAAAGTGCTGGGATTATGGACATGAGCCACCACACCCAGCCTCTAAGCTCTTTTTGAATTAAGGAGTGGTTGTTCTCTTTCTTTACAAAATCTGACAGTTAAGTTCGCAAACTCATCCGAGAAAAAGTGCTGCATACCTCATTGCTGAGTATCACCACAGTCACCTTTGAAGTGCTTCCCTTGGGAAACTATGCACTGATGCTAGTGCCTAGCCCACCTGTGAAAACACTTTTGGAACTCTTTATCTGGAATGGCCATTAGAGCAGTCATTATGAGAATGTCAGAGATTGAATTAGAGCAACGAACAAACATTACATTTCTTGTTAAACTTGTCAAGAATGGAAATGAAGTCAGCGATATGTTAGTCCAAGTTTATGGGGATAAAGCCATGAAGAAAATGGCAGTGTACAAATGGACTCAACATTTTTCTGAGGGGAGAGAAAGTGTCACTGATGAAGAGAGGTCAGGATGGCCAGTAATGAACAGAATTGATGAAAACATTTGCAAAAACTCGCCCAATTTTGTGTCAAAATTGTCAGCTGACTATGAAAAGCATAGCAGACCAAATGAACATCAATAGATAAACAGGAAAATCTCAACTGAAAATCTTGACATGAGAAAGGTGTGTGCAAAAATGATCCTGAAGGAGATCTCGTATCATGACAATGCACCAGCTCACACAGCACTGTCTGTGAGGGAGTTTGTAGCCAGTAAGCAAATAACTATATTGGAATACCCTCCCTACTCACCTGACCTGGCCCCCCAGTTACTTTTTTATTTTCCTGAAGATAACGGAAGTATTGAAAGGAAGACATTTTGATGACATTCAGGACATCAAGGGTAATAATACAACCACTCTGATGGCCATTTCAGAAAGAGTTCCAAAATTGCTTTGATAAGTGAACTAAGCGCTGGCATTGGTGCATAGCTTTCCAAGAGGGAGTACTTAGAAGGTGACTGTAGTGGTATTCAGCAGTAAGGTATGTAGCACTTTTTGTAGGATGAGTTCACAAACTTAATTGTCGATTGCATAAAACTCACCATATGTAATACAACAGCAGCAATTTAAAGCTTATTCCATTCTTGCGTTCCTATAGTATTCTAGAATTCTTCTCGTCTACTACATTTTAGTTTTCATCACAGTGATTTCTTTTGGTGTGTGTGTCAAAGTGTCACTCTGTCATCCAGGCTGGAGTGCCATGATGCACTCATGGCCACCACAGCCTTGACCTGCTGGGCTCAGGCAATCCTTCCACCTCAGCCTTCCAAGTAGTTGGAACTACAGGCACATCCCACCATATCATGCTAATTTTTTGATTTATTGTAGAGATGAGGTCTCACCAAGTTGCCCAGACTGGTTTCGAACCCGTGGGCTCAGGCAGTCCTCTCATCTGGGCCTCCCAAAGTGCTGGGATTACAGGGATAGGCCACCATGTCCCGCCATCATCACAGTGATTTCTAAGGCAAGAGCATATTATTTCCCAGATCTTCCTAATCCAAAATAAAAACTTGCAATTTATGTCTGCAAAGATAGGCTTTACTGCCAGTTTGGCTTTTTAGATACCCACACCTATCTTGTTTAATTTATATGCAAGTGAGAAACTATTTTATGAATAAATAAGGCCACCCTTTTTTCTACATCATATAAACTGTAAAAACATCACAAATTAACCCTGTGAAGTGAGGTTGTCTTTGTTATTCATCCTTTCCAGATTGTAACACATTACTTTATCTTTTTTTTTTTTTTTTGAGTTGGAGTCTCACTCTGTCGCCCAGGCTGGAGTGCAGTGGCATGTTCACGACCACTGCAGCTTCGACCTGCTGGGTTTAGGTGATCTTTTTACCTCAGCCTTCAAAGTAGTTGGAACTATAGGCATGCACTGCTTATTTATTTATTTGTTTATTTGATTTATTGTAGAGACCCGATCTCACCAAGTTGCCCAGGCTGGTCTTGAACCCCTGGACTCAGGCAGTCCTCTTGCCTTGGCCTCCCAAAGTGCTGGCATTACAGACTTCAACCACCATGCCCAGCCATGTTGCTTTATCTTAATAAAACCTTTCTACTCCAGCCACATTAGTCCATGAACATATACTCATTTCCATCTCTAAGCTTGCTTATCCTGTTTTTTTACTTCATATGCCCTTATTATTTCCAGTCCAACCTGAATCCTCATCTGTGGTTCTCTCTTTTTCTTGAAACCTCAGCGGTGTCATCTTTTGCTTTTTATTCTCATCCTCACATTCCTGTATTACTTAAGATTTCTAACACCTCTTCTTGGCAGTATGAAATGTGGTTTTTTTGTGATCCTTGCATGCATGTTTATTCTTTAACTAGACTGCAAGTTCCTTAAATGTCGTTCCTTGTAGCATCATATAATGAATGTGCTTAGTAGGTGCTTAAGTAAATTTAGGAGGTAATATTGAATAATAGTAGATTTAAGGCAACCTAGTTATGTATATTCCATAAACATTTAGCTTAAAAATTAAACTGCATATAAATTTAATTTTTTATTTTAAAGTTGTGAGGTGCGATTCAGGTTGAGTATACAAATGTTCATTATGCAGTTACTTTTGTTGATGAGATGTGTCCCCCCGCATAAATTTTATAATTAAGAAATCTATGTAACTGGCAAAAGTCATCATCATTTTATTTTTTTATTTTTTTTGAGTTGGAGTCTCACTCTGTCGCCCAGACTGGAGTGCAGTGGCCGCTCCCGGCCACCGCAACCTCGACCTGCTGGGCTCCGGTGATCCTTCCGCCTCAGCGTTCCAAGTAGCTGGAACTAGAGGCGCGCACTACCACGCCCAGCTCATTTTTGATTGATTGTAGAGATGAGGTCTTGCCAAGTTGCCCAGGTGGGTCTCAAACCCGCGGGCTCAGGCAATCCACTCACCTCCGCCTCCCAATGGCATGGGATTACAGGCTGAGCCACCAAGCCCGGCTAGTCATCATTATTTTAAAATCATGCAATTAAAAGACTGATCTTTTAGCTGGGCACAGTGGCCCACGCCTGTAATCCCAGCACTTTGGGAGGCAGAGATGAGAGGATTGCCTGAGCTCAGGGAATGGAGAACAGCCTGGGCAACTTGGCGAGACCTCGTCTCTACAATAAAGAAAAAAAGTTAGCCAGGCATGGTGGCGCATGCCTGTAGTTCCAGCTACTTGGAAGATGAGGCAGGAGGATCTCCTGAGCCCAACAGGTCGAGCCTTGGTGACGGTGAGACTCTGTCTCAAAAAGTTTTTTTAAAAAAAGAGATTTTATAAAAGTGGTATGTTATATATACACATTAGTAGTATCACCAGTAGTGTACCAGTAAAACCATACATTTATTCTTAGGAATAAGTAATATCCTGTAGCTTTCTCTAGTTTAGTTCTCTTTTCTTCATATAATAATAGGGATTTGTTCTTTGATCTCTGAACCAATCATATACTTCCTAGATCACACTTTCTAAATTAATGTGCCCCAACTTGGTGAATGAAATGATGTGGGAGTAAATAATAAATATGTACATCAGCAAGTAGGAGACATGTAGGAAAGATAGTAGATGGAAAAGAAGGGTGGAAGAAAATGAATTGAAAGGGTTTAAATGAATCTTCAAGTAGTGGTGTGGCCTAATAACACATTGGGGGATAACTAGGAATCCAGACCATTTTCCACTCAGTAGCAGGGCGCCAAGCAGAATTATGTTGTGTGCTAAATGGTAAGAAAAGGCCATCCATAAATTCTAGGCATAGATGTAAACTTGATGCCATCGTTATGAGGGGTTAGTATTGCAAGTGTTCATTTGGAGGTTATATACGTGCCAGGCAATTCTTAAGCAGTTTCTTGATCACATGTCTAATCCTTTACAATAGGGGACCTTAAAATAAAATGCTTTTTATGCTGAAAACTCCTTTGGTAGTCTGGTTAAGCCTTTGAGATTAATGATTTTGAAAGAATAAAATATGTAGGATAAGAAATTAAACCAATTATATTGAAATACAGCTATCAAAATATTAAAAGTCTAATATAGTGATATGAGCTTTAACACACTAAAATGCAATATTTATCAGTTGGCCTGGTAACTAATTTCAAGTTATGATGAGCTAAATGTTATTTTGGGATCTGCACAGCTGTAAAGTAATATGAAAATGTCTGGTTGCTAGACTAATTTCTATAGTGCTATATTACTAATATTACTGTGGTTTGCTTGCACTCATCATTCAGGAAAATCTAGATTTTATTTAAAGCTTAGCAAAAATAAGCATGTAATGTTTTCTTCCCCATCCAAATTTACCAACTGCCTCCTAAATTGTTCATAGACCCCAGATTGAGAACCCCTGTTTACAACAAATAACTGACTCTGTGAAAGACATTCAATCATTAAACTAAGAGTTTAGCAGGGATTTGAACCCAGGAATCTGGCACCAGAGCCCAGATTCTTTTTTTGAGTCAGAGTCTCACACTATCACCTAGGCTGGAGTGCAGTGGGCACTCACGGCCACCGCAGCCTTGACCTGCTGGGCGCAGGCAATCTTTCTGCCTCTGCATTCCAAGTAGCTGGAATTACAGGCATGTGCCACCACATCTGGCTAATTTTTTGGTTTATTGTAGAAATAAAGTCTCACCAAGTTGCCCAGGCTGGTCTCAAACCCCAAGGCTCAGGCAGCCCTCTTACCTCCACCTTCCAAAGGGCTGGGAATACAGGTGTAAGCCCCACCACCCAGCTCCGGGTTCTTTAACCAACTAGAATATCCTGGATTCACATAGTCTGCTTCCCAAATCAATTTAACTTTTTTTTTTGATTGGAGTCTCACTCTGTCATGCAGCCTGGAGTGCAGTGGCATGCTTGTGGCAACTGCAGCTTCAACCTGCTGGGTGCTGGTGATCCTTCTGCCTCAGCCTTCCAAGTAGTTGGAACTACAAGTGCACACCACCACACTCAGCTAATTTTTGATTTATTGTAGAAATGAGGTCTCGTCAAGTTGCCCAGGCTGGTCTTGAACCCCTGGGCTCAGGCAGTCTTCTAGCCTCTGCCTCCCAAATTCTTGGGATTACAGGCGTGAGCCATGGCACCTAACCCCAAATAATTTAAAAATGTTGTTTACAAGCAAGTGTAAAAGGGAATTTCATTTCTATATTATAGTGAGTTAAGGAGACTTAATGAGCCAGGCTCGGTGGCTCAGCCTATAATCCCCCGCTTTGGTAGGCTGAGGTGAGTGGACTGCCTGAGCTCGCGGGTTTGAGACCCGCCTGGCCGACTTGGCAAGACCTCATCTCTACAATAAATAAAAAAAAATCAGCCGGGCGTGGTAGCGCGTGCCTGTAATTCCAGCTACTCGGAAGGCAGAGGCGAAGGATCGCTGGAACCCAGCAGGTCAAGGCTGCAGTGGCCAGGAGCGGCCACTGCACTCCAGTCTGGGCGACAGAGTGAGACTCCGACTCAAAAAAAAAAAAAGGAGACTTAATGGAGAGAAAAAATAAGGGAAAAGGAAGGAAGAATGGCTAGAGCAGAGGTTTTTAAACTTTTTGTGTTATAAACACCTGAAGGTGCTAAAACAAATTCTGGGCACTCCCCCCCCAGTATCAAATTCTGTAGGAAAACCTGAAAATTTGCATTGCTTATACATTTCCAGGTGATGCTTGTATCTCACTGAGCACTCAGTTCTGAGCAAGTCAGAGGATTGGCAAGAACAAGGGTAAAGATAGGCTTAAAGAGACACTCTTGCCGGGTGAGGTGGTTCATGCCTTTAATCCCAGCACTTTGGGAGATGGAGGCGAGATTGCCTGAGCTCAGGGGTTCAAGACCAGCCTGGGCAACCTGGCGAGACCTCGTCTCTGCAATAAATAAAAAAATTAGCAGGGCGTGGTTGCACATGCCTGTAGTTCCAGCTACTTGGAAGGCAGAGGCAGAAAGATGGCATGAACCCAGCAGGTCGAGGCTGCAATGGCCGTGATCATGCCACTGCACACCAGCCTGGGTGACAAAGTGAGACTCCGACTTAAAAAATAAAAATGAAAAAGAAAAGAAATAGAAACTCTTAAAAAAAAAAAGGAGAGAAACTCTTAGTTTGGTCAGAAATTATAACCTCCTCTTTCTTTGAGTGTGGACTTTGAAAATGTTTTGATTTTGTCTCCTGAAATGGAAAATAGCCAATTAATTATTTTTATCTTTGTAGAATATTCAAATTGCCATTTCCATAAATTATACCATTAAAATATGTAATAACTTGAGTTAAAGTACAATCATGTTATATGACCCCAAAATGTTATGGCATTATCAGTAAAAAGTTTAAATTTCAAAATGTTTGGTTTTATCTTTCTTGGCACTTTTAATCTAGGCAGTGACCTGATCCAATAGCAGAATCAAGAGCCTATTTTGTCCAGTGCAAGAAATAGGAAAACTCACAGGACTCAAAGTACCTGCACTGGGAGTTAAGTTAACTTTTATACTAAAGTTCTGGTCAGTCGGAAATAAAGCTATTGACAAAAAAATACTAAGTTTGCTTATAAAATCTATTTAGAGCTTATATGATTGTGCTGGGACCATCTCTGAATACCCAACACTGTATTAAGATTGTTTTGATTGCACCTGATACAACCCAAATTGGTGAAACAAAAAAAAAAAAAAAGAAAAAATATCTATTGGTTTGTGACAGTGAACAGTACAAGAGCATATTTGTTTAGCCATATGCACAGTGCAGCATGATCCATGCCTCAGACAGTGCCATCAGTCTCCACCTTGGCTTCCTCTGGATTCTTAGGGCTCCACTTGGTGGCTCTCCTGGCAGCAATAGCCGTCCATTCTCCTGTCTCTCAGCCTAGCAGAAGAGAAAAAGTCTCAGTTGGGTGTGATGGCTCACGCCTGTAATCCCAGCACTTTGGGAGGCAGAAGCAGGAGGATTACCTGAGCTCAGGGGTTTGAGACCAGCCTGAACAACACGGCAAAACCTCTTCTCTACAATAAATCAAAATATTAGCATGACACGTGCCTGTAGTTCCAGCTACTGGGAAGGCTGAGGCAGAAGGATTGCCTGAGCCCAGTAGGCCGAGGCTGCAGTGACTGTGAGAGTGCCACTACACTCCAGCCTGGGCAACAGAGTGAGACTCCGGCTCAAAAAAAAAAACAAAAACAAGATATTTTTGGACAACCATGATTGTGTGAGGGCTCAGACAGCTTATCTGAAGTGGGTCAGAGGACCAGAATGCTAAACAAACACTTCCTACTCCTAACTTTACCTAGATCCTATATGAAACCTGACTTAATGTGAGCTGAATAAAATCACAATTATGGATATTGTTGCTGTGGATTTAGTTCAATTTTTTTTCCTGTTCTAATTGAAAAGTTTTAATTGGAGCACACAGTTGAACTTCATTTTGTTCCACAAGGACTGGAGACCTCGCCCATCTGTGGTGCCTGACTGTGTAGCCTTTCCCACTGAGCTCAGTTAAGCTAGTTGTTCTCACAGAAGCCACTTGTCCAATTAAGTGAAAAGTGCACAGTAGGTAACAAGCTCTAATTAGCAGTTGTTTCTACTTGTACAAACTTTAATAGGGGGAGGAGAATGGTCTCATTGAATTGAACTGTATTTACCCTAATGGAAATCAGTGTCAAAACTTGTGTTAATTGGGAGAAAAAAATAAGGAATTGCTACTTAATTCCACAAGCAAAAAAATTAGACATCATGAAGTATCCTTAAGAGCAAAGTCAGAAAATGTTTTAAAATTAACCATCTCAATAGAGTTTTATTTTTACTACTATAAGCATCCCAGAATTGAAACTTTTAGATTTCAAATAACAGGAATTTAATACCAAGAAAAGGAGAATGTGTCATACCTACAATGGAAACACACATAGACCCAAATTTACCATATCACAATCCTAAAACAGTTTATACTGGTCTTCATCTCCTTTGGGCTTTTTTTTTTTTTTTGAGTTAGAGTCTCACTCTGTCGCCCAGGCTGGAGTGCAGTGGCACACTCATGGCCATTGTAGCCTCAACTGCTGGGCTCAGGCAATCCTTCCACCTCAGCCTTCCAAGTAACTGGAACTAGACACATGCCACCATGCCTGGCTAGTTTTTGTGATTTACTGTAGAAATGAGGTCTCACCAAGTTGCCCAGGTTGGTCTCGAACCCTCGGGCTCCAGTAGTCCTCTTGTCATAGCCTACCAAAGTGCTGGGATTATAGGTTAAGCCACTGCGCCTAGCCGTTTCTCTCCTTTTATTTTTTTTTTTAATTTTAATTTATTTTTTTAGGTTACGAAATATAGTTTATTTAGAAAGTAAATTAGAGAGAGAGAGAGAGATTCACCTCCCCAATGTAGGGTAGTGGCCAAAGCCAGGAAACATGACCTGACCATAGCTTGAAGAGCACATAGCCACAACATAGTTTAGCAAGGCAATGACCAAGTTTTATTTTATTTTAGAGACAGGCTCTCACTCTATTGCCCAGGCTGGAGTGCAGTGGGGCAATCATGGCTCAGTGAACACCATGCCTGGCTAATTTTTCTTGATTTATTGTAGAGGTGAGGTCTTGCCAAGTTACCCAGGCTGGTCTCGAACCTGTGGGCTCAGGCAGTCCTCTCACCTTGGCCTCCCAAAGTGCTGGCATTATAGGCATGAGCCACCATGCCTGGCCTTTTGTGTCTTTTTTAAAAATGTAATATTCTTTCCCTCATCTTACCAGAAAGAGAAATGGGGGTAAGGGCTTTCTCAGATGAAAATTGAATACAACTACAGAGAGGACCCCTAAAAATCCATAATTTATTTATTAAAAGTGTGTATTTTTTCTTACTTTTTTTTTTTTTTTTTTTTTTGAGTCAGAGTCTCACTCTGTTGCCCAGGCTGGAGTGCATTGGCACACTTACGGCCACTGAAGCCTCAACTTGCTGGGCTTAGGCGATCCTTCTACCCGCCCCCCCTTTCAAGTAGCTGGAGCCACAGGCGTGTACCACCTTGCCTGGCTAATTTTTTGATTTATTGTAGAGACAAGGTCTTGCCATGTTGCGCAGGCTGATCTCGAACTGCTGGGTTCAGGCAATCCTCTCGCCTCCGCCTCCCAAAGTGCTGGGATGACAGGCGTGAACCGTTGTGCCCAGCCTATTCTTTTTTGTTGTTGTTGTTTTGTTTTGTTTTTTTGAGTTGGAGTCTCTGTCGCCCAGACTGGAGTGCAGTGGCATGCTCACGGCCACCGCAGCCTCGGCCTGCTCCGAGCGATGCTTCCGCCTCAGCCTTCCGAGTAGCCGGAACTACAGGTGCACGCTACCACGCCCGGCTAGTTTTTGATTTTTATTGTAGAGATGAGGTCTCGCCAAGTTGCCTGGGCAGGTCTTGAATCTGTGGGCTCAGGCAATCCACTTGTCTCAGCCTCTCAAAGTGCTGGAATTACAGGCTGAGCCACCGAGCCCAGCCAACCCAGCCTATTCTTACATGTTTAAACTTCAGTCATCTTCAAAGTCTTCTCCATTTGATGCAACATACCCATTGAGACACTTTTCAGTGCTCAAAACAGATTTTGAACTCATCAATTTTGATGCCTTGTAGTGCTTCTGTCATTTTTTGTTTCACCTCTTCCACATTGGCAAAAACAATTCCCTCTGAGGACTTTTTTCATCCAGGGAAACAAACAAACAAATGAAAGTTGCTCAGGGCAAGGGCAGATAAATAGAGAGGGTGGAACGCAGGGGTCATGCAGTGAGGCCAGGTGCATTATCGTGGTGGAAGAATCAAGACCTGCTCGCCACAGCTCTTGACGTTGCTTTCACAAATCGTGTCCTTCTCCAAACTTTCAGATAAAAATTTTGGCTGACCATTTGATCCAGAGGAACAAATTCCAAGTGTACTACAAGGTGTCCACAGTCAAAAGATAATTCTGGTTTTTTTTAGGGGGGGGTCCCCCTCATATATATGAAATCACTTCGCTTTTCCAAGTTCAGAAGATTGATGTTGTTGAAATGGGGAACACACTGAATTTTACATATTGCTATCCTTTCTACAAATAATAAGAATTAGAAAACAAAAATTATAAAACAAAGCAGCTTGAGGGGTATCTCTGCACTCTGGTTCATTAGAGAAGGTGAAGAATTACTAGAAAGCTGAAAGAAATGACATAAAAACAAAATTCAGAAAACACAAGATTCTGTAGTAGAAGACAAGGAAAAACACAGAAAGAAGAAACTGCTCTCCTGGGACTGTATTGTCTTGTCTCCTTAGTCTTTTACTGTGGGTCAGGAGATTCTGTAATAGAACAAATAGGCTCATCCCATTCACTGAGAGATGCGGTCTGGAGAAGGTGGGGTCCTGCAGATCAGCGCCATCATTTTCTCTTTTAATTTGCAGAAGTTGCTGGGTGTGTTTTGCCACTGATGAAGACGACAGAACCGCTGAATGGGTGAGACCATGCAGGTGCAGAGGATCCACAAAGTGGGTTCACCAGGCTTGTCTACAGCGCTGGGTAGATGAAAAACAAAGAGGAAACAGTACAGCCAGAGTGGCATGTCCTCAGTGCAATGCCGAATACTTAATAGTGTTCCCGAAGTTGGGTAAGAATATCTTAAAAGCAACACAGATATATTTGATGTTGTTATACTTAACTGTATGGTCTTACGTTTATTTTTAAATGAGCCATCTCTTCTTTTTTTGTGTGAATTTCTATATTCTCGTTCTGTTGTTTCCTCTCTAATTGTCAGAGATATGTATTTGTTTTGCTAACAGTTTACAATAGCCTTTTTTTCCTTTTGAGTCTGAGTCTCACTCTGTCACCCAGGCTGGAGTGCAGTGGCACACTCATGGCTACCACAGCCTCAACTTGCCGGGCTCAGGCAATCCTTCCACCTCAGCCTTCCAAGTAACTGGAACCATAGGCATGTACTACCATGCCCAGCTAATTTTTTTTTTTTAATTGTAGAGATGAGTTCTCGCCATGTTGCTCAGGCTGGTCTCAAACCCCTGAGCTCAGGCAATCCTCTTGCCTCCACCTCCCAAAGTTGTGGGATTACAGGCTTGAGCTACTGCGCCCGGCTGTACAATACCTTTAATATATTCCCCAAGCAATTCATTCATCTGTGTACTAACTACTTTCGTTTGATAAAGAGGAGAAATAACTTGCATATCTGTGGGGATGTAATTGATTAATAACAAAGCTATAATAAGAAGCTGAATTAAAGAGCCTCATTCTCTGGAGTGGTGTAAGAGAAAGGAGTAATTTGTTCTTTCTAATACTTCTCTTTTAATTCTTCTGTTAAGGAATAAAAGTAGGGAACTTAAAGATTTAGTAAGATACAGAGTTAAACTCATCTTTGGAATCCAATTTATGTGGTTATTTTTAGTGAAAACTGCTATCCCTTTTCTGGGAATTGGAAGGTAGAGAATAACCAAAGGTCTGATAATAGGCCTATCATGAAAAAACGTAGAGTTGACCACTTAAAAGAAGCTGTAACAAAGGCTGATATTTAGTGAGCCTGTTCCATCACAGCCATACAGTTATGAATTGGTGGTGTTCTCTTTGGTGTTTATGCCATGCCAGTTGTTAAACATTTTTAATATCGCCCTTGGCTATAACCCAGAGGTATAGGAAGGCAGTTTGGGTTCGGTGAAGGTCGGAAAGAGGATGTTTTTGGGGGAAGTGGGATTCAAAGAGAAATCAGATATAATTGCTAGATACTGTTTTTTATAGACATTATACATACTGAAATCACACCCATGTTTTATAAAACGAGGCAGCATAAATGTAAATAAGGAGGTACTCTTGTAATGCAAGAAGCTTAATGATAAGGGTAAACAAAATGCCCATGATTGTCTTTCTCTAGCATTGTACATAGGAAAAAATGATAGCTTCCTATGAAAGGAAAAGGAGTGTAATAGAGAAAGTGGTGTTCTTTAACACTGGCATTTATGGACACATGATGGGTCTTCACGTATACCTCTAATTTTAGATAAAAGTAAACACAAGAGAATAAGTCTCAGTGTTTTCATTAGAAGATCAAAGCAATATTTTAAAATAACTTAAGAATTCTCACTGAAAACTAAATGAAAATTGACAAATGTATGGCACTCAGCCGGAAAATTGAATAATTTAATCTGGGGAGATGGCAATGTTTTAGATCTGTCCTTTTTTTTTTTTTTTTTTTTTTTTTTGAGTTGGAGTCTCACTCTGTCACCCAGACTGGAGTGCGGTGGCGGCTCCCGGCCACCGCAGCCTCGACCTGCTGGGCTCTGGCGATCCTTCTGCCTCAAGCCTTCCAAGCAGCTGGAACTATAAGCACGTGCTACCACACCCAGCTAATCTTTTGATTTATTGTAGAGATGAGGTCTTGCCAAGTAGCCCAGGTGGGTCTTGACCCGCGGGCTCAGGCAATCCACTCACCTCAGCCTCCCAAAGCACGGGATTACAGGCTGAGCCACCGAGCCCAGCAGATCTGTTCTTTCAGTTGAATTCAGTTCTAAGAGATATGTTTTCAGGTTTATTGCAATAATTGACTGTGGTTTTAAGTATACCTAATAAGACATTGATTTCTTTCTTCAGCAAAGAGAATACCTAGTTGTTGGAAGAGTCAAATTCTTTGGTTAAGGCATTTGTTCATGATTTGCTCTTCAAATTTTATTTTATTTATTAATTTAAATTTTTTATTTTCTTGAGTAGAGGTCTCACTCTGTCACCCAGGCTGGAGTACAGTGGCATGGTTACAGCCTCTGCAGCCTTGACTGCTAGGCTCAGACAATCCTTCTGCTTCAGCCTTCCAGGTAACTGGAGCTATAGGCATGCACCACCACACCCGGCTGATTTTTGATTTATTGTAGAGACGAGGTCTCACCAAGTTGCTCAGGCTAGTCTCGAACCCCTGCACTCAGGCAATCCTCTGGCTTCCGCCTCCCAGAGTGCTGGGATTACAGGCGTGAGCCACCACACCTGACTTCAAATTTTATTTTAATTTATTTATTTATGAATTAAGAAAGGTAGATTTATTAAAGGAAAGATACATTATGAAGGTCACAACATTCAGGATAACAACAAGAGTGTCTGCTGTCTGCTGCAAATTTTATTTTTATTTTTATTTCTTTTTGAGTCATAGTCTCACTTTGTTGCCCAGGCTGGAGTGCAGTGGCACTCTTGTGGCCACCCCACCATCATCCTGCTAGGCTCAGATGATCCTTCCACCTCAGCCTCCCAAGTAGCTGGAACTACAGGTGCACACTACCACACCTGGCTATTTTTTTTTAATTGTAGGGATGAGGTCTCGCCAAGTTGCCCAGGCTGGTCTCGAACCTGTGGGCTCAGGCATTCCCCTCACCTCGGCCTCCCAAAGTGCTGGGATTACAGGCTTAAGCCACTGCACCCGACCGCAGATTTTATTTTTAATAATTGTTTTGTCTGCACAATTTGTGAGATAGATAAAAAAAATTTATGTTATTTCATCCTCAAATGATAGGTTCAAGCTATTCACTATACTGTCTGTCATGGAGATATGGCACTTGAGTTAGACTCTTAAAATCATAGAATGCTTTATTGACATTATCAGTGTCATGAAAAGCAGGTACATCCTTCAGTTGAGTAGGTTGTGTTGGCGTCTTTCCTCTTGAAGAGACAGAGAAGCCAAGTCTGTATTTGCTGCCCCTTTCTTGACACAACATGCTGAAGATATCTGCTCAAGAGCTGCAGTTTGAATTACAGTCACAGTTTTTCATGCAGTCATTAACACTGACTGACTCAAGGATAAAGGGAGTTTTGTCAAATGCTAGCTGTTTTCTGTAAATGCAGCCACGTGTGAATTGGGTTTCAGGTGGTAGACTTTGGCCATGTTGATCAAGTCAAGTTCAAAAATAACTGTTGAAGGCCGGGCGAGTGACTCAAGCCTGTAATCCCAGCACTTTGGGAGGCCGAGGTGAGAAGATTGCCTGAATCCAGGGGTCCGAGACCAATCTGGGTAACTTGGTGAGAACTCGTCTCTACAATAAATTAAAAAAAAAAATTAGCTGGGTATGGTGGCTCATGCCTATTGTTCCAGCTACTTGGAAGGCTGAGGCAGAAGGATCGCCGGAGCCCAGCAGGTCAAGGTTATGGTGGCTGCGAGCAGTGTGCCTCTGTACTCCAGCCTGGGCTACAGAGTGAGACTCCAACTCAAAAAAAAAAAATTCTGGGAAAGTGATAATTTTTTCAAATTTATTGGAATGTTTGTAAAATGTTTGTGATCAAAACTTGCATCCGTTTTTTCTCAAACTGTCCGTAGACCAGTAAATACACTGCTAGGCACTGCCATTGGTCCCCAAATGGCATTTGATAAACTCTGGCTAGAAGGAATAAAAGACACAAGAAAAGATGCACAAGGGAGGGCTCGGTGGCTCTGCCTGTAATCCCAACACTTTGGGAGACCAAGGCAAGTGAATTGCCTGAGCCCGTGGGTTTGATACCCTCTGGGGCAACTTGGCGAGACCTCGGCCCTACAATAAATTTAGAAAACATTAAAGAAAAAAACATTAGCTGGGCAGGTAGCACACCTGCAGTCTGGCTACTTGGAAGGCTGAGGTGGAAGGATCACTGGAGCCCAGCGGGTCAAGACTGCAGTGGCCAGAAGCATGCCACTGCCCTCCAGTCTGGGCGATGGAGTGGGACTCTGACTCAAAAAAAAAAAAGAGAAAAAAGAAAAGATGCACAAGGGAAAGGTGATGGTTAATATCCCATGGGATGATCTTTGAGCACAGGTTTTTTTTTTTTATTTGAAGTTTTCCTGTGGATTCTGCCTCCATCTGGGTGGCTAGCCGACAATTCTGCATCTTTTTTTTTTGTCCCAAGTTATGGCAGGAATGGAGTTTATGTTCTTCATTGTTAATCAGGAATTTGTTATGCTTGCTTATGAAAACTTAGAGGACTCAGACTGCATCTTTCTCACTGTTTGCTACCCATCTTAGGGTTTGCTTTTTTCTAGTGAGTTAGACCAGGTGTTTGTATGCACCTACTTAAGAACTTTGTTACTCAGGCTTTGATCTGAGGACCGGAACCTCTGGCATCCTCTGGGAGTTGATAGAAATGCAGAACACCAACCCTTTTCTCTTCACCCCCCTTTTATTGATTTGAAATCTGCATTTTAACAAGATCATCAGATGATTTCTATGCACATTAGATTCAAAAAGCATCGCTTTAAAACAGGAAGGGAATTCCAAGTAAAAAAAGTCTGTCTTGCATTAAAAATAAAGCATATCCATAAAGTTTGCCACCTGGAAGTAACCTTGTTTAGCTAAGCAGAAGAATTCAGAGGAGTATCTCAAAGGTAGAGATTTTTGTTGTTGTTGTTGTTTATGGTCGCTTTATTCATAGTTGTTGAAAATTGGAAGCAACCACTATGTCCTTCCATAGGTGAATGGATAAACAAACTGTGGTACGTGCATACAATAGTGACAAAAAGAAATGCTACAAAAAGACGGAACCTTAAATGCACATTGCTATGTACAAGAATCCAGTCTGAAAAAGCTACACTCTGTGTGATAAAAGGTAGAGATCTTAACTCCTGAGGTTAAGTGGGTACGAGGTTAAGAGGTAAACTGATTCATATTAGATTTCTGTAGTTTCTTTCAATGATGTTTTGCAGTTTTCAGGGTACAGGTCTTGTACTTCTTTTGTTCAGTTTATTCCTAAATGTTACATCATTTGATGCTATTATAAATGGAATTGTTAATTTTATTTTCAGATAGTTTATTGTGAGTATATAGAATACAATTGATTTTTTGAAATCTGGACCTTGTATCCTGTGACCTTGCTCAACTTGTTTAATAATTCTGGTAGTTTTTTAGAGGATTCCTTAGAATTTTCTTTTTTATTTTTGAGTTGGAGTCTCACTCTGTCACCCATGCTGGAGGGCAGTGGCACACTCCTGGCCACTGCAGCCTCGACCTACTGGGCTCAGGCAATCCTTCCGCCTCAGCCTTTCAAGTAGCTGGAACTACAGGTACACGCCACCATGCCTGGTTAATTTTTTGATCTATTGTAGAGTTGAGGTCTCACCAGGTTGCGGCAAGCTCAGACAATCCTCTCACCTCTGCCTCCCAAAGTGCTGGGATTATAAACTTGAGCCACCATGCTTGGCCTCCATAGAATTTTCTAACATAAGATTATGTTATCTGTGATTAGAGATTGCTTTACTTCTTTTCAAATCTGAATGCTTTTTTCTTTTTTCTTTTTGGAGTTGGGATCTATAGTGCAGTAGTATGATCATAGCTCACCACAGCCTAAACCTCCTGAGCTCAGGTGATCCTCCTGCTTCAACCTCCCAAGTAGCTGGAAATACAGGCATGTGCCACCATGCCTGGCTAATTTTTTTTTTTTCTGAGTCGGAGTCTCACTCCATCGCCCAGGCTGGAGTACAGTGACGTGCTCACGGCTACCCCAGTGACGACCTGCAGGACTCCGGCGATCCTTCTGGGATTATAGGCTTGAGCCACCATGCTCAGCCAACAGTGATATTGATAATCCTGACCCTGTGTGATCCTAGGCTGATGTATATGTTTTGTGTCTTTGTTTTTAACAAAAAGATTTTAAAAGTTAAAAAACAATAAATTCTTAAAACAGGAAAAAAGGCTTATAGAATAAGGATATAAAGAAATACTTTTGTACAGCTAGACAGTGTATTAGTGGCTTAAGGTGTTATTACAAAAGAGTCAAAAGTTTAAAACATTAAAGTTTATAAAGTAAAAATGTTACAGTAAGCTAAGGTTAATTTACTATTGAAAAAGTTTCATAAATTTAGTGTGGCCTAAGTGTACAGTTTACAAAGTCTATCGTACCATATAGTAATACCTTAGACCTCTACATTCACTCATTACCCACTCACTCACTGACTCACCCAGAGAAATTTCTCGTCTTACAAGCTCCATTCTTGGTAAATACCCTATACAAGTGTACAATTTTTAAATATTTTATGCCAACTTTTACTGTACCTTTCCTATATTATATATACTTACTACCATGTTATAATTGCCTGCAATATTCAGTATAGTGCCATGCTGTACAGGCTTGTAGCCTAGGAGCAATAGGCTACACCATGTAGCTTAGGTGTGTAGTAGGCAATACCATCTGGGTTTGTCTAAGTACATTGTAGGATGTTCACACACCTGTGAAGTCACCAGTGGACACATTTCTCAGGATAGATCCCCGTTACTGAGCGGGGCATTAGTGTATATTAACTGAGTTTTTCGGATATGGCCTTTATCAAGTTGAAGATGTTCCCTTCTATCCCTGGTTTGTTGAGTGCTTTTACCATGAAAAGGTGCTATATTTGGCAAATGCTTTTCTGCATCTGTCGAGGTGATTACGTGGTTTTTGTCCTGTAGCCTATTAATATGGTATATTGCATTGGTTGGTTTTCATATGTTGTTCTAACTGCATTCCTGGGATAAATTCCACTTGCTCATGGTTTGCAATCCTTTTTTGATGTAGCTGGATTCATCTTGCTAGTACTTTGCAGAGGACTTTTCTGTCTATACTCATAATGGATATTGGTCTGTAGGTTTTTGTGATATCTTTGATTTTAGTACTAGAATAATACGAGCTTATAGGGTAAATTGGGAAGTGATTTTTTTTTTTTTTTTTTTTTTGAGTCAGGGTCTCTCCCTGTCTCCCAGGCTGGAGTGTAGTGGTACACTCACAGCCACTGCAGCCTCAACCTGCTGGGCTCAGGCAATTCTCCTGCCTCAGCCATCCAAGTAGCTGGAACTATAGGCATATACCACCATGCCTGGCTAATTTTTTGATTTATTATAGAGATGAGGTCTCACCAAGTTGCCCAGGCTAGTCTCAACCCCATAGGCTCAGGCAATCCTCACCTCCACCTCCCAAAGTGCTAGAATTACAGGGCATCAGCCATCCATTTTTTGGAAGAGTTTATAAAGGGTTGGTCTTAACTCTTTAAGTGTTTGGTAGCAGTGAAGCCATTTGGTCCTAGCCTTTTCTTTATATAAAGCTTTTAAATTACTAATTCAGTCTCATTACTTGTTATAGTTCTATTCAGATTTTCTATTTCTTTTTTTTTTTTTTTTTTAATTTGAGTTGGAATCTCACTCTGTCGCCCAGACTGGAGTGCAGTAGCTGCTCCCAGCCACCGCAGCCTCGACCTGCTGGGCTCCGGCGATCCTTCCGCCTCAGCCTTCCGAGTAGCCGGAATTACAGGCACGCGCTACCATGCCTGGCTGAATTTTTATTTATTATAGAGATGAGGTCTCGCCAAGTTGCCCAGGCGGGTCTCAAACCCGCGGGCTCAGGCAATCCACTCACCTTGGCCTCCCAAAGCGTGAGATTACAGGCTGAGCCACCGAGCCCGGCTAGATTTTCTGTTTCTTCTTGAGCTGGTTTTAGTAATTTGTGTCTTTCTAGAAATTTATTCATTTTTATCTGCATTATCTAATTTGTTGGCATATAACTATTCATAGTTTTTTGTTTGTTTTGAATCGGGGTCTCACTCTGTCTCTTAGACTGGAGTGCAATGGTGCTATCAGCTCATCACAGCTTCAACCTCTTGGGCTCAGGCGATCCCTCTGCATCATCCTTCCAAGTAACTAGGACTATAGGTACTTGCCACCACTCCTGACTATTTTTTTTTTTAATTTGTTGTAGAGATGCGGTCTCACTATGTTGCCTAGGCTGCACTTTTTTTTTTTTTGAGTCAGAGTCTCACTCTGTTGCCCAGGTTGGAGTGCGGCGGCATAATCATAATCATGGCTCACCGCAGCCTCAACATCCTGGACTCAGGTGATCCTTCCACCTTGGCTTCATGAATAGCTGGGGCTACAGGAATACGCCACCATACCCACCTAATTTTTTTTTTTTAAGTGGCAGTCTCACTCTGTCACCCAGGCTGGAGGGCAGTGGCATGCTCACAGCCACCGCAATCTTGACCTGCTGAGCTCAGGCCATCCTTCTACCTCAATCTTCCAAATAGCTGGAACTAAAGGCATGTGCCACCATGCTTGTCTAATTTTTTGATTTATTGTAGAGATGAGGTCTTGCCAGATTGCCAGTGGGTTCGGGCAATCCTCTCACCTTGGCCTCCCAAAGTGCTGGGATTATAGGTGTGAGCCACCTCGCCTGGTCTAATTTTTTTTTATTTTTTGTAGAGACAGTCTTGCTCTATTGCCCAGGTTGGTCTCAAACTTCTGGGCCCAAGCAATCCTCTCTCATCAGCCTCCCAAAGTGTTGGGAATACAGGCGTGAGCACCACACCCAGCCTGTAATATTTTTTAATAATCCTTTTTATTTCTGTAAGATTGGTAATAATGGCCCTTCTTTCATTTATAATTTTAGTAATATGAATCTTGGTCAGGCTAGCTAAAGATTCATTAGTTCTGTTGATTTTTTTTTTCAAAGAATAAATTAGTGAATTTTGAGTTTTACTGATTTTTCTCTATTTTTCGATTCTCCATTTTTTTTCTCTATAGTCTTTATCTTCTTCCTTTTGCTTGGTTTGTATTTAGTTTGCTTTTCTTTTCTAGTTTCTATAGGCACGTGCCACCAGCTAATGTTTTTATTTATTGTACAGATGAGGTCTTGCCAGATTTCTCATGCCAGTCTCAAACCCCCAGGCTCATGCAGTCCTCTCACCTCAGTCTCCCAAAGTGCTGAGATTACAGGTGTGAGCCACCACACCTGGCCTTTTTTTTTAAAACTCATTTGGGAAAATACCAAGGAGTGTGGTTATTGGATTGTATGATAAGAGTATATTTAGTTTTGTACAAAACCTTGAAACTCTTCCAAAGTGCCTGTGTCATTGTAGCATCTTGTATTCCCACCAAGGAATACGAGTTCCTATTGCGCCACATCCTTGCCAGCTTTTGGTGTTGCCAGTGTTTTGGATTTTGGTTATTCTAATAGGTGTGTCATTGTATCTCATTGTTATTTTAATTTGCAATTCCCTAATGACACTTGTTGAGATCTTTTTGTATGTTTATTTGCCATCCGTATATCTTTCTTGGTGAGGTGTCCATACCTTTTGCTCATTTTTAAATTAGGGTGATATTTTTATTTGACTTTTAAGATTTCTTTGGATTTTTTTTTTTTTTTTTTTTTTTGAGTGGAAGTCTCACTGTCACCCAGGCTGGAGTGCTGTGGCATGCTTCCCACCACCGCAGCCTCAACCCGCTGGGCTCAGGTGATCCTTCCGCCTCAGCCTTCCCAGTAGCTGGAACCACAGGCATGCACCATCACGTCCAGCTAATTTTTCTTGATTTATTGTAGAGATGAGGTCTCGCCAAGTTGGCCAGGCGGGTCTCGAACTCCTGGGTTCAGGCAGTTCTCTCATCTCGGCCTCCCAAAGTGTTGGGATTATAGGCTTGAGCTGCCATGCCCAGCCTGGATATTTTAGATAACAGTCCTTTATCAGATATGTCTTTTGGAAATCTTTTCTCCTAATCTGTAGCTTGTCTTCTCATTCTGTGGCTCTTTTTTCTTTTATAATATAGTCATTTACAGCTACTAATATAAATTTTTCCCTAAGCACTGCTTTAGCTGCATCTCATAAGTTTTGGTATGTTTTAATTGATCTCAAAATATTTTCTAATTTCTTTTGTGACTTATTTGACCCATTGATTATTTAGGAGTATGGTGTTTAATTTTCACATGTTTACAAATTTCCCAAATGTCCTTCTGTTACTGAGTTCTAATTTCCTTTCTGTGCGATTAGAGAATATACTTTATCTGATTTCTTAAATATATTAAAACTTTTTATGACCTAACATATGTTTTATCCTGGAGAATGTTCCATGTGTACTTGAAAACAATGTATATTCTGCTGTTGTTGGGTAGAGTGTTGTATAAATAACTAATTTGCTAGTATTTTCAAGTGTTCTGTTTCCTTGTCAATCCTTTACCTACCAATTATTGAAAGTGGGGTATAGAAGTCTCGAACTATTGTTGAGTTATCTATTTCTCTAGTTTTATACATTTTTTTACTTTATTCTGGGGCTCTGTTGGGTGCATATGTGTTTATAAAATTGTTATGTCTTCCTGATAGTCTCATTCATCATTGTAAAATGCCCTTTGCGGCTGCAATTTTTGTCTTAAAGTCTTTTTTGACTGATAGAGTGTAGCAACTTTAGTTCTTTTACGTCTTAATAGATTAGTAGGAAATTCTGTTTGTTTTTGAGACAAGGTCCTGCTCTGTCACCCAGGCTGGAGTATAGTGACGTGATCATGGCTTCCTGCAGCCTTGAACTTCTGGACTCAGGCAATCCTCCTGTCTCAGCCTCCCCAGTGGCTGGGACTACAGGTGTATGCACCACCACACCCAGCTAGTTATTTAATTTTTTATAGAGATGGAGTCTCACTATATTGCCCAGGCTGGTCTCAGACTCCTGGGCTCAAGCAATCCTCCCACCTCAGCCTCCCAAAGTGCTGGAATTATAGGCTTTGAGCCACTGTGCCCAGCCCAGTAGTACATTCTTACATTGCTTTCAAGTTAAGTTTTTATTATTATTTTGTTCTTGTTTTATTTTATTGTTCTTCTCATAACTATATCTTGTATAGAAGTTTACTAATAACCATCCTCAAAAAATGGTTGTTGAATGTTAAATAGAATAAAAAATTTAGAAGAAAAAGATACTCGCTAGAGATCAATAGTGAAACCATAGCCTAAAGAGTTAAATACGCCGATGACTAACAGAAATTTTGAGTTCACAAGAGAGCAGGTATACAAGGAACAACTTGCTGAAACAAAGAAAATCCCTCCACTTGTGAGATTTTAAAACTGGCTGAAATTGGTTGGAACCAATATGGCCAACTGGAGTTTGTGCTTAATGAGCTTGCTGATGTCACAGCCAAATTTCCAACACATGTTTCATATTAACCCCTACATTTACACATGTGATCCATGAAGTAGTATGTAGAGATAACTATGTATGCCTGAGAATTTTTTCTAGACCTTTCCTTCCACCAATCACCTGCTAATCCCAGAGCCTACCCCCTAAACTTTTTCTAAAAAATAACTGCCTAATCCAGGCATGGTGGCTCACGCCTGTCATTCCAGCATTTGGGGAGGCAGAGGCAAGAGGATTGCCTGAACCCACAGGTTCAAACTAGCTTGGGCAACCTGACAAGACCTCATCTCTTCAATAAATAAAGCTTCTCACATAAAAGGGAAGCAAAAATTCATTGATAATGTCAGAGTGACTTCCTGAGGGTTATAGTTGCCTGAATTTTATAATTCTTTGTTTTCTAAAATGTAGGTTTTGTTTGTTTTGTGTTTTTAGAGATAGGATCTCACTCTGTCATCCAGGCTGGAGTGCAGTGGCTCAATCATAGCTCGCTGTGACCTTGAACTCCTAGATTCAAGTGATCTCCCTCCTCAGCCTCCTGCCTCAGCCTCCCTCATAGCTGAGACTATAGGCGCATGCCACCATGCTCAGCTAGCTTTTCTTATTAATAATAATAATAATTATATTCTCATAATGGAAATTTTTTTTAAATATAGTTATGTTTAAAGAAGAAAAAGGACTGTGTTGTATACAGTTACCTGGCATATATGTAGTATGTGTGTAATTAGTACTGCCAAGAGTTTTTTTGTTTTTTGTTTTTTGTTTTTTTTTTGAGTTGGAGTCTCACTTTGTCGCCCAGACTAGAGTGCAGTGGCCGCTTCCGGCCACCGCGGCCTCGACCTGCTGGGCTCCGGCGATCCTTCCGCCTCAGCCTTCCAAGTAGCCGGAATTACAGGCATGCACTACCATGCCTGGCTGATTTTTTGATTTATTGTAGAGATGAGGTCTCACTGCCCAGGCGGGTCTCGAACCCGCGGGCTCAGGCAATCCACTCACCTCAGCCTCCCAAAGGTGCGGGATTACAGGCTGAGCCACAGAGCCCGGCTAAGTTTTTATAAAATTAATTAATGGTGATTGGTGATGGTGCTTTTATCACACCTTAAAGAACTTTTTTTTTTGAGTTGGAGTCTCACTCGGTCGCCCAGACTGGAGTGCAGTGGCCGCTCCCAGCCACCGCAGCCTCGCCTGCTGGTCTCCGGCAATCCTTCCACCTCAGCCTTCCGAGTAGCCAGAATTACAGGCATGTGCTACCACGCCCGGCTGATTTTTTTATTTATTGTAGAGATGAGGTCTCGCTGCCCAGGCGGGTCTCGAACCCGTGGGCTCAGGCAATCCACTCACCTCAGCCTCCCAAAGGCGCGGGATTACAGGCTGAGCCACCGAGCCCGGCTAAAGAACTTTTTTAAACAAAGCCTCTCACTTCCAATTAGAAGGTTCTTCAAATTCAGATCAAGATTTATATATTTTAAAAAACAAAACAGTAATTTTAAAAACTCTTTGTCACCTTACCCCCTCTATAATATTTACTTAAAATTTTCTTAAGTTTATCTGTATAGCTTATACCATGCTATCATATTAATTTTGCCTAAAAGTTTTTCAGTTGTTTATGTAAATTGTTTGTCCTTAATTAGGTTGTAGACTCCTTGGAGGCAGTGGCTAGTATGTTAAATATTATTTACATTTTTATGTATTTATTTATTTATTTTTGAGTTGGAGTCTTTGTCACCAAGGTGGAGTGCAGTGGCATACTCATGGCTACCACAGCGTCGACCTGCTGGGTTCAGGTGATCCTTCCGCCTCAGCACTCCAAGTAGCTGGAGCTACAGGCACGCACTACCACACCCAGCTTATTTTTTGTTGTATTGTAGAGACAAGGTCTGACCAATTTTCCTAGGCTGGTCTTGAACCCCTGAGTTCAGGCAACTCTCTTGCCACCGCACCTGGCCTACATTTATTTTAATACTTAATAAACTATTATGTGTACAGTAGGTGCTTAATAAGTACTTAGTAGTTGGCCTTGCAGCTCACAAAGATTCTGTAGGCTATTCTAGTCTTCTGAGGGTAAATTTAGGCTTTCCCTTAGCACAAACTGTGTAATCATAAAGATCATTAGTCATGG
Source organism: Cephalopachus bancanus (assembly GCA_027257055.1). NCBI lineage: Eukaryota > Metazoa > Chordata > Mammalia > Primates > Tarsiidae > Cephalopachus > Cephalopachus bancanus. The sequence goes on along the minus strand of JAPVLO010000446.1, from coordinate 899,943 downwards.
CCATGTGATATATAAATATATAGATATGATATGTAGCTATTTATATAAATTTATAGCTATGAAAATAAATAGCTGTATACCGTGTGTGTGTGTGTGTGTGTGTGTGTGTGTGTGTGTGTGTGTTACTCATCTGCTTTGACCCTGTATCCTTTTTTTCTTCATAGTTGTTTGGGGGGTTTTTTGTGGAGGGGGGTTAGTCAAATATTATTAGTTTATTTATCAAAAAAAATTGTCCAAGAGCATATCCCTTCTTCTCTCTTTACAGTCTAATGACTGACCTTTTGTTATTAAACAAAGTCATTTACGGCCTGAGCTTGCAGACGCTTGTTCTTACACAAAGATGTACAAGTAGAGCAATCAAAGTTAAGATTGGCCAGGCCTGGTGGTTCACGCCTGTCATCCCAGCACTTTGGGAAGCAGAGGTGAGAGGATTGCCTGAGCCCAGGAGTTCGAGACTAGCCTAGATGACAAGGGGAGACCTTGTCTACAATAAATCCAAAAAATTAGCTAGGCATGGTGGCGCACTTCTGTAGTTCCAGCAACTTGGAAGCCTGAGGCAGAAGGATCACCTGAGCCAGCTGTGGGGTTGAGGCTGTGGTGGCCATAATCGTGCCACTGCACTCCAGACTGGATGACGGAGTGAGACTCTGACTCAATTAAAAAAAGTTAGAACTTACTTGCATAAAGTTGTCTCAGGCTCTTAGACCTAGCCTCCAAAGTGTAATTTTTGAAGGAGTGACAAATACTAAAGAGTTAAAACTTCCTACTATCCCACTGGGATTCTCACATACTTTTAACTTAATCAGTTTTATTATTGTAGTATTATTTCATGCTATCAATAAAATTCACAGTCATTGACTTGGGAAAATATACCTAATACTGTCTCATTTTCTTCAAAGTTCATTTTATCAACAGATTGAGTAAATACTTGCCACTGAGTGCTGTAGCTAAGTCCTGTGCCATTACAGTCCAGTTCCCTGTAGATCAGGCCAGAGTGCCCCCATACTGTTGAGTACCATGTGCTGAGATAGCTGTGGCCTAGAGGGTCCTTGAGAGTGATGCCAATCATCATTAAAGAAGCATTTTTTAAAGTACCTATCTGTACATGGTTCTGTCCTAGGCACTGTACAAAATGAGTTAAACAGACATGGTCCCTGTCCCCTGGGAGTGTTCAGTCTAAGATGATGCTGACATGGACAGACCTACAGGATATTGAGATAACCGAACATACACTGAACAAGAACATAAAGTACTAACATTATGCACAAACAAAGGGGTAAGTGCGTTTTGTGGGGTAGTACGTGAAGGAATCCTCACGGTACATGGACAGGGTAGGGTAGAGAAATTAGCCTCTCTCAAGTTAGATTAGTTTTAGCTGGGAGACTGGGTTTGTATACCAACTTAATCAAAGTAGAGGCAGAACACTCCAGACATAGAGTACCACTAAAAGACTTGGAGCAAGGAGACAAGTTTATAGCTATATTGGATTCTCGGTGGCCTCAAAAATCTATACTTCTGGATGCCTCTAAAAATGGAGTTGATGTTTTTGCTTTAGAAAGTTGGCATTTAAGTTGGGTCTAGGTCAAAACCAGTTCAATGCAAAGCAAAAAGCAAACAAAAATCCCTGGGAACTTGAGTGACTTCTGAGAGCAGTCTATTTTGCTTGTCAAATATTTTTTATAAACTTTTGACCATTGAGGCTGGGTGCAGCGGCTCATGCCTATAATTCCAGCACTTTGGGAGGCCAAGGCGGGAGGATCACTTGAGCCCAGGAGTTTGAGAGCAGCTGGAGCAAATGAAAAAAATTAGCCAGGTATGGTAGTACACACCTATAGTCCCAGCTACTCAGGAGCCTGAGGTGGAAGGATAGCTTAAGGAGGAGTCAAGGCTGCCGTGAGCTGTGATGGTGCCATTGCAGTCCAGCCTGAGTGACAGAGGGAGACTCCATCTCAAAAAAAGAAAAAAAATTAGCTGGGCATGGTGACACGTACCTGTACTCCTAGCTACTAAGGAGACTGAGGCAGAAGGATCAATCCCTTGAGCCTAGGAGTTCAAGGCTATAGTAAGCTATGATCAGGCCACTATATTCCAGCTAGAGCAACAGAGTAAGACCTTGTCTCAAACAACAACAAACATTGGACACTTAACAAAAACTCTGGTGTTCATGGGAACTGTTATCTTCTTAGGAACTTACTTATACAGAGTTGTCTTCTGAAGCACTTTATAAATGCTCATGAAATCATGTTTTGTGTCGGAAACTTTAGTATTCCAACAAAGTATAGAAATTTTGTTTCTCGCCGGGCACAGTGGCTCATGCCTATAATCCCAGCACTTTGGGAGCCTGACCCAGGGGTTCAAGACCAACCTGGGAAACTTGGCAAGACTTCGTCTCTACAATAAATCACAAAACTAGCCAGGTGTGGTGGTGCATGCCTGTAGTTCCAGCTACTTGGAAGGCTGAGACAGAAGGATCACCTAAGCCCAGCAGGTCGAGGCTCTAGTGGCCATGAGCATGCCACTGCATTCCAATCTGAGCAACAGAGTGAGACTGCCAACACAAAAAAAGAAAGAAATCATGTTTCTCAAGAATTGGTCGTAGGCGTTTTTGAGGTTACTGTTCTATCCCAGAGAAAGGTCCTAGGAGTTCTGGGTGTTATAAGCAATGCCAGCAAATGTTGAATGCTACCTGCCCTTCAGTCATTGTTATCTTAACTTGCAAGGTGTGCCTTTAACTATCATACATACATAGACTTTAATTTCAATCACAGCAGTAGCAAAAGCCAACTTTTACAGCATCTGCCAAACAAAACTGATTACTTCTTTTTCAATAGATATGGACTTATGAGTTTCCCCAATAGCTCTCAGCTTACTTTTTGATGTCACTCAAATCTAAAATGTAAAAACTTGAATTCTGCAATTATGAATTGTGCTGTGGTACAAAAAAACCCAAGCAAACCTGACTTTACCCAAAACTCCTAGACTTTCCCCAAAACTCCTAGACTCGGCTATAGTTGTTCTCTTTACAAAAGCCTCTTTTTATACAAAAGAAGTCCTAATAGATTTCCTGTTAATTGCAACCTTCCCTAGTGCCCTTTAAATTAATAGATTTTCAAAACTTTTATTTATACGAAGCTGCTTCAGTTGCCATCCATTGTGTAAATACAGTACTGCTGAAAACACAAGTGGTGAGGCCCACTGAGGTGTTACAAATTCAATAATGCCTTTTTTAAATATTGAAACTTTTTTATGCCTTTGTGTATTTAAGTTGTGATTTATTCATACTTCTTCCTCTCCATTAGGATTGAGGTTTTCAAAGGCCAACCTCTTGCCTTTCCCCACTTCCTATGACTCTTTGTGCTGTAATCTGACAGTAGGAAGCTAGCAACTGTTGCTGTTTACCTAAAATTATGACCCCAAGTCATGAGAGAGTAGCACATAAACTTCCTCGTAGAAAGAGTATGATTTAGAGACTGTCATCCCGAGATGTTAGTGATTGTTCCTACTCACCAAATAGCTTGCCTAGATAATCTTCAGCTCTCAGAAATACCTCCCCTGTGGAGTTTATTATTCTAATGGTATACTTAATACTGGGCATTTATCCTTCCTTTTAAATATTAAGCTAATCTTGAACTAGTTCATCTGGAAGAGACTTAAGAGATTTAGACAAAGTAAACTGAAGACAAAAGCCAAGACAGAATTTTCGGAAAAACTGGAATTGGGTGCTGTAAAGTTCTGCCTGTGTCTTCATTTTATCTGGCATATGTTTTGCATGAAACAAAAGGGATGAGTAGAAAATTTCCAAACGAGGAAGTATGAAGGTTTTTGTGTTTTTTTTCCCTTGCACAAAAGAATTCACAGCTGATGATTCAGGAAGAAATTTGAGATTATGTTAGAACTTTCTGAGATCTTCCAAGTAAAAACAGTTTGGACATCTCTAGATTGTCAGTGTTCATGACAGATAAAATAAGTAGTGATGGGTCACTTGTTAGGACTTATGTTTTCATACAAATATTTGATTTTTTTGGTTTTTTTATTTTTATTTTATTTTATTTTTTTGAGTTGGAGTCTCACTCTGTCACCCAGACTGGAGTGCAGTGACCGCTCCCGGCCACTGCAGCCTCGACCTGCTGGGCTCCAGCGATCCTTCCGCCTCAGCCTTCCAAGTAGCTGGAACTACAGGTGTGTGCTACCACGCCCAGCTAATTTTTTGGATTTATTGTAGAGATGAGGTCTCGCTGAGTTGCCCAGGCGGGTCTCGAACCCGCGGGCTCAGGCAATCCACTCACCTCAGCCTCCCAAAGCTCTGAGATTACAGGCTGAGCCACCGAGCCCGGCTTGATTTTTTTTTTTTTTAAAGGAATTACATTGCTTTGCTCTATCAGTAGATAGCTCCAGGTGCTAGAGAATTCAATTCAAAGTGCTTGAGCTTGGTAGAACTTGGGATACATCAATAATCAAAACAAAAAGATCATTTTCCCTTTAGAGCTTGTGTTCTAATGCAGGTGTCAGCAAACATTTTCTGTAAAGAACCAGATTGGGCCAGGTATGGTGGCTCAGCCTGTAATCCCAGCACTTTGGGAGACTGAGGCGAGAAGACTGCCTGAGCCCGAGGGTTCAAAACCAGCCTGGGCAACTTGGTGAGACCTCGTCTCTACAATAAATCATAAAAGTTAGCCAGGTATGACGGCATGCCCCTGTAGTTCCAACTACTTGGAAGGCTGAGGCGGAAGGATTACTTGAGCCCAGCAGGTTGAGGCTGCGGTAGCCATGAGTATGCCACTGCACTCCAGCCTGGGCGTCAGAGTGAGACTCTGACTCAAAAAAACAAGAAGAGCCAGATACTAGGTATTTTAGACTTTGCATGTGGCCACGTTCTAATAAAACCTTATTTTCAAAAGCAGACAGTTGACTGAGTTTGGCCTACAAGCCGTAGTTTTCCAGCACCTGTTCTATATGTGGCAGCAGAATTAATAAGTAAACTAGAGTATGTTAGGTGAACACGCTTTGCAAAAATGGAAATAGAGCAAAGTAATCAACTGGGGGGTCTGATGAGGAAGGGGTTGGGAGGGTTGGGCGTCACTGAGGTCACAAAGCGGAAGAAGGGGCATGGTGGTCATACCTGTAGTCTCAATACTTGGGAGACTGAGGCAGGAAGAGTGCTTGAGCACAGGAGTTCAAGGCCAGCTTAGGCAACATGAGACCCCGTCTCTAAGGGCGGGGGGCAGAGCGGGGAGACAAAAAAGAGGAAGAACCATCAAGGAAGACTGAAAAATAAGTACTGAGAAAACCAAGGGATGTTCTGGAAATACATCAAAGAACCATATATTGGGAAGAAAATGGTGGGAGGGGCAGCCATCTGTGTCAGCTGCTGCTGATAGGCCAATTAAGAAGAAGACTGAGAGGCCGGGCTCAGGTTGCTCAGCCTGTAATTCCAGCACTTTGGGAGGCCAAGGCGAGCGGATTGCCTGAGCCCACGAGTTCGAGACCCGCCCGGGCAACTTGGCGAGACCTCATCTCTACAATAAATCAAAAACTTGCCGTGTGTGGTAGTGCGCACCTGTGGTTCCAGCTACCTCGAAGGCTGAGGCGGAAGGATCTCCGGAGCCCAGCAGGTCGAGACTGCGGTGGCCGGGAGAGGCCACTGCACTCCAGTCTGGGTGACAGAGTGAGACTCCAACTCAAAAAAAAGAAAAAGAAAAGAAAAGAAAACAAATTAAAAAATAAAAAAAAAAGAGGAAGACTGAGGACTGAGTTTGGAAAATTGAGTTTAGCTGTGTGGATGTTGGTAGTGACCTTGATAAGCAGTTTTGATGGAGTGGGTTCAAGAGAGAACTAAAGGAGAGAGAGAGAATTTTTCTGAGGAATTTTGTTGCAAATAGAGCAAAGAAATGATGTAGTGGGGCAAAAAGGATCAAGCAAAGAGCTTTTTGTTTTGAGTATTTTGGTTGTTTGTTTTTGTTTTTTCCACCTAGGCTTTTTATTTGTACATATTTGTACATATATTTTACATCCCTGGAAAAAGAATTCCAGAATTTTCCCTCCTGTGTGTTTCCTTCTTGCTTCTTCGAGGTCCATGATGCCAGCTGAGGTTGTCAGTACAATGAAACCAAACTGGTGGGATGGAAGCAGATTTTTCTGCCACTTTTCTAGATCTTTGAGCTGCACATCAAATCTGGTGCTGATCACTCCACACTTGTTTAACTTGCCTGTGAGGTTCACAACAATTTTTCCAGCTCTGTGATCATCAGTGATTTCAAATGCTCATCATCACAGTTTGAAACTGGACAATGGCTTTGGAGCATGGTCTGAGAAGAACCTGGCGTTTGCCTCTCTTTTTGGCGTTGTTGATGCTCTTGAGAACATCAACCAGGACATTCATGCGCACCATGGTGGCAGCACAGAAAGATGGCGGAAAAAGAGTTTTTTTGTTTTGTTTAAGATAGAATAAATGATCTAGTACAGAATAGGGAAAAAATTATGTAAGAAAGTGGAAGAGCTCGCTGGAGCTGTAGTCTTGGGTTGTGTGGGGACAGGGCCTAGTGTGAAATGAAGGGATCGACGTCAGGTAGCTGAAGTGTTGATAGATGGGCACGGCGCTGGAAACCGTGGATGTTCTCTTATGGCTCCAGTTTTCTGGTTAAAGAATTATCAATAGAGAATATAAAAGTTGAAGTGCTGAAGTTTATATATACCCATGGTCTTCTACTTCTAGCACCAGCACCTGAGGGAGTCTTTGGTCAATCACTCAGATGACTTTTATTGTGCCTTCTGAGGTAGTTATAAACTTAACTCAGCAAATTTGTGTGTTTTGAGAATTAAACTCTATATTCTGAGAATAAATAATGATGCATATAATGCCTGTGACACAGTGCCTGGTATCATGTAGACACTCGAAAAATGCTGTTATTAGAGGATGTACAGAAATTAGGCTTTATCTCTTTGGTCCCCAGATATACTTTATCATAGGTATAAGTGCTATGTAAATTAGAGCTTTTCAATAATAAGTAAATATGGGCCAGGTGTGGTGACTCACACCTGTAATCCCAATACTTCAGGAGGCTAAAGCAGGAAAATTGCTTGAGCCCAGGAGTTCAAGACCAGCCTAGACAACATAGCAAGGCCTCATCTCTAAAAAAATAGAGATGAGTGTGGTGGCATGCACCTGTAGTCTCAGCTACTCAAGAGGCTGAAGTGGAAGGATTGCCTGAGCCCAGGAGGTCAAGGCTGTGGTAAGCCGTGATTGTGCCACTGTACTCCCTCCAGCTTGGATGACAGAGTGAGACCTCCCAACTCAAAAAAATAAATAAGTAAATATGCTATACTTAAATCACAGGTCCTTGGACATCCTCTCCTAATACTCTCTCTACTTCACAATGTAGTATCTGTTTATACAATGACTAGAGATATTACTGGCTCCAGTGATCAGCAGGGAGACTTGATCAGGGGCTCCATTGATGGATACTTTGTTCTTATATGCTTAATTATTTTTATCAGATTGCTGTGTTAATTTCTTTGTAAATGAAAAACAAACTTTTTGTGTATTGCACCTGCCTTTAGATTATAAACCCTCAGAAGGTAGGTAATGACTCTTACATGTATATTTCTAAGAAAATATAAGTAATAGTTTGTATGTAAAGGGTACATCCTAAATCAGGAAATTTCATATTCCTTTGGTTAAACTTAGATATTCTTGGATGTTCTTTGGCCTTGCTTTAAATCAGGCTTCTGGAAAATTCTGGAGCTAAATTGGGCTTAGTAGCAGTTAGTAGAATACCTCCAAATGTAATTATTCCAAAAAACTTCCAAAAGGGAATAGTAGCCAAATTTAACATTAAGCACATAAGAATAGAAGTATAATTGGCACAGACAGCTGTTGGAATGCCTTAGAAACTGGCCTCATAATCATAAAAAGAAATTTGTTGGAGAATAATATTCAACTAAATATGGCATATTGGAAATCAAAGTAGATAAATTGGCTTTGTATAACTATAAAAAAATGACTTTGGTTATCTTTAAATACTGTACCAATGTACACAAAAAGTGAAGTTGGGGAAGTGAGATTCTCACCAAATGCTAGAGAATCTTACTATCTCCGGGAACTATTTGGAAAGAGCAAACTGAAATGGCCAATTCACTGTGTAGTCACCAGTGTGATGCAGAGATGGAAGTGAGAGGGCGATTTCCTTTATAAGAAGCAGCTGTATAGCCCGGCATGGTAGCATGCGCCTGTAGTTCCAGCTCCTTGGAAGGCTGAAGTGGAAGGATCGCCGGAGCTCAGCAGGTCGAGGCTGCGGTGGCCGGGAGCGGCCACTGCACTCCAGTCTGAGCGACAGAGTGAGATTCCAACTCAAAAGAAAAAAGAAGCAGCTATATTTGAGACTCTAATTTTAGGTTCAGTAATAGAGATAAGAATTTAAAGAGGCTGTTGCCTAGAATTTAGGAAGTAATATCTAGCTATTCATGCAGATGACTGAGAAATTCTAAAATATTCTAATCTGAGCTCCCATCACATTTATAACAATTATTTCTGAGGCATTAGAACATCCAACTCAGGCCGGGTGCAGTGGCTCACTCCTATAATCCCAGCACTTTGGGAGGCTTAGATAAGAGTATTACCTGAGCCCACAGGTTCAATTCCAGCCCAGGCAATTTGGTGAGACCTCATCTCTACAATAAATAAAAAGATTAGCCAGGCATGATGGCACGTGCCTGCAGTTCCAGCTACTTGGAAGACTGTGGCGGAAGGATCACCTGAGCCCAGCAGGTCAAGACTATGGTGGCCGTGAGCATGCCACTGCCCTCCAGCCTGGGTGACAGAGTGAGACTCCAATTCAAAAAAATAATAATAATAATCCAACTCCATAAAAATATTTTAGATCTATAGAAATTTAGAAATAACAAGTCATTTAAAAAACAAGTCTTGTTTAAAATCCACCTGTGTTGAACCTTTACTTGTTTTCTTTGTGTTGTAGGTCCAGTTGTTTACGTCTTGGATCTTGCAGATAGACTGATCTCAAAAGCCTGTCCATTTGCTGCAGCGGGAATAATGGTTGGCTCTATCTATTGGACAGCTGTGACTTACGGAGCAGTGACAGTGATGCAGGTTCACTATTTTATTTATCCAGTGATATTGTTTTGGGGGTGAATATCAAGTTTTTGTTAGGAGTTTTAAAATATGTCATTTTGAATAAGAAATAACTTATTCTCATGGCTTAAAAAAAGAACCTATCACCGGGCTCGGTGACTCAGCCTGTAATCCCATGCCTTGGGAGGCTGAGGTGAGTGGATTGCCTGAGCCCATGGGTTCGAGACCCACCTGGGCAACTTAGTGAGACCTCATCTCTACAATAAATAAAAAAATTAGCTGGGTGTGGTAGCACGCGCCTATAGTTCCAGCTACTTGGAAGGCTGAGGCAGAAGGATCGCTGGAGCCTAGCGGGTCGAGGCTGCGGTGGCCAGGAGTGGTCACTGCACTCCTGTCTGGACGACAGAGTGAGACTCCAACTCAAAAAAAAAAAAAGAACCTATCAGCTGGTCATGGTAGCTCACACTTATAATTCCAGCACTTTGGGAGCCGAGGCAGGAGGATTACTCGAGCCTAGCAGTTCAGGACAGCCTGGGCAACATAGCAAGACCTTGTTTCTATTTAAAAAATATAGATGAAAATATAAAAATATATTAAAAGCTATCAGCTGAAGTCTTCCTACTCCTGTCTTTCATTTACCCAACTTCCCCTCACCTCTCAGGTAGCCACTATTATTAGTTTTGTCTAGTATATTCTTCCAGACTTACTTTATGTATATGAAAGAAAAAATAAATATGTTCTCCCCCTCCTTTTTTTCCTTTTCCCAAAAGAAGCATATTATAGTGGCATGTCTCTTTTTTCATAGTGAATCTTTAAGACTGTCTCATATAAGTATACAAAAATCTGTTATAGCACTCTTAACTAGATATTTACAGCTATTACAAATCAGTCTCTTGTTGGTGGACAATGAGTTCCTTCTAATCATTTGCTATTAAAAGCCATGCTACAATCAATAATTGTTGACGAAGATTAGATACTTAAATTTCAAGATCAGTCCCAAGCCCTTGATGCTTCTGTTTGTTTACTTTCTTAAAGATTTCAAGCTGTCATCTCTGTTCTTTTTGTGTTCAGATCTGTCTTTCACCCTTCTCTTTCCTTGAATCCAATCCTGCAATTGCAGCTTGACCCATCTCCTTGAATGACCTCTGTGTTTTCACTCTCAATGTTATTTAAATCAAACTCATCATTTTTTGAGTTGGAGTCTCACTCTGTTGCCCAGGCTGGAGGTCAGTGGCACACTCACAAGCTACCGCAGCCTCGACCTGCTGGGCTCAGGTGATCCTTCCACCTCAGTCTTCCAAGTAGCTGGGACTACAGGCGTGCACTACCATGCCTGGCTAATTTTTTGATTTATTGTAGAGATGAGGTCTTGTCAAGTTGCCCAGGCTGATTTTGAACCCATGGGCTCAGGCAATCCTCTCACCTCGGCCTCCCAAAGTGCTGAGATTATAGGCGTGAGCCACCATGCCTGGCCTCAACTTGTCATTTTTACCATTTGAAACTAAATTTATTCTTCATCATAATTTCTCTATATTCTTATTTATTATTTTTCCATGGCTTAGTTTATATCCTACATTTTTAAAATTAATGCAGCTCTTTCTGTCTTTCTATTTTGTAGCCCTATATTCAGTCCACTGACCAAATCCAAGCAATTTTTCCATTTTGCTGCATCTTGCATCTCTTCCTTCCTTTTTATAAAATCTTTACCACCTGACTTCTTGTCATTTCTTCATCATACCTAAAGAAGCCTCTTGACTGGCTTCTCTCACTTTATTTTATTCTATCAATCCATCTTTCCAAATGAATCTCCCTAAAATAATACTTTCAACATCTTACTCTGCAGCTTGTCATCTCCAGTACCAGCTGCACATGGTGGCTCACACCTGTAATCTTAGCACTTTGGGAAACTGAAACAGGAGGACCACTTGAGGCCAGGAATTTGAAACCAGCCTTGGCAACAGAGCAAGACCCTCATCTCTAAAAAAGAATTTATTTTAAAATTAGCTGGGTGTGGTGGCACACACCTATAGTCCCAGCTACTCAGGAGGCCTGAGACAGGAGGATTGCTTGAGTCCAGGAGTTCACTACACTCCAGCCTGGGCAACAAAGCAAGACTCTGTCTCTTTAAAAAAAAAAACCAACTCCAGTACCTTAAGTAATGGTTTTTCAAGAGTGGCATCTAGATTGGCTAAATGTTTCCTAAGTAACTCAGTAGTAGTTAACATGCTTAGGTTTGTGGATGATAAAATGTTCTTTTCTTTTTCTTTTTCTTTTCTTTTTTTTTTTTTTGGAGTAGGAGTCTCACTCCAGGTTGGAGTACAGTGGCACCTTCATAGCCACTGCAACCTCGACCTGCTGATCCTTCCACCTCAGCCTTCCAAGTAGCTGGGACTACAGGTGTGTACCACCAAGCCTAGCTAATTTTTCTTGATTTATTGTAGAGACATATTGCCGAGTTGCCTAGGCTGGTCTTGAACCCCTGGGCTCAGGCAATCCTCTTGCCTCCACCTCCCAAAGTACTGGGATTACAGGTGTGAGCCATGCACCCAGCTAAAATTTGCTTTTCTTTCATTTAAATTAGGGTGTGCATGGAAAAAAGAGGGATGAACAGAGTTATAACTTATACCTAATATTTAAGAAATTGCATATAATCTGTCTATGCCAGGGTCAATAATTGAGTACCTTTATGGTTTGTTCCATAGTCACGGTGAGACAAAGTATTGTGAGATTTAGTCAAAAAACTGGATATGGTTAATGGAATGAATCACAAGTAGTAAAACATTATTTGTGACTTGCTCTGCAGGGACCTCTGCAAACGTACTTCACTCTTCATTCTGTTTTAAGGCCTGTTGGATTATCTCCTTCAACTCATCCTTGTGTTGTTTAGTTTTTTACTCTGTCCTTTGGTTTATATCATCTTCCTTACCTTATGCCTTTCATACCTTGTATCTTCCAGTCTTCTCTTACTTATTCAGATCTAAAACCCTTCTTCCTGTATAAAACTTAGCAGGCAATTACTGCCTACTGTGATTTCTTCTTCCTTTGTATTATGGCATGTTTTATTCCCCAAATGGCAGCTAATCTTGTGCTGACCAAGTGACATTTCCTATGTAGATTGCCCATTTAATTTTTCCTATTTAGGCCTTTTCTTGTTAGAAAGTAATTTCCTTGAAAGTAGGATCTGTTTTGTACTTCTGTATTCTCGGTTCTAGCATCTACACAGAAACTAACACATAAAAGGAATTCATGAATCTTGACTTTTGTGTATGTGTGTGACCAGTTCTAATAATAAGTATCAGTATTTCATCAGATCAGGGAGGTTTGGGACGATTTGCTGGGACTGACAAAGACATAGAAACTTAGAGCAAGCCGGGCTCGGTGGCTCAGCCTGTAATCCCGCGCCTTTGGGAGGCTGAGGTGAGTGGATTGCCTGAGCCCGCGGGTTCGAGACCTGCCTGGGCAGGAGAGACCTCATCTCTACAATAAATCAAAAAAATTAACCGGGCATGGTAGTGTGCGCCTGTAGTTCCAGCTACTTGGAAGGCTGAGGTGGAAGGATCACCGGAGCCCAGCAGGTCGAGGCTGCGGTGGCCGGGAGTGGACACTGCACTCCAGTCTGGGTGACAGTGAGACTCCAACTAAAAAAAAAAAAAAGAAACTTAGAGCAGATTATTATACATTGCTTAATGTACAAATACATTATGTAGATGTATGTATTTTGCAAATGAGAAAAACCAAGGTCCTTGAAATTGAATGGTTTTCCTTAAAACTTTATTGACCATAAGAAGTGAGTTGGCTCTTTTTCAGAAAAGTTTTTAGGCTGGCACAGCATTTAAGAAAAAGACCAGGCTTGGTAGCTCACACCTGTAATCCCAGCACTTTGGGAGGCTGAAGAGGGAGGATCCTTTAAGACCAGGAGTTCAAGACCACCTCGTCTCTACAAAAAAAGTCAAAAAACTGGCCAGGCTTGGTGACACACACCTATAGTTATGTCTACTCGAGAGGCTGAAGTAGAAGAATGGCCTGAACCCAGGAGGTCGAGGCTGTGGTAAGCTGTGATTATGCTACTGCACTCCAGCCTGGGTAACAGAATGAGATTTTTTTTTTTTTAATTCTCTTAATAATGGGGCACTTTGACAGTTCGTTTCAAAACCTATGCCAGCTCTGACATGTCTCCCTTTCTTTTTGCTCTTCTTTCTCTAATAAACTTTGTTTTAAAACTTAAGAAATAAAATAAAATAATAGGGCACTTTAACAACAGGAGCCAATTAAGGAATATAGGTTGTACCCTCTATAAAAGGGCTACCAGCTGTGTTTTGGCATTTTGAGCCACACTGGTATAATTTGTTCAGAAAGTTCACACTGAGCCTGGGGTCTTGCAAAACACAATAAACTGAAAACCCTCTTCTCCCCAGTATCAAGGGACATAGTCCAAGACAAGGCATACATAAATGAGGCAACCAGAGAACAGTTACAAGTTTATCTAAGTAAATGTGAAGAGAGCGCAGACAACTACATAAAGAGTATTTCAATTAGTAAAACTGAAAGTGAAAGATCATTTGAAATTATGAGGAAAGTAAGTCTTGAGCTGACAGCCCTGAAGGAAATAATTTAGATTGGTAGATGGAAGAATGACATAGGCAACAAAGCAAAACTGGTAGTACATATGTATTATGTGTCACCATTTAGAAACCACCTCCACATATACTGTCTCCCTTGAAGAGATTTTTTTTTTTTTTGGTAGCCCAGAAATGAGAGACTAGCTATGGTCCGTAGATCAGTACTGTTGTGTGATTTAAGAGTATTGGGAAGACAATGTTGACCTACCTGAGTATGTGCTGGGATATGTGCCCCCATTTCACCGTCAGTGGCACTAACGGTTTGCCATGCAACACTTGACTGTTTTCCTTTTGTCCTCTGACAACTCTGGAGTTCAAGTAAATCAGGTTAAGCAATGAGATGACTGGCCGGGCGCAGTGGCTCAAGCCTATAATCCCAGCACTTGGGGAGGCCAAGGTGAGAGGATTGCCTGAGCCCACAGGTTTGAGACCAGCCTGGGCAGCACGGTGAGACCTCGTCTCTACAATAAATCAAAAAATTAGCTGGGCATGGTGGCACACACCTGTAGTTCCAGCTGCTTGAAGACTGAGGTGGAAGGATCACCTGAGCCCAGCAGGTCGAGGCTGTGGTGGCCGTGAGCGTGCCACTGCACCCCAGCCTGGGCAGCAGAGTGAGACTCCAACTCCAAAAAAAAAGAAAGAAAGAAAGAAAGAAATGAGATGACCATTCATTTCCCATTTATTTCCTTTTCTTCTCATGAACCAGTCTTGTGTTTGATACTTGTTAGTTGTGGAGAATTTGAATAACCTTCCTCTTGCATTTTTGTTGAAAAGTCAATGTGATAGTTAACCATTTTTTCCCAGTATTAGCTGAACACCTTTTAAGCACTGATGCATTTAACCCTTACAACAGTTTTGTGACGTAGATACTTTTTTTTTTTGAGTCGGAGTCTCACTCTACTGTCCAGGCTGGAGTGCAGTGGAACGCTCATGGCCACGGCAACCTCAACGTGCTGGGCTCAGGCCATCCTTCCGCCTCAGCCTTCCAAGTAGCTGAAACTACGGGCATGCGCTGCCATACCCAGCTTATTTTTTTATTTATTGTAGAGACGAAGTCACCAAGTTGCCCAGGCTGGTCTCGAACCCTTAAATTCAGGCAATCCTCTCGTGACATAGCTTTTATTAATTATTCCTAGTTTATTGATTTAGATATGTCCAGTGCCACACAGCCAGGAAGAAACATTAGTACTCCTATCCTGAATCTAGGGCTCCTTGAGTGAAGCCTGGTCCCAGGGACAGCTAGAACATTCATCCTGGAACAGTGAATCCTTAATATCCAGCCTAGTTCCCACTTTGGCCTCAGTGTGAAGATACCCCGCATAAGCCTTGTTCATTCTTAATTATAGTACTAATTTACCCTTAACTCAAAGAAAACCTGTGAGTCTATCACTCTTCCATTCTCCTTTAAAAGTAGGATTTTCGCCAGGCTCGGTGGCTCAGCCTGTAATCCCGTGCCTTTGGGAGGCTGAGGTGAGTGGATTGCCTGAGCTCGCGGGTTCATGACCTGCCTGGGCAACTTGGCGAGACCTCATCTCTACAATAAATCAAAAAATCAGCCAGGCATGGTAGCGCTTGCCTGTAATTCTGACTACTTGGAAGGCTGAGGTGGAAGGATCACTGAAGCCCAGCAGGTTGAGGCTGCGGTGGCCAGGAGCGGCCACTGCACTCCAGTCTGGGCGACAGAGTGAGACTCCAACTCAAAAAAAAAAAAAAAAAGTAGGATTTTAATAGACAATACTTTAAAAGCTCAGGCCTTGATTAAAACTCTTGGCCTTTTAACAGCAGTAAACTGCAGGCCTATCTGGACATGAAGATCTAGCTTTTAGCTCTTCAGCAGAAAAAAGCTAAAAACTTTTTTTTTCTAAACCTACAATTCTATAGGCCTTTATTTTAATACATGAATAATAAATTTTTAGAGAAGGCATTCTGTAGCTCCTGGATCTCACTCCAAAATTCAAGTCTTAATATTCTGTTTTTAAATCTTGGGACATAAGTCTGAATGCACATGAGCATACAGAGGGTTTGCTGACTTTGTCTTGGTCAAAGGTAAATCAGACCCATTGCTTATCAGCTTTCGTTGATTACCCTAAGCCTTACTGTGTTAGCAAGTGGTATTCTATGTATGTTAAACTACTTTATTTCTTCACAGTATTTACATTTGCACACTTGTTTGATTTGATTTTCTCTCACCTCCAAAAGGCATCTGTTTAGCTCACCGTTTTATCCCCAGCACTGAGACCTCTGTCTAGCACATTCACTCAATCTCAGTTGAGTGAATGATGTGTGCGCATGAGTGATAAGCCCCAGCCCACTTCTAACTTGCTTTAGCTCTTGTAACATCTCTCTCCACAGTCGGGCTTTGCTCATACTTGGCCCTGTTTCCTTTGTATCCTCATTCTTATACACCTGGTTACAAGGTTATTTATATGTGTATATACTTACACACATATATATGTACACACACACCTATGTATATTTATATATATACATATATTTTTAACTGCTACCCATAAAGAACAAACTTCCCCTTGCTATAGTCTATACCTGAATGTTCACTCTGCTTTGTATTTCTAAACCCCCCAAGAAAGATCACCTAACCCAACAAAGGTTCTTTTTTTAATACCCGGATTTATTTGCTAACACTCTGATAATACTTAAATCACATTTAGTTATAACTTTAAAGTGATCATTAGATTAAAATTATAAATGATGTAGAAGTGGAATTTTCTAGAAAAGCATTACAGGTAAAACAATGTCCAGGCCAGTCTACTTTTGCCGCCATAATAATATTGGAGTTTGTGAAATATTATGAGCCAGACCACTTCTAATTAAGAGCAACTCAGAACGATCACCGTCCACATGCAAGATGTGAAGCCGTTAAGTTCTGCCTGGAGACACTGAAGACTATCCGATTCAATACCAGCACTTTTATCATTAGGAAGAGGCTGGCCTCCTGCCCTTTAGTGTTGCATTTTAGTTAGATAAATTAGTCAAGTATGCGCTATATCCTTGGCTGAAATTTGGTCTTCTCCAACACTTCTATATAATATTTTTACCTGGATCAAGTCTTTTGCCTAGAACTTCAATTTTCCCGGACCATTTTCATCCTGCCCTTTTTTCACAACTGAGTGTAGACAACCTAAAAACAATCTCTGCTCTAATAGCTGACACAAAGGGTATCTCATTTTGGAAAAATCCCCTTTACTTTTTGATGAGCTTGACTTCCTTGAGCACGTATCGTTCCTGGGAAGTTTTAGTCTTCTCTCTCGCCTTTCTTCCCCTCCATCTCCACCTCCCTTCCTTCTTTTCACTCATCCCAGTCAAGATATAGACGAGAGCCGGGCTCCGTGGCTCAGCCTGTCATCCCGCGCTTTGGGAGGCTGAGGTGAGTGGATTACCTGAGCCCACGGGTTCGAGACCCACCTGGGCAGGCGAGACCTCATCTCTACAATAAATAAAAAAAAAAAATTAGCTGGGCGTGGTAGCGTGCGCCTGTAGTTCCAGCTACTTGGAAGGCTGAGGCGGAAGGATCGCCGGAGCCCAGCAGGTCGAGGCTGCGGTGGCCGGGAGCAGCCACTGCACTCCAGTCTGGGTGACAGTGAGACTCCAACTCAAAAAAAAAAGATACCAAAAGAAATGTAAGGCCAAAGTTGGTCAGAAAGTCAAAAGAATTTGCAGGGGGGAGGGGAAGTGCAAAGAGTCACAAATGCCAAATTTGTTCTTGCCAGCTGGGATGCAAACCAATTGAGAAATAGCCCCAAGACCCAGAGGTGGGTAGGAAAGGATTGTATTTGCTTTATTACCCCTTAGATAGGGTACCCTAGGTTCCTGGATTGAAAAAAAATGCATGGGACCTGTAGCCAAAACTACAACGAACCTTGGAAGTGCACTTCAGGAGCAGACACTTAGCCAGCCAGGGACATCACACCCTATTGCATTCTCCATTGAGTGAAGAGAAAGAGCCAAAGAGAAGTGAGCTTTCAGGCCATGTCTTGTAAGCCAGGACTGCTCCTTGGCCAGCTGTGCTTAATCTCCTAGATTAAGGACAATCAGGAAAGCATATTCCGCTGAAGACAAATAGGACCTAGAATTATACCCCAATCCCATAGGCCAGTCTAACCAAATCAAGTAATGGAAGCGACAACCAGAAGTCCCCTCCCCGCCACTGAAATGTAGTCAATGTGGGTCAGCCATTTTTATTGTTTTTCTCTTATTTCTTTTTTGTCTTTTTAGGTCAGCCATTTTTTTTTTGAGTTGGAGTCTCACTCTGTCGCCCAGACTGGAGTGCAGTGGCCGCTCCCGGCCACTGCAGCCTCGCCTGCTGGGCTCCGGCAATCCTTCCGCCTCAGCCTTCCAAGTAGCCAGAATTACAGGCATGCGCTACCACGCCCAGCTGATTTTTTGATTTATTGTAGAGATGAGGTCTCGCTGCCCAGGCGGGTCTTGAACCCGCGGGCTCAGGCAATCCACTCACCTCAGCCTCCCAAAGGCGCGGGATTACAGGCTGAGCCACCGAGCCCAGTTTAGGTCAGCCATTTTTAAAGCTTTTTTATTTCGATGTAATATGAAATATCTTAGGAACTTTGTTTTTTCTATGAATGAGTGTCATTTCTTATCAATAAATCAGGACTGAGAGCTTTCCAGCTTATTTTTAAAACTCTGTATTTCTGTATTCTTTTGAAATTAAGCCTTTCCTATAAAATGAATTGAGCTCAAACATGCAGCACTTTATTAGACTAGGAAATGATTTTAGCAAATGCTATCTGTTTCATAGGTTGTGGGCCATAAAGAAGGTCTGGATGTTATGGAGAGAGCAGATCCATTATTTCTTTTAATTGGACTTCCTACTATTCCTGTCATGCTGATATTAGGCAAGATGATTCGCTGGGAAGACTATGTGCTTAGACTATGGCGCAAATACTCGAATAAACTACAAATTTTGAATAGTATATTTCCAGGTAAGGCCCTGAATTGTGGTTGTAAAATGTATGCCAAATTGATCTTGTGGAAGGACCATAACGTGCTTTTTCAGAAATGTTTCAAGATATTCTAGCTCTTCTGACTTATTAACACTAAGTCCCTGCATTTTTTCTCTAGGGATCGGTTGTCCTGTTCCTCGAATTCCAGCTGAGGCTAATCCTTTAGCAGATCATGTCTCTGCTACCCGGATTTTGTGCGGGGCACTTGTCTTTCCTACTATTGCAACAATAGTTGGTAAATTGATCTTCAGTAGTGTTAACTCTAATTTACAAAGGACAATCTTGGTAAGATGGCTTTAATACTGCTTTTTTCAGTTGGTGTATAAGAGAATGAACTGTATTTGTTTTAAATACGGCTGGGGTACTGTATAAATACCTGGTCTGTGACTCCTGTGCCTGAGCACTTATTTGATCTCTACTGTCATTCAGAAACCTGGGTGGAAATAAAAGGGGTTCTGGCAGCAGTTCTGGCTGCTCAGAGCTATGCTATGGGTGAATTCCCTTCTGGAATATGCATGAATTGTCACACCCATCCCTCTTACCAGTGGGATTACAGCGAAGAGCTTCTTCTCTAGGGTCAGACTGCCTGGTTCAAATCCAGTCACAGAAATTGCCTTGCTGTGAAGCCTCAATCAAATCTCTGGACTTCTCTGTGCCTGCAGCATGGGGATGGTAATGGTAGCTACCTCGGGATTATTGTGAGGATTAATTAGGTACCTGCATGTAGTAAGCACTCGTGTTGAAAACGATTATCATTATTATTATTCCCACTTCTCCCCCCAGTATCAGTCTGCATGTAGTGTCCTAGCATTCTCCCTTGTGTATTCAAGTGGATGTGGAGCTAAGCGGAAGGGATATTAGCCAGATAGGATGATGGAGGTGGCATCTCTGTCCTCTGCTACCCACAGTGTCTGTCTCTCTCCCTATCTCACCCCCAGTAGAAAAGGAGAACTGGTTCACTTGCAGTCATCTGAATTAGTTTAGCATCTGTGTCTTTTGTGATCTAAGTAAAATGTTTTGTGTCATTATGTTTCTCTAAAGTTGCATTATATAAAGCTAATTTTCCTTTTTATTTTAGGGTGGAATTGCTTTTGTTGCCATAAAAGGAGCATTTAAGGTTTACTTCAAACAGCAGCAATATTTACGTCAGGCACATCGCAAAATCTTAAATTATCCAGAACAAGAAGAAGCCTAAAACTGTGACTTCTGGTTGTTCTACAGTCCTCTCATCCTTATGAATCTGTTGTATTGTTTTGATTCCATCATGAATGCACTTGTGGAGACTTGTGACAAGCTGCTGCTCCTATATTTTTAAAGAAATATAATAAGGCACTTAGGGCAGGGGAAATTGTCTTGGTAATCACGGAACCTAAGGATGTGATTTGTTTCATTGTTTGGTATGTATTTCTTTTGTGGCAGTCATCTGAACCATTATCTTAGCATGGGATTTGTTGATATTTTCTTCAGACAGAAATGTAAAGATCAAGCTGTGCAATTATTAAAAAATGCACATACCATTTTCTTCAAATGCCTCTTTTGTACATGTTCATGTTTAGTGTTTTCTTAGTCAGCAATTCAATGAAGGTACTATGAGGATTTTTCTCACTGGCATAATTTGATTACATACTAAATGGAAGCATATGTTAATATGAGGAAATATAAATTAAATTAGTTATAAACAAATAACAAACCAAAAATGTATGTAAACATCTGAATGATTCTCTGAACAAATGAGATTTTGTTGTGTTTTTCTTAACCCATGTGATGTCCTCCAAAATGTGTAGGGCAGAAATTTATAGGGCTTCCAGATCACTTTTTCAATATTAAATTTTATTTATATAATGTTGACATCTCATAGTTCATAATGTAATTTTGACTTATGCAGTCTTGATGTGTGTGTGTGTGTGTGTGTGTGTGTGTGTCTGTCTGTCTGTCTGTCCATCTCAGTGTCTCATCAGGTCCTACCATTTCTAGAGTAAGTCTTTTAAATCCATATTTCTAGATTTTTTTTTTTTTAATAATCAGCGCCCGTATTTGTAGCAGTTGATGACCATTCTAGTCAAGGCACAGCAAAGTGTTGACAGATAGAGGATGCATCCGAACCATGCAGCCCAGGCAGTCAGGCCTCTCATCCGTCTGAAGGGATTGAAAAGGCGAAGGAAGACTGAGATGCCGTAATGCACTGCCGAGGTGAATTGTTCGATCGGATGATGTGGAACTCTCCAGAGAAGTCAGGTTTTGGACTAAAGGCATAGTAGGCAGGATCAACCATATGTGAGCTCACAACTGAATCATGGTGAATGTCTGGGAGTTCAAAGGGAGAATAAACTGGTGCTTGACTGTGCAATGGTGTTACATAGGGTACAGGCCAGACTCTGTCGTGCCTCAGATGAGACTTCCATTACTTATTTGGTGTGATATATGTCTGCCTGGACCCACCTTAAGAGACCCAATATGAAGAATTGTGTTCCAAGGGTTTAGATACGACTGTGCTTCCACTGCTGTCGACAGACAAATAGGCCTACTCAGTTGTCATGTTCATGGTCTGATGCTCCTCGATTACATAAGGCCACATGATGGCTATTGTGCCCATAATGATCCCAGTGATTGTGTTACTGTGGAGCCAGCGTTGTGGAGTGTGTGACCCATAACAAGCTGAGAGGCTAATGCACGTAACTCAAATCTTGGTCAGATGATAGGATGTGTATCTACTGAAAAAAATTTCACATTAAGTCTGTGGTATATCTTTGTTCAACTGATTGTCTTCACCTCCTAAGAGGTGGGGCTGCAGCACCCAGATAGTTCACCATCTACTATTGTCCCATTCCCTAGTGAGACTTCATTGTATATATCATGAAACATCAGTCTTGTATCATTGATTATGGTAGTAAAGGGTGAATATAGGTATGATTATTGAATATCGTTATCTTACTAAGCATAGGTGTAAATGGCAAGGTTTGATTGGCATACAGTGTTGAACAATCTTCAGAGGAACTGTAGATGTGACCTAATGAAAGAGCTACTACTGTGACATCCCTCCATCTTGACATTATACTTACACCACCAGAAATCACACTTGGAGGGATCCTCAGGAATGTTGCTTACAAACCTGCATCCTTCTCAGTGGAGAGACCTCTTTGTATACTCACTGGATGAATGTACTCTCCCCAAAAAAGAAGTCTCACATCCATCAATATGGCAGTACTCCAGGCAGGCTTCTAATTTTATCAAAGAGTAGTAAGCTAAGGTTATGTTGCAAATAGCATCTACTCAACTCAAGGGTTCTTCACAAGGTACAGTCCTATTCAGGCTCCTGTGTCGTGACTAGTAAGGCACTTGAAAGCGCTTGTAGTAATATTGCACTCACCCGTCATCCCACCTGTCTTCTGACTGTCAGGATTGTGAGGACAGCAGTGGCCTGGACTGCAGGTGGTGGTGCTGTTCCCTCAGGGATCAGATCAAGCCTTCCATGTTGTGTGCCTTGAATAGATCCAGAATGTGTCAAAGAGATAGCAGTTTTAATTTTTGTTAGCCTTCCCTCTGTTTCTTTGATCTTTATGCCTAGAGTGTGAGCAGGGTCATTCACACACACCTGTATAATGCCTAACCTGCTTGATAGGTAGTCTTTAAGCTCTTGGATATCATCTGAAACATCACCTTCCTTGCTATGTTCGTCACTTGGTGGATGTGGTCTTGGCCTCTTCTTGATGTTCGATACTAGGCCGTTCAAGGATTTTGGAGTCTCTCCCTCCACACAGCTCTTCAGGGTCTTGGCTGGCATCTCCAGCAGCAGAGCTGGGCCCCCTGGGTACCACTGGTCTCTCAGTTGCACATTTGGGGTCTGTTGGTTGACCTTTGACACAAGACCTGAGCTCCTGAGGAGTTCTGTGAGGCTTTGACATCTTTGTCATGCTCCGTGTGCCGAGTGGAAGATGTTCCTATTTCTAGAAATTAGACCTGCCAGTTAATAGTGGTTTGAACAGAGAACAATTTGCAAAAGAAAAAAAAAATCAATAAAATTAGTTCACTCTCCTCTTTCACTGATTCAGTTATTCAGACATCTGCCGATCACCTCTCCTCACCCAGGCACTATGCAGAGTGCCATGGGATATAGTGAGCCAGACAGACTTGGTCCCAGCTCTTACAGAGTTTGCAGTCTAGTTTCGGCAGAAAACCAGCAGTAAATAAATCAAGGTGAGGCCTTGAGCTCTCTGTTTTTATATCAGTCCATGAGGAGAAAATTATGAAAACAAGATGTCTTGAGTAAATATTAAATACTGGGATCATTGTTTTTTTGGCTTATCAGTTTATTATAGAAAACTCATCGTAATGTTTTTAGGTTTTTAATTGCTTGTCGTATTGATGAATCTAGCACCTTAATAATCACTGTTTAACTAGTTTTGTGTTCATTTTTCTAAAGCAATTATTTATTTTAAGCCATTTTCAACAGAGTGGCCATTTTAATGTTGCTCAGCAATCTAAATGGTCTTGCAGTTCTTTTCATTAATTGAATTTAAATATTAAAAAGATATTTCCAAAACCCTGTTTATTTTCTTGTTCACAGTATCTAATGCATGACAATAGTAAATGTTTCCCCTTATTGATAAGTGGCCACTTTAGGAGTGTAGCAAATATAGATTGAGCTATGTTAGATTGCAATAATGTATGTTAACTTTAGTAATTAAAGACTGGTACCCTTCCATAGTATGCATGTCTTAATTTTGAGTTATAACATGACATTTATGTGAATGGCTGTTGAACATGTAAAGTTGTATTTTTGGGGAGGAAGAGAAGGTCTGACTGACAGTGAGCCTTATTAAGAACACTGCTACAGTTCTGAAGGGGAAATAGCAAACTATGATTATATATAAAGATAACTTAGATTATATAGTTATAGCTATAAAATGTATTGACTTTTCTTAAATTTCAGTGTGAAAAGATATATTCAGTAGACATTTCCTGCATCATTTTGTTAATATAGAACAGCTTGTAGGCAGCCTTTGCTAAAGTTAATGCAAGCACACAGTTCCCTATTTGCTACTTCAATGCCCGAGATGTGGAGTGGCTGCTTGAGTTGATGGGCATCAAGGCTCCAGGGACCGTGGAACAACTGTAATCCTTTGGGGGCAGGAGGGGAGGGGCTTCTAGGGCTGCGAGGAGGGAACTGCAAGTGCCTGGGACCAGAGTGGCCTCTAGCCCTGGAACTGAGCACTTGTAAATCTAAAGAGCCTTGGCTCAAGAAATACCATGCGCCAGGCTTTCCAGGAAGGTGACCTGCCCGACCGTGACGCAACGGAAGAGCATGGGCAGGCTTACAGGTGGATGGACCTGAGTTCGAGTCGTCACTCAGCTTTTCATACTTGTGTAGAGTGACCTTCACCAAGCGATTTAACTTCCTCTCAGCCACGGTTTTCTTCATCTCTGAAATGTGGTCTGGAAGACTATTTCTGGGATTAAATGAGGATTTAAAGGAACAGAAGTGCTTTAGGCTCAGAATGGCCCCTACAGAGCAGTGGTGGTTTCTTAATTGCTAAATAGTCTGTTTACACTCTAGGAAAAGTGAATGAAGAGGTAAAAGGAAGGACATTAGGGGACAAATTAAAGAGATGATGTTGACTGTTGGGATGGGTGGATATATTTTGTGTTTTCCGATTTTATTTTCTTATTACTTTACTGTGTTATTTCTAGAATCTCTAATGTTTTAAACCTCTTTTATAAAATTCAGTGATAACCAATAGAATTCCATTCTTTACAGAAGTTAACTTATCTCCATGAAAAGTGGCTGAAAATATTGTTTATCATTACATAATTATCAAATGACTGTGAAGAATATAAAATTTGAACTTAGTGACTTAACTGGTCACTGCCTTGCTAACTCTGCTGTAATTTTTTTAAACGTCTTGTTTTTAATATAGCAGACTATCTCAATACCGGCTGGATTAGGTTGAATAAAGAATTTTTATGTTCACTAGGTGTACTTTGTCTGTTGAACAAAATCCCAAAACATAATTCATTAATTCTGGACCTTCATAATTCTTTTTAAATCAATTATCAAGATACCAGTCAGATTTTTTTCTTTAGATAAAAATAATCTGAATTTTTAAAAGACTATATAGAGGAATTTGTCTTAATTTTGTAAGCAGGCTAGTCTAAATTCCAAGTATGTTCTTATGATTAAAATCTATCCTTCCTCACCCACTCTCATAGCCTCTTGAACCGAGTATGATTAGACAAGATCAGTGGGTGGTCTCATGCTATGGTGTCTTGAAAGTATGTTCAAGTGAGTTGGAAACACAAATTGCTTCTGCTGAGATACTAAGAACTTAAGTTTCTGAAGTAGAAAATTAGAATCGTCTAGAATGAGTAAATCAAAGGCCCTTCCATCCATGGGGATTTAATTGGCTCTAGGTCAAAGGCCTCCATTTGAGAGACGCTAACGGAGGAGAAATGGCAGAGTTGCACAGTCCGGGGTGCCATTCCGATGGAAGCTTAGTTGCAAGGCAAGTTATTTTACCTCTCGGGCCCTCAGTTTCCTTATCAGTAAAATGAATGTTTTAAAACCTATCCAATGGGTTACTGTGGGGTAACATTCCAGGACAGAGTTTGATATACAGGGAAACTAAGTAAATTTGTATCCATTTAAGTGCTTATTAGAGGTTTGTTTGCCCATAACCTTTCTTTGGCGCACTAGAATCTCAAGGTTGCTGCTTCTCTGCTACCTGCCATGCCCTTTAGAAGTGGTGAGAGTGGTGGAACTTCTTGTTTAACTGCCTTCTGGGGCAACAATCCTGAGCAAGGGGAAAGAAGAGGGGTTTGCAACTGAACACCTGCAGAAGCTTCGTGGCTCAGTCAAGGCTCCAGAGGCTAGACCATCATTCTGGTCAACCCCATGTGGATTGAAGCATTTTACTGAAAACAGCCAGGCCAAGGTCACTGTATGTCAACAACTCTAGGAGATGTTTGTTGACCTATATGTGCACTAGTTACTATGCCAAGTCCTGAGGTCTTTAAATGGTGAATAAGCCTGCTTAGAGATGTGTAAGGTCTTAACAGTGCATAACAGCTCTTACTTAGCTGCATGATGTTATTGTCACCACAGGAACATAAGCTCCTGGTAGGGTGTGGTGGCTCACACCTGTAGTCACAGCACTTTGGGAGGCTGAGGTGGATGGATTGCTTGAGATCAAGACCAGCCTGGACAACATAACAAGACCTTGTCTCCAAAAAACATTAAAAAGCCAGGCATGGTGGCACACACCTGTAGTCTCAACTACTAGGGAGGCTGAAGTAAGAGGATTGCTTGAGGCCAGGAGTTCAAGACCAGTCTGGACAACATAGTGAGACCTCTTCAAAAAAAAATTTGTTTTAATTAGCTGGCTTGGCTGGGCACAGTTGCTCACGCCTATAATCCCAGCACTTTGGGAGGTCGAGGTGAAAGGATTGCCTGAACTCACAGGTTTGAGATCAGCCTGGGCAACTTGGTGAGACCTCATCTTTACAATAAATCAAAAACGTAGCCGGGCGCAGTGGCGCACACCTGTAGTTCCAGCTACTTGGAAAGCTGAGGCAGAAGGATCACCTGAGCCCAGCCGGTCAAGGATATGGTAGCTGTGACCGTTTCACTGCGATCTAGCCTGGGCAACAGAGTGAGACTCCAACTCAAAAAAAAAAAATTTAACTGGCTTGGTGGCACATACTTGTAGTCCCAACTACTTAGGAGGCTAAAGCAGAAGGGATCAAATGAGCCCAGGAGATCAAGGCAGTGGTGAGCCATGAACATGCTACTGCACTCCAGCCTGGGCAACAGAGGGAGACCCCAACTCAAAAAATGTAAGACCACAAGAAAGGAATGTTTTACTTTTGTTTATGACTCTATCCCCGCGTTAGAACAGTACCAGCACATTGTAGGGGCATGTTAAACATTTCGTGAACTTGAAAAAAAGGCATTCTTTTAAGATCAAAATATTTATCTTGGCCAGGCACAGTGACTCAGGCTCATGCTTGTAATCGCAGCACTTGGGGAGGCCGAGATGAAAGGATTGCCTGAGCTCAGGGGTTCGAGATCAGCCTGGGCAACTTCGGTGAGACCTCATCTCTACAAAAAATCAAAAAACTAGCGAGGCATGGGTGGTGTGCACTTGAGGTCCCAGCTACTTGGAAGGCTGAGGCAGAAGGATGGCCTGAGTCCAGCAGGTCGATGACAAGTAAATAAATAAATAATGCTAGTTCTTTTTGTCTCCTGCGTTTCTAATGTACATTAACCAGCAAGCCCTTCTAAGAAGGAACAGCATTGACCTGACCCTTCAGAACATTCCAGTTTCTCATCTTTAATACCGGGAGCCAGCATGAACAGCAAATGAGTATCTGCACTCACTGGCTTTCTGGGAGCCACCAGGATGTCCTTGAAAGAAAACTCTTTAAGAGAAACATGGAAGAGGCACTGTCACATTTTGCTGCCCTTGTGACATCCATACAGAGGAATAAACTTATTCATTGCGATCTGCTTGGTAGCTCACAGACTAGAAGGGGATATCAGAAATTTGGACATGCTGTGGTTTAAGGGCTCGGTGTTTAGGCCAATCACTGTCTCCCAGGAACAACTGCACGCCAGAATAGAAATCCATCAGCAATGTCGTCATCTCTTCGCTGAGCTCCTTCACACCCATGTGAGAATTTATTGAAATGCGCAGTCTGACAATTAAGTTCATGAATGCATCCTGGGGAAAGTGCTACATACCTCATTGCTGGATATCACTATGGTCACCTTCAAAGTACTCCCCTTAGGAAGCCATGCACTGATGCCAGTTCCTACTCCACCCATCAGGGCAATTTTGGAACTCTTTCTGGAGTGGCCATCAGAGCTGTCGCCGAATTACCTTTGAATCAAATGTCTTTCAGTATTTCCTTTATCTTCAGGTAAAGAAAAAAGTCATCGGGAGCCAGATCATGTGAGTAAGGAGGGTGTTCCAATACATTTATTTGTACATTGCTGCCAACGTAAGCACATGATGGCAAGTTCATGAACTTCGTTGTCCAATCTCAACAAATGATAACAGCTCTAATGTTCATTACAGAAAAAGAGTTCCAAAATTGCTTTGACGGGTGGAGTAGGTGCTGGTGTCGGTGCATAGCTTCCCATGGGGAGTACTTTGAAGGTGACCATGGTATATTCAGTAACTTTTTCTAGGATGGTTCGCAAACCTAATTGTCAGACCTCATAAAGTAGTCATGTCTTCCATTTCAACTTTTGAAAAATGTTACCACCTCAAAGCCCCTGGACTCTGAATATCCACCCCTGAGTAGGATATCCATGCTAAAGTCAAAAATGAAGGAGGGGTCCAGGCTTGGTGGCTCAGCTTGTAATCCCAGCACTTTGGAAGGCCAAGGTGAGTAGATTGCCTGAGTCCACGGGTTTAAGACCAGCCTGGGCAATTTGGCGAGACCTCGTCTCTATAATTAAAAAAAAAAAAAAAAGCTAGCTGGACGTGGTAGCGTGCACCTGTAGTTCCGGCCACATGGAAGGCTGAGGCCTAAGGATCGCCATAGCCCAGTAGGTTGATGCTGGAGTGACCATGAGTGTGCCATTGCACTCCAGCCTGGGCGACAGAGGGAGACTCCAAGTCAAAAAAAAAAAAAAAATGAAGGAGGATTTGTTTTCCCTCAAACAAATTCAGACACAATTAGCATCTTATACCAAAGGAAACACCAAGACTGTGGACATTTCACTCTTTCCAGCAGTAGCAGAATCCTGACCACTTTGCCATACACCCGATTGTCTGCTTTCAGAGCTGCAGAAACACTATAGACATACTCAATATGAACTCTGCAGCATGGCGTAAGTAATGAAGTACATCTTTTATTTTACTTTTATTTTTATTGTCTGAGTCAGAGTCTCACTCTGTTGCCCAGGCTGGAGTGCAGTGGCACAATCACGGCTACCACATCCATGACCTCCTGGGCTCAGGCAATCATTCCGCCTCAGGCTTCCAAGTAGCTGGAACTACAGACACACGCCACCATGCCCGGCTAATTTTTTAATTTATTCTAGAGATGAGATCTCGTCATGTTGGCCAGACTGGTCTTGAACTCCTGGGCTCAGGCAGTCCTTTTGCCTCAGCCTCCCAAAATGCTGGGATTACAGAGTGTGCCACTGAGCCCAGCCAAAGTATAACTTTTAAAGTAAGCTTTTTGTGTATTCAAATATACATCCTTCCTTACCAAAAAAATACTTTTTTTTTTTTTTTTTTAGTTGGCATGCTCATGGCCACTGCAGCCTTGACCTGCTGGGTTCAGGTGATCTTTCTGCCTCAGCCTTCCAAGTAGCTGGAACTACGGGCATGTACCACCACGTCTGGCTAATTTTTTGATTTGTTGTAGAAATGAAGTCTTACAAATTGTCCAGGCTGGTCTCAAACCTGTGGGCTCAGGCAATCCTCTCACCTCGGCCTCCCAAAATGCTGGGTTTATAGGCGTGAGCCACTGTGCCCAGCCAAAACAAAAAAAAAAAAAACCACTTTTATATTCACATCTTTCTTTACACCTTTCCTTTGCTATCTGATTCTTTTCTTTTTACCTTTTTAATAGATAACTTTTTATACTGTAATTTGAGTTAACCTTTTAGTAACTTCTGATTAACACAAGACTATATATTCCTACATGAATGGCCAGGACCAAACGGCTGGTCTCTGTGTTAATTAAGAAATTAATTTGGTCTGGGCGCAGTGGCTCATGCCTATAACCCCAGTACTTTGAGAGGATGAGGTGAGAAGATTGCCTGAGCCTACAGGTTCGAGAATAACCTAGGCAACTTGGTGAGATCTCATCTCTACAATGAATCAAAAAATTAGCCAGGCGTGGTGGTGGTGCCTGCCTGTAGTTTCGGTTACTTGAAAAGCTGAAGTGGAAGGATCACCTGAGCCCAGCAGGTTGAGGCTGTGGTGGCTGTGAGCGTGCCACTGCACTCCAGCCTGGGCGACAGAATGAGACTTCAACTAAAAAAAAAAAAAAATCAAAAAATTAGCCTGGTGTGGTAGCCTGCACCTATAGTTCGAACTACTTGGAAGGCTGAAGTGGAAGGATCGCTTGAGCCAAGCAGGTCGAGGCTGCGGTGGCTGTGAGCGTGCCACTGCACTCCAGTCTAGGCCACAGAGTGAGACTCCAACTCAAAAAGAAAAAAAGACATTAATCTGGGTTCCAGCACCCTAATATTCACCTGGAGGTTGTTGGAGTGATAATACTAAGCTAGTGCTAACTGGGCACTTTAGCAGATTTTTAGGCCTCTTCAGTGGCCACCATTTCCTGAGCCAGTTGTTCCCCTTCCCTCTGGAAAAGGGTGCACCCAGTCCCCAGTGGCTCTGTGGACAAGGTCCTGAAGGTTTAGGTTTCTTTGGGGCTTCAAGTGTCCCTGCAGATTGTACCCATAGCAATGGACAGACACCATCTCCCTAAGCAAATTTGTTCTTACCATGTCTCTGCTAGGCATTTGGAGTTTTGTCATTAATGGCGACTGCCAACTGGATGCCTGTTTTTAGCCCTGTGGTCTTGTCACCCTCCATGTTGGCATCCTTTTGCTTCTTTAAAGTCTTGGCTGTTGAAGAAACCTTATAAGTTTTTTGTAATTGGAAACTTGGTACCGGCAGTTCTAAGCTTAGGCTCTGGAATTGGGCGTTTAATACTCCATAGGATATAATCTTGTTTGCAAAGTAGTGAAGTAAATTAAGAAAAATATATGAAACTTGGCCATTTTTCTGTTTGTAATGGTCTGATGTAAAACCCTTTTAGGGTGACCAGACTACGTGGATATGAAATGATTTGTCCCTACTTGTTTTCAATTATGAACAGGTCGATTTGTTCAGACCCTTTATAAATTATTAAATTACAGTCTAAAAGATGCTGGAGGTTGGCTCGAGGCCTTTGGGGGAAAAAATAGTTGTGAGGAGTGGACAATTAGCTGACAATGATCAATTTTTATGCTTCATTGTGCCACACAGAGTGTATCCAATATTTTGTTCATCCCACAGGAGAAGTATTTGGCTCAGTACAGTGACTCAACTATTAGGTGGGAATGGCCAGTTCCCATACCCCCTTGTGTCATGCAGAGACTATTTAGTGCTTAGAACGTCACTTGTCATGCAGGTGGGGAGCTCGTTGGGCAGTAAGGTAACCCAAATTTCTTCCCCCGCAAAAACCTTTAGCAAGCCTGACATAATAAACACTAATGTTTTAGCTCATGGTAAGGTTGTAAAATTTTTTTTTTTTTTTTGAGTTGGAGTCTCACTCTGTCACCCAGACTGGAGTGCAGTGGCCGCTCCCGGCCACCGCAGCCTCGACCTGCTGGGCTCCGGCGATCCTTCCGCCTCAGCCTTCCGAGTAGCCAGAATTACAGGCACGCGCTACCACGCCCGGCTGATTTTTTAATTTACTTGTAGCGATGAGGTCTCGCCTGCCCAGGCGGGTCTCGAACCTGCGGGCTCAGGCAATCCGCTCACCTCAGCCTCCCAAAGGCGCGGGATTACAGGCTGAGCCACCGAGTCCGGCTCAGGTTGTAAAATTGTACTAGAGTGCTTGGAAGTTTGGTTTGGAAAAGCAGACTAGAATGACAATAGACTTTGTTTTCCAGTGAGTTAATAGAATTTGTTGATGGACATGTAGTCTCTTTGTTTCCATCTGGGAGGAGTGCTGATACTCCCGGTTTAGGTTTCATTTCAGAAGATTTAATATAGAAAAACGGAACATGAACTTTAATAATACCTTTTGTCTCGGCTACCTGCCTGAGGGGAAACTGGTAAGCTCCCATGGAAGTCTGAAAGGGCCTCCCAGAATGGATGTGGCCAGGTGAGAGATCAGAAGGCGGCAGAGAAGAGGGAAAATTCAGGAAGGAGGCTAGGGTCGATCGCCACTGCAGTTGGCATCAGCCCTCCCTCTGGTGGGTAAAGAGGAGGAAGAGGGTAGAAGACCGAGAGGCTGTGGGAGGCTAAGGGGGTAGGAATTGTGTATGAGAGAAAGGGCTGGGTCAGAGTTGCAGAAGAAAAGCAGGAAGGAGAT
Source organism: Cephalopachus bancanus (assembly GCA_027257055.1). Taxonomy (NCBI): domain Eukaryota; kingdom Metazoa; phylum Chordata; class Mammalia; order Primates; family Tarsiidae; genus Cephalopachus; species Cephalopachus bancanus. Next base: position 868,216 of record JAPVLO010000446.1, on the reverse strand, counting down.
AAGGTAATTAAAGGCATTAGAAGGAATATGCCACAGGAAGAACAAGGGTCTGGGCGGTACACCATTTTGAGAACCTTGGACCATTTGCCTTGTGGTGGCAACAGATGTCAAGTTGAAGGAAAACGTTAGAGGCAAAGACCCACCTGGTCGCCTAGCTGTATTGAGGGGAAACAATGAGACACTAGTGTGAGAGTCCTGAGCCCTTTTAGAATGCATTTCAACGGGGACCTTTGGCCACCCATATTGAGGGCTCCCCATGAAGAGTTCTAAAGTAGTGAAGTAAATTAAGAAAAAATATATGAAACTTGGCCATTTTTCTGTTTGTAATGGTCTGATGTAAAGGAACTGGTTCTGAGAACGATCCTGAGCAGCCTGCAAAAGAGAAAAAAATCACCCGTGTTCTCAGTTGGCATCCCAAAAGAGAATCCATGGAATCAGCCCAAGTGTGTGGGTATTGAATGAGAAAGGGCGTCCCCTTGATCCCCTCAACCCACCAGAGGCAGTCCTTCTGCCCACCAGCAAGGCTGCTCCTACGAGTGCTCAGAAGACTTGGCACCAAGATTTCCAGGAGAGGGGGCCCGGAGCCTCAGTGAGAGAAAACTTCCAAACACAGAAAGTGGCAGTTTGAGTCCGTTTCCAGAGCTTTTAATGAGGGAGAGGGCAATATATGGACTCACTAGTGTTTAAATTTCATACCAGATAAAACTGAGGCAATGGGGATGTCTGGCCAAAGCAGCTCGCTGGGTCGGACAGTGAGAGAGAGAGCGCCAAGGAGAGCCCTGGCCAGAACCGTCAGATGTCTTGAGTTCCAGAGCAGTCCACGGAGAGATTTGAGTTGGAAAAGTGGATAGTGGGAGAAAGAACGTGGAAGGAACTCCACGGAGCTCCTGTAGCCGCCAAAATGTTAAGTCAATGTGCCAGTGCCAGTGGCAGTGCCACGGATATGCAAAGAATTGCACAGAAATTAGATGAGGAAAGATAGCTTATTTGGAAAGTAGATTAGAGAGAGAGAGGGTGGATTCACTTCTCCAAGATTGGAGAGAGGGCCAGAGCTTAAAGAAAGCATGGCGGTGAATACTAGAGGTTGAATGCTTTTAAAGCTTCCCTTTGGTAGGGCAGGTCACCATGGTGATGGGGTGGTGGTCTGTTTTACACCATCACGAAGGGGGCAGGTAAGCAGAGGAACTGTTGCTGATGGTGATGGGGTGGTGGTCTGTGTCATGTAGGTTACAAAGGGCTGATCACAATAGATGAGGTCAGTTTGACCCTTTATGGCAGGAAGACAAATACTTGGAATAAAAGGGTAGTTAGTACAAAGTATGCTTGAGGGTTGCAAGACAATTGTCAGGAATTCCTCCAGGAAACCAGTTTTGTCCCTTGTTTAATGATGAGGGTGGTTAAAATAAGCTACTGACTAAAGTTAATCCATTTTTGACTTGTTATCCTTTCAAGAGAAAAAAAATTGTTTTTCTTAATTTCCTAAATATTATGTGTTTGTTGTGAAAACCTCAGCTGATAAAGAAGCTCTGAAAATGTAAGGGTAAAACCAAAGTTTTTTGTGTTTTCTCACTTAACAATCAATAAAGTAGACTTTGTCAATTCTAACACAATCTGCCCCCTTTGTGATGGTGTAAAACTTTGTGATGGTGTAAAACGGACCACCAGATATAGGGGGATTTCTCTCCACCAGCAAGCAAACCATCAGTGCTGCAGCAGACATCACCTGGGTGTCCTCTAATTTGAGTCAATTCTGACAGTCTACCTGGAGACAGCATCAGATCACACAGGCTCAGGACTCAGTGCCACGAGACTGAACCCCATTTCTGATGCCAATCACAAGTCCCAGTTTAGCCTGAGGCCCATCCAGTACCTCCCTGCTTGGGGCATTTGCTAGAGCAGCTTACAGAACTCGGGAAACACCTGTGTTTACTGGCTTGTAAAAGATGCTACAAAGGATACAGATAAAGAGCTGCATTGGGCGAGAGATGGAAGGGGCAGGGTGCTTCTATGCCCTCTCCAGGTGTGCCCCTCTCCAGGAACTCCACGTGTCTGCTCTCTGAAAGCTCCCCAAACCCAGTCATTTTGGGTTCTTATGGAGCCTTCATTATGTCGGCATGATTGACTAAACCATTGGCCATTGGTGATCAATTCAACTCACAACCTTTCCCTCCCCTCCAGAGGTTGGGGAATGTGCCTAAAAGACCAGTCCCCTAATCATGCCTTGGTCTGTCTGGAGACCACTTCCACCCTAAGCTACCTAGGGGCTGCCAGCCTTTGGTCACACATTAGCATACAGAAAGGTACTTATCGCTTTGAGCATTCCAAGGATTTTAGGAGTTGTGTGCCAGGGACCCACAAAGACCAAATATGTATTTCACAGAAGCATTATCAAAATTTAAAGTGAAAATTTGTCTGACTCCACATTAAATCTTAGAGTTAATTTTGTGTATACCTTTCTTTCCAAACTTTTTTTTTTTTTGAGTTGGAGTCTCACTCTGTCACCCAGACTGGAGTGCAGTGGCCGCTCCTGGCCACCACAGCCTCGACCTGCTGGGCTCCGGCGATCCTTCCGCCTCAGCCTTCCAAGTAGCCGGAATTACAGGCATGCGCTACCATGCCCGGCTGATTTTTTTATTTATTGTAGAGATGAGGTCTTGCTGCCCAGGCGGGTCTCGAACCTATGGACTCAGGCAATCCACTCACCTCAGCCTCCCAAAGGCGCGGATTACAGGCTGAACCACTGAGCCCGGCCCAAACTTATTTTAAATTTTTTATTTTTTGTAGAGACGAGGTCTGACTATGTTACCCAGGCTGGTCTTGAACTCCTGGGCTCAAGCAATCCTCTCTCCTCAGCCTCCCAAAGTGCTGGGATTATAGGCATAGGCCACCATGCCTGGCCACCAGACCTTTTTCTACATAGAAACAGTGACATCTATATGACTTTTTCATGGTTGTGCTTAAAAAACAATGGACCTATCCTGTACATATTATTCTGTAATGTACTTTTTCCACCAACAATATCATGGGTTTATTTCCACATTCATTCATTTAGCTCTGTCTTGACTACTTTATGGCTGTACCATGTTCTATGGGATATATCAAGTCCTATGGTCCTATTAATCCATTCTTTTTTTTTTTTTTAGTTGAGTTGGAGTCTCACTCTGTCGCCCAGACTGGAGTGCAGTGGCCGCTCCCGGCCACCGCAGCCTCGACCTGCTGGGTTCCGGCGATCCTTCGCCTCAGCCTTCCGAGTAGCCTGAACTACAGGCATGCCCTACCACGCCTGGCTGATTTTTTGATTTATTGTAGAGATGAGGTCTCGCTGCCCAGGCGGGTCTCGAACCCGCGGGCTCAGGCAATCCACTCACCTCAGCCTCCCAAAGGCGCGGGATTACAGGCTGAGCCACCGAGCCCGGCTGATCCATTCATTTTGGTTGCTCCTTTTTTTCTCTCTTTCACAAATAGCGCTACAATAATCACCCCCCCATTGTACTTAACACACTGTGCAAGCATTTCTCAAGTCTAGTGTAGTGTTCATAGGAATGGACTCAAGTTAAACAGCCTGAGTCAAAAATATCAGCTCCCACTTCACCACTTTGTCATCTCGGGCAAGTTACCAAACTCCTTTGTGCTCAATTTCCCCATCAGTAAAATGGGAATCATAGCAGATCTTGTGTCATTTGTTGTATTATAGGAATTAAATGGCATTGAATAGATAAAGCTCAGGGCCTGACACACCTAAATATTCATTAAATATCGGCTCCTAGCCGGGCATGGTGGCTCACACCTATAATCCCGGCACTTGGGGAGGTAGAGGTGAGAGAATTGCCTGAGCCCAAGGTTTCGAGACCAGCCTGGGCAACTTGGTGAGACCTCGTCTCTACAATAAGTTTAAAAATTAGCCAGGCGTGGTGACACACGCCTGTAGTTCCAGCTGCTTGGAAGGCAGAGGTGGAACGCTCAGCTGAGCCCAGCAGATCAAGGCTGCAGTGGCCGTGAGCCTGGGAGAGAGAATGAGACTCCAACTGAAAAAACAATTGGGCTCTTAATATTTGTTAATATCAATAAGACTAATAAATAGTCCTTTTTCTTTTGGGTTGGAGTCTCATTCTATCTCCCAGGCTGGAGTGCAGTGGTACACTCACTACAGCCTCGACCTGCTGAGCTCAGGCAATCCTTCTGCCTATTTTCCCTAATTTTTTTTGTCACTCAGGCTTAAGCACTGTAATTCAGGTTCACCACAGCCTCGACCTCCTGGGCTCAGGGATCCTTCCGCCTCAGCCTCCTGAGTAGCTGGGACTACAGGTGCACACCACCACGACTGACAATTTTTTGTAGAGATGAGATCTCGCCAAGTTGCCCAGGCTGATCTCAAACCCCTGGGCTCAGGCAATCCTTTTGCCTCTGCCTCCCAAAGTGCTGGGATTATAGGCGTGAGCCACTGCACTCAGCCAATTAGTACCTGTTGCTTGAAACACAGACACCATGCCATCATCAAATTTAATAAAATTATAGTATATAATACTAGTCAACATGCAAATGTCCCAGTTGTCGCCGAGATTTCTTGTTTGAGATCAGGGTGTTGTGGTCATAGATGATAGTCGCTTTCCAAGAAAGCAAAAACACGGTAAATTGAGAGAACAGTAATTAGTTAAGAGAAATTATATCATTACCACTTAAAGTCAACTACTCCACCAGGCAGGTCAGTTAATGAAAATTTATTTTAGTATGTGAAGAATTTTACACTAAGCTCATTGCATGAGAAAATCCAAACAATTTGCATTTTAAATAACAGTGAACAGGCCTTCTGAGGCCCAGAAGGAAGATATTAACTAGTCATTACAAAAATCCATCTCTTAGCTGAAAGGGTTTTTTTTGTTTTTTTGTTTTGAGTTAGAGTCTCACTCTGTCGCCCAGACAGGAGTGCAGTGGCACGCTCCCGGCCACCGCAGCCTCGACCTGCTGAGCTCCAGTGATCCTTCTGCCTTAGCCTTCCAAGTAGCCGGAATTATAGGCGTGTACTACCACGCCCAGCTCATTTCTTATTTATTGTAGAGATGAGGTCTCACCAAGTTGCCCAGGTGGGTCTCGAACCCGTGGGCTCAGGCGATCCACTCGCCTCGGCCTCCCAAAGTGCTGGCATGACAGGCTGAGCCACCAAGCCCAGCCAGCTGAAAGTTTTAATAGCATTGTTTGCTCTTGTACCCCAGCATTTCATGATCCTCGGCAGAGGCTGGGAGGAGGAAGGATCATGAGGGCTCCCAGCAGCGCTGTCACTTAGGACCTTGTAGGGACTGGCAGCACCTCGGAGTAGGGCCTGTGTCTCGATCACTTTAATATCATGAGTCTCTGCTAGGGATTACTGTCTCTCTTTTATAGCTCGGGAAACTGAGGCTCAGAAACCATGCCATGTAGGGTTTCTGGCTTGTAGTCTCAGAAAACAAGACTGATTGAAGTAAAGGGGGTAGGAGCTGGGTAGGGATGTCGGGAGCTCACAGGGTGGGAGGGATGGCTGAGAGAACCCGGACCAGAGACAGGATTTTCCCAGGTGCACAAGGTGCAAAAGGCCCTGCCAAGTTTTGTAGCACTCTACTGAGATTCTGGTTCCGGAGAGGACGCGTCCAACCACCAAGTACCCGAGAAAGGACACGCAGGCCAGCGGCATCAGCATCCCCTGGGAACTCGGTAGAGACGCAGACTTGCGGCCCCCACCCTGGGCTTCCTGAATCAGGCTCTGCTTTTGCTTTCGTTTTTATTTATTTATTTATTTATTTTGAGTTGGAGTCTCACTCTGTCGCCCAGACTGGAGTGCAGTGGCCGCTCCCGGCCACCGCAGCCTCGACCTGCCGGGCTCCGGCGATCCTTCCGCCTCAGGCTTCCGAGTAGCCGGAATTACAGGCATGCGCTACCACGCCCGGCTGATTTTTTGATTTATTGTAGAGATGAGGTCTCACCTGCCCAGGCAGGTCTCAAACCCGCGGGCTCAGGCAATCCACTCACCTCAACCTCCCAAAGGCGCAGGATTACAGGCTGAGCCACTGAGCCCGGCTCGTTTTTATTTTTGAGTCAGCATCTCATTCTGTCACTCAGGCTTAAGCGCTGTAACGTGATCCAGGTTCACCACAGCCTCGACCTCCTGGGCTCAGGGGAACCTTCCGCCTCAGCCTCCTGAGTAGCTGGGACTGCAGGTGCATACCACCATGACTGGCTAATTTTTTAAAAGAATTTTTTGTAGAGATGGGGTCTTGCTATGTTGCCCTGGCTGAGCCTCAAACCTGGGCTCAAGGGATTCTCCCACCTCGGCCTCTCAAAGTGCTGGGATTACAGGTGTGAGCCACCACACCTGACCAGGAGGCTCTGTTTTCTTAACAGGTCTCTCAGATCTGTTCATGCTGCCGTCTGGGACACGCTGGGCAGAGCCCTAATGAACGCCTCATTCCTGATCAATTTCCCCATGGGGGAGAGATGACTCCTCAACAAGGAAATGTGTGGGAAGAGGAACAGACTCTAGGACAGCCCACAAAAGGCACCCCGGGATGCCCAGCACAGGCTAGTCTCCCTCAGACCACCTCCTCCCGGCAGCCCTCAGGGCATAGAGACAAGTCAATCCCTGTTGGCTCCAGGACAGGCGTTTTCACTCTAGGTTGACCTTCCCAAGAACTGCTGACACCTGGGAGCTCTGAGATCAGCTTCTGCTGTGAAATTCTTGATCTTTTAAAACTGCTGGACATAAAAAACCTTTTTCTTCCCTTTTACACAACATCTTGGGCAGAGGTAGAATGTGAGGCCAGCACCTGTATTCGTTTTTCTCAGTGCTACCTCTTTTCCAGGGACTAGCTTAGATTTTTTTGCTATTTTGAGAGCATGATGAAGATGAAAGTTTCATGAAGCATTGTAGACAGGTGCCAGGGGACAAAGCCAGCACCCAACTTTGCAGGCACAAAGGTTTCGGAACGGGACAAGGAAGACACACACACTGGAACGACCAAGAAGGGCAGCTTCACGCTCTTTCATCTGGCATTGCCTCCACATGGGGCTTTTACAGAAGAAGGCCGTCTCTGGAACTTTTCTCCGCTTCCTGGAGCCGGGCCCTTCCTTCTACCCAACCTGTTCCGTGTAGGCCTAGCCAAGCCCACAGATGGTCTGTTGGTGGGAAGGGACCGCTAGCCTTGGTCCTGAAGATCATTGCGACTTGAAGCTGTAGTTCCCATCTGGCTGCAAAAGAGAATCAACAGGGAAAATTGATAAAAGTCCTGACTGCAAGGCCCCACCCGTAGGCCTTATGCCTTGGTGGGTCTGTATTTTATTTTTTTTATTTTTTATTTTTTTGAGTTGGGGTCTCACTCTGCTGCCCAGTCTGAAGGGCAGTGGCATGCTCATGGCCACCGCAGCCTCGATCTGCCGGGCTCAGGCGATCCTTCCACCTCAGCCTGCCAAGTAGCTGGAACTATAGGTGCGTGCCACCACGCCTGGCTAATTTTTGGCTTTATTGTAGAGAGGAGATCTCACCAAGCTGCCCAGGTGGTCTTGAACCCCTGGGCTCAGGCAATCCTTTCACCTCAGCTTCCCAAAGCGCTGGGATTACAGGCGTGAGCCACCACACCTGGCATATTATTATTATTATTGAGTCAAGGTTTCACTCTGTTGCCCAGGATGGAGTGCAGTGGCATGATTCTGACTCACCACAGCCTGCAACTCCTGGGCTTGAGCAATCCTCCAGCCTCAGTCTCCCAAAGCACTGGTATTACAGTCATGAGCCACCATGCCTGACATGTTTTTCTTTTCTACCTCAATGAAAATGTTGCTCTGGCCCTGATCTCTGTTTTGTGCTACATGGTTTCCATGGTTGATCTCACAGCAGCTTTGTTTCTGCCATTGATTGAAAATGTGTGCCCCCTCCAAGGAGCCAGGGCAGTGAGAACCCCTGCATCAGCACACTGAGCTCAAGGTTCACTCCCTTCTCTGGCACTGTGGGGTGAACACATGTGATATTTACACTCTCAAGAGCATAAGACCCCAAACAAAAATAATGAAAGATCAAAAGCTCTTCAGAAGTGAAGGAAATAACTCCCAGGGGCACAATTGCAGGGTGTCATTCCTCTGAAGTAAAGGCACATTTGGGAGTAGGGAAGCATGACAAAAGTGTCTATACCCCCTGCCATGTTGTTTTGAGAGCTTCCCTGTCAGGCTAGGGTGGGGAAAGTTTCTTTTTTTGCTTTTGTTTTTGTTTATTTTGAGTAGGAGTCTCACTCTGTCGCCCAGGCTGGAGTGCAGTGACATGCTCACGGCCACCGCAGCCTCGACCTGCTGGACTCAGGCGATCCTTCCACCTCAGCCTTCCAAATAGCTGGAACTACAGGCACATGCCACCACACCCATCTAATTTGTTGTAGATGATTTTTTGTAGAGATGAGGTTTTGCCAAGTTGCCCAGGCTGGTCTCGAACCCATGGACTGAGACAATCCTCTCGCCTCCGCCTCCCAAAGTGCTGGAATTACAGGCATGAGCCACTGCCCCCAGCAGGAAAAGTTCTTACTGGTGGACACTGAAGTGGGTTGATGTCTGCATGATGAGAGAAGGAAGAAATTGTTGCCCAACAGAATTTCCAGGGCAGAGGTAGCCGGGCAGAAGCCCACGGTCCGGCTGAGACCACTGGAGACATCTGAAAAGCCAGGATCAAACATAAAAGGAAGCTGTCTTTAGGGACGTCAGATCAGATCGTAAGGCATGCAGATCCAGGCGTCTGGGAATGGTCATTAGAAAAGGATGAAAAGCAGCCGGGCTCGGTGGCTCAGCCTGTAATCCCACGCCTTTGGGAGGCTGAGGTGAGTGGATTGCCTGAGCCCGCAGGTTCGCGACCCGCCCGGGCAACTTGGCGAGACCTCATCTCTACAAGAAATAAAAAAAAAATTAGTCAGGCGTGGTAGCGCGCGCCTGTAGTTCCAGCTCCTTGGAAGGCTGAGGCGGAAGGATCGTCGAAGCAGGTCGAGGCTGCGGTGGCCGGGAGCGGCCACTGCACTCCAGTCTGGGTGACAGAGTGAGACTCCAACTCAAAAAAAAAAAAAAAAAGAAAGAAAAAGATGAAAAGCAAGAGTGTTCGGGCCAAGTTCTGGTGTCTGAATGACTGTCGAGATGTGCAGTGTTCAACCACTTCTCGGAGGCCAGATACCTAGGAGCCCAGGGAAAGAATTCATTCCTTTTTGGACAAAGATTGTGCCTCTAAGGCAGTTCAATCATTAGATCATGAACTTCATATACACTGACCTTTCAAGATGGATCCCACAGTAAAAAAGAAGGGAGAGCCCATGGTGAATTCTGGGGGCTGGTTTTGAGCTGATTCTTGACCCGGAAAGTGATCATAAGAAAGCTCAATTTTTTTTTTTTTTTTTTTTTTTTGAGTCAGAGTCTCACTCTGTTGCCCAAGCTGGAGTGCAACAGCATGCTCACAGCCACAGCAGCCTCAACCTGCTGGGCTCAGGCAATCCTTCCACCTCAGCCTTGTAAGTAGCTGGAACTACAGGCACATACCACCATGCCCGACTAATTTTTTGATTTATTGTAGAGATGAGGTCTCGCCAAGTTTGCCAGGCTGGTCTTGAACCCTTGGGCTCAGGCAATCCTCTCACCTCGGCCTCCCAAAGTGCTGAGATTAAAGGCATGAGCCACCACACCTGGCCCTAATTTGAATGTAGAGAAGAGGTCTTGTTATGTTGCCAAGGCTGGAAGAGGATTACTTTTATTAGTAAAACTAGATACAAGTCCTCTTTAGTGCTAGGCAAGATCTGGATGACCAGGAGTAAGATAAAATGTAGAGCCAGGCGTGGTGGTGGGTGTCTGTAGTTCCAGCTACTTGGATGGCTGAGGCGGAAGGATTGCCTGAGCCCAGCAAGACGAGGTTGCAGTGGCCGGGAGAGTGTTACTGCCCTCTAGCCTGGATGACAGAGTGAGACTCCAACTCAAAAAAAAAAAAAAAAAAAAAATCAGTGTGGTGGCATATGCCTGTGTCCCAGCAACTCAAGGTTGTGGTGAGCTACGGTCATGCCACTGCACTCCAGCCTGGATGACAGAGCAAGACTCCATCTTATAAAAACAAAGTAAAATTAAAAATCCCTGTGCAACCAGGCATGGTGGCTCACCCCTATAATCTCAGCACTTTGGGAGGCCGAGGTGAGAGGATTGCCTGAACCCACGGGTTCAAGACCAGCCTGGGCAACTTGACAAGACCTCATCTCGACAGTAAATCAAGAAAAATTAGCCGGGAGTGATGGCATATGCCTGTAGTTCCAGCTACTTAGAAGGCTGAGGCGGAAGGATCACCTGAGCTCAGCAGGTCGAGGCTGCCATGGCCATGAGTGTGCCACTGCACTGCAGCCTGGGCAGCAGAGTGAAACTCTGACTAAAAAAAAAAAAAAAAATTCCTCATGCTTCCAGTACGGAGACGGGAAAAGGAACCAATATGAAATATAGTCATGTACCACATAACAACATTTAGTAGATCAATGACCAACCACATAGATGACGATGGTCTCCCAAGATGAAGATGATAATGCCATATTTTTGCTGTAACTTTTGTTTAGATGCACAAATACTTACCTTTGTGTGACATCTGCCTGCAGTGTTCAGTACCATTCTATGCTGTACAGCTTTGTAGCTGGAGAGCAACAGGCTACACCACCTATAGCCCAGGTGTGTAGGATGCTACACCATCCAGGTTTGTGTAAGTACACGTGACATTCACACAATGAAGAAACCGTGTAACTATGCATTCCTCAGATCGTGTCCCCATTGTTAAGGGAGGCATAGTCATGGGCATTCAGTTTCTCTTAACAAGTCTACTCTCAGGGGAAACTAACCAGAGCCTAACCTGCTGGGTTTTGTTTTTTTTTTAATTGGAGTCTCACTCTTCTTGCCCAGGCTGGAGTGCAGTGGCGTGCTCACAGCCACCACAGTCTGGAACTACAGGTGTGTGCCACGCCTGGCTAATATTTTGATTTATTGTAGAGATGAGGTCTCATCATGTTGCCCAGGTTAGTCTCAAACCCATGGATTACAGGCGTGAGTCACCGTACCTGGCTTTCTGCGGGGATTTTATCAGAGCTAAACTGGCCTGGGGAAAGGGTAAATACCCAACTTCCTGGCTCTAGCCTTCCACGTGGAGCAGAGGAAATAATCAACTCCAGCCCACTCTAGCCATTCTGGCCCACCTAACTGGAGAGAGGGTGACCTGAGAAGCATGTGTTAAGGTCACAGCCCAGAGGCACAGGCTCACTACAAGACTCAGACCTAATCATAGGCGCATAGAACCCTCCCCCTCCCCCACACCTTACGACCATGTCACTCAAGGCTTAAGTCTAGCTGGTCCTTTTACTCAGTATATCATGTATGGTTAGCAAGAAAAAAAAATACAAGACATACTAAAAGACAAAAACACAATTTGAAGAGACAGAGCAAGCATCAAAGTCACACTCACATATCACAAGGATGTTGAAATTGTTAGACTGGGAATTGATTTTTATTTTTATTTTTTGAGTTGGAGTTTTACTCTGTTGCCCAGGCTGGAGTGCAGTGGCACGCTCTTAGTCACCGAAGCATCGACCTGCTGGGCTCAGGTGATCCTTCCGGTTCAGCCTTCCAAGTAGCTGGAACTATAGGTGCATACCACCACACCTGGCTAATTTTTAAAAAAATTTATTGATTGTAGAGATGAGGTCTCACACAGTTGCCCAGGCTGGTCTCGAACCCCTGGTCTCAGGCAATTCTCTCACCTCGGCCTCCCAAAATGCTGGGACTACAGGCTTGAGCCACTGCACCCAGCCTTAAACTGAGAATTTAAAACAGCTATGATTAATATGTGAATGGTTCGCAGGCGCAGTGGCTCATGCCTGTAGTCCCAGGAGGAGAGAGAGATGCCCGAGCCTATGGATTTGAGACCAACCTGGGCAACATGGCAAGACCTCATCTCTACAATAAATCAAAAAATTAGCCGGGCATAGTGGGGCATGCCTGTAGTTCCAGCTACTTGGAAGGCTGAGGTGGAAGAATTGCCTGAACCCAGCAGGTCGAGGCTGCGGTGGCCGTGAGTGTGCCACTGCACTCCAGTCTGGGGGTGACAGAGTGAGACTCCAACTCAAAAAAAAAACAGAAATGAAGAACGCCTTTGCTGGGCTCATTAGTAGACTGGACACAGCCCAGGAAAGAACTTCTATGCTGAAGGATATCACAATGGGAATGTTCAAAACAAAAGCAAAGAGAAAAAAGACTGAAAAATAAACCAAGAATATTCAAGAACTTTGGGACGACTATGCACATAATGGGGATACTAGGAGAAGAATAAGGAAAAGAAGAAATATTTGAAGCGATAATGACAGGAAATTTCCTCCAAATTAATGTCAGATTCAAAACCACAGATCCTGAAAATCAGAGAACACCAAGCGGGATAAGTGCCAAAACAGTAACTATACCTTAGACCAACCCACGGCCCACAGGCTGCATGTGACCCAGGACAGCTAGTAATGTTAAATCTTTTAACATCATGTTTTTTAGTGTTTATTCTCTTTATAACTCCATGCATAGTTCCCTTTTTTTTTTTTGAGTTGGAGTCTCACTCTGTCACCCAGGCTAGAGGACAGTGGCATGCTTCTGGCCACTGCAGCCTGGACCTGCTGGGCTCAGGCAATCCTTCCATCTCAGTCTTCCAAGTAGCTGGAACTACAGGCATGCGCCATGATGCCCGGCTAATTTTTTGATTTATTGTAGAGATGAGGTCCCACCAAGTTGCCCAGGCCAGTCTCAAATCTGTGGGCAATCCTCTCACCTCAACCTCCCAAAGTGCTGGGATTATAGGCGTCAGCCACCGCGCCCAGCCTCATAGTTCCATTTTTAATGTTCATAATCACACCTTTCATGACATCACTTTGTGGCAGCACATACATTTGTGAGCAGTCATTTTCTTTCTTTCTTTTTTTTTTTTTTTTTTTGAGTTGGAGTCTCACTCTGTCTCCCAGGCTGGGGTGCAGTGACACTTCATGGTCACCACAGTCTCGACCCACTTGGCTCAGGCGATCCTTCTGCTTCAGTCTTCCAAGTTGCCAGAACTACAGGCACACACTACCACACCTGGCTAACTCTGGTATATTGTAGAGACGAGCTCTCACCAAGTTGCTCATACTGGTCTCAAACTCCTGGGCTCAGGCAATCCTCTCACCTCAGCCTCCCAAAATGCTGAAATTATAGGCTTGAGCCACCATGCCCGGCAGCCATTTTCAATTATGAAACTCAAGGAGAGCAAAATTCGAACGAACATTTCTGACGAGCACTTTGAGAATTCACTAAGAATTTCAACCACTTCCTTTAAACCAGACATTCATGAACTAGTTTTACAAAAACAAGGTCAAATTTCCCACTAGTTTTATATTGTTCTCATTTTTCTAAACTTTATAATAAAAAAAATAAAAATAAAATACTTATTATGTAGATACACTAACTATATTATATAATTTTTGTGTGGCCCAAGACAATTCCTCTTTACCCAAGGAAGTCAAAATGTTGGACACCTTTGACTTAGACATTTCATTTCCAAATTACATAAAATTAAACATAAAGAAAAACAGGATGAAGCCAGAGTGGGGAATAAAACTCGTTACATGTAGAAGAGCAAAGTTAAGAATTACATTCAGGTAGAGCTCTGCCTGTAATCCCAGCACTTTGGGAGGCCGAGGCGAGTGGATTGCCTGAGGCTGTGGGTTCGAGACCAGCCTGAGCAACTTGGCAAGACCTCGTCTTTACAATAAATCAAAAATTAGCTAGCCGGGCTTGGTGGCTCAGCCTGTAATCCCGCGCCTTTGGGAGGCTGAGGTGAGTGAATTGCCTGAGCCCGCGGGTTCGAGACCCGCCTGGGCAGCGAGACCTCATCTCTACAGTAAATCAAAAAATCAGCCGGGCGTGGTAGCGCATGCCTGTAATTCCGGCTACTCGGAAGGCTGAGGCGGAAGGATCACCGGAGCCCAGCAGGTCGAGGCTGCGGTGGCCGGGAGCGGCCACTGCACTCCAGTCTGGGCGACCGAGTGAGACTCCAACTCAAAAAAAAAAAAAAAAAAAAATTAGCTGGGCATGATAGCACATGCCTGTAGTTCCGGCTACTTGGAAGGCTGAGGTGGAAGGGTCACTGGAGCCCAGCAGGTTGACGCTGGGGTAGCCGTGAACATGCCACTGCACTCCAGCCTGGGCAACAGAGTGAGACTCCAACTTAAAAAAAAAAAAGAATTACATCCAACTTCACTTCAGAAATCATGCAAGCAAGAAGAGAGTGGAATGAGATATTTAAAGTGTTGAGAGATAAAACCACCAACCTAAAATTCTGTACCCTGTGAAATTATCCTTCAAACGTGAAGGAGAAATAAAGACTTTCTCAGAAAATAAAAGGGTAGAAGAATATATACCATGCAAACAGTAACCAAAAGAGAGCAGTAATGGCTATAATAATACTAGACAAAAGCCGGGTGCAGTGACTCACACGAAGTAGCTGGAATTACAGGCATGACCACCACTCCTGGTTATTTTAAATAATCTACTGTAGAGACGAGGTCTTGACAAGTTACCCAGGCTGGTCTCAAACCCCTGGGCTCAGGCAATCCTCTCACCTCCCAAAGCTCTGGAATTATAGGCATGCACCACCACACCCAGCAGCATGTACATTCCTTTTCTTTTCTTTTTTTTCCTTGAGTCTCACTTGTCACCCTGGCTGGAATGCAGTGGCACTGCAGCCTCAACCTGCTGGGCTTAGGCGATCCTTCTGCCTCAGCCTTCCGTGTAGCTGGAAACTACAGGCATGTACCACCATGCCAGCTGATTTTTTGATTTATGGGAGAGATGCGGTCTCGCCAAGTTGCCCAAGCTGGTCTCAAACCCATGGGCTCAAGCAATCTTCTCACCTTGGCCTCCCAAAGTGCTGGGATTATAGGTATGAATGATCCACTGTGCCTGGCCATATACAATCTTTTCAAGCACACTTAAAACATTCTCTATGAAAAAAAAAAATAGTAAATCTCAATAAATATAAAGCGATGATAAGCACACAAAGGTGCAACCCCCTCAGGTCCCCTCCTGCTCTGGGAGTTTTTCTCTTCTCTCAGTAAATCCTGCTTTCAAGAAAAGAAAAAGAAAATCACACAAAGAATGTTTTCTGACCATAATGTAATTAAATTATCAATCAAAGCAGTAGGAAATTTAGAAATTCTACAAATATTCCGAAATTAAGTGGCATACTTTTTTTTTTGAATCAGAGTCTCATTCTGTCCCCCAGGCTGGAAGGAAGTGGCACGCTCACAGCCACCATAGCCTCGACCTGCTGGGCTCAGGCAATCCTTCTGCCTCAGCCTTCCAAGTAGCTGGAACTACAGGCATGCGCCACCCCACCTGGCTAATTTTTTTGATTTATTGTAGAGATGAGGTCTTACCAAGTTGCCCAGGCTGGTCTCGAACTCTTGGACTCAGGCAATCCTCTTGCCTCGGCCTCCCAAAGTGCTGGGATTATAGGCTTGAGCCACCATTTGCGGCCAAGCCGCACACTTTTTTTTTTATTTTATTTTTTTTGAGTTGGAGTCTCACTCTGTTGCCCAGACTGGAGTGCAGTGGCCGCTTCCAGCCGCCGCAGCCTCGACCTGCTGGGCTCCGGCGATCCTTCCACCTCAGCCTTCCAAGTAGCTGGAATTACAGGCATGCGCCACCACGCCCGGCTGATTTTTTGATTTATTGTAGAGATGAGGTCTTGCTGCCCAGGTGGGTCTCGAACCCGCAGGCTCAGGCAATCCACTCACCTCAGCCTCCCAAAGGCGCGGGATTATAGGCTGAGCCACCGAGCCCGGCAAGCAGCACACTTTAAAATAGCACATGGATTAAAGAAGACATATATGCTGGGCGTGGTTACAGAAACCAGCACCTTGAAGACTTACTTTCTTACAGCTGTTTACTAAATGTTTTTGCTCCCCCAAAATTCTTAGGTTGAAATCCTAACCCCTAATGTAATGGTAGTATGTTGAGGCCTCTGGGAGGTGAGCTGGTCATGAGGGTGGCGCCCACATGAATAAAGTAGTGTAAGAAGAGGCAGGAGAGCTTGCTTCCGGTCTCTGTC
Organism: Cephalopachus bancanus; assembly: GCA_027257055.1. NCBI lineage: Eukaryota > Metazoa > Chordata > Mammalia > Primates > Tarsiidae > Cephalopachus > Cephalopachus bancanus. Next base: position 852,087 of record JAPVLO010000446.1, on the reverse strand, counting down.
CTCTGCCATGTGAGGATACAAGAAAAAGAGGAAGGAAGCCAGGAAGTGTGTCCTCTCCAGACACCCGATCGGCTGACAGCTTGATCTCGGACTTTCCAGTCTCCAGAATTGTGTGAAATAAATGTTTGTTGTTTAAACCCCTCGGTCTACATAAATATTTGTGTTATAGCAGCCCAAATAGACTAAGACACCTGTGGAGACTATGGAATAATATGTGAGTAAAAATTCAGGCCGGGCTCGGTGGCTCAGCCTGTAATCCCAGCACTTTGGGAGGCCGAGGCGAGTGGATTGCCTGAGCCCGTGGGTTTGAGACCTGCCTGGGCAACTTGAAGAGACCTCATCTCTACAATAAATCAAAAATGAGCTGTGCATGGTAGTGTGTGCCTGGAATTCCGGCTACTCGGAAGGCTGAGGCTGAAGGATCGCCGGAGCCCAGCGGGTCGAGGCTGCGGTGGCCGGGAGTGTGCCATTGCACTCCAGTCTGGGCGACAGAGTGAGACTCCGACTCAAAAAAAAAAATTCTGCAACAAGATTATTCTTCCTCCTATTCCCATCCCCTAGAGGTTAGCTTATTAATTGATACAAAAATATTCCATGTGAGGGACCCGGGAACCTCTGCTTTCCATAGAAATTCATTTTTCCCCCAAGAAAAAAGCTAGAGATGACAGAAATGAATGTAATGTCATATTTAATTTAACGTCCCAATTCACGGTTCATAATATTATCTCATTAGAGCCTAACCTTCAAAATGTCTCCTATCCAGGAACGAATTATTATTTAACTAGGTGTTCAAACCACACTTCAGAAGGACGCATTCATAATACATCACAGTATCCTCAGAACGAGAATGTGGGTCATCTGGGCATTTTCTTTGTCCCGCTTTTCGCTGCAGCTTTTTCCCAAAGCCAGTGTGCTACGTGTCGGCACGAAATGTTCCCAGTCGGAAAGGGCGTCCTAGGCCCACACTGGGCACATTCACAAGGGCAGGACATGGAGAGCTGGCCCCGCAGCCCCTTGGTTTTCAGATGAAGGACCCGAAGCCCAGCAGGTTAAAGTGGACCTATGATTCAGGAGGCCGTTTTGTGCACGTTTAGGAGCAGGGACTTTGGAGTCAGGCCTCCTGGGTTCGAGTCCTACCTCTGCTGCCCTGTGTCCCTGGCAGCAAACGCCTCGCCCTCCCAGAGCCTGATTCCTCTCATCTGTACAACGAGGATGATGAGACCCACCTTACAGGGTGTCGTGAGGAGACCAGGGCGGTGTGTGGAAAGTGCTTGGAAGAAGGCCCAGCCTGTGTCAGTGACGGGTAAGTGTTGCTACTAGTGTGTGGCCATTGATTCCTGAAGAGCCAATCCGATGTCATGAGATGTCACCTTCCCCCCCTCCTCCCAGCCAGCTCCTCCCACTCATCCCCACCTCAGAGAACCTCCACCCTTCCAGGGGCTCAGTCCCAAAATCTTGAGACCTTTTCCTTTCTTTTTTAATTTTTTTTTTTTAAGTCGGGTCTCACTCTATTGCCCAGGCAGGAGTGCAGTTTACCACAGTCTCAATCTCTTGGGCTCAAACGATCCTTCCACGTCAGCCTCCCGAGCAGCTGGGACTGCAGGTGTGCACCACCATGCCTGGCTAGATTTTTAAATTTTTTGTAGAGATGATGTCTCACTAAGCTGCCCAGGCCGGTCTCAAACTCCTGGGCTCAAGTGATCCTCCCACCTCGACCTCTGGCAGGGCTCTTGAGGAAGGCAGTGGAGACGGGGCCCAGGCTTCCAGGTCGAGGATCGGATCAGGGCCTCCCTCCCTCCCGAGCTCTGCTCCTGGGACTCCAGGATTCTTCCAGGGGCCCCTTCGTCTCCCCAGCCTGAAAGGATGGAGAAAGGGAAACGGGCATCACACCAGCCCCAAACCAACAGGCCAATGGAATCAAAGCCCTTAGCATAGGGTTGCACAAAAGGACAGGCTCTTCCCATGCCAAGGGCGCCTGAGAAGAGGGCACGCAGCGGAGAACAGGGAGAGTCTAGCAACCCCACCTCACGGCCATCGGAGGCTGCAGAGATCATCAGAGGTGAGCCAAGACGGTGCCACTGCACTCCGGCCTGGATGGCACTGGGGCTCCAACTCCAAAAAAAAAAACACAAAAGAAAGTGCTTGGTTGGACTTTATAGAACAATTTGTCAGAAAGACATTTTTCTTTCTGGTGCATTTCATGGATCAGCATTATATATTTATAATATATAATGTATAAAATGTATCAGTATAAAATAAGTGGATAATATATACATTATTTATAATATAAAAAGTATTGACTGGGCATGGTGGTTCACGTCCGTAATTCCAGTCCAAGGCTGCAGTGAGCTGTGATTGTGCCACTGCCCTCCAGCCTGGGCAACAGAGTAAGACCCTTAAAAAAAAAAAAAAAAAAAATATATATATATATATATATATATATGTATGTATGTGTGTATATGTATATATATATGTTGTGTGTGTATATATAACATACATATAATTGTATACATATGACATATCATGGAAAGTATTATATATAATTATGTGCATTCCATTTATTAAATATATAAATGGAAAGATTAGTTCATCACTCTATGTCTTTGTTTTTTTTTTTTTGCAGTCTCACTCTGTCTTCCGGGCTGGAGTGCAGTGGCATGCTCATGGCCATCACAGCCTCAACCTGCTGGGCTCAGGCGATCCTTCTACCTCAGCCTTCCGAGTAGCTGGAACCACAGTCACATGCCACCAACCCCAGATAATTTTTTTTTTTTGAGTTGAAGTTCTTACCCTGTCGCCCAGGCTGGAGTGCAGTGCCATGTTCACGGCCACCACATCTTCGACCTGCTGGGCTTAGATGATCCGTCTGCCTCAGCCTTCCAAGTAGCTGGAATTTCAGGCACGCACCACCACACCAGGCTAATTTTTTGATTTATTGTAGAGGTGAGGTCTCACCAAATTTCCCAGGCCGGTCTGGAACCCGTGGGCTCAGACAATCCTCTCACCTCAACCTCCCAAAGTGCTGGGATTATAGGAGTGAGCCACCGCACCTGGTACTCTGTCTATGAAAGGTTATTTGTCTTCAGCATGGGCTTATTCATCTGGTAATTTCAAACTTTTCCTTCTCAAAACACATTGGACCAGACTCATCCATTAGGTAACTGTCTGATCCTAGCCAAGTTCTTTCACTTTTCTGTGGCTTTTTTTTTTTTTTTTAAGAGACGGGGTGTCCCTCTGTCACCCAGGCTGGAGAACAATGGCACAATCACAGCTCACCACAGCCTTGACACCTTCCTGGATTCAAGCAATCCTTCTGCCTCAGCCTTCCAAGGAGCTGAGATTACAGGCCCTCACCACCATTCCCAGCTAATTCTTTGTAGAAGTGAGATCTCGCAATGCTGCCCAGGCTGGTCTCGAACTCCTGGGCTCAAGCAATCCTCCCACCTCAGCCTCCCTAAATTCTGGGATTACAGACATGAGCCACTGCACATGGCCAACCAAGCAACCAACCACCTTCTAAGAGCTACTCTAAAGCAAATCTTGAGTCTTTTTTTTTTTGAGTTGGAGTCTCACTCTTACCCAGGCTGGAGTGCAGTGACATGCTCACAGCCACCACAGCCTTGATCTCCTGGGCTCAGGTGATCCTTCCGCCTCAGCCTTCCAAGTAGCTGGAACTACAGGCACACACCACCATGCCCAGCTAATTTTTTATTTATATATTGTAGAGACGAGGTCTTGCCATGTTGCCCAAGCAGCAGTGACTGTGATCACGCCACTGCACTCCAGCCTGGATGACAGAGTGAGACCCCAACTCAATCAACCAACCAACCAATAGTCCAAAGTCTCCTCTAAATGTCACCTAAGTCAAATATGAGTGAAGTTCATATGATTCATATGGAGGTAAAATTCTCATCTAAATAACACCTAAGGCAATCCTCTTGCCTCCGCCTCCCCAAAGTGCTAAGATTGCAGATGTGAGCCACCACGCCCGGCAGAGAGAATTCATCTCTACAAAAAATTTATTTATCTATCTATCTATTCATTTATTGATTTGAGTTGGAGTGTCACCCTGTCGCTCAGGCTGGAATGCAGTGACACGCTCGTGGTCACCACAACCTCAACCTACTGGATTCAGGCAATCCTTCCACCTCAGCCTTCCAAGTAGCTGGAACAACAGGCGCACGCTACCACGCCTGGCTAATTTTTTTGATTTATTGTAGAGACGACGTCTCACCAAGTTGCCCAGGCGGGTGTTGAACCCCTGGGCTCAGGCAATCCTCTCACCTTGGCCTCCCAAAGTACTGGGATTACAGGCTTGAGCCACCTCACCTGGCCTCCAAAAAATTTAAAAAGTGAGCCGTGCATGATTTGGGCCTGTAGTCCCAGCTACTCGGGATGCTCAGGCAGGAGGATCATCTGAGCCCAGGAGGTCAAAGCTGCAGTGAGCCATGATCATGCCACCGCATTCCAGCCTGGGCAACAGATTTGAGACCCTGACAAACAAACAAAAAAAGAAGTAAACAAAATTTAAAATAATAAAATCCACCAGGGGAAGAGAAGCATAAGAATAATCTAAGAAGGTTCCAGACACAAAGCTTTCATTGTCCTCATGGACATGGACGTCAGTGCTAGGACATTACCCTGCAAGCATTGACCGTGTAGCAATACACAAAGTATGACCAACTTGGGATGCTCATTCAAGCTTCAGGGTAGAGTTTGCAATGTGGCTTTATAATATAGACATGCTTGATTGATTGTCCACGCCATTGAACTCAGCCCCTAAGTCAGCTGATAAAGGGTGACTCAAAACCCCCATCTTGAATGAAATGTCTGGCCTTTCTGGCGTGGCCCACCACACCCTAAGACTACAGGGTGTGTCTGGTTCCACTCTGAGTCACCTTGTTAGCAAAATCATCAGGTGCGGTCCTACATACCCATCATAAATCATAAGAAGACATTTCTATCACTTGGGAAATTCAAAGACTTGGAAGTTACCTCCCAGGAGTCAGGTCAAAGGCTGGATTTCTCCTGGAGTGAGATCAAATTCCTTATTACACAAGACACTCCTCTGGCCTTTGGCCAAGGCTTTTTGTACAGTAAAATGATCAGAGGTCTAATCCTTGGAAAAGTCATTGTGTGGTGGATAGGAGGCTTTTAATTCAATTTCCCAATACACTTAACCATCAATATCAGTATTATAATCTTTTTTTTTTTTTTTTTTTGAGTTGGAGTCTCACTCTGTTGCCCAGACTGGAGTGCAGTGGCCGCTCCCGGCCACCGCAGCCTCAACCTGCTGGGCTCCGGCGATCCTTCCGCCTCAGCCTTCCAAGTAGCTGGAATACAGGCGTGCGCTACCACACCCGGCTAATTTTTTTTTTTTTGATTTATTGTAGAGATGAGGTCTCATCAAGTTACCCAGGCGGGTCTCGAACCCACAGGCTTAGGCAATCCACTCACCTCAGCATCCCAAGGCGTGGGATTACAGGCTGAGCCACCAAGCCCGGCTCAGTATTATAATCTTAACCAACAGGACTAGTACTGTACCATATTACAGTATGACAGATGGAACTTGAAAAGTAATATTCGACCCAGCACAGTGGCTCATGCCTGTAATCCCAACGCTTTGGGAGTTCAAGGTGGAGGATAACTTAAACCCGGGAGTTTGAGACCAGCCTAAGCAAGAAAGTTTGTTAAAGGTGGATTTTTTTTCCCCTTCGTTTTTGTAACTTTCCGTCCCCCCTTTAAGTCTTGCAACTTTCCATAACCTAAGTTATAAATTCCAGAGTGTTATCTGAAAACGTCAGTATGACCAGGAGACTTCGGCTTATGTCAGTGATCACATACCAGAAAATGTTAACATGATCAGATCTTGAGTTAGGCTAAAACGGCACGTGGGCTTCTTAATTTTGACTCAAGTGGTTGAAGAGCTATGAATTTTGGGTATAAACACCGGAATAAGTTTGTGTTGCTTTGAGCATGTGTTGGTAATGATGCCGACCCATCTCCCTGTAACCTGGTTGCAGAAATTAAACATTTCATTTTCTCCCAATCCATGTCTCTTGTCTTTAATTGACAGTGAAAGAAGCAGCCAAAATAGTATCTGGGAACAGTGAGACCTTGTGTCTACAAAAAAATTAAAAAATTAGCTGGGCATGGTGGCACACACCTGTAGTCCCAGCTATTCGGGAGGCTGAGGTGGAAGGATCACCTGAGCCCAGGAGATCGAGGCTGCAGTGAGCTGTGATTGCACCACTGCACCTAGCCTGGGTGACAGCGTGAGACTTCAATGGAAAGAAAGAAAAGGAAGGAAGGAAGGAAGAAACTGGTACTGGCCAGCCACAGTGGCTCCTGCCTGTAATCCCACCACTTTGGGAAGCTGAGGTGGGAGGATTGCTTGAGCCCAGGAGTTTGAGACCAGCCTGGGCAACATAGCGAGACTCTATCTCTAAAAAAAAAAAAAAATTGCTGCGTGTGGTGGTATGGGCCTGCAATCCCAGCTATACAGGAGGTTGAGGCAGAAGGATCACCTGATCTCAGGACGTTGAGGCAGCAGTGACTGTGACCATGCCACTGCATTCCAGCCTGGATGACAGAGTGAATCACCAACTCAATAAATAAATACGTAGTCCAAAGTCTCATCTAAATATCACCTAAGTCAGACATGGGTGAAGAGGCAAACGTTCCTTTTCAAGTGTGAACCTAGAAAGCAGACAAGTTATGTGCTTTCAAGTGCAATGGTGGGACAGGCACAGAATTGACCTTCCCACTCCAAAAGGGAGAAATAAGAATGACGGACGAGGTGAGGGTCCTAGTAGGCCCAACGCCCAGCAAGGCGAATTCCATCAGATCTTTTTTTTTTTTTTTTGAGTTGAGAGTCTCACTCCATCGTCCAGACTGGGGTGCAGTGGCCGCTCCCGGCCACCGCAGCCTCCACCTGCTGGGCTCCGGCGATCCTTCCGCCTCAGCCTTCCAAGTAGCTGGAACTACAGGCGCGTGCCACCACGCCCGGCTCATTTTTGATTTATCGTGGAGATGAGGTCTCGCCAAGTTGCCCAGGTGGGTCTTGAACCCACGGGCTCAGGCAATTCACTCACCTCGCCCTCCCAAGGCGTGGGATTACAGGCTGAGCCACCGAGCCCGGCTTCCATCAGATCTTAAGGCTTGTTGGCTCTGCGCCCTTCTTCCAGACCACCTGGGGCAGCAGCTCCACATCTGAGGCTCTGCTGGGCAGAGGTCCCTGTCCCCAAGGCTTAGGGGCCAGTGGCTCTGCACAGTGGTCTGACTCCTAAGGCTTCAGACGAGGGGACCGCCTGGCCTGTTGAGATCCAGGTCACAGCCCCACCCCTTGAACTGAGGAGGCAATTCTGATGACCTCTAAATCACCGTGGGGGTCATTTTCCCCTGTTCTTGCAGAATAATGCATGTTCACAAATAGCTATATGGGTTGATCCTGTAGGATTTAAGAAGTCTGGCGGCCTGTTTTCATTTCATTTCCGTTCTTCTGTCCCTTTTAGTCCCTGCTAGTAGTGTTCCTGCTGATATAATCCCATCTCTATTCCTGGTTTCTGCTGAAAATGCTGATTAAGTCTGTGAGTGGCACCCATGAATTCCTTATCCTCGCCTCCACCTCTCAAAGTGCTGGGATCACGGGTGAGCCACCATGCCCAGCCAGCATCTTTACATCAAATCAGATTAGAGAGCCAGTTCCCCAGAACCAATGCAGAAAACTCATGCTTCAAATTGTGTGGCTTAAGCCTATAATCCCAGCACTTTGGGAGGCCGAGGTGAGAGGATTGTCTGAGCCTACGGGTTCGAGACCAGCCTGGGCAACTTGGTGAGACCTCATCTCTACAATAAATCAAAAATTAGCTGGGCGTGGTGGCGCGCGCCTGTAGTTCCAGCTACTGGGAAGGCTGAGGCGGAAGGATTTCCGGAGCCCAGCAGGTCGAGGCTGCGGTGGCCAGGAGGTGCCACTGCACTCCAGTCTGGGCAACAGAGTGAGACTCCAACTCAAAAAAAAAATTCTGTTCTTCTAGAAGCACTCCCAGGTCCAAACTCGTAACCAAGCTTCCCCAGAGAAACAGAAAAGTGGAGAGAACAATGTGGCAGGGACCCCCATGCCCTAGTGTGGAGTAAGTGTGCTCCCACAAGGGTATGCACACCAGCCCCGTGTCCTCCCCTCCCCCGATGTTAGGCAACACATATTTCAACGACCTATTCCAATTCTCTACCAAACTATGACTCCGAAGATAGTGCTCTGCTCATCGCTGGACGTCGTGAGCTCTAAAGTGTGCTCCTTGGTCTGGAGAAATGACTCGTGGTTCAAATTAGTGCCATGTTTTCTGTTCTGGTCCCTTCGTAGTATTTTGGGCTCTTGCATCTACCACCAACTATACAAAACCTGGCCCAGAGTGCCTGTTCTTGTCAGAATCCCCTTGTCATCTCCAGAGGATACTGTCACCTCTCGACTTGCCAGCCGCATGCCATGCCATGCAGCTGGAGAATCCACCCTGCAGCCATCTGCAGCCTCCGTCTTGTTGGCAGACAGCACAGAGGTGATGGGCACTTTGTGGAGGAGGAACACGTCTGGATGCAGCCCACCTCTGCATGGCTCTCCAGTCATTCATTTCTTGGACCACGTGGACGTTGCAAGTGAATACGCCTGGACAGCCACTCGCCATCACCAAGCAACTTCCAATTCTGGAAGGAGGTTCTTCTGATGGGCATTGACCTGATCTACTTTTTTTTTTTTCAGTTGGCGTCTCACTCTGTCACCCAGGCTGCAGTGCAGTGGCATGCTCACAACCACCGCAGCCTTGACCTGCTGAGCTCAGGTGATCCTTCTGCTTCAGCCTTCCAAGTAGCTGGAACAACAGATGCACGCCACCACACCTGTCTAATGTTTTGATTTATTGTAGAGATGAGCTCTCGCCAGGTTGCCCAGGCTGGTCTCAAACCCCTGGACTCAAGCAATCCTCTAGCCTCAGTTCCCAAAGTGCTGGGATTTCAGGCGTGAGTCACCGGACCACATCTCTTCTAGTGATTTCTACAGCGCTGTGCTCATATGGTATCCCTGTATTTCATTCATTTATTCATTCATTCATGAGAGATAGAGTCTGGCTCCGTAGCCCAGGCTGGAACCCAGTGATGTGATCATAGCTCACTGCAGCCTCAAACTCCTGGGCTCAAGGGATCTTCCTGCCTCAGCCTCCTGAATACCTGGGATTACAGGTGCATGCACCACTGTACCCAGCTCATTATTTATTTTTCATAGAGATGGGATCTTACTAACTAGCTCAGGCTGGTCTCAAACCCCTAGCCTCAAGCCAGATCCTTCACCCTGGGCCTCCCAAAGTGCTGGGATTACAGATGTGAGTCATTGTGCCCGGCCCATGGCATCCCTTGTATAGACCAGTTTTTCATTGTCCTCTCCTATTTGACAGTAAAAACCCAAACACAGGGATACATAGCATGCAGTTCAGCTAACCGAGCTGATTGGTTTCTACCTTCTTCAGTCCAAGAGGCAATCTTCCAAACAGAATGCTGTCCACTCACTTTGGAACTGTCACCATTACACCAAGACATTCTTTTTTGGTCAATCACCTGTTTCTAGCCAGGCACAGCAACTCACGCCTGTAATCCCTTTGGGAGGTGGAGGTGAGAGGATTACCTGAGACCGGGGACTCGACATCAGCGTGGGCAATTGGCAAGACCTTGTCTCTACAATAAATAAAAAAATTAAGCCGGGCTCGGTGGCTCAGCCTGTAATCCCGCGCCTTTGGGAGGCTGAGGTGAGCAGATTGCCTGAGCCCGCGGGTTCGAGACCCGCCTGGATTTATTGTAGAGACCTCATCTCTATAATAAATTAAAAAATCAGCCGGGCATGGTAGTGCATACCTGTAGTTCCGGCTACTCGGAAGGCTGAGGCGGAAGGATCGCCGGAGCCCAGCAGGTCGAGGCTGCGGTGGCCGGGAGCGGCCACTGCACTCCAGTCTGGGCGACCGAGTGAGACTCCAACTCAAAAAAAAAAAAAAAAAAAAAAAATTAGCTGAGTGTGGTGGTGCTCACCTGTAGTTCCAGCTACTTGGAAGGGTGAGGCAGAAGGATCGCGTGAACCCAGCAGGTTGAGGCTGCAATAGCCATGAGCGTACCACTGCACTCTAGCCTGGGCGACAGAGTGAGATTCCGACTCAAACCCCAAAACTTTTGTTTATGTGGTGAGGAATGGGAAATTAAAATAAAGAGAAAAGATTCTTTTGTTTTGATGCTATCAATGTTCACTCTATTTCTTTCATTTTTCTTTTTTTTTTTTTGAGTCTGAGTCTCACTCTGTCGCCCAGGCTGGAGTGCAGTGGCACACTCATGGCCACCACAGCCTCGACCTGCTGGGCTCAGGCGATCCTTCCGTCTCAGTCTCTCAAGTAGCTGGGACTATAGGCCCGTGCCACTATGCCCAGCTAACTTTTTTTTATTTTTTGTAGAGAAGAGGTCTCGCTATGTTGCCTAGGCAGTTGTCAAACTTCCAGGTTCAAACAGTCCTCTCACCTTGGCCTCCCAAAGAGCTGGCATTACAGACATGAGCCACCATGACTGGCCTTATTTCTTTCATGTTTAATCAATCATTTACAGATTTCCACCCTGCTGGGATGAGTCCCTAGAATTTCCCTTTTCTTTTCCCCTTTTATTCTCATTCTTTTAGGAATCATTCCAATCTTCTTGGCTATCCTTTGTTTTGGCATAACTCTTCTCTTTGAAAGTGGCTTTGAGGTTAGTGGCTGCAGCTCAGACTAGCCAGAATCCAAGCTTGGTCCAGCGTCAGAATCTGCTCTTACACTCTCTCCCTTACTTTCATTTTTGCTATTATAGGTAGCACAAGAAATTATAGCTTCTGCTTGTTGTTACTTTGCATTTCCTGATGTATTTAGCGACTTGGGTTCATCATTTCTAAATTCTGTTGATAGTTTTTACCCCTACAGGTGTGGTGGCACATACTTGTAGTCCTAGCTATTTAGGAGGCCAAGGCGGGAGACTCGCTTGAGCCCAGGAGTTCAAGACCAGCCTGGGCAACATAGTGAGACCCCATCTCAAAATAAAAAAGGTGAAAACTTTGCTTCCAGTAACTGATCACAACAGAGCTGCCATTCCACACCATGGGTGACCCCATGGCTATCCAGGAATCAAACCCTTACCCACTCATCCTTTCTTTTGCAAGTCACGTGGTTTTTTTTTGGGTTTTTTCTTTTTGAGTTGGAGTCTCACTCTGTCGCCCAGACTGGAGTGCAGTGGCCACTCCCGGCCACCGCAGCCTCGACCTGCTGGGCTCCAGCGATCCTTCTGCCTCAGCCTTCCGAGTAGCCGGAATTACAGGCATGCCCTACCACGCCCGGCTGATTTTTTGATTTATTGTAGAGATGAGGTCTCCCTGCCCAGGTGAGTCTCGAACCCGCGGGCTCAGGCAATCCACTCACCTCAGCCTCTTTTTTTTTTTGAGTTGGAGTCTCACTCTGTCGCCCAGACTGGAGTGCAGTGGCCGCTCCCGGCCACTGCAGCCTCGACCTGCTGGGCTCCAGCGATCCTTCCGCCTCAGCCTTCCAAGCAGCTGGAACTACAGGTGTGCGCTACCGTGCCCGGCTAATTTTTGATTTATTGTAGAGACGAGGTCTCGCCAAGTTGCCCGGGCGGGTCTTGAACCCGTGGGCTCAGGCAATCCACTCACCTCAGCCTCCCAAAGGCGCGGGATTACAGGCTGAGCCACCGAGCCCAGCTCGCAAGCCACGTTTTTAAGGAGTCAGTATTGTTCTAATGGATGCTACTTATCCTGACACTACCTTAAGTTAGCCCAACCTCAAGGTCTGAGAGTCTAATCTTCCAGACTGCTAAGTCTGCCCAACCCTCTGACATCACCAGCAAAGAGGCAGGGTCCAACCACGAGGTTAGAGGGCACAGTTTCAGGTCTGCCCTCACTTCTGACCCAAATGCAAGTCCAAGGGGTTTCCAAAATGACTTTCAGTTTCAAGAATTCACTAAAAGGAATCACAAAACTCTTTGAAAGCTGTTATAGGCACAGCTCGGTTTATTTCAGGGAGCAGATACAGGTCAAAAGTCGTCAAAGAAAGAGTCACACAGAGCAGTGTCTGAGCGGTCCCAGCTGTGAAACTTCCATTATCCTCGGAACGCATTACCTCCCTGCTATCAGTATGTGCCAACACGTATCAGGTGCTGTCAACCAGGGAAGCTCATCTGAGTTTCAAAATCCATAGTTTTTACTGGGGCCTCATTACAAAATGTACCTGGGCCAGGCACAGTGACTCGCCTATAATCCCAGCACTTTGGGAGGCCAAGGTGAGAGGATTGCCTGAGTCCCCGGGTTCGAGCCCAGCCTGGGCAACTTGGCGAGACCTCATCTCTACCATAAATCAAAAAATTAGCCAGGCGTGGTGGCGCGTGCCTGCAGTTCCAGCTACTTGGAAGGCTGAGGCGGAAGGATCACCAGAGCCCAGCAGGTCGAGGCTGCAGTGGCTGTGAGCATGCCACTACACTCCAACCTCGGTAACAAAGTGAGACTTCAACTCAAAAAAAAAAAAGCGTACCCTATGTAATAGACATCACTTGGCCTAAGGGACCCATAACTATCACAAACTCTCAGGTGTGGGCTTAGGGGCCCAGCATGGATAACAGACACTTGTTATCACTCAAGAAATTCTAAGGGTTTAGAGGTGACCTCCCAGGAACCAGGGAAAAGGCCAGACTTCTGTTTGGGTAAGGCCAAATTCTTTATTCTTTCATCTGCTTATACCTCACAAAGGCAGTTATAATGCAAAATACAAATAGCAACTTTGAGCATGTAGTTGATGTTAGATGCTGTGCACATATTTTGTCTAATTCTCCCAGTGCTGCAAAGTTGGTGTTATATTTGGTTTCATTTTACAAATAAGACATGTAAAGCTTAGAAAGTTGCCCAAGGTTTTTGGACCTAGAAAGTAACATATTTGACCATATTGACGAGTGTACCCTTTGGACTGTTAAATCTATGCTGTCAACTTCATTCATTTATTCATTCATACATTCTACAAACATTGACTCTGGCCTAATTTGTACCTAGGACCATTCTAGATGCTGGAGATGCAGCAAAGAATAAAGCACGCATGAATCCCGGTTACCTGCATTGATACTCTAATGCAAAAGACAGACAATAAGCAAATATATATGTGAAACGACAGTGTTTTGAATGGTGATGGTGTCATGGAAAATAATCGAGCAACATGCACACCTTGTTTGCAACTTTATTCAAATATATCAACCATAACAGGACATCTTGGAGACAACTGGGATATTTGCATGTTGATTAACATTATATACTATTAATTTTATTAGATTTGATGATGGCATGGTGCCTGCATTTCAGGAAAAAAAAAGCTACTTGTTGGCTGGGGTACAGTGGCTCATGTCTGTAACCCCAGAGCTTTGGGAGGCTGAGGGGGCCAGCCTGGGCAACATAGGGAGACCTCATCTTCACGAAAATAAAAAAATTAGCCAGGCATGGTGGTGCCCCTGTTGTCCCAGTTACTCAAGAGGCTGAGGCAGAAGGATCGCCTGAACCCAAGAGGTCAAGGCTGCAGTAAGCCATAATCGTTCCACTGTACTGCAGCTTGGGCTAGAAAGTAACAGTCCTGAGTCGAGGTCATACCACCTGAACGTGCCCAATCTCGTCTGATCTCAGAAGTTAAGCAAGGTCGGGCCTGGCTGGTGCTTGAATGGGAGAGAGTGAGACTCTGACTCAAAACACATCAAAAAAAAAGGTGGTTATTAAAGATGCAAGCGGAGCCGGGCTCGGTGGCTCAGCCTGTAATCCCGCGCCTTTGGGAGGCTGAGGTGAGTGGATTGCCTGAGCCCGCGGGTTCGAGACCCGCCTGGGCAACTTGGCGAGACCTCATCTCCACAATAAATCAAAAAAAATCAGCTGGGCGTGGTAGCGCATGCCTGTAATTCCAGCTACGTGGAAGGCTGAGCGGAAGGATCGCCGGAGCCCAGCGGGTCGAGGCTGCCGTGGCCGGGAGTGGCCACTGCACTCCAGTCTGGGCGACAGAGTGAGATTCCAACTCAAAAATAATAATAATAAATAATAATAATAGGATTGCAAAAATGCTGCTAATCATTGACACTGGATAGCAGATCTATTAGGAAGGAACTTAGGCTATTCTAATTTTAAGTATATTTAAAAATCCAGGCCGGGAGCCGTGGCTCTCGCCTACAGACCCAGCACTTTGGGAGGCTGAGGTGAGAGGACTGCCTGGGCCCACGGGTTCGAGACTAGCCCGGGCAACTTGGCGAGACCTCATCTCTACGACAAATCAAAAAATTAGCTGGGCGTGGTGATGGGTGACTGTAACTCCAGCTACTTGGAAGGCTGAGGCGGAAGGACCGCCTGAGCCCAGCTGGTTGAGGCTGCAGTGGCCGTGAGCATGCCGCTGCACTCCAACAGAGCGAAACTCCAACTCAAAAAAATAGATAAATAAATAAAAACCAAAATGTCCGTAGTACAGAGTTTTTTGGTTTGTTTTTTTAAGAAAAGGATAGATCAGGTGGCAGATAGGATGTGCAAGGGTTGTTGTGAGATCAAATAGGTAGATCAGGGAAGGCCTCACTTAGAAGGTAACAACAGGGCAACGACTTGAAGGGAATAAGAGAGAGAAGTCTACATGGATCTCTGGAGAAAGAACGTTCCAGGCAGAAGCAGGAGCCCTAGCAATAAGAAGTCCAGGGACTGGAAAGAGATGACCAGTGGGTAAAATAACAGAGAGTGATAACAAAAAGTTAACAAAGAGAAGAGGCAGAAAGAAAATACATCCAGGGCCACACCCAAGAAGAACTCATGCCCAAAATGTAAAAGAATATCTACAAACCAACCAGAAAAATGCAGGCAAAGCAACTGAAAATGGGTGAAAGGTTTGAACAGGCACTTCCCAGAAAAGGAAGTGATCAATAAGTATATTCCAAGGTGCTCTGCTTCATCACCAGGCATCAGAGAAACACAAACACAAACAAACCACAATGCTGCACCACTGCATGCCCACCGAAAGATTACAGCGTAAAAGGTAGGCAACACAGGCATTGAGAAACAGACCTCCTAGAACCTTGACACTGAGACCCGCTGGGATTGCAACACAGAGACTTCCTGGGACCGCAATCTGGAAGAGTGACTGGTATTCTGCCAGCTTTGGAAACAGGAGGGCAGGCAAGAGTGACAGAGATACCCATCTTATTCCTGGCATACTCAGTAGCTGGCGATGGACACTCTGCAACAGAGTGAAAAAGGTTTTAAAGGGGGGGGGGCGCAGGGAACAGAGCTCACACACTGCTGGTGGGTGTGTAAATTGGTACAAACTGCAGTGGCCACTAGCACTAAGAATATGCATACCTTAAAGCCAGTAATTCCATTTATCTATCCAATAGAAAGCCATGTATATGCTCACCTAAGGACCTGGACAAGAATATTTCTAGCAGCACTATTATTCTTAACAGCCAAAAACTGAGAACTACCCAACTCCCCAGTAATAGTCAAATGGATAAACAAATTGTGTTAGTCACACAATGGGTATTTAGAATGATAAAAAAAATACAAATCTTACAAACAAACAAACAAAAATAACAATCCAGCCAAGGAAGCGGATACAAAGGATTCAATACCATGTGGTTCTATTTACGTAAAGTTCAAAACCAAGCAAAACTGATCTATGCCATCAGAATACAGAAGCGTGGTTGTCACTGCAGAGAAAGTGACTGGAAAAGGGGGCTGGGGGACCTTGGGGGGCTGTTGTGTCCTGTTTCTTAAATAGATGAGCTCAATTTGTAAGCAGTCACCAAGCTGCACACTGACGATTTCCGCACTTTTCTAGATTTAGGTTATACTTCGATAAAGTGTTTTTTAAAAATCACCTAGGGGCATCTTGGTTCCCTCCTCTGAGGTGCCAGTGACATGTCCAGTACGTGGAAGCCCCTAACCCATGCTGAGCACAGAGCACAGTGGACTGCTGGCTTAGAAAAGATAGAGAATCTGTTTCCTGCAGCCTCTACATTTAAAGATACTGAAAGTGACCTAGTGGGTTTCTCTGGCTCCAAAGAAATAGGGCAAAACTAAGTAAAAAACAGTGAAAGTTATCTCGCCCTCAGTGTCCTAAATGTTAATAATGTGCCTTATTGTATTTTATGCAACAGAACATTTTTCTATCGTGTTATAATGCCAGTTAACTTGTGGCATCATCTTGAAAGCAATCATTTAGAGTTTAAAAGAAAATTAAATATTTTAAGTGTAGATATCATGGGCTCTTTGAAAACCAAAAATTATCACACCCTTTCAAACTAGAACAGGCCACTGTAGGATCTACAGACTTTGATTTCTAGTAAGGTAAATATTGATAGCTATATCCCGCATAGACAAAAGTTCTTTGGGGTCTTCAATACTTATTTTTTTAAGAGTAAAGATTTCTTGAGACCATAAAGTGAGAAAACCACTGTGGATTCTCCCCGGACTTGTTAGGAGGGTCATTTCTTCCTGTGACCTCCTGAGAAGCCACGCGTTGGGATTGCAAGCACTTACTGAAGTCTCTGGCAGGGTTGAGGTTACTCGCCCTTCCAGAAGCCTGCCCTTCCCACCTTGGATGGCGACTCTGAGAATTCTCAGAGGAGCAACACAGATCCCGAGGAAGATCAGAAGACAGGGCAGAGATCAGCAGCACAGACAATGACCCGCCAGGCGGGGGGAACCCCGCCAGGCGGGGGGAACCCCGCCCGGTCCCCTCCGTGAACAGCGTCTTCTCCACCAGCACCAATCACTGCAAGAACTCCCCTCTTTGGGAGAGGCTGGGCCCCCACCCAGAAGGGCAGCGACAGCCGTGCGGGGCCTGGGGTCTCCAGGGCTCTGGCTTCTCACCCCAGCCCCAGCCCCCGACCGCCCACCCCGCGCCGGGAGTCAAAATCGGTCTCCCTGCAGCACCCCGCACCCGGGCCTCTGGGTCTGCACGCCCCTCCCCCGACCCCCGAGGGCAGCCGCGAGACGCCACCGCCCAGCACGGCACCCCGGGCGTCCCTGCGGCCTCCCCTCTTCCCACCACCGCGGCAGCAGTGGGGGGACCCCAGATGGAACCGGTTTCCGACCGAGGCTCGTCCAGGGATCTCTCCCAAGGGCGTGACCCAGCCCCCAGCCCCCCCCCCCCGCCAAGGGCCTCGTCCAGCAGGGGGCGATGAGGACCTTCTTCGGCAAGTGCAGGTTCGAGTTCACGGGAGGAAGTCTCTGCTTCGGGGCTGCCGGAAGTCCCTGCGGGCACCTGAGCGCCAGGGCGGAGCGGGGCACCCGGACCTCCGTGGGGGCCGCCTTGGCCGGGGGTCGAAGACACGAAGGGAGTCCCCGGAGGCCACGCCGCGCTCGCGGGCTGCGAAGCGGAGGCTGAAGGTCGCGGCGCGGACCCCTGGGGCGTCCGGGACCCGGAGCCGCGGGCGACAGACCCCAGGCGGCCTCTCCACGGGTCCCCGGGCGCGGATCCCGGGCGTCGCCGGCCTGGTCCCCGCCGCCTGGGGGCGCGGCCGCGCGCGGCCCTCGCGGGCTGTGAAACAGACAGACGCACGGAGGACCACGTGGCTCGGGGCGGCCTCCGCCGGCCGCGGCTCCTCCCCCGCGTGGCGCGCCCTGGGGGGCCCTTCGGCCGACTCCAGCCGGGCGCCGCGCGACGCGTCCCGCCCCAGCCCTCCCGTCCTCCCCGCCCTCCCGGCCTCACCGCGCCCTCCCCCGTGGGCTGGGGGCAGGCCGGACGGAGGGGCTCCCGGTCCCCTAGCCTCCCGCCCCCGGGGGAGGGCGTGGTGGCGGGCCCTCGGAAGGCGGTGGCCCGGGAGGAAGCGGCTGGGCTCCTGAGGGGAGGGCCCCCCCCCCTGCCCCGGCACTCAGTTTCTCCCAGGGATCAAATACGTAATGAAGAGATTTTTTTTTTTTTTTTGCAAGGGGGTTACCATGTATGATCTGAAGGCGTCTGTAGGGACTCCTGGGAGAATGGGGAGGCTCTGGAGGGGTTGCACAGAGAATTGACATGATCCGATGTTTGGTTTGGTTTGGTTTGGTTTGGTTTGGGGGTTTTTTGAGTCGGCCTCTCACTCTGCCACCCAGGCCGGAGTACAGTGGCAGGCTCGTGGCCGCCACAGTCTCCTGGGTTCAGGTGATCCTTCCGCCTCAGCCTTCCAAGTAGCTGGAGCTACAGGCATACGCCACCACGCCCAGCTAATTTTTTGATTTATTGTAGAGACGAGGTCTCACCAAGTTGCCCGGGCTGGTCTGGAGCCCCTGAGCTCAGGCAATCCTCTCACCTCCACCTCCCAAAGTGATGGGATTACAGGCGTGAGCCACCATGCCTGGCATGTATAACATTTAAAAAGATAATTTTATGACATATTTCCCACTAATCATCAAAAACGAACATGGACAATTCTCTCCACTCCCTCTAACAACTCCGCTAAAATTTAAAGGGAATAATTAAAAAGATCAAACCAGCCAGGCACAGTGGCTCACGCCTGTAATCCCAGCACTTTGGGAGGCAGAGGTGAGAGGATTGCCTGAGCTCAGGGGTTCGAGAACAGACTGAGCAACATGACAAGACCTCATCTCTACAATAAATCAAAAAATTAGCCAGGTGTGGTGGCGCACACCTGTAGTTCCAGCTACTTGGAAGGCTCACACTTCTAGTCGCAGCACTTTGGGAGGCTGAGGTGGATGGATTGCTTGAGATCAAGATTAGCCTGGACAACATAGCAAGACCTTGTCTCTAAAAAACATTAAAAAGCCGGGCATGGTGGCACACACCTGTAGTCCCAACTACTAGGGAAGCTGAGGCAAGAGGATTGCTTGAGGCCAGGAGTTCAAGACCAGTCTAGACAACATAGCGAGACCTCTTCTCTTCAAAAAAAATTTTTTTAATTAGCTGGCTTGACTGGGCACAGTAGCTCACGCCTAGAATCCCAGCACTTTGGGAGGTTGAGGTGAGAAGATTGCCTGGGCTCACGGGATTGAGACCAGCCTGGGCAACTTGGCGAGACCTCATCTCTACAATAAATCATAAACTTAGCAGGGCATGGTGGCACACACCTGTAGTTCCAGCTACTTGGAAGGCTGAGGCAGAAGTATCACCTGAGCCCAGCAGGTTGAGTCTATGGTGGCCATGAGCGTGCCACTGCACTCCAGCCTGGGTGAAGACGCCAACTCAAAGAAAAAAAAAATATCAAACTACTCCCTCCAGAAGTAGCAGGGAGACAATAATGATACAACTGTGGGTGCAGGAATGCAGATGTGTGACCGTAACTTTTAGCAAACGTGGGAAAGCCAAGTCCTACGCCAGCAGTGGCAGAAGTAGACGGGCTTGTTCCCGCTGCTTACCCCCCCAGGGGTGGCGGGTGCTCGGTGGGGGAGCAGGTGGGGTGGGAAGTAGGGAGACTCACTGCATGTCTGAATGCACCATGGTGAGAAGCCCGTGAGAAGCACATGTCTTCTCCCCACTGCACAAGCCTGGAGGCTTAACCTCTGGAGATGTGGATTCAGCGAAGCTCTGAACATTAGCGCCAGAGTCGCCCCTGCAGACAGTAAGGCTGAAAACAAGGGAACAAGGGAGTCTATGGCCAAACTGAGCCCCTCCGCCCTCTTATCCACTAGGCCCCAGAATCTTGGTAGCTCATTGATGGTGTAGCTCTCAGGCTGCCTTTACTTTCTTCTGTTTATAGGTAGTGAATTCTTTACAATGAGTTATACTCGGGTGTGTAAATAAAATTAAGAAGATACATTATTTCCAATGTAGATACACCTGGGGCCAAACAGGGTGTTGATTTGCTCCAACAGTGAAAATGACATCGGGAAGCAACAACTGAATTGGAGTCACTACCTGGTTGGGTTGATAATAATCCACTGTCCTTCGCAGAGATCCAGCTGCTCTTTGCACAATCCTAACTGAGCAATCTATGCTTTAAAGAAGCGAAGAAATTGGGGTTAACATCACACACCTCATACGTGTCTGTCCAGAGTCTGAAACTGTCTAGCCCCAAAGCCTAAGCCCATGTCCCCACACCATAAGACCTTCCTGGCTCTGCAGTCTTAAGTTGCCACCCACAGATCCGGACCTCCACACATTCACTGATAGAAATTAGTCATGGCTGGGATCGGTGGCTCAGCCTGTAATCCCAGCACTTTGGGAGGCCAAGGCGAGTGGACTGCCTGCGCCCACGGGTTCAAGACCAGACCAAGCAAATTGGCGAGACCTTGTCTCTGCAATAAATTTTTTTTAAAAATTAGCCGGGCGTGGTAGCGCACGCCTGTAGTTCTAGCTACTTGGAAGGCTGAGGTGGAAGGATCGCGGGAGCCCAGCAGGTCAACGCTAGGGTGGCCATGAGCGTGCCACTGCACCCCAGTCTGGGTGGCAGAGTGAGACTCCAACTCACAAAAAAGAAAGAAAGAAAAAATAGAAACTAGTCCTGGCTGGAAGGGGTGGGAGGCCGAGGCGGGAGAATCTCTTGAGCCCAGTTGTTCAAGACTCATCTAGGCAACATAGCATGACCGTATCTCCCCCCAAAAATCAGAAGATTAGCCAGGCGTGGTGGACGTGCCTGTAGTCTCAGCTACTCAAGAGGCTGAGGCGGAAGGATCACCTGATCCCAGGAGGTCGAGGCTGCGGTGAGCCATGGTTGTGCCACTGCACTCCAGCCTGAGCAACAGAGTGGGACTCTGTCTTAAAGGGAAAAAAAAAAAAAAGGGCCACTGCCTTACTAGACTCTGGTGTGGCCGTGTGCTCTTTGAGCTATGGCAGTGGCCATGTTTCCTGGCTTTGGCCCCCTTCCCTACTCTGGGGAGGTGAATCAATCTCTGTCTTTCTGTCTCTCTCTCTAAGTAACTTTCTAAATAAATTATATATGTATATTTTTGTTGTTGTTGTTGAGTTGGAGTCTCACTCTGTGGCCCAGACCGGAGTGCAGTGGCCGCTCCCCGCCACCGCAGCCTCGACCTGCTGGGCTCCGGCGATCCTTCCGCCTCAGCCTTCCAAGGAGCTGGAACTACAGGCACATGCCACCACGCCCGGCTCATTTTGCTTTATTGTAGAGATGAGGTCTCGCTGCCCAGGCGGGTCTCGAACCCGCGGGCTCAGGCCATCCACTCACCTCGGCCTCCCAAGGCGCGGGACTACAGGCTGAGCCACCGAGCCCGGCCCTCCTGGCGTATTTCATGGCGTCCTGAGGGCAGGTCACACCGTGGTCGTTTCTAGACGACCGTTTGGTGTCGCATCCAAATCCTCAACGGCCTGGGAGGGCGCGCGTGGGGGGGCGGGGGCTGCGGAGCGGCCGAGCGCCATCGCCCCCCCCCCTCCTCGCGCCCCCACCCGCTCCCCGCGCCCCGCCTCCCCGCCTGGAGGTGTTCCCTCCTCCTGGGGACACCGAGTTTGGCCGATCTGCGGAGGTGTTGAAGCCGCGGGAGAGAGTTGTTTTGTTTTTTTTTTTTTGAGTCGGATCGCACTCTGTCGCCCAGGCTGGAGTGCAGTGGCACGGTCACAGCTCACCGCAGCCTCCACCTTCTGGACTTCCGCGATCCTTCCGCCTCAGCCTCCCGAGTAGCTGGGACCAGAGGTGTGCGCCACCACGCCCGGCTAATTTTATGATTTTTTTTTGCAGAGAAGAGGTCTCACTTTGTCTCCCAAGCTGCTCTTGGACTCCTGAGCTCAAGCGATTCTCTGACCTCGGTCTCCCAGAGTGCCGGAATTACAGGCATAAGCCACCGCACCCCGCCCAAAGAGACTTTAGCACAAAACGAAAAATTCATTTGCAAATTGTCCCCCAAAAAGATGTTAGATTTGTGGCCAAACTGCCAAACATGAAGCGTTTACAGGAAGAAGCAGCGGTTCTTTTTCCTGTAAAAGAACCGTTTTTACGGTTCGATTAGACATTTCACCTGCAACCCCTGGCTGCTGCTCTGTGGGTCACAGCAGGTCAAAAACCAAGCCGGGTGCGGTGGCTCACGCCTGTAATCCCAGCACTCTGGGAGGTCGAAGAGAGAAGATTGCCTGAGTCCACAGGTTCGAGACCAGCCCGGGCAACTTGGCAAGACCTAGTCTCTACAGTAAATAAAAAATTAGCTGGGCGTGGTGGCTCATGCCTGTGGTTCCAGCTCCTTGGAAGACTGAGGTGGAAGGATCACCTGAGCCCAGCAGGTCCAGGCTGCCGTGGCCGTGAGCGTGCCACTGCCCTCCAGCCTAGGTGAAACAGTGAGTCTCTGACCCCCAAAAAACAAAAAAGCAGGACTGTTCCTCTCCTTCAGATGGAGCTGAAGAGACTTCAGAGGCTGGGTGGGCCGTGGCCAGGCCAGCGGCTTCCAGCAGCAAAACCAGTGCGAGGAAAATCATCAGGGATAAAGAGAGCATTCCACGTTTGACAAAGGGGTTGATTCTCCAAAAACACACGGAAGTCTTTAGTGAGCATTAAACAACAGAGCCACCAAATATGTGAGGCAACAATGGATAGAACTGCCAGCAGAGGGGAGAGGAGACGCAACACAGACTACTATTATCAGAAATAAGAGTTTATCATGACAGTGCCCACAGACATTAAGAACATAATAGAAAAACATTATGAACACTTCTGTGCCCACACATTTGATAACTTAGACCCATGGACTAACCCCTTGGCAGCCACAATCTACTAGCACTCATCCAAAGAGAAATAAGCAATCTTAATGGACCTGGATCCAGTTGAATCAAAAACCTTTAAAAAGAAAGCATCGGGCCCGGATGGCTTTACTGGTGAATTCTAACAAATATGTGAAGAAGAAATAACACTGCTTCTCTACAATCTCTTCCAGAAAACAGAGGAAATACTTCTTTCTTCTTCTTCTTTTTCTTCTTCTTTTTATTTTTTGAATTGGAGTTTCACTCTGTCACCCAGGCTGGACTGCAGTGGCACGCTCACGGGCACCGCAGCCTCGACCCATTGGACTCAGGCGATCCTTCCAATTTTTTTTTTTTTTTTTTTTTTTAGTTGGAGTCTCACTCTGTCGCCCAGACTGGAGTGCAGTGGCCGCTCCCGGCCACCGCAGCCTCGACCTGCTGGGCTCCGGCGATCCTTCCGCCTCACCTTCCGAGTAGCCGGAATTACAGGCGTGCGTTACCACGCCCGGCTGATTTTTTTATTTATTGTAGAGATGAGGTCTCGCCAAGTTGCCCAGGCGGGTCTCGAACCCGTGGGCTCAGGCAATCCACTCACCTCAGCCTCCCAAAGGCGCGGGATTACAGGCTGAGCCACCGAGCCCGGCTACAATTTTTTTCTTTTTAAGAGATGAGGTTTTGCTTTGTTGCCTAGGCTGGCCTCATTCCTGGGCTCAAGTAATCCTCCTGCCTTGGCCTCACCAAGTGCTGGATTTCAGGTGTGAGCCACTGGGCCTGGCCAAAATATGTGAACATTTATGTACTTATTTGCTTAGTGGCAGTCTGAAAACCCAGGTGGACAAGACCATATCTGGTCTTGCTCTCAGTAAATAGCTGCCAAAAAGTATAGACCTTGTCAAGTACAACTCAATCTATCTGGGAAAAAAATTTAAAATGGACTGAGAAAAGGAATATACAGGAGGAAAAGACACCTTAATGAGTTCCCTTTTGGACATGGTGAGTTTGAAATGACTAAGCAAAAATCCAAGTGGAGATAACCAGGACCAGGCACGTTGACTCTTGCCTGTAACCCCAGCATTTTGGGAGTCCGAGGCAGGAGGATTGCCTGAGGCCAGAAATTCGAGACCAGCCTAGGCAAACATAGCGAGACCTTGTCTCTACCAAAAAATTCTAAACATAAGCTGCACGTAGTGACGCACACCCGTAGTCCCGATTACTTGGGAGGTTGAGGTGGAAGGATTGCCTGAGCCCTGGAGGTCGAGGCTGCTGGTGAGCCATGATGACGCCCTGGCATTCCAGCCTGGGCAACAGAGTGAGACTCTGACTCCAAAAGACATAAATAAATAAAACCAGGAGGCAGCTGGAAATGAGTCTGAAACTCAGGGGAGTGATTAGGTTTAGAGATAAAAGAAAATTGAGTTAACCCGCACTTAATAAAAGGAGGAAAGGAAGAATCTCATCAGACGTGGACCCCAATGAAGTCCAGCATTTAATGGGATTTACTTCCTTCTGCTTCTAAGTCAATTACTTCTCACCTTCTCCAAGTACACTGTCACGGTCCCCTGGGCTGCTCACAGAACTGGCATATGACACGGCCCCAGGGGACACATTTCTATGTTGTGCTGCAGGGAGGGCCTGCCTCTGCCTTCGTGACCTTTCCAAGGTGACATCATGTGCCTATAATAGCTTTCTCCTCACTGGCCAACTCAGCTCTCCTGGTTGTTTAAACAGCCTGTGAATTCACAGAAATCCTCATCCATGAAGTCCTCCTGCCTTGGGCAACAGAATAGCAACTCACGGGAGCATCCTGACCTGGGACAGCAAATTACCATTCAGTCTGATCAAAATGTGGAAATCTTCCTCTTTCCCTGTTCTTTTTTTTTTTTTTTTAAGTTGGAGTCTCACTCAGTTGCCCAGGCTGGAGTGCAGTGGCACGCTCATGACCACTGCAGCCTCAGCCTGCAGGGCTCCGGTGATCCTTCCGCCTCAGCCTTCCAAGTAGCTGGAACTACAGGCATGTGCCACCACACCCAGCTGATTTTCTGATTGATTGTAGCGATGAGGTCTCACCAAGGTGCCCAGGCTGGTCTCAAACCCGTAGGCTCAGGCAATCCTCTAACCTAGGCCTCCCGAAGTTCTGGGGTTATAGGTGTGAGCCAGCGCCACCAGCCCTCTGTTCTTTTTGTAATCATCTCTGCTTAGTGTTTACCCTTAAGGTCAAATTAGGTCTGTCTTGAGGCAAACACCTTTTTGTCCCTTGCTATTTGGTTGATTGTGTCTGTCCTGTTGTTGGCGTTTGGCCGCAGCAGCCATCTGTGTGTCCTGACCCGATATCTCCCCTGAAGACATCACACACTGTGCCAGGAAGAGCGACAGGACAGCCTGGATTTCCAGCCCAGTTCTGCTGACAGTATTCATCAGGTGACATGTAGGACTATGCATTTGGCTCAGAAAATGTTGTTTAGGCAGGAACATTTGGCAGATTGCCTGGTATTTACAATTAGGCACTTAATACAGGCTTGTTAGAAATAACAACAACAAGCGGGGTGCAGTGGCCCATGTCTGTAATCCCAGCACTTTGGGAGGTGAAGGCGAGAGGATTGCCTGAGCCCAGAGGTTTGAGACCAGCCTGGGCAACTTGGCGAGATCTCGACTCTACAATAAATTTAAAAATTAGCCGGGCGTGGTGGTGCGTGCCTGTGGTTCCAGCTACTTGGAAGTCTTAGGTGGAAGGATCGCCTGAGCTCAGCAGTTCGAGGCTGTGGTGGCCGTGAGCATGCAACTGCACTCCAGCATGGGTGACAGAATAAGACTTTGACTCAAACACACACACACGCGCGCGCCACACACACACACACACACACACACACACACACACCCCAAAAAGGAAACTTGAACTTCTAAAGTCTTAGCTTGATCTAAAGCCCTCAGGGCTTCTTTAGATGGGATCATGTCTAAAGTCAACACTGCAAATATATGTGTAGTCTATGTGCCCATAGCATAACTTTCCAGTGATGGATCGGTCAACTGGGAATACAGGTATCTGTAAACAGAGGAGCCTGATTGGCCGCGGCTTTTCCCCTATAAGCACAGAGACAGGCAGGCCGCAACCAGCACAGGGGCTGCCCAAAGTTGCCATCCAGGAGCGACCTCAGCTCCTCCTGCCTGTCCTCGCTGGCCCCCCGGTCACACTGGCTTCTGTCCTCATGCTTGACATCTCATGGGCAGTGGTAGTTGCCCCACCCCCAGGTTTCATGTCCCCAGGAAGATGGCGGCCAGGAGTAAGGGGACAAGGGACAAAATAAATTTCTTGTACCCAGTCTTTGTCGTTTTACCCAGGAGGCGAAGCCCTCCGCAGTGACTTTGCCCACTCATTGGCCATCTCCACCTGCGAGGGGACAGAGAGATGGAGTTTGCAGCTTTACAGCTTCCGTGACAGAGCCGGGCAAAGGAGAGGGAAAAATGAAAACGGGACCTGCCAGTCGGGTACTTCAGATGTAAGGATCAATCCAAACTTCATCACGACATCGGCATTTCCCCCCCAAACCCTGTGAGCAACGTGTAAGTTCATTTACTTCTGCAGATGTTGATTTCTTTCTTTCGTTCGAGTCGGAGTCTCACTCTGTCGCCCAGGCTTGAGCGCAGTGGCATGCTCACGACCACCACAGCCTCAGCCTTGCTAGGCTCAGGCGATCCTTCCACCTCAGCCTTCCAAGTGGCTGGAACTACAGGTGGGCACCACCACACCCGGCTAATTTTTTGATTTATTGTAGAGATGAGGTCTTGCCATGTTGCCTGGGCTCAGGCAATCCTCTTGCCTCGACCTCCCCAAGTGCTGGGATTACAGGCTGGAGCCACCACACCCAGCCTCTAAAAACATTTTTTTAAAAACCCATAAATGGCAGTTGGCGTAAAGTCAAAGACTGGGATTTGTGTGGAAGTTTTTTCACTGGGAAGTGCTTTATCTCCATCTCGTGGCCACCCTTATCCTTGCAAGATCAGCAGGCGTCCGGCTGTCTGACCACATCTTAGGATCACGAGGGGTGCTTGTCAACAATCCAGCACCCAGCCTCGCCTGTCCCGCCAATCCCAATTCCACCAGAACGTTCTGGAACAGGACCCAGGGTGTTTTTTCTTTAAAGCTCTGTAACCAGGCTGGGCACAGTGGCTCACACCTATAATCCCAGCACTTTGGGAGGCTGAGGTGAGAGGATTGCTTGAGCCCATGGGTTCGAGATCAGCCTGGGCAACTTGGTAAGACCTCATCTCTACAATAAAATTAAAAAATTAGCCAGGCGTGGTAGCGTGTGCCTGTAGTTCCGGCTACTTGGACGGCTGAGGCGGAAGGATCGCCAGAGCCCAGCGGGTTGAGGTTGTGGTGGCCGTGAGCGTGCCACTGTACTCCAGCCTGGGAGACAGGGTGAGACTCCAAATCAAAAAAAGAAAAATGATCTGTAGCCAATTTTAATGTGCAATTAGGGTTAAGAACCAATAAGTTAGAAGAATTCTAAGTCATTTATGATTAGTGGGACAATCATTCCTTGTATTAGACTGCCACAAAGTAAAGAGAGCAATGTATATAGATAAATGATATCATCTTCCAAAGGCCCCTTTCCAACTTCCAGAGGGGAAATTATCAAGGAGTGGCTGCAATATAAGAAATCTCAATTAAATTCAAATTGAAGCCGGGTGCGGCGGTGGCTCGTGCCTGTAATCCCAACACTTTAGGAGGCTGAGGCAAGAGGATTGCCTGAGCCCATGGGTTCGAGATCGCGGGAATAATGGCACATGCCTGTAGTTCCAGCTACTTGGAAGGCTGAGGCAGAAGGATTCCCTGAGCCCAGCAGGTCAAAGCTGCGATGATTGTGAGCGTGCCATTGCACTCCAGTCTGGGTGACAGAGTGAGACTCTAAATAAAAAAAAAAAAAAGTCGGGCTCGGTGGCTCAGCCTGTAATCCTGCGCCTTTGGGAGGCTGAGGTGAGTGGATTGCCTGAGCCCGCGGGTTCGAGACCCGCCTGAGCAGCGAGACCTCATCCCTACAATAAATCAAAAACTGAGCCGGGCGTGCTAGCGCGTGCCTGTAATTCTGGCTACTCGGAAGGCTGAGGCGGAAGGATTGCCAGAGCCCAGAAGGTCGAGGCTGCGGTGGCCGGGAGCGGCCACTGCACTCCAGTCTGGGTGACGGAGTGAGACTCCAACTCAAAAAAAAAAAAAAAAAAAAAGAGCTTACACACTGATGACAAAAATAAATATAAATAAAAGTAAATAAATACATTTAAATTGCTTCTTGAGTGTGTGTCTATGATGAGGAAGGATGTGCTGAGAAATGCAAAACACACACACACACACACACACACACACACACACACACACAGTCTTGTCCCTGGGCAAAACTGTGAAGTAGTTTTAATCAGATTTTGATATCTTACATGTTTACAGACAGCTTCCTTATGTATACTCTCATTTAATTATCTCAAGAACCTGTCAAGGTGGGCATTCCTCCTTCCCCCAAGTGCCAGTACAGTAAGTCACTACATACAAACGAGTTCCGTTCCAAGAGTGTGTTCGTAAGCCCGGATTGTTCACATTTCCAACAGAGTTACCCAAGGCACCCAACGACCACAACGGGTCAGAGCACGGTGCTGCGATAGGCTTGTAAGACTTCTCACACAAATACATAAAAAACAAACACAAAGGAAAATCATTTAAAATCTTACAGTACAGTACCTTGACTGTACAGTAGTGTCATACAGTACAAATACAGGCATACAGGGGCTGGCTCAGAAAGAATATCCAGACAAAATAGGAACTCACTGGTGTGACTGGACATGTAGATGCCCATCTCTGAGAGTTCGCAATTTGAAAGTTTGTACAAGGGGGACCAAAAGACCAGAATGATTTTTTGGAGGGTGGGCCCCCTGTAGTACAGGCTTCCCCCGCTCAAGGAGTGTCCTAGAAACCCACTGGCATCAGCGTACCAGCTAGTGTTGTTGTGAGAGGCTGCGGTCGCCTTCAGTGAATTTAGGGGGGACCGGGGGAGATTCTCTCAATGCATTTCCCATGCCGTGATGGATGAGGGATGAGCACCCCTGGCCACACCGCACTGACCGCTCAGCAGTTTTTGACCCAAATGGCAGGACCCCTATGTCCCACCCTCCCTATTCACCAGATCTCATCCCAAGAGACTTTTTTTTGTTTCTCCGGCTGAAAAAAGTCCTCCAAGGGAACGTCTTGCCAATGTGGAAGAGGTGAAACAAAAAATGGCAGAAGCACGAAGAGGTATCGAAATCGATGAGTTTGAAAACTGTGTTTGCTGGTTTTTTGTTTTTTTAAATTGAATTCTTCACTCTGTTGCCCAGGCTGGCACACTCACAGCCACCACAGTCTCGACCTGCTGGGCTCAGCGATCCTTCCGTCTCAGCCTTCCGAGTAGCTGGAACTACAGGCACGCACCACCACACCCAGCGAAGTTTTTGATTTATTGTAGAGACGAGGTCTCACCAAGTTGCCCAGACTCGTCTCAACCCCTGGACTCAGGCAATCTCTTTGCCTCGGCCTCCCGAAGTGCTAAGATTACAAGTGTGGTAGGCCGGGCTCGGTGGCTCAGCCTGTAATCCCAGCACTGCGGGAGGCCAAGGTGAGTGGATTGCCTGAGCCCGCGGGTTCGAGACCCGCCTGGGCAACTTGGTGAGACCTCATCTCTACAACAAATCAAAAAATCAGCCGGGCGTGGTAGCGCACGCCTGTAGTTCCAGCTACTCGGAAAGCTGAGGCAGAAGGATCGCCGGAGCCCAGCAGGTCGAGGCTGCAGTGGCCGGGAGCGGCCACTGCGCTCCAGTCTGGGCGACAGAGCGAGACTCCAACTCAAAAAAAAAAAAAAAAAAGATTACAAGTGTGCGTCACCACGCTTGGCTTGTAGCTCCATATCTGTCCTGAATCCTTCTTCAATCTATGAGGATATAGCTTTGTAAGCTGGCACAATCACTTTGGAAGCTTGTTTGGGGGCATCCCCTAAAGTTGAACACACACGTACACATCCTACGATCTCGTAGTTTCACCATTAGCGACACTCACAGAAATACCTGCAAGGGCACATACCAAAAGCCATGTTTAAGAATGTGTACTGCGAGCAGCCAACAGATATGTGAAAAAATGCTCAGCCTCACTAGTCATCAAAGAAATGCAAATTAAAACCACACTGAGATACCACCTAACTCCATTCAGGATGGCCTGTCATTAATAACTCAAAAAACAACAGATGCTGGAGAGGATGTGGGAAAAGGCAACACTTTTACACTGTTGGTGGGAGTGTAAACTAGCAGTACAGCCTCTGTGGAAAACAGTGTGGTGATTCTAAAAGGTCTAAAAATCGACCTTCCAAAAGATCCCGCAATCCCCCTACGGGGAATATACCCAGAAGAACTCAAATCACTCTATAAAAAAGAAACCTGCACACGTATGTTTATCACAGCATTGTTCACAGTAGCAAGAACATGGAACCAACCATGCTGCCCCTCAAAAGAGGACTGAATTTTTAAAAACATGGTAAATGTACACGATGGAATATTACGCAGCCATAAAGGACAAAATCATGAACTTCACAGTAACCTGGATGGACTTAGAGTCTATAATACTGAGTGATCTTTCACAGAAACAAAGAACTGAGTATCACATGTTCTCACTCATAAGTGGACCTTGAACAATTATTGTGATACTGTAAGAGAATGATTGGCAGCAGTGGGAAACTGCTGAGAGCAGGGCAGAGAAGTTGGATTGGCAGTAGTGGGAATCTGCCTGGGGAA
This sequence comes from Cephalopachus bancanus, assembly GCA_027257055.1. NCBI lineage: Eukaryota > Metazoa > Chordata > Mammalia > Primates > Tarsiidae > Cephalopachus > Cephalopachus bancanus. The sequence continues at coordinate 821,611 of JAPVLO010000446.1, read as the reverse complement.
GGGGGAACACACCTCATGAACAAGGGTACTGCATAATGAACATGTGTATGCCTAACCCTGAATTGTACCCCAGATCTTTAAAATAAAAAAAAAAATTAAAAGGGGGAAAAAAAAGAAGCAAATGGAAGATGTTTTTTTTAAAAAAAGAATGTGTACTGCAGCATTATTTATAAATAACTCCAAACTGGAAACCTAAATGCCTTGCATTAGTGGAACAGATAAATTGTAATGTATTCATACATGGACTATTATATAGCAATAAAAACAGAACAGACTATAGCTGTACATGCAATACATGGGTACGTCTCTCAAAATGTAATTTTGCACAAAGTCAAATACAGACAACATATATTTTTAAAATATTATTTATACAAATTTAAAAGCAGGCAAAACTAACGCCTGTAATTCCAGCACTTTGGGAGGCAGAGGCGAGAGGATTGTCTGAGCCCGGGGGTTCAAGACCAGCCTGAGTAACTTGATGAGACCTCGTCTCTACAATAAATAAAAAAACTCCAGCTACTTGGAAGGCTGAGGTGGAAGGCTCACCTGAGCCCAGGAGGTTGAGGCTGCCGTGGCCATGAGCCTGCCACTGCACTCCAGCCTGGGCAACAGAGTGAGACTCCGACTCAAATAAATAAATAAAAATAAAAGCAGGCAAAATTAACCTATGCCATTAGAAATGAAGCTAGTGGTCGTCTTAGGTCACGGGGGCGGGGGCAGAGCCTGCAGAGGGGAAGAAGGGACAGTGATCTCTTTCTAGTCTTGAGTTGTCATTACATAGATGTGCTGACTTGGTGAGAATTTTTTAAAGTCTAATGAAACGGGATATTGAAAACCAGGTTTGTAAGAATTAAGTCTTCCATGTGTTTTCTAATTGTTGAGAAATAGGAAGTTTTCTAATTGTTGAGAAATAGGAAGCTTTCTAATTGTTGAGAAATCAGCGCTCCTCCCATGTCACTGTCCATGTGATTCACCTGGAGGTCTTGGCAAAAGGCAGATTTTCTCCAGGAGTCGGGGGCAGTGCCCAGAATTCTGCATTTCTTTCTTTTTTTTTTTTTTTTTGAGTCGGGGTCTCACTGTCCCCCAGACTGGAGTGCAGTGGCCGCTCCCGGCCACCGCAGCCTCGACCTGCTGGGCTCCAGCGATCCTTCCGCCTCAGCCTTCCAAGGAGCTGGAACTACAGGCGCGTGCTACCACGCCCGGCTGATTTTTTGATTTTTTGTAGAGATGAGGTCTCACCAAGTTGCCCAGGCAGGTCTCGAGCCTGCAGGCTCAGGCAGTCCACTCACCTCGGCCTCCCCAAGGCGTGGGATTACAGGCTGAGCCACCGAGCCCGGCTAGAATTCTGCATTTCTAGCAAGTTCCTGGTGATGCTATGTTCTACAGACAGAAATGTGTTACAAATTGTTACTGTTAGTAAATTACTAAAATGTAATCACAGTTTACTTTTAAAATATAGTGATAAGTACTGTCAGGTTACTCTTGATTATTATTTTAATTTTTTTATTTTAAAGATGTGGGGTGCAATTCAGCGTTAGGCATACAAACGTTGATTATGCAGATGCCCTTGTGGATGACGCGTGCCCCTCCCTCCCCTGGCAGTTTCCCTCAACTGCCGATCCCCCCCCTCCAAGCAGTTTCCCACTACCGCCAATCCCTTTCTTATAGTATTATGACAATTGTTCAAGGTCCGCTTACGAGTGAGAACATACGATACTCTGTTCTTTGTTTCTGTGATAGATCACCGAGTATGGTTGACTGGAAACCCATCCAAGTCGCTGCAAAGTCCTTATGTTAGTCCTTATTTATGGCTGCATAATATTCCATTGTGCATATGTACCACATTTTTTTAATCCAGCCCAGCTTCAACAGGCAGCATGGTTGGTTCCATGTTTTTGCTATTGTGAATAGAGCTGCAACAAACATGCGTGTGCAGGTATCTTTTTGGTAGAATGATTTGAGTCCCTCCAGGTATATTCCCAAAAGGGGAATTACTCATATAATATATATATTTTTTCAGTTGGAGTCTCACTTTGTTGCCCAGGCTGGAGTGCAGTGGCATGCTCATGGCCACAGCAGTCTCGACTTGCTGGGCTCAGGCAATCCATCCGCTTCAGTCTTCCAAGTAGCTGGAACTACAGGTGTGTGCCACCATGCCTGGTTCATTTTTTAAATTGATTGTAGAGATGAGGTCTCGCTATGTTGCCCAGGTTGGTCTCAAACCCATGGGCTTAGGCAATCCTCTTGCCTTTGCCTCCAAACTGTTAGGATTACAGGCGTGAGCCACCGTACCTAGCTCACTCCTCTTATTTTGTGATAATTTGCTTTTAAAAACGTGTGCCATACCTGAGAATAATAAACTCAATAAACACAAAGCATGGTAAACAGCTGTGTGCCAGGCACTGTAACACTATCTCATTTAATCCGAAGAATGTGTCTGAAGTGGCAGGAAAGGTCACCTGCTGATGAACACGAGATGTCTGGCACTTTGCTGGAAAAGTAGCACTTAGCAACTGGCATCTCTAAGATGCATCGTCTATTGATGGAGTCAGAAAACTCTTTCTAGAAAATGTCAGTTAGAGCCAGGCTCGGTGGCTCAGCCTGTAATCCCGCGCCTTTGGGAGGCTGAGGTGAGTGGATTGCCTGAGCCCGCAGGTTCGAGACCCGCCTGGGCAGCGAGACTTCATCTCTACAATAAATCAAAAAATCAGCCGGGCATGGTAGCGCATGCCTGTAATTCCAGCTACTTGGAAGGCTGAGGCGGAAGGATTGCCGGAGCCCAGCGGGTCAAGGCTGCGGTGGCCACTGTACTCCAGTCTGGGCGACAGTGAGACTCCAACTCAGAAACAAACGAAAAACAAAAAACAAAAAGAACCGGCGGCCTCCTAAATACATTTTATCTAACAGGCTGTCAAAGATAAACACAGGTGGACAGTAATTAAAGCGAAGGAAACAGATTTTACTCAGGAGCTACTGGCAGAAGTGGGAAGAGCTGAGCTCCCTTCTGGTCTACACCGAGGTGACCGGGTGTTTCCAAGGGAGAGTGAGGGCGTAGAAAGGGGAGCCAGTGGAACCCCAGTGAAATATCACAAAGGCTTGGTCAGTGTAAATGTGACTAGATCGGCCGTGTGTGCAGGCTGGTGATTACGGAAGTCAGGGTTTAATCCTCTCTCAGAGATTGGGAGACAGAAGCCCTGCCCCTTCAGGCGACTGTATTTTTTTTTTTTTTTTTTTGAGTTGGAGTTTCACTCCGTCACCCAGACTGGAGTGCAGTGGCCGCTCCCGGCCACCGCAGCCTCGACCCGCTGGGCTCCGGCGATCCTTCCGCCTCAGCCTTCCGAGTAGCCGGAATTACAGGCACGTGCTACCACGCCCGGCTGATTTTTTGATTTATTGTAGAGATGAGGGCTCGCCAAGTTGCTCAGGCGGGTCTCGAACTCACGGGCTCAGGCAATCCACTCACCTCAGCCTCCCAAGGCACGGGATTACAGGCTGAGCCACCGAGCCCGGCTTGTGTTTTTTTTTGAGTTGGAGTCTCACTTTGTTGCCCAAGCTGGAGTGCAGTGGTGCTCTCACAGCCACCACTGCCTCGACCTGCTAGGCTCAGGTGGTCCTTTGGCCTCACCCTTCCAAGTATCTAGAACAACGGGCCAAGTGCCACCGTGTCCAGGTAATTTTTTGATTTCTTGTAGAGATGAGGTCTCACCAAGTTGCCCAGGCTAGTCTCAAACCCATGGGTTCAGGCGATCCTCTCACCTCGGCCTCCCAAAGTGCTGGGATGATGGGCGTGAGCCACCGTGCCCGGCCTGGTGACTAACTGTATTCCAAAGGAATGGCTTTTTGGGTCCTGAGCTGTAGTAGATACATATACATCTCAAAGGGACAGAGAGAGAGAATTCACAATTATTTTTTGAGTTGAGGTTTCACTCTGTGCTCTGTCCCAGGCTAGAGTATAGTGACACGATCACGGCCCACGGCAGCCTCAACCTACTGGGCTCAGGCGATCCCGTCTCCGCCTCACTTGGAAAGTCTGGGATCAATGAAAATCTGGATCACCGCCCTCCCATTTCAAAAAATTATTGTGGAAGATGAGATGATGTCTCTGTGGGTGTCCTCTAAGCTACAAAGTGCTTTATAATGTTAATTATTAATGCTAATTCAGAGTATGAGCGATCCAAAATGCTGTATCTTGGGAGAGTTGGACTCCGGTGAGAAAAGTAGCGATTCAGCACCACCACTAAGCTCTGGCACAAGAAACCATGGGCCGTACAATGCCTGAGCTGACAAGGACAATGAACTTCATTCAACATGCAGCAGAGAATGCCAGGGGTCCAGGAGCCAAACAGTCAGACGTCCTGGCAGGGAAGATTGAAGAGGGCAGAAACAGCCCTTACAAGGAGGTAAATATGAGAGAATCCTGTTTTCCATCTAAGCCCTCCTAGAAGCTGAATCAGAGATACGATAAAGCAACCAGCTGATTCCCCCCAGGTGTTTGTCAGAGAGGAAGACTGCCCCCACGCCATGACACATGGGGCTGCTCCCGGCTTGGATGGGTGGCTGCATAGCCCCGAACGCAGTGCTGTGTGGACTGGACCATTGTTCTAGCTGGACACTGAGGGGCCAGGAGATTTCCTCTTGGAAGGCATGTCCAAACCAGCTGGCCATGACATGCATAGAAAGATCACACTGAAGCTGGGCGTGGTAGCTTACGCCTATAATCCCAGCACTTTGGGAGGCCGAGGTGAGAGGATTGCTGAGCCCATGGGTTCAAGACCAGCCTGGGCAATACAGTGATACCTCATCTCTACAATAAAGTAAAACACACAAATTAGCTGGGTGTGGTGGCACATTCCTGTAGTCAGCTACTTGGAAGGCTGAGGCAGAAGGATCGTCTGAGCCCAGCAGGTCGAGGCTGTGGTGCCGTGACCATGCCACTGCACTCCAGCCTGGGCTACAAAGTGAGACTCTGACTCAAAAAAAAAAGCAAAACAAGAAAGATCCTATTGAGTCAGAAGACAGAGACTGGACATGACATCCGCCTTATCTGCAGATGTGGCAAGAAGACGTAAAGATTGACTATAGAGGAGAGAGACATTTTGTTTTTCTACCTTTTTATTTTTCCTCCTTATAAGGCCAGAGACATATCTTTCTGGGTCTAGGCTCGTGACCATATTCACAGCAAACAGTTCAGTCTCAAAGACTGAAGACCCTGTTTTACAAAAGCAACCTGTTCTTCAGAATGTGAAACTGAGTCATTCATTTGGAAAAAAATCACTGTTACCCAGGTCAGCTTTTAAAAATGTATTAGAATTCACTGCTTTCTGCGTTAGGAACAATGAAAGCAAGAAACCTTGCCAAACCAGAAGGTTGAGAGGTAGGTTGAGGACCGGCCACGGTATCATCTCATTGAGACCGTAAAAACAATACAAACACAAACTCCAGAGGTTAAATTCAGGCGATTTATTGTAAACAGGATAACCCTAGCACTCCACCATACTGGCTGTGTCACATGCTCCCTCGCTCACATCAACTAGCCAAAGAGACTTTGTAAAGAAGTCCCAGGTAACCAGTGACTTGGTTTCACAAATCGCAATGCCCAAGCACTGAGGAAAGGGCAGTTCTGGGGTAGTCTGTTATTGCTCAAGGACTGCAGCTCGGACCCATCTTCATGGATCTGGGAGTATGCCTGAGTGATCCACAGTGGCTCCAGGGCTATGTGGAGGCCGGAGGAGGCCAGAGCACAGAACAGTAATCGAGGCTCAGGGAAGCCCGCAGGAGACTGCTGTCAGATCTCTCCACGTGCCCTTCTTGTGAAAATGACACTCTTAAATGTCACCCCTTTTCAAAAAAGAGCGAAAAGTCACTCAATAGCATGTAATTTTCCACAAAAACCTAGGTGGATTCTTATTTTCTCAAACAGCGGTGGATCTAGACACTCAGGCTCATCTGAGATCTGTCCTGCAAGTTTCTGCAGTTTGATGAAAAGCTGCATAGTCTACAAATGCATAAGACCAGAAGGAAGTGAGCACTCAGGACCTTCCGGTGGACAAAGACAGGCTTCATACAAGGAGGTCTTGAAGGTAGGGACAGAAAGACGGTAAAAGCACCACACTGATCTGACGGTCGGGAGGGAGCCCCGCCTTGGAAGCAGCCCCCAGAGTTGTGACTAGATTGTTCTTGCCCCAAGTTGAGATTATTTGGAAAATGGCAAATGTAAAAACTTAAAATATGAAGACATGGTTCTACAGAAAAATGTCCTGGCAAACCAAATCCTACAGGGAGGTAAAGTGTCATCCGAAAAAGCCATTCTTTATTGTGCCTGAGTTAGGGGACAATGGGGCCACTTACTGTTACTAGTGCCTGTATGTGGAAATATATTCATAATTTCTCTGGAAGCAAGTTTTAATAACAGTAAATATTTTAAAACAGCTGTTAAATCTACAGTTAGAGTTTCACATAAAATAGTATCTCCTGAAAAAAATATTTTTTAAAAGTCCACTCCAGTCATCATCCGTGTTTATATGTTTATATCTATATAGTCAAAAAATAACTTAACACTTAAGGCAAGATTAGACTGGTAGCAACAAGGGACATCAGAGTCTTACGGAGACTTGCTATTTAAGAATGCAAGGCTTTATTTTTCATACCTCCAAAAAGGTGGCTTTGTATTTGTTCCCTTTTAAATTCGTAAGTGGGCAAAATATTTTGGTTCGCATACTGACTGCGGTTTCACCCTAGCAAAAAGTTACAGGTGCTTGCACAACTGATGTTGGAAAAGCATGTCACACACTCAGCAGGATCTGAAGTTGACCCTATTTGTACTTGTTAAATAAGTACAGCCACATGTGGATGAGAAAAAGTAAAACTGATGAAACACTGCAAACCAACTATGAACAACAAGAATGTCAATATAATTCCATCAGAATGAAACCACAAGAATCCTGAGAAATTCAGTTTACGACAAAATTGATGTAAGGTAAATCTGTATTTCTAGCACTGTAAATAAGTAGGGTGTTCTAGGTTTTCTAGTGTTTTACTAGTTGGAATAAAAAACATGTTCAAATTTTATAAAAAGATTAAAACCATGCCTTATATAATCAGCAATTTCACTAATAAAAGAAAATTACATTGCTTTTGTTCGTTGTTTGCCAAATGTAATGTTCTCCACTGATTTACATGAAACCATCAAGTAGAAAGCAAATCTGAGGATCAAGTTTTAAAAAGGCATGACCTCTCTAAACGCTACAAAGCCCTCTATGTCAACCTAGGAGGCTTTTAGAAAAAAGCTAACTTTTATTTTCTTCAGACAAGTGACTATGTTACAGAACAGGGAAGAAGATTCTATAGGAATATCATTTATCGCTTTATGTACTGTTATATAAGGGATATTTCTCTTAGTAATGAAAAGAAACATTTTAAAATATTTAAGAGGCATGTATTTTTAAAATATTCTACATCTATAAGATTTTGTAATTTATTTACTTTGGATTTTTAATATTTCTACATAATGACACCTGTCAACTTCTTTTTTTCTGGATGTCTCTCTAATAGTGAATCAGGAGCAACTAAAGTGGCCGAAAGCGCTTTCCTAGGCCTTGGAAGACTCAGGAACGCATCCACGCGCACTTCCCACCGGGGCGTCTTCAGAGTTTTGCAGCCATGAAGTTAATGTGCGGTTTTACGAGGGGAAACAGCGGCAGACCACGCTTGAATTCGGTCATGTTCTGAATCACTTCAGGCTGAAAGAAAAAAGTTTCCTTTTAGTGTTTTTAACCTAAAACTCAGACTGAACAAGGACATCCATTTTTTTCCCCAAGGGACTGTAGGTAAACCTGAGTTCCTACACATTGTTATTGTTGTTTTTCATTTTGACCCAAGGTCACTCTGCCCGAGGCGCCACAGACTGTGGCCTGCTGACCTTTCTTCTGATCAGTAGGGCCAGAGGATTGTGAACTGGCCCATGCAAATGCTAGTGAATGTCTTCTGTGGGACTCTGGCCCAGGAGGAAGACTCTTGGCTTTCCTCTGGGCAAACAAGGCTGGCTCACCAGGAGCTCAGCACCAGGGCTTCGGGAGGGCAGCAGAAGATGGCATGCCCACCCAGCAAGGGCCTGGCTGAACTGCCAGTTTTATCCTCCTGCAAGTGAAGGCCAGTCTTTCTAGATGATTCAAATATGCAGGCAACATGGAAGGGGCCCAGAGGCCTTGCTCCAGTATTCAGTGTGGGAGCATCTGTGACCAGAGCTGACTCACTGTCGAGTCACAGAACTGTTCTAACCAGAGGCAAAGGCAGAGGAGGGCAGTGGCGGAGTGACCAGGTATTCCGAGGGAGCTGGAGGAAGCACGCCAACCCTGGTGTTAGCCCTTGGTGACCCGAACGCTGGAGTTGCGAGTGCTCGTGAACGAGCCCCTTCCAAGTAGGAGTCCTCTGACGCTGTAATCTAACATCATATTTATGTTTCTTACTTGTGGCAAGGCTGGTGCTTGTGACAAATTTATATCATTTTGACACGGGAATTCTCCAACAACAGGACCTATAGGAAAACAAAAGGATGAATGCTTTGCCCTTACTGATACCAGCACACAGGAGCAACTTCCAAAAAAAATCGAAGCCAGACTCAGTTCATGGGAAACGGTACCAGGTACAGTCTACGTGCTTCTCAGGTCCTCCCAAGCTGCCTGGCTCCCTGAGGCCTTGTGTGCTTGTCCCACCCTCTCTCCACTGTCCCCAGCGACGGCTCACGACATTACTGAGGTCATCAAACTTTGGCTGCAGCAGTTTCAGTGCCCAGGTCTGATCTGACTCTCTGGCCACCCAGGTCAGGGACTAACGGTGGCCAGGAGACAGCGGGACTGGGAAGATCAACCGCCCACCCGCATGCCCTCAGCAGTGGTCCTCACAGCTTCTCTGCAGATGCTCCCTAACGGTGTTTTCTTGCTGTGAAGTGGTGTCTGGCTTGCACCGTGCCACCTGTCACTGGTCCTCTCCGTCACCACCTCAGTTCCCTTCCCCCCTATTTTTGCTTCTGCAGAGCAGACCTTTCCTCCAGTCCCCTTTCTTCACTCCTTTTACCTTCTGGTGTTCTGGAAGGCAGGGGTCCCCAGTCCCCGAGGGCCACAGGCCTGTACCAGTCCGTGGCCTGTTAGGAACTAGGCCGCACAGCAGGTGAGTGGAGCGCCACCTTCTGTCAGATCAGTGGCGGCGTTAGATTCCCATAGGCGTGCGAGACCGGCTGTGAACCGTGCATACGAGGGATCTAGGCTGTGCATTCCTTATGAGAATCTAAGGCCTGATGATTCCTGCCTCGGTGGGAACTGTCTTCAGGAAACTGGCCCCTGATGTCAAAAAAGCTGGGGATTGCTGCCATGAGGCCTGTAGCTGTGACAAAAGTCAGCCATCAGATGGCTCAAACTTTAACAAAAAGCCAATATATTCAGTACTTACAAGAATCCATTTCCCTGGCAAGAACATGAACCGACACCTTATGTCTCCTTGGGGCGTCTACTGCCAACATTTCCTAGGCAGAAAGAAGAGAAAGGTCACCCCTTTGCCCCACTAAATGGGGCAAATGAGGCGCTCTCGACTACTATGAAGAATCAGCTAGGACACAGTCAGACACAAATAAGATACTTCCCTTTCTTTCCCTTCACTTACGTTATTGTATTTAAACTCTACAAAAATCTGGCAAGGTAGGCAAGAATTATTCTTTTTTTTTTTTTGAGTTGGAGTCTCACTCTGGCTGGAGTGCTGTGGCATGAGTATATATGTATATAGTTTTTTTTTTCCTCTTCCTTGAATCAGTGTCTCTGTTGCCCGGCTGGAGTGCAGTGGCATGCTCATAGTCACTGCAGCCTCAACTTGCTTGGCTCAGGCAATCCTTCCACCTTCTTCCAAGTAGATGGAACTAGAGGTGTGTGCTAACATGCCTGGCTAATTTTTTGACTTACTGTAGAGACGAGGCCTCGCCAAGTTGCCCAGGCTGGTCTCAAACCCCTGGACTCAGGAAATCCTCTTGCCTCCACCTCTCAAAGTACTGGGATGTGAGCCACCACGCCCAGCTGACTTCATATATTTTTAACAATAATAGGTGTTTATGTTGAAGATACTTAAAGCCACAAAAACACCTTCACAAATCCAGCCAGCACACAACATATAGGTTCAAAGCAGCAACATACAATATAGCACATACACTACTTCTTTACCAGTCAAAATCTAAGGAATCCAACTTACCTTGTAGAATCTGATGATATCTTCCTTGGTAAGTGTCTTTAAATATGCAACTTCTGTATTATCTGAAAAATCAACAATAATTTTCGAACGCTTCCATATTAAATAGCCCAGAATACTACACTAAATGACAGTACGTTTTACTCCAAAATTCTTAAGTATCCATATTTTATTTAGTGTTAGCACTACATTCCTTCTTGCCAGAAGAGCGGGGCAGACATCTGCTCCTAAAAGCAGGAAGGGAACAGACTTCGAGTAAAAGCAAGGGAATATGGTGCAACGGGCAAGAACTTTGGCCCAGGAGCCACGTCAGCCTGGGCTCATACACTGGTTCTCTGCTCACAAGCTGCTGGACCTTGGGCTAGTCCCTTCAACTTTTCTGAGTCTGTTTCCTCATCTAGAAATTGAGGACAGTAACTACTTAATGAGGCTGTAGTGAGAATTAGGAAAACCATGTATGAGGTAACACAATGTTAAGAACGTGGTCAATGCTCAATAAACGTCAGACACTAGTAACAATAGTGAATCCAACTACAAGAAAAATTGTAGGTAAGGAAACAGATCCAGAACGAGATCTTCAGCTTGTTGGTGTGAGAATGAGAACACAACTCAAGACCCCTAACTTCTAAGACGGTTAAGTACACTCAGTTGTTAATCTCTGCTCTCTAAGAGAGGTGAGAGGAAACTAATAAGACAGGAGATTGCAGGAAGCACAGCTCTTCCAAGCCTGAAGGCAGTGGCAAATCTCTGAAATCCCTAGAGGCAAATGTTCAGATTCCTGTGCCTCTAGGGTAGCATTAGCCTCAAGAGACTTAGATCTGCAAGCTTCCCATTTTTTCAGTGTCACAGGAAATAGATACTTAGGTATCTGTACCTGCAATCTCAGGGATACATTGATGAAAAAAAAAAGTGTGAAACTGGATTTATTATGAATACATTATTGTGAGATCCAGGTAGATCCAGGTCTAGTTTTAGAGAAGAGAGAGACAGAGAGAGAGAGACAGAGAGAGAGAGAAAATGTCTAATAGGAACTTGTTACACCAAATAATGAGTGGTTCTGCCGGGCTCGGTGGCTCAGCCTGTAATCCCACACCTTTGGGAGGCTGAAGTGAGTGGATTGCCTGAGCCCGCGGGTTTGAGACCCGCCTGGGCAGCGAGACCTCATCTCTACAATAAATAAAAAAATCAGCCAGGCGTGGTAGCGTATGCCTGTAGTTCCAGCTATTCGGAAGGCTGAGGCGGAAGGATCGCAGGGGCCCAGCAGGTGAGGCTGCGGTGGCCGGGAGCGGTCACTGCACTCCAATCTGGGCGACAGAGTGAGACTCCAACTCAAAAAAAAATAAAAATAAAAAAAAGAGTGGTTCTTTAGCAGTGCCAGTCACCCCCACCCAAACCCCCACAGAGTAGTGAAATATCACCTACAGAATGCATCCCATTTTGTAGAATGGCCTTAATGTTCTCAAATGTTACTTAAACGCCATACATACTGGGGTCCTACTTTTACCTTACCTCTGTCAAAATTGTATTGCTGGGAGATGATTTCTCCCCAGTATTTAGCACACTCAGCAGACAGTTTCTTTGGTTTGTCTAGTCGACGAATTGCTAATGCCTGAATGTGTTTTTGGAAGGCCTCTTCTGTCATGTCCTCTAAGGACTTTTCCATGGTAATTAAGAAAGCTTCCACTCTGCTTTCTAGGTAGTGAGGTGGCTTTTCTGATTGGATGATGAACCGTAAGCCCTGTATGCCATTGGCTCGACGTGGCCCACTGAAGACGATATAGCCTGAAACACAAACATCAGCCAGTCAGGACCTTGGCATTTGAGATTCATGTCACTTTTAATCTTCCAAAAACTATCCCGTCAGAGCAAATACATCTATTTTAAGGTTTTAGATTATTCACCTCTGAAGAAATTATGAGCAGCTAAAATATAGTTGCAGTTCCTAAGGACAGAGCACAAGAGCTCTTTGAAGAATAGTTACAAATAAAGATGACTTTTTCTTCTTGGGAAGAAAAACCCCTATTCATCATTCAAATTCACATCCCAAGACTCCACACTCTCTGCTAATCCCCTTCCATCTATGCTGAAGCTACTCCCTTTTCCTATGCAACGCTGGACTCACTTTCACCCCAACCTTCCTGTTTCCTTTAAGAACCAAGCTCCTTATATGAACCTGGCTCTCCTGTTGTATTTTTTTTTTTTTTGAGTTGGAGTCTCACTCTGTTGCCCAGGTTGGAGTGCTGTGCCACACACACGGCCACTCCAGCATCGACCTGCTGGGCTCCAGTGATCCTTCCACATCAGCCTTCCAAGTAGCCAGAACTACAGGTGCACACTACCATGCCCGGCTACTTTTTACTCTTTATTGTAGAGACAAGGTCTTGCCAAGTTGCTGGGGCTGATCTCGAACCCGCGGGCTCAGGCAATCCACTCGCTCTGGCCTCCCAAAGTGCTGGGATTACAAGCTGAGCCAATGAGCCTGGCCCCTGTTATATTTCTTATTAGATAATTCTTTTCGGGACTAATTCTATTCAGATCGCAACTCTCTAGAGATCAAGGTCATACTTCCACTGTCATCTGCTGAGCCCATGCAATACCTCCCTGCGACACCTTTTCGATACTGAGCTCTGGGCTTGCCTGCTTCAGCTGCTCTGCCCTGATTCACCGTCTCCCACAGCTGTGTGCCTCTGGGCCCCACTTCTGAGGAAGTCACAGTCTTCAGCATCACAGCCTTTACTAGCTTGAACTCTTACAGTAACATTTCCACACTGAAGTATAATTATTTCTTTACAGATCTGCCATTCTGATTTGACTGTGAGCTCCTTTAAAGGAAGGACCAATCAGCCGGGCGTGGTAGCGCACGCCTGTAATTCCGGCTACTCGGAAGGCTGAGGCGGAAGGATCGCCGGAGCCCAGCGGGTCAAGGCTGCGGTGGCCGGGAGTGGCCACTGCACTCCAGTCTGGGCAACAGAGTGAGACTCCAACCCAAAAAAATAAAAATAAAAAAAATAAAGGAAGGACCATCCACAATGCTATTTTCCACGTCTAGTACCTAGCCTGGTGATTATTTAAAAATGACAGGTGGCCAGGCGCAGTGGCTCCAGCCTGTAATCCCACCACTTTGGGAGGCCAAGGTGAGAGGATTACCTGAGCCCAGGGGTTCAAGACCAGCCTTGGGCAACTTGGTGAGACCTCATCTCTATGATAAATAAAAAATTAGCTGGGCTTGGTGGTACATGCCTGTGGTTCCAGCTGCTTGAAAGGCTGAGGCAGAAGAATCGCCTGAGCCCAGAAGGCCAAGGCTGCGGAGGCTCTGAGCACGCCACTGCACTCCAGCCTGGGCGACAAAGTAAGACTCGACTCAAAAATAAAAAATTTAAAAAATAAAAATGGAGAACAACAGGTCCTTGGAGAGACTCGCCCAAATCCTTTCTCACTGGTTTTTCCCTGTCATTACTAGAGCTTCTCTGAACTTTTTTCCTCATTGACCAAATCTGCCAGGATCTCTAAGACCTTTAACAGAACCTAAAACTCTGCTAACACTTTCTTTTTTTTTGAGTTGGAGTCTCACTCTGTCGCCCAGACTGGAGTGCAGTGGCCGCTCCCGGCCACCGCAGCCTCGACCTGCTGGGCTCTGGCGATCCTTCTGCCTCAGCCTTCCAAGTAGCCGGAACTACAGGTGTGCGCTACCATGCCCGGCTAATTTTTGATTTATTGTAGAGATGAGGTCTTGCCAAGTTGCCCAGGCGGGTCTCGAACCTGCGGGCTCAGGCAAGCCACTCACCTCAGCCTCCCAAAGGCGCGGGATTACAGGCTGAGCCACCGAGCCCGGCATCTGCTAACACTTTCTGAGTATGTTCCACATGTCCCATGCTTGGGATATCAAGATGGAACGCAAGACGAACACACAGTTCGGTGAATTGAAGCTCCTCTGGGAAGCCTGCTTCCCACCTTGCTACCCAGAAGCCTGCCTGAGCACCCTCTCCCCTACCTAAAGTGGCCTCTTTATTCACATGTATATAATGTCAGTACAGTGTCATCGCCTTAAGGATTTTTTCCCAGTGGACCTGTCAACAGTTTTCTCAAGTCTTTCAACACAGCATGCCTTTACTAGCTTGAACACCGTGTCAGAAGATTCCACATGTGAAAAACGTTTTCTGAGGACAACGGCCATCCATCCAGGTCTTCCCCCACTTCCCTCTCACCCAACTGCTCCTTGGTGCGCAGGGTGTTGAAGCAAGGCTCGGAGATAATCTGGCAGAAGAGTTCCAGAAACATATTCTCTGAGGTGCTCTGCATGTCTGTCTGGTAGTATATCTCGATGCCACAGTTATTGTGAACTTCATTCCTCTGCTGATAAACAAACCATCCTCCTAGAAAGATTCAATATGAGAGTAACAAGTTCAAAAACTTATTTAGGACTTAATCAAGTCAGTGTGATGTCTGCCCACTCACAGATGATAATCAGACACCTAGAAAAGGGAGGCAGAGAAACCTGGAGTTGTACTCAATTTACTTCACTTTTCTGCCAGGTCCAAGTCTGACCAACACTCAGACTTTCTGACCATAAATTGGCAGCACTAAACTCCCTCTTCTCAGAAGAGGAAGGGAGCTGGCACGGCGGCATGTACCCGTTAGCAGCTACTTGGGAGGTTGAGGTGGGAGGATCATTTGAGCCCAGTATGAGATGAGCTATGATCACACCACTGCACTCCAGCCCGGGCAACAAAGTGAGGACCCATCTTTTTTTTTTGAGTGGGAGTCTCACTCTGTCACCCAGGTTGGAGTGCAATGGCATGCTCATGGTCACCACAGCCTCGACCTGCTGGGCTCGGGGATCCTTCCACCTCACCCTTCCAAGTAGCTGGAACTACAGGCACGTGCTAACACACCCAGCTAATTTTTTGATTTATTGTAGAGATGAGGTCTTGCCAAGTTCCCTGGGCTGGTCTCGAACCTGTGAGCTCAGGGAATCCTCTTATCTCTCTGCCTCCCAAAGTGCTGGGATTACAGGCATGAACCACTGGGCCCGGCCAGTCCCATTTCTTAAAATAAAAAAAAGCAGACGAGACAGGGGAACACAGGGCTGTAAGTCTCCCCGCCTCAACCTGCATACTTCTAGCCTTTTCATACATATTCCAAAATGTGTTCTTTATAATGCCTACAACTTTTCTTTTCCAACTGTAAATGCCTTTCCATGGAAAGTGAAGTGAAGGACTATTTAAGGCATTCGCAACTGATCAGGTAGCTAAATCAGAATGATTTCTTAACACCTGGCATTTTGAGAACTGGATGTGAACTGAGCTATTTTTGAACATGGAGCACTTTGGGAGTATACTTAGGAGGCAAAAGAGATAGGGTTCAGCCGGGCTCTGTGGCTCAGCCTGTAATCCCGCGCCTTTGGGAGGCTGAGGTGAGTGGACTGCCTGAGCCCGCAGGTTTGAGACCCGCCTGGGCAGGCGAGACCTCATCGCTACAATAAATCAAAAAATCAGCCGGGCGTGGTGGCGCGCACCTGTAGTTCCAGCTACTTGGAAGGCTGAGGCGGAAGGATCGCCGGAGCCCAGTGGGTCGAGGCTGTGGTGGCCGAGAGTGGCCACTGCTCTCCAGTCTGGGCGACTGAGTGAGACTCCAACTCAAAAAGAAAAAAATAAGAGATAGGGTTCGAGGAGAGGAGAGAAGAGGAAGGAAGCACATGGAGGGGCATGAAGGGTAAGTTTCTCGTTGAAGCGCTGTCTCTAGACTGGCCTCAAGGCCTGAGAACAAGCATTATGGCTCCTGCATGGCATGTCCTGAGTCTTCCTCTCTATTCTGGCTGCCGCGGCTGGGGAACAACTAGAAGTTGGTGACAGCCGGTTGTGCAGAAGAGCAGAGCTGTGCTCAGGGTACCTCTAAGCATTCGACAAGGGTAGCCTGAGGTAATGGCATGGTCAAGTTGCTTTAGTAGCTACTCACACAGGCCAGACACAGACCCCAGCTTTGAGGATTGTACAGTCTAGCCAGAAGATGGAGAGACCCCAATGTTAATGCCAGAGCACAGGCACTGTGGCATCTCAACAGGGAGTGGCAGAGAAACTGTGCTGCGAGCTCAGAAGCAGAAGTGCTTTCTTTTTTTTTTTTGAGTTGAAGTCTTACTCCGTCGCCTAGGCTGGAGTGCTATGGCATGCTCAAGGCCACCCTAGCGTCAACCTACAGGGATCAGGCCATCCTTTTGCCTCAGCCTTCCAAGTAGCCAGAACTACAGGCATATGCTACCATGCCAGGCTAATTTTGTGATTTATTGAGGAAACGAGGTCGCACCAAGTTGCCGGGGCTGGTCTCGAACCCATAGGCTCAGAAGTCACCGAACCTGGCCAGAAGTGCTTGCCTCTAGCTGAGAGTTTTAGAAAGTTTTTAGTCAAGTCAGTGGCTTACAAAACAGGCCTGGAAGGAGAAGCGGGAGGTAGATATAGTTCCATGAGAAAGAAGGGGGAAGGGGAACACTGTTTCAGGAGGACAAAATAGCTGGGGAGAAAAAGGATTGTGACAGACACATGGGGAACAGTCAACCATCAAGGTCAGCCAAAAAAAAAAAGCTTATCTTTCTTGGTCTAATATACTTCCCATTATACAATTCTGAACAATAGACAATAATGCCTAATAGTTTTATGTCAAAAGAAACCACTGTTAACGTAATTCAACATGGCAAACCCCAATATATAAATTAAACAAAGCCGGGCTCAGTGGCTCAGCCTGTAATCCCGCGCCTTTGGGAGGCTGAGGTGAGTGGATTGCCTGAGCCTGCGGGTTCGAGACCCACCTGGGCAACTTGGCGAGACCTCATCTCTACCATAAATAAAAAAATTAGCTGGGCGTGGTAGCTAGCGCCTATAGTTCCAGCTACTTGGAAGGCTGAGGCGGAAGGGTCGCCGGAGCCCAGCAGGTCGAGGCTGCGGTGGCTGGGAGCAGCCACTGCACTCCAGTCTGGGTGACAGTGAGACTCCACCTCAAAAAAAAAGAAAATTAAACAAAATCTAGTCTTTTGGTTATCTGTACCTGTGGGTTTCCTAAAACTATTTTTGCCAAAGACCTTTTTTTTTTTTTTTTGAGTTGGAGTCTCGGAGTCTCACTCTATTGCCCAAGGCTGGAGTGCAGTGGCATGCTTACGACCGCAGCCTCGACCTGCTGGGCTCAGGTGATCCTTCCACCTCAGCCTTCCAAGTAGCTGGAACTACAGGCATGCGCCACCACACCCGGCTAATTTTTTTATTTATTGTAGAGACGAGGGCTCACCAAGTTGCCCGGGCGGGTCTCGAACCCATGGACTCAGGCAATCCTTTCACCTTGGCCTCCCAAAGTGCTGGGATTATAGGCGTGAGCCACTGTGCCCGGCCAATTTCCATTTTTTATACATAAATTTTATCTCATGCTTCACAGTCAATATGTCTTTAGTTTGGTGCTTTTTTATTTCCTAACCCCCCTATATCAACGTACCAGTTGATTCCAGTATCATTCTCTTCTCAGTGCTTGTCTACCTCCAATTTCACCTCTCTGGCCCTCCTGCCAGATATTTTTCGGCAGCATTCTCTATCTTTCGTCATACTTCAGTAAACAGGAGAGGATCCCAGAGGACTTTTGGATTAAGCCATGCATCACCATCCAAGTGAAACAACCCTTTGATTTACCCACATTGTACGTCAAAGCAGTCCATTCCCAAAGCGCTAACATCCCGACTTACTGTCAGGGAGCTGAACTTCTCTATACCGAACCAGTTGACTTGGAAGGAGAGGCTTGGTATGAGCATGTTCAATGAGGGTATCTTCAACCATCTGCATAATTCCTAGTGCAGCCTGGGGAAAAAGACATATCCCAGCACATTACAAAAACATAAACAGATCTCATTTGTGAAAATAGAAACAGTATACTGGATGGTAATCCGTTGCAATACGAAAACAACATGCTTGCAAAATAAACTAGCTCCGTTTGTCATAAAGATGAATTTAAAAATCTTAAAGACATTTGCTCCTATTCAAATGGACAAAAATAGAATGTCAGTATAGTCACTCTGCAATATAGTCAATATGGTAGCAACAAAGAGAAGCAGAGACCAATCATCAGCGCTGATGCTGAAAAAAAGGCACTGCAGAGCTGGAGAAGTACTGGTGATAGAAAGTCAGTCCCAAGTGAAATGACCCTGATCACAGACACCTGGCATCACGGCAAAGCAAAGGAGGTTATTCCAGGAAAACTGACCTAAGTTAGACTCCTGTCTCTGCTACTTAGAACATCCAACTTTGGGCATACAGTTATGCTGGCAGAAGAGCAAAGTGGCAGAGATGGAGGGATCCTGAGGCCGACTGCCATGGGAATCCTGCAGTGCTTTCCATGTGCCGAGCACGTGGCATGTACTGTTTAATCCTTACAACCCAGGATGCAGGTGCTACCATAACGAATTTTTTTTTTGAGTCACAGTCTCACTCTGTCACCCAGGCTGGAGGGCAGTGGCACATTCACGACCACTGCAGCCTCAACTTGCTGGGCTCAGGTGATCCTTCCACCTCAACCTTCCAAGTAGCTGGAACCACAGGCACACACCACCATGCCTGGCTAATTTTTCTTGATTATTGTAGAGACAAGGTCTCACCAAGTTGCCCAGGCTGGTCTCGAATCCCTGGGCTCAGACACTCCTCTTGCCTCGACCTCCCAAGGCTTGAGCCACTGCACCCAGCCTACGATAACGAATTCTATAGATAAGAGTACTGAGGACAGAGTGAGACGTTTTCAGAAGATGCCATAGCTAGCATATGGCAGAAATAGAAGTTGAATGCAGGCTGATTCCACAGCTTAGGCTCTTATCCATGACACAGTCCTGCCTCCCTACATCAAGTGGTGAAAGTACTCCCACTTCCTCCTGTGACGGCACAAGGCAGGCAACAGTAGAGGAGGCAGCCATGAGAGCTGGTCCTCAGTGAAGCGCCATCACTCTAACTTCTCCTGTGACCTCGCCTACTTTCCAGAGAGAAGTGAAGGCTGAGTCAACTGCAACGTTCTGGTTAGTAGTCTTGAGGCAGAGGAAAATCATCTTCTGCACTGATCCACAAAAGTTGCCAGAACCTCGGCCACCCACCTGCTTTGTAATGTTTCCGTGGAGAAGGGCTTCAATGTGCAGCCGCGACAGCAGCTGAGGTATGAAGGCCTTAAGGCGAGGAAGGGTGACATCTGTAAAGGCAGGAGAATCAGTGAGCTTTACCCAGGGGTTTTTAAAAAACAACTCTGTATTTGAGATAAATTGAGACTTTCAGAAGCCTTGCAAAGAATGGCAAAGAGAGATCCCGTAAGCCCTTCATCCAGTTTTCCCTAATGCTAACATTTCTTGTAACCATAATACATTTGAGTTAAACAGATAAACTAAGCATTTAGCATTGGTACAATACTATTAACTAAAGTACAGACTTTATTTGGATTTTAGTTTTTCCATTAATGTCCTTTTAATGTTCTGGGATCGAATCCACAATCCCCCACTGCATCTAGCTGACATACCTCTTTTTTTTTTTTCTGAGTTGGGGTCTCACTCTGTCGCCCAGACTGCAGTGCAGTGGCCGCTCCCAGCCACTGCAGCCTCGGCCTGCTGGGCTCCAGCGATCCTTCCGCCTCAGCCTCCTGAGTAGCTGGAATTACAGGCATGCGCCACCACGCCTGGCTGATTTTTTTATTTATTGTAGAGATGAAGTTTCGCTGCCCAGGCGGGTCTCGAACCCGCGGGCTCAGGCAATTCACTCACCTGACATACCTCTTTTAATCTCTGACAGTTCCTTGGTCTTTCCTTGTCTTTTATGACCTTGGGAGTTATTATTATTTTTTGAGTTAGGGTCTTACTCTGCTGCCCAGGTTGGAGTGCAGTGGCACCATCACAGCTCACCGCAGCCTCAACCTCCTGGCGTCAGATGATCCCTCTGCCTCAGTCTCCTGAGTACTTGGGACTATAGGTGTGCTGCCCTGTCCAAATAATTTTGTTTTGGGGGGTGGAGATGAGGGCTCCCCATGTTGCCCAGGCGAGTCTCGAACTCCGGGGCTAAGTGATTCTCCTGCCTTGGCCTCCCACAGTGCTGGGATGACAGGGGCGTGCCACTGCGCCAGTTCTCTTGTGACCTTAAGAGTTTTGAAGAGCACTGTTTGGTTATAGGATGGCCCTCATTTGGGTCTGTCTAGTGTCTTCTCATGATTAAGCTGCACTCACGCACTACTAGGAAGAACACCACAAAGGTGATGTGTTCTCAGTGCATCACGTCAGGGGGTACATGAAACTGCAATGTTGTACTGCTAGTGATGTTAACACTGATCACTTGGTTAAGGTGGTCTCTGCCAGACGTCCTCATTGTAAATGTTATTTTATTCTTTTGGTCGTAATCAAGTAACTCACACATGCTCTGCATGTCATTCAGAAAGTCCACCTCCCCATCAAAGCCTATTTTTCCCCGTGTGATGAATAAATCTTTACTTTGAGATTAAACAAATATCCTGTTTTCCCTTAAATTCTGCCCACTAATTTTAGCATCTACTGGTGGATACTGCCTATAGCAATTATGACTACAGTGCTCTAATGGTAATCTTTCTGGTACTCTCATTCCTTTTACATGCATTGATTTAATTTTTCTGCAAGGAAGAGTTGTCCATTCTTCATTAGGACACCACAGTAATAACTGCCACAAGCAAGGTCTACCAACAGATGTTAAAATTAGTGACTGAATTTTAAGGAGAAACGTGGGAAAGGAATTAACAAGTGCTTACCACTGATCAGGTATTTTACAGATGCTGTCTTTCACACTTAAAGGTATGTACTACTATTCTCGTTTTAAAGGTTGGAAAACTGAGGTTAGGAAAATTCAAGTCCAAAGTCACCAAGTGAGAGCTGGGATGTGAGCCTCGGTTAACTCCCAAGGGATGTTCATCCCACTCCACTGTGTCACCTAGGAGTCCCCTTCATTAGACTCCCTCAGCACTCCGAAGCTTCCACCACAATACTTACTCTCGTCTCTACTGAAATGATTTATTCTACTTTATGCTTTGCCATAGACTGCAGCTCTTTGATAAAAGAAATTCCATCTAATTGATTGTTGGATTATTTTGATAATTATTTTGTTTTTGAGACAGAGTCTCGCTCTATTGTTAAGGCTAGAGGACAATGACACAAGCATAGCTCACTGCAGCCTCAAGCTCAAGCCATCCTCCTGCCTCAGCCTCCTGTATAGCTAGGACTACAGGTGTGCGTCATTATACCCAACTAATTTTTATTTTCTATTTTCGTAGAGAAGATCTCGTTGCATTGCCCAGGTTGGTCTTGAACTCTTGGCCTCAAGTGATCCTCCTGCTTCAGCCTCCCAAAATGCTGGGGTTTACAAGAGTTAGCCACCATATAAGGCCTAACTGGTTGTTTTTTCAGCCTCAAGCACGGGTAGTCCTGGGCTGGGCGCATGGCAGGCAGGTAGTAAATGCTGCTGGAACACACTGCGCTCAGAGGTTCCTGCTATCCTGGCACCTGGACAGCTGAATGATTTAGAGTCATGGGGGAGCCAGCCTCCACAGAGGTATCTCTAGATTGAGCCAAGCTGACATTTTGGACTATTGTGGGAGTATATATTCATGTATCAAAACAGCATGATTATTTACTAGAGCAGAGAATTGGAACCAATTTATAAAACATATTTGGAAAGGTTTCACATGCCTCTGAGATACTTTAGAGCTTACTCCACTTAAAATTCCCATGTCACCTGACCCAGATTCTAACAAAGGGAAAAAACCTCAAAACTTTGCTTCTTGATTATGAAAACAGGCTTCTGAAAACATATTTAAAACTTATGTGGTATTTTTACATAAGCGGACCTTGAACAATTATAATAAGAAAGGGATTGGCAGTAGTGGGAAATAGTCAGGGGAGGAGGGGTGGGATTGGCAGTTGAGGGAAACTGCCAGGGGAGGAAGGGGCACACCTCATCAGCAAGGGTACCTGCATAATCAATGTTTGTATACCTAACCCTGAATTGTACCCCACATCTTTATAATAAAAAAAAACTATGTGGTATTTTTAAATGTATAATTCTTGCTATGACCACAACAATTTTGCAAAGAAAGTATATTAACTGTCCTGATTAAAAAAAGCATCTGCTCTAGTTAATGAATTTTATAATATAGCCTCCTCCTTAGTGCCTGAGGCAACCAACAAAATAATAACTTTCAACACTGCTTTTGATATGCCACTGAAGACATCAAAAGCACAGTGTTACATAAGTATAAGAACTTGTCATAAAAGACGATTAAACATTTAACAGAGCTCTTTTTTAAAATGGCATTTTATTGCTGAGCATTTAGGAAGAAAGATTAATTGGTAAAGTAATACTGGGAAGTAGAAACCAATAATAAAGAGTACTGGTTCGGACGCGGTGGCTGAGGCCTAATCCTAGCACTTTGGGAGGTAGAGGCGAGAGGATTGCCTGAGCCCGCGGGTTCGAGACCAGCCTGGGCAACTTGGCGAGACCTCATCTCTACAATAAATCAAAAAATTAGCCAGGCGTGGTGGCGCATGCCTGTAATTCCAGCTACTTGGAAGGCTGAGGCAGAAGGATCGCCTGAGTTCCACAGGTTGAGGCTGTAGTGGCTAGGAACGTGCCACTGCACTCCAGCCTGGGCAACAAAATGAGACTTCTGCTATCCCAGCACTTTGGGAAGCTGAGGTGAGAGGACTGCCTGGGCCTGCAGGTTCGAGACCAGCCTGGGCAACATGGTGCGACCTTGTCTCAACAATAAATCACAAAATTAGCCGGGCATGGTAGCACACACCCATAGTTCTGGCTACTGGGAAGGCTGAGGCAGAAGGATCGCCGGAGCCCAGCAGGTCAACTCAAGCCTGGGTGACAGCAAGACTCTGACTCAAAAAAAAAAAGGTGCTACAAATCCTCATTTTTTTCCAGTACCAGCAACACTGAAAGTCACTTTCACCTATTCAATAGGTGCTCATCAGACACACACAGAGGGCATAATATCACACCAGACACTAAATAAAAGAGATAAAAGGAAGGCTCTCAAGGAATTTCAGATTTCAAGCAAAATTTCTGAAACTAGATTTAAGACCTTAGGGGAAAAACAACAACAACAACAACAGAGCATTCAGTCATCTGCAGAAATTATGAACAGTAATGATTAACTGTGGTGGGGTCACACTGAAAACAGTAAATGTGGCTAAACTGCCTAAATACAAAAGCCATTTCGAAGGCCACTGCTATTCTTGTTTTTTTTTAATTTTATCTTTGTTTGAGCTGGAGTCTCACTCTGTCGCCCAGGTTGGAGTGCAGTGGCACACTCACACCACCACAGCCTCGACCTGCTAGGCTCAGGCGATCCTTCCACCTCAGCCTTGAGAGGCTGGAACTACAGGCATGCGCCACCGTGCCCAGCTAATTTTTTTGATTTATTGTAGAGATGAGGTCTTGCCAAGTTCCCCAGGCTGGTCTCAAACCCTTGGGCTCAGGCAGTCCTCTCACCTCCACCTCCCAAAGTGCTGGGATTACAGGTGTGAACCATCATGTCTGGCAGGAATCTTATTTTTTTTTAAATTGACAAACATGGTGAGGCTCAGTGGCTCATGCCTGTAGTCCAAGCACTTGGGAGGCTGAGGTGGGAGTACTGCCTGAACCCAGGCATTCGAGATCAGCCTGGGCAACACAGCAAGACCTTGTCTCTACAAAAATAAAAAAATTAGCTGGGTGTAGTGGTGTGTACCTGTAGTCCCAGCTACTTGGGAGGCTAAGGCCAAAGGTTGGCCTGAGCCCAGGAGGTTGAGGTTGCAGCAAGCCATAATGGGTGCCACTGTACTCAAGCTTGGGCGAGAGTGATACCCCAAACCAAAAGACCACACAAGCAAACAAAAATAATGTATAGTGATCAAAAGAGGGTAACCAGCACATCTGCCATCTCAAACGTGTATCATTTCTTTGCATTGGGAATGCTTAACATCATTCTAGCTATTTGAAACTATGTATTATTGCTAACTAAAATCATCCTACCCACCAGTTTTAATAAAAAAATATGCACAGCTGGATTTACTAGAACGGCGCATTATTTGAAAGTATAAATACTTGCTAACAGGATCCACCAACATGATTTTAAGGAAAAATGAAGACCGCGTTAGGCTTGAAGTGGAAAAAGTCTCACCATCCAGGGCTTCTTTCAGCTCATGCTTGGTCCAGGCCACTTCTGTCATCAGCAGGCGGAGATAGTACATGGCGTGCTGGTGCGGCTGCTCCGCCCGGAAGTTGTTCAGAGATCGCATGTACTAGTGAGGGAGAGACGTGGGTTCATTAATCTTACAAATCTTTTAAAAATCATTACAAAAATCACCTCAAAGACCCGCTATAACCAAACCCCATTCTGTATAAATTCTGTGGGATGCAGGAAGACGTATTCCTTTCTCTCTTCTGAAGTTGTATAACTATGCACGGCGCCTGTTCCTCTCTGACCCTAGACTAAAGGGCATGCGTTTTCCTTGTCCACATTGCTGCCTAACTCCCAGCGCCGACATGGACTCTGGGTGCCTTCACTACAGGACATCTTGCATTCCTCAGAAAGTTGCCCCCTGTTTTCAGGGGATGTCTCTTGGCACCTCTAGCTTCTACATGATAAAGCCATCCCCAAGTCTCTATAAGCAAGCAACATGGATAGGTATACATATAAGATTATCTGATTTTGATTTGAAACCTGATAGTAGTGTATCAAGGTGGTCATTTATCATACATCCATTACTGGGCCAAATGTGGGATGAATTTAACTGGGAGATATGTCAAACCTAAACAGCGTGCCCTCGTGTGACAAGGTTCTTATGGTAGGGCAGACCTCTGCTGAACTGTGTGTTCTGCTGAACTTGAGGCTGGGATGAAACGTTCGAGGAGGCCCTGACAGCTACTGGGTACTTCGCTTTGGAAGTCAGAGCTGCAACTGCACTAGCACTTAGAGCCCACAGAGAGAGCCGCGTGTCCACCAGCATCTACGCGGCTTGCTTTCTGGGTAAAATACAGGATCTAGCAAAGACAGGGTGAGATGAATGCAACGGGTCATGAATGCTTCTTTTCCTCCTCTCTCCTTGTCCAAAAATTCTCATAAAATAGCTATATTATCTCATAAATTAAAAAAAATATGTTACAAACACGAGTTCAGAAAACTTACTGCTTCTTTGATAATTTCAAATCTTTTTTCATCAATCTCAAAGGTAGCCATTTTCTCAATAATCTTCTTTAGCAAAATTGGCTGCTTGTCATTGTAACCTTTCACCGAAAGCTACAGAAAGAATTCAGGGTATTAAAAGTCTAAAAATATAATGAAACAATTTCCAAATACGCAACTTAAGCTTGATTTTTAAACATTTAGAAAATCTCAAAGCCAGTATATTAAAATAAAAATGAAACAAAAATTTCAATTAATTTAACTTCTCATAAATATAATTTAATACTTAGGGAGATAATATTAACCATCTTTGTTCTAAAAAATTATTTATTTATTTTTTAGAGATGGGCTCTTGCTGTGTTACTCAGGCTGGACTCAAATTTCTGGGCTTGGGTGATCCTCCCATTTCAGCCTCCCAGGTAGCTAGGACTGTAAATGCAAGCCACAACACCTGGCCATTAGCCATCTTTATAATAAGTCATACTCAAAAGCATAATTTTACTTTTCCTAAACCAAATCAATAGTAGGTAAAGTCACCTGACACCACACCATAGTGCTGTAGATTATATAATCAAAATTCAAGTTCTCATATCAAAATTGATAATAAAATGTAGTTAATTTTTTTTTTGGTCAAAAAGAATTTCTGCCTGGTGCAGTGGTTCACACCTGTAATCCCAGAAATTTGGGAGGTGGAGGTGAGAGAATTGTAAGCCTAGGCAACTTGGTAAGACCTCATCTCTACAATAAATTAAAAAAAAAAAATTAGCCAGGTGTAGTGGCATGCGCCTGTAGTTCCATCTACTTGGAAGGTTGGGGCGGAAGGATCATCTGAGCCCAGCAGGTCGAGGTACCGGTGGCCATGAGAGTGCCACTGCACTGCAGCCTGGGCAGCAGAGTGAGACTCTGGCTCAAAAAAAAAAAAAAAAAAAAAAAAAAGCATTTCTAGTGGATGGTAGGCTTAAGGTTCTTATAGGTGTAGTCAGAAGGCAAAAAAATCACAGAGGAAGCTGGGTGTGGTGGTACAAACCTGCAGTACCTGCTATTTGGGGGGTTGAGGCAAGGAGATTGCGTGAGCCCAGGAGTTCAAGGTCAGCCTAGGCAACATAGCAAGACCTTGTCTCTTAAAAAAGAAAAAAAATCACAGAGGAGTGTTATCTAGCAATCTATTATACATGTCCCCAAATTATTTATACTTAAGTATTTACAAAATCATCTTTGGAGAACCAGGCAGCCCCGATTTTGTATGATATAGCATCTTGCCACTTTGTCATTCAGTGTTGCCTAATCAAGAGTCACAATCATAACCACTTGCTTACTTGATGCGTTCTGCTGATGTCCCCAAAGCCAATGGCTGAACGAACACATGTGCAGAAAGGACACACAGCATGTATCACCAGGATTCTGCTGTAGGGCAGTTTCCTGTGTCTCTGAATGCCTAACACTTTGAAAAGCAGGGAATGGGGAATTCCTATTGTTCTAGTTGCACATGGGGGCACCCCAAGTAGCACAGGAGTCACTGCAACTAGACAGCTATAATGCCCCGGACAGTCTTGCCATGTGAGGAAGAACGGCCAGGGCCTTGGCAGGAGGAAAGGTCACTGGGTATGACAAGCACATTGTCTCCTGTAGGAATTAGACTCAAAAGGAGCAGAAAACCCATTTTGTCATCAATAAAAATGACTTGTTTTAATGATAAAATGGCTACTAAAAATCAACAGCAAAAAATAAAAAGGTAAGTACATTATTACTTTTCTATTTGGAGTTAATTTTGATCTAATTTCTGTGGACTCTGAGAATGGTTAGATTACATGCATTCTTATACATTTAACAAAAACTACTAGATAATTTATTTTTTATTTCTATTTTTGAGTTAGAGTCTCACTCTGTCACCCAGGCTGCAGTGCAGTGGCATGATCACCTGGGCTCAAGCAATCCCCCGTCTCAGCCTTCTTAGTAGCTGGGTCTATAGGTGTACACCCCCATGCCCGGCTAATTTTTTATAGAGACAGGTCTCACTATGCTGCCCAAGTCTTGAACTCCTGGGCTCAAACAATCCTCCTGCCTCAGCCTCCCAAAGTGCTGGGATTACAGGCTTGAGCCACCATGCACAGCCAAGAGTTTATGTGAAGGAAAAAAGTCACTGTGAAATAAATATATTTTAAAATCCTAAACTCTTTTGTGTAAAAATTTAAATAAGTCCCCAGAAATGATCTCATTTTTATTTTTACTAAAATATACAATATATTTTCAAGAAAAGTCAAGTTGGATGTGCACCATAAAAGGCATGTTAATTTGGAACTGAGATGTAAGGCAGCTTGGAAACATATCAGAAACACTTTTGAGACAAAAGTATCTAGTTATTTTTTGGATGCATTTAGTGAGGTTTATTTTAAAACACATAAAATAGCTAATGGTGCATGCTATAAAAATAAGTTAAACTATTACTTTTGAGATAGGGTCTCACCCTGTCACTCAGGCTAGAGTGCGGAGAAACAATCAAGGCTCACCACAGCCTCGACCTCCTGGGCTCAGACAATTCTTCCACCTCCATCTCCAGAGTAGCTGGGACTACAGGCCCGTACCACACCTGACTAACTTTTTGATTTCTTGTAGAGACAAGGACTCTCTATGTTGTCTAGACTGGCCTTGAACTCCTGGGTTCAAGTGATCCTCCTACCTTGATCTCCCAAAGTGCTGGAATTATAGGCATAAGCCACCACACCTGGCCATTAAAATAAGTTAAATTAAAATGTCAGGTGTATTTGAACATGGGAACATTCTGCTACTATATGCAGAAATAAAGAAGGGCTATATATAAATAGAATTCAAGCACCACTATAGTAACTATGGATATCTTTCACTTACAGATGTTAATATACTCAAATATATGGAAAGAACATGCTTTCAGGATTAACATATTGAACATCTCAAGCAAAAAAGCATGCAAATGCTCACAAGAGGCACTATGCCTTACTAAATCATTCATTAGTGGAACTAATACTTATTTGAGTTCTTCAATCATTAGAAGGGTTTAAGGAAAAAAAACCACCAACCCTCTTGCTTAAAAATGCAGAAGTTAATAGTTTGTCCAAGCTCAACATAATGCTTAAATGGTGTGGTGCCTTTTCTTTGGTTTGCATTTTACTTACAAGTATTGCATTCATTCCTGATGCAATGCCATAGCTCAAACCTGAGAGGCGTGCTGCATATGTATACTCTTTTAAATCATCCTTCAATAACCTGATAAACAGGTATGTCATGTTGCAATGGAGAGGATCAGCATAAATGTAGCGACTAACAAAAAGAAAAACAAAAGAAATGCTTTGATACCTCAAGCAGTGATGTGGCAATGGAGAAACATGACCGAAGAGTATGAATATGCAGCCTCACGACTGGGATTTCTAGGGGAACGGCACGGGCCAACCTGAGGTTTTACCACAAGCAGAAAGACCTCATTCTCTTTTGCCAAAGACCAAGATTTCAAATACAGAATGGGTGAGATCAAAACTGGATAGGGGTCCGATTTTGTTGAAGTAGAAAAACATGAAAATCTGGTGAAAGATGTTAAAAAAAAAAAAACAAATCAAGGAAAATTTGCGCATTATGAATGGTAGGCAGCTGAATACTTAGAATAAAAGCTAACTGAAAAATTAAATGATGAGGAAATATGATTAGTTATAGAGATTTTTTCAAAAAAAGAAATGGAACTCATACCCTCAATCGAAAACGCTTCCATCAAATCAATGTAAAAAATGTTGATGAGTGGAAGGCTCTAAGGCGTGGGTACTTACATACATCCCATAGATGGTATTTTGGAGATCATAGCTCAAGTCTGCTAGCTCTGCTGCATATGCATACTCGTTGAGGGAGTCTTTGAGGAGCTCAAGGTACAAATAGGCCATGTTACAGTGCAAGGGGTCCACATAAGCAAATGGGCTGGAAGAAAACGTCGACAGTAAAAGAGCTGATTTATGACTTCTCAAGGTGAGGTGGCCTTTTGAGATGGATCCAGATACGGAATACCGCGTTGTATAATGTCCTGAGGATATGGTTGGAATCTTCTTAGGAGGAAAAAGTAAGATGTCTGAAAGAGAAGCCTGAAATATGCCGTGTGTGTGTGCTGGTGGCAGTGAGGAGGGAGAAGGGGCCGCTTACCCAGATGAAGAGGCAGAACTGACAACTCAGGAAGGCAGGGAGTGGGAATGGGCCAAAACCAAGCCTACGCTCAAGGCCAACAGGAGGCTGCAGCCCCCCGGCTCTCTCCAATGACGTCATACCCTTGGTGGACAGGAGTAAGAGGTAGGGGATTTGTCTGTAGCAATTCTAGGAACTTACAAAAACTGATACCCATGAAAACGTGAGCTTTTCCCTCAGTTTTCCCCAAAATCAATAAAGAGCAGTGTCAGCAAAATAACTGATAATTTCTATCATGTAACTGCAGGCAGAACTAGGGAAAAATATTAAAATAGGAGAATATTTATTTATCTATTTAGATATTTTAGTTGGAGTCTCACTCTGTCGCCCAGGCTGGAGTGCAGTAGCACACTGATCACAGCCACTGCAGCCTTGACCTGCAGGGCTCAGGCGATCCTTCTGCCTCAGCCTTCCAAAGTAACTGGAAATACAGGCACGAGCCACCATGCCCGGCTACTGTTTTGATTTGTTGCAGAGATGAGGTCTCGTCAAGTTGCTCAGGCTAGTCTCGAATCTGTGGGCTCAGGCCATCCTCTCACCTGGGCCTCCCAAAGTGCTGGGATTATAGGCATGAGCCACCTCACCTGGCCTAGGAGAATATTTAAATAAGAAAGAGCAACAAAAGAAACAATGATAGAGTGCCACTGCTGAACAAGACTGCAGAGGCAGAATGACTTTTCACTTCCTAGATAAGAAACGACGTTCCTCATGTTGCCTGAGCTGGTAAAGGCCAAGTTGGGATTCAAGTTGCTTGACTGTGGGACCTTGCTAACCTTTGTCAGAAGCAAGTAAGAGTCATTCATTTAACACATGTCCGGGTGCTACTCTACATGCGGACTATAGTGCCCGGGTGCTTCTCTAGACACTGGAAATGATGAGGGGACACCAGGCAAACTCCCTGACCTCACAGAGCTTACAGTCCAGGTAGGGCAGACAAATGTCAAATTTAAACCTGAGGTCTCAGTTGGTGATAGTGCTATGAGAAAAATTAAGCAGGGTAAAGGGAATTGGAATGCTAGGATGGCAGCAGCAGGGAAGGAAGATTGCTACTTCACATAAGATGGTCTATCAAGGCCATTGTTATAACGTGATATAGGGACCCAGGCTTGAAGCAAGCCAGGGGCAAGCCCTGGGGCCATCTAAGGGGTGGAGTGGAGAACTTTCCTAGCTGAAAAAACAGTGAGTGCTGAAGACCTGAGGCAGGTGCCCGCTTGGCTTGTTTGGCAGCAAACACTCAGAAGCACAGTAAACATAACCCATGATCTAATAACAAAGCCAATAATTTTATCAAAGCCGGTGGTAATAAAGCAAAAATAGGGGTAAAATGCTTAGTCACTTAGAAATTAAAATCAAAGAGCAAGTTTTACAGCTATCCAAATATTCTTCAACTGGAAATCCTAAATGAAGGCTCGGCCATTGGATTTTTTTTTTTTTTTTTTGAGTTGGAGTCTCACTGTGCCACCCAGGCTGGAGTGCAGTGGCATGCTCACGGCCACCGGAGCCTTGACCTGCTGGGCTCAGGAGATTCTTCTGCCTCAGCCTTCCAAGGAGCTGGAACTACAGGCATGCACTACCACACCTAGCTAATTTTCTTTTGGATTTATTATAGAGACGAGGTCTCACCATGTTGCCCAGGCTGGTATCGAACCCGTGGACTCAGGCAATCCTCTTGCCTCAGCCTCCCAAAGTGCTGGGATTCTAGGCTTGAGCCACTGCGCCTGGCCTGTCGTTGGATTTTTCCAAGTATTATACACGATGACAGACTTCCTTCTTTAGGCAAACAGCAGCTCAGAACTTGAGGCACAAGTCATAAAACAAAATCATCTCAAAAAAAGAGGCTATGGACGGAGCTCAGCCCTATGGACAAGTATGTACCAGATAGAGGTGAGCTGAAGGTACACTGAGAAATTTTCACAATAGTAGTATTATTCATACATTGTTCCTGAACACCTTCCTTTTTATTTATTTATCTTATTTTTAATTTTATTAGAGTTGGAGTCTCACTCTGTTGCCCAGGCTGGAGTGCAGTGGCACGCTCATGGCCAGGGAATCCTCAACCTGCTGGGCTCCTGCAATCCTTCTGTCGCAGCCTTCCAGGCAGCTGAAACCACAGGCGTGCACAATCACATCTGGCTATTTTTAAAAAATTTATTGTAGAGATGAGGTCTCGCCATGCTGCTCAGGATGGTCTTGAACTCCTGAGCTCAAGTAATCCTCTAGCCTCTGCCTCCCAACGTGCTGAGATTACAGGTGTGAGCCACCACACCTGGTTTCCTTTTTATTAAATAATTTTTAAGTAACCAATACGTAAGGGCTCCAGACAATTAAATGACAGGCCAGGACTCCAGATCACTTAGTAACTACCACCTCTTCTTCTGGGCAACTTCCAGGAATACAAAACCAAAACAAACAAAAACCCAAATTATTTATTTTTTCCTCAATGAATGTTCTAAGTAAATCGATAACCTTCCCAGAACCCAAGATAAAGGTTAATAGGGTCAGCCCTCCTAATAACAGCTAGCATAAATCATTTCAGTTAAAGGCTATACTCATCACAGAAAAAGAAAAATAATTAATAATCTTGGTTCTTATTTTGAGTTTGGGTCTTATTCTGTCCCCCAGGCTAGAGAGCAGTGGCATGATCATGGCTCACCGCAGCCTTGATCTCCTGGGTTCAGGCAAACCTTCCATCTCAATCTCCTGAGTAGCTGGGGCTACAAACACTCACCATGACACCTGGCTAATTTTTTGTAGAGAAGAGATCTTGCTATGTCACTTAGGCTGGTCTTGAACACCTGGGCTCAAGCAATCATCTCACCCACCTTGGCCTTCCAAAGTGCTGGGATTAACTTTGGTTCTTAAAATACCTCTTGGCGGGCTCAGTGGCTCAGCCTGTAATCCCAGCACTTTGGGAGGCTGAGGTAAGTGGATTGCCTGAGCCCACAGGTTCATGACCTGCCTGGTCAACTTGACGAGACCTCATCTCTACAATAAATCAAAAATTAGCTGGGTGTGGTAGCGTGCGCCTATAGTTCCAGCTACTGGGAAGGCTGAGGTGGAGGGGTCACTGGAGCCCAGCAGAAAGATCACCACTGCACTCCAGTCTGAGTGACAGATTAAGACTCTAACTCAAAACAAAAAAAGAAAAAACCTCTTAAAGAGCAGCAGCCTTGTCTAGGTGAAATAACACTATTTCTAGACACAGATGCTTAAGAAGGACAGACAACTTCTAGAAATGTAATTGCTGATTCTAATAAGGTTTATAGCTAGATTCACTTTACATACCTGAAAAATTCAAAGTTGAGACAAGCCTTCGGCAAGAAAAACTTATCATCTTGTTTGAACCAGAGTTTGCTCATAGCTGTATCCTGTGATGGAGAGACAATCTGGTTAGGGAAATAGAGGCCCTCGGCAAAAATGTTCAATCAAACCACTCTTCAAGAGGAGGAGGACAGAGGCAATAGTTGAGAGTTTTGCTCTGGTGGCTGCTGTCCCATGCCTTGAAGCACATTCAGAGGGTCAGCAGGTAGGAAGGTGACTCCTGTAGCAGAGAGAAATCAGCCTTGTATGTCCACTGGATTAGGGAGATGTGGGCACTGCGGGGGAAGAGACAGACTGGAGAAGCCAATCCCAGCTGCCCTGCCCCCATCCTTCAGGACACTGGAAGGCAGACAGATGCAGGAGTCCTTGGGAGGGTGTGGCAGCAAGCCTCCAAGGCGGCCTCCAATGATCCCCTGCCTGCTAGTCTTGTGTAGTTCCTTTCCCACACTGAACCAACGCTGAGCTGCTGGACTAACTAAATATGTCAGAAGTGATGGCTACGTTGCAGAAGACGGTGTGGCTTCCATCTTGATCACCGACTCCCTCTTGGGTCACTCACTGTGGGAGAAGCCGGCTGCCATGTCAAGCAACTCTATGGAGAGGTGCATGTGGTAAAAAGTTAAGGCCTGCACTGTACTTCGAAGAGAATCCTCTGGCCCTGGTTAAACCTTTAGATGATTGAAGTCCTGGCCACAGCTTGACTATAACCTCATGAGAAACCTTGACCCAGAACTACCCACCTATGTCAGTGCTGAATTCCTGAACCTCCTCAGAAACTGTGTGCAATAATAAATGTTTGTGGCTTTAAACTGCTAAATTTTAGAGTAATGTGATATGCAGCAATGGATAACTATCATAGCCAAGGATAAACAAATAAGTCACTAT
Organism: Cephalopachus bancanus; assembly: GCA_027257055.1. Lineage (NCBI taxonomy): Eukaryota > Metazoa > Chordata > Mammalia > Primates > Tarsiidae > Cephalopachus > Cephalopachus bancanus. The sequence continues at coordinate 787,795 of JAPVLO010000446.1, read as the reverse complement.
CTTGACTCTCCACTTCACTCATGCTGTACTAAGAATGGCCTTAGATGCTCACTTGAAACAACCTTGGATCTCTGACAAGCGATATACTGGTTTAATGTTCTCCTCAGTTTACTCTGAGAAGGTCTAGTTAAAATAAACAACAAAAAACAGGAAAGCTTCTCTTGGCATAATCTAATATATAACTCATGAAAATGTCATGCTTAAAGAAAAATAATTCTCTCATTAATAATCTATCTTATACAATAACCTAGTTTAATTAAATTTCATCAAATTCACCTGAAGCCTAGGTCATTTAAAGATAAAAAGAGGCTGGGCTTGGTGGCTCAGCCTGTAATCCCAGCACTTTGGAAGGTCGAGGCTAGTGGATTGCCTGAGCCCGCGAGTTCGACATCAGCCTGGGCAACTTGGCGAGACCTCGTCTCTACAATAAATCAAAAATTAGCGGGTAAGGTAGCGCACACCTGTCGTTCCGGCTACTAGGGAAGCTGAGGTGGAAGGATCGCCTGCACCCAGCAGGTCGAGGCTGCAGTGGCTGGGAGCGTGCCACCGTACTCCAGTCTGGGCGACAGAGTGAGACTCCCACTCAAAAAAAAAAAAAAAGATAAAAAGAAAGATGTGTGTCTATAATCATGAATTTAGAATGAGTTAGTCTGCACGTTTAGAAAGGAGCATGTGCCATAATAATCTGATCCACCTGTCTACACACTTTATCTAAGGTCTAAGACAATGGCATAAAAAGACCACTGAGGCAGGTGCGGTGTCTCATGCCTGTAATGCATACACTTTGGAAGCTGGAGCCAAAGAGGATGGTCTGAATCCAGAGGTTCAAAACCAGTGTGGACAATCTCTACAATAAATCAAAAACTTAGCTAGGAATGGTGGCGCATGTCAGCCGCCCCAGCTACTTGAAAGGCTGAGATGGAAGGATTGCCTGAGCCCAGCGGGCCAAGGCTGCGGTGGCCATGAGGGTGCCACTGCACTCCAGCCTGCGTGACATTGAGAACTCTGACTCAAAAAGAGAAAAAAAAATCTGAGAAAGGGGGAAAACATCCCACTTTTCAACAACCCTTCCCATTCGTTAACAACTCCATGACTTCATATAGTCCTTGTGTCATAATGAGAATTGTTTTTAAGGGCAGGAGATCCAATGGCTCCCCTTAGACACGCTCTCTTCCAGGCTCCAGAGATCTCTGCCTAAAGATCTCTAATGTTCGTGACTCAGTATAAACCTGCTTCCCTATTGGTCTTCGGTAGATATGGGGAAGAGGCCACTACCCTCCCAGACCTGTGATTACAGCCCAGACTTATTTTTTTTCTCTGCAAAGAAAGCAATTTCCCAGAGTCTATGTTGTCTAGTAGTTTTGCTTGTTTGTTTGCTTTAATATTTTCCACTTTATAATATTTCTTGTAGTTACGCTTTCTGCACCTTTTTGGGTCAACTCTTAGGATGTGAGCCCTCCAAATGAACACAGAACCAAATATAGTAAATCATCTCTCTAGCCCCCCATGGAATACATCTGGACCCTCAAATTTAAAATCACTGATTCTAACAGTTTACCTTAATAAGAGCAGGGTATGGAGTCGCATCTTTTTCCAATGTCAAAATCTCAAAATTCGTAGGAATAAATTCATTCTTTGTTGGAAGTTTAAATTTCCCATTCAGGTCAGCATTCTGCCATTTCTGGATGAATATTGAAAACACACACACAAACAGTAAGAGTCAGATTCAAGAGTTTAAAACAATATCTTTGCTCAATATCCAAATATTAAAAGGACAAATGTCACACAGTATTATTTTCCATCACATATAAAGGGGCTACTGCCAAGATCTATGGATGGGTTTTCAGGAAGCTTCAACTAGTCTTTCTGACACTAATATTTTACACTCATCTATCTTTCCTTTTCATAGCTCCCAAATGACCAGTAGAGGTCAAGGAACAATCTGTGGCTGCTGAACAGAGAAGCTGACTAGTTCCTAAGAAGATCACATTTGCTCTAGCTCTTTAAAGAATGGAGAACAGGCTGGGCTCGGTGACTCAGCCTGTAATCCCAGCATTTTGGGAGGCTGAGACGAGTAGACTGCCTGAGCCCTTGGGACCAGCCCGTGCAACTTGGCGAGACTTTATCTCTACAATAAATCAATAATTCAATGGGAGTGGTAGTGTGCGCCTGTTGTTCTGACTACTTGGAAGGCTCAGGGATAAGGATCACTGGCCCCCAGCAGGTTGACGCTGGGGTGGCCAGGAGTGTGCCACTGCACTCCAGCTTGGGCGATTGAGTGAGACTCCAACTCAAAAATAAAATAAAACCGGACTCGGTGGCTCAGCCTGTAATCCCGCGCCTTGGGAGCCTGAGGTGAGTGGATTGCCTGAGCCCGCGGGTTCGAGACTCGCCTGGGCAACTTGGCAAGACCTCACCTCTACAATAAATAAAAAAAAATTAGCCGGGTGTGGTAGTACACGCCTGTAGTTCCAGCTACTTGGAAGGCTGAGGCGGAAGGATCACCAGAGTCTAACAGGTCGAGGCTGCAGTGGCTGGGAGTGGCCACTGCACTCAAGTCTGGGCGACAGAGTGAGACTCCAACTCAAAAATAAATAAAGAAATAAAAATAAAATAAAACAAAATAAAGAATGGAGAGCAAACTGCTAGAGTCATTTATGTAAGCACCATCACTTTCAACTATACCAACATCCAGGTATGGATTGAAAGCCAGGCTAAAGGGGGCTTCTCTCCCTGCAGTACTTCTTAAGGTCTGGCCTACACCTTTCTCAGATGACCACGTGAAATTTTGAGTGAACCAGTAATTCAAGCACGAGGTCAAGGACAAAGTTGAGATTTAAGTCTGGGTTGACACAACCTGCAGGCTAGATCTGTTCCATGGACTAATTCTTAAAGCTAAGTGGGACAGGCCACAGCCACTGATTGTTGAACACTAATTCATAAGACTTTTCATCATTTAAGGAAAAAAAGCAGGTTGGGCATGGTGACTCAAGCCTGTAATCCCAGCCGTTTGGGAGGATGAGGCGAGAGGACTGCCTGAGACCAGGGGTTTGAGATGAGCCTGGGCAACTTGGCGAGACCTCGTCTCTACAGTAAATAAAAAAAATTAGCTGGGTGTGGTGGCGTGTGCCTGTAGTTCCAGCTACTTGGAAGGATGAGGCGGAAGGATCACCTGAGCCCAGCAGGTCAAGGCTGTGGTGGCTATGAGCATGTCACTGCACTCCAGACTGGGTAACAGAGTGAGACTCCAACTCAAAAAAAAAAAAAAAAAAGCAACCACCTGCCAGTCATCTGGGTTCAGTAACTTGGTCTCCATCTGATGTGGCGTACGTAGCCTTGCAGATTCTGCAGTGCTATTGTCATTCCTGCATTTGCGTCTTTCGGCACTGGGATGAAGGGGATGTGACCATATTATTTAAGTAGCACCTTAAGTCTCCAGAATGGCTGAATAGTAGGGACTAGGAAACACTTGGTTTGTAATAATTTCACTACTGGGCTCCCAGATTTGCTCCCATTCAGGGCAGGTTTGTTATTGTCAGAGTTTGCTGAATAGGGGTTTTCTTTTGTTGTAGGTTTATTTCAGTCCCAGCACCAATTCAGGGGAGAGATGGCTTCCTCACAGTTTTGAAAGATGGATATTTCACACACTGAAGGGCATCAGTGATGTCCTTCTGTATCATAAATATGTCAGAGATCCCTGTACACTTGGTACATTTTAAAAAAATGTCTATGACTAGAATTTAACTAGAATTTATTCAGAGTTAAGATTTTCTGGCCGGGCTCGGTGGCTCAGCCTGTAATCCCGCGCTTTGGGAGGCCAAGGTGAGTGGATTGCCTGAGTCCGCGGGTTCGAGACCCGCCTGGGCAACTTGGCGAGACCTCATCTCTACAATAAATCAAAAAATGAGCCGGGCGTGGTAGCGCGCGCCTGTAGTTCCAGCTACTTGGAAGATTGAGGTGGAAGGATCGCTGGAGCCCAGCAGGTCGAGGCTGCAGTGGCTGGGAGCGGCCACTGCACTCCAGTCTGGGCGACAGAGTGAGACTCTAACTCAAAAAAAAAAAAAAAAAGATTTTCTGGCATCTTCTTATGAATAAAGGACCCAATTGCAAATGCACGTAGCCAATGAGAACCCAAAGATAAGAAAGAAAAAGTGGTAGGTGAGTACATAGGAGTCACAAGTAAAATTGTGACCACTGATGAGGAGGGTAAAATACTGGCTTATACCTGTTTTGAAGTAATTCCGAATTCCCCTCATACTAACAAAAAGAGCAGTGATACAATAGGAAGCACAAAATACAGTACCTCCTAAAGCAAAGACAGTAAGAACCCCAGAGACAGCTCCAGCCTCTTCTTCCCTTTCGTGTCCTTGCTTCCCTGGGTACCCCGAAATTCAGTCCTCTTGGACTGCCTGATACACCACGCTGGTGGTTTGACAGACACCTGAGAAAGTGACTAGAGTGTCAGGTCTTCATGCAAAAAGCCAAATTCCATCTCTCTATCTTCTTGCTAAAGTCTCTTAATATGGTAGAGACAACACTAGGTCATCAGTCTCTATACTCTGAGCCATGAGTGGGTGGATCTAGGGAGCACACATTTTTGTGACTTCTCATGCATCGGGCTTACTCACAATATCAAGCTTATCCATAGAGTTAACTCTACCTTGATGACTTCATCTGAGATGGCTTCTTGTTTGTACTGGGTTCCATACCACTCTTCTGTGCGATCAGTTTTTCCTTCGAAAGATTTGGAAACTATTGCAACCCTAGAGAAAGAATGGGAAAAAAAAAAAAATCCAGAAAAAAACCTGTAAACTCATGTTGTATATATTCATTTACAGAATCTGACTCATGAAGATGTAAATAATATCCACAAATGTGTTGGGCCTCTTAAGACTCAGCAAATCCTGTGAGGCCAAATAAGTAATATGTATACAGAGGTTTCTGATCACAGGCCCTGTTATCCTTCAGCTATTGTCCGTTATTTTTAGTGTAAAAAAAAAAAATGCTTACAGAGAGAATCTTCTAGGTATGCTATTGACTAAAATTTAAAAGGAAGACTAGCTAGGGAAAATGGAACAAGGTCAGTTGAAAAACAGTCCTGGCCAGGTTCGGTGGCTAGGCCTGTAATCCCAGCACTTTGGGAGGCCTAGGTGAGTGGATTGCCTGAACCTGTGGTTCGAGACTCGCCGGGGCAACTTGGCGAGACCTCACCTCTACGATAAATCAAAACATTAGCCGGGCGTGGTAGCGCTTGCCTGTAGTTCCAGTTACTTGGAAGGCTGAGGCGGAAGGATCACCAGAGCCCAGCAAGTCAAGGCTGCGGTGGCCAGGAGCGGCCATTGCACTCCAGTCTAGGTGACAGAGTGAGACTCCAACTCAAAAAAAAAAAAAGAAAAACAGTCCTTAAAAAAGCAAACAATGAGTGCTTCCTAGGAATAGCTCAGGCCCAGAGATAAAAGGAATGGCAGGGAAAACCATCCAGAGATGGTCAGTTCATCCAGAGACCAAAACACCACAAACGTTCCCAACGAACTTCCATTATTAGTTGATAAGCTTGTGTTCTATGTTATTTTCCTGCCAGAGACTAGCATCAAATATACCACATGCACACTGCCCTTCCTGCCTCTAGGAGAGAAGGGGACGAGATCAAGAAATGTCTATCTTCTGGTTTATTAAAAGTTTTTTTTGGCCGGGCGTTGTGGCTCATGCCTATAATCCCAGCATTTTGGGAAGCTGAGGTGAGAGGATTGAGGGGTTCGAGATGAGCCTGGGCAACTTGGCAAGACCCATCTCTACAAAAAAAAGAAAATACATGCCTATAGCTCCAGTTACTTGGAAGGCTGAGGTGGAAGAATCACCTGAGCCCAGCAGGTCAAGGCTGTGGTGGCCATGAGTGTGTCAATACACTCCTGCCAGGGTCTAAGACTGGACTAAGACTCCGACTCAGGAAAAAAAAAAAAGCTTTCTTTGATGGGACAGTAGAAACAGCCCAGAAAAGAAGATGAGGGGAAAAAAAGTTTAGAAAGGAAGGTAGCAGTAAATAATGTCAAAAGAGAAATGAACACAAGATTACAAGAGCTGGGGAGCGAAGAAGGTCTATACCAGCAGAACTTTGCAAGTTGCACCTGTGGAGTGCCTTCAGGGACATCTCTGTCTCTGCTGCCTTCTAATTACCTAAGTGGAATCATTACACCCTATCAGGAGGCTCCACCATAGGCTGGAAACAATCCTGTTTTGAATCCTGTGGGTTGAGGAATTCTAGCCAATTAGCTAGGGTGACTTGCTGACAGGTGAGTCCTGTTATTGGCTCCACTTCTCTCTTTTCTTTTCTTTTTTTTTGAGTTGGAGTCTCACTCTGTCATCCAGGCTGGAGTGCAGTGGCACGCTCATGGCCACCGCAGCCTCGACCTGCTGGGCTCAGGTGTTCCTTCCCCTCAGTCTTCCAAGTAGCTGGAACTACAGACACACACCACCACACCTGGCTAATTTTTTGATTTACTGTAGAGACGAGGTCTCACCAAGTTGCCCAGCCTGGTCTCAAACCCGCGGGCTCAGGTAATCCTCTCGCCTTGGCCTCCCAAAGTGCTGGGATTACAGGCTGAGCCACCGTGCCCGGCCATATGATGCTTCTTAAGGGCATTCAGTACATGACAGAGCCTACTTGGACTTGGCCTAAGGAATTACTTTGACTTTTGTTGATTTCTCAGAGAATGAATCGACTGATTCTCAAGGAGACTTCTGAAAAATACAATAAGAAGTAGAAGAATCGGTAGAGAGGTGGTATTCCCATCTTCTCTTCCATGAGAGGCATGATTTTGAAGGTTCATTACATAAATGGCTTTGGTTTCCCTGGGTGATAGCCCAGGCATCAGAATAATGGTCAGGGGACTGATTACAGCTTGCAAAGACTGAAGCATTCATTTGGCAGCAGATTTACTCTCTGAAACAAGAAAACTTTGAACGCAGTTCTGAGAGAGAAAGTAAAGAAGTTCAGGGAAAGCTGCCAAGCCAGATGCTCTGGCGGACAGCTACATGACACAGGAAGAAGCAGGCACTGAGGGCTGTGTGGCAATGCTTAGCTTTAAATAAGGGGAGAGAAGGAAGATTTGCCAAGCATATTCCTTAGGGATTTAGATAGTTATATACCAAAGTAAAGTGGATGGGTAACACTTGAAATGTCATTGCAAGAAAGGAGCAAAACAGTTCCTTAAACTAGGCAGACAGATGGGCGTGATGGTTCATGCCTGTAATTCCAGCACTTTGGGAGGCAGAGGATTGCCTGAGCCCATGGGTTCAAGACTAGCCTGGGTAGCTTGGTGAGATCTCGTCTCTACAATAAATCAAAAAATTAGCTGGGCATGGTGGAACACGCCTGTAGTTCCAGCTACTTGGAAGGCTGAAGCGGAAGGATCGTCTGAGTGCAGCAGGTTGAGGGAGCAGTGGCAGTGAGCATGCCACTGCACTCCAGCCTGGGCAACAGAGTGAGACTCCTACTCGAAAACAAAAACAAAACAAAAAACTAGGCACATATCATACACTGGACTAACAAAAAGAGGCATCTTTGCAGACTAAGAGTTAGTAGTACACCATTAAGAAATTCAAAATGAAAATATGTAATAGAAAGATACGGGGTTTTTTGTTTTTGAGTCAGTCTCACTCCGTCACCCAGGCTGGAGTGCATCGGCATGCTCACAGTCACCGCAGCCTTGACCTGCTGGGTTCAGATGATACTTCCACCTCAGCCTCCTGAGTAGCTGGGACTACAGGCAAGTGCCACCAGGTCTGTTTAATTTTTTTTATTTACTATAGAAATGAAGTCTCATTAAGTTGTCCAGGCTGGTCTCAACCTCCTGGGCTCAAGCAATCCTCTTGCCTTGTCCTCCCCAAAATGCTAAAATTACAGGCATGAGCCACTGTGCCTAGTCAGTTTCTTCTCAAATGGTTGGGGGGGGGGTGATAGGAGGAAAAGGCTATCGATATGGCACTGATGTGATTCTCAGAAACTTGAGAGTGGGCCAAGCATGGTGGCTCACACCTGTAACCTCAGTGCTTTGGGAGGCCGAGACCAAGGCCAAGGCCAGAGGACTGCTTAAGCCAGGAGTTCAAGTCCAGCCTGGGCAATATAGAAGGACCCTGTCTCTACAAAAATAAAATAATCAGCTGAGTTTGGTGGCATGTACCTGTAGTCTCAGCTACTCAGGAGGCTGAAATGGAAGGATCACTTGAACACAGGAGGGCAAAGTTACAGTGACCCATGATGGTGCCATGGTACCCCAGCCCGGGTGACTAAAACCAAAAAAAAAAAGGAAAACAAGACAAATGACCTTTTCTTTTTACACTAAAACTTATACCAGTGAGAAAAAAGAAACAGTGGGCTAGAACAAATGCTGACTGTTGACTTCAAGTCAGCACATTTAAAAATGTTGAGAGAATGTAGCTTAGAGAAGCTGGACGGTACCTATTTGGGGAAAAAAGGTCTCCTGACTACATACATTAAAAGAAATTATGGTTCCCAATGAATTCTCATAAGACTTTTGCAAGTAATCTCTTAGAGGAAAAGGGGAAAACAACCAAAGAATGAGTAAAGGCTTCATAGGTAATTGTGATGAGTTCAACACAACTAGTAAGGGCACCAGTCTAGCAATCAGAAACTTGGATTCTGCTAGATACTCTGACTCACTGTCTTGAAATCCTGCCAAAATCACAGCCAAGACCTAAATTAGGCAAGTAACTTAGCTTCTCTGGACTTCATTACTTTTTAAATAAGGATTCAAACTAGATGTACTCTATCCTTCCACTAGTAGAATTCTACAATATCATGATATCAAATTAGATTTTTAAAAGATACACAAAGAAGAAAGAAGGTGCAAAAAACAAAACAAAACAAAACAAAAAACAACCAAAAATTTATTGATGAGACTCAAAATCAAAGCTTAAGTGAAGAAATTGAGACTCATGAAAAAATGCTGAAAACCAGCCAGGTGCAGTGGTTCATGCCTATAATTCCAGCACTTTGGGAGGCTGAGGCAAGAGGATTGCCTGAGTTCATGAGTTTGAGACCAGCCTGGGCAACGAGGCGAGACCCTGTCTCTACAACAAATCAAAAAAAAAAAAAAATGTGTTGGGCATGGTGGTGCACACCTGTAGTTCCATCTACTTGGAAGGCTGAGGCGGAAGGATCGCCTGAACCCAGTAGGTCAAGGCTGCAGGTGGCTAGTCTGCACTCTAGCCTGGGTGACAGAGTGAGACTCTAACTAAAAAAAAAAAACCTAAAAATCTTTTTTTTGTAGACACAGTCTCACTATATTGCCTAGACTGGTCTTGAATGCCTGGCCTCAAGCAATCCCACCTTGGCCTCCCAAAGTGTTGGGATTACAGGTGTAAGCTATCCGCCCAGCCTAAAAATCATTTTTAAAGGATGTCTTAAAATAATAATCAAGAAAAATTAGGCTTAAATTTCAGAAAGTTCAATCAACTTTTATGAGCCCTTACCAGTTCAAATTCTAGAAAAAACAAAACACAGTTCCTACCTAGGAAAAATTCATAATCTAATAGGATAAATGGTCTAGAGCAAAATGTGGTAGGTTGATCTCATGTTTCTATTTTCATTTTTGAGTCGGGGTCTCAATTGGTCGCCCAGGCTGGAGTGCAGTGGCACAATCATGGCCACTGCAGCCTCAACCTGCTGAGCTCAGGCGATCCTTCCATCTCAGCCTTCCAAGTAGCTGGAACTACAAGCGTGTGCCACCATGCTCAGCTAATGTTTTAATTTACTGTGGAGACAAGGTCTCACCAAGCTGCCCAGACTGTTCTCGAACCCCCGGGCTCAGGTAATCCTCTCGCCTTGGCCTCCCAAAGTGCTGGAATTATAGGCATGAGCCACTGCGCCCAGCCCAAGCTCATGTTAACGCACATAACAGGGCTAACTCTCCTCTTTTTTTGAGTTGGAGTCTCACTCTGTCGCCCAGACTGGAGTGCAGTGGCTGCTCCTGGCCACCACAGCCTCGACCTGCTGGGCTCCGGCGATCCTTCCGCCTCAGCCTTCCAAGTAGCTGGAACTACAGGCGTGTGCCACCATGCTCAGCTAATGTTTTAATTTACTGTGGAGACAAGGTCTCACCAAGCTGCCCAGACTGTTCTCGAACCCCCGGGCTCAGGTAATCCTCTCGCCTTGGCCTCCCAAAGTGCTGGAATTATAGGCATGAGCCACTGCGCCCAGCCCAATCTCATGTTAACACACATAACAGGGCTAACTCTCCTCTTTTTTTTTTTTTGAGTTGGAGTCTCACTCTGTCGCCCAGACTGGAGTGCAGTGGCCGCTCCCGGCAGCCGCAGCCTCGACCTGCTGGGCTCCGGCGATCCTTCCACCTCAGCCTTCCAAGTAGCTGGAACTACAGGCGCGCGCTACCACGCTGGCTCATTTTGATCTATTGTAGAGATGAGGTCTCGCCAAGTTGCCCAGGCGGGTCTCGAACCCTCAGGCTCAGGCAATCCACTCACCTCAGCCTCCCAAAGGTGCGGGATTACAGGCTGAGCCACTGAGCCCAGCTTCTTAACTCTCCTCTTGTGTACTTTGTCTTTGAAAGAAACATGGGTCTTTTAACTGCAAAGGTGGGCCAAACATAGGAAAAGGGAGTCGAAGCTGAGGACCAATGAGCAAGGCAAGTTCCAAACCACATCTCCAAAGCATGGATGAGTCACAATCTCTGTTTGGGCAACCAACAAATCCTAAGAGAATCCTATCATCTTTTAGAAATGCTGGAGGAGCTATGGGCAGGCCAGGTACTTTTTGAGCTGCGGCTGCCATGTTTTCTTCACTTTGGCCCCCACCCCTACCTTGGGGAGGTGAATCGCCTCTCTCTAATATACTTTCTAAATAAACTAAGAAATGCTGGAGAACACGAGAGGAGGCAGAAGCCTGGAGATGGGCAAACGTTATGACTTCCAAAAAGAAAAAAGGGAAGCCTGCACACCACAAGCCAGTGCATAAGCATGGATCCCTGACAGCTCCCTACTGTAACTGTCAAACTGCCAAACATTTAGAGAAGAAGTGATCACTGGGACTTGCATGGAGCCACCAAGAGTAAATCCTCCCAAATGAATGGAATTATTTGTGACTTAAGGAAGACATGTGGCAAAGGCCCTACAGTCGCAGTTGCAGGTGTGATACAGTGCGATAGGCACCAAATGATAGGATCAAGGGAGGTATGTAGCAACGATGATGGAGTGAGAGCAGGTAAACACCTCCGAACAGGAAAATCAAGTCTCACCATTCAAAAGAAATTTCGAACAATTAGGGTCGGCAAAAATGAAACTGGCTACCTTGATATTTAATGAGTTCCCCATCTCCAGGGAATCTAAACTGAAGTTGGTAACTATTTAGTTGGGATACTGCAGAGGAGATACACAGTACCATGCCACACCATTTCGGATAAGTGACTTGTGAAGTCCACGGGGCATCCTGGCACCAATCCTTATGGATTCGGAAGGCCAACAGCATCTCTAACAGGAGTTGAATTAAATGACCTCTAAGGTTCCTTTGAGTCTTAGGATTTTCCTGATAATTTCCCTACCTGGCTGCAATGTTAAACTTGTTTCAGTGAATTTTAAAGAGCATAATCTTTCTCTGGAGCCACACCAGTCTGGCCTGGCAGCTGGCAATGTCCCAAGCTGTTCTGCACTATCACTGACCTGCTATAGTTACAATTATAACAGTCACAGAGCCCAATCCTGCAGAGGAGAGCATTTTTCTTTAAATGTGAGAGGAGAAAAAAAAAAGAGGCATTTAACCCTAATTGCATAAGACATCCAATTTAGAAATGTGGAATTTAATCAAAAGTAAAATGTATGTCCCAGCAAATTCCCTCCTACAAAGTGTCGCTGGATCAATTACTGGCTCTAGAGCAGCAAAAACTATAATTTAAATCAGGATTTTTCTTGCAAAAAAAAGAGCATATTCTTATTGTATTATATGATCTTAAAAAGCATTAGCTTGTGTTTATACAACACTTTTCAACTTTGCTAAGTCATTTCACATCTGATAGAAAAATAAAGTACTACCCCCATACTGCAGATGGGCAAGGTTCAAGGAAATTAAATGAGAGTTCATGATTTTACAATAAACTTTTCACAAGTCCCCCTTGCAGGATTGTGAACTTTGAGGTTTCATACCAGTTACTCAATAAATATTGGTTGAAAGAAAAAGGTGATCTGAGATCTCACTATCAGGTCCAAAACTAGTCACTGGAAGGAAACTTACAGGTTGTCTAGTGAGTTCTACCATTAAGTTTAAAGCTCTTTCTCCCCATGTCGATGTTTTATCTTTACAAGGCATACAATACAATTCAACAGAATTTAGGCTAATTTTTTTCCCCATAACATACAGCTACATTGAAGAAAATACAAATTTTAAACTGTGTTACTGGCCTAAAATGAGGCAGTGTATATCCTGGTTTTTATTCCATGTATTTTAATCACGTATGTAAATGTATATATCACTTAATCAACAGATGTTTTTAATCTTGATGAAGTCCAATTTATCAATGTTTTTTCTTTACTGGTTACTGCAATTTTGTGTTCTAAGAAATCTTTGCCTTGGCTGGGCATGGTGGCTCACACTTGTAATTCCAGCACTTTGGGAGGTAGAGGATTACCTGAGAACAGGAGTTCGAGACCAGCCTGGGCAACTTGTGAGACCTGTCTGTACAATAAATCAAAAAATTAACTGGGCATGGTGGCGCATGCCTGTGGTTCCAGTTACTTGGAAGGCTAAGGTGGAAGGATTGCCTGAGCATAGCAGGCACTCCAGCCTTGGCGATAGACTGAGACTCCCACTCAAAAAAAAAAAAAAAAAAGATACGTTGCATAATTCCACTCAAATTAGGTACCTAAAGTAGTCAAATTCATAGAAACAGAAAGCAGAATGGTGATCAGGGTAACAGGGGAGATAAGCTATTATTCAATGGTTATAGAGTTTTAGGTTTACAAGATGAAAAAGTTCTGGAGATCTGTTTCAAAGCAATGTGAATATACTACAATGTATAGATACTACTGAAATGTATCCTTAAACTAGTTAAGGAGGTTAATTTTATGTGCTTTTTTTTTTTCAGTCAGAGTCTCACTCTGTCACGCTCACAGCCGCCACAGCCTTAACCTGCTGGGCTCAGACGATCCTTCTGCCTCAGTCTTTCAAGTAGCTGGAATTACAGGCATGCGCCACCATGTCCTGCTAATTTTTTTGATTTATTGTAGAGAAGACACCTTGTCATGTTGCCCAGACTGGTCTCAAACCTATGGGCTCAGGCAATCCTCTTGTCTCAGCCTCCCAAAGTGCTGTGATTACAGGCTTGAGCCACAGGGCCCAGTTGTGTTTTTTTTTAAACCACAATTAAAAAAAAAATCAATTGACCATATATGTGTAAAACTATTTCTGCACTCTGTTCTGTTCCAATGATTTCTTTGTCTATTCTTATGCCAATACTATAGTGCCTTAATATTATAGTTTTATACTAAGTCTTCAAATCCAGTAGTTTAAGTCTTCCAACTTTGGGGATTTTCTTTTTCCAGGAGTATTCTGGTTAATCTAGGTCCTTTGTATAGCCATGTACATTTTGGAATCAGATTATCAATTTCTAAAAAAAGAAAAAAAAAAGCCTACCAGGATTTTGGTTGTGATTACATTGAGTCTGTGAATCAGATTGGAGAGAAGTGGTATATTAATAATATCGAATCTCCTATCAATGAACATGGTATGTTTCTCTATTTATTTAAGTTTAACATTTCTCTTGGCTACTGTGTGTTCTCTTCAATTGCTTTGTAGTTTTTTGTATAGGGTTCTTGCTTATCTTTGGTTAAATTCGTTCCTAAGAATGTTATGAGCCGGGCTCGGTGGCTCAGCCTGTAATCCCGCGCCTTTGGGAGGCTGAGGTGAGTGGATTGCCTGAGCCCGCGGGTTCGAGACCCGCCTGGGCAGCGAGACCTCATCTCTACAATAAATCAAAAATACAGCCGGGCGTGGTAGCGCATGCCTGTAATTCCGGCTACTCGGAAGGCTGAGGCGGAAGGATCGCCGGAGCCCAGCAGGTCGAGGTTGCGGTGGCCGGAAGCGGCCACTGCACTCCAGTCTGGGTGACAGAGTGAGACTCCAACTCGGAAAAAAAAAAAAAAAAAAAAAAAGAATGTTATGGTTTTCTGTAAACATTTTTTTCTTATTTTTTGTTGTTATATAGAGAAATGCAATTGATTTTTATATACTGATCCCATAACCTGTGATTATGCTGAATGTACTTATTAGTTCTAGGTTTTCTGAGAGAGGGGGAAGTAAGTAGACTCCTTAGGATTTTCTACATATACAATCGTGCCATCTATGCATGTATCACTTCAAACCACTTAAATTGTGTGAACTATATCTCCCATCCACATCCAGATTATTTCAGTCATGAATCATTTAAGAATCAGGTTATGTAGCTAATCTTTCTCTGTTGTTCACTGGGAAAAAAAAAGGTTTCTTGATTTTTTTTTTTCTTTTTTGAGTTGGGAGTCTCACTCTTTCGCCCAGGCTAGTGTGCAGTGGCACACTCCTGGTCACTGCAGCCTCAACCCACTGGGCTCAGACGATCCTCTTGCTTCAGCCTTCCAAGTAGCTGGAAGTGCGGGCACACGCCACCATGCCTGGCTAATTTTTTGATTTATTGTAGAGACGAGGTCTTACTAAGTTGCTCAGACTGGTCTCAAACCCATGGGCTTAGGCAAACCTCTCACCCTGGTCTCCCAAAGTGCTGGGGTTGTAGGTGCGAGCCACCATGCCCAGCCTCTTGATTTTTAAGTACCTCAATATTTAGACAAATTATCTGGAGCTGAAAAAGAGCATTTGCTGTTAAAGACTGAAATGATCAGCTCACTAATCTCTAATGAATTCACAGCTTTCAGTAACTTCTAGTTTCTCAGTTTGATTTTGCATATCATAAATAATCCTTGAATAATTAAGGATTGGGCAACAAATAGGGACTTAAAATACTGGCAAGAAACTGAGTGGGAAACATATTGTATCCTGCTATGACTGAGTACATGAAACCAGAGATTTAATTTCTATGTAATTTCAGAAGTTATTATCATCAAAGATTTCTACATTTTGACACTTAATATATTTTTAAAACTCCAAACCCAAGACATTTTATTACAATTTTAAGATTCTAAAAGTAGAATAATTATCTGTACTCATTCAATTCTATAATAAAATAAAATATTTAACTAGACCCTAGCATGAGGTCAGATAAAATCTGGCTAGCAGTCTTTCCTAGGAGAAAGTCACCAAAGTCCACCAGCCACTTAAAAGTGGCAATGGCTAGGCCAAGCCCACTTGAACATTAGAAGGCACTAATTGTTGTTCTCAACATAAACAATATAGAGCAAATCATATACATGTAATTACAGCCAATGAATTTATAATAACATGTCTGGAAAAGTTCAAATCAAGGCTAACTAGAATAAAGACTGATAGAGTTCAAAAGATTTTTCCTTTAAAAAATTCTAGTAGATTGTTGATCTTATTCATAAAGTAACTGTTCCAAAAGACATATTTACTCAATCACCAAGTTGCCAGCAGGATTTTAGAAATACCTGCCCGGCAAAGGAGAAAAAGTAAAAATGTAAAATAAATGTCATTCAATTACATTCCTTCTATCATTTGACTTCAGAAAATATAGATGAGACTGGGCGTGGTAGCTCACCCTTGTAATCCCAGGAATTTGGGAAGCCGAGGTGGAAGGATTGCTTGAGCCCAGGAGTTTGAGACCAGCCTGAGCAATATAACAAAACCTCACCTCTACAAAAAAAAAATATTAATAATTAGCTGGGTGTGGTGGTGCATGCCTATAGTCCCAGCTACTCAGGATGCTGACACGGAAAGATAACCTGAGCCCAGGAGGTCGAGGCTGCCATGAACTGCGTTTGTCATGATCATGTCACTGCACTCCAGCAGTCTGGGTGACAGAGTGAGATCCTGACTTAAAACAAACAAATAAAACAAAAATAAAAACAACAAAAATATAGATGAAATTCAATTTTAAGGCAAGAATATCATGTGGTATCTCACAAGCTCTATAGGGATTACCTTCCTCTAGCAAGTATACTTATGCTACTCTAAGGAGTTCGAACTTATGATTACCACTGGTCACTCAGGAGAATTCTAAGATTGTAATCCTTAATGTGGCTTTAAAAAAAAAAAGGAGGGTTCCCTAATGCTGGGTGCATTGGCTTGAGCCTGTAGTTCTAGCTACTTGGGAGGCTGAGGTAGGAGGAATGCTTGAGCACAGGAGTTCAAGTCCAGCCTCGGCAACATGGCAAGACACCGTCTCTTAAAAAAAAAAAAAGGTAGGAGGGGGCGGAGTAGGGCAGTGGTTTAGAAAAAAAATTTTAAAAAGAAGGTGCCCTCACTTGCACAGAACAGCCAGACAGGTGAGCTGATACCTTGGGTGTTTGCGTTGGAAAGAAGCCAGGTTACGACCATATATTATTATACGTTACTCATAATAATAAAATTACAATTATGTTTTTTAAAATGTCTGTCTTTTAGAGGTGTTGGTTCATTATGCTATTCTCTACTTTTGTCATTATCCTGGATTCCATGTCATCATGTAAACATGTCATCATGGTTAGAAGCATCTGATTCATGATTTCAAAATTTCAAATTCAAATCATTACTGAAAACCTAGGATGTAACGTCAAATCCATAGGGTGACTCACCGGACATTTTCTGGTCTGAGTTTATCGAGAACCATCTCTATTAAGTCAGGTCTAAATTCCTCCAGTAAATATTCAGCTGTAAGTACTTCTTCTAGGGGATAATACTTTTAAAAAGGAAAATATAAATAAATAAAATTCACAAGGCTACAACAGAGTTTAATTAATTAAAGCAAACACATTTTGAACACATCAAACCCATCGTTGTATATCTCCTCTTCCTTCAATTAAAATTTACTCCCACTGAAAAAACGTCTGTAGCCCTGAATCCTTTTCTTTTTCCTACCACATCTTTACACTGTTTCTCATTGTATGATGAGTCTGGCAAATACACTGTTAGTCCGCAAACATGCTTACATTATAGAGAGCAAAATCACACTATTTTTGGAGAAGATTAAGAGTAATATTTCTGGCTAAAAAAAATGAATACTTGTTTATGAAGAAAATTTGGTAGTGAAATGCTGACACCTACAGGATTTTTAATAAAAAGTATACACAAATTTCTAAGAAAGAAATCAAACAAGCATTTAGAAAGTTGTCGTGGGGAAAATGGCTTATATTTTTGACTAGTGCAGAAAAATACTGAAGAAAATACTTTTTAGTAAGTGCAACTTCTGCCTAGGTGCAGTGGCTCACACCTGTAATTCAACACTTTGGGAGGTTGAGGAAAGATGATTGCTTGAGTCCAGGAATTTAAGACAAGCCTGGGCAACAAAGCGAGACCTCATCTCTTAAAAAAAAAAAAAAAAAAAAATTTTTAAATTAGCCAGGTGTGGCGGTGCACACCTGCAATCCTAGCTACTCAGAGGCTGAGAAAGAAGCACTGTCTGAGCCCAGGAGTTAGAGGCTATAGTGAGCTGTGATTATGCCACTGCACTACAGACTAGGTGACAGGGTAAGACTCCAACTAAAAAAAAAAAAAAAAAAAGGTAATAATAAAAAAGACAAGTAAGAGCAACTTCCAATGTACCAGGACATACTGATTCATTAATACAGCAAATATTTAATGAACATCTACTCTGCCAGGCACTGGTTGAGATACTATGGACCTAATGGTAGAAAAGCCATATGAAGTCCCTGCCCACCAAGAAGCATATATACATTCTAATTGGGAAGAGGCAGACAATAAACACTCACTGTAATTTTAGTGACAGGTGCTATGGAGGGAAAAAAAACAGGATAGGCGCATTATTTCAGATTGGAAAGTCAGGTAAGGTCTCTCTCTAAGCAGACATCTGGGTGGAGTTCAACTGATAAAAAGAACCTAGCCATGCAGAGATAAGACAGAAGAATATTCCATGTGGAGAAAACAGCAAATGTAAAGGCCTTAAGAGGGAGGAATCAACTCAATGCTCGAACACTAGCCAGAGAGCCACTACAGCAGGAGTGGAGTGTGAACAGAGAGGAGAGATGGAGACAGGCTAGGGCCAGATCACCTTGAAGCCGAGGAAAATTTTGGATTTTATGTCAACAACGATGGGAAACTACTGAAGGATTTTAAAAGGAGCACAGCAAATGGACTTTAGCTTTCAAAGATCACTGAGGCTGGAAAAATGAACTACAGTTGGGAACAAGAAGAAAAACAGGGATTTCAGGTAAAAGACTACCATGGCAGCCCAAGCAAGAAATGAGAATAGACCAGATTCAAATCAGGATGGCAGCAATGGAAACGGTGAAAAGCAGCTGATCTATAGCTTTCCATAGGTAATGCTTGACACAATGTACAACTGAAAAATATATAAAGTCAATAAGCAAAATGCCTATGTAATGAAAATTCTATAGACGATCATTTTTAGAATGACGAAAATTGAGGTTTTAAACATATTATGGCATCAGATTTGCCCAGCTGCTACAAACTCTAAAGATTATACTTCAGTTTTAACTTTTATCATGTGTGTAGTACTGAAAGTAATATTTGCAAGATCATTGAAATACTCTACACACCAATATGTACAATAAAGTCATAACAAACTTACATGCAGTATTCCTGCAATCTTAGATGTATAGCCCCGTGGTCTCTCTTTATCTTTAAACCTAAAGGCAACAGCATTCAAGTCCTAAAACAGAAAGTTGATCCAATTAGACATAAGTAAATTTTTAGAAATACTTTTTTTTTAGTGTTTGGTTTGTAATATAAACTTACTACTCCATATTTTCTCACACTGTCTGAAAAAAAATGGCTATGCTTGATTTAGAAATGTACAGAGCATGGAAAAAAAACCCTCCTAATGTGTATAAAATTGAACCCATCAACCTAGGCTTAAAACCAAAAGCAAAATAGGCCAACAATTAGAAAAACTGCGTGCAAGAACCTTGTGAGATCCAATACTTTCACAGATGATGAGTTTGGTGACCCATTCAGAGAACTGCACCCAAGTCAGAAGTTATTGTCATAATCTTCACAGGCAGATATTATACCTTTAAACATTTACCTAAAGAGGATGACACTCATCCTAAAATACATTTCAGAATCTTGATAGGCCTTTTATATAAAGTATATATATTCAAAAACCCTTTTAAAAGAAGCCTTTAAAAAATCTGAAAGACAACACCTTGTTTTATGCAAAAAAAAAAAAAAAAAAGAACAAGAAAAAGAAAAGATAGCCAGGCTTTTCCATACACACAATAATAAGATCACTTTTAAGAACACAATCATACATAAAGCAATTCACTATTTCTTTGAGAGTTTGCTACAGATTTATAGATCTGAAAATGACAGAGCTCATGCAGCTTCAGGCAGGGAGTAAACATAAGCCCTGACAGACACCAGCAAGAGAATGGCTGGTGTTT
Organism: Cephalopachus bancanus; assembly: GCA_027257055.1. Taxonomy (NCBI): domain Eukaryota; kingdom Metazoa; phylum Chordata; class Mammalia; order Primates; family Tarsiidae; genus Cephalopachus; species Cephalopachus bancanus. The sequence goes on along the minus strand of JAPVLO010000446.1, from coordinate 768,265 downwards.
TCTGAAGGATGGAAAAAGCAATCTGATTCCTTCCCTTTTCCATCCCAAAAAAGGCTACTTGATGCCTTAACCCTTAACTGTGCCCCAAGTAGCAAATCAGACTAGTACAACTGACTAGTAAAGGCCTTAACTACTATGCATTGCAAAATTTTAGAGTTCAATTAGGAAAAAAAACCTTTAAAAGTTAAACTGGGCCTTAAATTTTAACTAATTCACATGTATTTGTTTTTGAAAAAGAGATTCCTTAAGGAAAATTTTGGTGAAACAAAAGTACCTTGCACTCTTGGAAAACCCATTCTTGAGGTCCTTCTGCACGTAACTTCTGAATGTATTGAAACATGTGCAAAATTATATCTTCAACATGTACTGGAAAAAAGGGGCACACTTAAAAACCATTCAGTCCTTGAATCCTTCAAAGCAGTGAGCTCAGTCCTAAGGTAAAGTCAGGTAAGTGGAAGATGGTCCCTCTTAGAAAATGGAGTCCTCACCTCCCTGAGACTGGCTTTAGGTGTCCCCCACACATGGCCCTTTGGGCTCAGGGATATGTGACAGAAGGGGTTCCGGGGGAGAAAATGAGCAAATGAAAAGCCAAATACACATTTGACAAGAACAACATAATGATCAGTTGTTAAGAGGGGGAAATAATCCATGAAACAAAAGTCAGGTTTACACGTGAAGAATACGATGGATAAGTTATGAATTAAAGTGTTTATAGCTTTCCAACATAAAACAGAACCACAGCATAAAGAAATTTTTTAAAAAATCATAGGAAGTCAATTTTCATTCAAAAGCAAAAAGGTCAGTCAATACTTACATAATCCTTCCTCAGTCAAGTCCACATTAATGATAAAAAACATAAAACCTCGGGCTCCTTCTTTCTGCCCACCAACGAGAGTATTTACCCAGCCTGCAATATTCAAAGGAAATCAACATGATTGACAGCTCATGAGGCTTCTTCCAAGACAAGAACATTTTAAAAAATTCATACTATATGTTCCCAAGAGATTAAAAAGAACTCTTATAGAAGAGACTGGGGAAAAAAAAAAAATCAGTTCAAAAAAAGCAGTTTGAGATGCTGCAAAAGACTAAGGGATTTTTTGGACCCAGGGGCATTCCTGAAGACTCCTCAAAAATCAATCTCCAATTAAGAATAAACTACTGTACTTAAGTGTTAAGTTAAAATAAAGGGCCGGAGTTGGGAGAGGCCTTGGAAATCATCTACTGACTAGATCCTATTACACCTTTCTGATTTGATGAACAGAAGCAAGGAAATAATGTATATTGACTTTCCAAAAAGATAGCAAAGAATATGCTATGTGAGTTTTTACTTTTAACCTTTTTCTCACTTAAAACATGGACTATGGGGTTGGACGTGGTGGCTCACACCTGTAATCACAGCACTTTGGGGGGCCAAGGCGGAAGGATTGAGCCCAGGAGTTTGCGATCAGCCCAGGAAACACAGTGAGACCTCATCTCTACAAGAGAATTTAAAAATTAGCTGGGCAAGCCGGGCTCAGTGGCTCAGCCTGTAATCCTGTGCTTTCGGAGGCTGAGGTGGGTGTATTGCCTGAGCCCGCGGATTCGAGACCTGCCTGGGCAACTTGGCGAGACCTCATCTCTACAATAAATCACAAAATTAGCCAGGCATGGTAGTGCGTGCCTGTAGTTCCAGCTACTTGGAAGGCTGAGGCAGAAGAATCACCAGAGCCCAGCAGGTCAAGGCTGCGGTGGCTGGAGGCGTGCCACTGCACTCCAGTCTGGGCGACAGAGTGCGACTCCAACTCAAAAAAAAAAAAAAAAAAATTAGCATGCCTGTAGTTCCAAATACTCAAGAGGCTGAGGATCACTTGAGCCCAGGAGTTTGAGACTGCATGAGCTATGATTATGCCACTGCACTCCAGACTAGGTGACAGAATGAGATCCTGACTCAAAAACAATCCCAAAACATGCACTGTGATATATTTTGAAATATCTAACCTTTACTGCTCAATACTAAAGGGTAAAACCAACTACAGAAAAAATAAAAACAAAAAACCCCAAAACAAAAGCACACTAACAATCATTAACCCACTCACTAACTCAAAGCAGTCACATCTAAGAATTTTCCTTTCACGGGGAGATAACTAGGAGAAAATGAGTGCCAGAGTGAATAAATATGGCAGAGCATGACACTCAGAAGCTACTACCCAGGAGACTTACCCTTAGATTTAAGTTCTGATAACAGACTTCCAGGACCTTCATGCCCAATGAGATGACCAAGATAATGACCAGGATTTGATTTGTAGTATTTCTGAAGGTCAGGTATGGGAAATGTCACATAAAGATTTCTAATATCCTTAATAGGTACTATTTTGTAAAGTTGCTGGAGAAAAACGAACAAACATCACAAAAGATTAGCTATGTACAACTCTTCTTTAGCATAACATTTACAAACTATAAAGAACACTGAATTTCATGAAAGAATCCCAAATTTAGGAGTGAATCAACCACCAGAGAAAATCATACACTGACCACAAAGAAAAAACGACCAAGTCCTCTCCTAGAGGAATTTCATCTTGCTGGCATGCAGTCCATGTCTGACCCCTTGGACCATGCCACTAAATAGTTCTGGAAGCTTGCCTTCAGGTGCTGGATAATAGCTTCAACAGACTACAGCTACCAAAACTACTTTCAGCACGAAAAGACCAGAACATATTTTCTGGTGACTCAAGTTCTAAATAAATGTGAAATTAACTTGATTGTCTTGATAAATATTAAAAACTACATAATGAAACCCCACAAATTCTTCACCTATCCTCTAGTAAACTGGATATACATTATGTCCATAAATTAAAAAGGCAAAATACCCGAAATACATGCACTTACTCTAAGATGTTCTTCTTGGAAAGGGTGTTCAGGAAATTCTGGCAATGGGACATTTTTGTTCTCTACTTCAGAAAATAACTTTACCACCAGATTAGTCAAATCGTCTAAAGATTCTACAAGAAAACAACGAAAACAGGACTTAAAGTAATCGTAACATACAAGAGGCAGTATTTAAGAACTTAGGGTCTCCTGAACTGTCTCAGGACTATTGAAAGGAAAATGTGATCACGTTAAACAATTACATCTCATAAAGACGAAGCACTCGAGTCACATCCTATCAATGCCTAAGTCACTTCTAAAGCTGCTCAGCAATGCTGAGAGTGACTATGCCACACACATACCTACCTCACAGTAGTTGAAAAGTTAAATAGTCACAGCAGTATTTCACAAATATTATCTAGTAACAAATTTAAAACAAACGTAAGACATAATAATAGAATAATTAGCTGCATTTGGAAAAATGACTAATGATTTCCAACAAGCAGACAGTGAACTCTCAGCAGAGAGATTACAACATTCACCTTATAAGTAGATACGGGCTAAGCCCATTTTAAAAAGTCAAATGTCAGAGTTTAAAAGTGATTGATTTTGCGGGGAAAATAGTAGAAAATGGTGAAAAGAATCCTGGGTGAGAGAATCCCAGGGAACCTGAATTCTAACTCCAGCTTGCCAACCGTGTCAATTGGACAAACTGGTTAATCCCTCCAGGTTGTATAAGAAATTGGGTAAGATGATTACAAGTCTCTTCCAAGGTTTAATATATGATTCTGCATCACACTGTGGCTCAATTACTTTCAACTGTTGATGAGATTATATGGCCACATAAGTGATGTTCTTTTATGTTTTCACCTATCTATCTGTATATTTTTTAATTTTTCATTTTAAATATGTGGGATACAATTCAGGGTTAGGTATACAATTGTTCATTATCTACATAATGAACCTTGTACCCTTATTGATGAGGTGTGACCCCCTCCCGATCTCCGCAGTTTCCCACTGCTGCCAATCCCGCCCCCACCCTTCCCTGGCTGTTTCTCACTACTGCCAAATCCCTTTCTAGTAGTAATACAATAGTTTTTCTAGGTCCGCTTATAGTGAGAACATGTGACACTCGGTTCTTTGTTTCTGTGATAGATCACTCAGTATTATAGCCTCTAAGTCCATCCAAATTGCTGGGTATCTATATATTTTTTTTTGAGTTGGAGTCTCACTCTGTCACCCACACTGGAGTGCAGTGGCCACTCCCGGCCACTGCAACCTCGACCTGCTGGGCTCCGGCAATCCTTCCTCCTCAGGGCCTTCCAAGTAGCTGGAACTACAGGTGCGCGCTACCACGCCCGGCTAATTTTTGACTTATTGTAGAGATGTGGTCTCGCCAAGCTGCCCAGGCGGGTCTCGAACCCACAGGCTCAGGCAATCCACTCACCTCAGCCTCCCAAAGCACTGGGATTACAGGCTGAGCCACCGAGCCTGGCTTATATTCTTTATAAAGGGTTTTACTTGCCAAAGTTTGCAAAGATGTGGCAGCGCATGCCTGTAATTCTGGTTACTTGGAAGGCTGAGGTGGAATGATCGCTGGAGCCCAGCAGGTCGAGGCTGCAGTGGCCGGGAGTGGCCACTGCACTCCAGTCTGGGTAACAGAGTGAGACTCCAACTCAAAAAAAAAAGGTTTGCAAAGATACACACACACACACACACACACACACACACACACACACACACACACACACACACGATGTTCACTGCAGCACTGCTTACAACAACAACATAGCCGGGTGTGGTAGTGCACATCTGTAGTTCCACCAACTTGGAAGGCTGACGTAGAAGGACTGCCTGATCCCAGCAGGTTAAGGCTGCCGTGGCTACAAGTGTGCCACTGCACACCAGCCTGGGCAACAGTGAGACTCCAGCTCAAAAAAACAAAACAAACAACAACAAAAAAAAATGTGAAAATGGCCTGAACATCTATAAATATGTGGACGCTATGAAGCACCCACACATTGGCCTTTAATGCAGCCATTAATGAGGGAGAGATCTATATGTGCTGATACTAAGATATCTTAACAAAGTTCTATTAAATGAAAACAATGGCATATGGTATAGTCTCATTTACTTTTTAAAAAGACATATATATGCCAGACGCGGTGGCATACCTGTAATCCTAGCACTTTGGGAGTCAGAGACAAGAGGATTGCCTAAGCTCAGGGGTTCAAGATCAGCCTGAGCAACATGGCAAGACCTTGTCTCCACAGTATATCAAAAAATTAACCAGGCATGGTGGCACATGCCTGCGATTCCAGCTACTTGGAAGGCTAAGGCAGAAGGATCACCTGAGCCCAGTAGGTCAAGGCTGCGGTGGCCTTGAGTATGCCACTGCACTCTAGCCTGGGTGACAGAGTGAGACTCTGACTCAAAAATAAACAAATAAATGACACAGACACACACACACACACACACACACACACATATTAATAAAATTCTATTTTTGGAAGTATAACAAAAAAATGACTCACGGTCTGTGAGGAGAGGGCACATAGGTCATAGGATGTAATAAGGAAGAACAACTTGCTTCTTATTTTTTATTTTATTTTTATTTTTTTGAGTTGGAGTCTCACTCTGTCCACCCAGGCTGGAGTGCAGTGGCATGTTCACAGCCACTGTAGCCTCGACCTGCCTGGCTTAAGCGATCCTTTCACCTCAGTCTTCCAACTAGCTAGACCTACAGGCACGTGCTACCATACCCAGCTTAATTTTTGATTTATTGAGACGATGTTTCTCCAATTGCCCAGGCTGGTCTCGAACCCCTGAGCTCAGGCAATCCTCTCGCCTCGGTCTTCCAAAATGTTGGGATTACAGGCTTGAGCCACTGCGTCCAGCCTTATTTTTTATTTTACACCTTTCTGTGTAGAATAAAATTTTCTCCACATTCACATATTATTATTATTCTAAAAAGAAAAGAATGCAGCCGGGTGCAGTGGCTCACACCTGTAATCTCAGAATTTTGGGAGGCTAAGACAGGAGGACAGCCTAAGGCCAGGAGTTTGAGACTAGTCTAGACAACATAGCGAGACCATGTCTCTACAAAAAAAAAAAAAAGTCAGGGATAGTGGTGCATGCCTGGAGTCTCAGCTACTTGGGAAGCTGAGGCAGGGGGACCACAGGGAGTCTCGGAGACTGAGGTTACGGTAAACTATGATCAAAACACTGCATTCAGCATGAGCAACAGAGCAAGGGTCTGTCTCAAATTAAAATATAAAATAATAATTCAAATAAAATAATAACACACTCAATTAACACTTATATGCTAGCTAAAGGTAGGTAGGCCTAGAATATTAAATATCACTTGGTATTTAAAGCCCAGTCCTGGATATAGGTGCCAAGGCTCTTTTTTTTTAATTCCTATGTTGTATTTGAGATAAAACATATGATTTCAATAGACATTTACTGGGCAAGTAACAATGGTAACAGATGAACGTCCTCAGAGTGTTACTGGTTTGCTGGAACTGACAGAATAAGTATCGAAAAGAAATAAGATAACTTTTGTAGCTACTTTCTAACTATAAAAGTAACATCTGCCAATAGCAGAAAATTTAGAAACAAAAGCAAAAAGGAGATAAAAGTTACCATAATCTTGTGATTACAAAATGCTAGAGTGATTATCATTTATAAAACATTAACGCTGGGCACGGTGGCTCAAGCCTGTAATCCCAGCACTTTGGGAGGCCGAGGCGAGAGAACTGCCTAAGCCCATGGGTTCAAGACCAGCGTGGGCAACTTGGCAAGACCTCTCTCTACAATAAATTTGGAAAAATTAGCCGGGCATGGTAGTGAGTGTCTGTAGTTCCAGCTACTTGGAAGGCTGAGGTGGAAGGATCCCCTGTGCTCAGCAGTTCGAGGCTGTGGTGGTTGTGAGCATGTCACTGCACTCCTCCTCCTGCCTGGGTGATAAAGTGAGACTCTGACTCAAAACACAGACAAAAATATATTTGTTATGTGCCAGGCACTATGCTAAACACATTATCTGCATTATCTTGATTAAACCTCACAACACGTAAGAGGTACCACCTGCATTTTAGAACTGCAAAAACTGAAGTTTAGAGAGCTGAAATAACTTTGTTAGCTCACAGTCACACAGTTAAGTAAGCAGTATATTTGGAATTCGAGGCCAGGCTGATGGACTCCAGCGTATGAGTTCTGAACTATTATACCACATTATTCATTTTGTAGTTTGTGTTTTTCCATTTTGTCTAAACTACATGTCTATTCAGATTTTTGGTATTTCCCAAAATGGGATCATACAGTGTTTCTGTAGAGTGCTTTGTTTTCTGTTTATTATACTAATGCTTTTCCCCATGGTATTAAAATGCTGACATAAAACTGTTTATTCATTCAACATATGTTTACCAAGGACCTATGAGTGCCAAGCATGAACCCAGGTACTTAGGACAAAAGCGGTAAATACAACAAAGTTTCTGTTCTCAAGTAACTTATGCTGTGGCAGGGTGGATAACAAAAACAATTAATGGTTTAGGTGGTAATAAATGTTATAAAGCAAAATAAAGCAGGTAGAAGGATAGAGTAGAAGGGATGCTGTTTTTTTCTCTAACATGCCTATTTTGCCAGGCACGGTGGCTCACACCTGCAATCCTAGTACTTTGGGAGGCAAAGGCGAGAGTACTGTCTGAATCCAGGGGTTTGAAACCAGCCTGGACAACAAATCAAAACATTAGCCAAGCGTGGTGGCATGCGTTTGTGATTCCAGTTAGTGGGAAGGCTGAGGAGGAAGGATCACCTGAGCTCGGCAGGTCAAGGCTGCGGTGGCCGCGAGCATGCCACTATACTCCAGAGTGAGACTCATACTCACCAAAAAAAAAAAAAAAAAAAGAAAAAAAGATGCTCTATTTTGTAGCTATAAAATCGGTTTCCTATTAATAGACATTTAGATTATTTCTAATCTTTCGCTAACAGAAACATCCTTTTACATCATCTGTTTGAACTCTGATTATTTCCTTAGACTGCATTTCTAGAAGTAAGTGTATGCACTTTTAAAGGCTGATCATGTTAAACTGCCCTCCAGAAAGACTAGAGTGATGAATACCACCACCCATACAAAAGAACAACGTCCTCCAAAGTATTACTTAAAACAATAGGAAAACTATGTTAACTTACAAGGGAAACAAGAGATTATCATTAACGCATGTGCATTTTTTTTTTTGAGTTGGAGTCTCACTCTGTCACCCAGACTGGAGTGCAGTGGCACCGCTACCGCAGCCTCGACCTGCTGGGCTCTGGCGATCCTTCCGCCTCAGCATTCCAAGTAGCTGGAACTACGGGCATGCGCTACCACGCCTGGCTAATTTTTGATTTATTGTAGAGATGAGGTCTCGTCAAGTGGCCTGGGCGGGTCTCAAACCCGCGAGCTCAGGCAATCTACTCACCTCAGCCAAAGGCGCGGGATTACAGGCTGAGCCACTGAGCCCAGCCCAACATTTTTAGAATTAAATTTTTGTTGTTAACACTCCAAATAGTTTTCCCAGTTCATCATCATCTGCTTAAAGTTTTGTTTCCAGTTTTCTGAACTGTTATAAGGTCAAACCTGTCCAACTTTTTTTTTATACTTTCTTTCCTTGCTTTTATATTCTTAGAGCACCTACCATAGTAGTAATTTATATTTTCTTCAGCTAGCCATTTAAAACCACCTAAACTTCTTTTTGGAACACAATCAGTTAAAAATAAAATGTCCATCCACATATTCTCCAACAAGTGGATCATTTTCAAAAGACTGTAGCTTCATATCCATGTTTTAATACTTTGAAAACGCCAAAATGGAAACCTCAGCTTATCCAACGCTATGAAAAATTTTAAGGGTTCTTACCTCGACCCAAAACACAAATAGCCATCAAATTGGATGAATAATAAGTGGAATGGAATTTCAGCAGCTCTTGTCTTACATCAATGCCTTCCTGGTTTGGTCTAGTCTCTAGAGTATATTTGTTACCTGAAAGGAAAGAAAAGGCATTTCTTAGACAAAGCAAAATATGTGGACTTTAAATGTTTATAATGATTACTGACATCACTAAAAGATACACTTAAAAGACAGAGTTCCAATACACGTAATAATTAGTCAAATATGTCTTAGCAGAAAGCAGATAAACTGGACAATAAAGCACAAATTAATAACATTTTAAACTACAGTTTCCCTAAGGAACTAAAAGTGCATTATAAAAAACCATACTTCTTAAGATCCCTATGAGGCAGTAGGTATTATAAGCACTTAGAAAGTAAAATAAGATCCACATGGCCTCCATTCATGCTTACTGTAATTTCTGATTCCCTGTGTGCTCCAGAATTAATTGAACAGAGTCACTAAGGAATCTTTTCGGAACTTGCCAAGTTACTTGTGGAAAGAAATTTACTATTTTGGGTGGAAACATTAAATTTGTGATGTAAAGTCTCATGGATATGATCTAGACTGGTTAAAAATAGGATGAATGCTATTTTTATAACTCTCAAGTGATGTATATAGTGTACCACTAAGAGCTCACAAAATTTTAATAACTAATCCAATTAGGGCAAAATATGCACGCCAAAAATAGTCAAATTCTCTAAATAATACCTTTCTAATAAAGACCTTGGATATTAGGAACTGAGAGATGAAATTCCAATGGCTGATGTCTCCCCAAAATGGCACCTTGATTGGAAATATCCTAAGACCCTGACATAATAACTTTTATTATTCGTCCTGCTTACACTACTATATGGGATCCTGTCCTCCTTCTGCAGATTTGAAACTATGGTACAACATGCTCTTAATGTGGTTTATTTTTTTTTCCTTGTGTTTTTATTTGTTTGTTTGTTTGTTTGTTTTGAGTTGGAGTCTCACTCTGTCGCCCAGACTGGAGTGCAGTGACCGCTCCTGGCCACCACAGCCTCACCTGCTGGGCTCCAGCGATCCTTCCACCTCAGCCTTCCAAGTAGCCAGAGCTACAGGCGTGCGCTACTACGCCCGGCTGATTTTTTGATTCATTGTAGAGATGAGGTCTCGCTGCCCAGGAGGGTCTCGAACCCGCAGGCTCAGGCAATCCACTCACCTCAGCCTCCCAAAGGCGTGGGATTACAGGCTGAGCCACCGAGCCCAGCTTCCTTGTGTTTTTATAATGTCTGATGGACTGGCATTTGGAAGGTCTTTCTTTCAATGAATTGGCTATTTATAGAAAGCCACCAGATGGTGTTCTCAGACCCAGTCTTTCGCTCAGTATTGCTGAATAGTACTAAGTCATTTATGCCCCAGAATACTTGAGTCAACAGATCTAGTGAAGACAGAGTATGCAAGAAACAGCCTAGTAAGTACTCATTAACCATTTTCTAGTCACAAAACAAGTTCATGTTTTCATATTCATAAAAGTAGCCTAGTGCCCAAGTTTCCAGGCTAATTAGTCCTTTCAGTTTCTCACTAAAAACCTAGTTCAATTCCAGATCTGTTCTACTGCCCAAAGGAGTCGGGAGACATCCTCTCACTCTACCTGAGGAGTTCTTATGCTCTTAAAAGTTTCCAGAATCACAACTCCCAAGGGGAGGTGGGGGCGGGGGGGAGTCTTTTGCCAGAGAATGGTTTGAAGTTCCCTCATGCGGAGGCGAAATCTGACTACTGCTAACGCCTCCCCCCTTTCTACTAAATGGAGACTCTAAAAGCCTCAGTTCTAGAGAGACTTTTCTTTGAGCCTCCTTAACCCTTTACACCACCAAGTTCAGATTCCTAAAACATGTGAACTAAGATTGACACACTGTGATACCCAAGTTCAGAGAAATTGTTTTATTTCTACCAACTATATGTGTGACAGTGTCAGATCAAAATCACATTTAGCCTAAATGCGATCTGACTCGTCTTTTCACAGTCCGGCCAACATCCTAGTTGAACACAAACATCCCATGCTCCCTCACTCTCCCTCACTCCCTTCTCTCCCCCGCTCTCAAATCAAAGCTTACAGAGACAACATCACGGCCTTCATCTAGAACTTAACATTCTTTCAAGTGAACCACCTCTAGCCCCTTCGGCCTAATGTTTCTGAAGATCCTACCATTCCAATCCCTATTCTATCTTCATGTCTATTTTAAAACATGGAGAAAAATACAGTCGAAGGCATGGCTCGTGTGCAAAATACTGACAATGCTGTATTAAAATGAGTTAAAGGACCACAATGGAATTCTTTACAGCAAAGAGAATGAATAATCCATTGCTTACATGCAGCAGTATGAACCTCACAACCTTAGAGTCAATGGATAAGCCAGATACAAGCATATTCACTGTATAATTTCATTTATATAAAGCATAAAAACAGGCCAAACTAATCTGAATTATTAGAAGTTAGATTAAGCCGGGCTCGGTGGCTCAGCCTGTAATCCCGCGCTTTTGGGAGGCTGAGGTGAGTGGATTGCCTGAGCCTGCAGGTTCGAGACCCGCCTGGGCAGGCGAGACCTCATCTCTACAATAAATCAAAAAATCAGCCGGGCGTGGTAGCGCGTGCCTGTAATTCCGGCTACTTGGAAGGCTGAGGCGGAAGGATTGCTGGAGCCCAGCAGGCGAGGCTGCGGTGGCCGGGAGCGGCCACTGCACTCCAATCTGGGTGACAGAGTGAGACTCCAACTCAAAAAAAAAAAAAAAAAAAAGAAGTTAGATTAGAGGTGAGCCCTGAGGGTGGATGTAATATAAAGAGCACAAAGAGAACTTAGCGAGCTGCTGGTAATGTTCCGTTTCTCCACCAGGTATGGATTCTCTGGTGTGCTTAGTTTTTGAAAGTTCAATGAACCACACATAAATAATAGTAGCACATTCATTCAATGGGTTCTTCAAATAGAAGCAAAAGAAAAGAAATAACTTATCATACACACTTCTCTGTGTATTTATTATACTTCAATACAAAGTAAAAAGAAGCCGCTGGGCTCGGTGGCTCAGCCTGTAATCCCGCGCTTTGGGAGGCCGAGGTGAGTGGATTGCCTGAACCTGCGGGTTTGAGACCCGCCTGGGCAACCTGGCGAGTACTCATCTCTACAATAAATCAAAAATCAGCCGGGCGTGCTAGCGCGCACCTGTAATTCCAGCTACTTGGAAGGCTGAGGCAGAAGGATTGCCAGAGCCCAGCAGGTGGAGGCTGCGGTGGCCGGGAGTGGCCACTGCACTCCAGTCTGGGTGAGAGTGAGACTCCGACTCAAAAAAAAAAAAAAAAAGGAGCTAACTGAACTTGGGCAAGCAACCCAGTTTACCCAAGAACTAGGTAAAAAATCTAATGAGACCAGATCACTGCTAAAAGGAGACCCAATCACATTTAGTCAGCAAAATGGCTTTTATGAGTCACAGGTTCCACTTCTTTGCTGCACAGAAGTTCTCAATCTTTCTAACATGGGACGGTATGAAGGAAACTGTGGTCCATCTGGGAACACAGCCCAGAACAGCAGTTCCATACCCTTAGAAGCTCCTAAATGAGAAAGAAGAGGTTCTCCACCACGACTCTCAGGATATTCAGCTCTCAATACTCTGATGGAGAACCAAGGGATACTGGGTACAAGTGGGCCAACCGGTCAGGCATTCTATTAAGTTTATTTATTATTTCATTTTATTTTATGTTTTGTTTTGAGTCGGAGTCTCACTCTGTCACCCAGACTGGAGTGCAGTGGCACGCTCACAGCCACCGCAGCCTCAACCTGCTGGGCTCCAGCGTTCCTTCCGCCTTAGCCTTCCAAGTAGCTGGAGTTACAGGTACGTGCTACCACGCCCAGCTAGTTTATTTAGATTTTTTTATTATAGAGACTAGCTCTTGTCAAGTTGCCCGGGCGGGTCTCGAACCTGCGAGCTCAGGCAATCCACTCGCCTAGGCCTCCCAAAGTACAGGGATTACAGGCTAAGCCACCAAGCCTGGCCTCTATTAAGTTTATTAATCCTTTCATAACAAATCCTTTAGAAGAGTTTACCAGAAACAAACAGGCAAGGTAAGTTTTATTTTCTCTATTCTTCTACCTCTTGGTGGAAGTTCTCAAGAAACAGATATATGAAGAAATAAAAGAAAAAGCAGGCTGGGCCAGACACAGTAGCTTACACCTGTAATCCCAGCATTTTAGGAGGCTGAGGGGGGAAGATCACTTGAGCCCAGGGGTTAAGACCAGCCTGACAACACAGCACAGAACTATGTCAGCATCATGCTGTGATCCCTAGGTAGGGAAGGTGAGGACAAACAGGTATTAGCTTTGGTGTTAGCAGAACTATCATCTATCTAATAGGGCCAACTACCTTCTGATTGCCTGGCCTTAAACCACTTAGGTTCAGTTTATGAAACTGACATTGGTAGACTTATGCCACATTTTTTTAAATGTAAAAAAGCATAAGACTAGTATTTAATACCCAATAAAAATGGAAATTTTTTAATTTGAGTTGGAGTCTCTCTCTGTCACCCAGGCTGGAGTGCAGTGGCACACTCATGGATACCACAGCCTTGACTTGCTGGGTTTAGGCGATCCTTCCACCTCAAACTTCCAAGTAGTTGGAATCACAGGAGTGTGCCACCATGCCTGGGTAATTTTTTGATTTGTTGTAGAGATAAGGTCTCGCCAAGTTGCCCAGGCTGGTCTCAAACACCATGACTCAGGCAATCCTCTTGCCTCTGCCTCCCAAAGTACTTAGATCACAGGCGTGAGCCACTGTACCCAGCTTTTTCTTACCTTTTTTTGGGAGGGGGGCAAAAATTTTAAAGTCTGATGACAGCTACTGCTCTGTAGCACACAGAGAAATGAGACATTGCAAGAGGAATGAGATTTTGCAAAGAGACATTACAAACAGAATCAACTAATAGGAAGCATTCTGGTAACATATCCCACTCCTGGATATATGAACTCCAGGAACTCTGTGTACAAGGAAACAAGTGCAAGAATTCTCATAGCAACACTGTTTCTTTAACAGGAAAATGGGTAGACAGGGGTACACTTATTCAATGCAATTTCAAATAGCAATAAAAATACAACAAAGTATCAGAGACACACACATTAATAAAGACAACACTTACAAAAAATATTAAATAAAAAAATAAAAGTGGCAGAGATCACACACAATAAAATACCATTTTTATAAAATCTAAAACCATCCAAAATTATAACCATGGTAATGCTAACCAGTAAACTTAAGATAGTGATTACCACTAGGAACCGAGAGGAAAATGCAACTGGACAAGTGTACACCAGATGCTCAAACTGTATTTGCAAATGTTCTGTTTCTTAAAGTGGCATGCTAGAGGGTGATCTAGCAAATACCTTTGTACTCATTTTTTTTTTTTTGAGTCAGAGTCTCACTGTCGCCCAGGCTGGAGTACAGTGACATGCTCCCGGCCACTGGAGTCTCCACCTGTGGGACTCAGGAGATCCTTCCATCTCAGCCTTCCAAGTAGCTGAAACTACAGGCACGCAACCATGCCCAGCTAATTTTTTTTTTAATTTATTCTAGAGATAAGGTCTCGCCAAGTTGCCCAGACTGGTCTTGAACCCATGGGCTCAGGCAATTCTCTCACCTTGGCCTCCCAAAATGCTGGGATTACATGTGTGAGTCACCTAGCCCAGCCTGTCCTCATCTCTTTATATGACAACTACAAAACAGGCAGTAAACAGCAGCTACTGCTGGCACAGTTTGAATTGGAGGAGGGACTCCTGGCTTCTGACTGTACCATTAAACAAAAAGATGTACTCACCAAGGGAAAAAAAAAACAGAAACTGAGGCTAGAAAACAGGGAAGGAAGCTGGGAAAATGGTCCAGATGACTTTCCCCCATGTAAGAATGCAATGTGTGGAGAACAGTGTGAATGTGGCTGGGATGATACATACCAGCTCGGTCTCCAGACACACACTGTCCTACTTTAGTGCTAATGCAGCTGGGTCATTTATATCAAATTGAAACACAGCTACCTGTACCCAAATCTTGAACTCTTCCTTTCTGGCTCTGTGGCTGTGAAAGCAAGCTCCAGCAGTGAACTGAGGAGAGGGCTGCTGAACTACTGTGACCCTTTCACTCTGGGCCTGCTGGGAGAGAGAGCACTGCCTTGGCATTTGAGGGATTCAGGGATTCTTGTCCTGACTCTGTCATGTGCTAATTAAGCCACATTGCAAAAGCCTCCCAATTTCTCCAAGAGGCTGTTTACTTCATGCGAGAAATGGGGCTAAATAAGGACACATGCTCAGCAGTTAGAAGCAAAGAGAAGCCCAATCCCTGACACTTTCGTTTTTTTAGCTATGAGACAAAGGTAACTATCTTAACCTCCCTAAACTCTAATTTACTTTTTTTTTTTTTTTTTTTTTTTTTTTGAGTTGGAGTCTCACTGTCACCCAGGCTGGAGTGCAGTGGCACACTCACAGCCACCGCAGCCTCGACCTGCTGGGCTCTGGCAATCCTTCTGCCTCAGTCTTCCAAGTAGTGGAACCACAGGCGTGAGCCACCATGCCCAGCTAAATTTTTTTATTTATTTATTGTAGAGACGAGGTCTTGCCAAGTTGCTCAGGCTGGTTTCAAGCCCCTGGGCTCAGGCAATCATCTTGCCTCCATCTCCTAAAGTGCTGGGATTACAGGCATGAGCCACCATACCTGGCTAAAATTATGATTTTTATAAGACAACTAGAAATTTAAGCACTAACTGGATATTTGATTATATTAATGATAACTGTATTTTATTATATATTTAAAACGAATCATTAATTTTTAGAGATATTAACTGAAATATTTATGACTGAAATAATATGATATCTGGGATTGCTTCAAAATAACACAAAAAGGTGAAAGGGAATAAGGATTGCACAGAGCTGGCCAGGGGCAGGGTGATGCATACATTGGGTTCATTGCAGTATTTTGAGTGTTTTTGTGTATGTTTTAAATTCTTTTTTTTTTTTTTTTGAGTTGGAGTCTCATTCGGTCGCCCAGACTGGAGTGCAGTGGCATGCTCACAGCCACCCCAGCACTGACCTGCTGACTCAGGTGATCCTTCTGCCTCAGCCTTCCAAGTAGCAGAAACCACAGGCTCCTGCTACCATGCTCGGCTAATTTTTTTATTTATTGTAGAGACAAGGTCTCACCATGTTGCCTGGGTTGGTCTTGAACCCGTGGACTTAGGCAATCCTCTCGCCTCGGCCTCCCAAAGTACTGGGATTACAGGCTTGAGCTACTGTGTCTAGTCATTTTAAATTTTTCACTAAAAAAAGGTCAAGGGGGAAGGTGAGAGGGGAGAAAAAAGTAAACAATGACCTTTTATTAAAGTCTGATTTTGTGTGTTACTATCTTCATCCCAGGATCAGAAGTCACTGAACTATCTTCTGGTCATATTTCACAATTTTATTTGGTTCTAATCCATTTTCTATTCTGTCCCTTCCTATTCCCCTATGCACATGCATCCTTTGTTATAACTAAACTATCCTAACTCATGTTCTCCAAAAGATGTTAGACTCACTTCTTGGTCTTTTCTTCTTGCCATGGTTCAACCTAACATTATATCACAAAGAACTTAGGCTTTGAGTTTAGACTAATTTGATCCTGAATCCCATAACCTACAAAGACAGTGCCCCCCAGGGCTATGAAACTGCATTCTAGTTATTCTCTCAGTATCACTTTTGGCATCTGTCAAAGGTGACAATAAAATTTCAGCATTGTGGTGAAGGCTGTATTGTATTAGAGATTGTATTAGATATTACACCTACTCAGTGTACAGCATTTAGTACCCATACAGTAAATATTAGTTCCTTTTCCTTTTTCCCTTAAATGACTCTTCCTTCTGCTTAAGGAAACCCTACCTTCAGAAGGTGGAGAAAGAAAGAGTAGAGATAATGATTCTGGAAAATCAAAAATAAGATTATACTAAGTGAAATCATGGGCTTGCCTCGCCCCCGCAACTAAACTTGCAGCACCTTGAGTACAAAGAAACCGGTTACACTTCCTTGCATTTTCTAATGTACTTTACACACAGAGGGACTGAAAAAAATTGCCTGTCAACTGAAAGAGAGAGAGAAAGAGAATCTGGGCTCACTTACTTATAATCCTGTTGAACTTGCTGTAAGCATACTAGAGTAAACCACAATGAAGAAAAACCCATCCCTGAAATAAAGCTGCACCCTCTAATTTCCATGAGCCCTTCCATGTTGCCTTTCATCCTACCAGAATGGCAAGAAGTGCCTGTTTTGTTTCTCCTGCCCATGCTTTGACTTCCTTCTTTTATTTCCTTTCCAAGTGATTAAACTCACTTGATTCCACAGTGGGGTTATATTTAGAGAAACAGATCACTAAAAAATAACCAGAATTCACTTTTTCTCTTTCCTGTTCCAAAACTACTTGTAAATATTGAAATGCTCCCACCTTAATTTCATGGAGAGGCAAACAAAAACAGAAACAAAATAGGGCAGGAAAAAAGCTCCCACTTTATCAGGAATTATTAAACTAAAACTAAAGGCATGTGTAAATGATGAATGAAGGGAAAAACCCAAAGTGAACACCAACCAAATTCAATACATATTAAAAAGATCATTCACCATGATCAAGTGAGATTCATCACAGGGAGGCAAGGATGGTTCAATATATGGAAATCAGTAAACATGATATATCAAATTAACAGAATTAAGGGCAAACACTACATGATGGTGGCAAAAAAGGCACTCGATAAAATTCAACACCGCTTCTTGATAAAAAACTCTCAACAAACTGGGTATAGAAGGAAAATACATGAAAACAATAAAGAATATACGTGACAAAACCACAGTTAACATCATGCTAAACCAGAACAAGATTCTTACTAAATCTGGAACAAGACAAATATGCCCTCTTGTATTCAACATAGACAGAGCTAGGAAATCCTAGCCAGAGCAATTAGACAAGTGAAGGGGGGGGGTCATTCAGGTTGGAAACAAAGAAATTAAACTGTCCCTGTTGTAGAAAATATGATATTTGGAAAAATCTACAGATTTACCAAAAAATGTTAGAACTGATAAACTCAGTAAAGTACAAAATCAACACACAAATCAGTAGCATTTCTATATGCCAACAGTGAACAAAATAAATTTAAAAAGCAATCCTGGGCTGGGCGTGGTGGCTCAAGCCTCTAATTCCAGCATTTTGGGAAGTGGAGGCAAAAGGATTGCCTGAGACCAGTCTAGGCAACTTGGTGAGACCTTGTCTCTACAATACATCAAAAATTAGCCAGGTGTGGTAGCGTGCACCTGTAGTTCCAGCTACTTGGAAGGCTGAGGCGGAAGAATCACCTGAGCCCGGCAGGTCGAGACTGTGGCGGCCGTGAGTGTGCCACTGCACTCCAGTCTGGGCAACAGAGTGAGACTCTGACTCAAAAAAAAAAAAAAAACTGAAAAGGACACATAAAAACAGAAAGATATCTTACCTGCACGGATTGGAAGAATTAGTATTATCAAAATGTCCATACTACCCAAAGCAACCTACAGATGTAATACCATCTTTGTCCAAATATCAATGACATTCTTCACAGAAACAGAAAAAAGTAATCATAAAATCCATATGTAACTAAAAAAACACCCCAAATAGCCAAAGTAATCTTGAGCAAAAAGAAACAAAGCTGGAGGCATCACACTGTCCAACTTCAAAATACACTACAAAGTTATAGCAACTAAAACAGCATGGTACTGGCATAAAAATAGATATATAGACCACTGGAACAAAATAGAGAGACAAGAAAAAAAACTACACATTTATAGCCAACTCATTGACAACAAAGGGATCAAGAACATATGTTGGGGAAAGGACAGTCTCTTCAAAAAATGGTGCTGAGAAAACTGGGTATCAATATGCAGAAGAATGAAACTAGACCCTTACCTCTAACCATGCACAAAAATCAAATCAAAATGGATTAGAGACTTAAATGTAAGATCTGAAACTATGAAACACCTAGAAGAAAATACTAAGGAAATGCTTCAAGACTTTTTTTTCAAGTTTGGGCAAAGACTTTTTAAATAAGACCTCAAAACCACAGGCAACAAAAGCAAAAACAGGTAAGTGAAATTATATTAAGCTAAAAAACTTCTGCACAGCAAAGGAAACAATCTACAAAGTAAAGAGACAGCCTACAGAGTGGGAAAACATATTTGAAAACTATCCACAAATAAGAGATTTTTTTTTTTTTAAGTTGAAGTCTCATTCTGTCACCCAGACTGGAGTGCAGTGGCACGCTCCCAGCCACCGCAGCCTCGACCTGCTGGGTTTAGGTAATCCTTCTGTCTCAGCCTTCCAAGTAGCCAGAACTACAGGCGCACACTACCACGCCTGGTTAATTTTTTTTTATTTATTGTAGAGACAAGGTCTCATCAAGTTGCCCAGGCTGGTCTTGAACCCACATGCTCATGCCTTCCACCGGCCTTGGCCTCCCAAAGTGCTGGGATTACAGGTTGATCCACCAAGCCCGGCCTAGAGATTTTAATAACCAGAATATATAGGGAACTCAGACAACTCAGTAGTTTAAAAAATCCAATTAAAAATGAGCAAAAGGGCCAGGCTTGGTGGCTCAGCCTGTAATCCCAGCACTTTGGGAGGCCAAGGCGAGTGGATTGCCTGAGCTGGCGGGTTCAAGACCCACCTGGGCAACTTGTCGAGACCTCATCTCTACAATAAATAAAAAATTAGCCAGGTGTGGTAGCGCGTGCCTGTAGTTCCAGCCTCTTGGAAGGCTGAGGCGGAGGGATCGCCGGATCCCAGCAGGTCAAGGCTGCAGTGGCTGGGAGTGTGCCACCGCACTCCAGTCTGGGCAACAGAGTGAGACTCCAACTCAAAAAAAAAAAAAAGATATGAATAGATATGGACCGACATGTCCATCAGTAGGATGAATGGATTTTAAAATGGATTTTTTATTTTTATTTTTTTCTGAGTCAGAGTTTCCCTCTGTCACCCAGGCTGGAGTGCAGTGGCATGCTCATGGCCACCGCAGCCTCAACCTGCTGGGCTCAGGCAATCCTTCTGCCTCAGCCTTCCAAGTAGTTGGAACTACAGGTATGTGCCACTACGCCCAGCTGATTTTCTAATTTATTGTAGCGACAAGGTCTCCCCAAGTTGCCAGGCTGGTCTCAAACCCCTGGACTCAGGTAGTCCTGTGGCCTCTGCCTCCCAAAGTGCTGGGATTCAAGGCATGAGCCACCATGTCCAGCCTCTTTTCTTTTAAAAGATGTAAAAAACATCTTTTACATATGGTGTAAAAGATGTAAAAAACATCTTTTATAGGTGTACAGTGGCGCACACCTATAGTCGCAGCTACTCTGAAGGCTGAGCCCAGAACTTCAAGGCTGTAGTACACTGTGATCACACCTGTGAATAGCCACTGCACTCTATCCTGGGCAATGTAGTGAGACTCGGCCTCCAAAAATATATAAAAATAGAAAAGTTGGAAAGTTTTCTTTACATAATTAGGTCTACCAACCTGGAATTTATTTTTGTACATGCTGTGAGATAAGCATCTAATTTTACTTATTTCAACATGGACAATGAATTGCCCTTGCTCAGTTATTGAAAAGGCCATACTTTCCTCATTTATTTTTAATGTACCTCTGCTTGTTTTCATCTACTTATGGATATGTTTCCAGGGTCTATAATCTGTTCTGCTGGTATCTTTATGTATCTCTCCATCAATTCTTCTACTGTAATACCTACAATTTTATAAAAACTCTTGGTACCTGGTCGATGTCCTTCCTTAGGCCAGGCATGGTGGCTCATACCTATAATGGTAGTACTCTGGCAGGCCGAGCCAGGCAGATTGCTTGAGTCCAGGAGTTCGAGACCAGCCTGGACAACATAGCTAAACCTTGTCTCTACAAAAAAATTTAAAAACTAACCGGGCCTGGTGGTGCGCACTTGTAGTTCTAGCTGCGGGGGACGCTAAGGTGGAAGGATCAACTGAGCCGAGGAGGTTGGGGCTAGCACGAGCCATGATTGTCATGATCATGCCATTGGACTCCAGCTTGGACAACAGAGTGAGACCTCCAACTCAAAAAAACAAAGGAAGTAGCCCCTTCCCCCTCTTGTTCTTCAAAATTATCTTAGCTATTGCTGGCCCTTTACTCTTTCTTATTCATTTTATAATCAGATTATCAAATTTCTCAAAAAAATTTCTAGGACTTTCAACCAGCACTGCACTGAATTTAGAAAACTTTGGGGTAAATTTACATCGATATTATAAAGGTTACCCACCCATGTGTGTGGTACATGCATTTAGGCTTTCTGTTATTTTCATTATATATTTCTTGCACCTCTTTCATTGGGATTTATCTCTGAAATTCTTATGTCATTTAAAAATATTGTGAATGAAATAATCTTTTCCCTAGTATTTTTCTATAACTGATTACTATTGATACAAAAATGTAATTTCAGTATGTTTCCCTTCTTTCTAGCAACCCTGATGAATTATATTTTTATTTATTATATATTTTTTATAGAGTCAGGGACTTGCTAGGTTGCCCAGGCTGGTCTCAAACTCCTGGGCTAAGTATTCCTCCTGCCTCGGCCTCCAAAAATCATGCCTGGGATTACAGGCATGAGCCCTTGCAACTGGCTTGAATTATATTATTTCTAATGGTTGATCTGAAGCTTTTCTTTTTATATGGACAATATTTTTATGTCCAATCATTTCATATGGAAACAGGGATACAGGCTTTTTGCTTCTTTTCCATTTCTTATCATTGTATCTTCCCTTTTGAATTATTACAATGTTTACTATTTATAAGACAACTGAACAAAAAAGTGATAACAAGTATCATTATTTTTTCAACAGAAATCCTGTAGACACTGCCATTACTCAAGATGTCTGACAGGTTTTTCATCAGCTAAAGGGTGTGTGTGTGTGTGTGTGTGTGTGTGTGTGTGTGTGTGTGTGTGTTGATGGTTGAGTTTTGTTCATGGATGAGTGCCATGTTTTATCCAATGCTTTGAGTCTCTGAGTCTACTGACTGTCACTTTGGATTACTTAGAATGTGAATTGGGATCTGGAATTGTCATGAAATAAATTTAAGGTACTAGCAGACAAGAATATTTCTAGGTAAAAACAAATAAGCAAATAAACAAAAACAGAATAAAATAGAAAGTACCAGACTATATCCCATGATGTGAGATAGATAGTGTCTGGCAAAACTTTTGTTTCAGTTGCTTACACAAATGCATACGTGAACTCTGAACTGCTGGGCAAAATGTGCTTCTTACTGTGAGTTGTACACAAAAGAGTTTGAAAGTCACTGATTTATACTTTTCAAGTATAAAAAACCACTGTAAAGGACAAACATCTTATTGTAAGGTTTTCCTAAAACAGGTAAGACAATGCTTGGTTTCTGTTCATTTAAAAATGCACACATTTTCCTGGTATTATTTAAAATCATAATCCCTTGATGTACAAAATGGCCCATATTCACAGAAACATTTGAGTCATTCAAAAATAACAGAATTAGCATGAACTTCTGACAAGGATCCTTCTTCAAGAATTACTTTTGCAAAGTTTTATATATGTGTTGTTTCTAGGATGAAGTCATACAACTTTCATCATACTTTCAAACACATCAGTGACCCTAAAAGTAGAATCCCTAACTCCAAAAAGCCCAATGTTAGTTTATAATTCTAAAACCAGAAATTTAATATTTGCATTACTTACAAGGGGGACTCAAAAAATCCTGGTATTATCTTTTAAAGGGTGGGGCCTTTATAGTATACTCAGAATTTGTTCCTCTGGATCAAACAGTCAACCAAAATTTTTGTCTGGAAGTTTTGAAAAGGTTGTGTTACAATTTGTGGAAAAAACTCCCAAGTTGTGGCAAACGGGTGACTGGTTCTTCCAACACACCTGCACATACTATGCCAAGTGTTCAGCAGTTTTTGACCAAAAATGCCATAACTGCTATGCCCCAGCCTCCTTATTCACCTGGTATCACCCCGAATGATTTTTGTTTCCCCAGATGAAAAAAGTCCTCAAAGGGAAACATTTTGCCAATGTAGAAGAGGTAAAACAAAAAACGGCAGAAGCACTAAAAGCTATCAAAACTGACAAGTTCAAAAACTGTTTTGAGCAGTGGAAAAAGTTTCTTGATAGGCGTAGTGCATCAAATAGAGAGTACTTTGAAGGTGATTGAAGTGTATATGCAAGATAAATATGCACTTTTTTACAAGTAAATCCAGGTTTTTTTGGGTCCTCCGTGTATCCCATTTTCATACTTTGTACTGAGTCTAGCTCACTTGTTTCTCAGCTGTTTCTTTTAATTACCTTGTTTTTGCTAACTGCCTAGCCTTGTCAGGTTATAAAAACAAACATGCCTTCAAACTTCACCCACATGGATATGCTATGCCATGCAACGTATCTCTTTGCCCATCAATCCTGACACCTTTATCTAGGACATTTTAAGACCGCTCCTTGCTTGTGTCCAGAAGTAATTTACTTACCTTATTCATTGGATATATTTCTGGAAGATTTGTAGCTGCTTCCTGACTACACTGATTACAATCTGTAACCATGAAGCTATTTAAAAGAAGGCAACTCCCAAACCTGAGCTCCAACTAGTTCTGCATAATAGCAGCATTGTCAGTTACCTAACATACCAAAGGGACTATTTTACAGAACAATTATTTGAATATAACGCTTTGGAAATTTGTTTTCTGAAACTCTTCTTCACATATCATTTTGCTGATGTTCTCCACTAAAACCACTTTTCAAACAATTCAGCATTACAGAGACATTTTAAAGATCACAGTAGTCATCTTGGCAATGATAACACTGAGTGGCATGTACCGTAATTCTCAAGAATACAGTATCACTGCTGCAAGTGTAATTTTTGAAAATTCTTAACTCTGTAAAGCTATGCTAATTTCCCTGGCTGCTGCTAGATATATTAGAATCCAATCTGCCGGGCTTGGTGGCTCAGCCTGTAATCCCGCGCCTTGGGAGGCTGAGGTGAGTGAATTGCCTGAGCCTGTGGGTTCGAGACCTGCCTGGGCAACTTGGTGAGACCTCATCTCTACAATATATCAAAAAACTAGCCGGGTGTGGTAGCGCGCACCTGTAGTTCCAGCTACTTGGAAGGTTGAGGCAGAAAGATTGCCGGAGCCCCAGCAGGTCGAGGCTGCGGTGGCCGGGAGTGGCCACTGCACTCCAGTCTGGGTGACAGAGTGATACTCCAACTCAAAAAAAAAAAAAAAAGAGAATCCAATCTAAACTTAAAGAAAGATGTTTTTATTGTCTTAAAAAGTTTCCAAAATTAACTTATAAAATAAGTACACATTTATAAGTATACTTAACAATCTACTGTCATCATTCTTATGCAGTTTTATAACACCCAAAGCAGTATTTTGTTTTAGTTTGGAGTCTCACTCTGTCACCCACGTGGAGTGTGGTGGCATGGTCAAAGCCACTGCAACTTCGACCTGCTGGCTCAAGTGATCCTGTTGCCTCAGCCTTCCAAGTAACTGGAACTACAGGCATGTGCTACCAAGTCAGGCTAATTTTCTTTTTGCTTTGCTTTGTTGGAGTCTCACTCTGTCCCCCAGCCTGGGGTACAGTGGCATGCTCACACCACCGCAGCTTCAACCTGCTGGGCTCAGTGATCCTTCTGCCTTAGCCTTCCAAGTAGCTGGAACTATAGGCATGCGCCACCATACCCAGCTAATTTTTTGATTTATTGTAGAGATGAGGTCTCACCAAGTTGCCTGGGCTGGTCTCGAACCCGTGGGCTCAGGCAATCCTCTCACCTCGGCCTCCCAAAGTTCTGGGATTATAGGTGTGAGCCACTGCAGCCGGATTCCAAAGCAGTATTTTGACAGCTTAGCAACCTGTTAACACTGACTGCCTCTGGTGAGTACTGGCAGGAGCAGATGAGGAAAAGGGAGCCTTTGGGTTTTCGCTTTTTTTTTCCCAGTTGGAGTCTCACTCTGTGGCCCAGACTGGAGTGCAGTGGCCGCTCCCGGCCACCGCAGCCTTGACCTGCTGGGCTCTGGTGATCCTTCCACCTCAGCCTTCCAAGTAGCTGGAACTACAGGCACGCACTACCACGCCCGGCTAATTTTTTTATTTTATTGTAGAGATGAGGTAGCGCCAAGTTGCCCGGGCGGGTCTCGAACCCTCAGGCTGAGGCAATCCACTCACCTCAGCCTCCCAAGGCGTGGGATTACAGGCTGAGTCACCAAGCCCGGCTTTGTGTTTTCATTTTTTTACTTTAAACATCTTCGTGCTGTCTAACTGTTTTTAAAAAGTACTTTTTAATGAAACACTGAACAAAGTAAAAGGGTACAATTATAAAATCAAGAATTTCCACATTTATTTTACCCTCCCATTAGTCTCACTTAGCTCCCTTAGGAGACTGTAGCACTCTGAGAGCAGGCACCTAATGTCTTCCACAGTGCTCAAGATCCCCCAGAGCTGTCCCACTGCAGATGCGCTACATCTGGATCAGCAGAGGGGAAGGTGATGGGGGCGAGGGGCATCAACAAGTCTTGGAATGAGCCTTAAAAAAAAAGGCATTTGCAGCCGGGCTCGGTGGCTCAGCCTGTAATCCCGCGCCTTTGGGAGGCTGAGGTGAGTGGATTGCCTGAGCCCGCAGGTTCGAGACCCGCCTGGGCAGCGAGACCTCATCTCTACAATAAATCAAAAAGTCAGCCGGGCGTGGTAGCGCGCGCCTGTAATTCCGGCTACTCGGAAGGCTGAGGCGGAAGGATCGCCGGAGCCCAGCAGGTCGAGGCTGCAGTGGCCGGAAGCGGCCACTGCACTCCAGTCTGGGTGACAGAGTGAGACTCCAACTCAAAAAAAAAAAAAAAAAAACAAAGGCATTTCCATTTGGAAGGGAGACTTCAGAATACACGGATCTATTATCTTCCCCATGTGAAATGTTAATATCTACTCACAACCTGCCCACTCTG
Source organism: Cephalopachus bancanus (assembly GCA_027257055.1). Classification (NCBI taxonomy): domain Eukaryota; kingdom Metazoa; phylum Chordata; class Mammalia; order Primates; family Tarsiidae; genus Cephalopachus; species Cephalopachus bancanus. The sequence continues at coordinate 742,497 of JAPVLO010000446.1, read as the reverse complement.
CTCAGTAAACATTTAGAACCCCACTTGAACGAGATGTAAGCAGGAATGAGGAATTTGGAAATCTTCTATCCTAAACTGCAAAATATCATACTATGCAGAAGCTATAGGTTTAAATGAGGTCAAGGAGAACAACCGCGTGAAAGCAGCTGCTGACAAACCTGTCCCAAATTTACTGAAGGGGTGGTTGGGATTTCCTGTAGCTTTTTCCAACTGAAAGAGTCTCCAGGCATCATTCATCACATTCTTCTCATGTTCCGAATCCACTGCGTTCACCTCTCTGTCTTTGCAACTCTCATCAAACAAGGGGCACAGGAAAAACTGTGCAAACCTAAGGGTGTGAAACATAATTAACAACTTGAAAGCTGCCATTTTAAAAGAATGACCTTTTAAAAATATTTCTGAAATTCATAGATGGGAAATATCACTCTATAAGATAAAAAACTATCATTGCTACTAAGAAAAAAGAAGTAGGCTGGACTCGGTGGCTCAGCACTTTGGGAGGCCGAGGCGAGTGGATCGCCTGAGCCCGCGGGTTCAAGACCCACCCGGGCAGCTTGGCAAGACCTCCTCTCTACAATAAATCAAAAACTAGCTGGGCGTGGTAGCGCGCACCTATAGTTCCGGCTACTTGGAAGGCTGAGGCGGAAGGATCGCCGGAGCCCAGCAGGTCGAGGCTGCAGTGGCTGGGAGCGTACCACTGCACTCCATTCTGGGTGTCTGGGTGACAGAGTGAAACACCAACTCAAAAAAAAAAAAAGAAAAGAAAAGAAAAAAGAAAAAAGAAATATAAAATAAATTCTAGCCAGGTGTGGTAGCTCACACCTATAATCCCAGCACTTTGGAAGGCCAAGGTGAGAGAATTGCCTGAGCTCACGGGTTTGAGACCAGCCTGGGCAACTTAGTAAGACCTCATCTCTACAATAAATAAATAAATAAAATTAGCCAGGCATGGTGGCTCATGCCTATAGTTCTAGTTACTTGGAAGGCTGAGGCGGAAGGATCGCCTGAGCCCAGCAAGTCGAGGCTGTGGTGGCCGTGAGTGTGCCACTGTACTCCAGCCTGGACGACAGAGTGAGACTCCAGCTCAAAATAAATAAATAAATTCTAAGTAGTAGAAGAAAAATATAATGTCAAACAAAAGTAAATGAAGAGGAGCTGATCTACCCTTGTTGATAAACAATAAAAATATTAAAAAACTAACATCAGGCTGGGTGTGGTAGCTCACACCTGTAATCTCAGCACTTTGGGAGGCTGAGGTGAGAGAACTGCCTGAGCCCAGGGGTTCCAGACCAGTTTGGGCAACTTGGTGAGACCTCATCGCTACAATAAATCAAGAAACATTCGTCGGGCGTGGTGATGCACGCCTATAGTTCCAGCTACTTGGAAGGCTGAGGCGGAAGGATCACCTGATCCAGCAGGTCGAGGCTGTGGTGGCCACGAACGTGCCACTGCAGTCCAATCTGAGTAACACAGTGAGACTCCGATTCCAAAAAAAAATTAACACTAAAAAGTTAATTGAGACCTATGAAGACAGCAGCAACCTCTTTAAGATTTGTAATTTGGCATGTCTATAAAAACCTTGCTATCTGTGGCTAATTCTCTCCCCGCCAAAAAGAAAGAAAAAGCCGGGCTCGGTGGCTCAGCATGTAATCCCGCGCTTTGGGAGGCTGAGGTGAGTGGACTGCCTGAGCCCGCAGGTTCGAGACCCGCCTGGGCAACTTGGTGAGACCTTATCTCTACAATAAATCAAAAAAAAATTAGCCGGGCGTGGTAGCGCGCGCCAGTAGTTTCAGCTACTGGAAGGCTGAGGCGGAAGGATTGCCGAAGCCCAGCAGGTCGAGGCTGCGGTGGCCGGGAACGGCCACAGCACTCTAGTCTGGGCGACAGAGTGAGACTCCAACTCAAAAAAAAAAAAAAAAAGAAAGAAAGAAAAAGGCAGATGATAGTTCTCAGGCAAATAAATCTTAAATTTACAGTTTTAAGTGCAATTTCACTAAGACTCAGCATCTGAGGACATAAATTAAGTGACCTATTTTAAAAATATTCTCAACTTGAATATTTTTTCCTTATGAAAAAACCTCAAATTAAAAAAATAATGAGTCGTCACTTTGGGAGGTAGAAGTGAGAGGATTGCCAGTTCAAGACCAGCCTGGGAACTTGGCGAGACCTCATCTCTACAATAAATTAAGAAATTAGCTGGGCATGGTGGCGTGTGCCTGTAATTCCAGCTACTTGAAAGGCTGAGGCGGAAGGATCAGCTGAGCACAGTAGTTTGAGGCTGCGGTGGCCACAAGCGTGCCACTGCACACCAGCCTGGGCAAAAGAATGAGACTCCAACTCACATAATAATAATAATAATAATAATAATAATAATGCAGTGAAAAACCTCAGGTATGACACAGTAGCATGATCAAGCCATGATTATAGTTTTATGAAATAGTAAGACAAACAGTCTATAAATTTTAATAAGCAGTGACTAAACGAATAACATGGTATGTAACTTTAACGTAAGCAACCAATATGTTTTTCTGGAGGCTATTCTTTAATAATAGTACCAAAGTTTAACTAAGATACCCGAGATAAATTAACTCTCCTATATTAGCCTGCAATTTAAGTCAGGATTTCATACAGTAATCTTTCTTACATGATTTCACGTAGAAACTTTACATCTCATCTAATAAGAGCAAGACTCAGAATTCAGAAAAAAGCCAAAGGCACGGATTCTGAATGGGACTACTTATTCACCGGGCCTGAGACTCTTCGGTCTATAAACATCTCAGTTACTACACCTCACAGTCCAGCTGTCACAGAAGCCATTATCATTACTTGTTATTTATTTTAAGTGCACAAGTGAATAAGATACTGTGCTAAGCACTTTACACATACCAATCCAAAGGGGAACTCTATCTATCTCAAGTTTATAACCCAAAATGTATGGAAGCGGAGAATTTCTGGACATGTAACCTCTTTTACTATCTCAATACACCCAGGCTAGGAAGGTGTCTAACAACTACATACCAAAGCTGAATAGGCCCACGTAAAGGGTCATGTTTTTGACACAGTATCATCAAGTTTTTTTAAATGATGCTCCTTTATAAGTGGCGTTTTACTCTGAGCTAAGTAATAGACATCCTTCATCATACAGAGATGTAGTAGATGAACATCTGCTGTAGCATTTGTAAAGCAGGAAAAGAAATTCAGTGTATGATCCCAGGGAACTCATTAATGGAAGTCTTCTGGGAATATATATAAAAGATGATTATACCACAAAGCTGTTGCTGAAATATAAGATGGAATAAGTAGGAAACAGCCAAATTTGACCCAGCCACATATTGTAAACCCATGCTAATTTTTTTCAAAATACAATGATGATTATTAATATAAGTAAGCAAATAAAATCGACAATGACTAAAACTACAAAGTCAAACTTCATAATAGACCCATCAAAAAGCTACTGAACTAGCCAAGCTCGGTGGCTCAGCCTATAATCCCGCGCCTTTGGGAGGCTGAGGTGAATGAATTGCCTGAGCCTGCGGGTTCGAGACCCGCCTGGGCAGCGAGACCTCATCTCTACAATAAATCAAAAAATCAGCTGGGCGTGGTGGCGCATGCCTGTAATTCCGGCTACTCGGAAGGCTGAGGCGGAAGGATCGCCGGAGCCCAGCAGGCCGAAGCTGCGGGGGCCGGGAGCGGCCACTGCACTCCAGTCTGGGCGACAGAGTGAGACTCCAACTCAAAAAAAAAAAATAAAAGCTACTGAACTATAACTTAGGTACACAGAAAACTATAAAAATTCACCAAGGATAAACACTTTGAATAATGAATCAAATCACTGATATAACAAAAAGTTAGAAACGGTTAGCTGTACAAAAAAATGACCAAGAAATTAAACTGGTCTAATGGAGCTTGCTCCAGAAAATACTTTCAAAATATCCCCAGGGCTGAAACAGCAGGTCAAAACATTCTGTATCTATTAAGTATCCTTGAGAAGTAAGAAACAGGAGAAGAACAGAATATTTAAGGTCTGGCATTCTGGAACAGGAAGTGTGTCTGAAAAGAGATCCGTCCCACTATCCCAGGTCAGTCTTTGTCACTTGCTTTATATGCGACACCAGTTAGAATGGGAACAACTAGTGAGAATTTTACAAGTCAGTAAAATATTTTGTAGGCCTGTAGGCTAGTTTAAAGTTACATACCATTATTTTTCCTTTACCACAAAGGAAATATATATCACTCCTTTTTTCTTTTTGAGAAAAATACTGGTTAAAATACCTTAACAGAAACTATAAAGCCATGAAGCCATCTATGTAAAAAGTCATTACTGTTGCGGTTTTTTTTTTTTTAGTTGGAGTCTCACTCTGTCGCCCAGACTGGAGTGCAGTGGCCACTCCCAGCCACCGCAGCCTCGACCTGCTGGGCTCCGGCAATCCTTCCGCCTCAGCCTTCCAAGTAGCCGGTTTTTGATTTATTGTAGAGATGAGGTCTCACCAAGTTGCCCAGGCAGGGCTCAGGCAATCCACTCACCTCAGCCTCCCAAAGGCGCGGGATTACAGGCTGAGCCACTGAGCCCGGCTTACGGTTATTGTTATTATTTGAATAGGAGTATCACTCTGTTACCCAGGCTGTTGTATAGTGGCACAATCACGGCTCACTATAACCTTGACCTCCTGGGCTTAGGCAATCCTTCTGCCTCAGCCTCCTCAGTAGCTGGGACTACAGCACTCACCACCATTCCTCACTAATTTTTTCATTTTTATTTTTATTTTTTAGAGACAAGGTCTCACTATGTTGCCTAGGCTGGTCTTGAACCCCTGGGCTCAAGCAATCCTTCCTCCTCATCCTCCCAAAGTGCTGGAATTACAGTCATGAGCCAACACACCTGACCTGTAACTGTTATTATTAATGTGATAGGAATGAAAAGTTGGATAATTCATAAGGTATTCAGCACTACCTGTCGAGGGCACCTTCTAGGTGTTCATGGGAGACATCAAAATAGTAATTGGTATGTTCTCCACTAGTAAAGGCATTTGAACTTCCTGCATGCTCACTGAGAAACTGGCTGTATTCATTTTCTTTAGGGTATTTCTTTGTTCCCAAAAAAAGCATATGTTCACAAAAATGACTTAAACCAGCAATATTTGGAGGATCTGATAATGAACCTGAAAGAGAAAACACACATATAACAAATCATTATTTTATGTTGAAAGCTAGTAAGGACAGATGAGTTACAGATGATTTTGAATGCTTGCTAGCATGACAACTCCAACCATACAATCAGAGAAAGCTAAGCATGGCTGCTTGGTATTATTTAGAAGGTAAACCAGTAGTAAGAAGACCTGGTTTCTAGCCACTACTCTTCATTAGTTGGTAACCTTGGGCAGATTACTTAACCTCCCTGAACATTAGTTTCCTCACACTCTGGAGGGAAAGAAAGGGTTAAATTCACAGTTTTACAAGAGCTAGACTTTTCTTGTCATGGTTTTCTTCTCTTGTAGGAACATAGCAGAGTTGCTAAGAGCAAGGGTTTGAGAGCTACTGGCTCTACTAGCTGTAAAACATTAAGCACAATACTTTATCTTGTCTCAGTCATTTCTTCTGTATCTAAGAGGGTCATATCTTATTTACTCAATCCTAAAAAAGTGTTAAATAAAAGCTCTTCAAAGAGAAAAAAAGAAGCACTGTCCCACTAACTATGTACATAGCTAAAAAGCAACACAATTATAGTAACATTAAATATAGAAGAAATGTGCATGCAAAAATCTACAAAATATGGTATGAAGTATACCAAAGTGAAAAAATCAGAACTGTTACTGTAAAGAACAGGAATTAATTTCCTAGCTGATAGGTCACCTTAGGTGGGAGCCTAACGAGATGGCCTTAGTAAATGTAAGATTACTTGTAGTTACCAACAGCAATAGAGGGTTCTGGTACCAAATTAGGTATATCAAACTTGTAACTATCAGGTCTTTATTTACATTCATATGGAAAGTTCTATTACATCCCAACATTAGGCTAATGAAACCGAACAAAGCTTTCAACTTTAACTTGTACCTATGTGTACGTCCAGCGCTGCTGATGACTTATCCGTGGTGGGATCACTCACTAGAAGTACTTTGATGCCATTGGCCAGCTCTAGCCCACGGTATTCTCGCTTGTCCTCAGGAGATTTGATAATGTGATTTCCTATCCTCTTGATGGCTGGATTATTCATTTTGCTACAAGTCTTTTCCTGGAAACTGAAAAGAGAAAGATTGTTGAATTGTGATTGCTTACTTTTTTTTTTCCTTAAAGGACAAAGAATAACATCAAGGGAACCCATTTAATATGTCATTAGATTTTTAAATGCCTGGAGGGGCCAGGCACGGTGGCTCACGCCTATAATCCTAGCACCTTGAGAGGCCGAGGTGAGAGGATTGCCTGAGCTCCCAGGTTCAAGACCAATCTGGGCAACTTGGCAAGACCTCATCTCTACAATAAATCAAAAAATTAGCCAGGCGTGGTGGAGTGTGCCTGTGGATCCAGCTACCTGGAAGGCTGAGGTGGAAGGATCGCCTGAGACCAACAGGTAGAGGCTGCGGTGGCCGTGAGCGTGCCACTGCACTCCAGCCTGGGCAACAGAGTGAGACTCCGACTCGAAAATAAAATAAAATTAAAATTAAAATGCCTGGAGGAAACCCTTTATAGTCTACTTACAGGGTGTAGTCATTCCTCTCCTTACTACTTATTCTTTCCGATAAATGCTAAAATACTGCTTTTATGGAGTCATACTCAAATCTAGCATTGCATATGGATGGGGGTTTGAGACAGGGTGAGGTTGGCGTGCTGACCTAGAATAGGGTTTTCTTTCATACATATTTCAGAGGTATCTGTTAGAGTGAGTAAGGTGAGAGATTGTTTAAGAATTATTAGTGGGTCAGCCAAAACATTGCTCAACCTGATGAAATTCAAAGATAAGGGAGATCTGGAACTCATGAGTCTGGCACGAACACGCTCAGAACACAGGGAACAACCACAGTGACTAATAATCCTGTGAAGTCCTAATACAAAATGAGAGACCTGCGCTGTCCTATGACAGCAGCGAAAACAAGGACATCAAACGAACAAAAAGTTGAAAGGGAGGTTTTGTGTCTGCTGAAGAGTTGAATGCCAGAGCAGGAACAGTCCAGCAATCGTAACAGAGATGTTAGATAAATTATTTTACAAAGGGCTTCCTCTGATGGTCTCCGTTCTGCTCTAGAAAGGCTAGAAATACAGTGACGGGAGAGGACAAGCAGCACACAGAATCCTGTAGGGTGTCGGTTGCTATAGTGCAGTGAAGGGGTTTTCCAGAGTCTGGGGTATGTAACAATTTTTAAGAGGCAGATGTGAGCAGAGATTAAGAGTCTGACATCAAGCTGGGCTCGGTGGCTCAGCCTGTAATCCCGCGCCTTTGGGAGGCTGAGGTGAGTGGATGGCCTGAGCCCGCGGGTTCGAGACCCGCCTGGGCAGCGAGACCTCATCTCTACAATAAATCAAAAAATCAGCTGGGCGTGGTAGCGCATGCCTGTAATTCCGGCTACTTGGAAGGCTGAGGAGGAAGGATCGCCGGAGCCCAGCAGGTCGAGGCCAGTCTGGGAGACAGAGTGAGACTCCAACTCAAAAAAAAAAAAAAAAAAAAGAGTCTGACATCTTTAACAGCTTAAAATAAACATTTACCATTAAAAAAAGAGTAAGGCAGATGTTATTTTTGTCTGCAACGGAGACTGCATAATAGACCAAAAAAAATTGAGCCTGCTATTACTGGCAGGTTAACAAACTAATTGGGTAAAGCCAAAAACATATCTGAAACTACAGGGGATAAACAACCCTGTGCTAGCACATTTGCTTCTCACCTGGAAGACAAAAGAAAGTGAATATGATGCTCCTTAAAGACTGACAGACAGCTGGATTTAAAGGGAAATAAGAGGGGGCAGAAATAGGCACACAATTACTTGGAATAAAATATTTTGCGTTAAAATCTTGAGATTAAGACAGGGAAAAATCTCGTTTGCTTTTACCAGAATTCCTACCTGTCTGAAATCTTCTAAACCTATTTTCAATCTAAATAACAAATGATAAGCCAGAGAGGTTTGTTACAATTATGGCTGTCCCCTAATCTTTTTATTTATTTTTTCTCCCTAGATCTTCTTTTGAGGAGAGAATATATGAAATTTTAAAGATCAATAGGTCATACTAAATATATAATACTGATGTTTAAAAAAATCATAAAGTGCTTTACAGAGATAGTGCCGATGGTCTTGCCCTATTCATAGCAAAAATAATTTCTTGAAAAACAAAGCAAAAATATAATACTAACATTTTGGGGCTGTAAGGTCACTGAAGGAAAATTCAAAAGCAACTAGGAAGTGAAAAGCCATTATTAGTAACTATTTTCTGCCTCATTAGCCACAAGCCATTTAAGTTCAATGTAAAAAAGATGAAAATATCTTAGTGCAAAGTCTGAAAAATGATGTTTTGGGCTAAAAAAAAATACGAATGAGTCTCAGGATGACAGGAAATGGTCTATATAAGACTCTGAAGAGGGGGTACAAAGAACCTTCGCTAGGCCAGGTTGCTTATGTCCATAATCCCAGCATTTTGGGAGGTTGAGGCAGGACTGCTTGAGTCCAGGAGTACAAGATCAGACAAGGTAACATACCAAGACCTTGTCTCTACAAAAAAAATTTTAAAAATTAAGCAGTCATGGTGATGCATGCCTGTAGACCAACTACCCAGGAGACTGAGGCGGAAGGTTTGCCTGGGCCCAGGAGGTTGAGGCTGTGGTGAGCTGTGATCGCACCACTGCACTCCAGCCTGGGCGACAGAGTGAGACCCCACCTTGATAAACAAACAATCAAAGTACTAATTTTTAAAAATGAGTGTCAACCTAGCAGCAACACGACACAAACCAGGAGGCAGCCTCCGTTAAAACCCCCAGCAAGAGCATGGTGTTAAAAGATTACAGTAAGAATGTCAGCGCACAACAAAGAGGTTTAAACTCCAAAGGCCTTAGGCTTCTAGTGATGGTTTTCCCCAACTCCCACTATTGTGCTTGCCCCAGCTAGTTTGATTTAGAGGAACCAAGGATTACAAAAGATTAAAATGTAACAATGATGATGATGATGATGAAGCTTTAAAACTTCTGTCCAAACCTCAACTGCAGTGAGGTGCTCTGGTAGTATAAACTGTTCTACAGAGTTAAAAACTCTGCATCACCAGGTGTGGTGACTTACACCTGCAATCCCAGCACTTTAGAAGGTGGAAGTGAGAGAACTGCCTGAGCTCAGGGGTTGAGATCCGTCTGGATAACTTGACAAGACCTTGTCTCTACAATAAGTTAAAAAATTAGCCGGGTGTGGTGGCGTGCACCTGTAGTTCCAGCTACTTGGAAGGCTGAGGCGGAAGGATCACCTGAGCCCAGCAGGTCAAGGCTGCAGTGGCCGGGAGCGTGCCACTGCACTCCAGCCTGGGTGACAGAATGAGACTCCAACTCAAAAAAACAAAACAATTAGTCCAACTACTTTTAGACATTTGCACAAAGGATCAAGATCAGTTATAAATGTCCAAGCTGGCACTCTCCCAAATCAAAAGTCATGACTTCTTGAGAAAGCAAAAGCCAAAAGAAACAGCAGCAACATTTTCAAACAAGGCCTGTTCCCAGCAATCCATACGCAACAGGCATTCTGGCTTTACCTGTATCCCCAACACTTCCCGTAACGGCTGGACTCTCACCTTCTTCGACTCTCACGTTCTGGAGAACTGAAGAAAATGACTGGGAACTTCACCTCTGATGACGATGAGTTTACCGACAGCTTGCCTGTCTCTGTATTTATCCTCATGAGCTCACCTGTCTTTCCACTTCAGCTCATTAGCATACAGCTTCAAGAGTCATTTTATTGACTGCAAATGTTCTTCAATAAGCAAGTATTCTGACATTTTAGATGACAAGATAGTGCTAACTCAAATGCTTTCCCAGACACTTGGTATGTTTAATCTTTCAAAGTCAAAATTTTAGGAGCAATAAAATTACTTTCAACTTTAGGGACATTAACATACATTGGAAACAGCATCATAAGGCACGGAATTGTCTGTTTTCAGCATGCTGACAAACTGGAGAGATGTTTAGTAAAATTACAACACATTCTGTAATTTTTTTCAGAATTAAATGACAATGACTATAATCACTGAAGGTAAAAGCTGAAAGAGCCATAATATATTATCTAGTCCTTTGTAGTTCATGAACAGGCAGCACTGGCTCCTAGATGTGTGTCCAAAATGCAAAATATCAACCCACCAGAGACCTACCGAGCCATACCGAGCCATAATCTGCATTTGAACAAGGTCCCTAGGTGGGCTAGTCCCATCATCTTCACCTACAAGGAAACCAAAGCTCAAGGAGCTTAAGTCAGTTGCCCAAGATCATACCACAAAAAGTTACAATTAGATCTCAGCTGCTAACGCCCAGTCTTGTGTCCAGCCTCGCCCCCCCACATCCAAACCAGCATTTAAGTGGGCCTAGGAAGGTCCAGGCACTGCAACAAGCATGCTGGCTACAAAGATGAGAACACCAGAGCCTTTGTTCTGAAGGAACCCAGACTAGTGACAGGGTCAGATATGAAAACAGGTCATGATCTTCTAAGTGTGGTCACAAAGTTGTTCCTGTCCAGGAGGAGAAAGGGGAGGTGAGTAGAAGCATGCCAACCAAAAGGCAAGGGGACGATCAAAGCAGAACGGAGTACCCGAGCAAAGTCCAGCAGTGAAAAAAGCAAGAGGAAGACGGTGGAAAACAAGAAGCTTGGCATCCTTGACCTACAACGGAAATCACCACTTACAAAGATCCCTAAAGGTCTAAATTCCAGGTCTGTAAAAAACAATCCCCAAATAGAAGGTCATTTCCAAGTTCCATACCACCATGCAAATAATCTTCTGATTCAGATAACCTTGCAGTCTCTTTCTCACCTCTCTGTAATGTTTCGCAGACTGGGAAATTTTACTTTGCCTTTTGTTCCCCACTCACCCCACATGTCCCCCTCACAAATTTAAACTTAGACCTAGCCGGGCTTGGTGGCAGCCTGTAATCCCTCGCTTAGGGAGGCTGAGGTGAGTGGATTGCCTGAGCCCGTGGGTTTGAGACCCGCCTGGGCAGCTTGGTGAGACCTTATCTCTACAATAAATCAAAAATTAGCCAGGCGTGGTAGTTCCAGCTACTTGGAAGGCTGAGGTGGAAGGATGGCCTGAGCCCAGCAGGTCAGGGCTGCGGTGGCTGGGAGTGGCCACTGCACTCCAGTCTGGGCGACAGAGTGAGACTCCAACTAAAAAAAAAAAAAAAAAAAAAAAGGACTTCCTTTGGGGGAAATAAAGTCATAAAGCACAAAAAAATTAATATTTTAAAAAATAAATAAACTTAGACCTGATTTAGAAATGATGACCTATAAACCCCAACAGGTGGGTGCTCATGCTAACAGTGTATTACAAAGCAAAACCTCCCTTCTGTGGAATCCACCCATCCACACCCCAAACCGCAGGTGAAGTCAAGGCCTGTGGCACTCACATATGGAGGTGGAGTCCAGAGAGAAAATGCCTGGAATTAAAGCCACACCACACAACAGTCCTGCTTCCTTGTAAAGAGCAGAGGTCGTAGGTAGAGAGATGTCAAGGTGGCGGTGGTTATCAGCCCAAGATGCCAAGATATCAGCAAGGTTTAAGACCACACATTCCCAAGTACTATTAATGTTACATGAGCTAAAAAATAAGGTGTTTCAGGGCACCATCTAGCCACGGCTCTTTGGTTAAAGGGCCAGGTACACCTCGCTTTATAACCAGATGGACCAGACAGGTGGGTATAAAATAAAATCCTGTCATTAAATCTTATTGCCCATGATGAGATGCTTTGCCTTTCAGGCAGAATGTCAGCTGTTCTGACTCTATGTCCTGGCCCTCTGGAAAGGAGGTCCTGATCAAGTTAACCCTCAATGGAATTAGGGTGGTTGCAATTTTTAAAAATCCTAATATCATTTTAGAGGTAAGTGCTTTTGCAAATTTTGTTTTGGTTTTGATGCATGCATATCAATTGCTGTTAATTCCAAAATAACAGGCTCAACGTGGAACAGTTCAGAGATATAAAGTTTAAGCAAATTACACCTCCTGCCACACAAAAGCTATAGGAAGTTCCTTACGATTGATGTTTGGGTATTTCACAAGTATCCTTCTTCCACATGGAGTTTTCAAGTTATTAGAAAATGTGACTTAGATAGCACTGTACAAAACTAATCCTAACAATCATTCTTCCCCTTTTTTTTGAGCTGGGGTCTCATTCTGTTGCCCAGGCTGGAGTGCAGTGGCACAATCATGGCTCACCACAGCCTTGACTTCCTGGGCTCAGGCACTCCTTCCACCTCGGCCTCCCAAGTAGCTGGGACTACAGGTACACACCACCATTCCCAGCTAATTTTTTTTTTTTTTGAGTTGGAGTCTCACTCTTTGTTGCCCAGGCTGGATTGCAGTGGCATGCTCACGGCCACCGCAGCCTCGACTTGCTGGGCTTGGGCAATCCTTCCACCTCATCCTTCCAAGTAGCTGGAAATACAGACATACGCCACCACGCCTGGCTAGGTTTGTGTGATTTATTGTAGAGATGAGATCTCACCAAGTTGCCCATGCTGGTCTCAAACCCCCAGGCTCAGGTAATCCTCTCACCTCGGCCTCCCAACGTGCTGGGATGACAGGCTGAGCCACTGCACCTGGCCCCAGCTAATTTTAAAAAATTTTTGTAGAGACAAAATCTTGCTGACCAAGCTGGTCTCCAACTCCTGGGCTCAAGTAATCTTCCCACCTCTGTCTCCCATAGTGCTGGGATTACAGGTGTGAGCCACCACACCCAGCCTACTCCCATTTTTTTAAGTGTCACAAGCTGTATAAACTGCTCATTTAATCTTTCCACACACCTGTCCATGGTCCTCCTCCTCAACCCCAGATTGGAAACAAAAGCTCAGTGGTTAAGTGTTTTGCCCAAGTGCAACCACACAGCTGATTTGTAGCAAAGTTGGAACTAGAGAGAAACAGGAAGTGTGGGAAGGGGAGGGGTGGAAGGTGGCCTGCAGGAATCACGGGTGGCTTTCCTCTAGCTCTTGCTCACAGTCCTTCCCTGACCCCATTCTTCTCCCCTTACAGTCCCAAATACCCAAACCCAGCAAACGAAAATTAAAGCACATCAAAATAAACGCTCCCGCCGGGCTCTGTGGCTCAGCCTGTAATCCCAGCACTTTGGGAGGCCGAGGCGAGTGGACTGCCTGAGCCCGCAGGGTCGAGACCAGCCTGGGCAACTTGGTGAGAACTCATCTCTACAATAAATCACAGAAAACTAGCCAGGAGTGGTAGCGCGTGCCTGTAGTTCTGGCAACTTGAGAGGCTGAGGCGGAAGGATTGCCTAAGCCCAGCAGGTTGACGCTGGGGTGGCCGTGAGTGTGCCATTGCACTCCAATCTGGGTGATGGAGTGAGTCTCCAACTCTAAATAAATAAACGCTCCAAGGAAAGTTTTTCAATTTTTCACTCCTCTCTCCCCACGTAAAATGAGAGGCAGTGGCAGGAGCCTGGAGAAATGCTTCTAACCTAAAGGAGTCCCTGAGTCAAGAACTGTATTGTCCCACCACACCATCTCACCACATGCTACCATGAAAAAAATACATATATGGCAGGGTTAAACGTATAACAGGTTTCAGGAGAGGAAGAGACTGTACAGAACTGTCTCCTGCATGGAAAGGAACATGAAAATAATGTTTCATGTTATGAAACACTGCTACAGTGGAAATGGTTAAGTTTACAGATACCGTTTTTCAAAAGTATACATTAAACCACATGAAAAGAAAAGGAGAAATCATAATCATCTTGGTACGTGCAGAAAAGTAGTTAATTAAATTCAACAACCATTCATGTCTTTTTTTTTTTGAGTTGGAGTCTCACTGTCGCCCAGACTGGAGTGCAGCGGCCGCTCCCGGCCACCGCAGCCCGACCTGCTGGGCTCCGGCGACCCTTCCGCCTCAGCCTTCCGAGTAGCTAGAACTGCAGGCACGTGCTACCACGCCTGGCTAATTTTTGATTTATTGTAGAGATGAGGTCTTGCCAAGTTGTCCAGGCAGGTCTCGAACCCGCGGGCTCAGGCAATCACTCACCTCAGCCTCCCAAAGCACGGGATTACAGGCTGAGCCACCGAGTCCATCCACATGTCTTTTTTCAAAAGTCAGCAAGCTAGAATGAAAAGAAACTGCTTCAACTGAAAAAGAGTATCTACAAAAACTATATCAGTGATCATACTCAACACTGAGATAATGCACCCCCCACAAACAGGATGCCACTATCACTTCCTCTATTAAACACTGTATCTGTAGTTCTAACTAGTCTAGGCCAGGCATGGTGGCTCACACCTGTAACCCCAGCACTTTGGGAAGTGGGGGACGGGGGCGAGATGAGAACAGGGGTTTAAGACCAACCTGGAAAGCATGGCAAGAACTAACCTCTACAATAAATTTTTTTTAAAAAACTGCCAGATGTGATGGCACACACCTGTAGGTCCACCTTTTTGGAAGGTTGAGGGGAAGGATCACCTGAGCCCAGCAGGTGGAGGCTGTGGTGGCCATAAGCGTGCCACTGCACTCCAGCCTGGGCGACAGATTGACTCCAACTCAAAATAAATAAATAAAGTATAAGGAGCAGAAGAAAAATATAATGTCAAACATATGTAAATGCAGGGGCAGAGGCGAGAGGATTGCCTGAGTCCAAGGGTTCGGGCAACTTGACAAGTCACCTCTACAATAAATCAAAAAACGAGCCAGGCAAGGTGGCGCATGCCTGTAGTTCTAGCTACTTGGAAGGCTGAGGTGGAAGGATCACCTGAATTCAGCAAGTTGAGGTTACAGTGGCCACGAGTGTGCCACTGCATTCCAACCTGGGCGACAAAGTGGGACTCCTACCCAAAAAATAAAATAAAGCACAAGTGCAAGGAAAAAATCAAGCTATTCTTTCATGTCAGGACAGTCATCACCTTTGGGGCTTGGGGCAGTGATTAGAAGGGAGAATGAGGGGAACTTCCGGAAGCTGGTCATACGCTAGTTACAAAGCCAGGCAACATGGCACGTGCCTGTAGTCCCAGCTACTCAAGAGGATTGACTGAGCCCAGCAGTTTGAAGTTGCAGTGAGCCATGACTGTGCTACTACACTCCAGGCCTGGGCAACTGAGTGAAACCCCGACCGAAAAGATAAAAATGTATGGTTGCATCACACTTGGGTAACCGTCACAGGGCTTCTCCTGTAAAACATGTTACGCATGGCCGGCTGGGTATGGTGTAGTCAGAGTCACGGGGATGAAAGTATTCACCAAGACAGGCAGGAATTAAGAAACATAGATTTGTTAAAGAGAAGACAGGAAGGCCGGGCTTGGTGGCTCAGCCTGTAATCCTGCGCCTTGGAAGGCTGAGGCGAGTGAATTGCCTGATCCCCCGGGTTCGAGACCCGCCTGGGCACCTTGGTGAGACCTCATCTCCACAATAAATCAAAAAATCAGCCGGGCGTAGTAGCGCACGCCTGTAGTTCCAGCTACTCGGAAGACTGAGGTGGAAGGATCGCCAGAGCCCAGCAGGTGGAGGATGCGGTGGCCAGGAGCAGCCACTGTACTCCAGTCTGGGTGACAGCATGTAACTTAGACTCAAAAGAAAACTTTAAAAAAAAGACAGGAAAGGTATACAGCACACAGAACAGCAACACGAATATCTGGCACAAGGCAACAGTGTCCTGAGGTTCTTCCCAGTGGAGTTTGACCCTCTCAACAGTTAGGGTGAGTTTTAGGATTCCCATCCTGCACCTGGGTTCCTGTCATGCAAATGAGGTAGTTCTGATTGGTTGATGTTTGACCTTAAGGTAAGCCGCTCATGGGCTAGCTGGAGGTTTGCAGAGTGGTTGGTCACTTGTGGGTTTTTGTTTCTTTAACTGCAACAGTTGACTCTTTGTCATGGAACCAGCAGCAAATGTTTTTCAACTGGCTTTTCAGTTTCTATGATTCTTGTAATCTCATTCTGAGATTTCCTTCCTCAAAACAGTTTACCCAATTTACCCAGTTGATGCTGGCCTACTTAGGCCTCATGTTCGTTCACAAAACAGGTGTAAATAAGTAAACTTCACCAAGGTGTTTGGCACATAGTGGGCATCCACAAATGGTAATTAACCTTATTATTATAATTATCATCATTATTATGGCCCTATGAAGGTGAGATGAAAATAGACCACTATGTTATTACTAACATTCTTAACACATACTCATGTGGATTCCAGTTGTATATGTCACCTCTGGAGGTCAAAAACATTCACTGAGCAGGCTGGTAATAGGATTACACCTTATAAGACTATCAGGAAAACAAATAAATAATTATCCCTTTATAATTGCTATAGGTGAGCTAATGTTTACAGCCAGTAGTTCTCAACAGGTGACTACTTCCCCCACCCCCCAGAGGACATGTGGCAATGACTGGAGACATTTTTGATTGTCACAACTGAAGATGCTACTGGCATATAGTGTGTGGATGTCAGGGACCCTGCTAAGCATCCCACAATGCGCAGGATAGCCCCTACCACAAAGAAGGATCTGGTCCTAACTGTCAATAGTGCTAAGGGTGAAAGACCCTAGCTTACAGTTCTGACTTGATCACCCAAAAATAAGATGAAAATAGGCCAGGCTCGGTGGCAGAGCCTGTAATCCCAGCGCTTTAGAAGGCTGAGGTGAGTGGATTGCCTGAGTTCATGGGTTCGAAACCCGCCAGGGCAACTTGGTGAGACCTCATTTCTACAATAAATCAAAAATTAGCCGGGCATGGTAACGTGCGCCTATAGTTCCAGCTACTTGAAAGGCTGAGCGGAAGGATCGCTGGAGCCCAGCAGGTCGAGGCTGCGGTGGCCGGGAGCGGCCACTGCACTCCAGTCTGGGCGACAGAGTGAGACTCCAACTCAAAAAAATAATAATAATGATAGTAATAATAATAAAATAAAATAAATATATTAGGCACATGCAAGACTCTGGGGACAATGGAAATTAGAAAGACCTTGGAGGGGGCAAAACCTGATAATGAAGGAGAAAGAAACAGGAGAGGTTTGCAGGAACCTTGTCCCTGAGTAAGCAATCTTGTATGTAAGGGGATCAGTTTAGATAGGAGCAAAATCAGTATGCCAGGACAGAGCCTGAAGGCAAGTATCTTGATAGTACATATACTTTTTAAGGGATTATTAAGGGAGATAATAATCCCTAATTAAGGGATTATTCTTTCAATGAGCCCCTTATATAAACTGTATTATTCCCTTTTTTTCCTGGATGGGGAAATTAAACCTCAGCAAAGTTATTTGGTTAGAACCATATAGGTATAAAATAGAAGAGCCAGAACTCAAACCCAAGTCGTTAGACACCAAAGCACCGTACTCTTAATCACTTCACCAAGTTAAAAGATTATCTTGCCAGGCTCGGTGGCTCGGCCTGTAATCCTGCGCCTTTGGGAGGCTGAGGTGAGAGGATTGCCTGAGCCCGTGGGTTCGAGACCCGCCTGGGCAGCTCATCTCTGAGACCTCATCTCTACAATAAAAAAAAAAAAATCAGTCGGGCGTGGCAGCGCACGCCTGTAGTTCCAGCTACTCGGAAGGCTGAGGCGGAAGGATCGCTGGAGCCCAGCAGGCGAGGCTGCGGTGGCCGGGAGCGGCCACTGCACTCCAGTCTGGGTGACCGAGTGAGACTCCAACTCAAAAAAAAAAAGAAAAAAAAGATTATCTTATGTCCAGAGACTATACATTTCTGGAAGCATATTCACAGAAATGTTGAGGATGGTTACCTATGAATAGTAGATTATCATGTAATCTTTATTATCTGTACTTTTCTGTATAATATAGAACAAATCTATATAAACTTACTGGACTTGAATGCACTAGGCTCTGCTTACTAAATGTATAGCCTAAAATGAACTTTTTTTGGTTAACTTGGATTGGCTACATCACAATATAACAGAGCTAATTAATAGAGAAAAAAACCTGGACTCTATTTCCATTTATTGTTGTTGCTGGTAACTCCGTTCCCTTAAGAAACTAGTTTGTTGGCTCACAACTGGGGCAATTTCCAAAAGAATTTTTTTTGAGTTTGAGTCTCACTCTGTCACCCAGACTGGAGTGCAGTGGCCGCTCCCGACCACCGCAGCCTCGACCTGCTGGGCTCCGGCCTTCCAAGTAGCTGGAAATGCAGCCATGTGCTACCATGCCTGGCTAATTTCTTTGACTTATTGTAGAGATGAGGTCTCACCAAGTTGCCCAGGCAGGTCTTGAACCCAGGGGCTCTGGCAATTCACTCACCTTGGCCTCCCAAAGTGGGGATTACAGGCTGAGCCACCAAGTCAGTCCCCAAAAGAATTTTTTTAAGTGGTTTGTAATGAGGGGAGAAAGCGTTGGGCAGACAATGGAACAGAACCCACAGGCAAATTCTAGAACCTACTCCCTCACCCACTGCTAATTGAATATGGCTTGGCCCAATGGTGTTGTCAATTGCAGAGGCCAGTTTGTTTCTTTCTACACATAGAATAAAGACTTCAGGTTATTTAGAAGTTAGCAGCCTAGATTCTCACTCTCAAATCCATGCACTGTTGCTACAGAATCCCAGTAGCAATACATGGTGAAGAATGATTATCTACATTCTCATCCAAATCCCTAAAGGTTTTGTATCAAAATGGACTCTTTCACAATACTGCAACCCATCCATAAAAGCAACGTTCAAATATTTAAGACTTTTAGGTAAAAAAAAGTAAACCCAGTAGGCACAGTGGCTCATGCCTGTTATCCCAGCACTCTGGAAGGCTAAGATGAGAGGACTGCCTGAGCCCAGGGTTTGAGACCAGCTTGGGCAAGTTGGTGACACCTCGTCTCTACAATAAATTAAAAAATTAGCTGGGCATGGTGGCACACACCTGTAGCTACTTGGAAGGCTGAGGCAGAAGGATTGCCTTAAGTGTGCCACCGCACTCCACTCCAGACTGGGTGACAGTGAGACTCCGACTCAAAAAAAAAAAAAAAAAAAAGAAAACCCCCTATTTTGCTGCTGCAGCAGACAAAACTAGGCTCAATGGTAGCAGGTATAAGGACAGCAACTGATGCTTGAGTAACCAATCTAACAATCAGCATAGTCTTCACTGACTTAGTCATGTCAGGAGCACCATACCAAGTAAGTATTCAAGTAAAGATTACTTTATAATGTGGTTTTCAAGTTTTTTAAGAAGAAATAAGTTTTCTCCCACTGAAATCTTATGGAAGTCTAATTCATAAAACTAAATCACTCTGATCCAAGAAGGGAAGAGGAAGTCACTGATACCCTCTACCAATCCAAGTTAACAAAAAACCAAAACAAAACAAAATTTAGGGTTCCTCAGTTGCAGTGATACTGACAAGAATTTCCAAGGTTCTGACAACTAGAGTTTAAAAATTAATGCAAAATCCCAAAAAGCTATTTTATAGGGTTAGAAAAATTGATATTAAAGTCTATATGGCTCACTGGGATTATAGATCCCAGCACATTGGGAGGCAGAGGTGAGAGGATTGCCTGAGCTCATGGATTCAAGACCAGTCTGGGCAACTTGGCAAGACCTTAGCTCTACACTAAATCGAAAAATTAGCCAGGTGTGGTGGCGCATGCCTGTAGTTCCAGCTACTTGAAAGGCTGAGATGGAAGGATCGCCTAAGACCAGTAGGTCAAGGCTGCGGTGGCCGTGAGTGTGCCACTGCCCTCCAGAGTTGACAGAGTGAGACGCCAACTCAAAATAAATAAATAAATAAAGTTTATATTGGCTCATACCTGTAAGCCTAGCATTCTGGGAAGCAGAGGCCTGAGGACTGTTTGAGGCCAGGGGTTGGAGACCAGTCTGGGCAATACAGTAACACCCTGTCTCTAGAAAAAATTTAAACAATTATCTAGGCATAATAGTGCACACGTGTAGTTCTAGCTACTTGGAAGGCTGAAGCAGGAGAATGTATTGAGCCCAGAAGTTCAAGGACGCAGTGAGCTATGATGATGTCATTGCACACCAGTCTGGGTGATACAGCAAGCCTTGGTCTCTTAAAAAATAAATAAATAAAAGGCCAAGCGTGGTGGCTTATGCCTATAATCCCAGCACTTTGGGAGGCCAAGGTGAGAGGACTGCCTGAGCCCAGGGATTCAAGACCAACCTGGGCAAATTGGTGAGACCTCATCTCTCCAATAAGTGAAAAAAATTAGCCAGGCGTGGTGGCGCGTGCCTGTAGTTCCAGCTACTTGGAAGGCTGAGGCTGAAGGATCACCTGAGCCCAGCAGGTCAAGGCTGCGGTGGCCATAAGCAGGCCACTGCACTCCAGCCTGGGTGACAGTGAGAGACTCCAACTCAAAAAAAAAAAAGTTTACAAGAATAGCTAAGAAAACACCGAAAAGGAAAAACTCTGAGTGATTAGCTTTACCTGACATTAAAACATACTAGAAAGTCTCTGTATTAAAAACAATATGGTACTAGAGAATGAAAAGACAAATTGACAGGCCAGAGTGGTGGCTCATACCTAAAATCCTAGCACTTTGGGAGGCCAAGGTGAGAGGACTACCTAAGCCCACAAGTTCGAGACCAGCCTGAACAACTTGGCAAGACCTCATCTCTACAATAAATCAACAAAAATTAGCTGGGCATGAATGGCGCACGCCTGTAGTTCCAGCTACTTGGAAGGTTGAGGCGGAAGGATGACCTGAGCCCAGTAGGCTGAGGCTGCAATGACTGTGAGCATGCCACTGCACTCCAGCTTGGGCAACAGAGTGAGACTCAAAAAAAAAAGGACAAATTGACAAGTAGAAAAGACTAGAAAGTACAGAATTAGACCTAAATAAATACGGAAATTTAGTATTTAACAAAGGTAGCATTTAATTCACTGCAAATGGTGAACTTCTAATAAATAGTTTTTGGACAATTGAGTGGCTAACGAGAAAAAAATAAAATTACATCTATATCTAACAACATTAACAAAAATAAAAATAAACTCCCAATAAATTTTTTTAAATGTAAAAAATTAAAGTATATAAGGACTAAAAGAAAAAGTTAGAATTCCTCTTTAATTTTGGTGTAGGAAAAAAATCCAAGAGTCACGATCAAAGACCTAAATGTAAGAGCTAAAATTATAAAACTCCCAATAGAAAACAAGGTAAACGCTCCATGACATTGAATTTGGCAATGATTTCTTGAATATGATACCAAAAGCACAGTCAGTAAAACAATAATTTGGAGCCAGGCGCAGTGACTCACACCTGTAATTCCAGCATTTTGGAAGGTGGAGGTGAGAGGATTGCCTAAATCCACAGGTTCAAGACCAGCCTGGGCAACTTAGTGAGACCTTATCACTACAATTTTTTAAAAAATAGCTGGGTGTGGTGGCACACACCTGTAGTTCCATCTACTTGGAAGGCTAAAGCAGAAGGATTGCACAGGATTACAGAGTATACTGTATGCCACTGCACTCCAACCTGACTCAAAAATAATAACAATAATAGTAATAATAATAATTTGGACAACATTAAAAGTAAAAATTTATGTGCAAAAGGATGAAAGCCAACCTGTGAAGTGGAAGAAAATATCTGATAAAAGGTTAATATCCAGAGTTTATAAAAAAAATTCCTAGAACAACAAAAAAATTTAAAAACAGGCAGAGGTCTTGAAAAGGTATTTCTCCAAAAAAGATATACAAATGGCCAAAAAGCATATAAGAAGATGCTCAACATCAGTAATTATCAGAAAATGCAAACAGGGCCAGGCTTGGTGGCTCAGCCTGTAATCCCAGCACTTTGGGAGGCCGAGTGGATTGCCTGAGCTCGCAGATTCAAGACCAGCCTGGGCAACTTGTCGAGACCTTGTTCCTACAATAAATAAAAGATTAGCTGGGTGTGGTAGCACCCATCTGTAGTGCTGGTTATTTGGAAGGCTGAGGCAGAAGGATCACCAGAGCCCAGCATGTCAACACTGGGTGGCTGTGAGCGTGTCACTGCACTCCAGTCTGGGTGACAGAGTGAGACACCAACTCAAAAAAAAAAGAAAAATGCAAACCAAAACCATAATGAAATACCACTTCACACCCATTAGGATGACTATTATAAAAACAAAACAAAAAAGAACAAGTGTAGATGAGAATGTGGAAAACTTGAAACCTGCATACTGCTAGTAGGGATGTAAAATGATGCCGCACTGTGGAAAACAGTATGGCAGTTCCTCAGAAAACTAGAAATAGAAATACCATATGATCCAGCAATCCTACTTGGTGTATATACCCAACAGAAATTATTGCAGAGACCTGAATAAACATTTGTACACCCATGCTCATAGCAGCAAAACTGGACATAGCCAAAAGGTAGAAGTCACCTAAGTGTCCACTGATAGATGAACGGATAAACAAAATGTGGTATATACAATGAAATTTATACAACCTCAAAAAAAGAAATTCTGACACAAGCTACTACATGACCTTGAAGATGTTGTAAATGAAATTAGCCAATCATGAAAAGACAAATACTGTACAATTCTATTTAAATAAGGTAGGTAGAGCTGTCAAATTCACAAACATTCATTACAACATCTGTTTTATAGCCACCAGTCAGGATATCTTGAGGAAAAAGGCAAAACACTGTTGTTTTTTTATTTTTTTGGTTTTTTTTGAGTTGGAGTCTCACTCTGTCGCCCAGACTGGAGTGCAGTGGCCGCTCCCGGCCACCGCAGCCTCGACCTGCCGGGCTCCGGCGATCCTTCTTCCTCAGCCTTCCAAGTAGCCGGAATTACAGGCATGCGCTACCATGCCGGCTGATTTTTTGATTTACTGTAGAGATGAGGTCTCTCTGCCCAGGCGGGTCTCGAACCCGCAAGCTCAGGCAATCCACTCACCTCAGCCTCCCCAAGGTGCGGGATTACAGGCTGAGCCACCGAGCCCGGCTACACTGTTGTTTTTTAATACAAGGTTATTCCTCTCCTCCACCACTCTCTGTTCCCCAAATTTTGTAGACAACAAAATTAGACCTTGTACTTAGATCCATTTACAAACTTTAAGGATATTCAAAGTAAAGGCTAATACAAGTTTAAAATATCTTCATTTCAGGCTGGGCGTGGTGGCTCATGCCTATAATCCCAGCACTTTGGGAGACCAAGGTGAGAGGACTGCCTGAGCCCAAGGGTTCGAGACCAGCCTGGGGAACTTGGCAAGACCTCTCTCTCTACAATAAAAAAAATTTTTTTTTTGAGTTGGAGTCTCACTCTGTTGCCCAGACTGGAGTGCAGTGTCACGCTCCTGGCCACCGCAGCCTCAACCCACTGGGCTCCGGGGATCCTTCTGCCTCAGCCTTCCAAGTAGCTGGAACTACAGGTGCATACTACCACACCCGGCTAATTTTTGATTTATTGTAGAAACAAGGTCTCGTCAAGATATTCTGGTTGGTGGCCCGGGTGGGTCTCAAACCCGTGAGCTCAGGCAATCTACTCACCTCGGCCTCCTAAAGTGCTGCGATTACAGGCTGAGCCACTGAGCCCAGACTACAATAAAATTTTTAAAAATTAGCCGGATATGGTGGTACACACCTGTTGTTCCAGCTACTTGGAAGGCTGAGGCGGAAGGATCACCTGAGCCCAGCAGGTTCAGGCTGCACTGGCCAAAAGTGTGCCACAGTCTGAGCAACAGAGTGAGACTTCAACTCAAAAAAACACAAAAAACAAAAGATAAAAACAAAAAAAACCTGCGTTTCTTAGTGGAGGACAGTACTCTTGACCCTTGGTGTCCCAAGATGGCACACAAAGCCTAAGATACTAAGGAGGTGTACATGCAAGAGAACAGCCCCAAGTGGGTATCAAAGCTCAAACAGAATCAACAGGACAACCACTTACTGGGCAGCCTGACATGGGGGTGGCAGCAGTGATGAGATATTGGTACATTTAGGGACATGTATTAAATACATACTAAGGACAATGAGAACCAGGGTCCTCATTGTCAGGGAAAGGAGTTACAAATATAGAAACGAAACAAACCAAAAGGAACCTTGGACTGGAATTGGAGGTATCTGTATGAACCCATGGTTTTCAATATATACAGGCAGAGACGTAAATACAGATATATGCATGTCTGTGTATATGTTTACATAGTCATATGAATTTACACAAATATACATATATAGACACACATATATTCACACACACACACAAAGATACCTATATATTTGCATACATGTGTTTCCTAGCTCTGTCCACTGTCCAGTGTCCACTAAGAGAACCTGGGAGCAGTAATTCTGCTCCTTAAATAGCAACGAGTACACCTAGTACTCAGAACTAAATTTTATTCTCCACTAAAAGAAACCATGGCTCCTTGGAGAAATGGTTGACTCCAGGACTAGGGCAGAGAAAGTACAAGATGAGTCGAGAACATCTTGATGGGCCCAACACAAAAAAGTACTAAAAAGGTGATGTTAAATGGTACAGGAGATAGCTTGAAAGGGCTCCCACTGCCCATTATTTGAGACTATTTGAACAATGGATTAAATAATGATAGTAAAGGACTAAAACCCTTTAAAATAGGACATCATAAATCCATACTGATATAGATAAATAAAATGAGTAAATTAGCCTGGTATGGTAGCTCATGCTTATAATTCCAGCTCTTTGGGAGGTGGGGGCGAGATGATGGCCTGAATCCAGGGGTTCGAGACCAGCCTGGGAAACTTGGAGAGATCTTGTCTCTACAATAAATTAAAAAAATCAAGCCGGGCTTGGTGGCTCAGCCTGTAATCCCAGCACTTTGGGAGGCTGAGGTGAGTGGATTGCCTGAGCCCGCGGGTTTGAGACCCGCCTGGGCAATTTGGCAAGACCTCATCTCTACAATAAAGCAAAAATTAGCCGGGCGTGGTAGCGCGCGCCTGTAGTTCCAGCTACTTGGAAGGCTGAGGCGGAAGGATCGCCGGAGCCCAGCAGGTCGAGGCCGCGGTCCAGGAGTGTGCCACTGCACTCCAGTCTGGGTGACAGAGTGAAACTCCAACTCAAAAAAAAAAAAAAAATATCCAGGTATGGTTGGTGGCCACCTGTAGTTCCAGCTATTAGGAAGGCTAAGGCGAAAGGATTGTCTGAGCCCAGCAGGTTGAGACTGCAGTGGCCACGAGCATGCCAATGTACTCCTGCCTGGGTGACAGAGTGAGACTCCTACTCCAAAAAAAAAAAAGAGTAAATTGAAAGTCTGATGAGGAGCAATACATTTACATAGTTTTAAAGTACCTCCCCAGAAGATACTTACAAGAAAGAGAAAAGGTAATTTCACAGTGGAGAAGCCTGGAAGGAACTATCTTAAAGTGATTAAAGTAAATATCATCAGTAAACAGACAAATCAAAACCAAGCACCACCTGACAGCATGCAATGAGAAGAACAGATAGCATCATTTCTGTGATATTTCTGCCAAAGCTGGGCAACCTGGATTTAATCAGGAGGAATAATCAGACAAACTCAAACTAGGGATATTCTATAAAGTAAGTGGTCTGTAAATTTCAAAAGTGTCAAGATCATAAAAGGTAAGGAAAAACTGTGGATCTGTTCCAGTCTGAGGACACTAAAAAGACGTAACAACTAAGACAACACTAAACCTGAACTGAATGCTTTCATTAAAGGATACTGAATCCTTTCCATAAGGATATAATTGGGCTGGTAAAATTTGAATGGGATCTGAAGTTTATGTAATAATAATGTATCAATGGTAACTTTTTTTTTTAGCTTTGTTGTTCCTCTGTATTTTAATCAACAACTAATAATTGTATCTATTTATAGGGGTACAATGTGATATTTTGAAATATATATACACTGCAAAACGGTTAAATCACATTAATTAACATATTCTCAGCTGGGCTCGGTGGCTCTAATCCTGCGCCTTTGGGAGGCTGAGGTGAGTGGACTACCTGAGCCTGCGGGTTTGAGACCCGCCTGAGCAACGAGACCTCATCTCTACAATAAATCAAAAAATCAGCTGGGCATGGTAGCACATACCTGTAATTCCGGCTACTCGGAAGGCTGAGGCGGAAGGATTGCCGGAACCCAGCAGGTCGAGGCTGCAGTGGCTGGGAGCGGCCACTGTACTCCAGTCTGGGCGACAGAGTGAGACTCCAAAAAAAAAAAAAAACTCACCTAACATAACTATCTTTTGTTGTGGCGGGAATATTTGAATTTTACTTTCCTAACAATTCTGAAATATATACTTTTTTTTAACCTTATCCTCCATACAGAATTAATACATTATTAACTATAGTCATCATGCTGTGCAATAGATCTCAAAAATGTATTCCCCCTGCTTAATGAAAACTTTGTACCTATGACCAACATCTCCCCATTTCGCCTCTCTCCTAGCCTCTAATAATCAGTATTCTCCTCCTATAAATTCAACTTCTTTTAGATTCTATATAAGTGAGATCATACAGTGTTTGTCTATTTGTACCTGGCTTATCTCACTTAGCATCCCAGTCTATCCATGCTGTCACAAATGACAGAATTTCCTCCTTCTGTAATGATGAAAAGTATTCTATTGTACTATATTTTCTGTATCCATTCATCAGTTGATGGACAGTCAGGTCGATTCTGTATCTTAGCTATTGTGAATAGTGCTACAACGAATACAGGATTACAGATATCTCTTCAACAATACTGACTTCAATTCCCTTGGATATATCCCTCAGAAGTGAGATTGCTAGATCATATGGCAGTTCTATTTTTAGTTTTTTGAGGAATCTCAAGTCGTAACATATTACTGCGAACAAATGCCAACAAACTGGATAATCTAGAAGAAATGGATAAATTCCTAGACACATACTACCAAGACTGAATCTGAATAAACAAAAATTGTCGGCCAGGTGCAGTGGCTCACACCTATAATCCCAGTATTTTGGGAGGCTTAGGAAGGAGGACTGCTTGACCCCAGGAGTTTGAAACCAGCCTGGGCAACACAGTAAGCTCATCTCTACAACAACAATAACAAAAAAAATCTGTGCAGGGCAGCTCAGGCCTGTGATCCCAGCTACTCAGGAGGCTGAAATGAGATGATCACTTGAAGGCAGAGGTCAAAGCTGTAGTGAGCCAGGATTGCACCACTGCAGTCCAGCCTGGATGACAGAGAGATTCTGTCAAAAAAAAGAGAGACAGAAAGAGAGAGAGAGAAAATCTGATCAACAGCAAGTTGGGAGACTGAATCAGGAATTTTTTTTAAAAAGTCTCACATGAGCCAGGCTCGGTGGCTCAGCCTGTAATCCCGCGCCTTTGGGAGGCTGAGGTGAGTGGATTGCCTGAGCCCGCGGGTTCGAGACCCGCCTGGGCAGCGAGACCTCATCTCTACAATAAATCAAAAAATCAGCCGGGCGTAGTAGCGCATGCCTGTAATTCCGGCTACTCGGAAGGCTGAGGCGGAAGGATCGCCAGAGCCCAGCAGGTCGAGGCTGCGGTGGCCGGGAGCGGCCACTGCACTCCAGTCTGGGCGACAGAGTGAGACTCCAACTAAAAAAAAAAAAAAAAAAAAAAGTCTCACATGAAAGAAACAACCCTGGGCCTCATGGCTTCACTAGTGAATTCTTACAAATATTTACAGAACTCTGTAGTTCCAGCTACTTAAAAGGCTGAGACGGAAGGGTTCCCTGAGCCCAGCAGGTCGAGGCAGTGGTGGCCATGAGCATGCCACTGCACTCCAGCTTGGGCGGCAGAGTAAGACTCCCAACTCAAAAAAACACAGAAAACCAAAAAACCAAGTATTTACAGAACTAATATCAATTTTTCTTGAACTCTTTCAAGAAAGTAAAGACAGACTACCCCCAAGCTCATTTTATGAAACCAGCATTACCATGATACTAAAGCCAGACAGTGACACTATGAGAAAATTACAGACCAATATACTTGATAAATATAGATGTCAAAAATCCTCAAAAAAAAAAAAACCCTAGCAAACCAAATTCAACAGCATATTAAAAGGATCATTCACACAATCAAGTGTCATTTACCTCTGGAATACAGGGATAGTTCAACCTTTTCAAATCTATAAATCACCACATTAACAGACTAAGGAAGAGAAACCCACATGATCATTTCAATAGATGCAAAAAATGAATTTGACAGGTATAGAAGGACTACTTCTATTGTACCCAACACATAAAGGCTACATACAACAAGCCCACATCATATTCAACAGTGAAAAGCTGAAAGCCTCTTCTCTAAAAATCACAAATAAGACAAAGATGCCCACTCTTACTTCTATTCATAAATGTTCATTTTCTTTTTTTTGATGATTGTATTGTGGTTATATAGGAAAATATCGTTGTTAACAAGAAATCACACTAAAGATTTTAGGAGTGATAGGGCATCCAACTGTCAGCTTACTGTATTTTTTTTTTTAATAGTTACTGTCTCACTTTGTCACCCAGGTTGGAATGCAGTGGCACACTCATGGCCACCACAGTCTCGACCTGCTGGGCTCAGGCGATCCTTCCGCCTCAGTCTTCCAAGTAGCCGGAATTACAGGTGTGAGCCACCACACCCAGCTAATTTTCTTTTAATTTATTGTAGAGATGAGGTCTCATCAAGTTTTCCAGGCTGGTCTCGAACCCATGGGCTCAGGCAAGCCTCTCACCTCAGCCTCCTAAAGTGATGGGATTATAGGCCCGGCATAGCTTACTGTATATTGGTTCAAGAAAAAAAATTGTTGTACTATACCAACCTCAACTTTTCCGTACGACATTGTTTAAAAAATACAGTATATCTCTCAATACTCATTCATGATAAAAACACTCAACAAACTAAAAATAGATGGGAATTTCCTCAACCTGATAAAGGGCATCTATGAAAAAAACCTCTGCTAGCATCATACTTAATGGTGAAAGACTCAATATACCCTACAGGATTAAGAACAAAACAAGGATATCCACTCTTGCCACTTACATTCAACACTGTACTAGTGGTTCTAGCCAGCCCAACTAGACAAAGAAAAAAAAATAAAAGGCATATAAACTGGAAAGGAAGGGGTGGGCGCGGTGACTCAAGTCTATAATCTTAGCACTTTGGGAGGCTGAGATGAGAGGATTGCCTCAGCCCATGGGTTCGGCACCAGCCTGGGTAACATGGTAAGATCTATCTCTACAATAAATAAATTTTAAAAATTAGCCGGGCATGGTAGCGCACACCTATAGCTCTGGCTACTTGGAAGGCTGAGATGGAAGATCGACTGAGCCCAGCAGGTCGTGGTTGTGTGGCCATGAGCGTGCCACTGCACTCCAGCCTGGGCGATGGAGTGAGGCTTCAACTCAAAAATAATATAAAAATAAATTGTAAAGGAAGGAGTAAAACTAGTTTTATCTACAGAAGACATAATTTTTTATATAGAAAACAAAAATCAACTGTATTTCTATAAAGAAGCAATGAACAAACGAAAAACAGAAAAACTCTATTTATAATAGAATCAAAAAATAAAATACTCAAATAAATTTAACAAAAGAATTGTAAAATTTGGCCAGGCATGTAGGTTCACGCCTGTGATCCCAGTACTATTTTTTTTCGAGTTGGAATTTCACTGTGTCGCCCAGGCTAGAGTACAGTGGCACACTCAAGGCCACCGCAGACTTGACCTGCTGGGATACGGGGATCCTTCTGCTTCAGCCTAGGCGCGCACTACCACACCCGGCTAATTTTTGATTTATTGCAGAGATGAGGTCTTGCCAAGTTGCCCGGGTGGGTGTCGAGCCCACGGGCTCAGGCAATCCACTTACCTCGGCCTCCCAAAGTGCTGGGATTACAGCTGAGCCGATCCCAGCACTTTTGAGAGGCCAAGGTGGGAGGATTGCTTGTGACCAGGAGATCAAGATCAGCCTAAATAACATAGCCAGACATTGTTTCCACAAAAAAATTTAAAAATGAGCTGGGTGTGATGGGCCACACCTGTAGCCCCAGCTACTTAAGAGACTGAGGCAGAAGGATCACCTGAGCCCAGGAGGTCAAGACTGTGGTAAGCCATGATCATGACACTGTACTCCAGCCTGGGTGACAGAGTGAGACTCCAACAACAACAACAACAACAATGACAAAAGTTGTAAAACTTATATTCAGAAAACCACAAACACCGTTGTAAGAAATTAAAGAAATTAGCTGGGCATGGTGGCACACGCCTATAGTTCCAGCTACTTGGAAGGTTAAGGCAGAAGGATTGCCTGAGCCCAGCTGGTCGAGGCTGTGGTGGCCGTGAGCATTCCACTGTCTTCTAGCCTGGGCGACAGAGTGAGACTCGGACTCAAAATAAAACAAAACAAAAACTTTCTAGAAAGCAATAGTAATCACAGCAGTGTGGTACCGGCATCAGGCTAGATACGCAAATTAATAAAACAGAACTGAAAGCTCAGAGATAAATCCTCATTTTTATGATCAATTGATTTTTGAAAAGGATGCCCAAACAACTAAATAGAGAAGAAATAGTCTTTTCAACAAATGGTTCTGGATAGCCACATGCAAAAAACTAAAGTTGAACTCTTACCTCACACCATATACAAGGACTAACTCAAAATGGATCAAAGACTTACGTGAAAGAGCTAAACAATACAACACTTAGAAGAAAACGTAGCCGGGCTCGGTGGCTCAGCCTGTAATCCTGCGCCTTTGGGAGGCTGAGGTGAGTGAATTGCCTGAGCCCGCGGGTTTGAGACCCGCCTGGGCAACTTGGTGAGACCTCATCTCTACAATAAATCAAAAATCAGCTGGGCATGGTAGCGCGCACCTGTAGTTCCAGCTACTTGGACGGCTGAGGCGGAAGGATCGCCGGAGCCCAGGAGGTCGAGGCTGCGGTGGCCGGGAGCGGCCACTGCACTCCAGTCTGGGCGACGGAGTGAGACTCCAACTCAAAAAAAACCAAAAACAAAAAACAAAAAAAGAAAATATAAGGGTAAATCTTCGTATCTTTGAATTTGGCAATGGCTTCAAAGAATACCATCAAGAAAGTGAAGAGACAACCTACAGAATGGGAGAAGGTATTTGTATATCATATATCTGATAAGGGACTAGTATGGAGAATATATTTAAAAACGCTTACAGGTCAGGCACAGTGGCTCAAGTGTATAATCCCAGCACTTTGGGAGGCTGAGATAAGAGGACTGCCTGAGCCCATGGGTTTGAGACCAGCCTGGACAACCTAGTGAGACCTCGTCTCTACAACAAATCAAGAAATTAGCAGGGCATGGTAGCACGGGCCTGTAGTTCCAACTACTTGGAAGGCTGAGGCGGAAGGATTGACTGACTGAGCCCACCAGGTCAAGGCTGCAGTGGCCGGGAGCGTGCCACTGCACTCCAGCCTGGGCGACAAAGTGAGATTCCAACTCAAACAAAACAAAACAAAACAAAACACAACTTCAATAGTAAAAGGACATCCCAATTTAAAAACAGGAAAAGAATTTGAGTACACATTTCTGCAAAGATGATATACAAATGGGTGGCGTGTGGTGGCACATGTCTGTAGTTTCAGCTACACTGAAAGCCGAGGCGGCAGGATAGCTTGAGCCCAGGAGTTTGAAGTCGCAGTGAACCATGATCATTCCAGCCTATAAGCCAGACTGAAACCCTGCCAAGGGAGGGAGGGAGGGAGGAGGGAGGGAGGGAGACTAATGGCCAATAAGCACATGAAAAGACACTCATTAGTCATCAGGCAAATGCAAATCAAAATTGCAATGAGACACCCTTCACACCCACCAGGATGGCTATAATAAAGATACTTATAATAACGAATGTTGGCAAGGATGTGGAGAAACTGGCATTCTCATGCACTGCTGGTGGGAATGTAAAATGCTGCAGCTTCTTCGGAAAAACAATCTTGTAGTTCCTGAAAACAAGAGTCAGCATGTAACCTAGCAATTCCACTCCTATGTATATGCCCAAGAGAAATATTTGTCACAAACTTGTACACAAATATCCATAGCAGTATCATTCATACCTCAAGATTGGAAACAACCCAAATGTTCATCAACTGTCAAATCGGTAATAAAACATGGTATGGCCATACAATGATATACTAACAGGAATAAGAAAGAATGAAGTCCTGAAAACATGCTAAGTGAAAGAAGTCAGATACAAAAGACCACACAGCTCTACTTGCAGCTAAACTGGACCTGGTTAAAACAAATGGGAAAAAAAGACAGGTGTAGTGGCTCACACCTATAATCCTAGTGTTAAACCCAAAATTCAAAATCCGAGAGACCACCAAAGAGCCAGCTCTGATGCAAACACACAAGGGTCTTTATTCAGGCTCGAGTCTGGGCTCACGAACGAAGCCGGCTGTGGCTTCAGGGACGAGAGCTCCGATCCAGTATGGCAAGCAGTTTTTATACACCATTACAGAGGGAGGGGAAAGAACTTTAAACTTGGTTTTACATGATTGGGTAATTTCTCCTAATGGGTACGGGAACACTTGGTATTGGTAGGTGCCTTTCGTGGGCTTCAACCTGACTGCCCATGACTGACAGAAACCCACTTAACGGGCAGAGTGGAATGTCAGGTAAGTTAGGTTCATACAGTCACTGCGTATAAATTAACTTGAGCAAGCAGGCAGGTGATTACTAGCATCTCCAAGTCTGCTGCAAAGGAATGTCTGAAAGGGGCTTATCGCTTTAACATTTACATCCTGTTGTAAAAGCAGAAGTCAGCATGGCAATTGGAACTAACAATGCTTAACCCAAGAGTTCTAAATACAAACACTACTTAAGACATTATATAACTACACAATCAGTCGCTACCCGGCACCCGACATATGCCTAATTCTACGGGGTCTGAGGTAGGATTTAAAGTACTAAGATTTCATAAAGTACAATGAACATGAGGTAGGAATACACAAAATATATAGTAAACATGAGGTAACTAAGATTTCATAAAGTACAATGAACATGAGGTAGGGATATATAAAATATAGTGAACTAAACACTACTTTTACAGCAAGTATGGCTTTTTAAGTTTCTTGGTTTCTTGGGTCTCTCACTAGCCTTTGGGAGGC
This sequence comes from Cephalopachus bancanus, assembly GCA_027257055.1. Classification (NCBI taxonomy): domain Eukaryota; kingdom Metazoa; phylum Chordata; class Mammalia; order Primates; family Tarsiidae; genus Cephalopachus; species Cephalopachus bancanus. Next base: position 709,405 of record JAPVLO010000446.1, on the reverse strand, counting down.
CGAGGTGAGAGGACTGCCTGAGCCTCAGGTTCTAAATCAGTCTGGGTAACTTGGCGAGACCTCATCTCTACAATAAATCAAAAAAATTAGCCGGGTTTGGAGGTGCATGCCTGTAGTTCCAGCTACTTGGAAGGCCAAGGCAGAAGGATCGCCTGAGCTCAGCAATTAGAAGCTGCAGCGGCCGTGAGCATGCCACCGTACTCCAGCCTGGGTGACAGAGTGAGACTGCGACTCAAAAAAAAAAAGAGAAAAAAGAAAGGGGAAAAAAACCCCACATATAGCTTAATTACATTTATATGAACAGTTCAGAATAGGCAAATCCACAGAAAGAAAGATTAATTGTTGCCAGGGGTAGGGAAAGAAGTGGGTAAGGAATGACTGCTAAACGATACAGGGTTTCCTTTTGAAGTAATGAAAATGTTTAAATGATTGTGGTGATGATTGCACAACTATGAATACAATAAAAACCACTGAATGGTGTACTTAAAATGATATGGTATCAAAAAAGCTGTTACCAAAACAAAACAAAGATATATATAGATATAGATATAGATATATACATCTACAGCTCCATATATACGTGATCTCCGCTGAATTACTTTTTCCAATGCAGAAGTCTGTTGACCTTTTGCTGGATCAAGCTGTTACAGGAGGGGCAACTCCCTTCCCTCCAGCTTTCTGACAATTTTACATCTGGAAATCTTCACATTTCTCCAAGATCTACCACTAAGTGTTTAAGTATTTAAAGCCGTGGCCTTTCTTACATTCTAACTTTTTTTTCCCTTCCTCCTACTCAACATGAATATGGATCCAGCTTCTCCCCAAAGCTTGCCTTGCCCTGAAGCATCTAATTCTAGGGACTCTTCACCAACTCTGAGATTTGCATGCCTTGCAAATGTCATCTGCAGAGATGCCCCACTGAGAGACAGCCTTCTTTCTTCATGAATCTGCTGATTCAGGATGGCCCTGATTCTTCCACCAGTCCCAGAGTAAAACTCTCTGCTCCTGTAGAGAAGAGCGCAGTGAACAAGGAAGAGAGGGGCCAGATCAAGAAACAAGATCAGAATCGTGATCTCAGACTCAATTGTGTGTGCTCAATGACTTCTGAGACTATATTCTTCAGCTTCCAGCAGATTCAAACTTTCCAACATCCTAAACCTCTGCTACAAATAAGTTAAGACCTGGTTCTAGAACCGGAGATTGAAATGTGAAGAGTTAGCACAAAAACAGGCCAAAAAACAGCAACAGTGTGACTGGGGTTCAGCATCAACACAATACCTGGGGCTCAACTCTTCCTATACCCAGAGATCCCTGGTGAACACATCTGGAAACCTTCAGTGGGGACCAACCAGAACAACAACCCAACTTTGGAGCAACAGGACCTGGAACAGCCAGGCTCGGAGCAATTCTTAGGACAACCAGACAGAATGTACCCAAGCCTGGAACAATTCATTCACTCTGCAGCCCCGGATCCAGTTGCAGCAAAATTCTCCAGTCAGTGGTTTGGAGGTGATCTTGGAAACTGCTGCAGAAAACCATAATGTAATATAGCAAACCATTAAGGAATTTAGTACCATACAGTTATTCCCAAATTAGCCCATGAACATACAGCCTAAAGATGTGTGAGGATGGGCATATTATCCAATCACAATCTGGACAGTGACTATATTATTTCCTTTCTCATAGAATTTTTGTTTCAGTCATGTATCTCTGCCCTGACATCCTGGTTCTCACTGTGCCTACTGCGTCAATTTGGGTGGGATTGGGGGGTATGCCTGGAGTCTAACTAAAGTCTTTCTGTAGCCTTGACTGCTGATGGACAGCGTAAGAAAAGCTGTCTCTGGCTATAGAGAACTAGATACAATAACAGTTTGAATATCTTTAGAATCTAGAATCTAACCTCAAGAGTAGAAAATAAAGGTACATGGCTCAGCCTGTAACCCCATGCCTTTGGGAGGCTGAGGTGAGTGGATAGCCTGAGCCCGCGGGTTCGAGACCCGCCTGGGCAGGCAAGACCTCATCTCTACAATAAATCAAAAAAATTAGCCGGGCGTGGTAGCATGTACCTGTAGTTCCAGCTACTTGGAAGGCTGAGGTGGAAGGATCGCCGGAGCCCAGCAGGTCGAGGCTGCGGTGGCCGGGAGCGGCCACTGCACTCCAGTCTGGGCGACAGTGAGACTCCAACTCAAAAACAAAACAAAAAAACAACAACAAAAAAAATAAAATAAAGGTACAATTATATATGAAATATAACTCGTATTTTCTGGAATTAAGAGTTCAGCTATAATACAATGTGCTTCACTGATTCCCTGATTTGCTCTGTTTTATGATAACACCTAATTTGTTCATTACTCCTCTAATATTTGTAGAAAGATGTTAAGGATTTTGTTACATCATGATAATATCAGTAACAGTATGGCTGGTTGATTACATGTTTATGAACAAATAAAGTATCAACTTTACCTTCAAAAAAAAGTCTGGCCGGGTGTGGTGGCTCAAGCTTGTAATCCCAGCACTTTGGGAGGTCGAGGTGAGGGGACTTCCTGAGCCCACGGGTTCGAGAACAGCCTGGGCAACTTGGCGAGACCTCGTCTCTCCAATAAATCAAAAAAATAAGCTGGGCGTGGTAGCGCTCACCTGTAGTTCTGGCTACTTGGAAGGCAGAGGTAGAAGGATTGCCTGAGCCCAGCAGTTCGACGCTGGGGTGGCCATGAGGATGCTACTACACTCCAGCCTGGGTGACAGAGTGAGACTCCTACTTTAAAAAACAAAAACCAAGAGCGGTGGCTCACACCAAAACTTTGGGAGGTGGAGGCCATAGGATTGTCTGAGCCCATGGGTTCAAAAACCAGCTGGGCAATTAGGTAAGACCTCAACTCTACAATAAATACATGCTTGTGGTTCCAGGTACTTGGAAGGCTGAGGCAGAAGGATTGCCTGAACTCAGCAGGTCGAGGCTACAGTGGCCATGAGCATGCCCCTGCACTCCAGCTTGGGCGACAGAGTGAGACTCCGACTCAAAAAAAAAAAAAAAAAAAAAAAAAAAAAAAAAATATATATATATATATATATATATATATATATATATATGTGAACATGGTGGTGTGTGCCTGTGGATCCAGCTGTGGAAGGCTGAGGCAGGAGAAATGCCTGAGCCCAGCAGGTCAACGCTGGGGTGGCCGTGAGCATGCCACTGTACTCCAGCCTGGGAGGCAGAGTGAGATTCCAACTCAAAAAAAAAAAAAGAAAGTCTTATTATTTTAACCAGATAATCCTATATACTCAGCTTCTGGAAAAGGCGTCTTCCCAGTGTCAGTGTTCCTGTTTGCCATATTTATGTATGTGACCAGACTGAACAGAGATCCTAATGTAGTCATCTTGCTCCAAAAGTTTCTCTTGGACTTCCCTATCTTGTTACATTATACCTATCATCTTCTTGACTTACTGTGAGTGTCTGCTCTCCTTTCCTGCTCTCTTCTTGTCGGGCATGTCTAGAGATGCCTCAGAAGTTAAGAGAAGACACTTGCTACCCCTTTCATGCATGCTTACCGAGCCCAGGCTGACAGCTCTGCCTACTTTCCTAGAAGAAAGCCTCACATGCTCTTCTGCACCCACCCGCCTTCGCTCCATCCTCATCTGGGTCCTCGATGATGAGGTGAGCTCAGAGGCAGCAGCACTGCCTGAATTAGACTTCTTAAGAGCTGTGGGACTTTTCATTTCTGGCAACCTCCAATGTGGTTGCCATAAGGATCAAACAAGATGTGATAATTCTTTGTAAACTATAAATGAGGTAGGGGGAGCGTAGTCCTGATTATACAATCATTTTCAACTTTCAAAGCAATTTACATGTGTATTTTGTTTACTTTTTACTACTACCCAAGGCCTCCAGTAAGCCTAAAAACCAGCAAGACTGATTTCTTCCAATCACTTTAAAGAAAGGGTCACAAATATAATGCTTCCAAGGCCAAAAAAGGTAATGTAAATGGGCAAAGCTGACTGTAAGAAGGAATACACGTGTCTTCAGAAAGAGGAATAAATCTTCACTAGCTCAAGCTAATTGCTGCCAGGCAGGAATATGGGCTCACTGTTACCAGATCTTCCCAATTTCCCAAAAGAAACAACTCTCAGGATTTTTAAGTGTTGATTCACATTTTAAAAATAACAACTGCAAAACATGATCCACAGGCCATACCCCTGCCTACTGGTCCACAGCCACTCGCTTTACAGCTGGTCATACTAACTCTCTACAATAAAGGCAACACAGGTCGAGTACGGTGGCTCACATCTACAATCCCAGCACATTTGGAGGCAGAGGCAAGAGGATTGCCTGTGCTCGGGGGTTCAAGACCAGCCTGAGTGACACGGCGAGACCTCATCTCTACAATAAATCAAAAAATCAGCCAGGCGTGGTGGCACATGCCTGTAGTCCTAGTTACTCGGGAGGCTGAGGCAGAAGGATCACCTAAGCCCAGCAGGTTGAGTCTGCGGTGGCCATGAGCATGCCACTGCACTCTAGCCTGGGTGACAGAGTGAGACTCCAACTGAAAAAAAAGCAACACGGCTGGGCACAGTGGCTCAGCCTGTAATCCCAGCACTTTGGGAGGCTGAGGCGAGAGAACTGCCTGAGCCCGGGGGTTCGAGACCAGCCTGCGCAACTTGGTGAGACCTCATCTCCACAATAAATCACAAAAATTAGGTGGACATGGGAGCATGCACCTGTTGTTCCAGTTATTTGGAAGGCTGAGTTGGAAGGACTGCCTGAGCCCAGCAGGTTGAGGCTGTGGTGGCCGTGAGCAGCATGCCACTGCACTCCATCCAGCCTGGGCAACAGAGTGAGACTCCAACTAAAAAAAAAAAAAAAAAAAAAAGCAACACAAAGTGAGGAGGTTGTAACATATTAGCATAAGGAAGGAAAATGAATTATGCACCTGCGGAAGCCATCTGTGCAGAAATAAAAACTTACAGGAGGGATTGGCAGTCACTGGGCAGTGCTGGGGGGGGCACATAACAACACAAAGGGTACCTGGTCCCATACCAGGTGGAAAGAGGGCCACCTGGAGGCCCAAACCTCATCCACATGCAGCCTATTTGTGTAGTTGATCCTTACTTGTACCCCACATCTCTATAACAAAATAAAATTTTTTAAAAACCAAAACTTGTCGGCTCGGTGCGGTGGTTCAAGCCCATAATCCCAGCACTTTGGGAGGCAGAGGCGAGAGGACTACATGACCTCAGAGGTTCGAGACCAGCCTGGTATGGGACCAGGTACCCTTTGTGAGTACCTGGCAACTTGGTGAGACCTCATCTGTACAATAAATCAAAAAATTAGCAGGGCATGGTGGTACATGCCTGTGGTTCCAGCTACTTGGAAAGCTGAGGCGGAGACTGCAGTGGCCAGGAGCGTGCCACTGCCCTCTAGGCTGGGCAACAGCCTATACCGGCCATCAGTAGAGCACACAGACACCACAGAGTAGCCCAATGGAAGAAGGAAAAGTAGGAATTTTCACCAACTAAAGAAAGAAGAAAAAATGAAGGAAAATAAGTGAGCTGGTTAATGTTTGTTTTAATTATTTCTGGTTTGAAAAACAAAATTTCAAGTGGCAGCCAGGCGTGGTGGCGTGTGTCTGTAGCTCTGGCTACTTGGAAGGCTGTGAGGCAAAAGGATCGTCAGAGCCCAGCCATGAGCATGCCACTGCCCTCCAGCCTGGGCGACGGAGTGAGACTCCAACTCAAAAGAAAAAAAAATTTCAAATGGACTTCCTCCATAAAGCAAAAGCAAATCTTTAAGTTCAATTAAAAACGTAAGCCGGGCTCGGGGGCTCAGCCTGTAATCCCGTGCCTTTGGGAGGCCGAGGTGAGTGGATTGCCTGAGCCCACGGGTTCGAGACCCGCCTGGGCAGCGATACCTCATCTCTATAATAAATCAAAAAATCAGCCGGGCGTGGTAGCGCATGCCCGTAATTCCGGCTACTCGGAAGGCTGAGGCGGAAGGATCGCCGGAGCCCAGCAGGTCGAGGCTGCGGTGGCCAGGAACGGCCACTGCACTCCAGTCTGGGCGACAGAGTGAGACTCCACCTCAAAAAAAAAATTTTTGAATCTGAATACCTTTCAATGAGACTTAAGCTCTATAATTATCTGCCTATCATACCCTGCCTGCCCTACTCATTATTATTACCGGAGCCCAGCAGGTCGAGGCTGTGGTGGCGGGGAGCGGCCACTGCACTCCAGTCTGGGCGACAGAGTGAGACTCCAACTCAAAAAAAAAACAACAAAAAACTTCAAAGTCTGGCCAGGCGCAGTGGCTCAAGTCTGTAATCCCAGCACTTTGGGAGCCTGGGGTGAGAGAATTGCCTGAGTCCAGGGGTTCGAGATCAGCCTGGGCAACTTGGTGAGAACTCATGTCTACAATAAATCAAAAAATTAGCTTGTATGGTGATGCACGCCAGTAGTTCCAGCTACTTGGAAGGCTGAAGCAAAAAGAATGCCTGAGCCCAGCAGGTTGAGGCTGCGGTGGCTGTGAGTGTGCCACTGCATTCCAGCCTGGGCAACACAGTGAGACTCCAACTCAAAAAAAAAATAAAGAAAGTTATCTCCTACATGGTCTTTCTCAAGAAGTAACTGAAAGACTTGTTCCAAATACACATGTATCTCTTTAATGAAGGCGCAAGCCAAGAAAGAAAAAAATTGAGAACCAAGAATAGATCCATTACAGGAGAGAAGAAAAGGGAAATTCTAGGCAACCGCTTTGCAGCAGTCCTGGAGAAAACTAGTCCAAACTACAGCGAGAAAGAAAAGTGTCCCGAATACCAGTATTCAAGAAAAAAAATGGAAACAATAATAATCTAATAGATACGACCATGTAAGAAATTGTACTAAATGACTGAGGGATCAAGTGGGAAGAATCAGAAATATAAAAATAGGGCTGGGCACAGAGACTCAGCCTGTAATCCCAGAACTTTGGGAGGCTGAGGAGAGAGAATTGCCTGAACCCAGGGGTTCGAGACCAGCCTGTGCAACTTGGTGAGACCTCATCTCTACAATAAATCACAAAAACTAGTTGGGCATGGTGGCATGCACCTATAGTTCCAGCTACTTGGAAGGCTGAGGCAGAAGGATCACCTAAGTCCAGCAGATGGAGACTGTGGTGGCCGTGAGCGTGCCACTGCACTCCAGCCTGGGTGACAAGGGTGAGACTCTAACTCAAAAAAAAAGAAAAGAAATATGTAAATAGCCAGGCACAGCAGCTCACACCTGTAATTCCAACTACTCAGGAGGCTAAGGCGGAAGGATCCCTTGGGTCCAGGTTTTAAGACCAGTTTAGATAACATAGTAAGACCTTCATCTCTAAAAAAATAAAATAAAGGCTGGGCATGGTGGTTTACGCCTGTAACCCCAGCACTTTGGGAGGCAGAGGTGACAGGACTAACTGAGCCCACAGGTTCAAGACCAGTCTAGGCAACTTGGAGAGCCCTCATCTCTACAATAAGTGAAAAAATTAGCCATGAGTGGTGGTGTGTGCTTGTAGTTCCAGCTGCTTAGAAGGCTAAGGTGGAAGGATCACCTTAGCCCCACAGGTCGAGGCTGTGGTGGCCATGAGCGTGCCACTGCACTCCAGCCTGGGTTACAGAGTGAGACTCTGACTCAAAAAAATAAAATAAAATAAATTAAATAAAATAAAATAAAAAGTAAAACAGCCAGATATGGTAGCATATGCCTGTAGTCCCAGCCACTCAGGAAATTGGGACAGAAGGATCACTTGAGGCCAGGAGTTCTATACCAGCCGGGGCAATATAGTAAGAACCAATCGTAAAAAAAAAAAAAAGGAAAGAAATATGTAAGTAGAAAATAAAGAAAATGACAAAACAAAATGAACAAAAAAATGCAATCAGATTATACTATTTGGCTCAGCAGTGAACAATATTTATAAAACCATAATAAGGCCAGGCTCGGTGGCTCAGCCTGTAATCCCAGCACTTTGGGAGGCCGAGGTGAGTGGATTGCCTGAGCCCACAGGTTCGAGACCCGCCTGGGCAGCGAGACCTCATCTCTACAATAAATCAAAAAATCAGCTGGGTGTGGTAGCGCATGCCTGTAATTCTGGCTACTTGGAAGGCTGAGGCAGAAGGATCGCCGGAGCCCAGCAGGTCGAGGCTGCGGTGGCCGGGAGCGGCCACTGCACTCTAGTCTGGGTGACAGAGTGAGACTCCAACTCAAAAAAAAAGAAGAAGAAAGAAATCAGGCCGGACACAGTGGCTCACGTCTGTAATCTCAGCACTTTGGGAGGTGGAGGTGAGAAGACTGCCTGTGCCAGGGGTTCGAGATCAGCCTAGGCAAGTTGGCAAGACCTAGTTTCTACAATAAATAAAAAAATTAGCCAGGCGTGGTAGTATGCACCTATGGTTCCAGCTCTTGGAAGGCTAAGGCAGAAGGATTGCCTGAGTCCAGCAGGTTGAGGTTGCAGTGGCCATGAGCATGCCACTACACTCCGGTCTGGACAAGAGTGAGAGTCTGACACACACACACACACACAAAGCCAGGTTCGGTGGCTCAGCCTGTAATCCTGCACTTTGGGAGGCTGAGGTGAGTGGATTGCCTGAGCCCGCAGGTTCCAGACCCACCTGGGCAACTTGGCAAGGCCTCATCTCTACATTAAATCAAAAAATTAGCTAAGCCTGGTGGCATGTGCCTATAGTTCCAGCTACTTAGAAGGCTGAGGCGGAAGGATCGCCAGAGCCCAGCAGGTCGAGGCTGCGGTGGCCGGGAAGGTGCCACTGTACTCCAGTTTGGGAGACAGAGTGAGACTCCAACTCAAAAAAAAAAAGATAAATTTCAAAACAAACAGGTAAAAGAGGTAAACGTAGTTGCCTGTGGGAGAGCAGGAACTAAGAGACAGGGTAAGAGCAGAGCACTGCTGTTTTTTGCTGTAAAACTTCTAATACTATTTGACTTAGAAAACTGCATGTATTACTTTGATAAATATAAAAAATTGATTTTAAAAATCAGTCATATACTCAATAAAGTCACTTAAGCTTTCCCTTAAAAGGCAGGATGTTTGCTTTTTAGTATCTATGTGATTTCATGTTTTTAAAAAAATCACCAGTGCAGACACCGAATTCAGGATCTCATTCCTTCAGAAAGTCAACACAACACAACAGGTTTGCCCCACAAGTCATTTTCTTTTATGGGCAAAAGAAAAAAAAATGATGAATTGCAGGGCGCATCATACTAGTCATTGCATCACTGGATTTTTTTTATCCAGTTACTACTATAAAAGCTTGGATTGCTTTTGACAAAAAGTTCCATAATAAGCTATATTATCTTAGTCATAAACTAACAGTAAATACGCCTTTACCGAGACTTTGCTGTTACACTACAGAGGAAACAAGCTATCTTGAAAATAAAAAGTATTATGAGCACAAACTGATTATAAACATTTATATGTTTCAGATGAGATGTCAAAGGAATATCGTTTATCACACATCCCTTCAATCCATAAAATAAATTATGTGATTGCAACTGCCAAAAAAATTCAATTCTACTAGCATCATGACAAATTGATTACGAGAAACTTTGCCGGTTCTCAGAACCACAGCACCCAGCTACAGACCAAGGCAAAATTCCTTTTCAGGTTCCAACAAAGATTAAACATTTTGTTGTTGTTGTTGTTGGAGTCTCACTCTGTTGCCCAGACTGGAGTGCAGTGGCCTGCTCCTGGCCACCGCAGCCTCGACCTGCTGGGCTCCGGCGATCCTTCCGCCTCAGCCTTCCAAGGAGCTGGAACTACAGTTGCGCGCTACCATGCCTGGCTAATTTTTGATTTATTGTAGAGACGAGGGCTCGCCAAGTTGCCTGGGGGGGCGGTCTCGAACCCCTGAGCTCAGGCAATCCTCTCGCCTTGGCCTCCCAATGTGCTGGGGCTACAGGCTAAGCCACCAAGCCCAGCCTTACCTTTCTAGTTTTGTTTTTTTTTTTTTTTCCCGAGTTGGAGTCTCACTTTGTCTCCCAGATTGGAGTGCAGTGGCCACTCCCAGCCACCAAAGCCTCAACCTGCTGGGCTCCGGCGATCCTTCTGCCTCAGCCTTCCAAGTAGCTGGATTTACAGGCGCGCACTACCACGCCCGGCTAATTTTCTATTTATTGTAGAGACAAGGTCTTGCCAAGTTACCCGAGTGGGTCTCAAACCCGCCGGCTCAGGCAAGCCACTCACCTCGGCCTCCCAAAGTGCTGGGATTATAGGCTGAGCTACCGAGCCCAGCCTTACCTTTCTAGTTCCTTTTTTTTTTTTTTTTTTTTTGAGTCGGTGTCTTACTCTTGCCCAGACTGGAGTGCAGTGGCTCGCTCATGGCCACCGCAGCCTCGACCTGCTGGGCTCCGGCGATCCTTCTGACTCAGCCTTCCGAGTGGCTGGAACTACAGGCGCGCACTACCACACCTGGCTTATTTTTGGATTTATTGTAGAGATGAGGTCTCTCCAAGTTGCCTGGGCTGGTCTCGAACCCCTGAGCTCAGGCAATCCTCTTGCCTCGGCCTCCCTACGTGCTGGGATTATAGGCCTGATCCACTGCGCCCAGCCACCTTTCTAATTGTTTATAAGCAACTGCTCCTTCTCAATCAAACCCTATCCTGAACACATCCTTATCTTTCCAGCACTACCCTCTGCACCTGCACCCTCACATCCACTCTCCCCACTTTCGGGGACCCTCTCTCAGGCGCTGTTCTCTTCCACTAGCTTCTTTCTTTCCGTCACCCACACCCTGTTCCCTATTTCCCCCATACTTTTTCTCAAGCCTGCTCTTCCCCAGCTACCATCTAATTCTCTAAATTCAATATTTACACGCACCTGTAGTTCCGGCTCCTTGGAAGGCTGAGGCGGAAGGATCGCCGGGACCCAGCAGGGTCTGGGTGACAGAGTGAGACTCCAACTCAAAAATCATAATCATCATCATAATCATAATAAAATAAATTCAATATTTAATTTGTTCAAAATCTGTAGAGCCTCATGAAATGTGGCTTCTGTCTTCTCCGCTTTACTTGCAGATTTCCAATGAAATTGGTTTTGGTCTTGATTCTCAAGACCCCATTCTCCTCAAAACCTCTTTGGTTGGGCACTTCTGAGCATTCCCCTTCTGGTGTCATCTTCTGCCTATGTCCCAACCTCTCCCAATTCTGTTTTCTCCTTATCCCTAGATGTCAGCATTCCTCAGGGTTGGGTCTCCCACCACATCTGTGTATAGATTATTTTCCATATCTCTCTCCATGTCCATGTCTTCAACTCTATATTCAGATTTAGGCAATCTGCTCAGATCTTTTTTTTTTTCCTCTGAATAGGCATCTCACTCTGCCACCCATGCTGGAGTGCAGTGGCATGCTCACAGGCACTTCAACCTTGACCTTTTGGGCTCAGGCGATCCTCCCACCTCAGCCTTCCAAGTAGCTGGAGCCACAGACACATGCCACCACTTGCGGCTAATTTTTTGATTTATTGTAGAAACAAGGTCTCTCCAAGTTGCCCAGACTGGTCTCAAACCTCTGGACCTGGGCAATCCTCTTGCCTGCGCCTCCCAAAGTGCTGGGATTACAGGTGTGAGACACGGCACCCAGCAGCCCTTCTTACTAAGTTAGTTCCAGTCATATTTCCAGTGCTTCCTGTCAATCAGCCCTTGGCTATCCAGCAATCGCTTCAGACCAAACACCATGTGTACTCGTTCCAAAATGATCTCCCTGTTCTGACTTCCCTAGCTCTACTAGAGATGCCAAGCTACCTCTAGGGAGGTAGACAATATAACGGCCAGTACTTGAGGTTCTTTAGTGAGCCCAGCTGTATTCTTTTTTTTGAGTTGGGGTCTCACTCTGTTGTCCAGACTGGAGTGCAGTGGCACCATCACAGCTCATCATAGCCTCCACCTCCTGGACTCAAGCGATCCTTCCGCCTCAGCATGCACCACCACAACAGACTAGTTATTTTTATTTTTATTTTTTTTATAGAGATGAGGTCTCCCTATGTTACCCAGGCTGGTCTGGAACTCCTGGGCTCAAGCAATCCTCCCACCTCATGCCTGCTGGCATTACAGGCATGAGCCACTGTGCCTATCTGAGCCAAGCTGAATTTTTTTTAATATTTTTATTTGTTATTTTTAATATTTTTATTCTGTGAGTGTATGTGGTAGGGAGAGGACATTTGAAGAAATTATTTTTGCTCTGCTGATACAGATGAGAAAACAATGCACCATAAAAACAGACTAATTTATGACTTTCTTTTCTATAGCAATGATCCTTTTTTACTTTTTTGAGTCGGGGTCTCACTCTGTCACCCAGGCTAGAGTACGGTGTGCATCATCTCAGCTTACCAAAGTCACAACGTCCTGGGCTCAGGTGATCCTTACACTTCAGCCTCCTGAGTGGCTGGGACTACAGGTACGCGCTACCATTCCTGGCTGTTCTTTTGGAGAGACAAGGTCTCACCATGTTGCCCAGGCTGGTTTCGAACTCCTGTGCTAGAGCAATTTCCCACCCTGGTCCCCGAGAATGCTGGGATTACAGGCATGAGCCACCGCATCCAGCCCAAGTTGAAGACTTTATCTGGCTAAATCACTCACCAAGTTGTGTATCCTTGAGCAAGTTAACTTCTTTGGGTCTCAATCCTCTTATCTGAAACAAAAAGATACTACCACTACTCTCTTGCAGAATTACTGTAGCCATTAAACAAGACAACATTTGCAAAGCTTCTCAGTGTGTAACATAAGAGGCAGTCAATAAATATTAGCTACTAAACCCTTTATGGTTAACATTAGCAGCATCAGCAAAAGCCTTACAGCTGAATCTACTTAGACTTCACCACAGGTCAGACTTGTTCTAGGCTCTGAATCCCAACCTAACCTTTTCTTTTTCTTTTTCTTTTTTTTTTTTTTGAGTCAGAGTCTTACTGTCACCCAGGCTAGAGTGGAGTGGAGTGGAGTGCAGTGGCAAGCTCACAGCCACCGCAGCCTTGACCTGCAGGGCTCAGGCAATCCTTCCGCCGTAAGTTGCCAAGTAGCTGGAACTACAGGCGCGCACCACCACTCTAGGCTAATTTTCTTTTCATTTACTGTAGAGATGCAGTCTCACCAAGTTGCCCAGGCTGGTCTCTAAGCCCGGGCTCAGGTAATCCTCTCACCGCCACCTCCCAAAATGCTGGGATTATAGACGTGAGCCACCGCACCAGGTTCGTCTTCTATCCTTAAGCAGAGAAAATGAAAGGAATCCCGGTAGCAGCTCAGTACTTATCAACCCGGTTCTGTTCTTTACTGAACTCCTTCTCTGAGTCACCATCTACAAACAAGATCATCATTTTGCCTCCCTTTCCGGGAGCACAAGGACTGTTCAGTCCAGTCCCCCACCCTAGGGGGCCTTAGGGTAACAGTTAATCCTGCGGGGCCTACAACGGTGCCCCATTGCTGTACCTGACAAACCTGTTCTCTCGGTAGGCTTTCGGGAAACCAGCCACCTGCCAGGCAGGACAAACATCTCACCTGGATAAACTTCCTCCCACGGCGTGCAGCTGAATCTCCCCCCAAAAGGCTTCTGTACCCCAGTGGCTCCTCCTCTTCTGGGCTCATCGCATTAATCTCAAAGCCACCCAGGCTCAAGACCCTAGGCTTCTTTGACGCCTCCAGCCCCAATCCATGCCCAACCACTAACTAAAGCCTGCTGAATCTTCTCTCACATGCGTCTTCTGCAGACGCTACTGTCCTTCTCCTTGTCGTTCATACTTCTTCTTTACCCTTCAGTCTCTTTTTTTCCTTCCTTTTTGAGACAGGGTCTCGCTCTGTCACTCAGGCTGGTGTACAGTCACACAATCACAGCTCACCTCAGTCTCGATTTCCTGGCCTCAGGTGATCCTTCCACCTCAGCCCTGCTTGCATTTGAATCTGTGCTTCCAAAAAACAGCCAGATTAATTATCCAAAAACACAGCATTCATATGTCATTCTATAGTACAAAAAGTATGCAAAGGTTCTCTACTTCCTATAGGATTAAAATCTCACTGTCCTTTGATTATATTGTGGAATACCATTATAGTAGGAATAACATTCCTACTATTTAAAATATTGTCTCGGGCCAGGCGCAGTGGCTCACGCCTATAATCCCAGCACTTTGGGAGGCCAAGATTAGAGGACTGCCTGAGCCCACGGGTTCGAGACCAGCACGGGCAACATGGCAAGACCCCATCTCTACAATAAATCAAAAAATCAGCTGGGTGTGGTGGCGCACACCTGTAGTCCCAGTTACTTGAAAGGCTAAGGCAGAAGGACTGCCTGAGTCCAGGAGGCTGAGGCTACAGTGGCCATGAGCATGCCACTGCACTGCAGCATGAGTGGTAGAGACTCCAATTTAAAAATAAATAAGTGAATAAATAAAGAGAAAGTAGCAACAAAACATAAAAGTGGAAATGTCTAGTAAAATGTCAGAGGTAAAGGAGTAGAACTACTTAGTACATATGCCTGAAAGTTCCTTGAGAATGGGATTTATAGCTGTCTTTGTATTCCCATAACGTTGAGCAGACTGTGTGATCACTACAGACATTCAAATATTCGCTGAATGGGCCAGGCTCGGTGGCTCAGGCCAGCACTTTGGGAGCCCACGGGTTCGAGACCAGCCCAGGCAACTTGGCAAGACCTCATCTCTACAGTAAATCAAAAACATTAGCTGGGTGTGGTAGAGTGCGCCTGTATTTCCAGCTATTAGGAAGGCTGAGGTGGAAGGATCGCAGGAGCCCAGCAGGTCGATGCTGGGCTGGCCCTGAGTGTGCCACTGCACTCCAGCCTGGGCGACAGAGTGAGACTTCGACTCAAAAAAACAAACAAATAAATATTTGCTGAAGGAACAAAGAACACTGCAGGCAGACTGAACACAAGTCAGTCGAGAAGGCCCTAACCAAGGCTCCAGAACCCAACACACCTCCCAGGATTTACCACTGCTTGAGCCTTGGCACCCTGGCTGAGAGGCAGGCTGATCCTCTGTGTGCACATTTAGGAGATGGAAAATACCAACAGAAAAGCAGAACAGAAATCAATTTTTATGAAAACATGACACTGGACTTTTCCTCTTCTACCAGTCTCTGAGGCAATTGTCCCCAACCCTAACTTCAAGACAGATAGGCAGAACGTAGCTCACGCCTATAATCCCAGCACTTTGGGAGGGTAAGGGGATTGCAGGAGTTCATGGGTTCGAGATCAGCCTGGGCAACTTGGTGAGACCCCCATCTCTACAATAAATCAAAAAATTAGTGGAGTGTGGTGGCGCATGCCTGTAGTTCCAGCTACTTGGAAGGCTGAGGGGGAAGGATCTCCTGAACTCAGCAGGTCGAGGCTGTGGTGGCTGAGAGCAAGCAACTGCACTCCTGACTGGCAACAGAGTGAGACTCCAACTCAAAAAAAAAAAAAGATAGGCAGAATGTAACTTTTTACTGTGTGTGGATTGGGTTAATTCTAATTAAAGGTACTCATCGGTCGGTTTTCTATTCTTTTAGACTATTAAAAGGCATTTTCCCCATCGGTAGGTTTTCTATTCTTTTAGACTATTAAAAGGCATTTTCCAGCCAGGCTCGGTGGCTCAGCCTGTAATCCCATGCCTCTGGGAGGCTGAGGTGAGTAGATTGCCTGAGCCCGCGTGAGCCGGCGGGTTCAAGAACCGCCTGGGCAGGCGAGACCTCATCTCTACAATAAATCAAAATATTAGCCGGGCGTGGTGGCGCGCGCCTGTAATTCCGGCTACTCGGAAGGCTGAGGCGGAAGGATCGCCAGAGCCCAGCAGGTCGAGGCTGCGGTGGCCGGGAGCGGCCACTGCACTCCAGTCTGGGTGACAGAGTGAGACTCCAATTAAAAAAAAAAAAAAGGCATTTTCCCCAGTTGAAAGTTGTTAAAAAGCTTGAATCTTAATAGTCCCACTTTGCATACCACTGTTTGCTAAGCCTGTGGAACAGGAAAATGCAAAGTAGGGCTACCTGCAAAGTGAGATGCCCAGGTGTCTCAACTGGTTGCCAGGAACTAGGCTTTTATCTCCAGGTGCCTCAATGGCTCAGATAGTTCCACACAGTTCCAATTTATCCAACATGGCTAAACAGAGAACAACAAGATTACTTTTTAAGTGAATTTACCTATTTTTTTTTTTGAGTCGGAGACTCATTCTGTCGCCCAGGCTGGAGTGCAGGGGCACGCTCACGGCCACCACAGCCTTGACCTGCTGGGCTCAGGAGATCCTTCGGCCTCAGCCTTCCAAGTAGCTGGAACTGGCTGGACATGGTGGCTCACGCCTGTAATCCCAGCACTTTGGGAGGCCGAAGTGAGAAGATTGCCTGGCCAAGGGGTTCGAGACCAGCCTGAGCAACACGGTGAGACCTTATTTCTATAATAAACAAAAAATTAGTTGGGCATGGTGGCCTGCACCTATGGTTCCAGCTACTTGGAAGGCTGAGGCGGAAGGATAGCCTGAGCCCAACAGGTATGGGCTGCGGTGGCTGTGAGCGTGCCTGGGCGACAGAGTGAGATTCCGACTCAAAAAAAAAGAGTGAATATGTGGTAGCCTCAAATGTTAGTACTTTCCTTCCTAAATTGTGTCCTGATCCATTTGGTTGGATCTGTATTTTCATTAACAGCCTCAGTCATTCATTTTTAAGGTAGAGCTTTCTAGATGGTTGCTCTCATTCGCTATGCTCTGTATTGTCTGAATTCCCCTCTCTGAAAACAACTTTATCTGGAAACTCTGCTTGGTCAACTGAACTTAATCAACGAAAGTGAAGAGTAGTCGGAAAAAACTATAGAGAAAATATAATTGTAACTAAAACATACAAACCATTTACGTGCATAAAACTGTTAAAACTGATGCTTTCTTTAAAATCACAAATTCTTCTTTTAAGATTTATTGATTGATTGATTTGAGTCGGGGTCTCACTCTTCTCACCCATGCTGGGGTGATGTGGCTAATCCCAGCTCACCGCACCCTTGACCTCCTGGGCTCAGGTGAGTCTTCCACTTCAGCCTCCCAAGTAGCTGGGACTACGGGCATGTGCCACCATGCCTGGCTAATTTTTTTTTTTTTTTTTAACTTTTTTGTAGAGACTGGTCTTGCTGTGTTGCCCAAACTGGTCTCAAACTCAGACTGGTCTCAAACTCCTGGGCTCAAGCAATCTTCTTGCCCCAGCCTCCCAAACTGCTGAGATTACAGGTATGAAAAAATCTGTATGCTGGAGACAATATGGAGCTAAGCCTCTCCTCTCAGTAATGGATTTAGAACAAAAGCGGTCAGACCCACAAGAGGGCAAAGGAGGCAGCCTGCTTATGCTCACCACCCTGACTTCTCTCCTTAAGCTCAGGGATCTTTTTTGCGTGCTGCAGTGGATTTTTTAATGTAGTAGAAAACAGAGGAGGAAGAAAAAGTTCCACAGACTCTTCATTGCATTAGCCCCACTTACATGCCATTACTGCCATCCTCCTACAGGCAGTAAAGACTAAGTTCCAACAGGTTTCTCTGCCTCAGGTCTCTGCACTCCCTTACATCCTGCACGCAGCCACCAAACTACGTTCCGAAACTGCCAGTTTTATCAGACCACTCCCCAGCCCTTAATGGCTCCCTACTACCTACTATTCACTGGGAATATCCCCACTAAAATACAAGGCCCAGGCTGGCATTCTCCTACTGTTACAATACAGAACTCACAATTGCTCCAGGAAAATTCGCTAAGGCTCCAACTAGACTAACCTGCTGAGCCCCCAGCACGAACTGCCTGCACACCCAGCCTAGATTACGCCCATCCCCACCCTGCCTCTATCCCCTTCCAAGGCCAGCCTGGACCTCCTCTTGTATCTCTGTCCCCCACTGTGCTTCCAAAGCACACCCTACCCGTCCTGCTCACCTTCTGACCTTCCTGGACACATGCTTTCTAGCTGGCTATCTCCTTTCTCACGGCATCTCCATCGGCTCCAACCAAGTGAGAGCTCCTGGGAAGGCAGACCACCTACTTCCACAGAGGGTCTATCACTGCGGTTTGCCCTCAGTAGGCCCTGGATATTACGGATCAGAACCAGGAGGCGTTCGAGTCATGTCACCTAAGCAAGGCAAGGTAAGGCTGCCTACTTTTGCCAAGTCTCCACTCACTGAGAAGGGTATGGAGCGTTCGCTACGAGACTGAAGATTCCTAGTGTACAGAGCCGCGGTGGAGCGGAGGGAGCGCGCCACCGGGCCACGAAGAACCTACTCGCGGTGTTGTCACAACCTCTGCAACTGGAGGGAGATCACACACTCTCTCGGAGCCTCGGCGGTCTCCGGTGCGGAGCAAGGGAGCAGCCGTGGCGGATCTCCCGAAGTCGGCTCCTAAACCCCCCAGGCAGGCGCCCGCCACGCGTCGACTGGCCAAGGCAAACTTTCCCGGCGCCCGGCGCGGGCACTTGCCCCGGCCCTGGAAGCCCCGCGCCCGCAGGAAAGGCAGGGCCGAGCGCCCGGCGGGCAGCGCGCCCCGGCCCCGCCGGATCCCTGCGCTCCGGGGCGGGTGAGCCCGCCGCGGGCCCGGCCCGGGCAGCGACTCCCGGGGTGGGCGAGGCGCGCAGGCCGGCCGGCCGGCCCGACGCGCGCCCGCGCCCCCCGCACTCGCGGCGCACTCGCGGCGCACGCCCGCCACCCGGGCTCCGGCCGCGCCCGCCCTCGCCCGCCGGGGCCGCCGCCGCCCCGCCGGGCGCCGCGGCCCGCCCGGCGAGCCGCCCTTCCGGGCCCCGGGACGGCCTCGGCGCGGCGTCCCGGCCCCGGGCCCGCCGGACGGGCGGCGCGAGGGGCGGCGGCGGCTCCAAGTGCTGAATCACCACTTTGCAACCCGAGCGCCGAGCCACGGGGACCCGCGGGGCCCTCGGGCCCGGGCGCCCCGCTCCGCTTACCCGCAGAGGCGCTCCGAGGGCGGCGGGCGGGCGGCGAGGGCCCAGCGGAAGGTGCGGGGCAGCGCGGGGTGCAGCAGCCACGCCAGCCGGTACCGCATACCCCGGCGCAGCCGCCGGGATCGCCGCGGACGCTTCCTGCTGGCGCCGCGAGCCGGCCCCGCGCACCGCGCATGCTCAGAGCGCCGCGCCGCGCCGTCTCCGGGGACCGCCGAGAGGCCGCCGCTCCGGGTTTTGCCTGGAGCCCGGCGGGGCGAGGGCGGCGGGGACCGCGGGCGAGCGGGCGGGCGGGCCGGGACTCCGGTCCGCGAGCTTTGGGGTCCAGGACCCGGGCTTTCCTGGGCGAGGAGGGTCCCAGCTGGGTCCCTCCCGGGCGCACCTGCGAGGCCGGCGACGCGCGCCTGGCTGCGGGTCCCGGGCCGGCGCTCACGATCGCGGCCGGGGCTCTCGGGGCCGTGTTTCCCGCGGCGCCCCCGCCGCCGATGAGACCCCCGCCCGGCCCTGCAGGTGGGGGACCGGGTCGGTGGTCGCCCCGGCCTCCCGGGTGAATGCACGCCCGCGGGCTCCCTCTAGAGCGCGGTGGGGACGCGGCCCGCGGAGGCACGGACGCGCGGGAGACCTGGCTCGGGCGGGGCGTGGGGGATCCGGATCGCTGGGGGCCCAGGAGACCCAGGCCGGGCCATCGCGGGGAAGCTGGCGGCTCATTTGAGAGGAGGGTGCAGATGAGACAGGCGACGGCAAAACAAAGGCTCCCGGGTACCTTTAAATCCAGAGCAGAAACTACTACTCTGCACTAGTACTGCTACTATTGTGAGTCGACTTCAGCCATCACTTTTACGACAGAGAATTTTCTCCCTGGCGGCTTGGTGCTTTGCAACCAAGAACAACCTCCTCCTTTGTTACGGATCTAACTTTCCATTACATTTTTCGGGGGTGGTTAAGGAAGAATGCGATCAGGGATGGTGACTCCCCTGCTTAAGTATTTTTAAATTTAAAATACTATTCGTGGCAAACCAGAGACTGCAGCCAAAAAGTGTCCTGAACTGTGTTACTGTTTCAAAGGGAAATTCATTAGGAAGATCCTTAACCAGGTTGATATTTTATGAAAGAGGTACGCATGGACCTTTTTAACAATGTAGTTTGGCCGGGCTCGGTGGCTCAACCTGTAATCCCGCGCCTTGGGAGGCTGAGGTGAGTGGATTGCCTGAGCCCGCGGGTTCGAGACCCGCCTGGGCAACTTGGCGAAACCTCATCTCTACAATAAATTTTAAAAAAATTAGCCGGGCGTGGTAGCGCGCGCCTATAGTTCCAGCTACTTGGAAGGCTGAGGCGGAAGGATCGCCGGATCCCAGCAGGTCGAGGCTGCGGTGGCCGGGAGCGGCCACTGCACTCCAGTCTGAGCAACAGAGTGAGACTCTGACTCAAAAAACAAAAACAAAACAAAAAAAATGCAGTTTTGCTAAAGGCAAGTCTTTGGATGAAAACGCGGACAAATTATGGCTAGCCTCCCAGCGATGTCTGCAAGAATATGGTTTTAAGAACCTTTAAGTTACTAGTCCCAGTGCAAACTAGTCAATCACCTTAGAGCAGCTCCTCTTAGAGTGTTAATTCAGACTCTCTGAATATATTTATGCTCCATTTTATTGATGGAATCTATAAATGTACTGGGTCAAGGTTGCATTCAGTTTTGCGGGACCTGAAACAATTTGAGGAACCTCTTTAAGACACAGAATGGAAATTATGAATACAAAATTAGTAATCAGACTAAATATTTAGAAGGAAAGTAGGCCGGGTGCAGTGGCTCACACCTGTAATCCAGCACTCTGGGAGGTCAAGGCAGGAGAATTGCTTGAACCTAGAAGTTCCAGGCCAGCCTGTATAACACAGCAAGACCTCATCTCTACAAAAAATTGAAAAATTAGCTGGTGTGGTGGCTCACACCTGTAGTTGCAGCTACTTGGAGGGCTGAGGCGGAAGGATCACCTGAGCCCAGGAGGCCAAGGTGGCAGTGAGCCATAATCATGATACTGCACTCCAGCCTGGGCGACACAGTGAGACTCCTACTCAAAAAAAAAGCTTCAGCCGTGCTTGGTGGCTCAGCCTGTAAACCCGCGCCTTTGGGAGGCTGAGGTGAGCGGATTGCCTGAGCCCATGGGTTTGAGACCCGCCTAGGCAGCGAGACCTCATCTTTACAATAAATCAAAAAAGTCAGCCAGGCGTGGTAGCGCGCGCCTGTAATTCCGGCTACTCGGAAGGCTGAGGCGGAAGGATCCCCGGAGCCCAGCAGGTCGAGGCTGCGGTGGCCGGGAGCCGCCAGTGCACTCCAGTCTGGGCGACAGAGTGAGACTCCACCTCAAAAAAAAAACTTCTCCCTTCATGGAGCTTGCCTTCTAGCTGTGTCAGGAAAACAGACAGCAATCAAGTCAGTGAATAAGTGATATGAAGAAAAAAATGAACAGGATGAGGGAAAAGAAAGTAAGGAAGAGGGCTATTTTAACCGGGATGATCAGCAAAGGCTCTCGGAGGAGGTGACATTTGAGCAGAGCCTGGAATGATGAATGGACAATGTGCAGGTCTAGGGTATAACCTTTCCCATCCTTTACACAAACAAGTATACAGTGTAAACCACCTAGACAAACTAGTTTAGAAGCTGAAAACAGTAATGCTCTGAAATCATTTCTTGCCCCAGATAGGAAAAGTAGACACATATTCAAATATGAGTATTCTAACATACTGGAAGCCAAATGTAAGTTATTTTCACTTTTTCTGTGCTGTAAGTCCCTTTCATCAGCCCCGATAGAATAGAGAATAGAGTTCACCAAAGAGCTGAGTCAAGAGTTCCCAATGAATGAAAGGAAAAAAAGGCTGGGCGTGGTGGCTCACGCCTATAATCCCAGCACTTTGGGAGGCCAAGTTAGAGGACTGCCTGAGCCCACGGTTCGAGACCAGTCTGGGCAACTTGGTGAGCTCTTATCTCTACAATAAATCAAAAACTTAGGCAGGTGTGATGGCGCATGCCTGTAGTTCCAGCTACTTGGAAGGCTGAGGTGGAAGGATCACCTGAGCCCAGCAGGTTGAAGTTGCAGTGACCATGAGTATGCCACTGCACTCCAGCCTGGGCAACTGAGTGAGACTCTGATAAAAAAAAAAAAAAAAAAAAAAAGAGGGGGAGGTGGGGTCAAAAAAAAAAAAAAAGAAAGAAAGAAAGAAAAAAGAAGCCGGGTTAGTGGCTCAGCCTGTAATCCTGCGCCTTTGGGAGGCTAAGGTGAGTGGATTGCCTGAGCCTGCGGGTTCGAGACCCGCCTGGGCAACTTGGCGAGACCTCATCTCTACAATAAATAAAAAAATCAGCCGGGCGTGGTAGCACACCTGTAGTTCCAGCTACTTGGAAGGCTGAGGAGGAAGGATCGCTGGAGCCCAGCAGGTCGAGGCTGCGGTGGCCGAGAGTGGCCACTGCACTCCAGTCTGGGCGACAGAGTGAGACTCCAACTCAAAAAAAAAAAAAGAAAAAGAAAAAAGAGAGAGAGAGAGATGCCCAAGTAATTAATAATGAATAAAAAAAATGTTTTTGAGTTGGAATCTGACTCCATGGCCCAGGCTGGAGAGCAGTGGTGCACTCACGGCCACCCCAGCGTTGACTGGCTGGGCTCTGGCGATCCTTCCACCTCAGCCTTCCAAGCAGCCAAAACTACAGGCATGCACTACCATGCCCGGTTAATTTTTTATTTATTTTAGACATGAGGTCTCGCCAAGTTACCTAAGCTGGTCTCGAGCCCCTGGACTCAGGCAATCCTCTCACCTCAGTCTTCCAAAGTGCTGGGACTACAGGCTGAGCCACCAAGCCCGGCTGAATCAAAATTGAAAATTAGTTTTGTTTCCTCAAATGTTTACAGAGCATAAATGCATGATCCAATGATAGTCACAAAGATGAATCAAAAAGCCATTGCCGTCAAGTAGTTCTCTTTTTTTTTTTTTTTTTTGAGTTGGAGTCTCACTCTGTCGCCCAGACTGGAGTGCAGTGGCCGCTCCCGGCCACCGCCACCTCGACCTGCCGGGCTCCGGCAATCCATCCGCCTCAGCCTTCCAAGTAGCCGGAACTACAGGCACGTGCTACCACGCCCGGCTGATTTTTTGATTTATTGTAGAGATGAGATCTCGACAAGTTGCCCAGGCAGGTCTCGAACCCATGGGCTCAGGCAATCCACTCACCTCGGCTCCCAAAGACGCGGGATTGCAGGCTGAGCCACCGAGCCTTGCTGCCCTCAGGTAGTTTTTGCTGGAGTGGGAAGAAGACAAAAATTCCCAAAGAAGGGACATTCCCAGAGTCTTTCTAGTTTCCGTTGTCCCCAGAGTCTTGCATGTGCCTCATATATTTATTTTATTTTATTATTATTTTTTAAGTGAGAAAGCAGTATTTATTGAGAGAATAGAAAATCTCCCACAGTGGGAGGGGACTGGAGGGGGTTGCCCAATATATTTATTAAAGAAATGTATAATTTGATCCCAATGTAGCATAAGGTAAAATGCCACCATCCTACATTCTAGATCTATCCCACCTGTATTGATTTCATGTAGCTGCCACAACAAATTTATTCTCTCACAGTGTGACGGTCAGACGTCCAAAATCAAGGTGTTGATAGAGCCGAACACCCATCAGAAGATGTAGGGGTGAATCCATTCTTTGCCTCTTTGGGTTTCTGGTAGTTGCCAGCTTCCTTGGCTTGTGGCCAAATCACCCCAACCTTTGCATCCATCTTCCCATTGTCTTCTCCTCTGTGTGTCTTTTCCTCTTTTGTCTCTGATAAGGACATTTGTCATTGGATTTAGGATGCAACTGGGTAATCCAAAACAATCTCTTCTCATCTCTAACTTTATTACATTTGCAAAGACACTTCTTCCAAATAATGTAACACCCGCAGGTCCTTGGGATTTGACTATACTCTTGGGGGACCACCACTCAACCCATGACACCCCATATCCAGCCTTTAGTCTCACCCTCTACTAACTCCGGCTCGCACAGTTGTCACAGCTATTGATACTTCCAGTAGCAACTTGTCAGTGTTCTAGCAACTTTCAAGCCCAGCTGAAATGTCATTGCCTTCATAAAACTTTCTCTTGTTTCCATTCATTACATATACCCAGTGGAAGTAACCACTCCCTGATCTGAGCTGCCAGAGAGGTTTGCTGTCTCTAAAGATGCTTATTTGAATCTTAACCGCCCGTACTCATAAGAAGCAACAGATACCAACCTGGGCAACTTGGCGAGACCTCATCTCTACAATAAATTAAAAAATTAGCCAGGTATGGCAGTACGTGCTTGTAGTTCCAGCTGCTTGGAAAGCTGAGGTGGAAGGATCACCTGAGCCCAGTCGGCTAAAGCTGTGGTGCCCATGAGCATGCCACTGCACTACAGCCTGGGCCACAGAGTGAGACTCCAACTCAAAAAAAATATTTAAAAAAAAAAAAAGGCCGGGCTCGGTGGCTCAGCCTGTAATCCCGCGCCTTTGGGAGGCTGAGGTGAGTGGATTGCCTGAGCTCGTGGGTTCGAGACCCACCTGGGCAGCGAGATCTCATCTCTACAATAAATCAAAAAAAATCAGCCGGGCGTAGTGGCACGCGCCTGTAATTCCGGCTACACGGAAGGCTGAGGCGGAAGGATCACCGGAGCCCAGCGGGTCGAGGCTGCGGTGGCCGGGAGTGGCCACTGCACTCCAGTCTGGGTGACAGAGTGAGACTCCAACTCAAAAAAAAAAGGATGCCTGAGCCCGTGGGTTCGAGACCCGCCTGGGCAGCAAGACCTCATCTCTACAATAAATCAAAAAATCAGCCGGGCATGGTAGTGTGTGCCTGTAATTCCGGCTACTCGGAAGGCTGATGTGGAGGGATCGCCAGAACCCAACAGGTAGAGGCTATGGTGGCCGGGAGCGGCCACTGCACTCCAGTCTGGGCGACAGAGTGAGACTCCAACTCAAAAAAAATAAAAAGAGCCGGGCTCAGTGGCTCAGCCTGTAATCCCGTGCCTTGGGAGGCTGAGGTGAGTGGATTGCCTGAGCCCGCAGGTTCGAGACCTACCTGGGCAACTTGGCGAGACCTCATCTCTACAATAAATCAAAAAATTAGCCGGGCGTGGTAGCACACGCCTGTAGTTCCAGCTCCTTGGAAGGCTGAGGCGGAAGGATCGCCGGAGCCCAGCAGGTCGAGGCTGCGGTGGCCAGCAGCGGCCACTACACTCCAGTCTGGGCGACAGAGGGAGACTCCAACTCAAAAAAAAAAAAAAAAAGAATATAATCAGCAAAATTTAGAATGTCTGGAATACTACAGGACAAATGACTCAATTTCTTTGACACATAAATTGCAAAATAAAAAAAGAGGAAGAGAAGCCTAAAGATTAAAGAAGACTTAGAGCTGACAAACTATGACAAGCTTTTTTTTTTTTTGAGTTGGAGTCTCACTCTGTCACCCAGACTGGAGTGCAGTAGCCGCTCCCGGCCACCGCAGCCTCGACCTGCTGGGCTCCGGCGATCCTTCTGCCTCAGCCTTCCAAGTAGCTGGAACTACAGGTGCGTGCTACATGCCCGGCTAATTTTTTGATTTTATTGTAGAGATGAGGTCTCGCCAAGTTGCCCAGGCGGTCTCGAATCCGCGGGCTCAGGCAATCCACTCACCTCAGCCTCCCAAAGGTGCGGGATTGCAGGCTCAGCCACCGAGCCCGGCTTATGACAAGCTTTTTATAAAATTTTATATGAAAATGCAAAGGACCAGGAAGATCCAAGCCAATCTTAAAGAAGAATCTGGAACACTTACAGTACCACAATTAAGAATTATTATGCCATCCAGGCTCAGTGGCTCAGCCTGTAATCCCAGCACTTTGGGAGGCCAAGGCGAGTAAATTGCCTGAGCCTGCAGGTTCGAGACCAGTCCAGGCAACTTGGTGAGACCTCGTCTCTACAATAAATTAAAAAATTAGCCTGGTGTGGTGGTATGTGCCTATAGTTCCAGCTACTTGGAAGGCTGAGGCGGAAGAACCGCTGGAGCCCAGTAGGTTGATGCTGGGGTAGTCGTGAGTGTGCCACTGCACTCCAGCCTGGGCAATGGAGTGAGATTCCAACTCAAAAAAAATTATTATTCCCGGCATGGTGGCTCACATCTGTAATCGCAGCAAGGCCAAGGTGAGAGGATTGCCTGATCCCAGGTGTTTGAGACTGAGTAGAATCTGAGCGATTAAATAACAGCCCACCGACTTAATTTTAACAAAGGAGAAGTTTATTAGTCAAGTCTCTGTCAGCTGGCGACCGCTTGCAGGAAGAGAATTCCAAGCAAGATAGCACTGAGCCCCCACTCAGAGCTCCCTTAAGTAGTCCTAGCTTACATCTTGGTTAGCTAAAATTAGAATTGGACATTTTCCAGAGCTCTGATCGCAATATTGTGCTTATATCAGCAAGCTAGTGAGTTTACAGAAACAGATGTGCTAATTAGACTGGTGTAGTGGGTAAAGATACAATTTGTCTTGCATTGTTTACAGAGGAGAAACCTTCAGGAAAACCTCCAGGAAGGGAGTAACACCTATTTCAAGGCTGAAGCCATATCTTTCATCCCCTCCCTTACAATCCCAGGGGTAGAGGCTGCTTCTTTTCCCTATCACAGAGACCAGCGTGGCCTATTTGGCAAGACCTCATCTCTACAATAAATCAAAAAATTAACCAGTCATGGTGGTGCACGCCTGTAGTCCTTGCTACTTGGAAGGCTGCAACAGAAGGATCTCCTGAGCCCAGCAGGTTGAGGCTGTGGTGGCCAAGAGTGTGCCACTGCACTCCAGCCTGGTGACAGTGAGATTTCAACTTAAAAAAGAAGAAAACAGTTTGGCTCTCATTTGGATCCTGATTTGAATAAATCCATTGTGAAAAAGCAATATTTGTGAGACAATCAGGAAAGTAGGAACACTGACTAGATATTTGATGATATTAAAAATTATGTTGCCTGGGCAGCGAGACCTCATCTCTGCAATAAATCAAAAAATCAGCCGGGCATGGTAGCACATGCCTGTAATTCCAGCTACTTGGAAGTCTGAGGCGGAAGGATCACCACAGCCCAGCAGGTCGAGGCTGTGGTGGCCAGGAGCGGCCACTGCACTCCGGTCTGGGCGACAGAGTGAGACTCCAACTAAAAAAAAAAAAAAAAATATATATATATATATTATATATGTTAATTGGGCAACCCCTTCGGGTCCCATTCCACTGTGGGAGCTTTTCTGTCCTCTCAATAAACCCTGCTTTAAAAAAAAATTATTAGCCGGGCTCAGTGGCTCAGCCTGTAATCCTGGCCTTGGGAGGCTAGGTGAGTGGATTGCCTGAGCCCGCGGGTTCGAGACCCGCCTAGGCATGCGAGACTCATCACTACAATGAATCAAAAAATCAGCCGGGCGTGGTAGCGCATGCCTGTAATTCCAGCTACTCGGAAGGCTGAGGCAGAAGGATTGCCGGAGCCCAGCAGGTCGAGGCTGCAGTGGCCGGGAGTGGCCACTGCACTCCAGTCTGGGTGACAGAGTGACACTCCAACTCAAAAAAAAAAAAAAAGAAAAATAGGCTGGGCTTTGTGGCTCAGCCTATAATCCCAGCACTTTGGGAGCTCAAGGCGAATGGATTTGCCTGAGCCCATAGGTTCGAGACCAGCCAGGGCAACTTAGTGAGACCTCCTCTCTGCAATAAATAAGTGCGGCCACTGCACTCCAGTCTGGGCACAGAGTGAGACTCCAACTCAAAAAAAATAAAAAGAGCCTGGGCTCAGTGGCTCAGCCTGTAATCCCGTGAGACTCCAAAAAAAAAAAAAAATGTAAAAAAAAATTACTTTACCTGGGTTCGGTGGCTCAGCCTGTAATCCCGCGCTTTAGGAGGCTGAGGTAAGTGGATTGCCTGAGCCCGTGGGTTCGAGACCCGCCTGGGCAACTTGGCAAGACCTCATCTCTATCATAAATCAAAAAATTAGCTGGGCATGGTAGCTCACGCCTATAGTTCCAGCTACTTGGAAGGCTGAGGCGGAAGGATCGCCAGAGCCCAGCAGGTCGAGGCTGCGGTGGCCGGGAGCGGCCACTGCACTCCAGTCTGGGCGACAGTGAGACTCCAACTCACAAAAAAATAAATAAATAAATAACATGATGATGCCTGGGATTTGGTTTAGAATAATTCAGTGGAGGATGAGGAGGTGGGGAAGTAGAATAATACTGGCTATGAACTGATAATGACTGAAGCTGAGTAATGGATGCCTGAGATATTTATTTATTGACATTGTCTGACTGTGGAATTCTAAAATCTTATTTTCCAAAATGTTTTTATCCCAAATTACAGACTTTATTGACACTGTCATGGTGTAGAGTTCTAAAATCATATTTACCTCAAATATTTATGCTATTTTATTTGCTTTTGTATATGTTTGGATTTCTCCATAATAAAAAGTTTGAAAATGCATATTTGTTTTTAAGTACAATGCTATCATAATAAAATACCTAAAAGCAACATGAATTTTTAAAAATGCTTCGTTGATAAGTGATTTATTAATTATAAATTTGTTTGTTAAGAGTTTTCCTAAATGACTCATGCTTGCTAGTCCTTAAAGCTAAGTTTGATATACTTTATGGACAGTACTTGAAATATTAATATAAAATCTATAACTTGTACTTTCCATAGTTAAGTCTACTCTTGATACATCCATTCAGCATTCAGCAAATATTATAGGTCCCGGACTTGCTTTCAGTGTTTAGCATATGCCAGAGAAGAAGGCAACCAAGTTTCTATTCTTGTGGGACTTAGACAATAATGAGGGAGAGAAACAGGGAAATTAATAATTACATAAAATAAATTTCATAATGTGATTAAAATAATATTAGAGTAGCCAGTGTGGGCATTGCTGTTGTCTAACTTCACCCAAGTGACAGTTCTGGGCCTTCTCTCCACCATTACCATGGCCTTTCTGGGTGGGGACAGTAGGAAGGCTCTCACTATCTGTATTACAGGGATTATGCATGTCCATGCAATGGAAGTGTGAGCGTGGCGCTGTTGAGGTGAGAGCCTGGCAAAATTCCTGCGTATAGAGGGAGTAGTATTTGGGCTGCATAGCTGACTGTCAACAAAGAGTTGACTTCTGTGGCCCTTCTCATAGACAATCTCTCCACTTTTTTTTAATTGGAACACAATTTATTTAAAAAGTGAATTAGAGAGAGAGAGAGAGGAGAGAGAGAGAGAGAAAAGCAGAGATTCACCTTCCCAAGGTAGGGAAAGTGACCAAAGCCAGGATGCATGGTGGTGGCCATAGCTCAAAGAGCACATGGCCACACCCGAGTCTAGTAAGGCAATGGCACCTTTTTTTTTTTTTAGTTCATAGCCCCTGACTTGCATCAGATTCTTCCTTCCCTCCACATTCCTTTCTCTCCACCCAATGTCTCAGCCAGGAGTTTCTCACCTAAAGCCTGAGAGTTGGAGAAGGCGGCCATTTGCTTCTTCTCCATCCCTGTCTTGCTTAGGGCTCCTCTCGGAGCCTACCCTAACAGCCTAGTTTGAAAGTTACAAAAACCGGCTAGGTGGCTCAGCCTGTAATCCCAGCACTTTGGGAGGTCGAGGTGAGTGGATTGCCTGAGCCCGCGGATTGGAGACTCGCCTGGGCAACTTGGCGAGACCTCATCTCTACAATAAATCAAAAATTAGCCGAGCGTGGTAGCGCGTGCCTGTAGTTCCAGCTACTTGGAAGGCTGAGGCGGAAGGATCGCCTGAGCCCAGCAGGTTGAGGCTGCGGTGGCCGGGAGTGGGTGACAGACTGAGACTCCAGCTCAAAAAAACAAAAAAAAAAAAACCAAAAAAAGAACGTTACAAAAAAACAAATATTGTTTTCTGTCTTTGCAATCCTACTGTAAGGATCTTAATTCGTCTTGATGTCTTTGGTCTCTGGAGAAGGGTCCTGAGGTTTGGCAAAGAAAGAAAAGCATAGAGAGCATAATTTCTTTTTGTGTGATTGTTTTAAAAATAAATTTAACCGGGCTCGGTGGCTCAGCCAGTAATCCCGTGCCTTTGGGAGGCTGAGGTGAGTGGACTGCCTGAGCCCGCAGGTTCGAGACCCGCCTGGGCGGCAAGACCTCGTCTCTACAATAAATAATAATAAAAAAAAATCAGCCAGGCGTGGTAGCTCATGCCTGTAGTTCCAGCTACTTGGAAGGCTGAGGCGGAAGGATCACTGGAGCCCAGCAGGTCGAGGCTGCGGTGGCCAGAAGCAGCCACTGCACTCCAGTCTGGGTGACAGAGTGAGACTCCAACTCAAAACAAAAAACAAAAACAAAAATATATTTAAACCAAATTCACATATACAGTATATATACATGTAAGTACACATACTTTTAAAACAGGAGGGGGGATATTTGACCATAATCAAAAGTTTATTGAAAAGCTGACACCCAAATGGGAGATCACTGTTATATACCTTACAAAATCAAATGTAATTGGATTGTCTTGGTAGATTAACAAGAATTACAGAATTTATGATAGGCTTTTTGTGCGAACACAAATTCAAGAAGGTGGGTAGATCATTAGTGTTGCTTTCTTCTTTTTTTTTTTTGAGTTGAAGTCTCACTCTGTTGCCGAGACTGGAGTGCAGTGGCCGCTCCCGCCACCGCAGCCTCGACCTGCTGGGTTCCGGCGATCCTTCCGCCTCAGCCTTCCAAGTAGCTGGAACTACAGGTGCGTGCTACCACACCCGGCTAATTTTTGATTTATTGTAGAGATGAGGTCTCGCCAAGTTGCCCAGGCGGGTCTCGAACCCTCGGGCTCAGGCGATTCACTCACCTCAGCCTCCCAAGGTGTGGGATTACAGGCTGAGCCGCTCAGCCGCTGAGCCCAGCTTGTTGCTTTCTTCTAAATGAACACCCTTCTGTGAGCCTGGCCTTTCCGTCTGTAGGCTGTCACAACACTGATGAACAACCCACACAAAGAACCACTGTCTGCGCCTAGATGAAAACCGTGGTGGTCTTGTACCAACCTGGACATTTCA
The DNA here is from genome assembly GCA_027257055.1 of Cephalopachus bancanus. NCBI lineage: Eukaryota > Metazoa > Chordata > Mammalia > Primates > Tarsiidae > Cephalopachus > Cephalopachus bancanus. Next base: position 678,481 of record JAPVLO010000446.1, on the reverse strand, counting down.
CATCCTTAAAGTAAAAATTTGGACTTTGAACCAGGTGTTTCTTTTTATGTTTTTTCTTCTCCTCTTCCAGGGATGAATGTACTAAATCTCTGGCCAAAGGCATGTCGATCCCATCACCAGCTCAGCTTGACCTGAGCTCAAAGGCCGAAAGTGCAACTTCAGCATCTTCTTTTGTGGGAGACTTTTGGGCAGCTACTTCAGACAGAGTGGTTGGGGAAGGTCTCTCTGATGAAGTGACATTTGAGTTGTAGCTTGAAAGGTAAGAAGGAGCCAGTCTGAGAACAGGTGAGTAAGAAACTCCAAACAGTAGAAACACCAATCATGAAAGTTTGGGACAAGAGTCTGGCGTATTCCAGGAATGGACAGAGGCCAGGAACCGGAAGCCTCTTATTTCCCGTTCTCTCTCAATTAAGGTTTTTTGGGGTTTTTTTGAGATGGCGTCTCACTCTGTCAGTCAGGCTGGAGGGCAGTGGCACGTTCATGGCTACTGCAGCCTCGACCTGCTGGGCTCAGGTGATCCGTCTGTCTCAGCCTTCCAAGTAGCTGAAACCACAGGCATGAGCCACCATGCCCAGTTAATTTTTAAGAAATTTATTGTAGAGATAAGGTCTCATCAAGTTGCCCAGGCTGGTGTCAAACTCCACTCCCGGCTCTCTCAATTAAGTTTTGCTACCGATATTCCAAATACCGAAAACCATAACCAAAATCTAGATTTGGGGGAAATCTATACTTAAGCCTTTTTGAACTGTTTTTAACAAGTTTGTGAACAGCTCATGAACTGTTTTTTCCTCAGTTTATAAATGCTTGCAGATATACTTACTGTTCTCTTTACCATTCATACACACAGATATATAGCAACAGAACCTAACATTATTCTGGCAACTATGAAGACAGCTAAAGTCAGTACTCCTCAGCTATTCACTCAAGAATTGCATAGGTGTTGCTCAAGAGCCTTAAAAGATCACCCAAATGAAAATGATGTTTATGAAGAATTTTTAAGGTCTTGGAAGAATGCTTAAGTTATGTTAAACTGAAGGATGCAGAACTATATATTAAATTATCTTGGTCAAGCAGCTCACACCTGTAATCCCAGCACTTTGAGAGGTCGAGGAGGCAGGACTGCTTGGGCCCAGGGATTGAGACCAGCCTAGGCAACATAGCAAGATCTTATCTCTATAAAAAATTTAAAAATTACCCAAGTCTGGTGGTGCACACCTGTAGTTTCAGCTACTCGGGAGGCTGAGGCCAAAGGATCAACTGAGCCCAGGAGGTCAAGGATAATGGTGAGCAGTGATCGTGCCACTGCACTCCAGAGTAAGACCCTGACTCAAAACCAAAAATTATCTCAATCATCAAAAGTACACAAATAGACAATTGGAAATAATTACATCAAAATATTAATAGTAGCAATTGATGGGTGGTAGAAATCTACTAGCTATATATAGGTGCTCCAGAAAGAAAAAACAAAGAAAATGAATGAAATATTCAATGAATAATTCAAAAACATTTCTCAGGCCTGAAGGAAATGACTTGCCAGACTGAAAGGATTCACTGAATGCTCAGCCCAGTGATGAAAATAGATTAGCCAGGCGTGGTGGCGTGCGCCTCTAGTTCCAGCTACTTGGAAGGCTGAAACAGAAGGATTGCCTAAGACCAGCAGGTCGAGGCTGCGGTGGCCAGGAGCGTGCCACTGCACTGCAGCCTGGGCGATAGAGTGAGACTCCAACTGAAAAAAAAAGAGAAAATAGGGTACACCAAAACACATCATTGCAAAATTTCTAGTTGAGTCACTAGAATGAAATGCTCAGCTATAAACAGGCATAATAACTGAAATACAGATTACTGATTTAACCAAAAATTATAATATTGGGTTTATGGGAAAGAGAAAGCAGAAAGGATGGAAAAGTTTGAGAACTAAATCCTCATCTGCCGTAAGAAGTCAGTAAATAATGTCTAAAATTGATTAATCAAAAGGTAACAGTATACTCAAATCCCTTACAAAAATGGAAACATACAAATTTTTTAAAAATTGCTAAAAGAGTTGGAAGGTGTTTCTGGGGCGGAGGTCTGGAGGTACTGAGGTTGGGTAAGGCTCATAGGCTCAGGCAATCCTCCACCTCTGCCTCCCAAAAATGTTTTACTTTAAGAAAAATAGGCTGAGCCGGGCTCGGTGGCTCAGCCTGTAATCCTGCACTTTGGGAGGCTGAGGTAAGTGGATTGCCTGAGCCCACGGGTTTGAGACCCGCCTGGGCAATTTGGTGAGACTTCATCTCTACAAAAAAAAAAAAAAAAAAAAAAAATTACCCGGGTGTGGTAGCACGCACCTGTAGTTCCAGCTACTCGGAAGGTTGAGGCTGAAGGATCGCCGGAGCCCAGCAGGTCGAGGCTGCAGTGGCCGGGAGCAGCCACTGTACTCCAGTATGGGTGACAGAGTGACACTCCAACTCAAAAAAAAAAAAAAAGAAAAATAGGCTGGGCTTTGTGGCTCAGCCTATAATCCCAGCACTTTGGGAGCCCAAGGCGAATGGATTTGCCTGAGCCCATAGGTTCGAGACCAGCCAGGGCAACTTAGTGAGATCTCCTCTCTGCAATAAATAAAAAATTAGCCGGACGTTGTAGCGTGCGCCTGTAGTTCTGGCTACTTGGAAGGCTGAGGCGGAAGGATCGCTGGAACCCAGCAGGTTGAGGCTGTCGTGGCTGTGAACATGCCATTGCACTCCAGCCTGGACGGCGGAGTGAGATTCCAACTCAAAAAAAAAAAAAAAAAAAAAATAGAAAAAGAAAAATTGGGCCGAGCGTTGTGGCTCATGCCAATAATCCTAGCACTTTGGGAGGCCAAGGTGAGAGGATTGCCTGAACCCATGAGTTCTAGACCTGCCTGGGCAACTTGGCGAGACTTCATCTCTACAATAAATCAAAAAATTAGCCGGGTGTGGTAGCACATGCCTGTAGTTCTGGCTACTTGGAAGACTGAGGCTGAAGGCTCCCCTGAGCCCAGCAGGTTGAGGCTGCGGTGGCCGAGAGCATGCCACTGTACTCCCCAGCCTGGGTGACAGAGTGAGACTCCAATTCCAAAAAAAAGAAAAAGAAAAATCAACCGGGAGCAGTGGCTGACGGCTATAAATCCCAACACTTTGGGAGGTGGAGGCAAGAGGACTGCTTGAGGCCAGGAGTTCAAGACCAACCTAGACAATATAACGAGACTCTGTCTCTATTTTATTGTTAAAAATGATAGGTGTGGTGGCTCATGCTTATAATCCCAGCACTTCGGGAGGCTGAGGTGAGAGGACTGTCTGAGTCTATGGGTTTGAGACTAGCCTGGGCATCTTGGCGAGACCTCATCTCTACAATAAATAAATAAATAAGTAAATAAATAAATGCCTATCATGAGCCAGGCATAATAACTCTTATTATCTCCATTTTACAGACAAGGAAACCGAGGCTGAAAGAGTTAAGTAATTTCCTTTTGGCACTCAATATATATTTATTTGTTTTTGTTTTGTTTTTGAGTAGGAATCTTACTCAGTTGTCTAGGCTGGAGTGGAGTGGCAGGCTCATGCTCACGGCCACTGCAACCTCAGCCTACTGGGCTCAGGTGATCCTTCTGCCTCAGCCTCCCAAATAGCTGGAACTACAGGTATGTGCCACCACACCTGGCTAATTTTTTTATTTATTGTAGAGATGAGGTCTTGTCAAGGTCCCCAGGCTGGCTTGAACCCCTGGGCTCATGCAGTCCTCTTGCCTCCACCTCCCAAAGTGCTGGGATTAGAGGTGCTGGGATTAGAGGTGTGAGTCAATGCGCCCAGCCGAGACTTTTTTTTTTTTTTTTGAGTTGGAGTCTCACTCTGTCACCCAGACTGGAGTGCAATGGCCGCTCCCAGCCACCACAGCCTCGACCTGCTAGGCTCTGGCGATCCTTCCGCCTCAGCCTTCCAAGTAGCCAGAAGTACAGGCTCACGCTACCACGCCCGGCTAATGTTTGATTTATTGTAGAGATGAGGTCTCACCGAGTTGCCCAGGCAGGTCTTGAACCCGCGGGCTCAGGCAATCCACTCACCTCGGCCTCCCAAACTGCTGGGATTACAGGCAGAGCCTCCGAGCCCAGCAATATATATTTATTGAGCGACTACTTTGTGTAAGCCTCTGTTCAGACACTGGAAAACAAGATTGAAAACAAAGACAGCATCCTTGATGAAACTTATGTTCTTTCCAGGGAGACGGAGAATACATTGACAGTGTAAACACAGACTGTAGTGTTATGAAGGAAACAGAGTTTTTAGATTGAAGATTATAAGAGGAATGTGCTTTAAGGTGGTCAGGAAAGGCCTTTCTTTCTTTCTTTTTTTGAGTTGGAGTCTCACTCTGTCGCTCAGGCTGGAGGGCAGTGGCATGCTCACGGCCACCCCAGGGTCGACCTCTTGGACTCTGGGGATCCTTCCGTGGAAAGGCCTTTCTTAAAGAGAAAGTGGAGCTGAGATCTGAGGAGGAGAATGGGAAAGTCATGCAAAGAGTCATACAAAGAGTTCGAGGCTGAGGGTACATCAGATTGTAGAAAGGCCTGAAAATGAAAACGCTTACAAGCTCTGAAGCACGGTTATGAGACATGTGCAAAGGGACTAGTTGATGTTATAGATAAGGACCAGATCAGAAGGACTTTACAGGGCATGGTAACGAGTTTGGATTTCATTCCAAACACGTATGAGAAGCAAGTGTAAGATTAAAAGCAGATCGAAGGGCATGATGTTGTTTTTTGAAAGATACATCCCTTGCTGAGTAAATGGAGGAGGAGAAAAGAGAAGTGAAACTTGAGGTAGGTGACAGTTGTTCAGAGAACAGATAAGGGCCATGGACTAGAGTGATCGTAGAGGAGATAAAACCAACAGGACGGCACTAGACGTGTCTGGTAAGCGCCAAACGTCCAGATCAGAAAGATTAGGGTGGACAGGTCCATTTTGAGATGCTGGTGAGCCATCGAAGAGGAGCTATCAACAGAGACAGCTGACACAGACGGGAGATGACCAGCGGCCTGAGCTGCAGCCATTTCCTTGCCGGATGGATGCACGGGGTTTAAGGCGTGGAGGGCCAGGACGGGGGCATCGGAGCTTTCCCGCACCGGGCCGTTACTTAAGACACCAAAACGACACTTAGGATCCTATAGGTTGAGCGTGGCTAAGAAGCGCAGTTCCAGGAACCGAATTCATTGTTTCCTGGGCTCGCAAGCCGCACCTTTAAGGGGGCGAGTCGGCCCAAGCGCCGCCCAGACACCTCCCGCGCGCCCACGGAAAGCCCGAGGTCACGATGGCCGGCGGACCCAGGGGCGCTGCATGCTGGGAGTTGTAGGCCGCGGCGGCGGGAGCCGGCGTGACCCCCTGGAGACCCGCGGAAGCCGCGCCACGCACACGCCCGCGAGCGCGCCGGCGGCCTGCGGCGGTGCCTGCCGCGCAGTCGTTCCGATGCCGCCCCTGGCTTAGCTTCCTTGCTCGAGGTCGTTTGGCGATGGCGACTTCCTTGAGCTGAAGGGCAAACTCAGAGTCCTTCATATGACATTGAGCGTGCATTTCCTCGCGATCTGGAACTCGTGGCAGCCTAATCTCTGAACGCTTCCGAGTTATTCTTCAAGAATATTCTGGACTGTGCCTCCGGGAAGAGCGGCTCGCCTTGGACCTCAGTACTGTGCTTCCTAAGCGCTCTCTTACAATTCTTTAATTATAACCCCGGCCGGCCTTTCCTGGGCGCTTTATTCATATGTTCCGACCCGTTTGCTATTATGTCCTTTGTGCAGAGGAGGAATGTTATGTAACCTGAGCCAGGCCACGGTCACACGCCGCCCCTGCGTCTCTCACGCTGCACTACGGGGTTCCGGACCGCGCGGACAGACCAGCTTTTTACTTTCCCGCGGGCCCCACCCCGGGGGCGGGGCTCCGGTGACGACACCCCGAGTTCCCATAGTGCCTCGCGCGCCCGCGCCGCCATTGGCTGGACGATTCGGCTCCTTTTTCAAATTAAGGCGCCGAGTCGTTGCTCGGTTTCTAGGGTTTGGGCGGAAACGAGATTGGCAACTCGGCTCCGGCGGGTGCGAGGCGGACGCCACGGCCACTCAGAGTCCCAGGTGGACAGCGGGGACGCCGAGCCGCGCGCGTCGGTCCTTCAGGCCACGCCAACCCCCGGCAGGGAAGGTGGGAATTCAGGCGGGTCGGCCGCCCAGCGTCTCCGCGCCCAGCGGCGCCTGAGTCCGCGGCCAGGCCTTGTTTTTTTTTTTTTTTTTTTTTTGGCGGGGACAGTCATGGCGTCCCAGCCAAACAGCTGTGCGAAGAAAGAAGGAGGAAAAGGGGAAGAACATCCAGGTGGTGGTGAGATGCAGGTAGGAGTGGGCTGGCATGGTTGTGAACCTCGGGGCTTTGCTGCAGGGCTCCCTCCGCGGTCCCGGGAGAGGGATTTTGTTGGTATTTCCCTCCGCGTTCTGTTTTGTAAAGGACACCAGGTTGCTGGGAAGAGCAAATCAGTGTCCGTTTTTCGGGAGAAAATTGGATGTTTGCACTAGAGGTTATAGTTAAGCTGCTCTTCAGAAAGAGGATTAGATTGAGCTTTACTGAAAAGTGCGGAACAGTTGTCGATCAAGATTTTACGTGTCGCTTTTATACGCTGCTTTATGTGGTTTGTGAGTTTGGAAATAAGACTGCATACCTACTTTGCGGATGGTTTAGCACTTACATTGGCATCACCATCTCTTTAAAAAGCACCTGCTTTCTAACTATTCTGGGTGCGGTATTCGTCACCACTGCACAACGAAACATTAAAAACTGACTGGTCCGAAGGTAGTGAGTTAACTCAGTTGGTTGTTCACAGTCAATTACAGATTGAACTCCTTGTTCTTCTACTCTTTCTTCCTTCTCGCTACTGCACTTGACTAGTCTTTAAAAAAAAATTAAAAACTAAGTTATAAAGTGAGTATGTTTTTAAAAGACAGCCTGAGCTAGTGTAGGTATATGGTTATGCTGCAGCTTGGCATTCCCTCATGTCTGCCTGTTTGCTCACAGAACAAAAAGATTTTTTCCGAATAAAGGCATGTGAGGAGTGTTCAACTCTCCCTTGACTGGATTCCAAATAACTGCTCAGTTTTAAAATGAGCTAATAGAGAAAGCCCATACTCGTAGAAACTGCTGTTTAATTAGAGATTGACTTATTCGACCTTACAGAGACCCTTCACAGTTTACTGATGTATGTGTATTTTGTGTGTCTTTTTGTGGCTGTTGTGAAAAGTTGCTGTTGCAATGTTTCTTTACATCCAGAAGTATTCTAAAATTAAAAGGCTATTTTTAAAAAAGTTGTATCAACAGACTTGCTTAGATTATTGTTTTTTCAGCTCTGGTGACTTGAACCACAAGTATGACTCTCGCTGGGCGAGGTGGTTCACTCCTGTAATCCTAGCATTTTGGGAGGCAGAGGTGGGAGGATTGCTTGAGCCCAAGAGTTTGAGACCAGCCAGGGCAACATAGCCAGACTCTGTCTTTAAGAAATTAAAGAAGAATATTGTTGACTCTCAGGTTTCTAAACTAGGTGCCTGAAAAAATTTGGTAGGAACCTTAAGTCTAACCAATGTCACTTACTGATTGTAGTCTGGGATTTCTGTTAGTAGTTAATTATTTTTGAAGCTTTTCAAGAAAACAAGTGTATCAAGAAAACAAGTGCATATAACAATTGTAAATTTAGAAGTTATTTGAGTTATTTAATAAAACCAGCCAGATGCTGTGGCTCACCCCTGTAATCCCAGCACTTTGGGAGGCCGAGGTGAGAAGATTGCCTGAACCCAGGGGTTCGAAACCAGTCTGGGCAACTTGGCGAGACCTTGTCTCTACAATAAATCAAAAAATTAGCTGGGTGTAGTGGCGCTCGCCTGTGGTTCCAGCTATTGGAAGGTTGAGGCAGAGGGATCTCCTGAGCCCAGCAGTTCGAGGCTGAGGTGGCTGTGAGTGTGCCCTGCACCCCAACCTGGGTGAAAGAGTGAGACACCAACTCAAAAAAAAAAAAAAAAACAGGCAATATTACCTTTTCTCTGTGCTTTTATTTCCTTTATTATTGTTAGTTATGAAATATTTCAGACTTATAAAAAGCTATAAAGAACAATATGGCAAACATTTGTGTATCCATAACCCTGTTTAAGAAAGAAAACAGTCATGACAGTTGGAGATCCCTGTGTACCCCTCACTGTTCCTTTTCCTCCATCCACCATTAACCGTTATCTTGAACTTGATGTTTAGCCTTGCTTAGAAGTGATTTCTTTTACTTTATTACCAATTAAAAGTGCTTTGGTTGTGTCTAATATTTACAATAACTTTAGTATAAAGATACATCTGTATCTAAATTTTTTCTTTTTAGATTAGCCTTTTCTCCTTTTCTCTTGAGTTGGAGTCTCACTCTGCCTCCCAGGCTGGAGTGCAGTGGCATGCTCACGGCCACCGCAGCTTCAACCTGCTGGGCTCAGGTGATCCTTCCGCCTCAGTCTTCCAAGTAGCTGGAACCACAGGCACGTGCCACCACACCTGGGCATTTTTGATTTATTAGAGAGATGAGGTCTTGTCGTGTTGCCCAGGCTGGTCTTGAACCCTACTGCACTTGACTAGTCAGGCAATTCTTTGGCCTGACTAACAATTATTGTTTTTTTGGCAGGACAAGGGCCAGATTTGACCCACAGGTTAAAGTTTGTAGACCCCTACATGACCTAGCTCCTTTCTTTCCGATTCCCTTCCTAACTACTTCCCACATTATTTCCTGTTTTTACGAATTGTTTTCAAATACACATAGAATTTGCCATCTTTACTATTTTTAAGTATAAAGTTCAGTGATATGAAATACATAAGTAATATTCTGCAATCATCACCACCATCCATCTCCGTAACTCTTTACATCATGAAAAACTGATGCTGTACATATTAATAAAGCCTCTCAACCCCTGACAATTCCTCTGTCTATGATTTTGAGTATTCTGAGTACCTCATATACTAGAGCCATGCTGGACTTGGTGGCTCAGCCTGAAATCCCAGCACTTTGGGAGGCCGAGGCGAGTGGATTGCCTGAGCCTGCGGGTTTGAGACCCACCCGGGCAACTGGGTGAGACCCCATCTCTACAATAAATCACAAAAATTAGCCAGGTGTGGTGGCGTGTGCCTGTCGTTCCAGCTACTTGGAAGGCTGAGGTGGAAGGATTGCCGGAGCCCAGCAGGTCGAGGCTGCAGTGGCCATGAGCAAGCCACTGCACTCCAGTCTGGGTGACAGAGGGAGACTCCAACTCAAAAAAAAAGAAAGAGCCATAAGACAGTATCTTTTTGTGACTTGTGCTTATTTCACTTAGCATACTGTCCTCAGGGTTCATCCATGTTATAAAATGTCTGGATTTCTTCCCACCATGGCCTCCCAAAGTGCTGTTGAAGTCTCACTCTGTTGCCCAGGCCATGCTCATAGCCACCACAGCCTCCACCTGGGATCAGGTGATCCTTTCGCCTGAGCCATCCAAGTAGCTGGAACTACAGGCATGCACCACCACGCCCTGCTAATTTTTACGATGATGGATGTGGATCATCTTTTCATATGCTCACTGGCCATTTCTATATCTTCTTTGGAGAAATAGCCATTTAAGTCCATTTTCAGTTGGATTTTTTTGTCGTTATTGAGTTTTAGGAGTTTTCTATGTATTCTAGATACTAATTCTTTCTCAGACATATGATCTACAAAAATTGTTTTCCATGACTGTGAGTTGCCTTTCTACTCTGTTGATACTGTCTTTTGATGCACAACATTTAAAAATTTATATGAAGGTCAGTTTGTCTATTTGATGTTGTTGCTTGTGGTTTTGGTGTCAGAGCCAAGAAATCATTTGCCTTTCATTTTCTTCTAAGAGTTTTATGGGCCGGGCATGGTGGCTCATGCCTATAATCTCAGCACTTTGGGAGGCTGAGGTGAGAGGACTGCCTGGGCCCACGGATTCCAGACCAGCCTGGGCGACTTGGCAGGACCTCATCGCTACAATAAATAAAAAAACTAGCCGATTATGGTGGCGCATACCTGTAGTTCCAGCTACTTGAAAGACTGAGCCCAGCAGGTCGAGGCTGTAGTGGTCAGGAGCGTGCCACTGCCCTCCAGCTTGGGCGACAGAGTAAGACTCCAACTCAAAACAAAACAAAACAAAACAAAAAAATTTCATGGTCTTACATTTAGATCTTTGATTCATTTTGAGTTAATTTTTGTATATAGTGTTAGGTAAGTGTCCAACTTCATTCTTTTGCATGTGGATATCCAATTTCCCCCCACCGTCTTTTGAAAAGACAATGCTTTCTCATTGAGTGGTCTAGGCTCCTTTGTTAAAAATCATTTGCTCATATATGAGAGGTTCTATTTCTGGACTGTATTCTTTTTTTTTTTTTTTTTTGAATCGTAGTCTCACTCTGTCGCCCAGGCTGTAGTGCAGTGGCACGCTCATGATACCTCTGCCTCAGTCTTCCAAGTAGCTGGAACTACAGGCACATGCCACCATGCCCGGCTAATGTTTTGATTTATTGTAGAGATGAGGTCTCGCCAAGTTGCCCGGGCTGGACTCAATCCGTGGGCTCAGGCAGTCCACTCACCTTGACCTCCCAAAGTGCTGGGATTACAGGTGTGAGCTACCCTGGCCTCTGTTCTATTCCATTGGTCTATATGTCTGTCTTTTATGTCAGTATCGCATGGTTTTGATTACTGTTGCTTTGTAGTTAAGTTTTGAAATTAAGAATTATGAGTCCTCGAACTTTGTTCTTTTTCAAGATTTTCAAGATTGTTTTGGCTGTTTGGCATTCCTTGAGATTCCATATGAATTTTAGGATGGGTTTTTTTATTTCTGTGAAAAGTCATTGGAGTTTTAATAGGTATTACATTGAATCTGTAGGTCATTTTAGGGAGTAATGACATTTTAACAATATTAAGTGTTCCAGTTTATGAACACAGAATGTGTTTCCATTTATTTATGTCTTCTTTAATTTCTTTCGACAATGTTGTGTAGTTTTTGTTGTTGTTTGAGTAGGCTGGTGTGCCGTGGCATGGTTTCTGCTCACCACTGCCTTAATCTGTTAGGCTCAGGCATAACTTCATCTCAACCTCTAGAGAAGCTGGACTACGGGTTTGTACCACCACACCTAGCTAATTATTTTATTTTATTTTATTTTATTTTGGTAGAGACAAGGTTTCACTAGGTTGCTCAGGCTGGTCTCAAACTCTTGGTCTCAAGCAGTCCTTCTTCCATCTTGGCCTTCCAAACTGCTGAGATTACAGGCATAAGTCACCTTGCCTGGCCTGTGTAATTTTTATTTTATGTCTGAAGGGCGCAGGGAACAGTCAGAAGGGCATCTCCCAAGATGGCGCTAAACACTACATAGCACCAAAGACTACAAAGACCCTAAACTCCAGCTTTTCCCGCGCGCGAAACTTAAACCTATGCACAAATATTATTTCCCTATAGGAATACTACCTCATAGCCCCCTCCAATAAGATCCTAACACGGCACTGGCCAGCCCTTGCCAGGGCCCGGCACAGCACTGGCCACCCGCTCCCAAACCGATAAATACAGACCTCTCTCGTGGACTCTCTCTCACTCTCCCTCCCCTACCCGGCAGTTATAGACCCTCTTCCTTCTTTCTGTAGCCGCTGCTTTAATAAATCTCTTGGCCTCAAAGGGTGTTGAGTCTCGCTGCGCGCCACCGTCTTTCAATGTCTTTTACCTCTTTGGTGACATTAGTTCTTTTTTATGTCATTGTTTGTTTGTTTATCTTTGAGTTGGAGGTCTCATTCTGTTACCCAGGCTGAAGTGCAGTGGCATGACCGACCTCCTGGACTCAGGTGATTCTTCCACCTCAGCCTCCTGAGTAGTGGTACTACAGGTGTATGCCACCATACCTGGCTAATTTTAAAATTTTTTTTGTAGAGAAGAGATTTCGCTGTGCTGCCTAAGCTGGTCTCTGACTTCTGGGCTCAAGTGATCCTCCCACCATGGCCTCCCAAAGTGCTGGAATTACAGGCATGAGGCACTGAGTCTAGCCTTGATGCTATTTTAAATGGAATTGGTTAGCCGGGCTCGGTGGCTCAGCCTGTAATCCTGCGCTTTGGGAGGCTGAGATGGGTGGATTGCCTGAGCCCGCGGGTTCGAGACCCGCCTGGGCAACTTGGTGAGACCTCATCTCTACAATAAATCAAAAAATCAGCTGGGCATGGTAGCGCGCGCCTGTATTTCCAGCTACTTGGAAGGCTGAGGCTGAAGGATCTCTGGAGCCCAGCAGGTCGAGGCTGCGGTGGCTGGGAGCGGCCACTGCACTCTAGTCTGGGTGACAGAGTGAGACTCCAACTCAAAAAAAAAATGGAATTGGTTTTATTTATTTATGTTATTTATGTTTAGTATATAGAAGAAGTGAGCTGATTTTTTTTTTTTAGTTGGAGTCTCACTCTGTTGCCCAGGCCGGAGTGCAGTGGTATGCTCACAGTTACCACCCGTGTTGACCTGCTGGGCTCTGGCGATCCTTCCTCCTCAGCCTTCCAAGTAGCCGGAACTACAAGTGTGAGCTACTGCGCCTGGCTATTTTTTGATTTATTGTAGAGATGAGGTCTCACCAAGTTGCCTGGGCTGGGCTCGAACTGGTAGGCTCAGGCAATCCACTCGCCTCAGCTTCCCAAAATGCTGGGATTATAGACATGAGCCACCATGCCCGGCCTCTTTTTTAGAAAAATCATTTTACTGGCTGGGCTCGGTGGCTCAGTCTGTAATCCCAGCACTTTGGGAGGCCGAGGTGAGTGGATTGCCTGAGTCTGCGGGTTCAAGACCCGCCTGGGCAACTTGGCGAGACCTCATCTCTACAATAAATCAAAAAATTAGCCGGGCGTGGTAGCGCGCGCCTGTAGTTCCAGCTACTTGGAAGGCTGAGGCGGAAGGATCGCCGGAGCCCAGCAGGTCAAGGCTGCGGTGGCAGGGAGCGGCCACTGCACTCCAGTCTGGGAGACAGAGTGAGACTCCAACTTCGAAAAAAAATTATTTTACCTTTAAAATATGGGGTACAGGCCGGGCATGGTTGCTCACGCCTATAATCCCTGCACTTTGGGAGACCACAGTGAGAGGATTGCCTGAGCCCAGTGGTTGAAGACCAGTCTGGGCAACTTGGCAAGACCTCATCTCTACAGTAAATCAAAAAATTAGCTGGGTGTGGTGCCCCATGCCTGTAGTTCCAGCTACTGGAAAGGCTGAGGAGGCAGAAGGATCACCTGAGCCCTGTAGGTTGAGGCTGCGGTGGCTGTGAGTATGCCACTACTCGCCAGCCTTGGTGACAGAGTGAGACTCCAGCTCAGAAAATGTGGGGTACAAATGAGAGTTAGGTACATACGTGGTCTTCATACGGGTAAAGTGTGGGTACCCTTATTTAAGTTACGTGCCTCCCCCCACCCCTGGCAGTGTCCCACTACTGCCAATCCCTTTCTTGCAGTACTATGATAAATGTTCAGGGTCCACTTATGAATGAGTCATGTGATACTCAGATCTTTGTTTCTAGGATAAATCACTGAGTATTATAGACTGTAATTCAATCCAGTTTGCTGCAAAGTTCATAATTTTGTTTTTCTTTATGACTGCATAATATTTCATCATGTAAATGTGTCACAGTTTCTTTATTCAGTCCAGTTTTGAAGGGCAGCATGGTTGTTTCCATGTTTTTGCTATTGTGAATAATGCTGCAATAAACATGCATGTGCAGGTATCTTTATTATAGAGTGATTTGAGTTCCTCCGGGTATATTCCCAGAAGAGGGATTGCTGGGTCATAAGGAAGGTCGATTTTCAGATTTTTTAGAAATTGTCACACTGTTTTCCACAGAGGTTGCACTGCTAGTTTACATTCCCACCATTACAACAGTGTTCCCTTTTCCCCACGTCCTCTCCAGCATCTGTTGTTTTTTGAGTTATTGATGATGGCCGTCCTGTCAAATGCTTTTTCTACATTGGTTGACATGATTTTGTGTATTTTTTTCTTTATTCTGTTAATGTAGCATATTACATTGTTCAATTTTTATATGTTGAACCATCCCTTCATTCCAGAAATTGTATCTCATTTGGTTGTTGTGTATCATCCTGCTAATATACTGCCGAGTTCAGCTCAGTGTGCTACTGTTTTGTTGAGGGTTCTTGCATCAGTGTTCGTAAGGGATAGTGATCTTTTTCTTCTTTTCCTAGTTTTCTTTTTTTTTCTTATCTTTTTTTTTGAGCTGAAATATAGCTCAATTTTTAAATTTTTTGTAGAGATGAGGCCTTGCTGTGTTTCCCGGGCTAGTCTCGAACTCCTTGACTCAAGCAGTCCTCCTGTGTTGGCCTCCCAAAGTGCTGAGATCGCAGGTGTGAGCATGTTCCCTACATGACTGGCTTCCTTACTTTTCAGATCTGCTTAAATCTATTTCTTTATCACCTTCACCAGAGAAGTCCTCCTATACCTGGCCTGTAGTTTTCTTGTGATGCCTTTATCTGATTTTGGTGTCAGGGTAATGCTGGCTTCACAGAGTGAGTTAGAAAGTTTTTTCTCCTGTTCCAAGGGTTTTTATTGTTTGTTTGTTTTTGGAAAAGTTTTGGTATTAGTTTCTTGAAATGTTTGGTAGACTTCACCAGTGAAACAAGCTATCAGGTCCAAAGCTTTTATCTGGAGATTTTTGTTTTTGTTTCTGTTTTTAGTTCTCCATCAAGAGAATCAGAAGTAAGGAAGTTTTATTTATTTATTTTTAATTACTGCTTCCGTCTCTATAACTCTCTAGTTATAAATCTATTCAGATTTTCTATTTCTTTGTGATATAGTCTTTATAGGTTTTGTGTTTCTAGGAATTTAGTCAGTGAATTTATCCAATTAGTTGGCATACAGTTGTTCATAGTACTTTTTGGATTATTTATTTATTTATTTATTTAATTTTTTTGAGTTGGAGTCTCATTCTGTCACCCAGGCTGGAGTGCAGTGGTACGCTCAGTGGCTACCACAGTCTCGGCCTGCTAGGTTCAGGCAACTCTCTATCTCAGTCTTCTAAGTACCTGAAACTACAGGCATGTGCCTCCATGCCCAGCTAATTTTTTATTTTATTTTATTGTAGAGGTGAGGTTTCACCAAGTTGCCCAGGTTGGTCTCGAATCAGCCAGTCCTCTTGCCTCGGCCTCCCAAAGTGCTAGGATTACAGGCATGAGCCAGTTTTTTTTTTTGAGATGGAGTCTCACTCTCTCGCCCAGACTGGAGTGCTGTGGCCGCTCCCGGCCACCGCAGCCTCGACCTGCTGGGCACCCGCGATCCTTCCGCCTCAGCCTTCCGAGTAGCTGGAACTACAGGCGCGCGCTACCATGCCTGGCTCATTTTTGATTTATTGTGGAGATGAGGTCTCGCCAAGTTGCCCAGGCGGGTCTCAAACCCGCGGGCTCAGGCAGTCCACTCACCTCAGCTTCCCAAAGGCTCAGGATTACAGGCTGAGGCACCGAGCCTGGCTATGAGCCAGTTTTTTAAGCTGTTAAGTTAGGGTATTGATATGAGGTCTTTCTTGTTTTGTTTTGTGTTTGTTTTTTGTTTTTTGTGTCAGAGTCTCACTCTGTCACCCAGGCTAGAACGCAGTGGCATGCTCACAGCCACCGGAGTCTCGGCCTGCTGGGCTCAAGCGATCCTTCCACCTAAGCCTTCCAAGTAGCTGGAACCACAGGCATGCACCACCATACCAGGCTAATTTTTAAAAATTTATTGTAGAGATGAAGTCTCTCCCACGTACCCAGGCTGGTCTCAAACCCCTAGGCTCTGGCAATCCTTGAGCCACTGTGCCTGGACACAAATGTTTTAAAAATACATCTACCAGGCTGGGTTTGGCGCCTCAGCCTGTAATCCCGTGCCTTTGGGAGGCTGAGGTGAGCAGATTGCCTGAGCCCGCGGGTTCGAGACCCTCCTGGGCAACTTGGCGAGACCTCATCTCTACAATAAATCAAAATGAGCCGGGCGTGGTAGCACGCGCCTGTAGTTCCAGCTACTTGGATGACTGAGGTGGAAGGATCGCCAGAGCCCAGCAGGTCGAGGCTGCGGTTGCCGGGAGCGGCCACTGCACTCCAGTCTGGGCGACAGAGTGAGACTCCAACTCAAAAAAAAAAAAATGCATCTACCATTCTTTTGCCTCAGGGCTTTGCAGTATTTGTTCTCGCTATCTCAAAAGCTTTTACACCAAAATATCTTCATGACTGTCTCCCTCATTTTTCAGATCAACTTCGGTATCACCTTCATCAGAGAAGCATTCCCTGACCATCCTAAAACAGCAACCATCTATCTTTCCCTTTCTTTTTATTTTTTTTTTGAGTTGGAGTCTCACTTTGTCACCCAGGCTGGAGTGCAGTTGCATGCTCACGGCCACTGCAGCCTCGACCTGCTGGGCTCAGGCAGCCCTTTCACCTCAGCCTTCTAAGGAACCAGAACTACAGCCATGCACTACCACATCCGGCTAATTTTTTTTTTTTTTTAATTGTAGACATGAGGTCTCACCAAGTTGCCCGGGCTGCTCTTGAACCAGCGAGCTCAGGCAATCCATTTGCCTCGGCCTCCCAAAGTGCTGGGATTACAGACTGAGCCACCGAGCCCAGCCCGTTAAATTTTTGAGAGCCTACTGTGTGCTAAGCATGTTAGTGGGAACTGGGGGAACAGTAAGGTAGAAAGGATTTGTTTACAATAGTGATCTGAGGTCTAATGGGAAATACGTAGACAAATGATGACAAGAGAAGTGATGCTTAGAAAGAGTATAAAGGGTGCTATGGGAGCATAGAGGAAACATTTGGTATGGTCTTGGGTTGGGGAAGATGGAGACTTATGCAATGAGAAGGACTCTCTGAGGAAGTAATTTTTTTTTTTAATTGGCGTCTCTGTGGGGTAGGCTGGAGGGCAGTGGCCCAGTCACAGCTCATCATATACTTGACCTTCTGGACTTAGTTCATCCTTCTACTTCAGCCTTCTGAGTAGCTGGAACTAAAGGCACTTGCTAACATGCCTGGGTAATTTTTTATTTTTATTTTTTTGTTTGTTTTTTGAGTTGGAGTCTCACTGTCACCCAGGCTGGAGTGCAATGCACGCTCACAGCCATTGCAGCCTCAACCTGCTGGCCTCAGGCAATCCTTCTGCCTCAGTCTTCAAGTAGCTTGGAATTATAGGTGCAGGCCACCATGCTTGGCTAATTTTTTGATTTATTATAGAGATGAGGTCTCGCCAAGTTGCACAGGCTGGTCACAAACCCTTGGACTTAGGCAATCCTCCTGCTCCCACCTCCCAAAGTGCTGGGATTACAGGTGTGAGCCACCATGCCTGGGTTAAATTTTTTTTTTTTTTGAGTCGGAGTCTCATTTGTTGCCAAGGCTAGAGTGCAGTGGCATGCTCATGACCACTACAGCCTTGACCTACTGGGTTCAGATGATCTTTCCACCTCAGCCTTCCAAGTAGCTGGAACTACAGGGATGTGCCACCATGCCCAGCTACTTTTTGAAAAAACTTATTGTAGAGATGAGGTCTTGCCAAGTTGCCCAGGCTGGTCTCAAACCCGTGGGCTCAGGCAGTCCTCTCACCTTGGCCTCCCAAAGTGCTGGGATTATAGGCATGAGTCCGGCCCAATTTTTTGTTTTTTGTTTTTGTAGAGATGAGGTCTCACTATGTTGCCCAGGCTGGACTCAAACTCCTGGACTTAAGTGGTCTGCCTGCAGGCATGAGTCACTGTCCCTGATGAGTCTAGTAATTTTTTACAAGTTAGAATCTGTTAGCATTTATCCTAAGAAACTATCAGAATTATAATGTTTTGTATTTCTTCGGAAATTAAAGAAAAACAAACCTAATTTTATTTCTGAGAATAGAGACCTTTATAAGTCTCTGGTCTGCTTTAGCGGTGTCATTTAATCCACATTCAATTCCCATCACCAACAATGTAGTCAGAATTTCACACTTCATGATTTTCTTGATTAATATAGTTAATGAAAATGTCCTGATATCTTGGTAACTGAGAGTTCTTGAATAACTTTGTGTATTTCTTTTTATAGACCATTTAATTTGGCAGAGCGGAAAGCTAACGCCCATTCAATAATAGAATGCGATCCCGTACGAAAAGAAGTTAGTGTACGAACTGCAGGATTAGCCGACAAGAGCTCAAGGAAAACATATACTTTTGATATGGTACATATGGTGCTGCTTCTTGATTATCTACTAATGTAAAGTAATTCTCATGTACACATTTCCCCTGGAAAATGGTGTACACTTACCAATTTCACTTGCCTCTTTGAGTTGTCTAGCGGGCTGAATGAATTAAAATACTAATAAAAAATACTAAAATAAAATACTAAAAATACAATTATTATTATTATTATTTTTTCCTTTTCTTGTCTGTTGCTTTTCTTTCTTTTTTTAATAATCAATATTTTTATTATGATATTGTGGGGTACAGTTAAGGGTTTGTATACAAATATGCTTCGTTCAGGCACCCTTGTTGATAAGAGGTGTCTCCCCGTCCTCAGATAGATATTTACTACCGTTAATCCCATCTCCCTTCCCCTCCCCCCCATAGTTTCCCACCACTGTCAGTCATTTTCTTATAGTATTATGTTGGGTGTTCAAGGTTCACTATATGAGTGAGGACATGTAATACTCAGATCTTTGTTTCTGTGAGAGATCACTCAGTATTATAGACTCTAGTTCCATCCAGGTTGCTGCAAAATTCATGATTTTGTTCTTTTTTATGGCTGTGTAGTATTCCATTGTTTTTATGCACTACATTTTTTTAATCCAGTTCTCTTTTTTTGTTGTTGTTTTTTGTTTAATGGTTTTTTTGGAGTTGGAGTCTCACTCTATCGCCCAGACTGGAGTGCAGTGGCCGCTTCCGGCCACCGCAGCCTCGACCTGCTGGTCTCCAGCGATCTTCTTCCACCTCAGCCTTCTGAGTAGCCAGAATTACAGGCGTGCGCTACCACGCCCAGCTAATTTTTTTGATTTGTTGTAGAGATGAGGTCTCACCTGCCCATGCGGGTCTCGAACCCGCGGGCTCAGACAATCCACTCACCTCAGCCTCCCAAAGGCGTGGGATTATAGGCTGAGCCACCGAGCCCGGCTTCAGTCCTCTTCTGATGGACAGCATGGTTGCTTCCAGGTTCTTGCTATTGTGAACAATGCTGCGATAAACATACGTGTGCAGGTATCTTTTTTATAGAGTGACTTGAGTTCTTCAGAGTATACTCCCAGTAGGGAGATTGCGGGGTCATATGAGAGGTCAATATTTAGAGCTTTTAGGAATTGCCATACTGTTTTCCACAGAGGTTGCACTAGTTTGCACTCCCACCAACAGTGTAGACGTGTTCCCTTTTTGCCACACCCTCTCCAGCAACTGTTATTTTTTGAGTTTAAAAATACAATTATTAAAGTGAGTAATTATAGGTTTTCTTTCTTTAAGAGAACAAAATTTTTTTTGGTAGGTTTTTGGAGCATCTACTAAACAAATTGATGTTTACCGAAGTGTTGTTTGTCCAATTCTGGATGAAGTCATTATGGGCTATAATTGCACTATTTTTGCGTAAGTGAAGCACTATTTTTCAAATTTTTAAAAAAGTTTAGATGCATGTATTTGTTTTTTTATTTAACAGTTTTGTTTAATCTTGACAGATATGGCCAAACTGGTACGGGAAAAACCTTCACAATGGAAGGTGAAAGGTCACCTAATGAAGAGTATACCTGGGAAGAGGTATTTATTATAGTGTTTGTAACATGCTTTCATCTCTAAAGTGGCTGAAATTTAACTGGACAAAACTTGGTTAAAGACCTCTGTCTTGAAATAGAGAAGCTCAGAGTACCCATACCAAGCATAAATTTAGGATAAATTCCTAAAGCAGAATATTGCAGAAATGTTGAAGGCCTTGAAGGAGAATGAGCAAATGAATCTCAAAAAGTTAGCATAACAAGAGGAAGTATGGTACTTTATTAATGATAACATTGAGTGCTCAAGAAGTTAAGATAAATGTTATCGAAAGCAGGTAGTACATTTCACAGATTTCCATCAAATATGTTTAAATTAAAATGAGGATTTTTTTAAAATTAAATTTTATTTTTTAAAAATGTATAATAGAGATGGGGTCTTGCTGTGTTGCTCAGGCTGGTCTCAAACTCCTGTGCTCAAGCATTCCTCTCTACTCAGCCTCCCAAAGTGCTGGGATAATAGGTGTGCACTACCATGCCTTGCTCAGATGAGTTTAATAACTACGTTAGTTGTCTATATTATTGACATTAGGTAGATCCTTTTACATAGTTCAGTCATTTACCTACTTTATATATGGACAATAAAATTATGGAATTGTAACCATAGAAGATATGGAATAGGCTTAAAACATAGTGTAGTTGAGCAGAATTATTGAACTTGGCTTTTTTTTTTTTTTTTTTTACTTTTTGAGTTGGAGACTCTGTTATCCAGGCTAGAGCGCAGTGGCGTGCTCACGGCCACTGCAGCTTCGGCCTGCTGGGCTCAGATGATCCTTCCATCTCAACCTTCCAAGTAGCGGGAACTACAGATACATGCCACCACGCCTGGCTAAGTTTTTGATTCATTGTAGAAATGAGGTCTTAGCCGGGCTCGGTGGCTCAGCCTGTAATCCCGCGCCTTTGGGAGGCTGAGGTGAGTGGATTGCCTGAGCCCGCGGGTTCGAGACCCGCCTGGGCAGCGAGACCTCATCTCTACAATAAATCAAAAAATCAGCCGGGCGTGGTAGCGCATGCCTGTAATTCCGGCTACTCGGAAGGCTGAGGAGGAAGGATCGCCGGAGCCCAGCAGGTCGAGGCTGCGGTGGCCGGGAGCGGCCACTGCACTCCAGTCTGGGCGACAGAGTGAGACTCCAACTCAAAAAAAAAAAAAAAAAAAAAAAAAAAGAAATGAGGTCTTGCCAAGTTGTCCAGTCTCCTCTCGAACCTGTCGACTCAGGTAATCCTCTCACTACAGCCTCCCAAAGTGCTGGGATTATAGGCATGAGCCACCACAACTGACCAGACTTGGCTTTTTAAGTAGCTTGCTTCAATTGGTTTCTGTGTAATACTCAGGCATGAACATGGCTAGCAGGTATGACATTTATGGAAGGTATCAAGAATACTGTTGAACAAACTTGTAATGACTTATCTAACATTAGGTTAGTTTCTTTTTTTTTTTTAACTTACTTGGCATACTTATATTTAAATGTACTATAAGGGAACCCTTGTGTTTTGTTTGTTTTTTTTTGAGTTGGAGTCTCACTGCGTCACCCGGCCACTGCAGCCTCGACCCACTGGGCTCCAGTGATCCTTCCCCCTCAGCCTTTCGAGTAGCCGGAATTGTAGGCATGTGCTACCATGGCCAGCTGATTTTTTGATTTATTGTAGAGATGAAGTCTCGCCAAGTTGCCCAGGCGGGTCTCGAACCCGCGGGCTCAGGCAATCCACTCACCTTAGCCTCCCAAAGCACGGGATTACAGGCTGAGCCACCGAGCCCGGCTGACCCTTGTGTTTTAACGGCCACAGTAAATGACATTCTTTCTTTATATTAATTCTTATGAATGTTATAATTTCAGGATCCTTTGGCTGGTATAATTCCACGTACACTTCATCAAATTTTTGAGAAACTTACATTCAATGGAACTGAATTTTCAGTCAAAGTATCTCTGTTGGAAATTTATAATGAAGAACTTTTTGATCTTCTTAGTCCATCTTCTGATGTTTCTGAGAGACTACAGATGTTTGATGATCCCCGCAACAAGGTAACTCAGTCTTTGAGAATGAAATGTCCCCAAATTGTAATGTATGAGGCTTTGAGGAGTTAGTGTATATTTGACCAATGTAATGAATGTTCTTTTGATATTTTGGTCAGAGGGCAGTGATAATCAAAGGTTTAGAAGAAATTACAGTACACAACAAGAATGAAGTCTATCAAATTTTGGAAAAGGGGGCGGCAAAAAGGACAACTGCAGCCACTTTGATGAATGCATATTCTAGGTAAGAAAGCCATGGTCTCTCTTTTTAAGAAGAATTAGGAACTTGGGAAAAGTCAAAATGGGGTGGGTTATCTAACTAGATTGCGTGTTGTAAGGAGGGGTCCCTGGTAATTGGCTTGAGATTTGTAGGAAGGAAACCAATATTGGAAGAATGTTGAACGGAGAACAAAGATAACTTGAACTAGAGAAGAGGCATTAAACTTTTTTTAAGCAGAAGAATTCCTTTTTTTCAAATGAAATTATGTATGGGAACTCAGATTAAAATGGGGCTGATGTAGTTGATTTTGGGGTGGGATGCTCAGAGGCTTACCCCCTTAGACTTATGGAGGTGATCCTGGGGCCCTTTTGTGGCGCCCATAATGGTAGTAGAGCATAGTTTGGAAACTCTTTGTTTGAATAATGATTACAAGAAAGTGAAATCTTCATTTTAGAAGGGCTTCATTTTAATGTAGGGAGACAGATGGTCACTAACACTGGCTTTGGGGCAAAAGGGACCAGTTTCTTTTCACTGAGTTCCACTGATATATAAAATTCCTATTTCATAAATTGATATAATGTTGGAACTCCTTTTTCCTTGTATGTGGATTTGAGTAAAGACACCTATAGGAGAAATCCCAAATTCTACAAATACCATTTACCAAGACAGGTGATTTTTTTTTTTCTGCTGGTCTCTGAAGAAAACATCAGGATGTAATGGAAAGAGCTATGGATTGAGAATTAGAAATTTTTGTTTAGTCTCAGTTTTGCAGTTAACCAAGTTGTGACTTTGGGTAAATAAGTGAATGTATCTGAATATCAGTTTTCTTGAGTTGCAAAGTGATTGTTAGGGCTAGGTGTCTTATTTCTTTGCTCCCTTGTAGTTGAAAATTTCTACAAAATACTATAACAATTATAGTTGCAACTCTTAAAAAAAGCATGTATTTAAAGAAAGAAGAAAACTAACAACATGAAAGTGATCAAGAGTGGGTGATTTCAGAATTTTAGTTAAATTTTCCTTATAATGACTTTCCAATAAAATGGCAATTTTATTCTATAGTTGGTTTATAACTTCTTTTATGTAGAATTTGGAGGAATTGAACTGAAGACTAGGTAAAAAAATTTTTTCCTCTAAGTACCTTTCACTAAAGTATAAATTTTCTATTCTGTAAATTGGTAAAATTTGAGAACACTTTTATTTTTTTTTTTTGAGTTGAAGTCACTCTGTTTCCCAGGCTGGAGTGCAGTCACACACTCATGGCCACTGCAGTCTCAACCTGCTGGGTTCAGGCGATCCTTCTGCTTCAGCCTTCTAAGTAGCTGGAACTACAAGCGTGTGCCACTATGCCTGGTAATTTTTTAATTTATTGTAGTGATGAGGTCTTGCCATGTTTCCCAGGCTGGTCTCGAACCCATGGGCTCAGGCAATCCTCTTGCCTGTGTCTCCCAAAGTGCTGGAATTACAGTGTGAGCCACTGTGACTGGCTTCTTTTTTCTTGACTGTAGATTTCAATAAATATTACTTTTTGTGAATGTATGTGATAAAGAGGAGAGGTTCATTTAATTTTCTCAAACCAGAATTGACTTCAGTGCTTACTAGCATTAATTTTATAATCCTGGGTAGGAATAGATAGTTAATGGTAGAAAAACATGAGATGAATATCATAATTCAGACCTATTGCTTATGTTTATATTTTTTTTGTATTCTCCCCTCCTTTTTTTTTTTGAGTACTCCATTGCCCAGGCTGGAGTGCAGTGGCACATTCATGGCCACACCAGCGTCGACCTGTTGGACTCCGGCGATCCTTCCACCTCAGCCTTCCAGAACTACAGACACATGCTACCACGCCTGACTAATTTTTAAAATTTATTGTAGAGACAGGTCTCACAGTGTTGCCCAGGCTGGTCTCGAACCTACAGGCTCAGGCAATCCTCTTGCCTTGGCCTCCCAAAGTGCTGGGATTACAGACCTGAGCCACTGCATCGGCCCCCCTTTTGTTTGTTAATAATTTAAGTGCTTTATGTTAAAATGATACTTAAAATTTTAAGTAACATGAAAATGAATAAAATGTAAAAATCGCCATATTCTTTACCAACTGCCTGAAATTAACAAACATAAAGATGTTCACCAAATGCCATCAATACATAAAGGATGTCTTTGGTCGTCTGTAAAATTTTTTTTTCCTCAGATAAAAGCTGAATGTCGGCTGGGCACGGTGGCTCAAGCCTGTAATCCCAGCACTTTGGGAGGCGGAGGTGAGAGGATTGCCTGAGCTCAGGGGTTCGAGACCAGCCTGGGCAACATGGTGAGACCTCATCTCTACAATAAACCAAAAATTTAGCTGGGCATGGTGGCACATGCCTGTGGTTCCAGCTAATTGGAAGGCTGAGATGGAAGGATCACCTGAGCCCAGCAGGTTGAGGCTATGGTGGCTGTGAGTGTGCCACTGCACTCCAGCCTGGGCGACAGAGTAAGACTTCAACTTAAAAAAAAAAAGCTGACTGGGCTCAGTGGCTCAGCCTGTAATCTCGCGCCTTTGGGAGGCTTGAGGTGAGTGGATTGCCTGAGCCCGCGGGTTCGAGACCGCCTGGGCAACTTGGCGAGACCTCATGTCTACAATAACTCAAAAAATTAGCCGGGCGTGGTAGCGCGCGTCTGTAGTTTCGTCTACTCGGAAGACTGAGGCGGAAGGATCTCTGGAGCCCAGCGGGTTGAGGCTGCAGTGGCCGGGAGTGGCCACTGCACTCCAGTCTGGGCAACGGAGTGAGACTCCAACCCCCCCCCAAAAAAATTTATGGTAATGACATATTTCAGATGGTTTTTATTAGTAGGAAGACTGATTGTAAGACTTTCCCTCTTTACATACCAGGCAACTGTCCCAACCTTACCCACATACAGCTTTCAAAGGTGCCTGAGGATTCTAGTTCCTGTCTTAGAGTATTTTCAGACAGTTTCTTATTGAGGTCTCACCTGCAGGCAGCAGGTATGAGAAAGCAACACTCCAATCATTGTTTTATGTGCCTCCTATCTTCCAAATCTCACTGATGTCTCCTCACTGATGTTATTTTTTTCTACCCTTGTAGATTTAGATCTTCCTTTCCTGTTTTCAGTATCTTAGAGGAAGCAAATAATGCTTTATATTATAATGAGTGGGCTACTTGATTTTGTTTTTTAGTCGTTCACACTCAGTTTTCTCTGTTACAATACATATGAAAGAAACTACAAATGATGGAGAAGAGCTTGTTAAAATTGGGAAGTTGAACTTGGTAAGCATCTATTTTAATACTACTCTTTCATTCTTAACTACTTCACTGAGCATCTTGGAATTTTGAACTTATCGACAAAATTTTTATAGTTATGTGGTTATTAGCATTGTAGTGGGAGAAGAAGTTTATTATAGAAACATTATTTTGCTGGCTATTTAATATATTATGTATAATTTGAGAATGGGAGTCTTTGAATCCAAATCCAATAGACTTTTCCTTTTTATTTTTAAAATTAAAGGTTGATCTTGCAGGAAGTGAAAACATTGGCCGTTCTGGAGCTGTTGATAAGAGAGCTCGCGAAGCTGGAAATATCAATCAGTCGTTGCTGACTTTGGGAAGGGTCATTACTGCTCTTGTGGAAAGAACACCTCATGTTCCTTATCGAGAGTCTAAACTAACTAGAATCCTCCAGGATTCTCTTGGGGGGCGTACAAGAACATCTATAATTGCAACAATTTCTCCTGCATCTCTCAATCTTGAGGTAAGCTCTTTGAAAGGAAGCTGGAAGTGTAGTTACTGTAATCCTTAGTTATCATTTACTTTAAAAGACCTGCTGGTCTCCAGCGAGTCTTCTGCCTCAGCCTTCCAAGTAGCTGGAACTACAGACACACACCACCATGCCCAGCTAATTTTTTTTTATTTTTTTATTTTTTGAGTTGGAGTCTCACTCTGTCGCCCAGACTGGAGTGCAGTGGCCGCTCCCGGCCACCGCAGCCTCGACCTGCTGGGC
Source organism: Cephalopachus bancanus (assembly GCA_027257055.1). Lineage (NCBI taxonomy): Eukaryota > Metazoa > Chordata > Mammalia > Primates > Tarsiidae > Cephalopachus > Cephalopachus bancanus. The sequence continues at coordinate 652,482 of JAPVLO010000446.1, read as the reverse complement.
TCCGGCGATCCTTCCGCCTCAGCCTTCCAAGTAGCTGGAACTACAGGCATGCGCTACCATGCCCGGCTGATTTTTGATTTGTTGTGGAGATGAGGTCTCGCCAAGTTGCCCGGGCGGGTCTCAAACCCGTGGGCTCAGGCAATCCACTCACCTCAGCCTCCCAAAGTGCTGGGATTACAGGCTGAGCCACTGAGCCCGGCTGGGACATTTCATATAAATAGAATTACATAATATGTAGTCTTTTATGACTAGCTTCTTTCACTTAGCTTAATATTTTCAAGTTTCATCTATGTCGTAGTATATATCAGTACTTTGTTCTTGTTTTTTGGGTGAATAATATTTTGTTGTATGGATGTAGAGTATTTTGTTTATTCACCAGTGGTAGAATTCACTTAGTTTAAGACTAGTCTAAAGGAAAATAATATTGGGTCAAATTATCATAAGGGTCAAGACCTTGAAAATTGAAAAGAAGGACAAAAATATTGGGATATTTTGAACAACTTTCTTTTTAGAGGTTGAGTATAGTAGTCTTAATGAGTAGAGTTTTATTTATTTTCTTTCCCATAGCTATCTCTTTTTTTTTTTACTTTAAAAGATTTACTGGCACATTTATTTTATACTATAGTGTAAAAGAAGCCACCACGTCCAGCACTAATGTTTTACTTATTTATTTTTTTTTGAGTTGGAGTCTCACTCTGTCGCCCAGACTGGAGTGGCCTCTCCCGGCCACCGCAGCCTCGACCTGCTGGGTCCCTGCGATCCTTCCGCCTCAGCCTTCCAAGTAGCCAGAGTTACAGGCATGCGCTGCCACGCCCGGCTGATTTTTTGATTTATTGTAGAGATGAGGTCTTGCTGCCCAGGCGGTTTTCGAATCCGCGGGCTCAGGCAATCCACTCACCTCAGCCTCCCAAAGGCGAGAGATTACAGGCTGAGTCACCAAGCCCGGCTTCATCGCTATCTTTTAAACGAAATGAGTAGAGTTTTAGATTCATTGTAACCATAACTTCTTACTTGTAAGTTATTATGTAATACATTTTTGATAACAGTACTACATTACTCTCACAATATCTTTACTGATTGACTGTTTCTTTCCATGACAGGAAACTCTGAGTACATTGGAATATGCTCATAGAGCAAAGAACATTTTGAATAAACCTGAAGTTAATCAGAAACTCACCAAAAAAGCTCTTATTAAGGTAATTGTGAATTTTCATGGAGTAATATAATCTTGCTTGACAAATGTGAAAATAAGGAACTGAAACAAACATAATCGGTTAACAGTATGTGTCAAATTGCCTGTGGAATGCTTTTTATCAAGTGGTTTTAAACTAGGTTACTTATGGCTGATGCGGTGACTCAAGCTTGTAATCCCAGCACTTTGGGAGGCTGAGGTGAGCAGGTTGCCTGAGCCCACGGTTCTAGAACAGCCTGGGCAACTTGATGAGACCTCATCTCTACAATAAATCAAAAAATTATTTGGGTTTGGTAGCGTGTGCCTGCAGTTCTGACTACTTGGAAGGCTGAGGCGGAAGGATCACCTGAGCCCAGGAGGTCGACGCTAAGGTGGCCATGAGCATGCTACTGCACTCCAGCCTGGGCGATGGAGTGAAACTCCAACTCAAAAAGTAAATAAATAAATAAATAAAAATAAACTAGGTATTTTATATGTTAAAATGTTTTTGTTGTAATTTTATTGCATTGACTTTACCAGCTTTATCAACTAACTTGATACCCTTAGAAAAATTTGTATTTATTTACAGTTATAAAATTTATTTGCATCTTTGCAGTATAATTTACATACCATAATATCCACCTATTGTAAGCACACAATCCAATGCTTTTTAGTATATTTACAGTGTAGTACAGCATCTAGCTTCAGAACATTTTTATCACAGTTCCCTTTCTCCTTTGAAATCAAGTGATCACTGATCCACTTTTTGTCTATAGTTTGGCCTTCTGTGGGAATTCTATAAGTGGAATCATACAACATTTAGTCTTTTGTATCTGGCTTCTTTTACTTGGCATAACATTTGATGTTCCATTTATAATTACCACATGTATCAGTAGTTCATCTTTTTTTATGTCTGAATAGCATTCCATTGTATGGATAATAACATTTTGTTTATGCATTCACCAATGGACATTAAGATTGTTTCCAATAATGCCATTATGAACATTCCCAAGCAAGTCTTTGGGTTGATATGTTTTCATTTCTCTTGTTTAGATACTTAGGTGTTTAATTTCTGGGTCACATAGTAAGTTTATGCTTAACTTTTTTATTTTTTAAACTTCTGACAGAGACAGGAGTCTTGCTTTGTTTCCCAGACTGGACTCAAACTCCTGGCTTCAAGCAGTCCTCCCCGCTTGGCCTCCCTAAGTACTGGGATTACAGGTGTGAGCCACCATGCCCCACTTAAGTTTATCACTGAGACACTTTTCCAAGTGTTTGTGCCACATTACATTTCCATCAGCAATGTATGAGGGTAGCAGTTTCTCCGTATCCCCTCTAACACTTGTTATGGTCTGCCTTTTTAATTTCAGCCACTCTAAGAGGTATAAAATGGTACCTCAGTGTGATTTTCATTAGTATTTCCCTAATGACTAATGATGTTGAGCATCTTTTCACATGCTTGTTATCCATCTGTATAACTTTTGGTGAACTGTCTATTCAGATACTTGGCTTAATTTTTAATTAGGTTATTTGTTTTCTTATTATTAAGTTGAAGGCGTTGTTTCTATATTCTAGATACAAGCCCTCTATGAGGTATGATTTGCAAATATTTCCTCCCAGTCTGGTTTGTCTTTCCTTCTACTTGATGGTTTGTGTTTTTTGGGGTTTTTTTTTGAGTTGGAGTCTCACTCTGTTGCCCAGACTGGAGTGCAGTGGCCGTTCCTGGCCACCGCAGCCTCACCTGCTGGGCTCCGGTGATCCTTCCGCCTCAGCCTTCCGAGTAGCCGGAATTACAGGCATGTGCTACCACCCCGGCTCATTTTTTGATTTATTGTAGAGATGAGGTCTCGCTGCTCAGGCGGGTTTTGAACCCGCTGTATTTTTTTTTTTAAAGTAAGGTTTTTTATTGAGATAATTGTAGATTCAGCCGGGCGTGGTGACTCATGCATGTAATCCCAGCACTTTGGGAGGTGGAGGTAAGAGGATTGCCTGAATCCATGAGTTGGAGACCAGCCTGGGCAACTTGGCGCGACCTTGTCTCTACAATGTATCAAAAAATTACCTGGATGTGGTGGCGCACACCTGTAGCTCCAGCTCCTTGGAAGGCTGAGGCAGAAGGATGACCTGAATCCAAGAGGTCCAGGCTGTGGTAGTGGTGATCGTGCCACTGCACTGCAGCCTGGGTGACAGAATGAGACTCCAACTCAAAAAAAAAGAAAAAAAGTAGATTCACGTGCATATATCAGTAATTAAAATAAATCCTTTGGACATTTTGTCAAACAATAGTATTTCACCCCAGTGTATTGACATTAACAATCTACTGATCTTATGCTTCGGTATTTCTCGTGTGTGTGTGTGTGTGTGTGTGTGTGTGTGTGTGTGTGTGTGTGTGTGTGTGTTGTGTATTGTATTCTAGGCAATTTTGTCCCATGAGTATGCTTGTGAATCCCTCACAACAAACAGTCCAGATACTGAACAGTTCCATCACTACGAGGATCCCTCATGGTGTCCTTTTACATCCACCTTCTTCCTGCCCCTAATTCCCCTCCCTAACCTGGTACCCACTTATCTGTCTTATATTTATAGAATTTTGTCATTTCAAAAATGTTATCAAATGCAATCACATAGTATATAAACTTTTGAGATTGACATTTTTTACTCAGAATAATTCTCTGGAGTTTAAATCAAGAGTGTGTTTCAATAGATTTGTATTTTTTTAGTGCTAAGTCATACTTCATTGTAAGTATATACCATTCATACTAGTTTATTAACCATCCATGCATCTATCAAATGACATATGGGCTGATTTATCTGGGATAGTTACCCAAGAGCACAATTGCTGGGTTGTATTGTAATGGAATGTTTAGGGTTTTTTGTTTATTTGTTTGTTTGAGTTGGTGTCTTACTCTGTCACCCAAACGAGTGCAGTGGCACGCTCATGGCCTCCGCAGCCTCTGCTGGGCTCAGGTGATCCTTTTGTCTCAGCTTTCCAAGTGACCGGAACTACAGGCATGTGCCACCATCCCTGGCTAATTTTTTGATTTTTAGAGACGAGTTCTCGCCATGTTGCTCAGGTCGGTCCTGAACCCCTGAGCTCAGGCAATTTTCTCACCTCTGTCTCCTAAATGCTGGGATTACAGATGTGAGCCACTGTGCCCGGCTGTTTGTTTTTGAGTCAGAGTCTCACTCTGTCTACCGGACTGGAGTGCAGTGGCATTCTCATGGCTATCACAGCCTTGACCTTCTGGGCTCAAGTGATCCTTCAGTCTCAGCCTCCAGAATAGCTGGGACTACAGGTGAATGCCTCCATGCATAGCTGATTTTTTGGCTTTTTTGTAAATATGAGATCTTGACACATTTCCCAGACGGTCTCAAACTCCTGGGCTCAGAGAGTCTTCTCACCTCTCCCTTCTAAAGTGCTGGGATTACAGGCAATAGCTATTGCACCTGGCCTGAATGTTTAGGGTTTTTTTTTGGGTTGGAGTCTCACTCTGTCACCCAGGGTGGAGTGCAGTGGCACACTCATGGCCACCTCAGCCTCGACCTGCTTTACTCAGGCAATCCTTCCACCTCAGCCTTCCACGTTACTGGCCCTACAGGCCACCATGTCCGGCTAATTTTTTTTATTTATTGTAGAGATGAGGTCTCACCAAGTTACCAGGGCTGGTCTCGAACCCACACACTCAGGCAGTTTTCTCACCTCAGCCTCCCAAAGTGCTGGGATTATAGGCGTGAGCCACCGCACCCAGCTGTGTTTAGTTTTTTAAAGAACTGCCAAACTTTTTCAGAGTAGCTGTACCATTTTATATTCCTACTAACAACATATGAATGATACCGTTTCTCCACAATCTCACCAGCATTTGGTGTTGTAATTTTTTTTTTTTTTTTTTTTTGAGTTGGAGTCTTACTCTGTCAACCAGACTGCAGTGCAGTGGCACGCTCCCGGCCACCGCAGCCTCAATCTGCTGGGCTCCGGCAATCCTTCTGCCTCAGCCTTCCAGGTAGCTGCAATTACAGGCACGCACTACCATGCCTGGCTAATTTTTTTTTTTGATTTATTGTAGAGATGAGGTTTTGCCAGGTTGCCCAGGCGGGTCTCGAATCAGCAGGCTCAGACAAGCCACTCACCTCAGCCTCCCGAAGTGCTGGGATTACAGGCTGAGCCACCAAGCCCAGCTGGTGTTGTCATTTTTAAATTTTAACTGTTCTGATAGGTGTGCTAGGTGATAGATAGCTCATAGTGTTTTTAACTTGCATTTTTCTAATGGCTAGTGGTGTTGAACATCTTTTATGTGCTTATTTGATGTTTATTTGTATGTATAATATATACATATATATTTATTTCCTCTTACAATGTATTTGTAGACATGCCTATATTATTTTTCCTAAAGTTTTCCTGTAGTATCTTTTGATGTGTTCATCTGTTTTTTTTATTTCTGTAAATTGGTAAATGGATCTTGAGGCTTGATTAAATTCAGGTTTTCTCTTATTTGTTTTTGGCAAGACTAATTCATGAGTGGTGGCGTGTGTTCTTCCATTACGAAGCAAATAATTTCTGGTTCTTTGTCTTTTTTAAGCAATTGATGACCATCAGTGACTTGATCAATTAGTTTTTTTAAGGTTGCAAAATGCTAATATTCAAATTCAGTTATTATTTCTTAATTGATTGCTGAGTTACAGATTGAGTATCCCTTATCCAAAATGCTTGGGACCAGTGTTGTTTTGGATCTCAGAATTTTTCAGTTTTTAGAATGCTTGCATATACATAATGAACTATCTTAGAGATAGGACCCAAGTATAAACACGAAATTCATTTATGTTTTGTTTTTGTTTTTGATTCAGGGTCTCAGTCATCCAGGCTGGAGTGTAGTGGCAAAATCATGGCTCACTTCAGCCTTGACCTCCTGGGCTCAGGCAATCCTTCTGTCTCAGCCTCTCAAGTAGCTGGGACTATAGGCCTGCACCACCATGCCCAGCTTATTTTTTTAATTTTTTGTTAGTTTTGGTTTCTTTTTTTTTTTTTGAGTCAGAGTCTTACTCTGTGAACCAGGCCGGAGTGCAGTGGCATGCTCACAACCACTGCAGCCTCGACCTGCTGGGCTCAGGCAATCCTTTTGCCTCAGCCTTCCAAGTAGCTGGAAGTACAGGCATGTGCCATCACGTCCAGCTAATTCTTTGATTTATTATAGAGACGAGGTCTTGCCATGTTGCCCAGGCTGATCGTGAACCTGTGGGCTCAGGCAGTCCTCTTGCTTCTGCCTCCCCAGGTGTTAGGATTACAGGTGTGAGCCACTGCACCTGGCTGTTTTAAAATTTTTCGTACAAATGAGGTCTTGCCATGTTACCTAGACTGGTCTCAAACTCCTAGGTTTAAGCAGCTCTCCCACCTTGGCTTCCTGAAGTGTTGGGATTATAGGCATGAGCCACCATATCTGACCTCATTTCTATTTCTTATACATATAGCCTGAAGGTAACTTTATGCAATATACTAAATCATTTTGTACATGAAACAAACTTTTGATTGTGACCTCTCACAGGAGGTCAGATGTAGAATTTTCTACTTGTGACATTGTGTTGACACTAAAAAACGTGTGGATTTTTGGAACATTTCAGATTTTTGGATTAGGATGCTTAATGTGTACCTTTATAAAGAAAAACTTTCATCCATCCTGGGGTATAGTTCTTATAGGAAAGGCAGGACATATGCTTGATTAATTTCCTTTATTTGCCAGTTTTGAGAATAAGACTTGGTTTTCTAGCCTTTTTAGTGCCATTATAAGCTCATGGGGCTGGGTGTGGTGACTCACACCTGTAATCCCTTTGGGAGGTGGAGGTGGGAGGATTGCCTGAGTCCAGGGGTTCAAAACCTGCTTGGGCAATTTGGTGAGCCTTCATCTCTACAATAAATCAAAAAATTAGCTGGGTGTTGGGGGTGCACACCTGTAGTTCCAGCTACTTTGAATGCTGAGGCAGAGGGATCATCTGAGCCCAGCAGGTCAAGGCTGTGGTGGCCGTGAGTGTGTCACTGCATTCCAGTCTGAGCCACAGAGTAAGACTCTGTTTCAAAAGAAGAAACTGATGAGTTTAAAGTATTTGTTTGCCCGTTGTAGTTATTATCCTCACTGGTGCTCAAACTCTCTTATCTTTGACTTGGTTACCTTTTTAAGTGACTTCTTGAATCCTTTCACTAGCCTGGTGAGCTTTGTGTGCTTCCTTCCTGTCTTGTTTGACAAGATGTTCTAGGTTCACCTTGACTGTTTCCTGCCCCAGTCCTAGAATCAGACACTTCTCTAAGGCATCTTTGTTTCTTTTACTGTGAAAAGCACCAATCTGAGTACTGGAGGTTGTGTTTTTTCTGGAAGAGCCCATATATTTTTATAGTGAGTACTTTTATTTTGTTTTGGTTTTTTTAAGTGAGATCTCATCCTGTGGCCCAGGCTGGGGTACATACAGTGGCACCATCACAGCTCACTGATAGGGACTACAAGTGTGTGCTACCACACCCAGATAGTTTTTTTGATTTTTTTTTTTTTTTTTTGTAGAGATAAGGTCTTTCTATGTTGCCCAGTCTGGTTGAAACTCCTGGCCTCAAGCAATCCTCTAGAGTTATAGGCGTGAGCCACCATGCCTGGCTATAGTGAGTGCTTTTAAAAGTGCTTTGACTTTATTTCTAAACAAATTAATATTGGTTTAAACTTATTGGTTTAAACTTTAATTTCTAAACAAATTAATATTGGTTTAAACATTATAACTTTGTTTCATACTTTGTTTTAACAAACATAAAAAGCCAACATTATGTTTTATTTTTTGCATATCTTCCCCAAACTGAATGAAAAGGAGTACTAACTTGACACCTACAACATTCTTCTCATGTAGGAGTATACAGAAGAGATAGAGCGCCTGAAACGAGATCTTGCTGCAGCTCGTGAGAAAAATGGAGTGTACATTTCTGAAGAAAATTATAGGTAAGCCCTTGGCTATGGAGTTAATTTTCAGGAATAAGAATTTTCTGATAACAGGCTGTTTGAAGTAAAATTTACTTGTGTAAGTAAAATCTTTATATCTTGTGCCAATAACTCTGCTTTGACATTAATATGTAATTATCGAACACTTTTTAGAAAATCTTTTATTAACTTTTGTTTTGTTTTTGAGTCGGGATCTCATTCTGTTGCCCAGCCTGGAGTACAGTGATATGATTACTGCTCACTGCAGCCTTGTCTTCTACCTCCGCCTCTCAAGTAGCTGGGACTGCCACCATGCCCGGCTAATTTTTTTTTTTTTGAGTTGGTGTCTCACTGTCACCCAGACTGGAGTGCAGTGGCCGCTCCCTACCACCGCAGCCTCGACCTGTGGGCTCCGGCGATCCTTCCACCTCTGCCTTCCGAGTAGCTGAAATTACAGGCGCGCACTATCACACCTGGCTAGTTTTTTGAATTATTCTCAAGATGAGGTCTCGCCAAGTTGCCCAGGCGGGTCTCGAACCCGCGGACTCAGGCAATCCACTCACCTCAGCCTCCCAAAGGCGTGGGATTACAGGCTGAACCATCGAGCCCGGCTTCAGCTAATTTTTTATGTTTTTATAGAGACAAGATCTCGCTATGTTGCATATACTGGTCTTGAACTCTATATTCAAGTGATCCTCCCATCTTGGCCTCCCAGAGTGCTGGGATTACAGGAGTGAGCCATTGCACCTGTCCTGACTTTTGATATTTTAATAATTATAGATTCATATGAAGTTTCAAGAAGAGTACAAAAGAGCTTCCATATATTTTTTACCCAGTTTTTCCTAATGGTTTCTTCCTACGTAACTAGAGTATAATATCAAAGCTGGGAAATTGACATTGGTACTGTGTGTGTGTGTTTGTGTGCGTGCGCGGGTATGCATTTGTGTAACTGTATACCGTTTAATCACATGTGTACATTTGTCTAACCACTGCAATCAAGATACAGAACTATCCTGTCATAGCAACATCTCTCTTGCTACCTCCTATAGTCACATTTGCCCTTCCTTCAGTGATCCCTAATCCCTGGCAGCCACTAATCTGTTCACTTTTTAAAGCCCTGGGGTAGTTTGTTCAAAGGAAAGCTTCTGCTGAAGTCCATTATATAAAACCAACAGCAGGGACGATAGAGAAAACGAGGGAAGAAGGAAAGTAGGGGGCTAGGGACTATAACTAGATAATCCCCTTCTGAGCACGCCTGGTTCAAGATCACTCTGGGCAACTTGGCGAGGCCTCGTTCTACAAGAAGTCAGAGCTTAGCCAGGCATGGTGGCATGTGCCTGTGGTTCCAGCTACTTGGAATACTGAGGTGGAAGACTCGCCTGAGCCCCCCAGGTTGAGGCTGCGGTAGCCGTGAGCGGGCCACTGCACTCCAGCCTGGGTGACAGTGAGACTCCAACTCAAAAAAAAAAAAAAAAAAAAGAAAAGAAAAAAAAGAGCCGGGCGCAGTGGCTTACGCCTATAATCCCAGCACTTTGGGAGGCCAAGGTGAGAGGATTGCCTGAGCCCACGGGTTCAAGACCAGCCTGGGCAACTTGGTGAGACTTCATCTCTACAATAAATCAAAAAATTAGCTGGGTGTGGCGGCATGTGTGTGTAGTTCCAGCTATTTAGAAGGCTGAGGCGGAAGGATCACCTAAGCCCAGCAGGTTAGAGGCTGTGTTAGCTGTGAGTGTACCACTGTACTCCAGTCTGGATGACAAAGTAAGACTCCAACTCAAAAAAAAAAAAAATAGAAAAAGAAAATTCCTAGTTGTATTTATCCTTGGAGATATTAGGTAGGGTGACTTCCATGGGTCATTTTTAAAAAAATTGATTATGATGAAAGGTATTTAGAGATAATGAGTAATAACCAGAAATATTTAAATATAATCTTTTATTGAACTTCTTTATAGATGTTACATTACATGATCTTTCTAATGGTATAGACTTTGTTTAATAAATTCGCTTTTTTCCAGTTGTCATAATGTGCTGTATTCTGGTTCATATGCTAGCTTTACAAATGCTCAAAAAAATTTTATTAACCTTTTAATACCTTTGGTAAAAATGCTAAAATTTATATTGTATTGTATCACAGGTTATTATATAATTCTAGTATCCTTTCTGTGTGACTTTAGTTTTATTTGATTATTTCTTTTCCATACCCAATAGATAAAACCTTTTTTTATAAAAAATTATTTTGTAAATTTGCACTTAATTCTTGAATTTGATTTTTTCCTTTTTTTTGAATTGGAGTTATACTCTGTTGCCCAAACTGGAGTGCAGTGACATGCTCATGGCCACTGCAGCCTAAATCTGCTAGGCTCAGGTGATCCTTTTGCCTCAGTCTTCTAAGTAGCTGGAACCACAGAGGGAGTGTCACCATGCCCTCCCAATTTTTAAAATTTTATTTATTGTGGAGATGAGGTCTTGCCAAGTTGCCTGGGCTGATCTCAAAGCCCTGGACTCAGGTAATCCTCTCACTTCTACCTCCCAAAGTGTTGGAATTACAGGTGTGAGCCACCGTGCCCAACAGATATACTCTTTTATAGTAAACACTGCAGTGTTTACTATTTTTTCAATTGTTTATTTTACTGATATCTCATTTCTACCACTTGTATATTTTTTATACTTTTATTTTTATTTGATTTGTTTTTGGTTTTTTTTGAGTTAGAGTCTCACTCCATCGCCCAGACTGGAGTGCAGTGGCCGCTCCCGGCCACCGCAGCCTCGACCCGCTGGGCTCCGGCGATCCTTCCGCCTTAGCCTTCCAAGTAGCTGGAACTACAGGCGTGCACTACCACGCCCAGCTAATTTTTGATTTATTGTAGAGACGAGGTCTCACCAAGTTGCCCAGGCAGGTCTCGAACCCGCGGGCTCAGGCAGTCCACTCACCTCGGCCTCCCAAAGCGCTGGGATACAGGCTGAGCCACCAAGCCCGAGCCGTTGATTTTTATTTGATAAGTACTTTTTTTTTTTTGAGTTGGAGTCTCACTCTGTCGCCCAGACTGGAGTGCAGTGGTCGCTCCCGGCCACCGCATCCTCAACCTGCTGGGCTCCAGCGATCCTTCCGCTTCAGCCTTCCAAGTAGCTGGAACTACAGGCGCGTGCTACCACGCCTGGCTAACTTTTTGGTTTATTGTAGAGATGAGGTCTCACCAAGTTGCCCAAGCAGGTCTCGAACCTGCGGGCTCAGGCAATTCACTCACCTCAGCTTCCCAAGGCGCAGGATTACAGGCTGGGCCACCAAGCCCGGCTTGATAAGTACTTTTTAATGTTTAAGTTTGAAAATTGCAGCTTGATAAGATGAATGATTTCTGGTGTTTTACAGCCCTGTAGGGTGAATGTGTTTAACTGTAATTTATTGTATATTTTTACAAAGCTAGGAGAGAGAATTGTATTTCGTTTTATTTCATTTTTTTGAATTGGAGTCTCACTCTCGTCACTCAGACTGAAGTGCAGTGGCACGCTCATAGCCACCTCAGCCTTGACCTGCTGGGGTTAGGCAATCTTCTGCCTCAGCCTTTTAGATAACTGTAACTACAGACACACGATACCACACCTGGCTAGTTTTTGTGATTTATTGTAGAGACAAAGTCTCACCAAGTTGCCCAGGCTTGTCTTGAACCCCCAGGCTCAGGCAATCTTCTCACCTTGGCCTCCCAAAGTGCTGAATTATAGGCTGAGCCACCACGCCTGGCCAAGAGAATTTTAAATGTTCAAGTACATAAAGAAATATTTGAGGTGATGGATATGTTAATTGCCTGATTTGATATTCAATGACATAATAATGATACATTGTATACACATGTGGAAATATCGCTCTGTATTTCCTAAAATATGTACAATTATTACATGTCCCCTAAAAATAACAGGGAAAAATATTTTAGTTTTGGTATCAGAATGCTCTTAGTTGCTAGAAAACCCAACTTACAAGGTCTTAAAACAGCAAGCAAGTTTACTGGCTCTAAGTATGGAAAATCCAGAGCTAGAAGGAGCTTCAAGGCTATGGGAGACTGTAATTGAAGAGTCCAGGTTGTATCTTCCCACTCCTGTCCTCCTAGGGCCGGCTTTTCACTAAGAGTGATGGCCAGCAGCATGAAACTACATGCTGTCTCATTCTTGTCCAGTATGGTTGGGAAGCTACTTGTCCTTTACCTAGCAAAACTGGACAGGGAACACAACTTATTGGTAAGTTTAGGCCTGGGTTGTGTCCATATGTGGACTAATAACTGGCAAGGGAGTTGAGCTTTACCTGATTGTCCTTAGCCACTCAGGCTTCATCCCTGGAGCTGGGAATCGGTCTTGTCCATATGAACAACTTGTCTGCTGCATCCCTGTCAAGGGATGGTTATTTCCCAAAGGAAATCTGAATGCTAAAGATGAGTGCTTAATAGGTAACCAATAAACGTCTACTATAGATGCCTTTGTTCCTTAATTTCCTATTAGTAGTCAAGTAGTAGACTTTGTAGACTGTTAATTTTCTTCTGTGATCCATCTCTGATTTTTTTTTTTTTTAAGAGACAGGGTCTTATTCTAAGTGAACTATCACAAACAAAAAAACGGAATACTGCATGTTCTCACTCATAGCAGGTCCTATACATTCATTGGGCACTTGACAAGCACAAAGTTGGGAACAACTGACTTTGGGTACTACTAGCAGGAGGAGGGAGGGAGAGGAAGTAAAGGGCATACAACCACCCATTGGGTACCATGTCCACTACCAGGGAGAAAGAAGGCTCACTAGAAGTCCAAACCCCACCTGCATGCTATTTGCTTATGTAGCAAATCCTTACATGTACCCTAAATCTCTAAAATAAAAATGAAAAAAAATAAAGAGGGTCTTGCTCTGTCAGATAGGCTGAAATTCAGTGGTGGGATTATGGCTCACTGAAACCCTGACCTGCTAGACTCAAGTGATCTTTCTGTCTTAGCCTTCCAAGTAGATGGGGCTACAGGCATGCATCACCAATGCCCAGCTAATATGTGTATGTGTGTGTATGTTTTTGTTTTGTTTTTTTGTAGAGGCAGGGTCTTTTGATTTTTGTCCAGGCTGGTCTTGAACTCCTGGCCTAAAGCAATCCTCCTGCCTTTTCTCCCAAAGTGCTGGGATTACAGGCTTGAGCCAGTATGCCCAGCTTCTTTGATACTTTGTTTTGCTTTTTAGAAACAATTTTACTGGCTTTGCAAAATACTCAAGTTCATCCACGAAGACTTAAGATGCCCTAGATTTAGAACAATATGTCAGGTATGGTGGTGCCTGTAATCCCAGCATTTTTGGGAGAGTAAGACCAGAGGATCAGATGAGCTTAGGAGGTCAAACCCAATCTGGGCAACATAGCAAGATACTTTCTCTAATTATATCTGTACACCTTTTTTCTTCTATATATATTATATAAAAGAATATGCATACATATTTTTTCTTTGTGTGTGTGTGTGTGTGTGTGTGTGTGTGTGTGTGTATAAAGACTAACATAAAATTATGTTTTAGGTAACAGTTTACCATGACTAGAAGAAGTTTTTTTTTTTTTTGAGTCTAAGTTTCACTCTATCACCCAGGCTAGAGTGCAGTGGCATACTCATAGCTACTGCAGCCTTGACCTACTGGGCTCAGGTGATCCTTCTGCCTCAGCCTTCCAAGTAGCTGGAACCACAGGCATGTGCCACAACCCCCAGCTAATTTTTTTATTTATTGTAGAGACGAGGTCTCACCATGTTGCCTAGGTTGTTCTTGAACCCGTGGGCTCAAGAACAGTCCTCTTGCTTCCACCTCGCAAAGTGCTGGGATTACAGGGCTTGAGCCACCGAGTCTGACTTAGAGGAGGCTTTCTTGGTATCTTAGAAGTAAAACATAAGCTGGGCTCAGTGGCTCACGTCTGTAATCCCAGCACTTTGGGAGGTAGAGGTAAGAGGTTTGGCTGAGTCCAGGGGTTCAAGAACAGCCTGGGAACTTGGTAAGATCTCATCTCTACAATGAATCAAAAAAATTAGCTGTGCATGGTGGTACACGCCTGTGGTTCCAGCTACTTGGAAAACTGAACTTGAGCCCAGCAGGTCGAGGCTACGTGGCCATGAGCATGCCACTGCACTCCAATCTGGGTGACATAGTGAGACTCCTACTAAAAAAAGAAGAAAAAATTAATAATGATAATAATTGCTGACAAGGCACTCAATCCTGGCTGTAATCTTTAGAAATAATATACATTATTGACTTTTTATCTTGTTCATGGTTTCTAGCTTAAGAAGTAAATTCAGTTTTTGTTTATCAATCCATGGTTGAAAATAATGTTCTTAGATATGAGGCATAATCTGAAACAATGTTCTTTCTGAAGAGCTTTTGGAATCATTACACCATTTATAAGTCAGACAGGGATCACAAAAACTACTGGCCAACATTTTTTTTTTCAAGTTTAGTTGCATGAGGTTTATAACATCTGCTTATTAAAAACAAACAAACAAAACTGTTGTATATCAAATGATTCTTCCTCTTAATTATAGTCAGTTTTTGTTTGTTTGTTTTTTGAGTTAGGAGTCTCACTCTGTCACTAGGCTGGAGTGCAATGGCATGCTCATGGTGGCCACCCTACAACCAACATTTAAAATAGAGTAATGCTTTATTTGCCCCAAGCTTAACAGAAGTTAAAAACTGTATTGAAACCAGCTCATTCATGCAATAACATTGTTGAATTACCCCTTGACAACTCAATATAAAAAAGGGCATTTCAAGCAGGGCTCGGTGACTCAGCCTGTAATCCTGCGCCTTGGGAGGCTGAGGTGAGTGGATTGCCTGAGCCTGCGGGTTCGAAGACCCGCCTGGGCAGCGAGACCTCATCTCTACAATAAATCAAAAAATCAGCCGGGCGTGGTAGTGCATGCCTGTAATTCTGGCCACTTGGAAGCTGAGGTAGAAGAATCGCCGGAGCCCAGCAGGTCGAGGCTGCGGTGGCCCGGAGCGGCCACTGCACTCCAGTGTGGGCAACAGAGTGAGACTCCAACTCAAAAAAAAAAAAAAAGGGCATTTCAAATAATCCCATTTTACATAGAAGATCCATTTCTACTAAAAAGCTAATATATTCTAATCAAAAGACTCTTAGAAATAACTTTCTTCTTATTCTTTTATAGCTTTTTCTCTTTTTTTTTTTTTTTTTTTTTGAGTTGGAGTCTCACTCTGTCGCCCAGACTGGAGTGCAGTGGCCGCTCCCGGCCACCGCAACCTCGACCTGCTGGGCTCCGGCGATCCTTCTACCTCAGCCTTCCGAGTGGCCGGAATTACAGGCACGCGCTATCACGCCCGGCTGATTTTTTGATTTATTGTAGAGATGAGGTCTCGCTGCCCAGGCGGGTCTCGAACCCGCGGGCTCAGGCAATTCACTCACCTCAGCCTCCCAAAGGCGCGGGATTACAGGCTGAGCCACCGAGCCCGGCTTATAGCTTTTTCTTTAATCAACAATATCTCTAGCTAATATGTTGAAGAGGTTTGTATTTACAGAAGAGTCTTTGTCACGTAAGCATATTGTGAAATAGATTTTTGTTGGTAAGAACTAGACGAGCAAAACATAGGCATTTACTTCTGAATCTTGCTAATACTCAAGAGATCAAAGAGACCCATTAAAGTAGCTTTGGAAGGCCTGTGAACTTTGTGCTCAAAGCATTGCTCTATTCCACTTTTTATTACTTTTTAAACTTTGACTTTATCTTCTAATATTTCTGTCGAATTTTATTTCTCCTGTGAAATTTTTAGTTTCTCAAAACTCATTCTCTATCCTCCCTGGCCCTCCTTTTAAAAAAATCTTGCGGTTGGGCTTGGTGTCTCAACCTGTAATCCCAGCACTTTGGAAGGCTGAGGCTAGTGGATTGCCTGAACCCACAAGTTTGAGACTAGCCCGGGCATCTTGGCAAGACCTCGTCTCTACAATAAATCAAAAGTTAGCTGGGCATTGTAGCGTGCACCTGTAATTCTAGCTACTTGGAAGGCTGAGGTGGAAGGATCGCTGGAGCCCAGCAGGTCAACACTGGGGTGGCCGTGAGCGTGCCACTGCACTCCAGCCTGGGTGACGGAGTGAGACTCCAACTAAAAAAAAAAAAATCTTGCTGTTAAAAAAATATTTTTATCTTATTGTTTGAGAGAAGGTCACCTGGGCTAGAATGCAGTGGCGCAATCATATTCACTGCAGCCTCGACCTCCTGGGCTCAAGCGATTCTCCTACTTCAGCCTTTTGAGTAGCTAGGACTACGAAGTGTGTGCTCTTTTATGGATGTAATGAATGTTCCTTATCTCCAAAAAATTATTAATGTTATTAAAGTTCTTTTTCTTTGCTTTGGGATCCTTTTTTTTCCTATTGTGAGATCTGTTACTTGTGTTTATTTTCTTCAAATGTCTAGTGATTTTTGACTTGCAATTAAAATAGATTAGAAACTTTGTATGTGGGTGAGGCTTGTGGATCCATGAGTTAGTTGTATTGAAAAAGTGATGATCTCAGGGTTAAGTCTGGGTATCCTTCAAATGTTAATCTTTGTTTGGATTTATTCTTTTGGACACAAAACCTCAGTCTTTCCTTAGAAGACTTGCCCAGTTTTCTGTTTGGAGATTGTTATGGCTGCTGATATTCTGGGGTAGAGTAGGTACAGGGAGCTGAGTATCCTGTCGTTCATTGTGTAGAGTTATGCTTAATTGCCTGTTTCTAGCCGCTAACCCTTACTTCCACCCTACATGGTCTCTAGTGAAAGTAAAGCTGGATAGCTGGGTTCGGTGGCTCAGCCTGTAATCCCACGCCTTTGGGAGACTGAGGTGAGTGGATTGCCTGAACCTGCAGGTTCGAGACCCGCCTGGGCAGCAAGACCTCATCTCTACAATAAATCAAAAAAATAATCAGCCGGGCGTGGTAGCGCATGCCTGTAATTCCGGCTACTTGGAAGGCTGAGATGGAAGGATCGCTGGAGCCCAGCAGGTTGAGGCTGCGGTGGCCGGGAGCAGCCACTGCACTCCAATCTGGGCGACAGAGTGAGACTCCAACTCAAAAAAAAAAAAAAAAAAGAAAAAAGAAAGTAAAGCTGGAATTTCTGCAGTTCCTGTGGACTAGTGGCTCTCAATGGGAGAGGTGGGGGTGGGGAGGGGGGGGGGGGTGGTGATGCTGGAGAGGGTGGTGGCTGGTGTTGCCACCCCAGAGGACATCTGGCAGTGTTCTGAGACATTTTTTGATTGTCATGACTTGGATGCTACTGACTATCCTAAAATGCACAGGACGTCTCCACAACAAGGAATTATCTCATCCAAAAGGTCAGTAGTGCTGAGTCTGAGAAACTCCGCGCTAGAGAATAATACTTTGATCTCAGGAGGTTTTATGTGGTGGTGTGAGAGTGGTATTTGGGGTGTGTGTGTGCACACATGTGTGCACGTGCATGTGCAGGGCCAGGGAGTATAATTGCTCTGTATACATACTTTAATCCTCCAGTTTTTAGCCCTCATTATTACCCTTTCCTTCTAAGATACTTGATGTTGGTATCCCAAATCTTTCCAGCATTCTGTGGGGCATGTTTATATTTCATATCTCTGATTATGGACTCTTAGGTTGTATTCTCTCCCATCTCTATTTTGTTGTTTTTTTTTTTTTTTTTTTTTGAGTTGGAGTCTCACTCTGTCACCCCGACTGGAGGGAGTGCAGTGGCTGCTCCCGGCCACCGCAGCCTCGACCTGCTGGGCTCCGGCGATCCTTCCGCCTCAGCCTTCCAAGTAGCTGGAACTACAGGCGCGCGCTACCATGCCCGGCTGATTTTTTGTAGAGATGAGGTCTCGCCAAGTTGCCCAGGCAGGTCTCGAACCCACGGGCTCAGGCAATCCACTCACCTCAGCCTCCCAAGGTGTGGGATTACAGACTGAGCCACTGAGCCTGGCTCTGTTTTGAGCTATAGTCCTCTGCTGGCTTTCTAGTTTCTCAAGTCTGATTCACACATGCTTTTTCCCTCATTGGTTGGGACTCTCAGTTTCAGAATGGTGTGTCAAGGAAAAATATAAAACAAAGACAGGGGCCCATTTGTTCTTTGTTGTTTGTATTTATTGCTTATTGACACTAGGTATAATTATCCTGGTGGTAACAAACGGTGGAATTGAGTTTGTGTAACTGCTGCAATCGTGTTAGAATAAATTTTACAGGAGTTACAAAAAATATTAAATGCTAAATTAATATCAAATTGTATTTTAGAGCCATAAATGGAAAATTAACTCTTCAAGAAGAGCAGATACTAGAATTGATTGAAAAAATTGCTGCCCTTGAGGAGGAGCTAAGTAAGGTGAGCGTTCAAAACAATTTATTTTTTATTTTTATTTTTATTTTAATATTTTTTATTATGATATTGTGGGGTACAGTTAAGGGTTAGGTATACAAATATGCTTCATTCAGGCACCCTTGTTGATAAGAGGTGTCTCCCCATCCCCAGACAGATATTTACTACCATTAATCCCGCCTCCCTTCCCCTCCCCCACCAAAACAATTTTTAATGTTATGTGAAAAGCAAATACTAAAAGAAAATTTTAGAATATGAAGGGCCTAGTATATTTTTTGTTCTGATGATCCTTATACTAGAAGTAAGTTGTATCATAATTTTACTATCAGTGATAATGAAAAACCTGACAGCTTATATTAATGCAACATTATAAGAAATTAACTGAATTATGTGATTTTTGTTGTTAAAGCTACAAAATAGTGGATGCTGAGGCATTTTTGATAAAATCTTTATCAGATGAAGGAATGCATATATTGGGAGACTGGATATTAAGTAAAAGTAATAACTAGGTTAGGCAAGAGACCTGACCCTTCAGTGCCACCATCACATTAACAAATCCATTGACAGTGTTAGAAGGAACCTGAAAAGTTAACCCCACTACACCAGACCTATTATTTATTTATTTATTTATTTGAGTTGGAGTCTCACTCTGTCACCCAGACTGGACTGCAGTGTCCGCTCCCAGACACCACAACCTCGACCTGCTGGGCTCTGGTGATCCTTCTGCCTCTGCCTTCCAAGTAGCTGGAACTACAGGCGTGCGCTACCACACCCGGCTAACTTTTGATTTATTGTAGAGATGAGGTCTCACCGCCCAGGCGGGTCTCGAACTCGTGGGCTCAGGCAATCTACTTACCTCAGCCTCCCAATGTGCGGGATTACAGGCTGAGCCACCGAGCCCGGCTCAGATCTGTTATTTAATCTCAAAGTTTTGGATAAGTTTACAGGAAGAAGCATGATGCCATATAAAGTGTGCTAACCTACCTGGTAACTTGTTACAACTTTTGCATGGAAATAATTTTTTTCATTTTTCTAGTATTATATTATGTACTAGCCAGGTATCTTAACAGCCAGATCTGTAGTTTTTTAATTCTTAAAAAAAAATGTTTAATGTATTATGTTTAGGTTACAGAATTGTTTATGGATAATAAAAACGAACTTGACCAGTGTAAATATGACCTGCAAAATAAAGCACAGGAACTTCAAACCACTCAAGAACATTTACAAGAAACTAAAATACAACTTGTTAAAGAAGAATATGTCACATCAGCTTTGGAAAGAACTGAGGAGAAACTTCATGACACTGCCAGCAAGGTTTGTTCTTTGTTTTGATTTGTATTCACATGAAAGAAATGACAGGATGGGTAGAAGTGACTTTCTCTGCTTAAACATTAAGTGTGAGATTCTGTTTATTCAGCCCACATGACATTTTAAAACATTATTTTGCTATTTCATTTATGTTATTCTCACTGGAGATGCTGACTTAAGAAAAATACTATTCCTGGAGTTTTGAAAATAGAACATGACTTTGTAATATATTTTATGGAAATGTAGAATAATTATGTTGTGGTACTTTTTTTTTCTTTTTTTTTACGTATACTTTTTTTATTTTAACGATGTGGTATACGATTCAGGGATAAGAGCCGGTCTCGGTGGCTCAGCCTGTAATCCTGCGCCTTTGGGAGGCTGAGGTGAGCGGATTGCCTGAGCCCGCGGGTTCGAGACTTGCCTGGGCAGCAAGACCTCATCTCTGCAATAAATCAAAAAATCAGCCGGGCGTGGTAGCGTATGTCTGTAATTCCAGCTACTTGGAAGGCTGAGGCGGAAGGATCGCCGGAGCCCAGCAGGTTGAGGCTGCGGTGGCTGGGAGCGGCCACTGCACTCCAGTCTGGGTGACAGAGTGAGACTCCAACTCAAAAAAAAAAAAAAAAGAATCAAGGATAAGTATACATGTTCATTCTGCAGATACCCTTGTTGATGAGGTGTGGCCCCACCCTTGCCCAGGCAGACTTCCACTATGGTGCTTTTTCTTTGTGATAAAGATCGAACCTAATTAGTCATTAAGAATATAGTGCCACCCCACAATTTTAAATAAAAATTAAAAGAGGGAAAGAAGCCGGGCTCGGTGGCTCAGCCTATAATCCCGCGCCTTTGGGAGGCTGAGGTGAGTGGATTGCCTGAGCCCGCGGGTTCGAGACCCGCCTGGGCAGCGAGACCTCATCTCTACAATAAATCAAAAAATCAGCTGGGCGTGGTAGCGTATGCCTGTAATTCCGGCTATTCGGAAGGCTGAGGCGGAAGGATCGCCGGAGCCCAGCAGGTGAGGCTGCGGTGGCCGGGAGCGGCCACTGCACTCCAGTCTGGGCGATAGAGTGAGACTCCAACTCAAAAAAAAAGAGGGGAAATAAAAAAGAATTTAGTGCCTTCTGATGATGGAACATGTTAAAAGTACTTAAGTTACGGCTGGGCAAGGTGGCTCACACCTATAATCCCAGCACTTTGGGAAGCTTATGTGAGAGAATTGCCTGAGTGTACAGGTTCTAGACCAGCCTGGGCAACTTGGCGAGACCTCATCACTACAGTAAATCAAAAAATTAGCTGAGCGTATTGGCGCACGCCTGTAGTTCCAGCTTCTTGGAAGGCTGAGGTGAAGGATCGCCTGAGCCCAGCAGGTCGAGGCTGCAGTGGCTGTTAGCGTGCCACTGCACTCCAGCCTGGGCGACAGAGTGAGACTCCAACTTAAAAAAAAAAAGTACTTAAGTTTTTATTATGTATACTTTTGAGGAAATAGTAGAACGTAAAAGTAAAAACATTTGTAGGGAAGTATAATGGACTGCAAAATCAGTTTTTCTTGCTTGCATAGATAGTACAGGATGGGAAATAAACGTTCCTGGACATCTAGTTAAATTACCATGAGATAAAGCGTTTCTTCTGATACAGTGTCTAAAATTTATTATTCCTTGTCACAGAAGTCCTAATGTAGATATTTCATTGGATTGCTTTTGTCATATCCATCTTGCCAACATTTATTTTTAAAATATTATATAGCTGCTTAACACAGTTAAAGAAACTACAAAAGATGTATATGGTCTCCATTCCAAACTGGATCGTAAGAAGGCAGTTGACCAACACAATGCAGATGCTCAGGATACTTTTGGCAAAAACCTGAATAGTCTGTTTAATAATATGGAAGAATTAATTAAGGATGGCAACTCAAAACAAAGGGCTATGCTTGAAGTTCGCAAGACCTTGTTTGGTAAGTTCAAGAATTTCTATGCAAGTCTTTACGTGTTTAATGTGAGGCTGATTTCAAAACTGATTATTTAATTTTGTAAAACTCAGGATACAGTGTTACCAGTACCCTCCTTTATGCACATGTTATTTGTTCAGGATGAAGGTTAATGCTTTTACTGTCTTTGAATTAAAACAAATGTAGTATTCCCCTGCTTTTTATAAAATTTTTATTAAATAACTAATATAAAAATTAAAAGTCCTGTTTATCTCTGACACAGGTTCATTCACCATAGGAATTACTGTTAAATTTCCTGAGTTTTTTTCTAGAAAATTTCTATGCTTAAGCTTTTTGTAACTTTTGGGGGAGATGTGGGGGGGTGTATGTATATCTTGAAGGTTTACTGTATTGTCAGAATATGTGTATCATTATTTTTAACTACTCCATTGTTATCTCTCTTTAGAAAATATTCTTAACTATTAGATTCTTTTGTGAAATACTAGCCTTATTATAGAAAATTTGGACATTCAGAAATGTAAAAATTTAAAAAATCATCTGGACTATAGACTCACTAAGCCAACCACTATAAATTTTGGAATTGATTTTTAGTGTTTCTTTTCTTCTAGAAACTCCTTTATTTTCCATAATACTATATATTAACTTTAGTTGGAGATCAATTTTAGAGTATTCTAATTTTTGGTTTACTGTGAGTTACATTTATGAGTCTTTTTTTTTTAATCAGAGTCTCACTCTGTCGCCCACACTGGAGTGCAGTGGCCTCCGCAGCCTTGACCTGCTGGGCTCAGGTGATTCTTCTACCTCAGCCTTCTAAGTAGGTGGAACTACAGGCACATACCACCTTGCCTGGCTAATTTTGTTTGATTTATTGTAGAGATGAGGTCTTGCCAAGTT
The DNA here is from genome assembly GCA_027257055.1 of Cephalopachus bancanus. Classification (NCBI taxonomy): domain Eukaryota; kingdom Metazoa; phylum Chordata; class Mammalia; order Primates; family Tarsiidae; genus Cephalopachus; species Cephalopachus bancanus. Next base: position 629,906 of record JAPVLO010000446.1, on the reverse strand, counting down.
GCTCAGGCTGTTCTCAAATCTGTGAGCTCAAACAGTCCTCTCACCTCAGCCTCCCAAAGTACTGGGATTATAGGCAGGAGCCACCATACCCGCCCAGTTATGAGTCTTATACACGAACAAATTTAAAGGCTTATTGTAGAAAACATATTGTATCCTGGGCGTGGTGGCTCACACCTATAATCCCAGTATTTTGGGAGGCTGAGGTTAGAGGATTGCCTGAGGCCATGGGTTCAAGACCAGCCTGAGCAACTTGGTGAGACCTCATCTCTACAATAAATTAAAAAATTAGCTGGGCCTGGTGGCTCGTGTCTGTAGTTTCAGCTACTTGGAAGGCTGATTCGGAAGGGTCACCTCAGCATGGGAGGTTGAGGCTGTGGTGGTCTTGAGCATGCCATTGCACTCCAGAGTGAGACTCTGACTCTCTCTCTCTCTCTCTCTCTCTCTCTCTCTATATATATATATATATATATATAAAATATGTATATATAATGTATATTTTAAGTTATCAGTTTTGACATCGGCCTCACACTAAACACTAGGATGTGTTGCCAACCTCTTCGAAGTGATTGACCTGTTCTTAAATCTACTTATGTCAAAGTTCACATGTTTCTTTTGTCTCTTGTTTTTGTCACAGGTAATCTGTTATCTTCCAGTGTCTCTGCGTTGGACACCATTACTACCACAGCACTGGGATCTCTCACATCCATTCCAGAAAATGTGTCTACTCGTGTTTCTCATATTTCCAATATGCTGTTGGAAGAACAGTCATTAGCAGCAGAAAGTAAAACTGTACTGCAGGAATTGATTGTTAGTATACGTATTAAAATATTTTTGAAGGGTTATATCTTACAAGTCTTTCAAAACAGTGTTAACTGCTATTCTTTCATCTTAAGCTTTACTAGACACGGTGATGGATATATCACTAAAACAGAATATGTTTATATTTTTAAAGACAAATCTGTCCTGTCTTTTTTTCCCAGAAAGATTGATTTCCAAATGTCACAACTAACCTTGGAAACTTTTTTCACTTATATCTTGTAACATTGGGCATAGGAATTATTAGTGAGCCTTTTAGTGTATAAAGGGCAGGTTTAGCACCACATGATTTCAAGGGGACTGTGACTTGTTAGTTGACTCAGGAATTGGTAAGTCACTCATTTCCCAAGGCTACTGTACCCCACCAGAAGGGATGTTGGGTAGTTTATTTTAGTAAGTGATAGTGCTATGTAATAGAATAGTAATGTGAGAAAAATAACTTTTAGAATTCTAAGAACATGTAACAATTCTTGAGGTTAGGTCTGTGGGGCTATGCCCCTCTGGGCCTTGACTGTAAAGCTTTTTCCACAGCTTTATGGAAGACACTCATCTAATTACACTTAATATTACCCCCTTCATACCTGATTTATATATACTCTTTATTTTGTAATCGTATTGTTAGTCTAGGAAGGTCTTGGCCATATCATTAATTGGTTTTCTTTGTATAGGCTCTCTGCCTCCCTTTTTGAGCTTAACAGTACATGTTAGACATTTTCTAAGTAAATATTACAAATGTTAGCTGACCTTCTGTTAGAGTCAGTGTTTACATGACACTGTTTGATAAGTGTTTTTTCAATCACCCAGATTTAACAGAGTTAACAGATACTGTCAGTACTAACTTTCCAAATATTGGTTCATTCACTAAATATCGGTCTGTATATTACAGGTTTGTTTCTAGATCACGATAATAAAGTGAATATCACAGTCTACTAAATGTATAGTAACATTATGTCAAAGTATATACCTAAATTAAAAATACTTTATTACTTAAAAATGCTAATGATCATCTCTTCCAGCAAGTCATAACTTACTTCACTCTTCCTTTCATGAAAGATTTCTTTGTAGTATGTGACTCTGTTCGATAGCATTTTACCCACAATAGAACCTCTTTCAAAATTGGAGTCCATCCTTTCAAACCCTGCCATGGCTTTGTTAACTAAGTTAATGAAATTCTTTGTTGTTATTTCAGCATTGTTCACCAGCCATAGATTCCATCACAAGAAACCACTTTCTTTGCTCATCCATAAGAAGCAACTCCTTGTCTGTTCAAGTTTGATCAGGAGATTGCAGCAATTCATTCATGTCTTCAGGCTCTACTTCTAATTCTGTTTCTCTTGCTGTTTCCACCACATCTGCAGTAATTTCCTCCACTGAAATCTTGAACCCCTCAAAGTTATCCACAAAGGTTGGAATCTGCTTCTTCCAAAGTCCTGTTAAGGTTGAGATTTTGGCCTCTTCCCTTAAATCATGAATGTTTTCAGTGGTGAAAATCCTTTCCAGGTTTGCAGTGGACTTTGCCCAGATCCACCAGAGGAATCACTATCTATGGCAGCTATAGTCTTACAAAATATATTTCTTCATTTTTTTTTTTTGAGTTGGAGTCTCACTCTGTTGTCCAGGCTGGAGTACAGTGGCATGCTCATGACCACTGCAGCCTCAACCTTCCAGGTTCAGGTGATACTTCTGCCTCAGCCTTCCAAGTAGCTGAAACCGCAAGCGTAAATTTATTGTAGAGACAAGGTCAAGTTGCCCAGGCTAGTCTCGAACCCCTGGGCTCAGGCAGTCTTCTCGCCTTGGTCTCCCAAAGTGCTGGGATTACAGGCATGAACTACAGAGCCCAGCAACATATATTTCTTTTTCTTTTTTTTTTTGAGTTGGAGTCTCACTCTGTCACCCAGACTGGAGTGCAGTAGCCGCTCCCAGCCACCGCAGCCTCGACCTGCTCGGCTCCGGTGATCCTTCCGCCTCAGACTTCCAAGTAGCTGGAACTACAGGAGCGTGCTACCATGCCTGGCTAATTTTTTGATTTATTGTAGAGATGAGGTCTCGCCAAGTTGCCCAGGCGGGTCTCGAACCTGCGGGCTCAGGCAATCCACTCACCTCAGCCTCCCAAAGGCGCGGGATTACAGGCTGAGCCACCGAGCCCGGCTAACATATATTTCTTAAATAATAAGACTTAAAAGTCAAAATTATTCCTTGATCATAGACTGCAGAATGGATCATCTGATAGCAGTCATTCATTTCATTAAACATCTCCATCAGAACTCTTGGGTGATCAGGTGTACTGTTATTGAGCAGTAATATTTAGGAAGGAATCTTTTCTGAGTAGTTGGTATCAACAATGGGCTTAAAATATACGGTAAACCATGCTGTAGGCAGATGTGCTGTCATCCAGACTTTGTTGTTCTATTTCTAGAGCACAGAAAGAGTAGATTTAGTATAGTTCTTAAGGGCCATAGAGTTTTTGGAATGGTCAATGAGTACTGGCTTCAATTTAAAGACACCAGCTGCATTAACCCCTAACAAAGATAGTGAACTTGTCATTTGAAGCCAGACATTGACTTCTTTCTAGCCATGAGAGTCTTAGATGGCATCATCTTCCAATAGAAGACTGTTTGGTTTACACTGAAAAACTTCTGCTTAGAGCAGCCACCTTCATCAGTTAGATAGATCTTCTGGAGAATTTGCTGCAGCTTCTCCATCAGAACTTGCTGCTTCATCTTGTACTTTTATGCTATGGAAACAGCTTCTTAAACTTCATGAAGCAGTCTCTGTTAGCTTCTAACTTTTCTTCTGCAGGTTTGTCACCTCTCAGCCCTCAGAGAATTGTAGTTAGGGCCTTGCTCTGGATTAGGTTTTGGCTTAAGGGAAGGTTGTGGCTGCTTCGATCTTCTATCCAGAACATTCTGACTTTCTCTGTATCAGCAATAAGGTTATCATTCGTGTGTTCACTGGAGTAGCACTTTTAATTTCCTTGGAGAGCTTTTCCTTTGCATTCACAACATGTCTAATTGTTTGGCACAAGAGGCTGAGCTTGTGACCTCTCATGGCTTCCTCACAAAGCTTAAACATTTCTAGTTTGGATTTAAAGTAATCTTCACTTTTTTTACCTGAACACTTGAAGGCCATTGTAGGGTTGTTAACTGGCCTGATTTTACTATTGTATATCAGGGAATAGGGAGGCTGGAGGAGAGGGAGAGATGGGGGAACTGACGGCTAGTTGGTGGAGTAGTTAGAGCATACACATTGGTTGATTAAATTTGCTGTCTTATATGGGCTTGATTAGTGGCAACCCTAGTTACAATAGTAATATCGATGATCACTGATCATAGTGAATAGTGAAAGGGTTTGAAATGTTGCAAGAATTACCAAAATGTGAAAGAGACACAAAGTAAGCACATGCTGTTTAAAAAAGAGGCACAGACACACATCGCATCTGCACTAGACTGGAGTCCAGTCTCTCTCTCTCTCTCTCTCTCTCTCTTTCTCGACTCCGGCACTCTATGATCAGTTGAATGAAGAAAAAGAAATTTGAGCCAGATGTACAGATGGTTCTAGAGGATATACAGGCACCACTGAAACTTGTGTGGATAGTTGCAGCCCCTTTGGGGGACACCCCTGAAGGACAGTAGTGAAGAAAAAATGTTTCCAGTGGCAGAACTTTGAGCAGTGTACCTGGTTCTTTCTAAAAAAGAAGGGGGAAAAAAAAAAGAGGCACAAATTGATGTGCTTGATGCAAAGCTGCCACAAACCTTCAATTTGTAAAAAATGCAGTGTCTGTAATTAGTGAAGCACAATAAAATGAAGTTTGCCTGTCCCAATGTCTTTCTCCCTGTCACATTAAAATGATTGCTTGAGTCCAAAGAAGAGACAAATATTGCTCTCACAGAATTAGTTGAAATTAGTATGATAGCTCTTCTTTCCAAAAGAGTACCAGTAGCCTTTTTGTATTTTTGTATTTTGTATTTACTAATCCTCACCTCTGCCCTGCAAAAGGAGCTTAGGTTAGGATTTTTTTTTTTTAATAAAAATTTCCAACCTGTACTATATTCTGTATTCTTGACAAGAACAAGAACTGTCACAAGTTCTGATACGATAGAATACAAAGCATCAGATCTTCAAAGTTAGGCTACTCTTGATGACTAGTTGGTCTCAGCCTTTCTGACTAGTTAACCTAAACTTGTTTGAAATTTATTTTGCTAACCTGTAGGATGAAAAAAATTTTTTCTTTGTTTAGAATTCTAAAATCTTATCAATAAAGATTTTATTTTCCCCTCTTCTGAATTCTTCTGACCTCTTTCATTAGGCTGTTAAGAAATTGTTCTACACTGAGTTTTCTCAATTACTAGAGTCTCTCTCTGTTGTTTATAGGGAATAGATTATGGAAACTTAGAATTTTATTATTTTATTTTTTTTTGAGTTGGAGTCTCACTCTGTCGCCCAGACTGGAGTGCCGTGGCCGCTCCCGGCCACCGCAGCCTCAACCTGCTGGGCTCCGGTGATCCTTCCGCCTCAGCCTTCCGAGTAGCCAGAATTACAGGCATGCGCTACCATGCCCGGCTGATTTTTGATTTATTGTAGAGATGAGGTCTCGCTGCCCAGGCGGGTCTCGAACCCGCGGGCTCAGGCAATCCACTCACCTCAGCCTCCCAAAGGCGTGGGATTACAGGCTGAGCCACCGAGCCCAGCGAAACTTAGAATTTTAATGTGCATGTTTAGCTACCAAATTACTTAAGATATTATCAATTTAATATTTATGGAAGTGAAGATACTCTTTGTAAAGACCTACTTGTTTATTTTAAATCCAGAATATACTTAAGACTGACCTTCTAAGTTCATTGGAAATGATTTTGTCCCCCACTGTGGTGTCTATATTGAAAATCAATACTCAACTGAAGCATATTTTCAAGGCTTCATCGGCAGTGGCTGATAAGGTAACAAAATGTTATATTCTTAACGTCGCAAAGTTGATGTATTGCTTAAGAAGGAAGCTAATTTTTTTTTCTTCAAAGATGGAAGATCAGAAGAAGGAAATGGATAGCTTTTTCAGTACACTGTGTAACAATCTACACGAACTACAAGAAAATACAGTTTCTTCCTTGGTTGAATCACAGAAGCTATGTGGAAACTTAACTGAAGACCTGAAGACAATAAAGCAAACTCATTCACAGGTATCTTGTTTAGGTGACTTGGGAGTGGAAAGAGGGTTTCACCATAACTTGATTATTATGTTACCCAATCCGAATGCTGTAAAACGAATTTAAAAACCTGAGAATACCATAGCCACTGTTGCTTATAACAGTAATTAAGTCAAATAATTGGGACTACTGCTCTTAATATTTGAGAATTTGCTACATGTAGGACCTTATGTTGAAGCACAGTACGGTAAAACAGTCCTTTTCTCACATTGAGGCAAAAGATGAATCTGGAAAAACAAACCTTTGGAGAAAAATGGCTGTAACATTTAAAGTGAACATGTGTCTACTTTACAGCTTGATTAGTTGTTTCGGTCTAGGATGACACTGGATAGTGATTATCTTTTAAAAATGAAGCCCTGCTTATTATTTCTGTCTCAATGGTGACAGACATTTAAAGTCATGGTGGCTAACACCTGTAATCCCAGCACCTTGGGAGACGGAATCGAGAGGATTGCCTGAGTCCAGGGGTTCGAGACCTGCCTGAGCAACCTGTCAAGACTTCATCTCTACAATAAAGACAAAAAATCAGCCGGGTGTAGTGATGCACATCTGTTGTTCCAGCTACTTGGAAGCCTGAGGAGGGATCACCTCAGCCCAGCAGGTCGAGGCTGCAGTGGCTGTGAGCATGCCACTGCACTCCAGCCTGGGTGACAGAGTGAGACTTTGATTGAAAAAAAAGATGTGATAAATTAATACAATTTTTAATTTTTATCGATTGACTATAAATGTAATTAATGATTTATGTTCCTCTGTTATCTATTTCTCAGTATACCAATAAGGGTTTAAACCAAAACCAAACCTCTAAACCATAATTAATAAATATTTGATATACAGAAAACAACTTATAGTATTCTTAATGCTTTAGCAATGAAAGCTTAAAATTTTATTAAATCAGCATATTATGACATGACAATTATTTTTTTTGAGTCACACACACTGTGTCACCCAGGCTAGAGTGCAGTGGCACACGCTTGGCCACTGCAGCTTTGACCTGCGGGGCTCAGGTGATCGTTCTGCCTCAGTCTTCCAAGCAGCCGGGACTACAGGCCTGTGCCTCCACGTCTGGCTAGTTTTTTTTATTTATTATAGAGATGAAGTCTCGCCAAATAGGCCAGGCTAGTCTCAAACCCCTGGGCTCAAATAATCCTCTCACCTCCACCTCCCTAAGTGCTGAGATTATAGGTGTGAGCCACTGTGCCTGGCCACAACTCTTTACAATAGTTAACATTTGTTGAACTCTTGCAATAGTTAACATTTATTGAACAACTCACTATGTGTTTGTTTCTCCTCCCTGTATAGATATAAATTCTGCTACTAACTCAGTTTTCTAATGTGAAAACTAAGACCTTGTGAACATCTAACAGTATTTAAATTATCTTATAGATGGTGGTATTGATTATATTTCCTATAAAGCAGCCATTTTTGAGTGACTCTTCTTTTTTTTTTGAGTTGGAGTCTTACTCTGTCACCCAGACTGGAGTGCAGTGGCCGCTCCTGGCCACTGCAGCCTCGACCTGCTGGGCTCCAGCGATCCTTCCGCCTCAGCCTTCCGAGTAGCCAGAATTACAGGCATGCGCTACCACGCCTGGCTGATTTTTTGATTTATTGTAGAGATGAGGTCTCGCTACCCAGGCGGGTCTCGAACCCTCCGGCTCAGGCAATCCACTCACCTCAGCCTCCCAAAGGCGCAGGATTACAGGCTGAGCCACTGAGCCCAGTTTGAGTGACTCTTCTAAATGTTTTTTGGCAATTTGAAGTTTCAGCACAAAATATTTGCCTTAAACCTATCAAGAACTTTTTAGGTATATATTTTAAGGCTGCTCAGCTTTTTAAAATAAATTAGCTGTTTTGAAATGCTTAAAAGTGGTAGGCAACTATTTAAAAAAAAACCCAAAAGAAACCCTGATCTGAAAAGTATCTTAGCATGAATGGTTCAACTGTCCTTGATTTAAGGAAGCAATTTCCTACGTGAACTGTTTCTCAGGTTTTCCAGAACTTGAAGTGAGCACTAATCAAAAATTATGCAAAACTGAACACATAATTATGTGTAGATAAATCTGATAATACCTGCATTACCACCTGCTTTGAAATTAGTAAAAATACTGACAGACTTTATTCATGATCTGAATGTTAGTCATGGATTGTCTGCTGATGTGTTAGAGCTACGCCAAACAGAGACAACAGTGAATAAGAATCCTGAATGTATTTTTAGCTCTTCCTGGGTCTTTAGCATACCTTCTTTATTTTGCAATGTAGCATGTTTATATGCCATAAGAATTTTTTTAAGGTGTCAAATATAAGCAAAGATAAGACTCTATTTATATTTCATTAATATGATCCACCTACGTTCTGTAAAGCTTTTTAGCTCCAGTAATTGATAATATGTTTGGATTGCTATTACTAGGTAATCAGCATTAATTTTTTCTTCTAGTAGTGTTATCATTTTAAAAAGTAACAGTATGAATCTATTAAAGTAGTTACTAAACAATGTGACATCTGGGTTTTTTTGATTAGTTTTGAGGTACACCAAAAGTAATTTGTTACTATACTAATAGCTAAAATAGCAAAACTTGCTAATAATTTGCTTTTTGAAAAAGAAGTCTGGCCAGTCCTGGTGGCTCAAGCCTATAATCCCAGCAATTTGGGAGGCTGAGGTTAGGGGATTGCCTGAGCCCATGGATTCGAGAACAGCTAGACCTCATCTCTACAATAAATCAAAAAAATTAACAGGGCGTGGTAGCATGTGTCTATAGTTCTGGCTACTTGGAAGACTGAGGTGGAAGGATTGCTGGAGCTCAGCAGGTCGATGCTAGGGTGGCCATGAGCATGCCACTGCACTCTAACCTCGGTAATGGAGGGAGACTCCAACTTAAAAAAAAAAAAAAAATCCCAGACTAGAGTGCAGTGGTGTAGTCAGAGTTGAATGCAACTTTGAATTCCAGGCTCAAGCAATCCTCCTGCTTCAGCTTCTAAAGTAGCTAGGACTACAGGTATGTGCCGCCATGCCTAGCTAATTTTTTATTTTTTTTGTAGAGATGGGACCTCGTTATGTTACCCAGACTAGTCTTGAATTCCTGGCCTCAAGTGATCCTCTTGCCTTGGCCTCCTAAAATGGTGGGATTACAGAAACAAGCTACCACATCTGGCCTCCTCTGTTATTCTTTTATTATCTTCCACTGCTTTCTTTTATGGGAAAGAGGTGGAATAAAAGATTTCTTGTCAAGAATTTGTGTATTTCTCACTAATTGAGGATACTTCCTGTCATCAAATATAGAAAAATTGTTAAAGTGTTATAATTTTAAGTGTGTTTTACTTCCATACCTTTCTTACAGGAACTTTGCCAGTTAATCAATCTTTGGACAGAAAGATTCTGTGCTTTGGAAGAAAAGTGTGAAAATATCCAGAAACCACTCAATAGTGTCCAAGAAAATATAGAGCAGTAAGATGTTTTTAAATTCTTTTAAACTTTTCTATAAGTCTGAAATTATTTCAGAAGGAAGAGCTTCAAATAGTACAAATAATTCCTCTGTATATTTTCAATCAAATTTCTCATTTGTTTATATATATATAATATATATATATATATATTTATTTATTTATTTATTTTTTATTTGAAGTCTCACTCTTTCATCCAGGATGGAATGCAGTGGCAGGCTGACAGCCACCGCAGCATCGACCAGCTGGGCTCAGGCAATCCTCCTGCCTCAACCTTACAAGTAGCTGGAACTACAGGCATGCACCACCATACCCAGCTAATTTATTTATTTATTGTAGAGACGAGGTCTCACCAAGTTGCCCAGACTGGTCTTGATCGAACCCGTGGCCTCAGGCAATCTTCTTGCCTCAGCCTCCCATAGTGCTGGGATTACAAGTTTGAGCCACCGCGTCCGGTCCTCATTTGCTAATATTTTATTGTATGAATGTGTATGTGTATATATACTTGTACACAGATGTCTTTCCATTTCATATTTGTGCTGCCATTTCAGACAGTGAGAAACCTGGCTCATATTCACAGTATATTTCCTTGATCTTAGAATATACATGAAATAATTTCACAATTTCTAATTTATTTTACTCATGAAAAGTATACTTACTAACTACAGCAGGGTTTGACAAACTATGCCTGGCAGGCTGGATGCCCGTTATTGTAAATAACTTTATTGGACACAGTCATGCCCATCTGTTTGCGTGTTCCCTTTGGCTGCCTCTGTGCTGCAGTGGCGGAGTTGAGTCATTGCTTCAAAGTCATTGCACCATAAACCTAAAATATGTACTATCTGTTTGTTTGTTTGTTTGTTTGTGTGTTTGTTTGTTTTTGAGTTGGAGTCTCACTTGGTCGCCCAGACTGGAGTGCAGTGGCCGCTCCCGGCCACCGCAGCCTCGACCTGCTGGGCTCCGGCGATCCTTCTGCCTCAGCCTTCCGAGTAGCCAGAATTACAGGCATGCGCTACCATACCCAGCTGATTTTTTGATTTATTGTAGAGATGAGATCTCGCCTGCCCAGGCGGGTCTCGAACCCGCGGGCTCAGGCAATCCACTCACCTCAGCCTCCCAAAGGCGCGGGATTACAGGCTGAGCCACCGAGCCTGGCACTATCTGGTTTTTTAAGAAAAAGTTTGGTTATTCTTACACTAGAGACTGATGTTGCTTTATAGCCTCATTGCTTGCCAGTCCCATGTAGATCTGTTTTCTTTTAAGAGTTTTATAATTTTGATTTACATTTACATCTATGATCCATTTAAAATTTTTTTGTATAACATGAGATTTGTCAAGGTTCAATTTTTTTGCCTAGATATTTCTAGATATTCTTTTTTTTTTTTAAGATGTGGGGTACATTTCATCGTTAGATATACAAATGGTCATTGTACAGGTAAAGTTTGTGCCTCACTTTGTTCCCTACTTCACCGGGTTTCAGATCAGGTACCTTTATTGATGAAATGTGCCCTCTCTCTCCCTCTCCTGGCAATTTCCCACTACTTTCAATCCCTTTCTTATAGTATTATGATAATTGTTCATATTCTAGATATTCTAAACTCATGAGGAGAAAGATATTCTTGTTTCTTCCTGAAGTTCCAAGTTGCCTTCCGTGTGGGGAACGTCCTTTAAGTCTTTAAGACTTAAGCGGTCTGCTGGCCGTTAATTCTGTTTTGCTTTGAGAATGTCTTGATTTCCTCTTCATTCCTGAAAGTTATTTTTACAGGTTATCGAATTCAAGGTTGACGGTTCTTTTTTTTCTAACATTTAAAATATGTTCCATTTCCTTCTGGCCTCTATGAGATGAGAAATCCACTGTTATTCAAGTAACTATTCCCCTAAAGGCAATTTCTCTTCAGCTACTTTCAGGATTTTTTTCTTTATCTTTAGTTTTTAGAAATTTTATTATATTGTTTCTGCTTATGTATTTCTTTGAGTTTATCCTGTTTAGGATTCGTTAACTTTCTTGAGTCTATAGGCTTATGCCTTTCACCAAACTTGGGACATTTTCATCTATTCTTTGGCTATTTTCAGGCTCATACTCTTTCTCCTCTGCACCTATGACTTTGATGACACAAATGTTAGATTTTCTTTTTTTCACTTGGAATCTCACTCTGTCACCAGTCTGGAGTGCGTGGCACCGTCACAGCTACCACAGCCATGACCTTCTGGTCTCGGAGAGTCCTTCTACTCAGTCTTCTTGGTAGCTGGAGTTACAGGCACACACCAGCATGCCTGGCTAATTTTTTGACTTATTGCAGAGATGAGGTCTTGCCAGATTGCCAGGCCGGTCTCGAACCTCTGTGCTCAGGCAGTCCTCTCTCCTCTCCCTCCCAAATTGCTGGGATTATAGGCATGAGCCACAGCACCTATCCTACAAGTGTTGGATTTTTTACTATGGTCCCTGAGGGGAAAAAAATATATATATGTATATGTGGAGTCCCCCCCCCAAAACTCGGAATTTATTTATTTACTATAAATAAATTCTTTTATATTTTTTTACTTTTATATTTTATTTTATTCAGTGAAGCCAGATGCAGCCTCTCACAACAACACTAGCTGGTACACTGACGCTGATGGGTTCCTAGAACACTGAACTAGCAGGGGATGCCGGTACTACAAGGGGCCTGCCCTCCAAAAGTTAATTTTGAGTTTTTTTGCGCCCCCCACCATCTATACACACACACACACACACACACACACACACACACACACACACACACACACACACACACACATAATTAGGTAAAGTCAGAGAAACGCTACCTGGGCACGGTATCTGACATCAGCTTCATCTAAATTGAGTGTTTTACTTCACAGCCTCGCCATACCTAGTTACCAGTTGAAGGACCCGCTCTTCACTTGAATCTGGTCCTTCCAGTGAGGTGGTCACAGCCCTGGATCTGCAGTGGGAAGATCTGCTCTGCTGCTTATTGGCTGTCCACAGTTTGTGTTGATGTTATTTATTATCATCTAAAACATGGATACCGTTAAAGTGTTGACATGAGAGTAAGAGATGATGATGAATGCCAGTGTTCCAGAAAGTTCCATATTTTATTTATTTATTTATTTTTGAGTTGGAGTCTCACTCTGTCGCCCAGACTGGAGTGCAGTGGCTGCTCCTAGCCACCGCAGCCTCAACCTGCTGGGCTCTGGCGATCCTTCCGCCTCAGCCTTCCGAATAGCCGGAATTACAGGCATACGCTACCACGCCCGGCTGATTTTTTGATTTATTGTAGAGATGAGGTCTCGCTGCCCAGGCGGGTCTCGAACCCGCGGGCTCAGGCAATCCACTCACCTCAGCCTCCCAAAGGCACGGGATTACAGACTGAGCCACCGAGCCGGCTTGTTTTTGACTTTTTAATTAGAGCTATTATGACTCATAAGGTAGTATCTCATTGTGGTTTTGATTTGCATTCTCTCATGATTAGTGATGTTGAACTTCTTTTCATATTTTGGCTGCTTGTATGTCTTTCTTTGAGAAGTGTCTGTTTATATCTTTTGCCCACTTTTTATGGAATTTTCTTTTTTTTCTCCTGTTGATTCGAGTTCCTTATAGATTGTGGATATATTTTCAAACTCTGCATCCCCTTTGGCAGATGCAGAGTTTGAAAATATTTTCTCCCAGTCTGTGGGTTGTCTATTTGCTCTGTTTTTTTCCTTTTTTTTTTTTTTTTGTGCTGGAGTCTCACTCTGTCACCCAGGCTGGAGGGCAGCCTTGACCTGCTGGACTCAGGCGATCCTTCCATCTCAGCCTTCCAAGTAGCTGGAACTACAGGCACGTGCCACCATACTTGGCTAATTTTTTGATTTATTGTAGAGATGAGGTCTTGCCAAGTTGCCCAGGCTGGTTTCAAACCCGCAGGCTCAGGCAATCCTCTCACAATGGCCTTCCAACGTGCTGGGATTATAGGTTTAAGCCACCACACCTGACCTGCTCTGTTTCTTTTGCTGTCATTTGCTTCCTCTTCTTTTTTTTTTTAATATCTTCTATTTCTTTGCTAAGACTTTTTTTTTCAGGAGTGTTTCAATTGGTTGTGGAAGCAATTCCAGCATCTGAATTTTCTCATTGTTGGCATCTACTGATTATCCTTTCTCATTCAGCTTGTGATTTTCCTGGTTCTTGTTATAAGCTGAGTGATTTTGTTTTGTATCTTGAACATTTGGGGTATTACGTTAGGAGATTTAGGATCCTTTAAGTCTTCTTTTTTAGCAGACAGTTGCCCTGTTTGAGTTTAGTGTACAGGTCCTGGCTTTTTGCGTGCTGTTGTTCCAATGACAGTTTATTGCAGTTATTCTGATATGCTTTGCTGCTCCCCACATGGGGAAAATTTTTATTCTGTTTTTGTTGTGTTCTGTACATATCTGAAGAGTTTTATATGTGTCAATTCATGTCATCAAAGTGCTGGGATTATAGGCGTGAGCCACCGTGCCCAGCCATGAATTTTTTTGAGTTGAGGTTTCACTCTCGCCCAGGCTAGAGTACAGTGGCACTATCACAACAGTTTACTGCAGCCTCGACCTCCTGGGTTCAGGCAATCCTTGTACCTCAGCCTCCTGGGTAAGCTGGGACTACAGGTGCTCGCCACCATACCTGGCTTATTTTTTTAATTTTTGTAGAGCCAAGGTCTCTCTGTGTTTCCTAGGCTGGTCTCAAACTTCTGGGAGTAGGCAATCCTCCTGCCTCAACCTGCCAAAGTGCTGGGATTACAGACATGAGCCACCATGCTGGATCACAATCCATGACTTTTAATTGATTTGTTTAGACCATTCACATTAAAAATGAGTATTGATATAGTTGTATTAAGATCTACCATTTTGCTGTTTTCTATTTGTTGCGTCATTTGTTCTTTTTTCCTCTTTTTTGCCTTTCCTAATTTACTTTTATTTATTTGTTAATATTATTATTTTGAGTCGGTGTCTCAGTCTGTTACCTAGGCTAGAGTGCAGTGGCACACTCAAGGCTACCACAGCCTTGACCTGCTGGGCTCAGGTAATCCTTCTACCTCTGCCTTCCATTCCAGGTAGCTGGGATTACAGGCACACACCACTATGCCAGGATAAATTTTTGATTTATTATAGAAAGGCAGTCTCGCCAAGTTGCCCGGGTCTCGAACCCCTGGGCTCAGGCAATCCTCTCGCCTCTACCTCCCAAAGTACTGAGATTACAACCGTGAGCTACCACGCCAGGCCTGCCTTTCCTAATTTAAATTGTTTTTTTTTGTCTTCATTTTATCTTTTCCATGGACTTACTTTTACTTTTTGCACTTCCTTTTTTAGTGATTTTTCTAAGATTTAAATAATTTGAATCTATTATCAAATGATTTGCTATTTCATATGTAGTGAAAGGACTTTATAATAGTATGTTCCCATTTCCTCCTTCCCATATGTGTCATTATTTTAATATATATTACTTGTATGTAAGGCACATACACCTTAATACATTGTTACTTAAATTGCTTTATCTTTTTTCTTTTTTAATGTGTCTGCTAGAAATTTTTAAATGACAAATGTCACTCATTTCATATTTCTGTTGCACAGTGCTGTTCTAGAATTCTAGCTCTCACGTGTGTATTACTGCCTAACTTCTGTAATGTGTTTCTCAGTACTGTTGTTGATCCTATTCAGTATAGCATGTTCCAATGTGAACTCTTTCTAGATTCCGAGTCTACAAAGTATTTTCTACTTTTTAGTCCTAGTGTCTAGACTGATGGATTTCTGACGCCTTCCTTAGCTTTAGAGGAAACACTGGGGTAGAATTGATGTGGGAAGGGAAGTTAAGACCTCTGCAGGTTATTTTTCCTGCCTTCCTGACTTATGTTGTCTACACCAGTGTTTGTCAGTGTGGTCCAAGGACTCTGCATCAGAATCACCCAGGAATCTCGGTGATGTTTATGTATATTGAACATAACTGCCTTTAACATTTATAGTCACTTTTGACTAAATCTCATCTTCCCACTTTGGTTGTGAGGTTTTTTTTTTGTTTGTTTGTTTGTTTGTTTGTTTTTGAGTTGGAGTCTCACTCTGTCCCCTAGGCTGGAGTGCAGTGGCACACTCACAGTCACTTCCAGCCTCAACCTGCATGGCTCAGGTGATCCTTCCGCCTCAGCCTTCCAAGTAGCTGGAACCACAGGCATGCACCATCATGCCTGGCTAATTTTTTGATTTATTGTAGAGACGAGTTCTCACTATGTTGCTCAGGCTGGTCTCGAACCCTTGAGCTCAGGCAATCCTCTAACCTCCACCTCTCAAAGTGCTGGAATTACAGGTATGAGCCACTGCATCTGGCTGTTGTGAGTTCTTGTGGGGAGAGATTTATGTTGATAGTCTCTAAGTTTGTCACTTATATTTCTTTTTCTTTTTCAATCATTTCCACCTTATTTATAGGTTTGCTTTTCAACATCTTTGCTTACTCGTTTGGTTGACTCACATGGTGTGCCATCTAGTGGTAATAGAGGGTAACTTCCATGCCATAGTTAACTGTGGTCCTGGGAGATGACTTTGTTTTTTTATTTTTATTTTTTGAGTTAAAATCTCACTCCATTGCCGAGGCTGGAGTGTAGTGGCACACTTACGGCCACTCTAGTGTTTACCTGCTGGGCTCTGTTGATCCTTCCACTTCAGCCTTCCAACTACAGGCGCATGCTACTACACCTGGCTAATTTTTTATTTATTGTAGAGATGAGGTCTCACCAAGTTGCCCAGGCTGGTCTTGAACCCTCTGGCTCAGGCAAGCCACTCGCCTTGGCCTCCCAAAGTGTTGGGACTACAGGCTGAGCCATCAAGCCCGGCCTGGGAGATGACTTTGAAAACTATTGCAGGGAAACTTACTGAGAGAAGAAAGTCATCAATGAGTTTTAAGTGTATATTCTGATTGACATTAGTTTTTATATCAAATTTATGTTACATTGTTCTATATGTGCTATATGTATAATTTGTCACACCCAATGTAATTTTTATTTAATTATTAGAAAACTTTGTAGTTGACTTTTTAAAACCATATTTGTAATGTTTATTATTTATTTTATAAACAAAGGAAACTGCTTAACAACAGAATAACTGGCCGATTTAGAGAATGGATCAGGGGTTATAGGAGATGCCCTGCAGTACTATTGTCTAGTAGGAGGAATAAAGCAAGTAGACGAATTTTTTTTTTTTTTATAGTTTATGTTATTTTTAAAGTAGGAGTCTCACTCTGTTGCCCAGGCTGGAAGGCAGGGGGCACACTCACGGCTACTGCATCTTTGACATGCTGGGCTCAGGCGATCCTTCTGCCTCAGCCTTCCAAGTAGCTGGAACCACAGGCATGTGCCACCACGTCTGGCTAATATTTTTCATTATAGAGATGAGCTCTGGCCAAGTTGCCCTTGCTGGTCTCGAACCCCTGGACTCAGGCAATCCTCTCACCTCTGTCTTTCAAAGTGCTGGATTTACAGGCGTGAGTCACCACACCCGACCTATAAATTTTATTTTAGTAGCTGTATAGTTAAATACTGTATGAACCACAGAGGAGAGCATCCTATCTGGAGGTGGACTTGGAAAGGTTTCATGAGAAAAGATGATCTCTTCAAAGGTCATTTAATGGCAGATGTGATGTCAATCTACCGTGAAAAAATACTGGTCAAAGCATCCATTCTCAATGTAGAAGATTCAGAAAGAGCATGTGCCCTGGGACCAGGCTGCCTGCGTTCAAAGCTGCCATTTAAGAGCTGTATGACCTTGGGAAGTTATATATCCTTTAAGTCTTAGTTTCCCATTTCAACATTGCCATTCTCTTTTTCTGTAGGAAATCTAAGCATCTAATCAACAAAACAACTTCTCACAGTAAAAAATTTTGTGCCAATTCTGATGGCTTGTCACAGGAACTCAGAAATTTTAACCAAGAAGGTACAAAATTGGTTGAAGAGTCTGTGAAACATTCTGATAAGCTCAATTGCAATGTGGAAAAAATATCTCAAGAGTCCAAACAAAGATGTGAGTCTCTGAACGCAAGCACCGCTCATTTTGCTGAACAGTGGGTATCTTCCTTAAATAAAAGGGAACAGGAACTTCAGAACTTATTGCAGGTAATAACTTTGTAACTGGAACTTACTTTGGAGAGAATAGTGGTAATCAGAAAATTACGTTTTCATGCCTAAGAATTAGTTTCAAAACAGATGATATTTTAAGAAATAATGACTTAAACTTTTAAGTATAATACTTGGTATGCTTATACATGATCTTGTTTCATGTTTTGGTATGCGTCTTCTAGATACTGAAATTAATTTAACATTTGTCCAGTTTCTGATCTGTATCTATCCTTGGTTGTTTTGTTGTTATTTGTTTGTGTGTTTGTTCCGATACAAGGTCTCCCTTTGTCACCCATCCTGGAGGGCAGTGGTGTGGTCATGTCTCACTGTAGCCCTTGGCTCCTGAGCTCAAGCAATCCTCCCACCTCAGCCCTCAATGGCTAGAACTATGGGTGTGTACCACCATGCCCAGCTAATTTATTTTTTGTAGAGGTAGGGTTGCCTAGGCTGGTCTCAAACTCCTGGCCTCAAGTGATTCTTCCGCCTTGTCCTCCCAAATTATAGGTGTGAGCCACTGCACCCAGCCTAGTCTTGGTTTTTGGCTTATTAATTTCTTCAGGAAAGAATAACCTGTCTTTTGACATAGCATACCTTCCACTTATATATGCTTTTTACTTTTCTCCAGGTACATTCAAACTTATTATTGCTGTAAGTTTTTAGGATATTATTCTGGTAGCTAAAGGATACTGGATAGGTTTGTGAGTTTGCTTGAACATAATACTTGCATGAGTCCTTCGAGACTTGTTTTTTTCTTTCTTTGCAATAGGAGGATTTTGCTGACATTCTCAGGAAATAGATGCAAATAATTTAAATATTTTAAACTATATAAGTGATTTTCACTCAAAGGAACCAGAGTTCATGGAAAAATAGCTAATTTCAGGAAATGTACAATCTATGAGCCTAGAGATCTTGTCATACCAGAAAGTAAGAAAGCTATTTAAGATTACTGAGGTTGTGTCAAAGGGACTTAGCAACTAACCTCTCCCTGGTGAATGACAGTATAATTTGCACATCAAAAAGAATAATCGCTATAATGGATTAAGACATAAAATGTATTAAATCTCAATAATTTATATAATTTTTTTTTGAGTCAGAGTCTCATTCTGTCACCCAAGCTGGAGTACAGTGGCATGATCATGGCTACTTCAGCCTCGATCTGTTGAACTCAGGTGATCCTTCCACCTCAGCCTTCTAAGTGGCTGGGACTGCAGGTGCACACTGCTATTCCTGGCTAATATTTTTTATTTATTGTAGAGACGAGGTCTTGCCATGTGGCCAAGGCTAGTCTCGAACTCTGAGCTCAGGCAATTCTCTCACCTTGGCCTCAAAGTGCTGACTTTACAGGTGTGAGCCACTGTGCCTGGCCAAATCATACAATTTTTATAGATCTCCTTTGGATCACGCTAGGGAAACAATGCATTGTTCCGAAAACTGGTAAATGAAGAGATACAATATAGCATTCACCTGCCTTTCTAAAAAAGCCATATCTTGGTTTAATAGGGTAATTGATGAAGAAAAGTGTTTCATAGACTCTTAGCTAATAAAATGAAGAAGAAATGATGGAATTACTATATCATCATTTTGCAACCCCTAATGAAATAGGACATTGATCACCTATTGGCTTAATCTGTCTGATTAAAAGCTGATGGGAGAATTTATAATTAATTATAATTAACCATACCCAAACCCATTGATTAATCTTAATATGAGAGACACAACCAGGCATGATGTACTTTCAGTACTGTCTATGAAATAGTCTTGCTAAAATATTAAACCGAAATCAAGTCAGGCCTTTAGATCTAATCAGTTTATAGAAGATAAAGCATAGAGGGACAATTGATAAAATCTAGAATTTGAGATCTTCAATAGGGTAGTGACCTAGTTTCTTCAATAAGAATGTTTTTCAAGGGACAAAAATATGAGGAAGGATAACCTATAGCTCCCTCTAAAAAGTGTCCCGGTTTGATGATAAATGACATAGTCACCTACTTAAGCCTTACCAACCAAATTTAGTGATGAATTCTGGTTCAAACAAAGCAATTATGACACATTTGAGACGTCTGGTGAAATTTGAACACTGACTTAGAGATTTAATATGAAGGAATCAATGTTAAACTTTTTATGTATAATATTGGTCTTAAAATGCTATTGACTCTTAGAGATATATGCTGAAGTAGATGAATGAAGTAATGCAGAATTTGTGTCAAAATATTCCTGGGTATGTGAGGCTAGTCTTGTTTATTTTTATGTATTGGTAAATATTGAGGCTTGGAAATGAATAAGATGATGTTAATTATACTGTTCTCTCTACTTTTTAAATGTGTTTTTTAAAACTTTTATTATGGAAAATTTCAAGGTAAGGGAAAATGATATATTGAATAAAGCACTGCCAACTTTAATTTTAGTAATACAAACTTGTGTCATTTACAGGTTGTAAACCATTGTTGTGAGGCTTCAAGTTCAGAGATCACTGAAAAATTAAATGGTTATAAAGCAGCTAATGAGAACCAGCGTGACACTTTTCTTGATCAGATAACTATTGATGAAGAAGCATTGGCAGCACAAAATCTAGAACTTAGTGACACGATCACAGTTGGTTTGACTAGACTTCAGTGCTTCCTGCAGCAGGATCTGAAACTGGATGTCCCAACAGGTACTTAAAAGGGAAATAGAGTTGTTCAGTCTTTTGAAGTCAAATTCAACCCAATACAATGCCAGGCTTTCAGAAAAGCAAGGTCATGCTGTTGTCTGATAGGAATTTACCATAATATTACTGTAATCAACTTAGATATGGAAAAACTGGAACCCTGAAATAGTTTTTTTTTTGAGTTGGAGTCTCACTCTGTCACCCAGACTGAAATGCAGTGACCGCTCCCAGTCACCGCAGCCTCGACCTGCTGGGCTCCGGCAATCCTTCCGCCTCAGCCTTCCAAGTAGCTGGAATTACAGGCATGTGCTACCACGCCTGTCTGATTTTTTTGATTTATTATAGAGATGAGATCTCGCTGCCCAGGCAGGTCTCGAACCCACGGGCTCAGGCAATCCACTCACCTCAGCCTCCCAAAGGCGCGGGATTACAGGCTGAGCCACCGAGCCTGGCTCTGAAATAGTTTTAATCAAGCATTAGGGCTTCATGGGGTAGGTGGCCTGTGCTCCTAGAAGTGTTGGCATCACAATTCAGTCAAATTTCACAAACATTCAGGGAATTGACTTTGTTAGGAGGAGACAATTTTAAAAAAAATCTACTTAGTACTGTTTGTGAAAAGGCATTTTAATACCAAAAATATTGGATTAAATCTAGTTTAATGCAAAGTTCATCACATCTCTGCCCTTTTATCATGCACTGTTAACATTTAGGAATCACTGTTTTGAGAGATCAGTACAGGCTTTAATGATACAGGAAGGTCTTCGTGGAAGTGCTGTATCAAGCTGTTTTACGCAGGATGAATAATTGAGTTCTTCATTGAATTGCGGTGATGGTTGTGTACCATGTAAACCCACTTAAAAATCATTGAATTGTACCCTTAAAATGAGTGAATTTTATGTTATGTAAGTTATACCTCAAAGCTGATTTTTAATTTAAAAAGCAATCATAAAAGGAGATGGTGCTATAGAATGTTGGTTTCTTTTTTTTCCCAAGAGACATGTAAGATTTATTGTTCACTTTTCAGAGAAATTGGAAATGTAAATGTTGAGTGAGAAGGCAAGTGACTTTGTAAATTATGAGAGTGTGAGCTCATTATATATAACTGGTTAATATTTAACCACCATACCACATTTATAGTGAAGTGATTACTCCTAACACAGTAATCATGTTGGTAACAGATTCTCTTGTTCTAATAATGATACAGTTTTTCAGAACACTCTATAACTGCTTTTAGAGCCTACAACACAACTCTTAATGGAAAATGTCATGTTTTGGGAGTATGATGAATCTTGAAAATAGTCATGTCTGTTTAAGGTCAATTGTCAAATTAGAAAATAGTGTTAGTTGCAAGCAATATGTGCCTGACAGGTACAATACTGATTCTCATGTAATGGCAATTGTCATATTTCTGGAGAACAAGACTCACCTAGAAGTAAAAGTTTTAGCATTAAAAAAAACTTACTTATTTTTCTAATTTATCTCATGTCCACTAAAGGCACAACACCACAGAGAAAAAATTATGTCTACCCATCAACACTGGTGAGAACTGAACCCCGTGAACATCTCCTCGATCAGTTGAAAAGAAAACAGCCTGAGCTGTTAATGAGGCTAAACTGTTCAGAGACCAAAAAAGAGACCAAACAGGTGAAATTTAAAGAATCATAATAAGCAATCCCCTCAGGTCCCCTCCCGCTATGGAAGCTTTTCTGTCCTCTTAATAAATCCTGCTTTTAAAAATAAATATGTAAAGGATCATAATATTAGAACTCGCCTATGAACTCTTCATGTGGTCAACTTCATGTGAGGAATTGTACTGTTTACCCTTAAATCTTACCTTGCCTCTTATTAATGATAGTTGCCTGACCCTTAAGCTTGTTTCTTTTAATCTTATCAGTTTTAAAATTATTAGCCTAGTAGATAATAATATCCAATATTTAATATTGTGCTTATTAACATTTTAGTATAGGAACCTCTAAGTAAAAATATATTAGGAATTATTTTGATTAATGTGTAGACTGCTGATTTTGTTGGGGTTAACTTTTTTTTTGAGTTGGAGTCTCACTCTTGTCGCCCAGGCTGGAGTACAGTGGCATGCTCACAGCCATCACAGCTTCAAGCTGCTGGGCTCAGGTGATCCTTCTGCCTGAGCCTTCCATGTAGCTGGAACCACAGGCATGTGCCACCACACCCAGCTAATTTTTTGTTTTTTGTTTTTTATTGTAGATACAAGGTCTCACTGTATTTCTCAGGCTGGTCTTGAATCCCTGAGCTCAGGCAATCTTCTTGCCTCCACCTCCCAAAGTGCTGGGATTACAGGCTTGAGCCATTGCGCTTGGCGAGGTTAACTTTTATACAGTGAGCACTGTGTTATAGTCAAAGAAGAAAACCACCCTCTGTGATGACTTTTGAGCCCTTGGACATAGTCACTCATTCAGCTTCTTATTTTAGGACATGGACATAGAAAAGTCAGTTCTGGAACAGTATATTGAAGAGCCTGTGAATCAGGAGCCATCTGTAGATGCGGGTGTGGAGTGTTCATCAGCTGGCGGGGTCCCATTCTTCCAGGTACCTGATTATATTGAATGGGATAACCCTTCCACATCTGATGTAAGTTATTCATTTGCTAGTCAATATAAAGGCATTATACTTGGTGAGTAGAACAAAAACTTTTCAGCCATTCCTTTGAGATGGCTTGTTAATGCTTCCAATTTAAATTATTTTAAATAACACAAGCCTGATATTGATAAAGGGTTTTCTATAGGATAAAGGCAGCTTTTGACTTAATCTGTATCCTTGGCTGGTAATCTTTAACCATTATATTTATTGCCTGTCTGCTTCCTATATCCTCAGAATGGACACAGAGCAGTCATTTCTCTCTTCCCTCTACTTTGACATGGAAGTCTTGGAGCCTATCTCTGCCTATAATCAGATTTTGAAGGCCAAGGAGTTTAAAAGATTGAGAGACTGGAGGAGACTGTGTTAGTGATTGCTCCTGTCTGAGGCTCTTCCCCTATTAGCTGTTGCTCCAGGTTTCCTGTTCCTACGTAATGAAATCCTGTTACCTCTCTTAGCCCCTTCATATTGTTGGGAGCTCAGCACTGTAAACTGCCTGGCATCTTTCCCTGTACTTTGAGGATATGAGCCTAGACAGAGTATGCAAAGTAAAACTTTCTCTTTTTTTCATTTTTATTTTTATTGTAAAGATGTGGGATACAATTCAGGGTTAGGTATACAAACACTGATCATGCAGGTACCTCAAAACTTTCTTTATGTAGGACACTGATGACCATATTTTATAGTTGAAGCACTGCTTCTGATGTGTGTTTGCTTGTACCTGTTTTTTTTATTTTGAGTTGTAATCTCACTCTGTCGCCCAGACTGGAGTGCGGTGGCCGCTTCCGGCCACCACAGCCTCAACCTGCTGGGCTCTGCTGATCCTTCCACCTCAGCCTTCCAAGTAGCTGGAACTACAGGCATGCACTACCACACCCAGCTAATTTTTTTGATTTATTGTAGAGATGAGGTCTCACCAAGTTGCCTGGGCGGGTCTCGAACCCGCGGGCTCAGGCAATCCACTCACCTCAGGCTCCCAAGGCGCGGGATTACAGGCTGAGCCACCGAGCACGGCTGTACCTGTTTTTAATAGACTTGAAGGTCTTTCCCTCAAGGTCTGAAAATTCCCCATCCTTGATTTCAGTTGTTAAAAGTGCTGGCTCAGATTCTCTTCAATACCTCTGTCTCTGGGCAATTTTATCCCCAAGTTTTTCCTTCCTTTTTTGCTTTATTATTATTATTATTATTATTATTATTATTTTTTTGAGTTGGAGTCTCACTCTGTCACCCAGACTGGAGTGCAGTGGCCGCTCCCAGCCACCGCAGCTTTGACCTGCTGGGCTCCGGTGATCCTTCCACCTCAGCCTTCCAAGTAGCTGGAACTACAGGCGCGCGCTACCATGCCCAGCTAATTTTTTGATTTATTGTAGAGATGAGGTCTCGCCAAGTTGCCCAGGCATGTCTCGAACCCACGGGCTCAGGCAATCCACTCACCTTAGCCTCCCAAAGGCGCGGGATTACAGGCTGAGCCACCGAGCCCGGCTTTTGCTTTATTATTTACTATTAGAGAACTGTAAATCTATTTCTTTCAGCTTTTCATCCCTCTCTTCTATCTTATAAAATGGGGAAAAGATAAGAAAACTTTAGTGACCACTTAGTCCCTAGTCAGAAATTATTTCATTATTGTTGTTTTTGGCATTTTGAAAGCTAGGTTTAGTGATTTCACTATGGCAAGGAAGCCTCAACAGTAACAGAAAGGATTTGGGATTGGGTTTTGGACCTTCTGCTAAGTTCAGAAATGATCTTTTCTCTAGTAGCAGTCTGATGGGGGCATTTCTCTGGGTAAAAACTTTTCAAGTTGGGTTATGATTTATCTCAGCATTGATGACTGAGTGCACAATGAATGTCACCAGTCTCAATGTGAAATATGAACAGGAAATAGGTTTTAAAAATAAGATAAAATACATAAAAAATAAGATAAGCAAAAGTGTTTTTTTTAAGTCCTGAAGACAATCAAAACAAAAGTGCTTAAGGTAGCCCATACGCCAGCTTCTCTGCTTTAAATAGAATTGGATTTCTTGCACAACAGCAAATTCTTGTTCCCTTAGAGTAGGGTTTCTCAACAGCAGCACTAGTGATATTTTAAACTGGATAATTTTTTGTCGTGACGGGCTTTCCTGTGGATTGTAGAATGACTAGAATGACAGTGTATTATGTCAGTAGTCACTAGAAGCCAGCAGGACTCTGGTCATAACAGCCAAAATGTCTTCAGACATTACCCAATGTCCCAGGTGGCAAAATCACTCCCTGATGAGAACTGCTACCCTACAGTAAAATCTGTAATTATAACTTAGAAAATAATACAGGAAATAAATATTTATTTCACTCTGCTACTTCTGTTCGTGGTAAAATAAAGAAGGCATTTGACTCTACTTGCCAAATTGTTGCCTCAAACTTGTGCTGAGCCTCTTCTGAAGTTCTCCACACTTAAGTTTTTTTGCCTCTAACCCAGAGAACTTTGAAAATAGTATAGCTGATGTGTATCAAATGCCACTTTATATTGACTTAATTTTTCTACTTGAATCCACAGCATAAAAAACCACATGGAAAAGACAAAGAAAACAGAGGCATTAACCCGGCGGAGCGGTCTAAATTGGAAGAACCCTCGGAGCACTCCGCTACCAAGAGCAGGTTACCTCTGCGAGTCCAAATCAATCTTTAGTTAGCCTGAGGGTCAGACATTTTATTTAAAAAAATAATAAAACCCTGAAAACTTGAGCCTTGTGTATAGATTTAAAAGGAATATATCAAGGCGGTCTGTAAATTTCATTCCATTCGATATCTACCCATTTTCCTGTCATCCCTATAGTTCCCTGTGTATTAAGTTGGGTTTCATCTGAGATGTGCATTGTAAATATATATTTTAGCTTTTCATATAAAGTAGCTCTTTTATAACAAATGAAGAGTACTTTTCTTGTACATTATTAAGTCGTGAGTATATAGGAACTGCGCTGTTCTTCTGGGCTTGAGCTTACATAGGCACATGTTGCTGACATTGGCCTTGGAAAGGACAGCCTTGTGTTTCTTCTCGCTGTGACTTAAGTCTGCACTAGCTTGCCTCCTTTCTGTGATGCCTTGTTTTGCCTTCTCTTCACCTCACTTTTCCCTTTTTGGTTTTTACCAAACCACTTGTAGACCTACGAAACCCTTTCTTATTTTCAGGTAGCCAGAATTTGCCTGGAAATCTTTAACACTTTCTAGTGGTTATTTCTAAAGTCACTGTCAACAATAAACATTACCTTGAAAGTGTTCCTCAAGTACTTTGGCTTCTCTAGATGTGAAAACATTTCATTCCTTTATGAGGTCTAACGCATGAGTCCTCACAGAGTTCACAGAAAACCCACTTCTCCAGAATATAAATCACTATTGTGGGAGAACTGTGACCCAGAGCGCTGATTAATGGCTCAGGGGTCCCATTCTAAGGCCTGTGTCTTTTGGAGAGGACCACAGTGAGTGGAGGACTTTTTAAAACTACCAATTATGTCTTATAATTTATATTATTTCATTTACATGATGAGACTTTGTTCTTCCTCATTTGTATATAATAAAATATGCATGTTTCTTCTTCTCTATTGAAATCTTAACTCGTAGAAGGGCTATGGCATTTCTGATCTGCCAGTCATATTTCTGGAAGTTGAGATGTTTCAGCATGAAGAACCAGAGCACTTGGAAAGAATATGTGTACAAAGAATGACTTTTGTGCCCACGTTGAGTTTGACTCAATGTATATTTGACTTTGATAGCTAAAGCCAAACTCTTACTGAAAAATCAGAAAATATGCTACTTCTAGGAACAAAATTTACCTTGTAGAAGTACCCATTACCTTAATAAAGTAAGAGTTATAATTTCTCTGCAAAATCAGATGTCAACATAAGCTATGAATAATATCTAATAAACTACCCTTGGTAAATCCTTGATTAATAAATTTGGTTTCTGCATTAACCTGTTTGCCCCATAATTTCTCATGTAGCAATAGATATGTTTACAGAATTAGGCAAGCTACATTAACATTCCTAAAATAAACTATACAGATACCACCACAGAAGAAGGACCCTGGTGAACACCCAGGCTTTTGGTCTCACGCCAAGGGACTATACCTCGGGTGTAAGGTCAATGAGAAATAAATCAGCCCTCACAGCCTGAAGCCCAACTTTAAGTCATTTCATTCCATGACTGTTTTAAGGCTATCTGAGAGTGCTGGTGCAACTAATTTAACTGCCTGACAGAAGCAAAAAGAAATCTCCAAAGAATTGTAGCATCCAGAGCCATAAATGAACTATGCAGATTTTCATGTACAATGTCAGGTACTCATAATGTACTCGAGAGTGGCATCAGTGAAAATGGAAAAGTAGATAGCTTTAAGGACATGTTCCTCCACAGAAACCAAGCAAAAACATTCCGAAACAACTTTCTCAGAACTCTGGAAAATAGGCTAGGGTTTAAAGTCCCCAAGCATATGCTGAATTTAGAAAGGCCATTTAGAAACAAGGAAAGCTTTGCAGTGTTCCACCTGCCCTTTCCTCATTCCCCTCCTTAGTTCTGCCGCAGGCTTAAAGATGGCAACCCACATTCTCTGCCTGGGTCCCAGTCCTCAGTTTTTAAGGAGAAGAGATCTCACTCTTAAAAGATCATGCTTGTTCTAACCTGTCAGGGCAACATGAAGGACTGACACAGGGCCCTTGTGTTTCATCCAACTCAGAACTCAATCAGTGTGAAGTAACAGGCATTTCTCTAAATACTGTAAGGCAAATGCACTGCCCACTACCACCTGGGTCAAAAAAATTATAGTTGAGGTAAACAAAGGAGTGCCTAAAGCCTGAGGAAAAGCAGCAGAGAAATTCTTAGGGAAATTAAGTCATTCAAAAGCACCTGTGCATATACTGGAGAATTTAGAAAGCTATGTACATACCCAGAGCAGGATGCACATTCAGAAAAGACCTAAGAAGATCCTAAGAATTCATGTCTGGTTGGTCTCCAGGCTCAGGGCAAGCAGAAAGTAAAGGCAAAAACAGATTGAAAATGACCTGGCTAAGCATTGAAGGTGTCTCCCGACACAGCCAACTAGCAAAAACTCGGAGAGTTTTTTTTTGTTATATACATACATATTTTTTAGCAACTAGTATTAAAGGAAGTCTCTATCAACATGTGAACTGAACACAAGCAAAAGGAACAGATTTTAGAGACCATGTAAGTAAAAGAGGCTTTACGCAAACAATTCAGAAAAGTCACTAAACAAACCACTACCGCTCACAGCAGGCAACAAAAACAAGCCCTGAAGAGTGAAGAATCTGATTTCCGGTTACCCACATTATAATATTCGAAGTAATATTCAGCTTTCAACAAGAAACTATGAAGCATGCAAAGAAAATATAGCTCATTCACAGGAGAAAAAAAAATGAAGCATAGACATTGGACTTGCACATTTTTTTTTTTTTGAGTTAGAGTCTCACTGTGTTGCCCAGACTGGAGTGCAGTGGCCGCTTCCGGCCACCACAGCCTCGGCCTGCTGGGCTCCGGTGATCCTTCTGCCTCAGCCTTCCAAGTAGCTGGAACTACAGGCGCGCGCTACCATGCTTGGCTAATTTTTTTGATTTATTGTAGAGATGAGGTCTCACCAAGTTGCCCAGGCGAGTCTCGAACCCACGGGCTCAGGCAATCCACTCACCTCAGCCTCCCAAGGTGCGGGATTACAGGCTGAGCCACCAAGGCCGGCTGACTTGCACATTTTTAAATCAACTGTCTCAAGTATGCTCATAGAGCTAATGGAATCTAAGGAAACCCTGTCTCAACAAATAGAGGATGTCAAGAAAAGTTGTCAAGAAAGATAGTACAAAAGGAACCATACAAATTAGCTGCAAAGTACAACAATGAAGGGGGGAAATCACTGAGGGGTTCTAATAACAGATATGAGCAGGCAGTAGGAAGAATCAGTGGAGCTGAAGACAGGTCAATTGAAATTTTCCAATCTGGGCAAAAGACATGAATAGATACTTCACAAAAGAAGACATATGAGCAGCCAACAGATGCATGAAAAAATAAATGCTCAGCCTCACTAGTCATCAAAGAAATGCAAGTTAAAACTACGCTGAGATACCTCCTAACTTCAGCCAGGATGGCCATCATCAATAACTCAAGAAACAACAGATGCTGGAGAGGGTGTGGGGAAAGGAACACTTCTACACGTTGGTGAGAGTGTAAACTAATACAACCTCTGGAAAACAGTTTGGCAATTCCTAAAAGATCCAAAAATTGACCTTCCGTATGATCCCGCAATCCCCCTACTGGTAATATACCTGGAGGTTCTCAAATCACTCTATGAAAAAGACACCTGCACACGTATGCTTATTGCAGCATTATTCACAATAGCAAAAACAAGGAACCAGCCATGCTGCCCATTGAAATAGGACTGGATTTAAAAATGTACATATACATGATGGAATATTACACAGTCATGAAGGACAAAATTTTGAACTTTGCAGCAACCTGGATGGACTCAGAGTCTATAGTACTGAGTGATCTATCACAGAAACAAATAACTCACGTGTTCTCACTCATAAGTGGACTGAACAAATATCGTAAAACTATAAGAAAGCTATTGGCAGTAGTGGGAAGCTGCTGGGTGGTTGGCAGGAAAGGTGGGATTGGCAGTAGGGATCTGCTGGTGGGGGTGGGGGCACACCTCATCAACAAGGGTACCTGCTTAATGAACATTTGTGTACCCAATCCTAAATTATACCCCACATGTTTAAGATTAAAAATAAAAATAGAGCCGGGCTCGGTGGCTCAGCCTGTAATCCCGTGCCTTTGGGAGGCTGAGGTGAGTGGATTGCCTGAGCCCGTGGGTTCGAGACCCGCCTGGGCAGCGAGACCTCATCTCTACAATAAATCAAAAAATCAGCCAGGCATGGTAGCGCATGCCTGTAATTCCGGCTACTTGGAAGGCTGAGGCGGAAGGATCGCCGGAGCCCAGCAGGTCGAGGCTGCGGTGGGCGGGAGCGGCCACTGCACTCCAGTCTGGGCGACAGAGTGAGACTCCAACTCAAAAAAAAATAAAATAAAAAAATAAAAATAGGCCGGGCTCGGTGGCTCAGCCTGTAATCCCGCACTTTGGGAGACCGAGGTGAGTGAATTGCCTGAGCCCACGGGTTCGAGACCTGCCTGGGCAACTTGGCGAGATCTCATCTCTACAATAAAAAAAAAAAAAATTAGCTGGGCATGGTAGCGTGCACCTGTAGTTCCAGCTACTTGGAAGGCTGAGGCGGAAGGATCGCCGAAGCCCAGCAGTTCTAGGCTGTGGTGACTGGGAGCATGCCACTGAACTCCAGTCTGGGTGACAGAGTGAGACTCCAACTCAAAAAATAAAAAATAAAAATAAATTTTCCAATCTGAGGAGCAGAAAGAGAAAAGTGTAAAGGAAAACAAGCCTGTGGAGTACCACCAAACATACCAACATTTGCCAACTAAGTTTCAGAGAGAGTAAAAGAAAGGGGCAGAAAGACAATTTGAAAAAGAATGACCACAAAGTACCTGAAATCTGTTAAAACACTTGAATCTACACATCCAAGAAGTTTGTGGAACTCCAAATAGGATAAACTCAGAGCAGTTCCACTCCAAGACACATAATCAAACCACCCAAGCTGAAGACAGAATCTTGAAAGCAGCTAGAGAGTAGCCTTCAGAGAAAGGCAAATCAAACCACAATGTGATACCACCTTGCATCCATAAGGATGACTATACAAAAAATACAGAATAAAACAAGTGTTGGTGAGGATGCTGAAAAATGGGAGCCCTAGTACACTGCTGGGAATTTGAAATAGTTCAACTACTGCGGACAGAGTTTGGTTCCCAAAAGCATTAAGCATAGAATTACCACATGGGCCAGCAATTCCACTCCTAAGTGTCTACCCAAGAGAAAACATGCATCAACACAAAAGTTGCTACACAAATGCTTGCAAGAGTACTATTTACTATGGCGAGTGGTATAAACAACTCAAATGTCTATCAGTATATGCGTGGATAAACAAAATGTGATATACATGTGATGGATAACTTAGCCATGACAATGAGGTACTGAAACATGCTACTACGTGGATGAACGTCGAAATGCCAAGTGAAAAGTCAACCATAAAAGTTCACATGCATGATTATTTCACTTTCATAAACTATCCAGAATAGGTAAATTCATAGATTCAGCAACATGGTGGTTGCCAAGTCTGGCATGTGTCATTGGGGGAATCGGGAGTGACTGCTTAATGGGTATGGGGTTTTCTTTTGAGATGGTGGCAACATGTTGGAAATAGATAAGAGGTGGTGGTTGCACAACATTGTGAAAATACTAAATGCCGCTGATTTATATACTTTGAAATGGTTGATTTTATGTTATGTGAATTTCATCTTTGAAGAGGCCATTTAAAGTATAAAGGGTGTTCTTTCAAAGAAGAGGCATCACTATTGTTGGTAGAACTTACAGATACAAAACAGTTCTTAAACAAATGTAGTTACAATGTACTGTGTATATTGTGTGCCCAAAAAACAAGTTGCTTGCATTCCTTAAAAAACAAAAAAAGAAAAACCTAGTATACGAGGGGGACCTAAACACAGAATTTATTTATTAAAAATTGCAGATGCTTTCATGTTTAAACTTCAGTCACCTCCAAAGTACTCCCCGTTTGATGCAATAGACCTATCAAGATGCTTTTTCCACTGCTTAAAACAGTTTTTGAACTCGTCAATTTTGATTCTTTTTAGTGCCTCTGCGGTTTTTTGTTTCACCTCTTCCACATGGGCATAATGTTTTCCTTTAAGACCTTTCTTCATCCAGGGAAACAAAAAAAAAGTCACTTGGGGTGAGATCAGGTGAATAGGGAGGGTGGGGCCCAGGGGCCATGCCATTTTTGGTCAAAAACTGCTGAGCACTCAGCATGGTGTGGATAGGTTGTCCATGTAAATCACCCACCATGAAATGGGCAAACACATTGAAAGAATCTCCCACCTCAAAATTCACTGAAGCTGCTTCTCACGACAATGCTAGCTGGGACACTGATGCCAGTGGGTTCCAAGAACACCTAGTGGGGGGAAGCCTGTACTTCAAGGGGACTTCCCTCCAAAAGATAACTCCATGTTTTAGGGGGTCCCGCTTGTGCAAGGAGTTAGACCCTAAGAAAAAACAGAAAAAACAGACAACAGAAAAGAAGGAAAAAAAAAGTCAGGTGCTGTGGACCCATCGTCCCAGCTATTCAGGAGGCTGAATTGGGAGGATTGCTTGAGCCCAGTTATGGGTGACAGAGACCCCAATAAAAAAGGACCCCCCAAAATAACCCCACAGAAAATGCAGCTAATGGAGTTGCCAAACTATACATATATTTTAAATAGAGATGGGAAGTTCTGTGGCCCAGTTTAGTCTCAAACTCCTGGCCTCAAGCAATCCTCCCACCTTGGTCTCCCAAAGTGCTAGGATTACAAGCATGAGCCACTGTGCCTGCCCCAAACAAGATTTTTAAAAATTAAATATTCAAAAATTTAAAGACAAAATGGAGTATTTTGACTGGAAACTATAAGAAGGAGTCAGATGGAAATTCTAGCATTGAAAATGTAAGAAATTAAGAACATGTTAACGGGTTTAGTTGCTGAGTATTCAGTTAAAAAGAAAATAAATGAATGATAGTCTGGAATAAAATAGTTACAATTGACCCTCAAGCAACATGGGCTTGCACTGTGCAGGACACAGATTTTCTTCTACCTCTGCCCATTCCTGAGACAGCAAGACTAATACCCAACAACTTCTTGAACCCAGGCATTTGAGACCAGCTAGGTAAACTTGTCTGTACACAAAATTTTTTTAAAAAATTATCCAGACACGATGGTGCATGCCTATATTCCCAGCTACTTGGGAGACTGAAGCAGAAGGATTGCCGGAGCCCAGGGCTCAAGGCTGCAGTGGGCAATGATCATACCACTGCACTCCAGCCTGAGTGACAGAGTGAGACTCAGACTCCAAAAACAAGCAAAAGATTATAAGACAAAGCTAGACCAGGCATAGTGGCTCATGCCTGTAATCCCAGTACTTTGGGAGGCCAAGGTGAGAGGATTGCCTGAGCTCAAGAGTTCAAGACCAGCCTGGGCAACTTATTAAGACCTCATCTCTACAATAAATAAAAAATCAGCAGGGCATGTTGGCATGCGCCTGTAGTTCCATCTACTTGGAAGGCTGAGGTGGAAGGGTCATCTGAGTCCAGCAGGTCGAGGCTGCAGTAGCTGTGATTGTGCCACTGCACTCCAGCCTGGGTGACAGTGTGAGACTCTGACAAAAGTCACAAATTTTTGGATGGGGGGAGGTCAGAGCCCCTAACCCCTGACCTTCAGCATATAGGTTGAGAAACATAAACAGGTTATGGTGAAGAAGTGTAGCATACATGTTATTAGAGTCTCAGAAGGAAAAAGACAATGGGACTGATTATGTATTAGCTTGTCCTGCCACAAATACTATAGAATGGATGACTTATCAAAAAATTTTTCAGCTGGGCTCAGTGGCTCAGCCTGTAATCCCGCACTTTGGGAGGCTGAGGTGAGTGGATTGCCTGAGCCCGCGGGTTCGAGACCCGCCTGGGCAGGTGAGACCTCATCTCTACAATAAATCAAAAAATTAGCCGGGCGTGGTAGCGCACACCTGTAGTTCCAGCTACTTGGAAGGCTGAGGCGCAAGGATCGCCGGAGCCCAGCAGGTTGAGGCTGCGGTGGCCGGGAGTGGCCACTGCACTCCAGTCTGGGTGACAGAGTGAGACTCCAACTCAAAAAAAATTTTTTTTTCATAGCTCTAAAGGCTGGAAGTCTGATCAAGGTGCCAGCATGGCTGGGTTCTGTGAGAACTCACTTCCTGACTTGCAGGTGATGCCTTCTCACTGTGTTCTCCCATGGCAGCTTGGGAAGTGGGTTCTCTCTGATATCTCCTTATAAGAACACTAATTCTATTGTATCAGAGCCCCACCCTTATGATTTCATTTACCCTTAGTTACCTCATTATATGCCCTGTCTCAAAAACAGTCACATTGAGGGTTAGAGCTTCAACATGTGGGGGCAGGGAGGAGTGTTAAGAGGGAAACACAATTCAGTTTGTAGTACCATATAAACCCCAAGTGGGATAAATCCAAAGTCAAACCTAGGCACAGCACGGCCAAATTTCTAAAAACCAAAGATAAATATCTTAAAAGAAGCCAGAGAGAAAAATATTATTTTCATGGGAGCAACAATTAATATGACAGTTTATTTTGCAATAGAAAGAATGGAAACAAACAATGGAATGATACCTTCAAATTACTGAACAAGGTGATGTCAGTGGGAATGGTGAAGTAAGGTCTGCCAAGAAACTACTCTGTAAAAGCAGTGAGAACATTGAAGCAACTTATCAAAATCAAAATTTTTAGAATCTTGAAATTAATCAAAGGCAACAATCCAAGGAGCATTTATTAAACAAAAAAAGGTTTTATCTGAATGCTGAGATTTGTGTTTTTTTGTTTTTTTTGAGTTGGAGTCTCACTCTGTCACCCAGATTTGGAGTGCAGTGGCACACTCATGGCCACCACAGTGACGACCTGCAGAGTTCCAGCAATCTTTCCACTTCAGCCACCCAAGTGACCAGAACTACAGTCATGCACTACCACGCCCAGCTTATTTTTTATTTAATGTAGAGACAAGGTCTTCCCAAGTTGCCCGGGCTGGTCTCGAACCTGCAGACCCAGGCAATCCACTTGCCTTGGCCTCCCAAAGTGCTGGGATTACAGGCTGAGCCACAGAGCCCGGTCAGAGATTTGTGGTGTTTTAACTTGTCCTGTTCTCATGAATCTCCCCAACTCCTCATTAGCCTTGAAAACCAATAGTTCCACAATCATAGTGAAAACCAGTAGCCTAGTAGCTACTTGCTAGGACAGAATGGGTTTGGAGCAAAACTGGCACTCTTTGAGAACTGTCATTATTGGACCTGTTTGACAATTCCCTGGAAGCCTAATTCATATGACTTGCCTTAATTTGACCTGACTCAGACCAAGCTCAGTGAGAACAGACTTTTTACTGGGTACATTTGCTGGAAATAATTTCACCATTGGTTAACATTGTAGCTGCCTGAACAGTGATAAAAGTTGAGGCAAACAATAAGCCAACCAAAAACAACAACAACAAAAGAAGAGCTGGGAAATGAGATGTCCACAGGAGGCGTCTATAACTGCTGACATATTCATGGGAATCCAGAAGGCCGTGCACATGCATGGGCCTATATCCATGCTCAACTCTGTGTACATGTCCAAGAAAAACCAAAGAAGGTTTAAGCTTTCACATTTGGCTAAGCCAGCATTTCTTTCTTTCTTTCTTTCTTTTTTTGAGTCAGAGTCTCACTGTGTTGCCCAGCCTGGAGTGCAGTGGCATACTCATGGCCACCACAGCCTCAACCTGCTGGGTTCAGGCAATCCTTCCACCTGAGCCTTCCAAGTAGCTGGAACTACAGGCATGAGCCACCATGCCTGGCTAATTTTTAAATTTATTATAAGCTGGGCTCGGTGGCTCAGCCTGTAATCCCACGCCTTTGGGAGGCTGAGGTGAGTGGATTGCCTGAGCCCGCGGGTTCGAGACCCACCTGGGCAGTGAGACCTCATCTCTACAATAAATCAAAAATCAACTGGGCGTGGTAGTGCATGCCTGTAATTCTGGCTACTCGGAAGGCTGAGGTGGAAGGATGGCTGGAGCCCAGCAGGCGAGGTTGCGGTGGCCGGGAGCGGCCACTGCACTCCAGTCTGGGTGACAGAGTGAGACTCCAACTAAAAAAAAAAAAAAAATTTATTATAGAGATGAGGTCTCTTCAAGTTACCCAGGCTGGTTTCGAACCTGTGGGCTCAGGCAATCCTCTCACCTTGGCCTTCCAAAGTGCTGGGATTACAGTAAGCCAGCATTTCTAATTGTCTGTCTGAGTGTGAAGATGAACCCCAACACACTCAGCCTCTTAGAATAGATTCAGTCACTTAAGTTAATATCTAATCACTAGTTGGCCACTAAATAGAAATTCTGGAGTTGAAAACCTCAATTACTGAAATGAAAAATTCACTAGAGGGCTCACATGCAAACTTGATCAAACAAAAGAAAGACAGCAAACTTGAAGAAAGTCAATTGAGGTGATCTAGTCTGAGGAATAGAAAGAAAGAAACATAAATGAAAGTGAATAGAGCATTAGAGACCTACGGGGTATTATCAAGTATACCAACATACACATAATGGGAGTCCTAGTAGAAGAAAAATGAAAGGAACAGAAATAATATTTGAAGAAACAATTGATGAAAACTTCCTAAATTTTCTGAAAAACAATCTACAATCTAAGAAGCTCAGTGAATACTAACTAGGACAAACTCAAAAAGATCCACAACTACAAACATTATAATCAAACTATCAAAATCCAAAGACAATCTTGAAGTAAAAGAAATGCATAGGCTGGGCTTGGTGGCTAGGCTGTAATCCCAGCACTTGGGGAGGCCGAGGTGATGAGTGGATTGTCTGATCCCATGGGCTCGAGACCAGCCCAGGCAACTTAGTGAGACATCGCTACAATAAAACAAAAATTAGGTGTGGTAGTGTGCACCTGTAATTCTGCTACTTGGAGGGTTAATGCAGGAGGATCACCAGAACCCAGCAGATAGATGCTGGGGTGACCATGAGCATTCCACTGTACTCCAGTCTGGGAGACAGAGTGAGACTCCAACTTAAAAAAGAAAGAAAAGTCGGGCTCAGTGGCTCAGCCTGTAATCCCGCGCCTTTGGGAGGTTGAGGTGAGTGGATTGCCTGAGCCCACAGGTTTGAGACCCACCTGGGCAACTTGGTGAGACCTCATCTTTACAATAAAAAAAATTAGCCAGGCGTGGTAGCGCACCCCTATAGTTCCAACTACTTGAAGACTGAGGCGGAAAAATTGCCGGAGCACAGCAGGTCGAGGCTGTGGTGGCCGGGAGTGGCCACTGCACTCCAGTCTGGGCGACAGAGTGAGACTCCATCTCAAAAAAAAAAAAAAAGAAAGAAAGAAAGAAAGAAATGCATATGGAAGAGATTCTTAATCATATGTTAGAGATGCTTCACAAGATTAACAGCTGATTTCTCATCAGTAACCATGAAGGTCAGAAAGCAATGGAAAGATCTTCAACGTGCTGGGAGAAAAAGACTCAACCAAGAATTCTACAACCAACCAAGCTATGCTTCAAAGATGAAGGGAAATGTAAGTCATTCCATGGTAAACAAAACTGAGACAACTTACCATCAGTAAATCTGCCACACAAGAAATACTAAACGAAGCCCATCAGTTTGAAATGATAGAACACTAGACAGTAACTTGAGTCTACATGAAGAAACAAAGAGCACTGGTAAAGGTAACTAATAAATGACAGTATAAATATACTTGTTATGTATATAATGTATGAAGATGTAATTATGACAACAACATCGCAAAGAAGGGGAAAGGGAATAAAGCTATATAGCAGCAAGATTTTGCAAACTTAATATTAAGTTGGTATTAAAGATTAATTAGATTGTTAGATTAAGTTGTTAATTGTAATGTCCCAAACAAAGGAAATGACTCAAACATATATAGTAAAAAAAAGGATATGACAAGCCGGGCTCAGTGGCTCAGCTTGTAATCCCACGCTTTTGGGAGGCTGAGGTGAGTGAATTGCTTGAGCCCGTGGGTTTGAGACTCACCTGGGCAACTTGGCGAGACCTCATCTCTACAATAAATCAAAAATTAACCCGGCGTGGTAGCGCGCACCTGTAGTTCCAGCTACTCGGAAGGCTGAGGTGGAAGGATCGCCAGAGCCCAGCAGGTCGAGGCTGTGGTGGCTGGGAGCAGCCACTGCACTCCAGTCTGGGTGACAGAGTGAGACTCCAATTAAAAAAAAACCACAAAAACGATGTGACAAGAGAGTCAAAATGGTATATTATGAAATATCTATTTAATATAAAAGAGGACAGTAATGGAAAATAAACATAATGCACTCCTAAATTACCAGTTGGTCAAGGGGGAGAAAAAATCACAAGAGAAGTTATAAAATACTTTAAGAGGAATGGAGAAATGAAAACAAATACACAACATACCAAAACTTATGGTATTTAACCAAATCAGTGTTTAGGAGGAAATTTATAGTTGCACATACCCATATTTAAAAAGAAGAAATATCTCAAATCAATAGTCTAAACTACTTTAAAAAACTAGAAAAAGAAGTGCAAACTAAATCCAAAACAATCAGAAGGAAGGAGATAATAAAGATCATTGTTATTTTTTCTCAGAAAGGGGTCTTGCTCTTTCTCTCAAGCTAGGTACAGTGGCCCAATCATAACTCACTGTACCTTCAAACTTTTGGGCTTAAGGTTGGAATCCTTCCACTTCAGCCTCTGAAGTAGCTGGGATTACAGGCATTTCTAATTTTACGTGTGACCTTCTCTTTGATACTTAGGTTAGGAGTATATTGTTTAACTTCTAAATATTTGAAAATTTGTACCTATTACTAATTTTCAGTTTAATTCAATAATGGTCAGAAAATATACTTGTATGACTTTAATTCTTTAAAATGTATGGAGTTTTTTCTTGTTCATATTGAATCTTGTTAATATTGTTTGACTGTTTCATGCATTTGAAAATAATATATTCTCCTATTGTAGGGTATATTGTTCTCTAATTGTTTGTTAGATAAAGTTGGTTGATAGAAGTTTTTTGTTTGTTTTATTTTGTTTTTTTGAGTTGGAGTCTCACTCTGTCGCCTAGGATGGATTGGGGTGGCATGCTCACAGTTACTGGCAGTCTCGACCTGCTGGGTTCAAGTGATCCTTCTGCCTCAGTCTTTCAAGTAGCTGGAACTACAGGCATGTGCTACCAGGCCCGGCTAATTTTTTGATTCATTGTAGAGATGAGATCTCATCTAGTTGCCCAGGCTGGTCTTGAACCTCTGGGCTCAGGTAATCCTCTTGCCTCAACCTCCCAGAGTTTTTAGGATTTTCTGTCTGGTCCTGCTATTTTCAATGCTCAAGTGTCTAACTATAACTATGAATTTGTTTATTTCTCCTTTCCTTTCTTTCAGTTTCTAGCACCTCTGTTGTTAGGTACACATACATTTGGAATTGTTATATCTCTTAGTGAATTGACATCTTTATCATTATATAATGTTCCTCTTTATTTTTGGTGACATTCCTCATTCTAAAGTCAACTTTGGTAATAATATAGACATTCCAGCTTTCTTTTGATCAATATTTGCATGCTAACTATTTTCCCAACCTTTTTCTGTTAATTTGTGTCTGTCTTTTCTATTTGAAGTGGACTTCCTGTAGATAGAGTATAATTATTTTTATGCAATCTAACAATCTGTCTTTTAATTCATTTATTTAGACCACTTACATTTAATGTGATTAGATATATAATTTTGCTACATGTTTTCTGTTTATTCTCTCTGTTCTTTGTACCCCTTTTCTCATTTTCTGCCTGATTTATAATTTTTTTTTTTTTTTGAGTTGGAGTCTCACTCTGTTGCCCAGACTAGTGTGCAGTGGCATGCTCCCAGTCACCGCAGCCTCCACCTGCTGGACTCCGGCGATCCTTCCACCTCAGCCTTCCAAGTAGCCGGAACTACAGGCGCGCGCTACCACGCCCGGCTAATTTTTTTTTTATTTATTGTAGAGACGAGGTCTCAAGAAGTTGCCTGGGTGGATCTTGAACCCGCATGCTCAGGCAATCCACTCACCTCGGCCTCCCAAAGCACTGGGTTACAGGCTAAGCCACTGAGCCCAGCACTGATTTATAATTAATTGAGTATTTTTGAGTCCATTTTTAGCTCAAAGGCTTATGATGTACATCTTGAATTAATCATAGTCTACCTCCAAAAATTATTATGTTGATTCACATGTTGTTTAATAACCTAATAACAGCACACTTTCAATTCTTCTCTTTAATCTTTTCTATGATTGTTTTCCTTTTGCTTTTTTTTTATTATTTTTTATTTATTTATTTTTTTTTAGTTGGAGTCTCACTCGGTCGCCCAGACTGGAGTGCAGTGGCTGCTCCCAGCTACCACAGCCTCGCCTGCTGGACTCCAGCGATCCTTCCGCCTCAGCCTTCCAAGTAGCAGGAATTAGAGGCATGCGCTACCACGCCCGGCTGATTTTTTGATTTTATTGTAGAGATGAGGTCTCGCTGCCCAGGCAGGTCTCGAACCCGGGGCTCAGGCAATCCACTCACCTCAGCCTCCCAAAGGCGCGGGATTACAGGCTGAGCCACCGAGCCCGGCTTCCTTTTGCTTTTAAATGTGCAATATGCCCACAATACATTGCTCCTATATTTATTTTTGAAAGTCAGTCATCTTCTGGAAAGATTAAAAATAAGAGAAAAATGGTTTTATATTCTAATTTTAATGATTTTCAGAGATCTTTATTTCTTCATGTAGTTTCATTTCTTTGTGTATAACATAACATTCCTCTAATTCTTCTTGCTTAGAGAACTTCCTTTAATGTTTCTTATACTGCAGGACAGTTGGTAATGAATTTTTCTAGCTTTTGTTTTCTAAAATCTATCTATCTATCTATCTATACATATATATATATATATATATTTTTTTTTTTCCCTTCATTTTTGAAAGACATTTTCATTGAGTATGAAATTCTGGTTGACAGATTTTTTTTTTCCTCTAACTTTTTTTTTTTTTTTTTTTGAGTTGGAGTCTCACTCGGTCCCCCAGACTGGAGTGCAGCGGCCGCTCCCGGCCACCGCAGCCTCGACCTGCTGGGCTCCGGCGATCCTTCCGCCTCAGCCTTCAAAGTAGCTGGAATTACAGGCACGCGCTACCATGCCTGGTTAATTTTATTATTTATTGTAGAGATGAGGTCTGGCTGCCCAGGCGGGTCTCGAACCCTCGGGCTCAGGCAATCCACTCACCTCAGCCTCCCAAAGGCGCGGGATTACAGGCTGAGCCACCGAGTCTGGCTCCTCTAACTTTTTAAAGATGTCACTCCATTGTCTTTGCTTTTTTCTTTTTTTTTTTTTTTTCTGAGTTGGAGTCTCACTCTTTCACCCAGGCTGGAGTACAGTGGCATGCTCACGGCCACCCCAGAGTGAACCTGCTGGGCTCCCGTGTTCCTTTCGCCTCAGCCTTCCAAGTAGCTGTAACTGCAGGCACGCGCTGCCAAGCCTGGCTAATTTTTTGATTTATTATAGAGATGAGGTCTTGTCATGTTGCCCAGGCTGGTCTCGAACCCGTGGACTCAGGCAATCCACACCCCTTGACCTCCCAAAGTGCTGGGATTACAGGCTTGAGCCACTGCGCCCGGCTTAGAGGACGTTTCTTAATGTGTGTCCTCTAATCTTCATCTTTCAGCCTCTCCTGTGTGTCTGCCTCTGGGATGGGTGTCAAACCACACTTTTGCCCTTCCACCACCGGAAGACTGCTGTTGCTTGATTCCTGGGGTTTGCTGGCCCAGACTGGGGAGGATTTTCTGCCCTCCAAGTCCAGCCATAGTCTTAAGTAGACCCTGTGTCCCAGTCTTGGGAGAGTGGGACTTTCTCAGAGATTCCATATCTTCAGCAGTTTCTTTGCAGAGGAGAGTTTCTAGACTCTTCCTAGGTGTAGAGGCTTTTTTTTTTTTTTGACCCTTATCACAGTCACAGTGGTTTTCAGCTGTTTCCTGAGCTCAACAGGGCTTTCTGCTCTTCCCTCCACCCAGAAAGGTCTGGGCAGAGCTTCGTGCCTTTCCTATAATGGTGGCTGCTCCGGTTCTCCAAGCCTGCACCATGGAAGCTTTCTCTGGTCTCTCACCTTGCCACCAATCTTTCCTTGAGCACGTGATAAAGTCTGTGGAGAAAAGTCTGCGAGTGGGAGCAAAATCCTCTT
Source organism: Cephalopachus bancanus (assembly GCA_027257055.1). Classification (NCBI taxonomy): domain Eukaryota; kingdom Metazoa; phylum Chordata; class Mammalia; order Primates; family Tarsiidae; genus Cephalopachus; species Cephalopachus bancanus. The sequence continues at coordinate 588,199 of JAPVLO010000446.1, read as the reverse complement.
GAGTCCACCGCTCCCAGGATTCTATACTTTCATGTCAGTTTACACAAAGCCTTTGGCAACTTGTTAAAAATTTCGGGTAAGGCCAGGCAAGGTGGTTCATCCTGTAATCTCAGCACGTTGGGAGGCTGAGGTGAGAGGATTGCCTGAACCCGGGGGGTTCGAGACCAGCCTGGGCAACTTGGTGAGACCTTATCTCTAAATAAATCACACACACACACAAAAAAAACTATCTGGGCGTGGTGGTGTGTGTCTGTAGTTCCAGGTACTTGGAAGGCTGAGGTGGAAGGATCACCTGAGCCCAGCAGGTCGAGGCTGGGGTGGCTGTGAGCGTGCCACTGCACTCCAGCCTGGGCAACAAAGAATGAGACTCCAACTGAAAAAAAAAAAAAAAAAATATATATATATATATATATATATATATGTATATAATTTTAATTTTAAATGGCTGTTCTTCTCTCACTGAGTTATTGATCATGTAGCAGGTTGCACAGTTTAAACAAACTTACTCTATCCTCTTAGAATCACTGTGATTTTCCTTTTTATTTATAGGACTGTATACAATTTGATAAAACTAATAATCTTTTATTGAATTTTCTATAGAGAAAAATAATGGACCTATTTCATTTACTTTGTATGAAGATGTATCTAAGACTTCTTTAAAATAAATATTTAATAATCAAAATATTTTAATGTCTGAAGTTTGAAATAACTCGTAGTGCAATTGTTACACTTTTTCAAATAAAAGGTAGTACTAACCAAATTTATTTTAACGTGGTGCTGATTAATAATTTCAGCCAGGCACAGTGGCTCACTCCTGTAATCCCAGGACTTTGGGAGGTCGTGGTGGGAGGATCACTGGAGACCAGGAGTTCAATACTAGCCTAGGAAACATAGCAAGACCCTTGTCTGTATTAAAAAAAGAAAAGAAGAATTTTGTGAATGTTGTATTTACATATGTACATATATATGTACCTGCTTATAATAGATAATATATACTTACATACTTAGATTTAATAAAATAACTTTGTTCTTTTCTGGAGTGTAGTGATGTGATCACAACTCATTGTAGCTTTGAACTCCCACCTCACCCTCCTGAGTAACTGGGACTACAGGCATGCACCACCACACTTGGTAATTTTTATTTATTTATTTTTTGAGTTCGAGTCTCACTCTGTCACCCAGGCTAGAGAGCCATGGCATGCTCACGGTCACCCCAGCGTTTACCCACTGGGCTCGGGCGATCCTTCCACCTCAGCCTTCCGAGTTAACTGAAACTACAGGTGCACACTATCATGCCTGGCTAATTTTTTGATATATTGTAGAGACGAGGTCTCATCAAGTTGCCCAGGCTGGTCCCGAACCCCTGGGCTCAGGCAATCCTCTTACCTCTGCCTCCCAAGGTGCTGGGATTTACAGGCTTGAGCCACCATGCCTGGCCTATTGTAAAAAATGTTTTATAGAGATAGGGTCTCGCTTTGTTACTCAAGCTGGTCTCAAACTCTTAGCCTCAAGCATCCTCCTCAGTTTCCCAAAACACTGAGATTACAGGTATGAGCCCCCGCACCTGGACTTATTTTTTGTTTTTCTTTGGTGGAGACTTCCTGTGTTTCATTTTACTATGCCATACCATCCAAGGATGAATGCATACCCAAGGAATAAAACAAAAGTATGGGCTTCTTGTTAACAAATAGCCTCTTGAGCCGGGCTCAGTGGCTCAGCCTGTAATCCCGCGCCTTTGGGAGGCTGAGGTGAGTGGATTGCCTGAGCCCGCGGGTTCGAGACCCGCCTGGGCAGCGAGACCTCAACTCTACAATAAATCAAAAAATCAGCCGGGCGTGGTAGCGCATGCCTGTAATTCCGGCTACTTGGAAGGCTGAGGCGGAAGGATCGCCGGATCCAGGAGCGGCCACTGCACTCCAATCTGGGCGACAGAGTGAGACTCCAACTCAAAAAAAAACAAACAAAAAAAACCAAATAGCCTCTTGTATGAATTACCACTGCTCTGTCAATAGCAAAATCTCTGGAACCACAGAAAGCCCTTACTTAAGAGTCCTAGCTGAGATTAAAACCTTGCTTTGCTATTTATTCGCTCTGTGCCTTTCAACAGATTGTTTAATCTCTCTCAGCCTATTTTTTCACCTATAAAATGAACTCTCGAAATTATGTATAAAAAACTGTGGACTCTCGAAATTATGTATAAAAGACTATGAATTTATTCTTACTTGTTTAAACTTCAGTCACCTTCAAAATACCCCCCCTACCCCCCCCCCCCCCCCCCCCCCCGTTTGAGGCAATACACCTCTTGAGACACTGTTTCCACTACGCAAAACAGTTTTTGAACTCCTCAATCTTGATGCCTTTTAGTGCTTCTGCCATTTTTGGTTTCACCTCTTTCACATCCACAAAGCGTTTCCCTTTGAGGACTCTTTTCATCTGGGGAAACATACAAAAGTCACTAGGGGTGAGATCGGGTGAATGGGGAGGGAGGGCATGGGGGTCATGTGGTTTTTGGTCAAAAACTGCTAAACATTCAGTGCGGTGTGGGCGAGCTGTTTGTGTAAATTGCCCATCATGAAATGGACAAACATGTCAAAAGAATCTCCAAAAAAAAATTCACTGAAGTTGAACGCAGCCTCTCACAACAATGCTAGCTGGTACACTGATGCTGATGTGTCCCTAGAACACTTACCTAGCAGGGGAATCCTCAACTACAAGGGATCTGCCTGCTAAAAAAGGATTCTGGTTTTTTTTCTGGATATAATAAGTACCCAGAGACTGGGTACCCAGATGCCCAGCACCCAACACCCCCGTTTTTTGCTACAATAAATATGAAAATAAGCTGGTCTTCCATGAACTCCAAGGCTGGAACCCCATGCCTGACATCCTCTCTCTACCTCCACAATCAGTACACCTGAAGACGAGAGAGGAGAGTTGCACAAACTTTGGCTCAGTGCCATTAGGAGATGCTGCTTTTCATCCTGACACTTGTCACTGTCACTACTGCTGTCACTGCCACCACAGCAATCGCCATGGCGATTATTGCTCCTGACTGTACTTCTCATCCTCATTTCCCTCTGAGAATTCCTCCATATCTTCTCCACCCAGATGTTTGCCATATCATTCAGAGAAACAGAACGGGCTCTCTCTCCCTCGAGACCCAGAAAGCCCCCTTGTCCTCAGAGTTGGGCTTTCAGCCTATCTGCTCCCACCCTTTCTCCTAAAAGAGCTGAAGTGATATTGTGACCCACATTGGATAACACCCACTGGGTGCCAGGTTCAGTGCTGGGTGCTGGTGGGACAGGAATGAGAGACACAGCCTCTGATCTTCAGGAATGATTAGTCCAAAGGCGTCCCCTCCAATCTTGAGTCTGTATCCTGTTTCACTAAGTTCCGGTCCCTCGGTCAACCTGGGCACCCATCATCTTTTTTCTTCCTTTAAGCTACTTCTGCCTCAAACATTCAATCTCTTCTTCCCTCTGCTTTTGTCTTTCCCCGTCTCAAACATGGTTCTTCCTTTATAGCCTCAGTGACTGGATGGTTGGAGATACCAACAACCAAGAGAGGAAATCAGCAGGAGGAATCAATCAGAACCAACTTTTCTAAGCTAGCTAAGATTTAGGACAGGCTAGCTCTGCCCCTATTGACAACTTTTGGTTTTCTTCAACATAAGTCATGCACGACAGTATCTTGTTGTCTTTGTTGGTTTTGTGTTGCTGCAACAGTATACCACACCCTGGTCATTTATAAAGAAATGTATTTATCTCACAGTTTTGGAGGCTGTTGCAATTGCTGCACCAATCTCAGGGTGCTGACATCTGGTGTGGGCTTCTTGCTGTATCACCCATGGTGGAAGGCAAGAGAGGAAGAGAGGGTGAGAGAGGGTCAAACTCACTTTTTTTTTTGATTTGGAGTCTCTCTCTGTCACTCAGGCTGTAGTGCAGAGGTACAATCATTGTCATGGCAACCTCTACCTGCTGGGCTCAGGAGATCCTTTGGACTCAGTCTTCCAAGTAGCCAGAAATACGAGTACCTGCCACCACGCCTGGCTGATTTTTTTTTTTTTGAGTTGGAGTCTCACTCTGTCGCCCAGACTGGAGTGCAGTGGCCGCTCCCGGCCACTGCAGCCTCGCCTGCTGGGCTCCGGCGATCCTTCCGCCTCAGCCTTCCGAGTAGCTGGAATTACAGGCGTGCACCACCACGCCCGGCTGATTTTTTGATTTATCATAGAGGTGAGGTCTCGCCAAGTTGCCCAGGCGGGTCTCGAACCCGTGGCCTCAGGCAATCCACTCACCTTGGCCTCCCAAGGTGAGGAATTACAGGTTGAGCCACTGAGCCCGGCCAATCTTGCTCCTTTCAATGGTCACAACCCCTCCACCAAGATTCCCAGCTTTTCCTTTCACTTTGATCCTCTCTTGTGAAAACTGCTCAAAACTGGCTGAATCCATGAGTCCATTTTCTACGGGTGGGTGCAGTCAAGAGTGAACCTCAGAACCTATTTTTTTTTTTTTTTTGGTCCCCCTTCATCACAAGGTTTTTCATGGGCACCATGATGGTAGCAGAGGCAGAAAGGGAAAAACAAGTCTTTTTTTTTTTTTTTGTAATTTTAAAGTTGTGGGGTATAAATCGGGATTACATACATAAATGGTTTAGGTACAGGTGAAGTTTTGGTCCTCTCATTGGACCTCATTTTACTTGGGTGAGGATCAGTCACCCTTATTTTATTTTATTTTATTTTTTGAGTTGGAGTCTCACTCCGTCGCCCAGACTGGAGTGCAGTGGCCACTCCCGGCCACCACAGCCTCGCCTGCTGGGCTCCGGTGATCCTTCCGCCTCAACCTTCTGAGTAGGAACTACAGGTGCGCGCTACCACGCCTGGCTGATTTTTGATTTATTGTAGAGATGAGGTCTCACCAAGTTGCCTGGGCGGGTCTCGAACTTGTGGGCTCAGGCAATCCACTCACCTCAGCCTCCCAAAGGCGCGGGATTACAGGCTGAGCCACTGAGCCTGACTCAGTCAACCTTATTGATGTTATGATTCTCCCTGCCCCAGCAGTATCCTGTTACTGCCAATCCCTTTTTTTATAGTATGACGATAGGTGTTCAGGGTCCACTTATGAGTGAGAACACTTGGTACTCATTCTTTGTTTCTGTGATAGATCACTGAGTATGATAGACTCCAAATCCATCCAAGTTGCTGTGAAGTCCATAATTTTGTCCTTCTTTATGGCTGCATAATATTCCATTGTGTATATGGACCACATTTCTAAAAAATCCAGTCCAGTTTCGATGGGCAGCATGGTTGGTTCCATGGTTTTGCTATTATGAATAGTGTTGCAGTAAACATGCATGTGCAGGTATCTTTTTTGTAGAATAATTTGAGTTCCTCTGGGTATATTCCCAATAGGAGAACTGCTGGGTCATATGGAAGGTCAATTTCTAGTTCTTTTAGAAATCACAACACTGTTTTTCTTTGTTTGTTTGGGTTTTTTTGAGTTGGAGTCTCACTCTGTCACCCAGACTGGAGTGCAGTGGCTGCTCCCAGCCACCGCAGCCTCGACCTGCTGGGCTCTGGCGATCCATCCGCCTCAGCCTTCCAAGTAGCTGGAATGACAGGCACACGCTACCATGCCCGGCTAATTTTTGGTTTATTGTAGAGATGAGGTCTTGCCAAGTTGCCCAGGCGGGTCTCGAACCCGTGGGCTCAGGCAATCCACTCACTTCAGCCTCCCAAAGGTGCGGGATTACAGGCTGAGCCACTGAGCCCGGCTACAACACTGTTTTTCATAGAAGTTGAATTAGTTTGTGCTCCCAACAGTGTAGAAACATTATCTTTTCTTTGCATTCTTGCCAGTATCTACTGTTTTTTGTTTTATTTATTAATAATAGCCATTCTTATAGGAGTTAGGTGGCATCTCAATGTGGCTTTGATTTGCATTTCTCTGATGATGAGTGAGGCTGAACATTTTTTCAAGTGTCTGTTGGCTGCTCATATGTCTTCTTTTGAGAAGTGTCTATTCATGTCTTTTGCCCATTTTTCAATGGGGATCTTTGTTTTTTTCCTTCCAGTACATTTTGAGTTTCTTGTAGCTCCTGGATGTTAGGACTTTGTCAGATATACAGTTGGCAAATGATTTTTCCCATTCTGTGGGCTGTCTCCCCACACTCTTGATGGTTTCTTTCGCTTTGCAGAAGCCTTTCAGTCTGATGAGGTCCCACTTGTCTATCTTATCTCTTATGGCAGGGGCATGTGGAGTTTTGAGCAGGAATTGGTTACCCATTCAAATTTCCATAAGGGTGTCTCCTGCATTTTCTAAAATTCTTATAGTTTGAGGTTTTATGTATAGATCTTTGACCCATTTGGGGTTGATTTTTGTGTACGGTGATACGTAGGGGTCCTGTTTCATTCTTCTGCATGTGATCAGCCAGTTTCCCCAGCACTATTTACTGAATAAGTTCTCCTCTCCTCAGTGGTTATTGATGGAGGTTTTGTCAAAGATGAGCTGGTTGAGAAATTGAGGTTTTGCTTCCAGAATCTCTATTCTGTTCCATTGGTCCAAATGCCTGTTGTTGTACCAGTGCTAGACTGCTTTGATTACTAAACTTTATTACACTAGCCTTATAATAAAGTTTAAAGTCTGGGAGTGTGATACCTTCTGCTTTGTTTCTTTTGCTAAAGATTGTTTTGGCTATTCATGGTCGTTTTTGTTTCTATATGAATTTTTGTTTTGTTGTTTCCAGGTCAGAGAAGAATGTTGATGGTAATTTAACGGGTATTGTATTGACTCTGTAGATTGCCTTATGTAGGATGGACATCTTAACAACATTGATTCTTCCAATCCATGAATATGGAAAATTTTTCCATTTGTTTGTGTCGTCTTTGATTTCTTTGAGCATTGTTTTGTAGTTTTCCTTGTAAAGGTCTTTCATTTCTCTGGTTAGGAAGATGCCAAAGTATTTCTCTTTTTGTGTGGCTATTGTCAATGGGATTGTACTTTTTATTTGGTTCTCTGCCTGTTTGTTGTTGCTATATAAAAATGTGACTGTATTTTGCACACTGATTTTATACCCTGAGACTTTGTCGAAATCCTTTATCAGTGCAAAGAGGTTTTTGAAAGACTACCTTAGGTTTTTCAGGTATAGGATTATATTGTCTGTAAAGAGGGACAGCTTAACTTCCACTTTTCCTATTTGGATACTCCTGATATCATTCTCTTGTCTGATTGCTCTAGCTAGAACTTCCAACTCGATGCTGAACAGGAGGGGCAAGAGTGGGCAGCCTTGTCTTGTTTTGGTTTTCAGGGGAAACGCTTCCAATTTCTGTTTATTTAGTAGTAAATTGACTGTGGGTTTATCATGATGGTTTTTATTATCTTGAGGTATGTTTCCTCTATACCTAGGTGTTCAAGGGTTTTTATCAAGAATGGAGGCTAGATTTTGCTGAAAGTCTTTTCTGTATCTAATGATATAATCATGTGGTTCTTGTTTTTTACATCTGTTGATGTATTTAATTACATTTATGTCTTATGGATGTTAAACCAGCCGTGCATCCTGGGCATGAGGCCTACTTGATCATGGTGAATAATTTTTGAGTTATGTTGTTGGATCCGATTTGCTAGAATCTTGTTGAGAATTTTTGCATCTACGTACATCAGGAATATTGGCCTGTAGTTCTCTTTCTTTGTTGGGTCTTTGCCCGGTTTGGATATTAGTGTGATGTTAGGTTCATAAGATGATTTGAGGCGAGTTCTGTCTTTCTCAAGTACCTGAAATACTTTCAGTAGGATTGGTACCAGCACCTTCCTTGTATGTAGAATTCTGCCGGAAAGCCGTCTGGTCCCAGGTTTTTTTTTTTTTTTTGTGGGTAGTTTTCTTGTGATGGAGTCAACCTCCTGGGCTGTTATTGGCCGATGTAGTGTCTCTATTCCTTCTTGTTTTAACCTTGGGAGGTTGTGTGATGTCAGAAAGCCTTCCATTTCATTTAGATTTTTGAATTTGTTTCCATATAGGTGTCATAGTGATCTCTGATAATCTTTTGTATTTCTTCAGAGTCAGTTGTGACTTGATCTTTTGCATTTCTGATTGTGTTTATTTGGGCTTTTTGTCTCTTTTTCTTGATCCTTTCAAAGAACCAGCTTTTTTATTTTATTAATTTTTTCTATGTCCCACATTCAGGCTTTTACTTTGGTGATCTGAATTATTCTGCTGAAGTTAGGGTTTTGGTGGTCTTGCCTTTCCAGCTCCCCTAAGTGATTTGTTAGGCTGTTAACTTGTGATCTTTCTATTTTGTTGATGTGTGTTCACAGAGAGATAAATTTCCCTCTTAGTACTGTTTGCACGGCATCCCAGAAGTTTTGGTAATATGTATCTTTGTTTTCATTTGTTTCCAAGACTCTTTTAATTTCTGTTTTGATTTCTGTGTCATTCAACATTGTGCTGTTTAGTGTCTGTGTCTTTGTATGTTTTGGGGGGATTTTGTTGGTGGTGATATTTTTTATTCCATTTTGATCTTATGAATTGGTTTATGCTTTATTTATGGCCAAGGATGTGTCAATCTTAGAGTATGTTCCATATGGTGATGAGTAGAATGTATATTCCATGGTTGTTAGGTGGAGTGTTCTGTAGGTATCTATTAAGTCCATTTGGTCAAGCATCAAGTTAATGTTCCAGATCTCCTTATTGATTTTTTGCCTCAATGATCTATCTAGGGTTGTTAATGGGGTTTTTAAATCCCCCAAATTATGATAGTGTTAGAGCCAATATCTTCTTTTAGTTTGCTTAGAAGTTACTTTATGAATCCAGATGCTTCTATGTTGGGTGAATATATATCTAGGATGGATATTTCTTGTTGATGGATTGAACCTTTTAACATTATGTAATGTCCTTCCATATCTTTTTACATTTTTGATAGCTTGAAGGCTGTTTTGTCTGATATTAAAATCACAACTCCTGCTTCTTTTGTTTTCCATTTGCCTGAACATTTGTTTTCCATCCTTTAACTCTGAGCCTGTGGGTGTCCTTATAGTAAGGCGTGTTTCCTGGAGGTAGCATATTGTTGGGTCATGCTTTTTAATACAGTTTGCCATTTTATGTATTTTCAGTAGTGCATTTAATCCATTGACATTCAGGCCGAGTATTGAAATGTGAGAATTTAACCCTGTCATGAGGCACTTATAAGGCTGTTTTGTCTTCTTTTAACTTTTGGGTTGGTATATGTGTGTGTTTTCAATTTTGCAGTTGTAAGGTGTGTTGATTCTATGTTTTACAGCATTCTTGGGAAGCATGGTTGTTTTTTCTTTTTCTTCTTTGCTTAATATCTTCTTGAGTGTTTTTTGTAGAGCTGGTCTGAAAGCAGCATGCTCTTTTAGGGACTGGATGTCTGGGGAGGATTTTAGTTCTCCATAGCTGATGAAGCTAAGCTTGGTTGGGTAGGAAATTCATGGTTTAAATTATTTATCTTTGAGGACTTTGGAAACAGGACTCCAGTCCCTTCTAGTTTGTAATGGTTCTGCTGATAAGTCTGCTGCTATTATGATTGGTCTTCTCCAGTAGGTGGACTGACCTTTCTCTCTCACTGTCTTTAGGATTTTTTCCTTTATACCTACTTTGTGTACGTTAATTGCTATGAGTCTAGGGATTGCTCTTCTCATTTGATGTCTTGTGGGGGGGGGTGTCTTGAATATTGTGTGTTTGGATGGTTGCAACTCTAGTGAGATGGGAAAGGTTTTTTTGGATAACCTCCTGGAATGCTTGTTCCAAGGTGTTCTCTGTTTCCCTTTCTTCTTCTGGGATGCTGATCAGGTGTAAGTTTGTCATCTTGACATAGTTCCACATCTCTTGGAAGCTTTGTTCTTTCTTTCTGAGTTTTCTTCCTATGTTTGTAACAGATTGGGTTAATTTCATGTTTTGGTTTTCAAGCTCTGAGATTCTTCTGATTGGTTGATTCTGCTTTCCATGCTTGTCAACTTGTTATTTATTTCCCAGATGAAGTTTTTTATGGCCCAAATCTCTGTTAAAAGTTCTTTCAATGTTGCATCTTGTCTTTCTTGAGTCTTATTTATTCTTTCCATTCATTTCCTACTCTTGGTTGTATTCTGGAGCCAATTGTTGGTGATTTCCATTGTTTGCGCTCTGAGGTCTGATTTTTTGGGTGCTGACTCTTTGGTACAATGGGAATTACCTCTGTTCTTCCATTGTTTTTTCCTCATTTGTGACGGATCTCTTTATTTTGTCTTTTATTCTTTTATTCAGTAGTAGTGGTTGGGGTTTTCACCTCGGTTGCTTGCTCAGCCCTCAATTCTGTCTTGATCGGAGCCACTGAATTTGTTCTATTTTGAAATAGGCTGGCAGTGGGAAGCTTTGCTGTTTCTTATAGTTTTGAGAGTCAAAAAAAGGTGGAGGGTTGGGAGCTAGGATTCAGAAGCTACTTGCAAGTCACAGTGTTCACTGACTAGGGTGTGAGCCTCCTGAGACCCACTCCCTACCACCACTCTATATGACATTGCAGTGGTTATGTGTGTGTACCCCCGAGTCCAAGATAAAATAACAATAACGAGGAGAACAGAGAAAAGTAGAATTAAATAGAATGGACAAAAATAATTTTTAAAAACCCCACAGAAAACAAAAGCAAAAACAAGACAAAAAAACCAAAAAGAGATAAAAAGAAAACAAAAAACAACACCAACAGAAAAGAAAAACACAATCCCCCATAAAACCTCCCCAAAACAGGAAAACCAAACACACACACACCAAAAAGCAAAAGAGGAAGAAGAAAAAAAAGGAGGGGGAGGAATGCATATCAAACCCTCACTAACACAGTCACACACACTAAACCAAAGCAAAAGAAGAACAAAACAAAACAAAAAAAGGGGGGAATGCAAATCAAACCCTCATATACACATTCACACGCACACAATATGTGTGTGAAAAAAAGAAGAAAGTAAAAAACAAAAGAAGAAGAAAGGGGGGGATACAAATCAAAGTCTCACAAACATACACACACACTAAACCAAAACAAAAGAAGAACAAAAAAGAAAAATAAAAAAGAATGTCTGGGCACCAACCATCCTCTTGTGGCAGATTCTATAATGATTCTTCTCAGCTGTTCACAGGCAAGCCCATCTGCCATCTCCTGTGGGGCTGTAGGCTCGTTCACAATCTCCCTGGTCCACAGCCTGGCAGGGAGGAGGGGGCGATGGGGGGTGGGTGGGGTGTCAGTCCTCTCCTCCTGCTCTCGTAAGGTAGGGGATCTCCTCCAGCGGGGAGGTGTGGGATTGTCTCCTCCCCAGCCAGCATCCCAGCCAGGCTTATCCCAGAGTAGAGTTTTCCTAGTGTGGCTGCTGTCCATGCCCCGACTGGGTTTGTCTCTCTCAGCCATGCCCCAGCAGTATGGATCTGACAATGGGAGGATTTCTGAGGAGGCAGGGGTTGAGTCAGCCCAGGACTCACTGCTGATCTCTTGAGGAGGTCTTCCTTGTCCTTTTCTGGTCACACCCTTTGTTCCACGGCTGGATCAGGATAGGGGGTGGGGCACCTGAGATGCCACACTCATCCTGTCCCCTCGATGTTTGCGCTCTTGGGATATTCCCTCTGGATAACGATCAATCCCTGAGTAGTTAGCCCACCAGTCACAGAGATCGGGTCTGTCGCTCCCTGGTGAGCAAACCAGAGCACTTCCCTGTCCAGTTTTCAAGATGGTGGTGGGGTACCTGTCTCATCTTCTCCACTGGGATTATGCCTCTGGCTCCCTTGCTGTGCTCCCTCTGCAGCCCTCGTTGCCAGTGTCTGGCCTGGCTCTGTGGTGGTCGGCAGTCTGGCAACTGCCATTGCTCCCGACTGCTTTTCCCAGGGAAAAAGTTTGTTGATTTTAGAAAATGGCATCGGCTTCTGCATCTGGGAGGCACTACGATTCAAGCAGAACAGCTCCTGGCACGAGCCACTTCACCAGAAGAGCCCTGGCCACTTGCTCCTGACGACCCACTCAGTAAGCCACTCATACACCCACTTACAGACACACATGTAAATTCGTCCACACCCTCACTCACTCACTCAAGAACTTGCATAGTCCTACTGGCTCCACCGCCATCTTTTTTCTCCCTCCATGAAAACAAGTGTTTAAAGTTGGAGAATAATCTTTGATTCCATGTCCTTGGGGATTGGGCTCCCAAGCCTCACACAGCCCCACCCCAATGGTCTTGCTGGGTTCAGTCCACCAGCAGCGCTCATGGATTGGAGTCTCATGCCCGCAGCTCTCCCAGGTTGGAGTTGCAAGCAGGTAGCCCTACAGTTGTGGATTCTGGGAACTGCCCCACTCCCATGGCTCTCCTGGGCATTGCCCTATGACTTTACTGGGCAATGTCCTAGTGGTAGGGGCTCTCTGCAGTGGCTCCGCCCTTCAGCAAGTTTCTGCCTGGGCTCCCAGGCTGTCCCATATATCCTTTGGAATCTAGGTAGAGGCCTCCATGGCCCCACAGCTTGTGCACTCTGTGTTTTTGCAGAGTCAGCAGCATGTGGACACCTAGTGGTCACTTTTTGTACTCTCGGGAGTGGCAGCCCTTGTTATACCTGAGCATGCTTGAGCCCGAGCTAAGGTGGCTGAGGAGCACTGTGCCAGAATGCTGAGATCTCACAGGGATCTCTCTGGGAACCTTATCTTCAAGGTCCTAGCTTGCCTTGAAGGTCTCCAAAAATGCCTTTGGGTTCATTCTCCCATTGTTGTGATGAATAGCATGTGACTTTCTTTTATTCCTACCAATTTCTTTAGCAAATGGTTTGCTCTCCTAAAGATGCCTTTTCACTCTTTACATGGCCAGGCTGTGAATTTTCCAAATCTTTCCACTCCGCTTCCCTTTTAATGATAAATTCTATCTTTAAATTCTTTCACTCCTCTTATATTCTACTATACGTAGTTAAAGGTGGCCTCAAAGCTCCTTCAGCACCTTAGAGATTTTTTTTCAACAACTATCCTTGTTCATTACACTTAATTTCTGCCTTCCATAAATCGTGCCCTGGAATATGAACACGATTCCACAAAGTTCTTTGCAACTGTATAAGAAGGATGGCTTTATTTTAGTTTCCAACATGATATTTCACTTTTCTGTTTATGACTTCAGCTGGGAGTGGTGGCTCATGCCTGTAATCCCAGTACTTTGGAAGGCAGAGGCAAGAGGAATGCCTGAGCCCAGCCTGGGCAACTTGGTAAGACTTTGTCTCTACAATAAATAAAAAAATTAGCCAGGAGTGGAGGTGTGCACCTGTAGTCCCAGGTACTTGGAAGGCTGAAGCGGAAGCGTCACCTGAGCCTAGCAGGTCGAGGCTACAGCAGCCATGAGTGTGCCAGTGCATTCTAACCCATGTGACAAAGTGAGACGGTAACTAAAAAAATATATATATATATTTCACCAGAATGGCCATTACTACACATATTTCTACCAACATTCTAGTCACAACCACTAAAGTAATCTCTAAAAACTCCAGACTTCCCCTATAGTTCTTTTTTCCAAGCCCTCGTCAGAATTGCCCTTAATATCCCAATGGCAATCTGGCCTTTTCTAGCCTATTTCTCCAAATTCTTCTAGCCTCTACCCATTACCCAATTCCAAAGTCATTTTCACATTTCAGGTATTTGTTATAGCATATTGCTTGAAATAAACGTGCATTGTCCAGATTTTGGAAATCTTTGATTAAAGGGAAATTTTTTTCTATTAGAAATTTACCCAGAAGCTATCATACTAGATATAAATATCTAGTGGGCATATACAAAGATCAATAGGACAAGGTCCCTGCCCCCAAGGATATTTGTTATACTGGTATTGGTAAATGAATGTCCTGAAACTCTTCAGGCTATCTGGTTTTTGTTGTTATTGTAGTGGATTTAATTACAAAGACATACAAATTACCAAACTTCTTGGTACCAATGTTCTGTCTTAGTATATCTTGTGCTGCTATAACAGAATACCTAAAGATTGAATCATTCATTAAAAAAAAAAAAGAAGAGTATTTAGCTCACAGTTCTGGAGCTTGGAAAGCCCAAAATGAAGGTTGCTGGCATCTGGTGAGAGCCTTCTTGCTATGGCGGAAGAGGAAACAATGAGAACAAATGAGGGAGGGTTGAACTCCACTCTCACAATCATGCGATAGCAACAACATTAACCCATTACTTTTTTTTTTTTTTTTGAGTTGGAGTCTCACTCTTGTCGCCCAGGCTGGAGTGCAGTGGCATACTCATGGCCACCACAACCTTGACCTGCTGGGCTTAGGCAATTCTTCCACCTCAGCTTTCCAAGTAGCTGGAACTACAGGCGCGTGCTACCACGCCCTGCTAATTTTTGATTTTATTGTAGAGATGAGGTCTCGCCAAGTTGCCCAGGCGGGTCTCGAACCCGCAGGCTCAGGCAATCCACTCACCTCAGCCTCCCAAAGTGCGGGATTACAGGCTGAGCCATCGAGCCTGGCTACCCATTACTTCTTAATCATCCCACCTCTCAACACTGTTCAACTAGGGATTATGTTTCCAACGCACAAACTTTGTGAGACACATTCAACCGATAGCATTTGCATAATTTATGAAGTTAAAGAAATCGTCCAATCAAAAATTGTTTGCTCTTCAACTTGGAAGAAGGAAAGATGTGCAAAACTAAGATTTTTACAGCTATTTATCTGCCATTGGGCAAAATTTATTTTTCTCCCTTCAAATAGAAGGAAGTTGAGAATCTAGTGGGTCAGGCATGGTGCTAAAAATTTTAAAGCCAATAGCACATTTAATCCTCAGAGTGTGACAGTTAGCCTGATATAGGTGTGACAGTTAGCTTGGATTTTTTTTAAGGCTTTTTAAAAAAGGCTAAACTCAAAACAAAACAACAATACAAACACAGGCTAAGAAAGAGTTAATCCCTTGCCCGAGGTCATAGAGTTAGGAAGTACTAGTGAAAGATCCGTGCTTCTAACTACTGGGTAACACTGCCTTCTGTATTCACAAATGCCTATGAACAATATGCAACAAGTCCAGATGCAAAGCAAAGAAAAGGTAAAAGGATTAGAATGTGGTCTATGTGATATCTGACTCATTGCCACACAAATAAGGACAAAATCTAGCGTACCTGATTCATTGAATTTCCAGGACTTTAATAATTTTGTTTTTTTCTTGAGCTGGAGTCTCACTCTGTTGCCCAGGCTGGAGTGCAGTGGTCCACGCTCACAGTCGCTGCAGCCTTACCTACTGGGTTCAGTGATCTTTCCGCCTCAGCCTTCCAAGTAACTGGAACTACAGGCATGTGTCACCACACCCAGCTCATTTTAAAATTAATTGTAGAGATGAGGTCTTGCAATGTTGCCCAAGCTGATCTCAAACTCTCGGGCTCAGGCAATCCTCTCACCTCGGCCTCCCGAAGTGCTGGGATTACAGGCGTGAGCCACCGTGCCAAGCCCCAGTTCCTGAATTTTTATATCATTATAATTAAATCCACTACAATAATGACAAAAATCAGAGTCTGAAGATTTTCAGGACATTCATTTACCAATACCAGTATAACAAATCTCCTTGAGGGCAGGAACCTTGTCCTATTGATCTTTGTATAAGATCAATAGGACAATTGCCCTCTAGATATTTATATCTAGTATGATAGCTTCTGGATAAATTTCTAATAGAAAAAAATCCCTTTAGTAAAAGATTTCCAAAATCTGGACAATGCGCATTTATTTCAAGTGATCTTTGCTTTTTTTTTTTTTAACCTTAAAAGAATTAGGAGGGCCATACACGGTGGCTCAAGCCTGTAATCCCAGCACTTTGGGAGGCCAAGGTGAGAGGATTGACTGAGCCCAGGGGTTCGAGGCCAGTCTGGGAAACTTGGTGAGACTTTGTCTCTACCATTAATCACAAAAACTAGCTGGGCGTGGTGGTGTGTGTCTATAGTTCCAGCGACTTGGAAGGCTGAGGCAGAAGGATTGCCTGAACCCAGCAGGTGGAGGCTGTGGTGGCCGTGAGCATGCCACTGCACTCCAGCCTGGGCGACAGAGTGAGACTCCAACTCAAAAAAAAAGAATCGGGAGGGCCTCCTTGGGCTACTTCTATCCACCATCATTGCTATAGTTGTCATCATGTTATCATTATCATCACCATCCTTATCACAGCAGCTACCACTTATTGAATGCTTGCTGTATGCCAGTGATGTCCACACAGCAATTAATTTAACCATCACAACATTATGAGAGAGACCGTTACAATCCCTGTGCTACTTTTAAGGAAACGAACTTAAGCAAGTTAAGAAATTAATCAAAGCTCACAGTAAAAACTGGTGGAAGCCGGGCTTGGTGGCTCAGCCTGTAATCCTGCGCTTTGGGAGGCTGAGGGGAGTGGATTGCCTGAGCCCGCAGGTTCGAGACCCGCCTGGACAACTTGGTGAGAACTTATCTCTACAATAAATAAATTTTAAAAATTAGCCAAGCATGGTAGCGCGCGCCTGTAATTCCAGCTTCTTGGAAGGTTGAGGCGGAAGGATCGCTGGAGCCCAGCAGGTCGAGGCTGCCGTGGCCAGGAGCGGCCACCGCACTCCCGTCTGGGCAAGAGTGAGACTCCAACTCAAAACAAACAAACAAACAAACAACAAAAAAAAACCAAACTGGTGGAATTTGAATTCAAAATCATGTTTGACTCCATGATTTGCCTTCTCAGAAATGTCTGTTGAGTATCTACTATGTGCCACTTATTTATTTGGGTCAGGTCTCACTCTGTCGCCCAGGAGGGAGAGCAGTGGCACCATCACAGCTCACTGCAGCCTCGAACTCCCTGGCTTAGGTGATCCTTCCACCTCAGTAGCTGGGACTCTAGGCGTGCGCCTCTAAGTCTGGCTAATTTTCTAAGTTTTTTGTAGAGGCAAGGTCTACTATGTTGCTCAGGCTAGTCTCAGACTCCTGGGCGCAAGCAATCCTCTTGCCTTAGGCTTCCCAAGTGCTAGGATTATAGGCGTGAACCACCATGTCTGGCCCAGGCACTTTTTAGAAACTGTTCAAAATTGAAAAGCACAAAAAAGTATATAACATCATGCCACATTCTACCTCATTCTCCCCTGCCCCCTCCACCCCACGTCCACAACACTATTCAGCTTCCTTCTCCTAAGTAATCAATGTTAGCAGTTTTCTGTGAGACCGATAACTTCGGGCAGGGGTTTCTTTTTTGGGTCTCAGCTTGGCATGTGCAATATTTCCCACTTTCTTAATGATCTCAGACTTCTTTGATGAGCTGCTCTTAAATAATTCAGTACCATTCAGTACCATTCCCAGATGGAGGAAAATTATGTCCTTGGTGGCCAGGTACGGTGGCTCACGCTTGTGATCTCAGTACTTTGAGAGGCCAAAGGCAAGAGGTAAGAGGATTGCCTGAGTCCAGGAGTTTGAGATCAGCCTAGGCAATACAGCAAGATCATGTCTCTACAAAAAAAATAAAAAAAAATAACCTGGGTGTGCTGGTATGCACCTGTAGTCTTAGTTACTCAGGAGGCTGAGTTGGAAGGATCTCCTGAGTCCAGGGGGTCAAGGCTGCAGCAAGCCTTGATTGTGCCACTGCACTTCGTCCTGGATGACAGAGCGATCCTGACTCAAAAAAAAAATGTCCTTGGGAGGCCAGATTATGTTTGAACTGAGATGAAGTCCTTGAGGAACAGAAGGGCAATTTCCTGTAGATTAATTTATAGTGTCTCTACCTGCTTTTCTAGAACGTGGTTATTCTCAGCTCCCACAGACCCCCCACATTTAGAAACTCCACACTGTTTCTCCTCCACGTCTCTCTCTGAATAGAGCTCTCTCTCCGACACTGGCAGTCCTTCAGAACACAGGTCTTGTGACTTCTTTGAGGGCCTGGCACTGTGACATCTGTAGCCTGTTCTGTTTCTCAGACTAGAACCTTTGAAGCGCTCCTTAGAGTTGAGGATGGGGGAATTTTGTGCCCATAAGCTTTCAAAGGACTTCATGACCATTTACAAATCGGGACCAGAATTTGGATGGTCTTTAAATTCTTCCTTCAGACATTAGGTTCTTCGGCAGTAAGTCCCTCTTCCCCTCCTTTCTGGGTAGTGATTAGAATGCCAAGGGGACATAGGACCCATGGGAGCAGATGAGTGTGCGGAATAGAAAGGCCCGTGGCAGGGTTGGGGCTCATGTCTGTAATCCCAGCACCGGGGGAGGCCGAGGTGGGAGGATTGCTTGGGCCCAGGAAAGGAGAGCAGCCTGGGCAACGTAGCGAGACCACATCTCGGAAAAACAGAGAAAATATTAGTTGAGTATGGTGGCGCGTGACTACAGTTCCAGCTACTCAGGAGGCTGAGGTGGAAGGATTACCTGAGCCTAGGGGGTTGAGGCTGTGATGAGTCGTGATTGTGCCACTACGCCCAGCCTGGGCAACAGAGTGAGAGCCTGATGAGAGAGAAAGAAAGAAAAGAAAGAAAGAAGGAAAGAAAGGAAGGAAGGAAGGAAGGAAGGAAGGAAGGAAGGAAGGAAGGAAGGAAGGAAGGGAAAGAAAGAAAGAAAGAAGGAAAGAAAGAAAAGAAAGAACGGCTCATGGTCCAGACAGTATAAGTCCTGGTTCATCATTATTTCTGGTACTTTATCAAGGGTTCTGCCTAGGAGTTTGGCTGCGTAGCCACAGATTTAGATTATATGTAAAAATCTCACTTGCAAAATTGTAACACTTGTCAAAATTATTATTGGACACATCACTGGCTTTCACATGATGCCCTTTCATCATTTAAAAAATAACATAACAGCTTTATGAGATATAACTCGCTTATCACATAATGTGTTCAATTGAAGCTTTCTTTTTTTTTTTAGAGGATATTCACAAAGCTGTGCAACCATCACCACAATGACTGTGGGGACATTTTCATGACTCTGGAAGGAAACCCCGAACCCCTAGCAGTCTCTCCTCATTTACGCCAAGGTCCCCAGCCCTCGACAACCCTATTCTATTTTCAGTCTCTATATATTTGTCTGTTTTGGACATTTCACATAAGCTGAGTCTTTTGAGTCTGGCATCTTCATCTTCATCTTCTTCTTCTCCTTCTTTTTTTTTTTTTTTTGAGTTGGAGTCTCACCCTGTTGCCTAGGCTGGCGTGCAATGGCATGCTCACGGCTCCCTGCAACCTCAACCTCCTGGGCAATCCTCCTGCCTCGGCCTCCCAAGCAGCTGGGACTACAAGTGTGTACCACCATGCCCAGTTAATTTATTATTTTTTTTTTTGTGGAGACAAGGTCTCTCTGTGTTGCCCAGGCTGGTCTCCAGCTCCTGGCTCAAGCAATCTTCCCACCTCGGCCTCCGAAAGTGCTGGGGTTACAGGTGTAAGCCACCACACCTGGTCTGGTCTGGCTTCTTTTGGAAACAGATGTTTTCAAAGTTCATCCATATTGCAGTGGTTATTATAATCGCATTCTTTTAAATGACCAAATAATACTCCACTGTATGGATATACCACATTTTACCTACCCATTCATCATTTGATGACATTGGAGTTTTTTCCACTTTTTGACTATTGTGAATAATGCTGCTGCGAACATTTGTGAACAGGTTTTTGTGTGGACCTATGATTTCATTTCTTGGGTCTATACCTAGGAGTGAAATTACTGAGTAATACGATAACCTAGTTGAATCTTTTCAGGAACTGCCAGACCTTTTTTCAAAGCAGCTGTTTCATTTTACATTGCTACCAGCAGTGCATGAGAGGTCCAAATCACCACAGTCTCATTGACACTTGTGTTTACTATCACAGCTATCCTGGTGGGTGTGAAGTGACATCTCATTGTGTTTTGTTATTTTTTTTGAGTCAGAGTCTCACTCTGTCACGCAGGCAGGGGTGCAGTGCCACACTCCCAGCCACCACAGCCTCGACCTCCTGGGCTCAGGTGATCCTTCTGCCTCAGCCTTCCAAGTAGCCAGCATGCGCTACCATGCCCGGCTAAATTTTTGATTTATTGTAGAGATGGAGTCTCACTATGTTGCCCAGGCTGGTCTTGAACCTGCAGGATCAGCCATTCCTCTCACCTCGGCCTCCCAAAGTGCTGGGATTATAGGCGTGAGCCACCACGTCCGGCCTCGTTGTGGTTTTGATCTGCATTTCCCTGATGACCAGTGATGCCGAACATCTTTTCGTCTGCTCGTTGGCCATTTTTATATCTTCTTTGATGTGCTCTTTTTATTACTGAGGTCTTCATCATTTTCACTTAAATTGAGTAGATGTCATAAGCATCACCCAAAGCTCTGTGGGAGTAAAGTTCCCCCACACTCTCGGGTTATGTGTGTGGTAAGCACATGATGGTATGAAAAATGCAGAAAGAGGACAAAACTGAACAATGTCATGGTGCCTGTTGCTGGTATAGTCCAGGGTGCTTCTCCCATTCATGACATAGACAGGGCATCTCTGTTTACTCACATTAGCATTTTGTAAATTAGTAAAGCACTAAAACACTGACTTATCAATTAGATTTTGTCATACATTAAATGACAATTAATAAAATAATTTGACGTGTAATATAGTAAATGATTTGCTCATCCTGACCGTTGAAGCCTAACACAACTTTTAGTGTGAGTATAAATATAACCAAGTTCTTATAATGAAATTCACTGATGCTTTTAAGCTACAGTTAATTTGAAATTTTACCTCTACATGTGTTTAATTATTACAAATAAGTTGCAAAAAGCTTACCTAAATTCCTACCAGATAAATTAGAGGTGAGAACCACCTTCTCTTCTTACAAAATCTGGTCTTTTGCACAATAGCAATGACTAAAATAAATGGTGCCAAATTTGGGGAGAAAGTCTTGTTTAATTCAGAATATAATTAAAATCTCATGTAGCTTTATTGGTTCTAGTATCCAGCAGAGAAAAAATATTGAAACTCCAAGAGATTTTGAATTAAATAGCTACAACAGTTTTGTTTTATTAGTTCTGACGGTGTGAAAAAAAAATCCTAAGGACAACTTTGGAAAAATCTAGTTCTTTTAGAGCCCCCAATGACTTTTAAAACAATAAAACAAACTATAAAACCCATGCAAGTGATATTAAAAATTATGTAGTTCAATAAATGTGACATTCACAAATGTGGTTGTAATTTTTTTTTAACGATAGCAAAGTGAACATGGATCTGACGATTGGATTTAGAAAAGGTAGTGTTATATAGTTTAGCAGAATTAAGTGCTTCAACTTGCCGGTGAGGATTATGTAGCCGAGTTGGAATGTGATACCAATGGCTTTTAAGATCTCTACCTACTTCCCAGCGCCTGTGGCTAACTCAAAGAAAGAGAGAGAGCTTCCTTTATGAGTGATTATTTAATACTTCTCAATTAGTGATGATTTCTCTAGAACTTTAATATTTATTTTTGGAAGGGTTGTAGATTTAGATCTTTTTGTAGACTAGTGCCATTAACTCATACTATTTCTGAAGACGGGGGATGAAGGCTGGCTTGTGACTTACTATGAAGGCATGAAATGATTGGAGTAATCGTCTCAGTTCCTTTCCAGGTGGAAGGAGCAGGAAAAAGAAAAAGAAATACAAGGGAGGAATGTTTTGTGAGAAAAAAGATAAGCACGATTATCTGCTTGGTTCACTGAGGTCCCAGTCTTTGAAGACCCAAACGTAACTTTTTGTTGTTGTTGTTGCTGGAATCTCACTCTGTCGCCCAGGCTGGAGTGCAGTGGCACGCTCGTGGCCACTGCAGCCTTGACCTGCTAGGCTCAGGTGACCCTTCCGCTTTAGACTCCTGAGTAGCTGGATCTCCAGGGATGTGCCATCATGTCCGGCTAATGTTTTTTTTTTGTTTTTTTTTTTTTGGTAGAGACGAGGTCTCGCCAAATTGCCCAGGCTGGTCTCAAACCCCTGGGCTCAGGCAATCCTCTTAACTTGGCCTCCTAAGGTGCTGGGATTACAGGCATGAGCCACCATGCCTGGCCCACACATAACTTTTGAAGCACGTGTGAACACAAGATAATAACTATCCTTTGTCCCCAGGGTCCGTCTTGATCCTTGGACACAGATAAACACACTGAGTGTATCAGGCCACGTGATGAGACTGATGGCCACTGGAGTGGACACAACATCAGAGCTGACCCATAGTGGGACTCGTGGTGCCCAAAAAGGCCTCCAATAACAGTTTCCAGGGGCAAGGTTCTGCCTGAAACGTGATTCAGACTTCACAAATAATTTTAAAAAATGAAACAGTGCTTTAATTTCTTTTTTTGAGTCGATGTCTAACTCTGTTGCCCAGGCTGGAGTGCAGTGACATGCTCACGGCCACCGCAACCTCAACCTGCCGGGCTTAGGTGATCCTTCTGCTTCAGCCTTCCAAGTAGCTGGAACTACAGACGCGTGCTACCACGTCCGGCTAATTTTTTATTTATTATAGAGATGAGGTCTCACCAAGCTGCCTGGGCTGGTCTTGAACCCATGGGCTCAGGTAATTCACTTGCCTCGGCCTCCCGAAGTGCTGGGATTACAGACTGAGCCACCGAGCCTGGGTTAATTTCTTAACATGTAAAATCATACTTATTTTTTCCAGTCTATTTAATTTTGTTTATTTATTTATTTACTTTTGAGTCAGAGTCTCACTCTGTCACCCAGGCTGGAGTGCAGTGGCACGATCACGGCTTATTGCAGCCTTGACCTCTTGGGCTCAGGTGATCCTCCCACTTCAGCCTCCCAGGTAACTGGGACTACAAGTGCATGCCACCATGCTCAGCTAATTTTTTAGACTTTTTTTTTTTTTGGACAGGATCTCGCTGTGTTGCCCAGGCTGGTCTGGAACTCCTGGGCTCAAACAATCCTCTCGCCTCAGTCTCCCAAAGTGCCCAAAGTCTGGGATTACAGTTGTGAGCTACCATGTCTGGCCCAGTTTTTTTAATTGAAAAATCTCAAATCTACCGAGAAGCTGAAACTATAGTACAACACCTACATATTCTTTTTTTTTTTTTTTTGAGTTGGGGGTCTCACTCTGTTGCCCAGGCTGGAGTGCAGTGGCACAATCACGCCTCAGCTCACCTCAGCCTTGAACTCTGAGGCTTAAGCGATTCTCCTACCTTAGCCTCCAGAGTAGATAGGGTTACAAGTGCGTGCTGCCACTCCCAGCTAATTTTTTATTATCTTTTTATAGAGATGAGGTCTTACTATGTTGCCAAGTCTCAAACTCCTGGGCTCAAGTGATCCTCCCGCCTCAGCCTCCCAAAGTGCTGGGATTACAGGCGTGAGCCACCATATCTGGCCATCACCTGTATTCTCTTTACCTAAATTCACCAATTAATAATTTTCTATACAGGCATACTTTGTTTTTATTGCACTCCACTTTATTGTGCTTTGCAGATACTGTATTTTTCACAAATTGAAGGCTCAGGGCAACCCTGTGCTAAGCAAGTCTATCAGCACAATTTTTCCAACAGCATGTACTCATTTTGTGTCTCTGTGCCACATTTTGGTAATTCTCCCAATATTTCAAGCTTTTAAAAAAATTATTACATTATGGTAATCTGTGATTAGTGAGCCCAAATAAAATGATGAACTTAATAGCTAAATATTGTGTTTAATATTATATTAATATTGAAATCAGCCCAATTAATAACCTACAACGGCCTTGAAGTGTCCAAGGGAAAGGAGGAGTCTCTCACTTTAAATCAAAAGCCAGTAAGGATTAAGCTTAGTGAGGAAGGCACGTCAGAAGCTGAGACAGGCTGAAAGCTAAAACTCTTGTGACAAACAGCCAAGTTATGAACACAAAGGAAAAGTTCTTGAAGAAAATTAAAAGCGCTAGTCCAGTGAACACACGAATAATAAGAAAGCGAAACAGCCTTATGACTCATATGGAGAAAGTCTGAGTGGTCTGGATGGAAGATCAAACCCGCCACAACATTCCCTTAAGCCAAAGCCTAATCCAGAGAAAGGCCTTAACTTGCTTCCATTCCCTGAAGGCTGAGAGGTGAGGAAGCTGCTGATGAAAAGTTGGAATCTAGCGGAGGTTGGTTCATGAGGTTTAAGAAAAGCAGCCGTCTCCGTAACATACAAGTGCAAGGTGCGGTAGTACGTCCTGATGGAAAGATCACAAGTTATCCAGAATGTCTAGTCAAGACCATTGACGAAGGTGGCTACACTGAACAACAGATTTTCAATGTAGATGAAACGCCTTATGCTGGAAGATGGCCTCTAGGACTTTCATAGCTAGAGAGGAGAAGTCAATGCCCGTTTTCAAAGCTTTCAAGGATAGGTGGTTTCACTTATCGGGGCCAATCCAGCCGGTGAATTTAAATTGAAGCCAACGTCCACTGACCATCCCCAAATTTTTATGCTCCTTAAGAATTATGCTAAATCTACCCTGCCCAAACTCTAGAAATAGAAAAAGAAAGCCTGGATGATAGCACATTTGTTTACAGCATGGTTTGCTGAATATATTTTGTTAATTTTAATTTTTAAACTTTTATTTTATTATAAAGATGTGGGGTACAATTCAGGGTTAGGTATACAAACATTGATCATGCAGGTCCTCTTGTTGATGAGGTATGCCCCTCCCTCCCCTAGCAGTTTCTCTCAACTGCCAATTCTACCTCCCTCCCCTGACAGTTTCCCATTGCTGCCAAATGCTTTCTTCTAGTACTATAATTGTTCAAGGTCCGCTTATGAGTGAGAATATATGGTACTCTGTTCTTTGTTTCTGTGATAGATCACCGAGTATGACCAACTCCAAATCTATCCAAGTTGCTAGTCCATATATTTGTCCTTCTTATGGCTGTATAATATTTCATTGCGTATATGTACCACATTTTATTTATCCAGTCCAGCTTCGATGGGCAACATGGTTGGGGTTTACTCAATATTTTAAGCCCACAGCTGAGACCAACTACTCAGAAAAGAGATTCCTTTCAAATATTACTGCTCATTGACAACACACCTGGTCACCCAAGAGTCCTTTTCTTTCCTTCCTTCCTTCCTTCCCCCCTCCCTTCCTTCCTTTTTTCTTTCTTTCTTTCTTTCTCTCTCTCCCTCTCTCGAGTGGAAGTTTCACTCTATCGCCCAGGCTGGAGTGCACTGGTGCTCTCACAGCCACTGCAGCCTAGATCTGCAGGTGATCCTTCCTGCTCAGCCTTCCAAGTAGCTGGAACTACAGGCATGTGCTACAACACTGGGCAATTTTTAAAATATTTATTGTAGAGACAAGGTCTCACCAAGTTGCTCAGGCTGGTCTCAAACACCCAGACTCAGGCAATCCCCTTGCCTCTGCCTGGGATTACAGGTGTGAGCCACTGGGCCCGGCCACCCAAGAGTTCTTAAACCCAAGATGTTTAAGGAGATGAATGCCTACTGTCGGATCATCCATTCTGCAACCTTAGATCAAGGAGTAATTTCAACTTTCAAGCCTTATTATTTAAGAAATACATTTTGTAAGGCTATAGCTGCCAAAGACATTGATTCCTCTGATGGAACCAGGCAGTCATTGCAAACCTTCTGGAAAGGACTTACCGCTTGTATCATGAATGCCATTGAGAACATTCGTGATTCATGGGAGGAGGCGAAAGTCTCAACAATAACAGGAGTTTGGAAGAAGACGATTCCAACCCTCATGGGTGAGTATGAGGGGCTTAAGACTTCGGTGGAGGAAGTCACTGTAGATGTGGTGGAAACAGGAAGAGAACTAGAATTAAAAGTGGAGCCTTATCTGCCTAATCCTGAATTGTACCCCACATTTTTTACATTAAAAAAAAGGAAAAATAAGTTCTGGTGTCCTATTCCACACCTGGGTGACTACAGTCAACACAAACATATTGTATATCTCAAAACAACTACAAGAGAGGACTTTGAATGTCACCAACACAAAGAAACGATAACTGTTTGCTGTAATGGATATGTTAATTTTTTTGAGTCGGAGTCTCACTCTGTCGCCCAGACTGGAGTGCAGTGGCCGCTCCCGGCCAGCGCAGCCTCGACCTGCTGGGCTCTGGCAATCCTTCCGCCTCAGCCTTCCGAGTAGCCAGAATTACAGGCATGCACTACCACGCCCGGCTGATTTTTTTATTTATTGTAGAGATGAGGTCTCGTTGCCCAGGCGGGTCTCGAACCCGCGGGCTCAGGCAATCCACTCACCTCAGCCTCCCAAACCACGGGATTACAGGCTGAGCCACCAAGTCCAGCACTGGATATGTTAATTACCTTGACTTGATGATCACACAATGCATACACATATTGAACTATCACATTTTACTTTACAAAAATGTACAATTACCAAAAAAAAAAAAAAAAAGGAGTGGAGCCTGAAGATGTGACTGGACTGCAGAAATCTTATGATACAACTTGAACAGAGGAGTCGCTTCTGGATGAGCAGGGAAAGTGGTTTCTGGAGATGGAATCAACTCCTGGCCAAGCTGCTGTGATCACTATGATAACGGCAAAGGATTTAGACGATGACATCAACTTTGTCCACAAAGCCAAGGCAGGGTTTGGCGGGGTGAACTCCAGTTTTGAAAGAAGTTATTCTGTGGGTAAAATGCTATTCAATAGTATCCCATGCTACAGAGAACTCTTTTGGGAAAGGAAGTCAATCAATGAGGCAAACTCCATTATTGTCTTTAAGAAAGACACCAGTCTTTTTAAATTATGGCATGCACATTGTTTTGTTTTTTTTTTTTTTTAGACAGAATGCTATTGACTAGTCTAGTGTAAACATAACTTTCATGTTTACATAAAAGTTAACCGACCACCACCCTAATTAGGCAGCAGTCAACAACATCGAGGGAAGACCCATCGCCGGCAAAAAGGTGGCGACTTCCTAAAGGCTCAGATGACCGTCAGCAAGTCTTAAAAATAAAGTATTTTTCGCAGCACGCTCTGTGTACCCAGTACATTTATAAACCCGGGTCTCTCACTACTTGATATTTTTGCATTAGTTAAGACAGAAATTCAATGGCTCAGTTAGAGGGGAAATCTATTGCTAGAAATGTCTGAACTAAGTGCCATCCTCGTCTGGGTAATTTGGAAAAACAACCTCTATACATAGAAAAAAAAAAAATCAAACTTCACATAGTAGACAGCCATTAAATTATAAAAATTAATTTATGAAGAAAGACCTTTTGTACAGATTGAAAAAAAAAAGATTTTCATAGAGATATCTATATGATCAACAGAGTTATTTATTTACTAGTGCCACAGACTTGCCATTGGTAACTTAGTTGTCCTGTCCAAGATGACTCTGTAGTCTTTCCTAGACTTGTTAAACGCCAAAAGACATTTTTGAACTGTTCATTTGATCAGATGGTTAGATTTTGTTTTATTTCTTTTGAGAACCTTTGAATTTAAAAAATCTGAAATTTAGCCGGGCTCGGTGGCTCAGCCTGTAATCCCGCGCCTTTGGGAGGCTGAGGTGAGTGGATTCCCTGAGTCCGCGGGTTCGAGACCTGCCTGGGCAGCGAGACCTCACCTCTACAATAAATCAAAAAATCAGCGGGGCATGGTAGTGCATGCCAGTAATTCCGGCTACTCGGAAGGCTGAGGTGGAAGGATTGCCGGAGCCCAGCAGGTCGAGGCTGCGGTGGCCGGGAGCGGCCACCACACTCCAGTCTGGGCGACCAAGTGAGACTCCAACTCAAAAAAAATAAAAATAAAAAAATAAAATAAAAAATCTGAAATTTAAAATAAAAGAAATAAAATATTTTAAAATTATTTGCATTGCTTTTTTAGATATAATGCTATTGCACACTTAAATGACTATAGTATACTATAAACGTAACTTTTTTATGCACTGGGAAACCAAAGAATTATATGCCTAGTTTTATTGTGCCCTCTGCCTATATACATATATGCTAGTATACGTAGATGTGTGCATATGTACACGTGTGTATGTGTGTGTATATATATGTACATGTACATACATAAATTTTTTTTTTTTGGAGTTGGAGTCTCATTGCATCACCCAGGTTGGAGTACAGCGGCACACTCAGGGCCACCCCAGTGTTGACTGCTGGGCTCTGGCGATCCTTCCGCCTCAGCCTTCCAAGGAGCTGTAACTACAGGTGTGCACCACCACGCCTGGCTAATTTTTTGATTTATTGTAGAGATGAGGGTTCACCATGTTGCCCAAGCTGGCTGCGAACCCAATCCTCTTACCTCAATCTCCCAAAGTGCTGGGGTTACAGGCTTGAGCCACTGCGCCTGGCCTAATTTTTTTTTTTTAGTTGGGATCTCACTCTGTCTTCCAGGCTGGAGTGCAGTGGCATGATCATGGCTCACCGCAGCCTCCACCTCCTGGGTTCAGGTGATCCTTCTGCCTCAGCCTCCTGAGTAGCTGGGACTATAGGCATGTACCACCATGCCAGCTAACATTCTGACTTTTTGTAGAGACGAGGTCTCACTATGTTGGCTAGACTGCTTTTCTACTCCTGGGCTCAAGCAATTCTCCCGCCTTGGCCTCCCAACGTGCTGGCATGAGCCACCATGCCCGGCCTGTGGATATATATCGAACTACCTGAAAGCAAGTTGCAGATGTCATACCCCATGATCCCTAAATACTTTAGTTTGCATTTCCAAAGAGCAAGGACATTTTCCAGTATAACGTATAATACCAGTAGGATACCAATATGGTTCATTTAATAATGTCATCTAATACATACTTCATATTTAGTTTTCTCCCGTTATTCCCCAAAATGTCCCTTATAGTGTGTGTGGGTTTTTTTTTTTTGTTTTTTTAATCTGGATTCCTGGCCTGGTGTGGTGGCTCATGCCTGTAATCTCAGAACTTTGGGAAACTGAGGCAAGAGGATTGCCTAACCCAGGCGTTTGAGACCAGCCTGGGCAACTTGGCGAGACCTTATATCTACAACAAATTAAAAAAAAAAAATAGCCAGGCACGGTAGCATGCACCTGTAGTTCCAGTTACTTGGAAGGCCAAGGCAGAAGGATCACCTGAGCCCAGCAGGTGGAGACTACGGTGGCCATGAGCATGCCACTGCACCCCAGCCTGGGCAACAGAGTGAGACTCTGACTCAAAAAAAAATAAAAAAAAAAATCCGGATTCCAATTAATTGGATTGGGAGAGTCTATGAGACCTTGTGAAAATCCTTATTCTCAGCACTTCACCCACCAGTTGCGACGTCCAGTGATGATTCTTTCTTGAATGAATTATTACATTTTTGGATTTCATCAGCTTTTCCACATCTGTTAGCTGGCATTCTTCCAGCTTCTCCATCCACCATACCCCTCTCTCTCTCTCTCTCTCAGGATCACTATGAACTCAGGAATTGTTATATTCAGTGTAGTACAGTGTCCATCACATACTTTTTAAGCTCAACTTACCCCAAATTTGGCCAACAGAAGCCCCTTCAAGGCAGTTCCGGTTTTTTTGTGGTTTCTGGCACAAGATGTCTTTGAACTTACCTTGCACTTTTCTTGGCCTAGATCTAGAATCAGCCACTTTTTCCAAGAACTTAAAACTACAAATAAGTCACACATTCACATGGCTCAATTCTCCAAATATTCAAAACGTCTACATCCTCCCTCCAATCCTACTCCTCCTTTCATAGACAGTGTTACTAGATTTTTGTTATCCTTCCAGAAACAGCTTATATACTATCATATAGCCACATACAACATTGCATATAAGCAATGTATACAATATACACTATAGCAACATGCACTATACTAAATAAGTATGGTAGAACAATTATATTCTCTCCCATCTCCAACGCTCGACCCAATAGTCTATTAAATCGCCGAGTTCCTCTGAGCTTATACCTCTTGTCTCTTACTCGGTCCTGGAAGATGCCTATGACCCCACCCCCGAAAGATGAGGCACCTTTAGGCCAGAACCCCAATGTTTCAGATGCCAAAGCCCAGGGCGGATGACTGGACCAGCAGCACGCAGATGCTATTCTCTGGACGTGGAATGCTCCTCCATCTCACCCTCGGCTTGCTGACTGACACCTCTTCATCTTCTCAAACAGCACTTACTTCCTTGGGGAAGTCTGACCCTTCCTTAACGTCCCCCAAGCAAGGGGGTGTCCCCTTGTCATAAGGCTTCCGATCTTTGTGTACCTCTCCTTCCCAGCACCTGCACATCACCGTGTTATCATGTGCTTCCTGCCTCGGGAAGGAGAGAGACTGCCTCTGTCTTGCGCTGGGCTGGCACACAGTAGTGGCTCAACAAAAATGTGCGAAGTGAAACTCAAACCCCAGGCGGTCGGTCCGGCTCCGGGTCCACGCCTCTTCCTCCTGCGGCCCCGCTGCCTTTGGAGAGAGAAGTCCAAGTCGTAAAGTTCAGAGCCTCAGTAGAAAAGGCCGGGAAGCCTTTGCTCTTCCGCCGTGATCGCAGGACCTGGGCAGAAACAGCTCGCCGCGAGGTGTGGCGGCCGCAGGAGGGCGTCCGTCGGGAAAACGCCCCCTTGCCCCGGAGGCGCGGGGGGCCGCCCGGAGCCGAGGCCACAGGCCGGCGGCCCAGCGGCGGCCGGGAAAAGACGCGCAGAACGGGAAGGCCGGCTGCGCGCAGCTGCGGCCCCGGAGGCCCCGGGACGGGGACACGGAGCGGCCCCCGCCGACGCTGCCTCCCCGAGGGCTGCCCGCGCGGGGCCGTTGCGGCGTCCGGAGCCCTCGAGGGAAACGGACGCGCTCCAGGCACCCGACGCCGCCGGGACGCAGCCGGGGGGGCGGATCTCGCGCCCCGGGAGGCGCCGGGGGACCGCCCGGACGGCGCCCCGCGTTTCGGCGCCTCCCGGCCGCCCGCCCGGCTCGCCCCGACGACGCGCCGCGAGGGCGTCCCTGCCGCGGGGTCCCCGGCGCGTCCCGGGGGCGGGGAGCGCGGCCGGCGGGCGGGCCGGGCGGGGGCGGGGGCGGCGCCCGGGCCGCGCCATTGCCGCGGGGCCGGCGCAGGAAGGGGCCCGCGGGCGCGGCCCCACCCCGCGGCCGGCCGGGCCTATCGCCGGGAGCGCGGGGCGCGGATAAAGGTAGCGCCGCGGCGGGGCGCGCAGCCTCGCAGCCGCGCGCGGAGCCATGCAGTTCCCGCACCCCGGGCCCGCGGGCGCCGCGGGGGCGCCGCTGTACGCGCCCACGCCGCTGCTGCAGCCCGCGCACCCCACGCCCTTCTACATCGAGGACATCCTGGGCCGCGCGCCCGCCGCGCCCGCGCCCGCGCCCGCGCTGCCGTCGCCCAACTCCTCCTTCACCAGCCTCGTGTCCCCCTACCGGACCCCGGTGTACGAGCCCACGCCGCTGCACCCCGCCTTCGCGCCCTCCGCCGCCGCGCTGGCCGCCGCCTACGGGCCCGGCGGCTTCGGGGGCCCGCTGTGCCCCTTCCCGCGGACGGTGGCCGACTACACGCACGCCCTGCTCCGCCACGACCCCCTGGGTAAGGCGGCCGGGGGCGCGGCGGGCCGGGCCCCGCCGGGCAGGTGGCGGCGCCCGGGGCGGCGGGATCGCCGGGGGCGGCGGGGGGGGCGAGGAAGCGGCGGCCGAGGCGACCGGGAGCGGCCTCGGGCGCGCGCGCGCGCGGGGGGCGCCCCGGGGCGCGCGGCCGGGCGGCGGCGCCGCGACTCGGACGGGCTCTCCGGCACCTGGCGGGCGTCGGGGCGGCGGGGCGGCGGGGCGCGCGGCGTGGGGGGGCTCGGGCGCCGCCGCCGCCGCCGGGTCTGGCGGCCCGGGGCAGCCGCGGGCCGCGCGTGTCCCCGGGGCGGGGCGCCCTCGCGGGAGGGACGGCGCGGGGGTGTCCAGGCGCCCCGGGCTGGCCCCGGGGGGGCGGGGGGCTGGGATCTCTGCCGGGCCCGGGTGGCGACGGGGCTGGACCGGGTCCCACAAGCCTGTGCAGTGAAAAGAGCCTGACCCTTTTCCGTTCATACAGGAAATCTTGAGTTCTCGATAGGAGTAAATCTGGTTTCAGAAGCTGTTAAGTGTTTTCCTGGCCGCATGAAGCAGACCCTTCCCCCGGAGCAGTGCACGCTGCTGATTATTTTATCGACATCCTCAATACAGACAAATTCAGGAAACACTCGACTTCTGATAGCCGGGATCCGTTTTTCTGATATTGTTCATTTCCTCTGTGTGGGATGTGACTTTATGGCAGCTAAAATAACCAGTTGCTTCCTTTTTTTTTTTTTTTCGAGGCTGTTTTGCTCCAGTCTGAAGCCTGACGCAAGCGAAATCTCGAAAAAACAATGCTAGCTTTCAAAGCGTTAGGCTCGGGCCTGCAGACGCACGGACGGACGGACGGAGGGACCGAGGGACACCTCGAGCGGGACGCTG
This sequence comes from Cephalopachus bancanus, assembly GCA_027257055.1. Taxonomy (NCBI): domain Eukaryota; kingdom Metazoa; phylum Chordata; class Mammalia; order Primates; family Tarsiidae; genus Cephalopachus; species Cephalopachus bancanus. The sequence continues at coordinate 555,968 of JAPVLO010000446.1, read as the reverse complement.
CAGACCCCGGGCGCCAGTTAGGAGGGGAAGCGCGGACACGTCGGGCGTACTGAGTCTGCGGGCCCGTCCTCTCCGGGTGCGGCCTAGGAAACAAGCCCCTCGCGACCGGCGCCGTGGGTGACCCCTGGCGCCTTCGGGGTCTGACGTGGCGCCCTGGGGGGAATAGGGCCCCGGGGCGCCTCCAGGGCTTTAAACCAACTCTGCTAGTGGCAGCTCCAGTAGGGACCTGGAGACAAGGACGTTTCAATTAACATCTTAATGACATCCTTACTGGGGCGCCCCCGAAGTTCAGCTCTCCACCTTCCCTTCTCACCGTTAGAGTGGTGGGGGGTTGTATTTTATTTTTTCCGAAAGTTGTCTTTCGGACTCCAGCCTCGAGCGCCTGACGCGCGGCCCCGCAGGGCTCTATCCGCCCGTCGAGGCTGGAGCGAGACCCTCGGCCCGGCCTGCGGGCGAACGTTTTCACTGAGCGCGCCCTGGGTTTCCTTGGGTGACTGCTGGGACCGCGCAGGAGGAAGCAAAGGGTTTTTCGAGATAGACCAACAGGAAACACATTGACGGAAATGTTGCCATCGCCCACGGGGTGGCTTTAACTGGCCGCCCCCGCGGGCCGGGCGTGAAATCAGAGGAGGTCGCGGCGGCCTCGGGCCAGGATTGGAGGCTCCGCGCGCGGGGCCTAAGGCGGCCCCGCGCCTCCCCAAGGCGCGCACTCCTGGGGGTTTGGAAAGTGCGATTCTCCTGGGGGGAGAGTGGGGGAGGAAGACCTCGTGTGCAAAGTCGAGACCACTGTGAAAGAGAGTCGTGGTGTTTTAAGCCCAGCCTGCCGTGGGCGTTCTTTGGGGGATTAAGACGTGTGTGTTTGTATCTGGCCACAGGTGTGATGGGTGTGCGCGCCAGAGGGTGACCTGCGTGATTGTGCACTGTAGGTGTGTGACTTTGGGTGTTTGTGTGCGTGTCCCTGAGCTTGTGTATTGGGGGGAGCGTGCTGGCTCCTGTGGGTGGGTGTGAACACGTCGGGTTGGGTGGCCTCCGGTCCCCCTCTGCCATCCCCGGGGCCGGGCAGGTCTGGGGTCTGGCCGGGCAGCTGCAGGGGCCGCGGCTGACCTCTGCCCTTCCTGCCCGCAGGCAAACCCCTGCTCTGGAGCCCTTTCTTGCAGAGGCCTCTGCACAAGAGGAAAGGCGGCCAGGTGAGGTTCTCCAACGACCAGACCATCGAGCTGGAGAAGAAGTTCGAGACCCAGAAATACCTCTCCCCGCCCGAGAGGAAGCGCCTGGCCAAAATGCTGCAGCTCAGCGAGAGGCAGGTGCGCGCGCCCGCGGGCCGGGGGTCTCCTCCGAGGGAAGGCTTCTGGGCGGGGGTGGCCGGGTCGAGGAGAGGCGAGGAGCACCCCGCGCTCTAGGGCGTCCCGACGCCCCAGCTGTCCAGCCCCCCAGGGCTGTGCGGAGGTGGGGGCACCTGCCTGGATCCGCCTCCCTCCTCCTCCCCAGATCCCTCGAGATTCTGGGCCCGTGGCGAGTTTTCTCTCTTTCCTGTAGGTGAAAACCTGGTTTCAGAATCGACGTGCTAAATGGAGACGCCTAAAACAGGTATCGACGTGGTTCTGTCTCTATGGAAATAGATATTTTTTACCATGTTATCTCAATGCGAGGCTGTTATGTGTTGTATGCAAAAGTCATTTGCGAGACTATTTAACCTCTTCACCTTGATTAAAAAGGCAAATAGTCCTGCTGAAATTCAGGATGAGCTGCTCAGGTGGCAGTAATGCTAAAAGCACCTAATGGAGTTCCTTTATCAATTATGCCTGGGTTTTCACACAGTGGCTAGTCAAACTCCCAGCTAATTGTTTTATAAATCCCATATGTTGTTTATCTAATTAACGCAGGAAAGATAAAGTAATTGACAGTAAATGACTTAAGCAGTTATCTTTGGGAGAAAATTGTTCCTTTTATTTGCACAGTCATAATAAAACCAAGCAGAACTCAAGGGGAAATATAAGGAGACAAACACCTTTAAGACTTGTTTACAACTGTTGTTGTTTTTTTTCTTAAAGAAGAATTAAGTATCAAAGAGTTTAAAAATTGTGTCCTGTCTAATGCCAGCTCTTTAAAATGGAATATAAAACGTGTGAGAAAACAGCCAAGCCTGTTTGGAAGGTAGCTTAAACTTTCTAATACTCTTTCTTCCAATGACCTTGTTACGCAACATGCGATAAAAAGTAAGGGCTAATTCAGTTTTTAAAGAGGTTCTGTTGACTTAAAGCTGAAGATTCGTTTTTGATGTCTTAATCTCGTTATCTGACAACTACTGAATGGTTCATTTGCCAACATAGATGCAATCTATAATAAATAAAATAGTTTGAAACGAGTGAGGACATTTAAAGCAATGTGGATTTTACATTTTATTGATTATTACTCTTTCATTAAAAGCAAACTGGTGTCCCAAAGAACATTTTTAAAGAGATGAAAATTCCTATAATTTTATGACTGTAACATGACTGAAATATTTGTAGATTCTCAATTTCCAACCTTGTACATCTGGGTTTTTTTTTTTTTTTAACATAGTTGCAAGCCTATAGTCTTGTTTTAAAAAATTTAGTATATTGCAATGTTTCTGTGCAGTGTTTATATACATTTTAGACAAACCCAGTATTAAAAATTCACTCATTAATTTAGTTCTTGGTCAAAGGCTTGACTCTAGTTTACCAAGGACCTTTAAAATAGTGGTTTCTGTGTACTATGGGAGTATTTGCCAGAAATTTGCCCCAGATTTTAAATGAATTCTAGTTAATAGTATACCCTTTCAGTCGGCAGTATTCTTATTCCTCGTTTTGTCTTTGCTATGATTTTGCAACTAGCTACACTTTTGTGCATGTAGATGCTTATACATTTTCTCCAGAAAATGAATGAGAAAGAATCCAATTTCATAATTTTGAAACTTTCCTCTTAGTGAAAAAATTTAGCATTCTTAATTTAAAAATGTCTAGAAGACCCTGTTAATTGGCACAGTTTAAATATTTAAAGAGCCAGGCTCAGCAGTGGCTCATGCCTGTCATCCTAGCACTTTGGGAGGCAGAGGCGAGAGGATTGCTTGAGCTCAGGGGTTCAAGACCAGCCTGAGCAACATGGCAAGCCCTTGTCTCTACAATAAATAAAAAAATTAGCCAGGCATGGTGGCACATGCCTGTGGTTCCAGCTACTTGGAAGACTGAGATGGAAGGATCACCTGAGCCCAGCAGGTCCAGGCTGTGGTGGCCGGAAGCGTGCCACTATATTCCTACCTGGACGACAGTGAGATTCTTACTCAAAATAAAAAAATAAATAATAAAAATAATAAGTAAATAAATAATGAAGATAGGGCATATTTGTAGCAATGTGATTTTCTTTCCCTCCTTAAACTTTTAAGATTATTGAAACCTTGGGTCTGGGCTGGTGGTGTTAAATAACCAGAATTTGTGCTCAGTTGATACATCTGTGCTTACGTTGATTGGTTCTTATCTGGCAAGTGTATAATCTTTCTCTGATGTGACAGAAAGTTTTCTGTTTCTCTTCTCCATGCATAGCACAAGTATGTGCTTTCTCGGATAAAAAGATTGATGGCTGAAAGCACTTAGCAAACTACAAATTAACGGGGTGGTGCAGGATGAAAAGACATCTTGATTGACACCGCTCACCTCTCCCTATTTCATGATCCTACCAATCTCCCTTTTCATTTTCTCTATTCAGGAGAACCCTCAAAGCAATAAAAAGGAAGAACTGGAAAGCCTGGACAATACCTGTGACCAGAGGCAGGACTTGCCCGGTGAACAGAATAAAGGTGCTTGTTTGGACAGCTCTCAGTGCTCGCCCTCCCCTGCCTCCCAGGAAGACCTTGAATCCGAGATTTCAGAGGATTCTGATCAGGAAGTGGACATTGAGGGCGATAAAGGCTATTTTAATACCGGATGATGACCACTGGCATCGGCCCGTTCAGAAAACTGGATTAATGAATAACATCTTGCTGCAGAAAATCTTCATGGAAGAACCAGAAGGCAGTATGAGAAAGGGAATCGCCTTCTGGGTATCCTGGAAACCTAAACTATCTGGTGCACTGGTCAATTAACAAACCCTCATGGAAACCTTAATTTTGACTTCACAAATGGTTTTATGTACTGATTTTAGGTTGTTTCGATGAAGTGACTTTTCAGTGATTTAATTCACCCCCTTTTTAATAAAAATAAGTTGTTATTTCTATTTATAAAACGTAATTTTGAACTTTTTTTGTTGAATTTCATACCTCTAAAGGTTTTAATAGGATTTCTGGGATGACTTTTCTGTAACCTGTGTCTACATTCCACTTAATGGAAAAAGCACCCCATATCCAGAGTTTCATCCTGGAAAAGGGGCCTAGCTTCAGGCGCCTTGGGATGCTTGAAAGGGAAACATTCTTTACTTGTGTCTGACATTCTTGTACTGCTGCCTTAAATCCAGAACCATTTCAGAGTGCTCCTGAGATGTGAATTCTTTTTGTCAGAGAGAGAGTCGCTAAGCATCTTACAATGCTGTTTTGCACTGTCACTTAGTACCCGTTTGACCAAGGTGCTAAGGGGGATAGCGGGGTCCAATGCAAGCAGAGAAACTGGACTCATCGGTGGCTAAAATTAATCGCAGATCAACTTGAACTAGAAGTCGCAGGTTAATTCAATGTAAGTAGATTGTAGATATTGTGTTTTATATCAATGTTTATAACGTGTATATAGAATTGTAAACTGTAAAAAAAAAAAAAGGCCAATTTTTTTTTAAATGAGTAACTTGACTATAAAATAAATCCGTCCGTGGAACTGACCTTATCGGACCTCTCGTTTTTTCTTAAAAACGGAACGCGGAGCGCCTCCCAGGGGTCCGGCGCGGCGCTGGGGGTTCGGGGACGCAGGGAATCGGGGACGCTGGGCGTCCCGGGGTCCCTGGAGCCGGCGCGGGGGCGCCTGGCACGTCGACGTGGGCCTCTCCCGGGGGTCCGCGGGGCGGGGGCCGGGGCTGGGCTCCCCCCGACGGACCCGGGCCGGGCCGGGCCGGCGGCAAGCGTCTGGCCGCGCCGCGGGGCGCCCAGGCCGCATCGATCGCCCGGGCCGCCGTCCTTGACCCGCGTGAGTCAACACGGCGTCATGCCTCCGGGCCGGGATCCGGAGCCGGGGCGCGCCACCAGGCCCGGGGGCGGGAGGTCGGCGTCAGGGGCCGGGGGACCCCGGCCGGGAGGGGCGGGGCGGGGGTCGTCCCCGAGAGAGCGGTTCTCGAACTTGGGGAGCGCCAGAACCCCACCCCCCCCCGCAGGGCCTGTCGGAGCTCCCTGCCGCCCCCCGCCCCCAGGGTTCTGACTCGGTAGGTCCCGGTTGGGACCGGGAACCTGCATTTCGAGCCAGTGTGGAGGGGATGCCAAAGCCGCGGGGCCGGAACCCGCTCTTGGAAAGCCGCCGATCTGAGCGCTCCAGGTGTGGACGCGGCAGGTGGGACCCGCCCTCCTCCCCTCGCGCGCTCCCCACCTGCTGCCGCCTTGGGAACTCCGGCCTGCGCGGGGCAGGGGGCGGGGGGCTGGGGGCTGGGGTGGGGTGCGGGCCGAGAGGGAGGGAGAACAGAGCCACGCAGGCCCCATCCAGTTGGGAGTCAAGTTTGATGGCTGGGCAGGGGAGGGCGCAGGTGGAGGGTTGCTATGAGATGGGGAGAGCGGGCGCGGTGGCTCACGCCTGTAAACCCAGCACTTTGGGAGGTGGAGGCGAGACGATTGCCTGAGCCCAGGGGTTCCGGACCAGCCCGAGAAAAGAAACTTGGCGAGACTTCCTCTCTACAATAAATTTAAAAATTAGCCGAGTGTGGTGGCGCACGCCTGTAGTTCTAGCTACTTGGAAGGCTGAGGCGGAAGGATCGCCTGAGCCCAGGAGGTGGAGGCTGCGGTAGACATGAGTGTGTCACAGCACTCCAGCCTGGGCGACAGTAAGACTCCCACTCAAAAAAAAGGGGGGGGGCGGGGAGGAACAAGGAAGGGGAGGGGGAGAGGATCGAGAATCAAAGTGCCCCGGGAGGGAGTGTGGGGCTGAGATTTCCGACTGCCAGGCATCGCTAGTCTGCAACCAGCTGCATATGCCTGGCTGAGCCATCAGGACGCTGGCATTCCCAGAAAACCATGACAGAGACCTGTGTGGGGAGAGGCCCAGAAATCTCTTCCTGTAGCCTTGGCCTCCTTGGAGCCTCTAGTTGTTGTGGAGTTGAGTGTCTCCTGGCTGAGGGCCTGTGAGGGAATGACCTTCCCCCTGGCCTGGCTGAGGAGGGCGGAGGGCCCAGGCTTGCCAGACAGGGTCACCAAGGTGAAGACTGAAAAAAGTCATTGCTCTTGGGGGGTTTGTCACATCCCGCCTCCTGAGATTCCAAGAAGGCCCTGGGAATGGCAGGCGAATTAAAAGTTCTGAGAGAATTAGTACTAGTCCTTACTTAAGCAGAGAGATGTGGATAGACCTGGAAGTTGGAAGGTTTGGGTTGGAGTTTTAGTTCTTGGCCTCCGTTCCCTCATCTGCAGAAGAAAGCTGGTCTCACTGATCCACAGACTCCCGGCCTACGCCCCACATCTCCTCAATGGTGGAGGCCAAGGTGACATCCAGTGGGAAAGTCTCCTTTCCCATCAGCTGCCACTCCAACTCCAGACCTGGCCTAACAGGTTACATCGAGGTTTCAAAGGTCGGAGTGAGTCTCATCTGAAAATGGGACTGTCCGTATCACAGTTTTGGAGAATAGGAGGCTTGTGGACTGAATATTGAATGAAGTAAAGTAATCCTGAAATCTCTGTGTGTGTGGTGTGCGCTTCACTTCTGGAGATAACCCCTGGTTAATGTTTATTCTTGAGAGTAACTGTATCATAACTACTCAGCAGAGAAATACAGGCTCATGTATTGATTGACATTAGAAAACCGGAGAAGTAAAATCGTGTTTTAAAGTCAAGCGTTCCCTGAAACCAGGCTGTTTCCCCACTCAGAGCCTGTTCTGACTCTCGGCAAGGTGCTCATATTCAGAATCTAAACATGACCTGGAGAGACAAGAGCATGCTGGCTGAAGTAGTTACAGTATCCTCAGGACACAGGTAGGCATCAACTTTTCTAAAGTGCCCCCGTTACAGATTGCCAATGAATATTTACAAATTCTTCCTACAATCCAGGCATTTTTCATTTGTTTGTCTTTTGGCTGGTTCATGTCGGAGCAGCAGGTATGACCTTTACAGCACAACTCCTGTCTTGTTTTTAACTCTTTTTATCAGGAGATTCAACTTGAAAACGGTTATCATTTAGCAGAAAGACAAACAGAAAAGCACATTTTTGTAAGCAAAACGTTAATGATTGGAAGAATTGCCCTAATTTCACCATGACAGTGTGTGATTAATCCCCTGGGTCATGTACTTATACTTTAAGTTATTCAGTTCGTTGGTCTTTGATATTCAGAACCCTTTCGAACATAATAGGATATTGATTTTGTTGGATGATGCACTTTGACTCTTTAAACAACACCACTTTTAGGGATGACTAGTCTGCTCTGTAGTATTTTATTTAGAGAACTATTGCATAACATTTCTTTTTCTTACTCTTTATGGTTTTCTCAGGGTGAAAGCTGATAAGACATCTTGTGGGAAAAGAGGAAACCATCTCTGATAGTGAAAGTACCTATTCTCTTTCAACATTTCTTACTTTTTTTTTTTGTGATTTCATTACTGTGAATATTCATCTTGGTTAATGGGGACATTAACATAGAGTTTCAAGAAAACTTATCCAGACTTGGGGGAAATGTATTTGGTGGAGACAGAACACACTTACCAAAATTCCCAGTCCTGTTATATCGCCATGTGGAAGTTGGCGCGAACTCAAAACTTCACTCTTTTTCTCCCTTTGTTTTCTTTTTTGAGTCAGAATCTCACTCTGTCACCCAGACTGGAGCGCAGTGGCACACTCATGGTCACCACAGCCTCGACCTGCTGGACTCAGGCAGCCCTTCCACCTCAGCCTTCTGAGTCGCTGAAACTACACACCACCATGCCTGGCTAATTTTTTGATTTATTGTAGAGATGAGGGCTCACCAAGTTGCTCAGGCTGGTCTTGAACCCATGAGCTCAGGCAATCCTCTCGTCTCTGCCTCCCAAAGTGCTGGGGATTACAGGTGTGAGCCACTAAGCCTGGTTGATTTTTCTTTGAGATCATCTAATAAGCAACGACCTTTTAAATCTATGATTGGAGGTGGTATTTATGTGACTGCTGACAACATGGGACAGTGTGGGAAAAACAATGACCCAGGATGCTATGAGTTCAGTATCTCGTGGTCAAATAATTACATGTTGTACTGATACGTACTTTTCATTGTATTGGGGTTTTATGAAACTCCAGCTGGACTCTGTATGTGTGCATCTCACTTTGCCCCTTGCTACAGTTTTTTGGTATTGTTGTTAAATCCAAATGAGAGGCGCTTGGGAGATTCCTCCCACCCTCCCAAATAGCTGAGATCTCAGGTCGGCAGAAGAGCGGCTACCCCTACAGATTAACTGGAGGGACATCCTCTCAGCAGAAGCACAGCACTGTGGAGAATAACTAGACTGGTGGCCAGGCAGATGGGACCCCCAGCCCTCCCTTGCTGGTTGGGGCCCTGGCAAACGTGCATGTCCAGTCTCAGTTCTTGGGTTCCTGGAGGGAGAGACACCTGAGAGGAGATGTCAGTACCTGGCACACAGTAGGCGCCAAGTGTTAGCCAGGAAAGCTAGAAAGTCCCAATGCTTCCTCTCCTTGGAGATAGCTCTTAGATTCATAGCTGCAGGCAGGAAACCTCTTCAGTCGGATGTACACAAATCTCTCCAGACAATAGAGAGGGGAGACCTTGGAGCAGGCAGAGGCATTTCCTGTCTGCGGAGGATCTTGACTTTGGAGCATCCGGTGGCCACCACGAGGCGGCCCAACACTTTCCTGTTGTAGCCACTGGGGGAAAAAAAAAAGCACTGCCATTTCAGGCGATTTTTTTTCAGCAGAAAGTCAGTGAGGCTGCTTCCCACTTAAATTTTTTTTGGTTAAAACGTATATTCTAACCATTTATTAGTCTCCTTTTTATTTTGGAGAAAGAATTTGGTGTCACTGAAATTTATTTATTTATTTATTTTGAGTCGGAGTCTCACTCAGTCGCCCAGGCTGGAGCGCAGTGGCACGCTCACGGCCACCCCAGCCTCCACCTGGCTGGGCTCAGGGGATCCTTTGGACTCAGGTGATCCTTCCGCCTCAGCCTCCCGAGCAGCTGGGATACAGGTGAGCGCCCTCAGGCCTGGCTGGTCTTTTGATTTATTATAGAGACGAGGTCCCGCCCAGTCGCCCAGGTGGGTCTCGAACTCCCGAACTCGGTCAATCCTCCCGCCTGGGCCTCCCAAAGTGCGAGGGTTACAGGCACGAGCCGCCGCACCTGGCCTGTTGAAAAATCATCAATATTCAAATATCTCATCCCTCTCTGAACACGACTTCTCAGATAAACATGTGCGGGAAAGGGTTAACGGTAAGGAGTCCCCGCCCCTCCCACTCCTAGCCGCCTGCAGGAAGAGATGTCCCTGACATTGTTTGCATTTTTCTTTATGGTTCTCACCCTTCCATCCTTCCTCTCCCCTCCACTTTTCCTTCTTTTTCTTCATTCCCTTTCTCCTTCTTTATCGCCCTCTGTCTCAGGATTCCTCGTTCCCGGTCCATTTACTTCGTCATTAAGAACATGACTAATCTCTTGTTCTTAGATGTCATTATTAGGGCCACGATTTTCTTCCAGTTTCTACAGATTTTCAGCTTTCAGCTGAGATGAGGATCCTGGTGTGAGAGGGATGTCGCTGGAGCCCTAAAGCACCGCTCCCATCCTTCCAGGGAGAGGTTTTTTGTTTGTTTGTTTGTTTGTTTTTTCCTTTCTTCTTTTTGGACCAAGGTAAGCCATAATAGTGACATTAATAGCTGGGTGCAGTGGCTCACACCTGTAATCCCAGCTCTCTGGGAGGCCGAGGCGGGAGGATCACGGGAAACCCAGGAGTTCAAGACCGGACAAGGCAACATCGTGGGACCTCTTCCCTACAAAACATGGAAAAATTAGCCAGGTGTGGCAGTATGCGCCCGCCGTCCCAGCGACTCAGAAGGCCGAGGGAAGAGGATTGCTTGAGGAATTGGAGGCGGCACTGAGCTGAGATCGTGCCCTTGTAGTCCAGTGTGGGTGACAGAGTGAAACCCTGTCTAAATAATAATAATAACAGTCATAATAATGACATTCATAGAAGAGTAACATTCCCCTATCTCAAGGGTCCAGGGCCCTGAGGTGTAACAGAGCTAATAACGATGCATTAAGGGGTGGGCACAACCAGAGAAAAGGAAATGGAATGCTGCCCCCAGGAGAGGGAAAATCCTGTAGGAAGCCCTGGGGGTCACAGAGGGCCGGGAATAAGTAAGACCAGACTCTTCAGAGGTTTTGGATCTCAGAATTTGGGATGAGGGATAAGTTCTCCCTGGCCAGCGCTCAGGTCAGCTAGGCAGTTTCATCTATCTGGAACTCTCTCCCTCCACATCCCCTTATGGCTCACTCCCTCACCCCCTGTGGGCTTGGTCTTCTCTCCTATACTATTCACAATTCCAAGCCCCCTGTTCCCTATCCCCACCTACAAAGAACTTTTCTCTATTTCACCTACAACAATTGGATATGATGTATTTGCTGATTTATGTATGATTTGTCTCTCCTCGCTGACATATTAATATCACAAGAATAGGAATTTTTCTTTTTTTTTGAATTGGGGTCTCACTCTGTTGCCCAGACTGAGTGCAGTGGTACCATCATGGCTCACCACAGCATCGACCCCCGGGGCTCGGGTGATCCTTCTTCCTCAGCCTCCTGAGCAGCTGATACCACGAGGACAGGACACCATGCTTGGCTAATTTTTAAAAAAATTTTTTGTAGTGGTGAGATCTCTCCGTGTGACCTAGGCTAGTCTTGAACTCCTGGCCTCAAGCAATCCTCCCGCCTTGGCCTCCCAAAGTGCTGGTTACAGGCATGAGCCACCATGCCGGGCTGGGGGTAGGGATTTTAGTCTGTTTTGTTCACTGCTATATCTATCTCTCCAACCTGACACATAACAGGTGCTCGCTTAAATATGTATTGAATGAATGAATGAACATATACTATTGAGGGCTTACTATGCAATGTGCTAAACATTATGTAAGTCTTTCATTTGCTTCACATTATTTAATCCTCACAATGACTCTATGAGGTAGAAACTGTCATCAGCCCCATTTTTCAGATAAGGAAACCATCACTAAGAAGTTAAGCCCAAAGCCTCAATTACTATGCCAGTCAGTGTTGTAATGGGAACTTCCTCATTTAATCTGCTGCACTCTTTAGGAGGTACCAAGCTGGGTCTAATTCTGGCCATAAGAGAGTCGAGGTTTTGTGATCATCTTATTTAGTCTTTTGCCTTAATTCAAGTGTAGCATTAAATCTGGAAGGAATTACAATATGGTATAGGGGACTGGCAATTTCTGTGAAGATAGCACATCACTCTGTGACTCTTGGAAATTTTTTTTAACTTTAAAATTTTTTAAATTTACAATTCAGAGCTGGGTTCGGTGGCTCAGCCTGTAATCCCGCGCCTTTGGGAGGCTGAGGTGAGTGGATTGCCTGAGCCCGCGGGTTCGAGACCCGCCTGGGCAACAAGACCTCATCTCTACAATAAATCAAAAAAATCAGCTGGGCGTGGTAGCGCATGCCTGTAATTCCGGCTACTCGGAAGGCTGAGGTGGAAGGATCGCCGGAGCCCAGCAGGTCGAGGTTGCGGTGGCCGGGAGCGGCCACTGCACTCCAGTCTGGGCGACAGAGTGAGACTCCAACTCAAAAAAAAAAAAAAAAAAAATTTACAATTCAGGGTTAGGTATACAAACGTTCATTATGGAGTTACCCTTGGTGATCAGGTATGCCCCCCTCCTGGTAGTTTCCCTCAACTGCCAATCCCACTCCCCCTTCCCTGGCAGTTTCCCACTACTGCCAATCTCTTTCTTATAGTATTATGATAATTGTTCAAGGTCTGCTTCTGAGTGAGAACATATGTTACTCTGTTCTTTGTTTCTGTGATAGATCACTGAGTATGATAGACCCTAAATCCATCCAAGTTGCTGCGGAGTCCATATGTTCATCCTTCTTTATGGCTGCATAATATCCCGTTTTGTATATGTACCACATTTTTTTTATCCAGTCCCGCTTTGATGGGCAGCATGGTTGGTTCCATGTTTTTGCTATTGTGAATAGAGCCGCAACAAACATGCGTGTGCAGGTATCTTTTCGGTAGAATGATTTGAGTCCCCCCAGGTATATTCCCAATAGGAGAATTGCTGGGTCATATGGAAGGTCAATTTCTAGTTTTGTCAGAAATCACCACACTATCTTCCGAAGAGGTTGCACTAATTTGCATTCCCACTAGCAGTGCAGAAGTGTTCCTTTTTCTCTGCATCCTCCCCAGCATCTGTTGTTGTTTGTTTTTTTAATGATGGCCATTCTTACTGGGGTTAGATGGTACCTCAATGTGGTTTTGATTTGCATTTCTCTGATGGTTAGTGAGGCTGAGCACTTTTTCAAGTGTCTGCTGGCTGCCCAAGTATCTTCTTTTGAGAAGTGTCTATTCATGTCCACTTTTTAATGGGGCTGTTTGTTTTTTTTCTTTTGGTGCATTTGAGTTTCTTGTAGATCCTAGATGTTAGGCCTTTGTCAGATATACAGTTGGCAAATACTGATTCCCATTCTGTGGGCTGTCTCTCTGCTCTCTTGATGGTTTCCTTTGCTTTGGGAAAGCTTGTCAGTTCGATGAGGTCCCACTTTTCTATCTTATCTCTTATGGCATGGGCACTTGGGATTTTGATCAGGAATTGGTTGCCAGTTCCAATTTCCATAAGGGTGTCTCCTGCATTTTCTAAGATTATTATAGTTTGAGGTTTTAAGTTTCGGTCTTTGATCCATTTAGAGTTAATTTTTGTGCGTGGTGATAGGTAGGGGTCCTGTTTCATTCTTCTGCATGTGGTCAGCCAGTTTTCCCAGCACCATTTACTGAATAGGTTCTCCTCTCCCCAGTGGTTGGTGGTGGAGGCCTTGTCAAAGATGAGTTGGTTCAGAAATTGAGCTTTTGCTTCCCAGAATCTCTATCCTGTTCCATTGGTTCATATGCATGTTCTTGTACCAATACTAGGTTGTTTTGATAATTGCAGCCTTATAGTAAAGTTTAAAGTTTGGAAGTGTGATACCTCCTGCTTTTTTCTTTTGCTAAAGATTGTTTGGCTAATCGTGGTTGTTTATGTTTCCGTATGAATTTCTGTATTGTCATTTCCAGGTCTGAGAAGAATGATGTTGGTTATTTAGTGGGTATTGCGTTGAATCTGTAGATAGCCTTTGGTAAGATGGACATCTTAACAATGTTTATTCTTCCTATCCAAGAGCATAGAATATTTTTCCATTTGTTGTATCTTCTTGGATTTCTTTGAACAGTGTTTTGTAGTTCTCATTGTAAAGGTCTTTCACTTCTCTGGTTAGGAAGATACCAAGATATTTCATTTTTTGTGGTTATTGTGAATGGGATTGTGTTTTTTATTTGGTTCTCTGCCTGCTTGTTGCTGGCATATAAGAATACAACTGTCTTTTGCACATTTATTTTGTGCCCTGAGACTTTGCCAAAGTCCTTTATCAGTACAAGCGGGTTTTTGACAGATTCTCTTGGACTTTTGAGGTGTAGGATCACATCGTCAGCAAAGAGGGATAACTTAACTTCCTCTTTTCCTATTTGGATACCCCTGATTTCCTTCTCTTGTCTAATTGCTCTAGCTAGGACTTTAAACACAATGTTGAACAAGAGGGGTGAGAGTGGGCAGCCTTGTCTCATTCTGGTTTTCAGGGGAAATGTGTCTAATTTCTGTCCATTTAGCAATATGCTAGCTGTGGGTTTATTGTAGATGGCGCTTACTATTTTGAGTTATGTTCCTTCTATACCCAGTACACTAGGAAATTAATAAACATGTCCCCATCAGTTTTCTGGAAAGACATGCATTATAATATACACTTTATATCTTTCTTTCTTTCTTTTTTTGTGTCAGGGTCTCACTCTCAGCTACTGGGACAGATGGGGTGTAGTGGCATGATCACGGCTCATTGCAGCCTGACCTTCTGGATTCAGACAATCTTTCTGCCTCAACCTCCTGAGTAGCTGGGACTACAGGCTTGTGCCACCATGCCTGGCTAATTTTTTTATGTACTTTTTTTTTTTTTTTTGTAGAGACAAGGTCTTGCTATGTTGCCCAGTCTGGTCTTGAACTCCTGGGCTCAAGCGATTCTCCTACCTTGGCCCCCCAAAGCACTGGGATTATAGGTCACCATGCCCGGCCTATATCTTTCGAGGTGTTAAAAGAAAAATGTCTGTTTGGGATCCATGTTATTTGGTGTCCCCATTGCACAAACTATTTAGTATCATTATATTTATTCTTCATTGGACCCACTGATACATGCTTCACCAGGGACTCTGAATAGAGCAGTGCAATGGCTTGCAACTGCATCCCTAGAATCAGTCTAGCACTGTATTTGGCATGCAGTAAGTTTTTTTCTCTCTCTCTCTCTCTCTATTGTGGCTTTTTTCTTTTTATTTCAATAACTTTAGAGGGTCCAAATCATTTTTGGTTACATGGATGCATTGTATAGCAGCAGCAAAGAAGTCTGGATTTTAAGTGTACCCGCCACCCCCACCTTTGCACACTGTACCCGATAGGTGGTTTTTCTGTCCTTCCACACCTTCCCTCTTTCCCCTTCTGCATCTCTAGTGTCTACTATTCCATTCTCTATGCCTTTGCAGATCCTTAGTTTAGCTTTCACTTACAAATGAGAACGTGTGGTATTTGGTTTTCTGTTCCCGAGTTAGTTCACTTAGGATGATCTTCTCCAATTCTTTTTTTTTTTGAATTGGAGTCTCACTCTTGTTGCCCAGGCTGGAGTGCAGCGGCACGCTCACAGCCACCGCAGCCTCCACCTGCTGGACTTAGGTGATCCTTCCGCCTCAGCCTTCCAAGTAGCTGGAACTACAGATGCACGCCACCACGTCCGGCTAGTTTTTGTGATTTACTGTAGAGACAAGGTCTCACCAACTTGCCCAGGCTGGTCTCAAACCCGCGGGCTCAGGCAATCCTCTCGCCTCGGCCTCCCAAAGTGCTGGGATTACAGGCTGAGCCACCGCGCCAGGCTGATCTTCTCCAATTCTATCCAAGTTGTTGCAAAAAAACATTATTTCATTCTTTTTGATGGCTGAATAGTATTCCATGGCATACACGTGTGTGTGTGTGTGTGTGTGTGTGTGTGTGTGTGTGTGTGTCAGTATCTACCTATATCTAACTATCTATCTAGTCACTTTTCATTATCCACTGATCGACTGATGGACATTTAGGTTGACTCCACATCTTTGCAACGGGGAAGTAAGCTTTTAATAAATTAATATCTATCGTGAATTGCAAAGTAAGCTTTTAATAAATTAATAAATATCGTGCTCCAGAATGAAAGTGAAAGCCATGTGCTCCCCCAAAGGAGAGGAGAAACATCTCCCTCCCTCCCCAAGCCCCTGCACCCTTGTTATATTTTCTATTCCTTGGCCATCGGAAACACAGCTTGCCTTGATGGTCTCAAGAGCACAGCAGAGAGCACAAGTGTGTGTGGGGTGGGGTGTGGCCAGTGCTGGAGAGGCGGGGTCTGTGCTAACTTGGGCCTTGGGTGAGAGCAGGACATGCTTATGTCAGTTTAAGATGTTCTCTTGCTGTTTATACCCCCATGAATTTTAAGAGGAAGTGCTTCTGTGGTTTATATTGGTCATTTTTCCTTTTCAGACTTGGCAGTTTCATTCAGTTTCCAATGCACACTTCCCAGTTTCAATCAAGAGTTTTATTCAAACTATACCATGTTTTCTTGAAAACGATACCATTTAGGGTAGCCTGTGATTACTACTATTTTTATCAGCATCATCCTTTAGAAAATGGAAGCAGGAAACCCACATGCTTTTAAATGATTTCTGAAAGTATTTCATGAATTGCAAAGAAACACATGCAAGAGGAACATGTGTTTGCCTCACACGCTGCTGGTACAGTTTTTACTTTCCTTAGCTGCTTGTGGAATCTGCATTACTGCAGACTTTCCATTAATTGTGGGTTAGACCAGACCAATTCAATAAATGTTAAAAAATAAAATGGAGACCCTGAGTGCCGGTTCAGATGTCCAGAGGAAGTGGTTTCTTAGACACCTGCCTCCCACGTGTTGACTTGGTGGTACCGTAGGCCGGAGTGAGATGGTCATGATGAGTATGGTGCTGTTGATTAGTTAATTGAAGGTAAAACTTTTAGCTTCACTAAGCAATTACCTGATCTCATTAAGGTCTTTAAAATCACCTAAATACCATTTTGCCTGAAGCAGCTTCCCCTTGTTTAGATGTTATTTCAGTCATTAAGAAAAACACAATGTTAATGGTGACCAGGGAATTTAAGCATGCAATTTCTGGTATATATTGTTCTGAATCTTAGCCGTTATTCAGTTTGAACATCCTGGCTAAACACGAGGCACTAAATGTATATTTACATTTGTATGATTTTTTCCTTTCCAAAACATTTTTTAAAACATCACATTTACAAGATGGGTATTTTTTTTTTTTTTTACAAGTGAATTTTTTGAAAATGTGGATTTGTGAATTTTATTTTTCAGGGAGCTACTTGTTTTTTGTTATCTATTAAAAAAATCTGTAGAGATGGAGTCTTGCCATGTTGTTTAGGCTAGTCTCAAACTCCTGGCCTCTAGGGATCCTTCTACCTCGGCCTCTCAAAGTGCTGGGATCACAGGCATGAGCTACCGTATCCAGCCTGCAGTAGATTAGCTTTAATACTGCTCTTAACACTAGGATGCTACATTTTTCTGTTCTGTGTTTTTCTAACCAACACGTTCATCTAAATTTCAGTGATTGTGTGTTTGGGGTGTCGAGGGGTGCGAGGAATCTTTTGCCCTACTGGCTCTCTGTTGTTCACTTCCTGAGCAAGACTTTGTCTGACACTCAGTTCTGAGGTTGAATCAAGGCTCCACCTCTATCTAACCCTGTGATAACTCACTCTAGGCAGCAGTGTTCTTAGGGAAGGCATTTCCGGGAGTCCCCAGCTGTCCATATATTTCCAACCAAATAATCACGTGTTTAAGTGAACTCTAATATTGATTCTCATTCTCCTTTCAAGTTATGAAATTCACATGCACACATATATATTATATGTATATTCAAGTACATTTGAGAAGTATCAGATTGGACCAGTAAAATGTCTCTTCGAGGAAGAGAAAAATTATCATCCTTGAAGTACAAATCAGGGAAAGTGCCCAGAAATGACTTGGAATCTATTGAGACCCCTTCTACTGCCATCTAAAAGTAGTCTTGATTCAATGTTTTTTCTAGTTTTTACTACTAGAATTATGACAGCTTGTTTTCTATTCTTTGCCTTGTACTTAAGGGCGATTTCAGTTACAGGATTAGGAAGCTTCAGTGGACTCTGCCAGGACTTGATCTATCTATCTGTCTGTCTGTCTGTCTGTCTATCTTCATCATCATCTATCCATCCGTCCTATCTATTCATCCTTGATTTTTTTTATTTTTTATTTTTTTTTGAGTTGGAGTCTCCCTCCGTCGCCCAGACTGGAGTGCAGCGGCCGCTCCCGGCCACCGCAGCCTCGACCCGCTGGGCTCCGGCGATCCTTCCGCCTCAGCCTTCCGAGGAGCCGGAATTACAGGCGCGCGCTACCACGCCCGGCTGATTTTCTTGATTTATTGTAGAGACGAGGTCTCGCTGCCCAGGCGGGTCTCGAACCCGCGGGCTCAGGCAATCCGCTCACCTCAGCCTCCCAAAGGCGCGGGATGACAGGCTGAGCCACCGAGCCCGGCTTGAGTTTTGCTTTATTGTAGAGATGAGGTCTCGCCAAGTTGCCCAGGTGGGTCTCAAACCCGCGGGCTCAGGCAGTCCACTCACCTCGGCCTCCCAAAGTGCTGGGATGACAGGCTGAGCCACCCAGCCCGGCCGCTATTCATCCTTTAATTCATCAATCTATCTATCTAATTGATCTATCATCTATTTGTCTGTCTGTCCTTCCGATCTCTATCTGTCTATCCATCCATCCGTCATCTATCATCTATCTTCCATTCACATTCATCCATCACCTATCTAAATGTTATCATATTAATTTCTCTGGTTATGAAAGCCATTTATCCTCAATGTGAAATGTTTGAAAAACAAAGAAAAACACGTAGAATAAAACAATCCATAAACTCATCACTTAGTGAGTAAAGTCTATGAAAACTTTAGGACATTTCCTGCCTCTTTTCTATGCATATGTATATGTATAATACTTTTACATTTTGATTTTTTTGATCTTAAAATTATTTTTAAATAGGTACAAAATAGTTAACAATATAAAGAGCACCAAAAAATCATAAAGTAAAAATTAAGCGTACCTCCCATCCCTCTCACCCTGCTCCATGGCCATCTATTCCCATCAGAGATGACCTCGGATTGATGTCTTTGGTGGTGTTCCAGCTATAGCTAAGACATACACAAGCACATTTGTAAATACCTCCTTCTTCTCAATGCACATCATAATAGACTGAACATTCTTTTTTCTTTTTTTGAGTCAGGGCTGCACTCTGTTGCCTAGTCTGGGGTACATTGGCAGGCTCACGGCTCACCGCATCCTTAACCTCCTGGGCTCTGGTGATCCTTTTACCTTTGCTTCCTAAATTAGCTGAGACTACAGGTACCTGCCACCACGCCCAGCTAATTTTTTCAATTTTTATAGAGACGAGGTCTCATTATATTGCCCAGGCTGGTCTCAAACTTCCGGGTTCAAGCGATTCTCCCACCTCAGGTGATGTTGTTGCCTTGATCTCCCAAAGTGCTGGGATTACAGGCAGGAGCCACTGCTCCTGGCCCCTTCT
Source organism: Cephalopachus bancanus (assembly GCA_027257055.1). Taxonomy (NCBI): domain Eukaryota; kingdom Metazoa; phylum Chordata; class Mammalia; order Primates; family Tarsiidae; genus Cephalopachus; species Cephalopachus bancanus. Next base: position 536,947 of record JAPVLO010000446.1, on the reverse strand, counting down.
TTTCTATATCTTGCTTTTTTCACTTAGCAACTTATCTTGAAATATTAGTATATTAGTATAAATGGAGATTTTGTTTCTCTTTTTTGTTTATTTTCTTTTTGACTGTCTAGGTTGTATTTCATCTTATGTCTGAATCTTAAGTAAGTTTGTCATACATCTAAGTTGTTTACAACCTTTTGCTATTGCAAACAATGATGCAATAAATCTCTTGTATATATCTTACTTCTGCTCTGGTGTACTAGGACAAATCCCTAGAAGTGTGGTATGTGCATCTTTTTAATCTGGATTTTTAAAATCTGGATTCATTCTCTTTAATTATTTTATCATACCTGAGATTCTATTAGACATGAAGTTTTGTTTCCTGTTTTAAAAAACTGAATATTTTATATACATATGGATGTTTTCTTTTGTAAACATCATTTTAATGGCTGCACAGTGTATTATTTTTTGTTTTTAACTGACACATAATTGTACATATTTGTTGGTACAGGGTAATTCTTTGATATATGCATACACTGTGAAATGATCAAATTGGGGTAATTAGTATATTCATCACATCAAACATTTATCATATATTTATTTTGTGGTAGAAACATATATGTGCAGCCGGGCTCGGTGGCTCAGCCTGTAATCCGCGCCTTTGGGAGGCTGAGATGAGTGGATTGCCTGAGCCCGCGGGTTCGAGACCCGCCTGGGCAGCGAGACCTCATCTCTACAATAAATCAAAAAGTCAGCCGGGCGTGGCAGCACATGCCTGTAATTCCGGCTCCTCGGAAGGCAGAGGTGGAAGGATCGCCGGAGCCCAGCAGGTCGAGGCTACGGTGGCCGGGAGCGGCCACTGCACTCCAGACTGGGCGACAGAGTGACACTCCAACTCAAAAAAAAAAAAAAAAAAGAGAAGAAACATATATGTGCAATGTAGTCTTATGTAGTGACGCCATATTTTCTTTTTTTTTCGTTCTTCATAAATGAAAAGGATAATTTGATTGATTGATTGATTGAGTTGGAGTCTCACTCTGTTGCCCAGGCTGGAGTGCTGTGGCATACTCACTGCCACCCCATCGTCGACCTGCTGGACTCCAGCGATCCTCCTGCCTCAGCCTTCCAAGTAGCCGGAACTACAGGCACACGCTACCACACCTGGCCAATTTTTTGATTTATTGTAGAGACGAGGTTTCTCCAAGCTGCCCGGGCTGGTCTTAAACCGTGGGCTCAGGCAATCTGCTCGCCTTGGCCTCCCAAAGTGCTGGGATTACAGGCTGAGCCGCCCAGTCCAGTCAAAAAGTATAATTTTAATAATCACAGATTAAGAACTTTAAATAGTTTCTTAGGGAGTGAAACATTAAAAAATCAGTTTAATAAAAATATAGATTTCTCTTAGAGGTTTAGATACAGTTGAAGAGTTAGATCACAGATATGTAGAAGTACTAGAGGTAGGATATAGTTATTGTTTTTACTGTAGTTTTCTCCTCTTTATTTTGTGTATTTTTTTTAATTGTAAAGATGTGGGGCACAATTCAGGATTAGGTATACAGGTGGTCATCGTACAGGTGAAGTTTGGAGCTCCCTTTGGTTCCTACTTTGCCTGGTTTGAGATCAGGTATCCTTATTAATGTTATGTGCTCCCTCTCTCCCTCTCCTGGAAGTTTTCCACTACTGCCAATCCCTTTAAATATAGTATTATGATAATTTTCAGGGTTCACTTACGAGTGAGAACATGTGGTGCTCAGTGCTTTGTTTCTGTGATAGATCACTGAATATGATAGACTCTAAATCCACCCAAGTTGCTACAAAGTCCATATGCTTGTCCTTCTTTATAGCTGCATAATATTCCATTGTACCACATTTAAAAAATCCAGTCCAGTTTCGATGGGCAGCATGGTTGGCTCCATGTTTTTGCTATTGTGAATAATGCTGCAATAAACATGCGTGTGCAGGTATCTTTTTTACAGAATGATTTGAGTTTCTCTGGGTATAATCCCAGAAGGGGGATTGCTGGGTCATATTGAAGGTCGACTTTTAGATCTTTTAGGAATTAACACAGTTTCCCATAGAGGTTGTACTAGTTTACACTCCCACCAACAGTGTAGAGGCATTCCCTTTTCCTGTATCCTCTCCAGCATCTGTTGTTTTCTGAGTTCTTGATGATGGCCATCTTGACTGGAGTTGGGTGATATCTCAGTGTGGTTTTAATTTGCATTTCTCTGATGTTTAGTGAGGATAAGCTTCTTTTCATGTATCTGTTGGCTGCTCATGTGTTCTTTTGAGAAGTGTTTATTCCTATGTTTTGTTCATTTTTTAAATAGGGTTATTTGTTTTCTTTCTTTTGGCACGTTTGAGTTCCTTGTAGATTCTTGATGTTAGGCCTTTGTCAGATATACAGTTGGCAAATATTTTTTCACATTCTGTGGGCTGCCTCCCCCTCCTTAATTTCTTAATTCTCTTGTTGGGTTAATGTTGTTTGGTTGCTCTAAAATTTTCTAAACTGAGCACAGGTTGCTTCCATTTCAGTTTAATTTCTTTTAGAGTATATTCATAGAAAATGAGTCACTGAATCAAAGAGATGAATATTGGATAAATGCTGTCAAATTACTTCCTGGGAAAGTTCTACCGATTTACATCAATGCAAAGCAAAACTCATTTCTCTCTACCTCTACCAATGGAAATGCTACTTATCTAATCTTTCTTAATTGTTTAGGAGAAGAATGATATACATAATTTCAGTTTTACGTTTCATCTCTTTTATTCTTATCAAAGTTGAATTTAAAATATTCTAGCCCTTTATTTTTCTTCTTTAGCATATTGGCTTTCATGTCTTAATCCCTTTCTTATAGATTTATTTGAACCCTTTATGGTGGAAGATAGAATTTTTTTGCCTTATTTATGCAAAAATGCTTCTCAGTTATTTAAAAATGTGCTTCCACAGAAAAACAAAGTTTTTGTGTAGTCAAATGTAATGATATGTCTTTATGAATTCTTTCATCTCTCCTAAGCTAGGAAGACTTTCCTCATTTAGAAATCACTAAATTAAAAAGCTGCATTAAAGCAAAAAACTCTCCCAAGACTCTTTCTTCTCCTGCTCATGCCTATCCCTTTACATTTAATGCTTACTCTACCTGAAATTTATTTTGTTCCACGGTATCAGGCGAAGAATTTTAAAAAAACCTTTTTTCCCCCTCAAAAACCTAACCAAATGCCCCATTTATCCAATAATCATTCATTTTTGACCCCTTTCCTATTTAAATATCTAAAAACATGTTGGTTTCTGGACTAACTGCAATGTTCTTACAATTGGGCTTTTACTCATATGTATATTTTCTATGTTTATGACCGGGCTTAGGGATTAGAGTTTGCTTTCTGCAGCAGAAGCATGAGAGCTTCTGCTCATTGTATATACAGCCAACTTTCTCCTTCTTCCAGGTGTGGACTGGCTTTTGAAATAGACAGAAACTAGCCTTCCCATCGAATTCTATCTACCACCTCTGGGTCTGCCTGTTCATGACTCTTGCGATACAGATGAAGGTTCTATCAGTCCATACAAAACACCGAAATCAAGGAGCTTAGAACTTAAAAAGTTTCATCTGTGTCGTTGACTGAATCCTCTGACATGGGGATGCAGGTGCCCTGCCCTCTAGTTCAGCGGTCCCCAATCATTTTTTGGCATCAGGGACCAGTTTGGTGGAAGACAGTTTTGTCCACAAATAGGGGTGGGAATAGTTTCAGGATGATCCAAGCGCATAATGCTTATTGTGCACTTTATTTCTATTATTATTATTACATTGTAATAGATCATGAAGTGTGTAGCATCACCATCTCAGCTTCACCTTAGATCGCCAGGCATTAAATTCTCATAAGGAGCCCACAACCTGGATATCCCAAATACGCAATTCACAAGAGAGTTTGCGCTCCTATGAGCATCTAATACTGCTGTTAGAAGGTGAAGCTCAGGCGGTAATGCCAGCGATGGGAAGCCATTCTAAAGACAGATGAAGCTTCTGCTGTGTGGCCAGGTTCCTAACAGGTTGCCCACTAGGCTGTGGCCCAGGGTTTGCGTGACCCTTGCTCTAGTCTATTTATATTTTAAATTAAGGTATACAACTTCAGATAAAAATCTTAGATTAAAAAAGTAGTTAACATTTCTTGGAGGCTTAAACATTTTCCTTTTTCCATAATTTTTACTAATGTCTTCAGTAAAGTTAGATATTTTCTTTATAGAATACATATTCATTAATATTTTAAACATTTATTGGGGTAAAATTTACACAACATGAAATTAGCCATTTTATTTATTTATTTTTGAGTCAGAGTCTCACTCTGTCACCCAGGCTGGAGTGCAGTGGCATGTTGACGGCCACGGCATCCTCAACCTGCTGGGTTCAAGCATTCTTCCACCTCAGTCTTCCAAGTACCTAGAACCACAGGCACGTGCCACCATGCCTGGCTAATTTTTTTCTTTTTTATTGTAGAGATGAGGTCTCCCCAAGTTGCCCAGGCTGGTCTCGAACCCCTGGGCTCAGACAATCCTCTCATCCCTGCCTCCCAAAGTGCTGGGATTACAGGCACGAGCCACGGTGCCTGGCAAAGTTAACCATTTTAAAGTGAACAATTTGGCCAGGTGTGGTGGCTCACGTCTATAATTCCACCACTTTGGAAGGCAGAGGTGAGCGGGTTGACTGAGCCCACGGTTTCAAAATCAGCCTGGGCAACTTGGCGAAACCTCACCTCTATAATAAATAAAAAAGTTAGCTGGGCATGGTGGTGCACACCTGTAGTCCCAGCTACTTGGAAGGCTGAGGTGGAAGGACCGCCTGAGTCCAGCAGGTCGAGGCTGTGTTGGCCGTGAGGGTGCCACTGCATTCCAGCCTGGATGACAGACTGAGACTCCAACTCAAAAAATAATAATAATAAAACAAATTAATAAGTCAAACAATTCAGTGGCATTTAGTACATTTATAATGTAGCGCAACCCCCACCTTTATCTAGTTCCAAAACATTTCTATCTTTCCAAAATAAAACCCTGTACCAATTAAGCAGTCACTCTCCATACTTTCTTTCCCCAGCCCCTGGCAACCACCAATCTACTTTCTTTTTATTTTTTTTGAGTTGGAGTCTTACTCTGTCACCCAGGCTGAAGGGCAGTGGCACACTCCCAGCCACCACAGCCTCAACCTGCTGCGCTCAGGTGATCCTTCCACCTCAGCCTTCTGAATAGCTGGAACTACAGGTGTGCACTACTGTGCCTGGCTAATTTTTTGATGTATTGTACAGATGAGACCTTGCCAAGTTGCCCGGGCTGGTCTCGAACCTGCGGGCTCAGGCAATCCTCTCACCTCAGCCTCCCAAAGTGCTGGGATTAAAGACTTGAGCCACAGCACCCGGCCATACTTTCTATAGGGGTTTACCTATTCTGAATATTTAATATTAATGAAATAATACTATATGTCATCTTTTGTGTCTAGTTTCTAAAACATTAGCATCATGTTTTGGAGACTTATCCACGTTGTAGCATGTATAAGCACTCGATCCATTTTCATGGCTGGATAATATTTCATTGTGTAAATATACCAGTTTTTAAAATCCATTTGTTAGCCAATAGACATCAATACTTGTTATCTTTCTTTTTTTGTTTTTTAATAGTAACCAATCTTATGGGTGTGAAGTGGGATCTCATTGTGTGGTTTTGATTTGCATTTCCTTAATGACTAATGGTGTTGAGTTCCTTCCATGTGCTTATTTGCAATTTGTGTATCTGCTTTGGAGAGATGTCTATTCAAGTCTTTTTTTTTTTTTTTTGGCGGGATCTCACTCCGATACCCAGGCTGGAGTGCAATGGCACAATCATGGCTCACAGCAGCCTCAAACTCCTGGACTTGCAAACTCCTGGACTCAGGTGATCCTTCCTTCTCAACCTCCTGCGTAACTGGGATGACAGGCATGAGACACCATGGCTAATTTTTGGATTTTTTTGTAGAGATGAAGTTTGTTATGTAACCCAGGCTGGTCTTGAACTCTTGGGCTCAAGCAGTCCTCCTGCCTCGGCCTCCCAAAGTGCCAGGATTACAGGCATGAGCCACTGCGCCTGGCCTTCTTTGCCCATTTTAGAACTGGGTTGAGGATGGGTGCAGTGGCTCAACCTGTAATCCCAGCACTTTGGAAGACTGAATGAAGCTAGAGGATTGCCTGAGAGGATTGCCTGAGTCCGGGGGTTCGAGACCAGCCTGGGCAACTTGGTGAGATCTCATCTTTACAATAAATATAGATAGATAGATAGATAGATAGAAATAAGCCAGGCATGGCTGTAGTTCCAGCTACTTGAAAGGCTGAGGTGGAAGGATTGCCTAAGCCCAGCAGGTCGAGACTGCGGTGGCTGTGAGTGTGCAACTGCACTCCAGCCTGGGTGATAGAGTGAGACTCCAACTCAAAACCCCCCCCAAATACTGGGTTGTTTGCCTTTTTGTTCTTCAGTTGTAAGAGTACAGAACATATTCTGAATATCAGATCCTTAGAAGATCTATGATTTGCAAATATTTTCTTTCATTCTGTAGGTTGTCTTTTCACTTTTTAAAAATTTATACATAATAATTATACATATTTATGGGGTACATGTGATATTTTGATACATGCACATAATGTGTAATGATCAAATCAGGGTAATTGGGACATCCAGCACCTCAAACATTTATTGAGGTGTTGAGAACATTCCAGATCTTCTCTTCTAGCTATTTCAAAATATACAATAAATTATTGATAACTGTCTTTTACATTTTTGATAATGTCCTTTGATGCACAGAAGTTTTTAATCTGGATGAAGTTCAGTTTCTCTATTTTGCTTTTGTTGCTCAAGCTTTTGGTGTTATAGATAAGAATCCATTGCCAAATCCAAGGTCATAAAGATTTATTCCCAAATTTTCTTCTAAGAGATTTATGGCCTTAGCCCTTATATTTGAGCTGTTGATCCATTTTTAGTTACTTTTTGGATATGCCATGAGTTAGGGGTCCAGCCTCGTTCTTTTGCATGCAGATACCTAATTGTCCTGGCACCACTTAAAGAGATGATTCCTTCTCCATTGGGTGGTCTTGGCACCCTTGTCAGAGACCAATTGGCCATAGGTATATGGATTTATTTCTGGATTTTCAATTCTATTTCATTAGTCTATGCATCTGTCCTTATAGAATCACACTGTTTTGGTTATTATAGCTTTGTAGTAAGTTTTGAAATTGAGAAGCGAGAGTCTTCCATCTTTGTTCTTTTTCAGGATTGTATTGGCTGAAATACTATTGGCCAAATGCTATGATAAACATTAGCATATATTATGTTATATAATTTGTCACACAAATTGTGTAACAGAATTATATGATTCTGTTTTGAATTAGGTAATTCTGTAATATAGATACTAATATCCATATTTTACAGGTTTGTTTATGGTTACAGATCTGATAGTATGTCTAGGGTTAAAGTCAAGGTTATCAAACTCCAGAGCTTCTTGAGAATGACATATAGTGTCTCTGTCAAAGATGAGGGCCTGTTAGAACTTAATAACATTATTTTAGCCTTTGAAAAGGTTGGGTAAGCAAAAAAGGCTAAAAATTTGTACTAGTGAACATTTCTTTTTCTTTTTCTTTTTTTTTGAGTTGGAGTCTTACTCCGTCACCCAGGCTGGTGTGCAGTCAACCTGCTGGGATCCGGCGATCCTTCCGCCTCAGCCTTCCAAGTAGCTGGAACTACAGGCACGTGCTACCAGGCCTGGCTAATTTTTGTGATTTATTTTAGAGACAAGGTCTCGCCAAGTTGCCTGGGCAGGTCTTGACCCTGCTGGCTCAGGCAGTCCACTTTGCCTTGGCCTCCCAAAGTGCTGGGATTACAGGCTGAGCTACCGAGCCTGGCCAAATGATAGCTTCTCTCCAAATATCCTAACTTTTTTTTTCTCTTTTTTTGAGTTGGAGTCTCACTCTGTCACCCAGGCGAGAGTGCAGTGGCATGCTCACGGCCACCACAACCTCGACCTGCTGGGCTCAGGTGATCCTTCTGGGCCAGCCTTCCAAGTAGCTGTAACTACAGGCACACTCTACCATGCCCGGCTACTTTTTTTGATTTATTGTAGAGATGAGGTCTCGCCAAGTTGCCCAGGCTGGTCTCAAACCCGTGGGCTCAGGCAATTCTCTCACCTCTGCCTCCCAAAGTGCTGGGATTATAGGCGTGAGCCACCACACCAAGCCTAACATGTTTTAATCGGTAGCCCACAGTGAGCAGTGAGGCTGAAACTCCTATTTCTCTTCACATTTAGTACTCCTCCTCTGTCTTCCTCTTTTTGTGATCTTTCATCTTCAGATGGGTGTTTTGAGGTTATTTCCTATTCTGAGAAAACGACAAATCTGATTTATCGTCACAACAGCTCAAAAGTGGCTCTTATGGAAACCCTCCACATTTTCAATGCCGTGACCTCCTGCGGGTCTCCTACACTGGTTGGAAACTACCAAGTATGGGTGACGCTCAGTAGTGTGTTTTGAACTAAATTGTTACAAAATCTCGACCTCCTTAGATGTATCAAAGCAAATATACAAATGAAGATTTGGCCATCATAAGTAAGCACAACATTCAAGGCAAACACACAATGTATATTATTTCAGCAAGCTCTTTCTATGTCTTTGATGTAGTTTCTAGTTATTTATTTATATTTTACATGCAGTAAAATGTGCTCTTTGTCACCCTGTTCTATGAGTTTCGACAAGTGCGGTGAGTTGTGTAACTTCCACCACACTCAGGATATAGAACTGTTCAAGCACCCCAAGAAACACCCCCTCCTCTTGGTGTTGACAACCCCTCTTCTCACTCCAGTGCTTGGTAACCCCTCACTTGTCCTCTGTCCCCATGGCTTTGCCTTTTTTAGAACATCATACAAATAAAATCACAAAGCGTGAAGTCTTTTTGAGTTTTTTTTCACTTAGCGTAATGCATTGGAGATTTATCTGTGTTCTTCTGCTTCTTAATTGTTCTTTTTCTTGCTGAGTAGTATTCCACAGTATGGGTGTAGCACAGTCTGTTTGTTCATTTACTACTTGAAGGGCATTTGGACTGTTTCATTTTTTTGGTGATTACAAATAAAGTTGCTCTAAACAGGTCACATAAGTTACTTGTGTGAACATAAGTTTTCATTTCTCTTGGATAGCTATCTAGGAGTGGAACTGCTGAGTTCAACGCTAAATGCAGATTTAGCTTCATAAGAAACTGTCAAACTTTTTTAGTTTCCTAGAGCGGCCATAACAATTACTACAATCCCGGTGGCTGAGAACAGCAGAAATCTATGGCGTCACAGTTCTATGAGGCCAGAAATCTTAAATCAAAGTGTTGGCAGGGCCGTACTCCCTCTGAAGCCTCTAGGGAAGATTCCTTCCTTCCCTCTTCCAAGCTTCTGGTAGCTCCTTGGCGATCCTTGGTATTCCCTGGCTGACAACTGTGTCGCTCCAATCTCTGTCTTTCCATGGTCTTCCCTCATGTGTCTCTCTATGTCCTCTCCTCTTCTTTTTTTTTGAATTGGGGTCTCCCTCTGTTGCCCAAACTGGAGTGCAGTGGCACGCTCCCGGCCACCACAGCCTCCATTTACTAGGCCCTGGCGATTCCTCCGCCTCAGCCTTCCAAGCAGCCAGAACTACAGGCACATGCCACCACGCCCAGTTAATTTTTGATTTATTGTAGAAATGAGATCTTGCCAAGTTGCCCAGGTGGGTCTTGAACCCGCAGGCTCAGGCAGACCACTCGCCTCGGCCTCCCAAAGTGCTGGGATTACAAGCTGAGCCACTGAGCCCGGTCATCTCTCCTCTTCTTTTAAGGACACTAGTCATGGGGTTTAGGGCTCACCCTCACCCAGTGTGACCTCATCTCAACTAATTATATCTGCAAAGACTCTTTTCAAATGAGGTTGCATTCTGAGATTCAGGGTGAACATGAATTTTGGGGGGACACTTATTCAACTCAATACTGTGGCTGTGACATGTTGTATTCCCACCAGCAGTGTCTGAGAGTTCCAGTTGTTCCTCCCAAAAACTTGTTGCTGCCTGGAGCTTTGTTTTGTAAAGCCATTCTGCCAGGTACCTAGTGCTGCTAATTGTGGCTTGGATATATATGTATTTCTGTAATGAGCGGTGAAGGTGAACACTTTTCATGTACTTATTGACCATTTATACACGTTCTTCGGTGAAGTGTCTGTTCAAATCCCTTGCTCATTTTTAGAAAGATTTGATTGCTTTCTTCCTGTTAGACTGAAATTTTAAAAATATATTTTGGATATATTAATTAGTCCTATATCAGATATGTGATTTGCAAATATTTTCTCCCAGTCTGTCTTGTCTTTTTCATGCTCTTAATAATACTTATATTTTCCTGTTTTGTAAAGCAGAAATTTTAAGTTTTGATGAAGCCCAGTTTATCCATTTTTATCTTTTGTGGATCATACTTAGATGCATCCAAGAACAGCTGGCCTAATCCAAGATCACAAATATTCTCCCTTGAGGTGGTTTTGAAACAACAAAGGTTGAATTTGGTCGGATATCAGGTTGGTTTGGGAGAAAATATTGGGGTTCACTCAATGTTGCAATGAGATTAACTGAGGTGAATGAGCTTGGGTTGCAGGTGTGTCTTTGGGACGATGTCATCAGCTCTCAGCTCGTCTTTCTTCTGGGTACAGGGCCTGTTGTCTCAGGCAGGGTCTCCCTTCATGGTTAGCAGCTCCAGGACTAGCAAAGTCAGGACATAGAGGTGTTTCTCTTCCCCAGTCATCTCATCAGAAGTCCCAGGGCTTTCCTTCATTGGACTGCCTTGGCGTACATGGTTATTTGTCTCTGAAGCCATCACTACAGCCCAGAGGTGGGATTCAATAGTTGGCCAGGACTTGGCCGTGACCCTGCTCCGAAAGGTAGGATAGGGAGGGGTCAGACCCACATGAATCATGTGAAATGGTAGCGGTTAAGTGGCTTCCAAAAAGCAACCCCCAAAGTCAAAAAACTAGGGAGGTGTTAACAGAACACGAGGGAGCTGAATGATTGTCAGGTAAGAACAACTAATTTACTCTACAAATGGGAAAATGCTTTTGCAAATGTTCTTTGTCAGTTTCCAACAACTGCTGGAATCAAAGCAACAGCTACCCCCCGCCCCGCTTTTTTGTGGTTTGTTTGGCTTTCTTTTGAGCTGGAGTCTCACTCTGTTGCCCAGACTGGAGTGGCATTCTCATGGCCATCGCAGCTTCGACCTGTTGGGCTCAGGTGATCCTTCCACCTCAGCCTTCCAAGTAGCTGGAACTACAGACATGTGCATTATGCCGGCTAATTTTTCTTGATTTATTGTAGAGATGCGGGCTCACCAAGTTGCCCAGGCTGGTCTCGAGCCCCTGGGCTCAGGCAATCCTCTCATCACAACTTCCCAAAGTACTGAGATTATAGGTGTGAGTCACCGCTCCTGACCCAACAGCTACCCTTTGATTGCTTTCCATGTGTCAGGCACTATGCCAGGTTCTACATGCCTCCAATTTCCCCAGGATCCTCTGGGAAGATCCCATTACACTCACCCTTATTTCAGGTAGGGAACTAAGACCTGGAGACTTTGGGTAACGTCCAGAACCACACAGTTTTTATTAGGCCATGGGCTCCGGAGTGCAGGCCTAGTCTTTTGACTTCAGTGCCCGCCCCAGTCACCCCTATGCTGTCTTGTGGTTTCTCCTCATTCTCGCAACCAGCCTGTCTGTCCTCTTCTCCCTGGACTTGACCCTTCCGTTGACACGGATGCGTTCTTTCACGGTGTGGGGGGTGCTTTTTCAGCAGTTCGGGCCTTCGTCTGGCGGCAGACGACCCCTGCCCCCTGCTAAGTTCTGCATCCGGAGTACAGATGGGTTTCCCGCCCTTTCTCTCATAGTCACTGAACTCTGTATTGATGGGAGATCTTGGACCCAGAAGAGTCTCCAGTTCCTGTTCCAGCAGCCACAGGCCACTGAATTAGATTTGAGTGTGTTTCTTGCTATTCCCCCACGGCAGACAAACTACGGGGCTCAAAGCATGAATGGGCTTTTCCAGATATTCTTGTTTACCCCGAACGCCTTGGCAGGTGCCACAGGACTGTACCACCAGCGGGGAAGGATCTCCCCGGTCCTGCTTCTTCACTTTCTCAGGGGTACCAAGTAGAGGCCAGTGGAAAAAGACAACAAGCAAGTAGGGGTTCCTCTTGCGTCTAAAGGGCCGGGGATTCACCATTGTCATGCTAGCTCCTCCTTAGCCCGTAAGAACTTGTTTTCTTCTTACCCGGTTTTATGGTGATTATCTTATCTTCCCATTCTCTGCCAAGAAAGGAAACGGTTGATGTGTCCTGTCTCCTCGGAAGGGCTTGTCATCCTTTGCTCCCTGGGTTGCTTTGTGGCTTCATTCTCTGATGGGCTAAGAAAAAAAAAGATGATTTTATGGGTTTTGTAGGTTATTCATCTTTTTCTCGTATGTACTAGCCTCACAGAGTGTGGGAAAGAGAGGATTCTAGGGTTAAATAAACTTGAGAAATTTGGCATATCTTATCCTTCTTTGGGTATTTACGTGACACATTAATATCTTAAAGGCTCTGAGAAGTCCTGCAGAACAGAGAAATACATTTAAGCTTTTTTTTAAAAAAACAAAGTGTCCCTAACCGTGTTTGATTACAGATCTGTTTGATCATCACCCACTGTTTCCCCTTATAATTAATATTCTGTGAACCCAGTTTGGGAAATAAAGGGTTGGATGTTGACATTTTATTCTGTGAACCTGGAACCAAAACAAAAAGCCAGGATGCCTCAAGATAGTACCAAAATTCTTGTGGGTATTCCTAGAACCAAAAGCCATCCTGAAGATGGGGTGCAGGTGCTGGATGGTACTGAGCAGAGGTGCTCAGCAATGACCTTGGCCACTGGTCAGTGTTGCATCTTGCATGCTCTGACCTCAGAGAGGATACCTGACTGAATGAGACACAAAGGCAAAATAAAGTGTCTGGAGGTCTCTAGATCGTTCCATCGGCCTTCCTCTCGGACACATTCGGCCTCACCCTCTGACACCGGGAAGAAACCTCACCCGAGCCCCTGTGTTTATACAGCTTGCTCTGATGGCTAGTGGTCACCCACCCTGCTGCCACTGGGACAAACCCCAAGTACAGAGATGCTGCTGTGTAGTAGAACTGGACATGAACCTATTTAATGGACCCTCATTTGAGTTGTAATGATTCCTCAGCCTCTAGTCTAAACTCCTTGGCTTCTGGACCCTGGTCTAACCTAAGGATTTGAGAGTGGGCCTTTGGTCCCTGTCTGCCCTCTCTCAGTTATCCGATCATTCCTTGAAGCAGCCTCGACACCTGTTCGCAGCTCCTTGCACCGCTTTTATGTTTCCTGTGGAACACTACCTCCTTCCCTTTGAAGAGCTAACCCTCCTCTGTGACCTATTTGGTTGGGCCTGCCGATCGGTGCATCAGTAATCACCAATAAGGACCAGAACTGGGATTTGAACCCAATAAGTCTGACTCCAGAGACTGCGCTCAGAAAAATTACTCTAGCCTGCTTTCTGGTACCGAATTGCATCACTTTTCGTTACGTTTAATTTTTAACACTCCGAGTAGTGAAATATCTTACGTTACAGAATTTCTCCTCAGCCATTTGGATAATGGCAAGATTTAAGATTTAAGATGATAAGAAATCAACCAGGCCAGGCATGGTGGCTCATGTCTGTAATGCCAGTACTTTGGGAGGCTCAGGCAGGAGGATTGATTGCGCCCTGGGGTTCAAGACCAGCCTTGGTAACATAGTGAAATCCTGTCTCTGCAAAAAAAAAAAAAAAAGAAAAAATCAATAATAGCTGGGAGTGAGAGTGCATGCCTGTAATTCCAGCTACTTGGGAGGCTAAGATGGGAGGATCGCCTGAGCCTGAGAGGTTGAGTTTGCGGTGAGCCATGACCATGCCACTGTACTCCAGCTGAGGCAACAGAGTAATACTCTGACTCAAAATTAATAATACTAATAAACCAAAGTTTTTATCTCATAACGGGGCAAAGTTTCATCTTATTAGTTTTGGTGATGGCAAAAATGATGGTTCTGCTTGAAAAATGATTATTTTTACTCTAATGTCTTGAGTCCTTAACTACTTCCGCTGAACCGTGGCCGTGAATGAGGGTGGACAGAAGCTAACAGCTTTTCTAGAAGGAAATGAAACTAATGACTCTGGAAACATCAACCTGGAATCAAGAAGTATATTGTGGCTTGACATGACACAAAAATTATATGATCCCTCATCTTATCCATATCTTCCCTCGCTGCATCTAAAAGGCATTTAACCAAGCAAGCAGGGGCATTAACTATTTGCAGCCGAGGGGATTGTGGGATCACCCCCTGCAATCACACACGGGCAGCCTCAGCCACGGCAGGCCACGAATAAGCACACAGCACTTAGTCCACTCCTGCTTGTGTGTTTGCTGATACATTTGCAATTTCGGGTGCAGTTTTAAATGGCAGGCATTCATCTGAAATGGGCACTGAAGCATCAATAAAGTCCACAGTTTGCCCCTTTTAATGAACAGGCTAGATATAGATTTAATGCAAAACTAAACATTTGGCTCAATATGTTCTACTCCAGTAAATTAGCCAGTGTTTGTTATCTTTTTAAAAAACTGGGGCTTAATGCCTCATTTCACATGGTTTTGTTAGGGACAGATAGAAAGCTGATAAACAATCCATTTGTTCTGTGACAGTGGCTCTGGTGGCACTACTGAAGTCAAGCCTCAGTGCTTATTTCCTTCACAAACCCTGCTGGGAGCCTAAGTGCCTGCTTTTGAATATCTGACTGCCCCCAAGCCTTGAGAAGAGTTTTCTTTTTTCCTGCCTCTCTCTCTCTCTCTCTCTCTCTCTCTCTCTCTCTCTCTCTCTCTCTCTCTCTCTCTCTCTCGTTGAGGTCTCACTCTGTCGCTGGACAATCACGGCTCACCACAGCCTCGAACTCTTGGGCTCAAGCGGTCCTTCCACCCCCAGGCACACCAGGGCCTGGAATACAGAAAATGCTCCATGAATGTTGGTGAAATGTTTGGAGATTTTACAGTATAGACAAGAAACGTGTGGCACTTGATTGTCTATCATTTTAAAACTTAAAAAAGGGGGATTCAATCCGATGGACCATAGCTGAACTGACCAAGTTCAAGAACCGTTGATGAAAGACCAGTCACGAGAGATTATGTAAAGGAACTGCTTTGCAAAGGCCCAGGCCCAGGAATCGGTGAGCCCCGGGCTCCTCACGGGCCTGAGCGCCAACAGTCCACTCGACTCAGTCCTGGAGACGGGCAGGAGGTCTTTGTGAGGGAAAAGTCTTTAGGCTATTTCTGAGAATGACTTCCCAAGTAAGGGTGCACCCACGGACACAGGGGTCATCATTTCCAAAACAGTTCAATTAATACGTACCAGAAAGAAATATAATCACAGGACAGAGAGCTAATTTGGTAATTCCAGGGCACCATTCTGTCCCTTGATCTGAGTAACTGACGAATTAACAGACTGACCTATTTCTTTACTTCACACTGTTTGACTTAAGGTCGGCCCTTGAACCTCTCTTTGAGCCTGCGTCTTTCATGGTTAGATATGGACACCTTCTCTTCATTTCACTCTCTGGACCTCAGTTTCCCATCCATAAAGTGACCAGCTGGGCTGTCAGTCCCTCCTCTGGCTAACCTTCCTTGGTGAACTTCCCTTGAGATGCTGTGAAGTCAGTCCTGTGTTATTGACCAAGCTGTTGTGGATTCCTTGACCTGGGGCCCGACTGGACACCAACTGACTAGAAGAGCTGATGGCCATGCAGGAAAGAACTGCCTTTCTCTGGCCACCAGACAGGGACAAGGGCAGAGGGGCAGCTGGCAGTGGCTACGTCCTCTCCTGTCTCCTGGCCACCTGATGTCACCTTGCATGTCACAACCCTTCCTTTGGGCAGGAGGCAAGTGGCAGGAGGTCCCAGCTCTCTGGCTTTTCTTTTTTTTTTTTTTTTTTTTGAGTTGGAGTCTCACTCTGTCACCCAGGCTAGAGTGCAGCGGCACGCTCAAGACCACCCCAGTGTCAACCTGTTAGGCTCCGGCGATCCTTCCAAGTAGCCGGAACTACAGGCGCACGCCACCACGCCCGGTTAATTTTTGATTTATTGTACAGATGAGGGCTCGCCAAGTTGCCCGGGCGGGTCTCGAACCTGTGGGCTCAGACAATCCATTCGCTTTGGCCTCCCAAAGTGCTGGAATTACAGGCTGAGCCACCGAGCCCGGCCTGTCTGACTTTTCTTAGATAGCCGGGCATCCTACAGGATCTTTGTCCTGACACAGCGTCCTCGTTTCCAGTGAAGGACAAGATGAACATATACAGAGTGAAACGCCCTGAGCAGCCCCCTGGAGAGGGAAGAGCAGGGTGGGAGCTCTCGTAGCCTTGACTCCTTGGCTTTAGACGGCAGGAAAAGTTAGCAGCTCTAAATGCAGGTCCCAAACCCGCGTGTGCTCCAGTGGCACCTGGGAGATGGTTTTAAGTATAGACTCGTGGGTTGAAGCCTAGAACACTGGCTCGATAGGTGAAGGGCTTGAGAATCTTCTCGGTTTAGGTCATGGGGAGGCAGAAGAGATAAGAGACCAACTGATACAGCGATTCATCTCACCCGTGTGCCAGTGCGGCCGGCAGTATGCGACCTCTCTGTTCTTTCTAGCTGTGACCAAGGTTAAGATTTTTTTTTTTTACTGAATTGGGGTCTCCCTCGATCACCCAGGCTGGAGTGCAGTGGTGCGATCACGGCTGACCGCAGCCTCAACCTCCTGGGCTCTAGCCATCCTCCCACCTCGGCCTCCCAAAGTGCTGGGATTACAGGCGTGAGCCACCACACCAGACCCATGGTTGAGTCTCAGCATCTCCAAGTCTCCTTGCTCTTATCTCCAAAATGGGCATCCCAGTGATGATCCCCCGGTGTTCGTGTCGAGGTGAAATGGGT
Organism: Cephalopachus bancanus; assembly: GCA_027257055.1. Classification (NCBI taxonomy): domain Eukaryota; kingdom Metazoa; phylum Chordata; class Mammalia; order Primates; family Tarsiidae; genus Cephalopachus; species Cephalopachus bancanus. Next base: position 519,955 of record JAPVLO010000446.1, on the reverse strand, counting down.
GGTGCCCGCCCTTGGCAGAAGGCCTGGCACGGACTGAGCCTTGAAAATGTGAGTTATTGTCTTGACTCCTGCTGTTGACACGATTATGATTTCTGAGGAAGCACAGAGGCTTTTTGACTAGTGTGTCAGGAAACTGCCCTATTCCAAAGAGTCTTTATGAGAGGAGGCCAGGAAATCTTACTCTGGCTTTAAAGAAGAAAAACGTAAATAAAAGAAGGAAGAAAGAGAAGCCAGATTTTGGGTGGGGCCCGGGGATTCTGAAAAGGCCGAGGTGGTAGGGCAGGCTAAGAGCTGGGGACCTGGGGGCCACGGGTGGAGGGGACCGAGCATTGAGTGGGAGGCATTGAGTGGGCGTGGCTCTGTGTGTATAGGAGACCTTGGGTAAGTCACTCGACCACTCCTGGTCTTCGTTTTCTTCCTTACTGTAGGGAGACTGTCTTCGTCAGTTGGAGCTGCTGTAATAAGCCAGGCACAGTGGCTCATATAATCCCAACACTTTGGGAGGCCGAGGTAGGAGAATCGCTTGAGTCCAGGAGTTTGAGACCAACCTGGGCAATACAGTGAGACCTCATCTCTACAAAAAGTAAAAAAAGTTAGCTGGTCGTGGTGGCCCGTGCCTGTAGTCCCAGCCACTAGGGAGGCTGAGGTGGAAGGATCACCTGAGCCCAGGAGCTCGCGGCTACCATGAGCCATGATCGTTGCAATCATATCACTGCGCTCCAGCCTGGGCAACAGAGTGAGACCCTGACTCAAAAAAAAAAAAAAAAAAAGTGAACAAAAAACCAACAACAAATATAATACACCGGTTGGCTTAAATAACGAGCGTGCATTTCATGTAGTCCTGGAGACTGGGAATTCCAAGGTCAAGGTCAAGGTGTCACCCAGGCTAAAGTGCAGTGGCATGATCATGGCTCACTACAACCTCTTAACTCCTGGGCTCAGGAGATCCTTCCACTTCAGCCTCTCAAATAGGCAAAACTACAGGTGTGTGCCACCATGCCAGATTAATTTTTTGATTTTTTTTTTTTTTTGTAGAGATGAGGTCTCACTATGTTGTCCAGGCTGGTCTTGAACTCCTGGGCTGAAGCAGTCCTCCTGCCCCAACCTCCCAAAGTGTTGGGATTACTGGTGTGAGCCACTCTGCTTGGCTTCGGCTCTGTCACCCAGGTTGGAGTACAGTGGCACAATCATAGCTCACTGCAGCCTCCAATTCCTGGGCTGAGACAATACTTCCCCTCAGCCTCCCAAGTAGCTGAGATATAGGCGCACACCACCATACCTGGCTAATTTTTGGATTTTTGTGTAGAGATGAGGTCTCGCTATGTTGCTCAGGCTGGTCGCAAACTCCTGGGCTCAACCTCCCAAAGTGTTGGAATGACAGGCATGAGCCACTGAGCCTGGTCCTCGTTTTCACTGTTTAACCAGTCATTATTGCAAAGACAAGAAGAACTTTTGCTAAATTGCTTTTCACAAGCTCACACAGTCAAACAAATATAAATTCAAGGTGGATGGGGTGGGATTTTTCTTTGGTTACGATCCTCCCCTGTAAGTATCTAATCCCACATCAAATCTTTCTCTCCCTCCTTTACAGTCCTTCTGATAGGCCTTGATTTTCTTAGACTCTTTGTTTTCTTCTAAGGAGGGATTAGAAGTGCTACCCATACTTCCGGTGTTCCCAGACCACTCTCCTGGTTTCTGCCAAGTCCATCAGTCACCCTTCCTAGCACCGAACCAATTTTCTTTGTATCAAATCAGAGAATATATTCATCTTTAAAGCGAACTTGGCCGGGCGTGGTGGCTCATGCCTGTAATCCCAGCACTTTGGGAGGCCGAAGTGAGAGGATTGTCTGAGCCCAGGAGTTCAAGACCAACCTAGGCAACATAGCAAGACCCCCCCCAACTCTATTAAATAAATAAAATAAAATAAAAATAAAGATAACTTTACATTATTACCACAAATAGAAAAACCAGTATCACTCACCATACCTGGAAGGTACCCATGAAAAAATACAGTGAAAGCCATGTTTTTAGATTCTAGCTGGATTCCTCCGTAAGAATCTTGGTCTAAGATCTGCTTTCTCTTTGTTAAAAAAAAAAAATAAAAAGTTGGGCAACCCTCCTCCAGGTCCCCTCTGGCTGCCAGGAACGTTCCTATCTTCTAATAAATTCCTACTTACGGCCAGGCTCAGTGGCTCAGCCTGTAATCCCAGCACTTTGGGAGGCTGAGGTGAGTGGATTGCCTGAGCCCGTGCGTTCGAGACCAGCCCTGGGCGACTTGGCAAGACCTTGTCTCTACAATACATCAAAAATTAGCCAGGTGTGGTGGCATGCATCTGTAGTTCCGGCTACTTGGAAGGCTGAAGTTGAAGGATCACCAGAGCCCAGCGGGTCGATGCTGGGGTGGCCGTAAGTGTGCCACGCACTCCAGTCCGGGTGACAGAGTGAGACTCCGACTCAAAAAAAAAAAAAATTACTACTTACTAAAAAAAAAAAAAGTTTAGCAAGTGTTAAACTTTAAAAGCATATTGGCACCAAACTCAGACTTTTCTCCCTTGGTTTAATCCAAGCAACTAAATAGGAATGAACAAAGCAAGTGATCTCTAAGCAATGCACTGTTCTTTCATGCCTATGATGATCCCTGACGCTACACATAGTTGTGTCCCATACTTTGGAGGCCTGGACCCCTGCAGGCAGGCTTCTGATCAGACTGCCTGGCTCTATCCTGGCCCTCCTCGAATGTCTGAGCCACCCCCTCTCTTGTTGGTTTCAGAGTCTTTAACACCCTCGCCCAGGGTCTTCCACCGTCTCTTGGGCCTTTGTACCACGCCGCACCTGCCACTTAGTAAGATTCAGAGGCCGGGCACAGTGGCTCCTGCCTGTAATCCTGGCGGTCTGGGAGGCCAAGGCAGGAGGACTGCTTTGAGACTAGGAATTTGAGACCAGCCTGGACAACATAGCAAGATCTCATCTCTACAAAAATTTTTTGAAAAAAATTAACCGGGTGTGGTGGTGTACTCCTGTGATTCCAACTCCTCATGAGGCTAAGGGGGGAGGACCGCCTGAGCCCAGGAGGTTGAGGCTGCAGTAAGCCGTGACTGTGCCACTGCACTCCAGCCTGGGAGACACAGTGAGACTCTGACTCAAATAGCAACAACAACAACAACAACAAAAATTCAAGTCTGCCTGGAATCAAATTTTGTAAGCATTCGTCCCAAACCCTGCCTCAACGACTTCCAAGGAAGGCTGACAGGTGTCACTTAGCCTCTGGGTGCCTTTATTTCCTCATCTGAAAATCAGAAAAAAGCAGAACAATCCTGGCCTCACAGCAAGGTTTAAATGATCCAGTGGAGAGAAAACAACTTGCACCACAGTCATAATAAGTGCTCAGTAAGCGGCAGCAACTGTCGCTAGCCATGAGGTCACCCAATCTGACCCCAGCGCCAGTTCCTTTCAAATACTCCGTCTATCAGTCACCTGTCAGCCCTGGCTGCACACGCTCGCTGGCTCTTATGAATACCAGTGAGCTCTCGGCCTACTCAAGCTCCTGGTTCGTGGTGGTTGACTGTCTGGAATGCCATGTGTGTTTGCTTGGGACATCTCAGCCCTGAGTAGTTGCCAAGTCAAGTAGGTCCGTAAGGCAGCATAATGGGAGGGCGTGTCCTAATGTTCCCACCCAGGGGCTCATGGTTTCAGGGACAGAACTTGGTTCTCTTCTCTTCATAGAGATCTGGCTTTTTGCCCTCAAGGGGCTCTGGAGTTTTCGCCTGGGTTTGAGGCAATATATCCCATGGTGAGATCAATTTCTTTCTCTCTCCTTTCCCCTCTCTCCAACTCGGTCTCACTCTGTTGCCCAGGCTCTCTCGTGTATGAGGCAACACAGTCTCATGTTAAGATCAATTTCTTGGCCGGGCTTGGTGGTTCAGCCTGTAATCTCAGTGCTTTGGGAGGCCAAGGCGAGTGGATTGTCTGAGCCCGCAGGTTCGAGACCCACTGGGGCAACTTGGTGAGACCTCATCTCTACAATAAATAGCCGGGAAAATAGCTGGGAGTGGTGGCGCGCACCTGTGGTTCTGGCTTCTTGGAAGGCTGAGGCGGAAGGATCGCCAAAGCCCACCAGGTCGAGGCTGCGGTGGCTGGGAGCGGCCACTGCACTCCAGTCAGGGTGACAGAGTGAGACTCTGACTCAAAAAAAAAAAAATCTATTTCTTAATTCCTTCCTCTCTCCTTTCCTTCTGTCCTCTTTTTCTTTCTCTTTTTCTCTCTCCCTTCCTTTCTTTTTTTTCTTCCTTCCTTCCTTTCCCTCTCTTTCTCACAGGGTCTCACTCTGTTGCCCAGGCTGGAGTGCAGTGGTGTGACCCTGGTTTACTGCAGCCTCAATCTCCTGGACTCAGTCGATCCTCCCACCTCAGCCTCCCAAGTAGCTGAGACTACAGTCACATGCCACCACACCCCGCTAATTTTTGCTTTTTTTTTTTTTAAGAAACAAGGTCTCACTATGTTGCTCAGGCTAGTCTCAAACTCCTGACCTCAAGCAGTCCTCCCGCTTCTGCCTCCCAGAATGCTGGGATTACAGGCGAGAGCCACTGCACCCGGCCAATTTATGTGAGCCCCTCCCACCTGCCTTTGCCTAACAGGCTGGACTCCTAGAAGCCGGCTCATCCTCCTATAACTGGACGCCACGCAGAGAGTCATACAGTAGAGGGAGGCAAACATTCTTTAAAACTAATTTATCAATTTAACACGGCATCATGGTGTTGGGTTACCAGGGTCAACAGGTAGCAGTTACATTCCTCTGTCGATTGGGGCAATGCATTAACAAACAGCCAGGAAAGCCCCCGCTGATTAATCACGTTGATAAGTTGTTCTGTAGTGTGCTACAGGCTCTTTTAATTTAATCTGCTTGGACAGCAGCCCACTTGGGTGAAGTGTCTTGATTTATCTAAAGAAGCACTGATGGGAAGGCTGGTGGGCCTGGAGTTTTACTGTGATATCGTGTAATCATTAACGCATGTGTCTCCGGCATTCCTGCACTTTGAGTCCTTTCCTGAAGTGGGTATTTGGTCTGTGAGGATAAAGCCCAGAAGGACCCAAAAGGACCTGAGTCTGAAAACACTGCCTGTATTGCCAGGAATAAAAGTACTAGAAAGCACTAGTAATAACTTCGGTGGACTCGCCTCTTTTAAAGGCAAAGGAAGGCAAGGATGCACGTCTCTCAAAACGTGGAAATCAGCGGGGTGCGGTGGCTTGTACCTATAATCCCAGCCCTTTGACAGACAGAGGTGAAGGATTGCTTGAGCCCAGGAGTTTGAGACCAGCCTGGGCAACATAGTGAGACCTTGTTTCTACAAAAAAAAAAAAAAAATTTAAAAAATGAGCTGGGTATGGGGGTGCACCTCTATAGTGGAAATCTTCTGGATCAAGGTTTCTCAACTGTGGCACAACTGGCGTTTGTTGTGGGGAGCTGTCCCGTGCATTGCAGGATGGCTTGCCTCTTCTCAGTAAGTGCTAGTGGTGTCTCCTCAGTTGTGCCAACCAAAAGGACCTTTAAATATTGCCAAATGTCCCTCTGGGGACCAAAACTGTCCCCAGTCCAGGACAACTGTTCCTGAAGTCCAGTTTTAAATAGTAAATAACCAACCACAACTCTCTGCTGATCCCTTTCCATCCTATCGCTTACGACAGGACTAAACATCTAAGTCTTTTTGGGGGTCCTTTTCCACTGGCTCCTCCATCATCTGTCCCCTCTGCTCTGAGACCTTGGGTCTACACTGTCTCCTCCTCTTCCCTCCTCTCCTCTTCCTTCTTCTTCCTTTTTTTTTTTTTAGCTGGAATCTCACTTTGCTGCCCAGGCTGGAGTGCAGTGGCACGCTCACGGCCACTGCAGCCTCGACCTGTTGGGCTCATGTGATCCTTCCGCCTCAGCCTTCCAAGTAGCTGGACCCACAGCCGTGCACCTCCACGCCTGGCTAATTTTTTGATTTATCGTAGAGACAAGGTCTCGCCAAGTTGCCTAGGCTGGTCTCGAACCAGTGGGCTCAGGCAATTCTCTCACCTCTGCCTCCCAGAGCGCTGGGATTACAGGTGTGAGCCACCGTGCCTGGGTTCTTTCTTCCCTCATACACAGAGCGCTGTTCTGTGTTCAGAGAACAACTTGCTAATTAACCAGAGAATTCTTTGTCTCTTATATTTTCGACATCTTAGAGACCACCCAGACAAAATTCCCCAAATTATCAAAAAATAAAATGAATGCTCTGATTAAAAATAGACACTGAAATGAGAGCAATTAAAATTTGAGGGACTGCAGGGAGAAGTGGCAGAATTACTGACATTAAAAATAGCTCACATCCACCAAGTGCTTAAGCCACTACGTGCTATATGTGTTATCTTATTTACTTGACATGCTATCCCCATTCAGTAGACGAGCAGAGAGCAGTTTAGTGAAGTGAAGTCATTTGTTCAAGGCACCAGAACTGCACTGGCAGCGTGAGGATTTGAACCCTGGCAGCTCTGGGGCGGGTCCCCAACTCCTATTCCTACCTCTACAGTCCTAAAGGGGTGAAGGATCACTGACAGAGGCTGGGGACCAAGAAGGAGCGTGGCTTTTCAGGAGCTGCAAGAACAACCTGGCTGAACTCGAGAGGCCCCCTGCTCTCCTGTCTGGACCTATGCAAATCGTCAAGTCAATGTGGTTCCCGGTCTTTGTTTCCATCTGTCTTTGTGAAACTGCCCCTGCTTAGTGGTGTGGAGTATTGCTTTCCCAGTTTAGAAAGTTAACTTATGAAGACAGCTGAAGTGAAGGATATGGTTCAAGCGTGTGCCCTGACTAGCAGGTGTTGGGGGACAGGGTGGGGGCAGGGATTGCAGGGCTGGAGAGTTGAGAAATCACTGGCACCTTTAACCCTTGAAGAGCGTAGGAGAAGAAAAACGTATGCACGTCGATCCAAGGCTGCACCTATCCTTAACTCTGTTTTTCTGCTCATTTTGTTTTGTGGTTTCCAGTTTCTTGGTGGCAAAATTGTATGCAAACCTTGAAAAAGACTTCCCCATGCCCTCCTCTGTCACAAAAGTAAACATGTTTACCGGAGAAAAATGAGAAACAAAACATAAAAAGATAACCCGGGATCCCATCAACATAGCAAAACCCACCGTTTACATAGGGCGAACCTATCTTTCAGATCACAAAGTCTTCAAGCAAATTGCCATCACATGATTGGTGGAACGAGGTGAGGAGGAAGGAGGAAAGAGATGGTCACGGTGAAGGTCAGAATGAACAAAATCCACCCCTTGCACCAGTCATTGCTTTAAAAAGCTCTTTTTTCTTTTTTCTTTTTTTGAGTTGGAGTCTCACTCCGTCGCCCAGGCCAGAAGGCAGTGGTACACTCACAGCCACCCAGCGTCGACCTGCTGGGCTCCGGCGATCCTTCCGCCTCAGTCTTCCAAGTAGCCGGAACTACAGGTGTGCACTACCACGCCCGGCTGATTTTTTGGATGTCTTGTAGAGACGAGGTCTCGCCAAGTTGCCCGGGCTGGTCTCGAACCTGCAAACTCAGGCAATCCACTCGCCTCGGCCTCCCAAAGCGCTGGGATGAAGGCTGAGTCACTGAGCCCGGCCTTAGGCAGTTCTTGATGTCGGATCTTGAATATGGGGTGCCCTTGCAGCCCCTCCCTCACCCTGCCCAGCGGCATCACCATCTCCACTTCCCCCTAAACTTCCCACAAGCTGGAGCAAGGCCTCTCAAGGGCCTTCAAGAGCCCTGACCCTTCCTGGAGGTTCTTTCCAGGAACCAGCGACCCGTACACACCTGAACGGGCTCTGCCATGGCTAGTACTCTAAGAGCTGCGGACTACTCTGGAGGCCGGGCTTGGTGGCTCAGCCTGTAATCCCGCACCTTGGGAGGCTGAGGTGAGTGGATTGCCTGAGCCCGCGGGTTTGAGACCCGCCTGGGCAACTTGGCGAGACCGCATCTCTACAATAAACCAAAAATTAGCTGGGTGTGGTAGCGCTCCTGTAGTCCCGGCTACTCGGAAGGCTGAGGAGGAAGGATCGCCGGAGCCCAGCAGGTCGAGGCTGCAGTGGCCGGGAGTGTGCCACTGCCCTCCAGCCTGGGTGACAGAGTGAGTCTCCAACTCAAAAAAAAAGACTCTGGAAACTCCAGGGTTCTCCCTGGAAGCCGCCCTTCCTGGGCCTTCTGGAGGGCCATACTGCTGGAAGGCATTACAGACAAAAGCCAAATGATTGTTGGGGAGGCCTTCACTTGGGCTGAAATCTTTTGTCAGGCTGGCTTCTGCTCTCTGCTGGGTAACCAATGTTGTGTGTGTGTGTGTGTGTGTGTGTGTGTGTGTGTGTGTGTGTGTGATGTGCTTGTGAATTGTGGTTTGGACATTTTTTTCCTTAGGGAGAGGAAAACGTTTTTCTCTTAAAATATTTTGAGTTTTTAATAGAAAATCCATTATAAATTAAAAAAAGAATATACAAGGGGGCACCCCCCCAAAAAAATCTGTAATTTATTTATTTATTTAATATATTTTATTTTAAAGATATGGGGTACAATTCAGGATTAGGTATACAAGTGGGCATCGTTCAGGTAAAGTTTGGGCCTCCCTTTGGTCCCCACTTTGCCTGGTTTGAGATCAGGTACCTTTATTGATGTTATGTTCCCCCTACCCACCCGCCCTGGCAGTATCCCACTACTGCTAATCCCTTTCTTATAGTATTATGGTAAATGTTCAGGGTTCACTTATGAGTGAGAACATGTGATACTCTGTTCTTTGTTTCTGTGATAGATCACTGAGTATGATACATTCTAAATCCATCCAAGTTGCTGCGACGTCCGTATGTTTGTCCTTCTTTATGGCTACGTAATATTCCATTGTGCATATGTAACACATTTTTTTTTTTTTTATCCAATCCAGTTTCGATGGGCAGTACAGTTGGTTCCTTGTTTTTGCTATTGTGAATAGTGCTGCAATAAACATGCATGGGCAGATATCTTTTTTGTAGAATGATTTGAGTTTCTCTGGGTATATTCCCAGAAGCGGAATTGCTAGGTCTTCTGGAAAGTCGATTTCTGGTTCTTTTAGAAACCACCACCCTGTTTTCCATAAAGGTTGAACTAATTTGCACACCACCAGCAGAAAAATCTATAATTTATTTATTAAAAATTGTGTATATATTCTTACATGTTTAAACTTTGGTCGCTTTCAAACTACACTCTGTTTGATGCAATATACCTGTCAAGATGCTTTTTCCAGTGCTCAAGACAGTTTTTGAACTCGTTAATGTTGATGGCTTTTTGTATTTCTGCCATTTTTTTGCTTTGTCTCTTCCACATGGACAAAGTATCTCCCTTTGAAGACTTTTTTTTCATGGGTGGTGTGAGTCACTTGGGGAGAGAGAGGGTGAATAGGGAGGGTGGGGCACAGAGGTTGTGTCATTTTGGGTTAAAAGCTGCTGAAAGCTCAGCATGGTGTGGGCAGGTGTGTTGTCACGGGGGGAAAAACCAGTCACCTGTTGGCCACAACTCAGCATGTTTCTTCTGCAAATCATGATGCGACCTTCTCAAAACTTCCAGATAAAAACTTGGGATGACGGTGTAATCCAGAAGAACAAATTCTCAACGTACCGCAAGGGGCCTGCCCTCCAGAAGATAATTCTGGGGGTTTTTGAGGCTGCCCCCTCAAACACTGAAATGTGAGTCTCTCTTCAACCTTTATTATCTAGTCTTTTGGTTCCCTTCCCCAGAGGTCGAGGCAGAAGCAGGCATTATTCCTGATTGATTACATCTTTCTAGAGAGATTCCATACACCGTGGGTGCCAAAAAAATGCATACACATTTAAAGCGATGTCCTCTATGTATTGCTTTTCAAAGCTGAATTGAATTAGCAGCCAGGTGTAGTGACACTCGCTCAAAAGATGACGTTCATCCAGTGAATGCTAGAGTCACCATGCGACAGGCAGGATAGTCAAAGAAGATGATGGAAGCATGGTTGTCGTTCGAGGAGCACAAGACCATTTTGGAGTGGTATTTGAAATTCGAGAACCTGGTGGATGCCAGTGACAATGGAGGCGTGAGTGTGCAACAGAACCTCTGACACACCTGACAACTGCACACATTCGTGATGAGTTTGAGACACACGGTCCTGTGTGTGACGTGCACAAGGGAACACCCGGGAGGCCTCGCCCAGCAACGAGTCCTGAGGCCGTTCGCCATCATCAGAAGTGTCTGGACGCTCATGGGAACCGCTCTGAGCACCTCTTGTCATTGCAGAAGTCAAAAGTGACTTGTGTTCATCTTTTGTTATCAGTATTATTATTACGATTTTAGTACAGTTTTTCTTTGCTTAAAATGTGCATACATTTTTTGGGTATCCTCTGTATATACAAACATGCCCCTTCAGATAATCCGTTCCATGTGACCAAGGTGCATCTTCATGGATATGTGAGTCTCTCATTCTCTTTGAGGCTTCCCGATGCACGGAAGACAGAGTTATAAACGGTAACAGGGCCTCCAAAATTCTGCTGGTCTCCTTTTGAGCCATTTTTTCCCCGCATATGTGTTCCAGCCATACTGGCCTTCCCTCCATTCCTACCTCAGGGCTTTTGCACATGACGTTCATCCAGTGAATGCTACAGACACCATGTGACAGGCGGTTGCCCAGCTTAGTTCCTCCGGCCTTTGTTTGGTGAGGAAACAGAGACAGTTTAATTCAGCATTGTTCAGTGTCTTCAGCTCAGTAGGCGGACATCTGGGACACTGGAGCGCGTGTTCTCAACCACCAAGCATGGCTTCTTGTAGATTTAATCAAATGCGCTCCTCTCCTACCTGCCCTGTCTCCTTCATGCCTGCAGACTTTTAAATGTTTGGAGCATTTTTATTGCACCTGACTTGTAGGGTAGATTCTCTCATGCCTGAGAAAGGAGAGAGTAATTGGCTTTATTTTTCCCTTATTAAAAAATCAATTCTGGCTGGGTGTGGGGACTCACACCTGCAATCTCAGCACTTTGGGAGGAGGAGGTGAGAGGATTGCCTGAGCCCAGGGGTTTGAGACCAGCCTGGGCATCTTGGCTGGTTTCTGCAATAAATCAAAATAAACAAAACATTAGCCGGGCGTGGTGGCACGTGTCTATAGTTCCAGCTACTCGGAAGACTGAGGCGGAAAGATTGCCAGAGCCCAGCAAGTTGAGGCTGCAGTGGCCGTGAGCATGTCACTGCACTCCAGCCTGGGCCACAGAATGAGACTCCAATTCAAAATAAATAAATAAATAAATAAAACCTCCATGCAACTGGAACGTGGTGGCTCATGCCTATAATCCCAGCACCTTGGGAGGCAGAAACAGCAATCTCAGAGAATTGCTGAGCACAGGGGTTCAAGACCAGCCTGGGCAATATGGCGAGACCTTGTCTCTACAATAAATCAAAAAATTAACTGGGTGCGGTGGTGCGTGCCTGTGGTTCTCGGCTAATTTTTGATTTATTGTATAGACGAGGTTTTGCCAAATTGCCCAGTGTACTGAGAATTTTACATACATTGCTTTATTTAATTTTCATAATAGACCCATAAAGTAGGTATTTTTTATTTCACTTTTATACACAGGGATACGGACATTTGAGTTACCCAAGGCCGTACAACAAACAAGTGGTAAAAGCAGGGCTTGAACACCTGCCTTTTGACTTCCAAGTCCACACATATAGCCACCATCTCACATCTGTCTGTTTTGGGAGAAGGATCTATTCTGCCAGGTCTCTATCCTGGCCTGGGGCACTTAAAACACACAATTCAGACCTCTATTAAAATAGAGTTCCAGGCTGGCACGGTGGCTCGTGCCTGAAATCCCAGCATTTTGGGAGGCCTGGGTGGGAAGATCGCTTGACGCCAGGAGTTTAGGACCAGCCTGGGCAACATAGTGAGACCCTGCCTCTATTTTTTTTTTGAGTTGGAGTCTCACTCGGTCGCCCAGACTGGAGTGCAGTGGCCGCTCCCGGCCACCGCAGCCTCGCCTGCTGGGCTCCGGCGATCCTTCCGCCTCAGCCTTCCCAGTAGCAGGAATTACAGGCATGCGCTACCATGCCCGGCTGATTTTTTTATTTATTGTAGAGATGAGGTCTCGCTGCCCAGGCGGGTCTCGAACCCGCGGGCTCAGGCAATCCACTCACCTCAGCCTCCCAAAGGCCCTGCCTCTATTTTTAAAAATGGTTGGAATCTTTCTCAGCTTTCCTTTCTTAAATGCCTGCTGCCCTCATGCGTAGCTGACAATAACCACAGTTCACACTCATGTCACAACTCTCCCATCCCAGCCAAGGCCTTTCATCTCTGCTGACCTCTCAGCTCAGCAGAACCACTGACATCAGAATATTTTGAAACTCTCATAAGGATTTTTCTCTTGGACAGTCACCGCACAGCTGTCCCGAGAGAGGACAGTCATCTAAAAGGACCCGGACAAAAAACTGTGTGTCATTGGACTGGAGAAGATCACGGAGACTTCAGCTCAGCAGGGTGAAGAATGTCATTCTGTGGGACGTTGTCAGGGCGGGAGGTGGCGGTGCTGAGAGCTGGTTTTCATGGTCCTGAGATCACAAGCACAATCAGGTGCTGATTGTAATTATTTTTTGCTCCGGGTTCAAGTGAGATCATTAGTTTGCTGTTCTTGGCTAGCATGGCATTTTATTTCACCTTTTCACCTACGGAGCCCATAGTTTTGAAAGACAAAGTCACTGACCTCATGATAATAGTAACTCCCGTTCCTTTTGCACTTTCCCCTTCACTGTTTTAAGAACTTTAGAGACCTTCCCTTATGTGATCCTCACAACCACCCTGTGACTGAGGGACAGTCATTACTGGCATTTTACAGATGACAGGACAGAGGCTCAGGAAGGGGGCACAGTTGTACTTCTCAGGCTCTTGAAGCCCAGAAAGCCGAGAGACAGCACGACAACTGCAGTGACTCATACTGTATTGTATACTGCCATCTGCCAAGAGTAGATTCTAGGGACTCTTACTACACGCAGAAAAGAAAGGTGAGAGAGAAAGAGAAAGAAAAGAGAGAAAGGAAGAAAATGGCCGGGCGCGATGGCCCAATGCCTGTAATCCCAGCACTTTGGGAGGTCAAGGTGAGAAGACTGCTTGAGCCCAGGTGTTCGAGACCAGCCTAGGTAACACAGAGAGCCCTTGTCTCCACAAAAATCAAGAAATTAGCTGGACGTTGGGGAGTATGCCTGTAGTCCCAGCTACTTGGGAGGGTGAGGTGGGAGGATTGCTTGAGCCCAAAAGGTTGAGACTGGGGTGAGCTGTCTTTGCACCACTGCACTCCAGCCTGGACGACAGAATGAAACCCTGACTAAAAAAAAAAAAAAAGAAAGAAAGAAAGAAAGAAAAGAAAATGACGGGTTTATTAATTTGCTCATCCATAGTAATCACTTTACTAAGTATATGTATATCAAGACACATATGTCAAAACATCATGCTGGTTTACACAGCAAAAGAAACCATCAAGAGAATAAAGAGACAACCCACAGAATGGGAAGAAATATTTGCAAGTCATGCATTTGACAAAGTCCTAACATCCAGGGTCTATAAGGAATTCAAACAAAGTTAAAAGAAAAAACAAACAACCCCATTAAGAAGTGGGCAAAGGACATGAACAGACACTTCTCGAAAGAGGACATACAGGCCAGGTTCGGTAACTCAGCCTGCAATCCCAGCACTTTGGGAGGTCCAAGTGAGAGAATTGCCTGAGCTCATGGGTTGGAAACCCACCCAGGCAACTTGGCAAGACCTCATCTCTACAATAAATAAAAAATTAGCCGGGTGTGGTAGGACGTGCCTGCAGTTCCAGCTACTTGGAAGGCTGAGGCGGAAGGATCGCCAGAGCCCAGCAGGTCGAGGCTGCGGTGGCCGGGAGCATGCCACTGCACTCCAGTCTGGGCGACAGAGTGAGACTCCAACTCAAAAAAAAAAAAAAAAAGACATACAAGCAGCCAACAGACACATGAAAAAATGTTCAGCCTTACTATTCACCAGAGAAATGCAAATCAAAACTACAATGAGATACCACCTAACCCAGGTAAGGATAACTATCATTAATAAGTCAAGAGACAATAGATGTGGGCGTGGCTGAGAAGAAAAGGGAACGCTTCTACACTGCTGGTGGGAAGTAAGCTATTTCAATCTCTATGGAAAGCAGTGTGGCCATTTTTAAAAGATCTAAAAAATTGAGCTTCCATATGATCCGGCAATCCCTCTTCTGGGAATATACCCAGAGCGACATAAATTGCTCTACCAAAAAGACACCTGAATGCACATGTTTATTGCTGTACTAGTCACAACAGCAGAAACACGGAACCAACCCTGCTGCCCATGGAAAGTGGACTGGATAAAGAAAATGTGATGTATATATCCATGATGGAATATTATGCAGCCATAAAGAAGAGCAAAATCACGGCCTTCACAGCAACTTGGATGCACTGGTGACCATCATACTTAGTGAACTAACACAGAAACAAAGAACTGAATACTGCATGTTCTCACTCGTAAGCGGACCCTGATCACTGGTCACACAAGCACAAGGGGGGACCGGCAGACATCGGACACTTCTAGGGGAGGGAGGGAGAGAGAAGGGAGAGAGGCAGGTGACAACACAGAGTGTACCTGGTCCACTACCGGGGGAAGAGAGGGCCAGTTAGAAGCCCAAACTTCACCTGCATGCAACAACTTACTTATGTGGTAAATCCCCCCTTGTACCCCCAAGACTCTAAAAATGATAAAAATAAAGAGTGCAAAAGAACGACACCACCACAAAACATCAAGTTGTACACTTTAAGTGGACACAATAAAAAAGATGGGTGCTCGGGAAGGGTAAATAATTTTCAAGGCCATGTAGCTAGCACGGGCTGAGCCTGGATTCAAACCCAAGTGGTCTGCTCCAGGCTGGGCCTGGGTCACGCTGTGACGCACCCTCTCAATTCTTGTGAGAATCGAGGATGTTTCTCCCTCCATATTGCATGTAGACGTTGTCAGGCGGTGAATGCTTCTTGTCCACATTTTGCTTCAAAGACAGGGCTTTCCCTCAAACACCCCTGGCCTCTGGCTCACCTTTACTCCCCTGGGAGAGGGGTGAGTTGCCTGAGTGGGAAAGAGAGGGCCAGGAATGGCCTGTCCTCTTAATGTCACATTTAGCCCTGCACCTCCCCGGCAGGTTTTGCTGTGGGGACAGGCTGGGGGGGTCCCCAGTGGTCCAGTGCTCCAGAGTATGTGCATCTGCCTGACTGTGGAGTTTAGTCCAAGGAAGCCCTTGGCCTTCTATAAGCCACCATTTCCAAATCAGCTTATTAAAGGGAGGTTTTGGCCCCTAATTGATTATTCCTTTGTCTCCTTTCTCGGTGAATCTAGAACTCAGATGGAGAAATGAGTGTTCTGCAAGGGGGGGACCCCAAAAACCTAAAATGTATTTATAAAAAATTGTGTATTTATTCTCACATGTTTAAACTTCAGTCACCTTCAGAATACTCTTCGTTAGGTACAATACACCTATCGGGATGCTTTTTCCACTGCTCAAAACAGTTTTTGTTTGTTTGTTTGTTTTGGGGTTTTTTGAGTCTTACTCTGTTGCCCAGGCTGGAGTGCAGTGTCACACTCACGGCCACCGCAGCCTCGAACTGCTGGACTCAGGTGATCCTTCCTCCTCAACCTTCCAAGTGACTGGAACCACAAGCCTGCACCACCACGCCTGACTCATTTTTTGATTTATTGTAGAGAGGAGGTTTCACCAAGTTGTCCAGGCTGGGCTCGAACCCTTGAGCTCAGATAATCCTCTCACCTCAGCCTCCCAAAGTGCCGGGATTATAGGCGTGAGCCACTGTGCCCGGCTCAAAACAGTTTTTGAACTTGTCAAATGTGATGCCTTCTGGTGCTTCCGCCATATTTTGCTTCACTTCTTGCACATCGGCAAAAAGCTTCCCTTGGAGGACTTTTTTCATCCAAGGAAACAAACAAAAAAATTCACTTGGGGTGAGATTGGGTGAATAGGGAGGGTGGGACACAGGGGTCGTGCGATTTGTGGTCAAAAACTGCTGAATACTCTGTGCGATGTGTGCAGGCGTGCTTGTAGATCACCCATCATGAAATGAGCAGACGTGTTGAAAGAATCTCCAAAAAATTTCAACGAAGCTGAACGCAACCTCTCACAACAGCGCTAGCTGGTACACCGATGCTGCTGGTTTCCTAGAACACTTACCTAGCAGGGAAAAACCTGTGTTACAAGTGACCCACCCTCCAAAAGATAATTCTGTTTTTTGTTTTTTGTTTTTTTTTTCATCTGGCCACATCATACCATCTCCAAGAGCTATTGAGGGAAATAAAGAACTATGGATAAGTAATGAGACATCACATGAATTAAAGACTTGACGTAACATCCAATGAATCCATCCTCTTCCAGGACAACTGGTTCATCAGTTAACCTAAAGATGGTGGCTAGGCATGGAGTCTCATGCCTGTAATCCCAGTGCTTTGGGAGGCGGGAGGATTGCTTGCAGCCTGGGAGTTCTAGACCAGCCTGGGCAACATATCAAATAATATGCAACGTATCAAACCTATCAAAAATAGACTCCATCTCTATTATTTAAAAAAATTAAAAATTAAACGAAAGAAGGAGAATATGACAGGTACTTTGCTTATGGGATCTCATTGAAATTCTGTAACAATCAGGTGAGATGAGAATTATTATTCCTGTGTTACCCATAAGGGAACTGTATCTTATTCAGTCAGTAAATATAGGTGTAACCCACAGTCAGGTTTTGCTCCAGGAGGCTTAGAGAGGTCATGAGAATTGCTCAAGTTTGTGTGGCCAGTCAGTGGAGGAGTTAGGAGTCTGACCAGTCACATGGGTTAGGCTTTCCTTGGCGAGAAGTGAGAATGGGAACAAAAGAAAATAATGACAAGAAACACATACTGAGCCCTGATTTTATACCAGTGTGAAACTTTATACCATTCAGTGCTTTGTAACGCATTATCTTATTAAATCTTTGCGTCAGCCCTTATAAAGCAGGTATTGTTATCCTGGTCACAGACACACAATGATATTGAATAATTTCAATCGTGAAGGGCAGAGCTGCAATCATAACCAGGACTTCTCCTTCTAACCCTTTATTTATTTATTTATTTTTTTATTTTTTGAGTCAGAGTCTCACTCTGTCGTCCAGGCTGGAGTGCAGTGGCATGCTCCCGACCACCGCAGCCTCAACCTACTGGGCTCCGGCGATCCTTCCGCCTCAGCCTTCCAAGTAGCTGGAACTACAGGCATGCGCCACCACCCCCAGCTAGTTTTTGATTTATTTAGAGACAAGGTCTCACCAAATTGCCCGGGCGGGTCTCGAACCCGCAGGCTCAAGCAATCCTCTTGCCTCGGCCTCCCAATGTGCTGGGATTACAGGCTGAGCCACCAAGCCCGGCCACCTTCTAATCCTTTAGCCTGGGAGCAATATTGCCTTTGTTTTCCTTCCTCTACAAAGGCAGTTGGGAGACATAGCTATGACATCACAGCACCCTGAAACCTTAAGGAACATGTGCAGACCAACCCGGTGGGTGTGCATGAAGCATCGAAGAAGAGTGGAGCGGGAAGCCGGAGGAAGAGGTGAGTGGGAGAATGGGCCTTGTAGCAGGGTGATTAGCCCTGGGCGGATACTTTTTGCATGGCATGACTTTGCACAGGGTAGGTCAGCTGTAAGAAATGTGGGAGACAGAATTATCCCTCCTCAGTTGCATCGTTAAAGCATGACACGGAGACTCAGAGACTGGGGGAGTGATCTTGTTCTTGCAAGAACAAGTACCTCTCGGGTGAGCAGGTGCGCTGAGAAAGTGACAGCCAGCATATTTATGCCCTAGAACGCAAGTCCCTTTCCTAGTTTTCCACTGGTTGGGTACTTGCAGGAGTCACACACTCTCCCATACCATGTCTACAGGCTACCTGTTGATTCGTTTTGCAGAATGATTGGCTTACAGGATTACTATTCTGATTGGATTCTGCCAAAAGTTTAAACATGTCGCTCACCAAAGTAAAAGGGCCATGAAAAGGAAGCACAAAGAAGCAGGAAGTGAATGAACAAAAGAGAAGCACAAAGCACTGAGACACCATCTTGAGAACCCAAGATCAGCTAGGCGCCAATCTGAAAATAAATCACCATTCTTATTTCTCACAGAAATGAGCATGACAGCAGCAACAGAGCTCCACTGCTCTGAACCTGAGGAACTACCCTGGGGAAGGGATGGGCTCACTCCAGGTCTTGAAGATTTTGTTGTGGTGATCAACACATTCAAGACCCTTGAGAGGCATTGTTCGGACAAAGACCCCTTTCCCCTCTACCTGGCTTCTGTCTGCTCACTCCCTCAGAGAGCAGCCTCTGGCCATGGCAAGTCTCTGAAGCAATGATGAAAACAATGTAGACATCACTCTTGATTCATGTAATTGTAAACATTGTATAGCAATTTGAATAATTAACGTGCTCCATTATAAAACTGCTTTCTCTACCATCCCAAGGTGCAGAGTCTTGTGGATTTTTCACTGACCAGCTGCCATCAGTGCCTCCTGTAGGTTATAATGAACAAATGTCTTTCCCTGCTGGACATCTGGGTGACTTCTTTGGAACAGGTAAAGAATATTGTGCGCAAGCCCTCTCAGATCTGGGGTTACCACATTACAACTCTGTGGATCTTGGATCTGGCCATGGCTTTCTGTAAATTAACTGATGACAGTGGGAGTCATTTACTTTTTCTGGACTTTGATATTCTTATCTCTAAAATGCATATGTGTCCTCCAAATTTCCATCCAGCAACAATATTCCTTTTCCTGTCCAGCAGGGCAGGGGACAGGACCAACCCCTACTAGAGTTTCTGGCAGCTCAATTAGTTCAATTCAGCAAGCATCTATTGACTATCATCTATCGTCTAAATAGATGATAGTCAATAGATGCTTGCTGAATTGAACTAATTAAAGGCAGTGATACTGATTAAAAATCCAGTTGGGTGCAGTGGCTCATGCCTGTAATCCCAGCACTTTGGAAGGTGAAGGTGCGAAGATTGCCTGGGCCCAGGGATTTGAGACCAGTCTGGGCAACTTGATGAGATCTCACCTCTATAAGAAGTTCCAGCTACCTGGAAGGTTGGGGCAGAAGGATCGCCTGAACCCAGCAGGTCGAGGCTGCGGGAGCCGTGAGTGTGCCACTGCACTCTAGCATAAGCAGTAGGGACTCCAACTCAAAATAAACAAGCACCACAAATCCCCACATATGGGCATGCCCTGTGCCTGTGCTCCACACCTCCCATACCCTGAGTTGTTGAACTTGTCAACTCCTTGTAGAGGAAACTTCTCCCAACTTTTTCCCACACAAATCACTCCACTTCCCTCTAAGCTGAAGAATGGGTTCAATCTCTGTACAAATCCCTGGCATCCTTTTTTTTTTTTTTTTTTTTTTTTAGTTGGAGTCTCACTGTGTTGCCCAGGTTGGCATGCAGTAGCGTGATCACGTCTCACTGATGCCTCGACCTCCTGGGCTCAAGTGACCATCTCACCTCACCCTCCTGAGTAGCTGGGACTATAGGAGCACACTACCATGTCTGGTAATTTTTAAATTTTCTTTTTGCAGAGATGAAGTCTTGCTATGTTGCCTAGGCTGGTCTTGAACTCCTGGGCTCAGGCTATCCTCCCATCTCGGCCTCCCAAAGTGCCAAGATTACAGGTGTGAGTCATGGCACCTGGCCCCTTGCATTCTTTGTTTTTTTTTCTTGCGTTGTAGTCTCACTCCGTTGCTGAGGCTGGAGTGCAGTGGCATGCTCACAGCCACCCCAGCGTTAACCTGCTGGGCTCAGGCGACCCTCTACTTCAGCCTTCCAAGTAGCCAACACTACTGGTGTACACTACTGCACCTGGCTAATTTTTTATTTGTTTATTGTAGAGACGAGATCTCGCCAAGTTACTAATTTGAACAAATTCAATACAGTTAAACTGTTCAATACAGTTCCCCCGTATTCCTCCCTAAGAGAACTCGAGTGGGCTTAGGGCAGTAGTCGCCCATGGAAGTTGCTGGGGCTGATCTCGAACCTGCGGGCTTAGGCAATCCACTCGCCTCAGCCTCCCAAAGTGCTGGGATTACAGGCTGAGCCACCAAGCCCAGCCTCCTTGCATTCTTAATTCTTTTTCCATAGGCTTCTGATTCTCCCATTCTAAGGTACTGCTGAATTGATGATCAAAGGAGCAGCACCTAGTAATGATATGCCTTAATGGTAGCCTCACATTTTGTTTTTTCGGGACAGAATTTTGCTCTGTCACCCAGGCTGGAGTGCTACATCACAATTACGGCTTACTGTGGCCTTGACCTCTTGGGCTCAAGCAATCCTCTCACCTCAGCCTCCCAAGTGGCCAGAACTATAGATGTGTGCCAGCCAATTAAAAATTTTTTTTTGTAGAGGTGGAGTCTTGCCATATTACCCAGGCTGGTCTTGAACTCCTGGCCTCAAGTGACCCCTTTTGGCCTCCCAAAGTGCTGGAATAATAGGTGTGAGCCACCATGCCCAGCCAGAACCTCAAATTTTGACCATGAAGTAACTTCTTGAAAGTTGTTCTTTAAAATAAAGTGTGTACAGTGACAGGAATAACATTTCAAGGACAGATTCTTCCATATGTTTGATTCAAGCAAATATACTTAGTATTAATTATATAGGCAGAACAAGCATGTACTTGATGCATTTTTTCACTTGAGTAGTTTAGGACCACAGATGCAGTGCCTAGTCTTTCTTTCTTCTTTCTTGTTGTTTCTCATCACAGGAGTGAGTACTGTTGTTTTTTTCAGAGCCTGATTCTTCTCTGCTCATAATTCCAAGATGATGTCCATCTTGGCTTCGAAGGTTGTCAGCACCTTGGAAAACAGCTGATCAACTTGTTTGTGGCAGTTGTGTGGCAGACATGCCCAGTGGGCCTCCTGGTCTCTGCTTTCCCATATTCCTCCCAGTGGGTTAGGGCAGTAGTCGCCCATGGAAGACACCCACCTTCCCAGACTCCCTGGAAGCTGAAGCGTCCACAACCCACATCTGTCCAAAAAGATATCGGCAGAAGTTTCCTGGGTGGAGCTTCCAGGAGAGCCACTGTTTTCCTGATTCAAAAAAAAGATGAGTTGGCTGGGCCAGATGGCTCACACCCGTCATCCCAACACATTGGGAGGCCAAGATGGGAGGATTACTGGAGCCTTGGAATTCGAGACCTGCCTGGGCAACATAGACCTTGTCTCTAAAAATACTCAAAAAATTAGCCAGGCATGGTGTCGTATGCCTGTAGTCCCAGCACTTAGGAGACTGAGAGAAAAGGATTGCCTGAACCCAAGAGGTCAAGACTGCAGTGCGCTGTGATTGTGCCACTGCACTCCAGCCTGGGTGACAGAGTGAGACCCCGACTCAAAACAAACAAACAAACAAAAACCCAAAAGCAAAAAATTGAGTCCACCTTGCACATGTGTTTTGCCCTTAAATGTTCCTCTTCTTTGTGCCTGGGGTAAGAACACCATGCTGAAGGGACAGCAGCCCAGTTTTCAATTCTGAGGGAGGAAGTGAGGCCCCAAGAGTGGCAGAGGAAGATGCTAGAAGGAGCCTGGAGCTTGTGTTCCTTGAGCAGCTGCCTCGGCCCTGCCTGGAGACTTGTATTATGAGAGAAAAGGAAGAGCCCTATTTGGTTAAGCACTGTGGTCAAATACTTGCAGCCAAGGGAAATCCTAAGAGATGCAACTAGAAAATAGGGGGAAATATGAACATTTTCGGCATTAGGAAAAATTTGGCATATCTTGGTAATATGGGCAACCAAGTCCGCAGCTCATAACTCTCTTTTGCCAGGCTTTGATTCAAGTGATTGCTTGAATCTGAATCTTCTCTTTCCTTCCTTCCCTCCCTCCTCCCTCCTTCCTCTCTGTCTCCTTCCTGCCTTCCTTCCTTCCTTCTTTCTTACCTTCCTTTCTTCCTCCCCTGTCAATCAATTGTGTTGAACGGCTTCTATGATATCTGTGTGCTAGAGTGAAACAGTCATGATTTCTGCCCTCAAATAATTAGACAAATATATTATTATGGAACAATCTTAAAGCAATAAAGGAAGCACCGAGAACAATGAGAACAGGAGTTGGAGGCCCAGATCTGGCCCGGGGGAGACTTCTCTGGGGAGCTGAGGTCAGAGCTGGGACTAGAAGGATGAACAGGAGTTTATTAGGCAAAAGGCGACTGGCATGGGGAGAAGGCATAGCATGAGGAGTGTCCCACGGCTGTGGAGAGCTGGCACTTTGCAAGAACTGGAAGTAGTCCCTGTGACTGAAATATTGGGAGTAGAGAAGAAAACAGCAGAAAATTTGGCTGGAGAGGTAAATGGAAGCCAGATGACCCTGGGTCCTGGGGTCAGTTCAGCAAAAGATCTGGGTCTTTGTCCTAAAATCAATGGGAATTCACTGAAGATTCTGAAGCCATAGGAGTGACATGGCCAGATTTAAGTTAAAAACAAAACAAAACAAGGGCTGACCAGGTACGGTGGTGCACACCTGTAATCCCAGCACTTTGGGAGACCAAGTCTCAAGGATTGCCTGAGTCCGGGAGTTTGAGGCCAGCCTGGGAAACCTGGTGAGACTTCGTCTCTATAATAAATCAAAAAGTTAGCCAGGTGTGGTTGCACAGGCCTGTAGTTCCAGCTACTTGAAAGGTTGAGGGGGAGGGGCCGCTTGAGTCCAGCAGGTGAGCATGCCACTGCATTCCAGCCTGGGCAACAGAGTATGACTGACAAGAAAGAAAGAAAGAAAGAGAGAGAGAGAGAGAGAGAGAGAGGAAGGAAGGGAGGAAGGAAGGAAGGAAGGAAGGAAGGAAGGGAGAGAGAGAGAGAGAAAGAAAGAAAGAAAGATGGAAGGAAGGAAGGGAGAAAGAAAGAGAGAGAGAGAGAGAGAGAGAGAGAGAGAGAGAAAGAGAGAGAGAAAGAAAAAAGAAAGAGAAAGAAAGAAAGAAAGACAACCTCCCCAAAATCCAGATGCCATTCTAGCAATATGGTCTCCAATGGATTGGAGATAGGAGGCTGGAGTTGACATGGAAGCCAGTTTCGGATGCCAGAGCGGGGAGGGTGGGTGAGGTGAGAGACGATGACTTGAATGGTAAGGGGGTGGCCGTGCAGATGGGAAAGTTGTGGGATCCCAATAGTTCTTAGAAGGTCGAATCTACAGGACCCGGTGGTGGATTAGACACAGAGGTCGACGGGTGGAGAGTTCAAGGAGGACTCCTAGATGCTGGCTTGCAAAACTGGATGCCTGGATGGGGGTCAGGGTGGCATGCGCTGAGAAAGGGCCCTGAGTTGGGGTCGGAGACAGCATGAGGAGTTTCCAGTGGACACACTGAGTGGGAGGAGCCTGGAGACATCCACGGGGGATAGGCAGGTGTGAGTGGAAGTCTGGTGCTCAGCAGAGAGGTCTGGGTGGAGACAACAGCCTGTAGATGGGGCTGATGAAATCATGGGTCATGAGATGATTTAAGGAGAGGAGACAGAGTGAACATGAAGGGAGTTTAGAACTAAGCTGATAGCAAGGTGAATATCCTGCCGGCCCGGTGGCTCACGCCTGTAATCCCAACACTTTGGGAGGCCAAGGTGGAGGACTGCCTGAGCCCAGGAGCTCGAGACCAGCCTGGATAACAGAGTGAGACCTTGTCTCTACAAAAAGTTAAAAAAACTAGCCAGGCATGGTGGCCTGTGCCTCTAGTCCCAGCTATTCGGGCGGCGGAGGCCAAAGAATCACCTGAACCCAGGAGGTCGAGACTGTGGTGAGCCGTGATCGTGCCACTGCACTCCAGCCTGGGTGACAGAGTGAGACACCAACTACAAGAGAGAGAGAGAGAGAGAGAGAGAGAGAGAGAAAAGAATGAATATCCTTGTTCCCACCCTCAAGGAGTATATGGCTTGGTAGGGGTGAAGAGTTATGCACATGTGTGTTTACAGTATAGTCAGAGAAGTATTTATATTGTACCAGTACCATAGATGAGGCATTCAGAGGGGGAGAAGCATTATATTAACTGTAGAGGTTAGCAACAATTTCATTTAAGACCATCTTTGTTGTAAGGCTAGAATGAAGTGAGGTGTGCCAGGGGAGTGACTTGAAAAGGGTTTGAAGGTGGGAAAAGATACATTGGGAGGGAACTTTGGGGCTTTCAGCTTATCCAGAGATGGTAGGGGAGTACTTTAAAAAGTGAATTGGCCGGGCTCAGTGGCTCAGCCTGTAATCCCGCGCTTTGGGAAGCTGAGGTGAGTGGATTGCCTGAGCCTGCGGGTTCGAGACCCACCTGGGTAACTTGGCGAGACCTCATCTCTACAATAAATCAAAAAAAATTAGCCGGGCATGGTAGCGCGCGCCTGTAATTCCGGCTGCTTGGAAGGCTGAGGCGGAAGGATCGCCGGAGCCCAGTGCGTCGAGGCTGCGGTGGCCGGGAGCAGCCATGCACTCCAGTCTGGGTGACAGAGTGAGACTCCGACTCAAAAAAAAAAAGGTGAATTGGAGCCACATGGGGGAGGGCAGTGAATGCCAGGCTGAGGGGCTTGTCCTGTAGAAGGAGGGACATAGCCAGGTCTTGGTGAGGGGGTAGGTGGGAGAGGGAGCCATGTTTGAAACAGTGGTTGAAAAAGACTTTTGTAGATTTCCATGTGGCTTGCATGGAAGAAGACAGATCCTGAGGTCAGGAGGCCAGTTAGGAGATTGGCATGGAGGCTCTTAGAGACAGAATGAAATGACTGAACCCATTCTAATTGGCTCAAGTAAACAGTTTATTTATGGGGGAAAAAAGTATGCATGTACACATAGGAATCCTCATGGAATGCAACCCTGGAAGTCCAGTTGGCCCCTGGGAAGTGGACTACTGTCAGCTCCTGCTGGGCCTCCCTTTCTCTGGAGACACAAGTGTCCTGCCACTGCCTCCACCCCCCCACCAGCCTTCTCTGTGAAGTCCCTGGCTTCTGCATTCCCTTCAGCCTGGTTTGCAGGAAGTCTGGGTCGCCATGGCACCCACTCTGCCCTGGGTCCACTGGCTCTTCCAGCTCGAACCCATCACCATGGGTCACATACTCCGCTGATCATAGCAAAAAGACATGCTGTACCTTCTGGTGACAAAGGAGACTCCAAGTGGATAGTCCAGTCCCAATCAATACAATCATATCACAAATTTCCTCACCCCCTTCCTTGTTGGTGGGGAATTCTAGCATTTGTACAGAGTTTTTTTAATTATAAAGATGTGGGGTACAATTCAGGGTTAGGTATACAAATGTTGATTATACAGGCACTCTTGTTGATGCGGTATGCCCCTCCCTCATCAGTTTCCCTCAACTGCCAATCTCACCCCCCTCCCCTGACAGTTTCCCACTACTCCCAATCCCTTTCTTATAGTATTATGATAATTGTTCAAGATCTGCTTATGAGTGAGAACATATGTTACTCTGTTCTTTGTTTCTGTGATAGATCACTGAGTATGATCGACACCAAATCCATCCAAGTTGCTGCGAATCCATCCATGTTTGTCTTTCTTTATGACTGCCTAATATTCCATTGTGTATATATGCCACATTTTTTAAAATCCAGCCCAGCTTCGAAGGGCAGCATGGTTGGGTCCATGGTTTTGCTATTGTGAATAGAGCTGCAACAAACATATGTGTGCAGGTATCTTTTTTGTAGAATGATTTGAGTTCCTCTGGGTATAGGGCAATTGCTGGGTCAAATGAAAGGCCAATTTCTAGTTCTTTCAGAAATCGCCACACTGTCTTCCAGAGAGGTTGCACTAGTTGGCATTCCCACCAGCAGTGTAGAAGCGTTCCTTTTTCTCCACATCCTCGCGAGATTTGCTGGGCACAATTTGACTGACATTTTTTCCACATCTGTATAACAATAGGTTGTTATTATCAGCTGCCAGAACAGAACAGGAAGCGTGTTTGTCTTGTCTCCCTCTGTGTCTGTTGTTATATAACAAATCATGCCAAAACCCACGGCTTAAAACAACAATTGGCATCTATTATCTCAACGTTTCTGTGTGTCAGCGATTTGGGAGAAGCTTGTCTGGGTGGCTGCGGCTGGGTCCCTTATGAAGTTGCAGTCAAGATCTTGTCTGGGGCTGCCATCATCTGAAGGCTTGACTGAAGCTGGCGGATTTGCATCCAAGATGGCGGTCCTTCATGGCTGTTGGCGGGAGGCTTCAGTTCCTCATCCCATGGACTTTTCCAAGCGGCTGCTTGAGTGTCCTCACGTCTTGTAGCTGGTATCCCCCAGAGCAAGTGACCCAAAAGAGAGCAAGGAGGAAGATACACTGCCTTTTATGATCCAGTCTCAAAAGTCACGCACTGTCACTATTGTCACGTTCGATCTGTTAGACATGAGTCATTCAGCCCGGCCCACACTCAACGCAAGGAGAGTTGGGCTCTACCATTGACGGGAGAATTGAAGAAGAATTTGCAGACGTATTTTAAAACCGCTGTAGCCACTGTAACTTCAGTACCTGGTACAGTGTCTCACACACAGGAGGTGCTTAACAATGGTTTGGAAAAGGAGTGATCATTCTCTGTCTCCTGATACATTGATCCATCAGGAAATGGCTGGGCCATTTTGGGAAGCTGCTTGGCCAAGCATGTGAAATGTGAGTTGCTGGGATTTCTTTAGATGTTGGCATAATGAGCTTTGCTAGTAAATAAGAATTATAAATATTTATAATAGGATTCTCTAACATAATGATTGTTCTTCTGAGGAGCAGCTACTTATGTGTCTCTGAAGACTTGGGATCACTTATCTGTAAAAGATCAAGTTGATTCAGGGCTGAGTGGCAGCCATGGTACATAAACCTGGGTGCAAGTAAATTTTTTTTTAGGTGGCGTCTCGCTCTGTTGCCCAGGCTAGAGAGCAGTGGTACCATCACAGTACACTGCAGCCTCGACCTCCCTGGCTCATGCAATCCTCCCACCTCAGCCTCCCGAGTAGCTGGGACGACAGGTGCATGCCACCACGCCTGGTTTATTTTTTATTTTTTGTAGAGATGAGATCTCACTGTGTTGCCCAGGTTGATCTTGAACTCCTGGGCTCAAGCAATTCTCTCGCCTTGGCCTCCCAAAGTCCTGGGATTACAGGCATGAGCCACAACACCTGGCCTAATATAGTTCTTTAAATCCGTGGTGTTCCACGAGAAAATAAAATGGGGTATTGGGAGCGGCAGCCTTGGGGCTCAACACTCAGTTCCCCTTTCAAGAAAGAACTTAACATTCAGCTGGGAGGAATGCAATTGGCAGCACCACCATTTTTGTTACTGTTAGAGATGAGGTCTTGCTAAGTTACCCAGGCTGAAGTGCAGTGGCTACTCATAAGTATACTCATAGCATACCGTAGCCTTGAGCTCCTGGCCTAAGCGATCCTCCCACCTCAGCCTCCCAAGTAACTGGGACTTCAGGTGTCTGCCACCACACCTGGCTGTGTCACCTTTACAATTCATCATAACTTTCAAGCTGAAACTTTACTCTTCCTGGGCACTGACAGAGCGTGGGAAGGTAGACCTAGCTGTTTCCATCGAATGTGGGATGCCTCAAGCAAGCAATCTTTGCTCCAAAGCTCCATGTTGAATTGGCTGAGTCTTTGCCAGCTCTGTATTGTGATGTGAGACTCACTCTGCCCCATCCAGCTGTCTCTTCCTTTACCATCCGCGGGTGTCGCCCTCTTCCCAGGGGGCCTCTCGCTCTCCTAACACCAGCTCAGCTCCCCTGGAGGAATAAGAGGACCCAGTGGGAATGAGGGCCTGTGGTCATGGTAACCACTTGAAGGCCGAGTGGGCAAGCCTTTCAGATCCTCCTGCCCAGGTTTTGGGAAACACACACTTGGTCACTGGGTGGGGATCCTCGCTTTGGAAACTTACTTTCTCAGGAATTTCTGAATTGCTTATATGATATTATAGCCCAAGGGATAGGCGAAAGCCTGGCTGTCATTTTGTAGTGAGGACATTGGCGTCAAGGGTTCCCTGAAACTCAGAGAAATAGCATAATCGGCTCACAAAACAGGCACCTCAGGGTGAGTCAGAGTCGTGTTTGTCCAGTGCTGGAACACAGGTAGGCAGTCTCACTGTACACTAATGCCATTCATTGGAGGTGACAGAGCTTGTCCAATTAAAGAACAGCTATGTGCTGTGGTTATGTGCTTCGGAGGCAAACAGGCCTGGGTTTGAGCCT
This sequence comes from Cephalopachus bancanus, assembly GCA_027257055.1. Taxonomy (NCBI): domain Eukaryota; kingdom Metazoa; phylum Chordata; class Mammalia; order Primates; family Tarsiidae; genus Cephalopachus; species Cephalopachus bancanus. Next base: position 491,724 of record JAPVLO010000446.1, on the reverse strand, counting down.
GGCTGTGCTGTCCACTAGCTTTGTGACACTGGACAGCTTACTTAAGCTCTTTACCTCTCAGTTTCTTTATTGGGATGATGGAGACAATAATCCACATTTACCTGTTAGATTTGCTGGGAGGATCTTTAAAACTCATTTTTATAAAGTGGTCGGTAGCCGGGTTCGGTGGCTCAGTCTGTAATCCCACGCCTTTGGGAGGCTGAGGTGAGTGGATTGCCTGAGCCCGCGGGTTCGAGACCCGCCTGGGCAGCAAGACCTCATCTCTACAATAAATCAAAAACATCAGCCTGGCGTGGTAGCGCATGCCTGTAATTCCGGCTACTTGGAAGGCTGAGGTGGAAGGATCGCCGGAGCCCAGCAGGTCGAGACTGCGGTGGCCAGGAGCGGCCACTGCACTCCAGTCTGGGCGACAGAGTGAGACTCCAACTAAAAAAAAAACAACAAAATAAAGTGTTCAGCAATGGGCACGATTGGATCAGGCAAAGTTCTCAGCTGTAAGCAACAGAAACTATTCAGGTTGATTGAAATAGAAAAAGAATAGATAAAAAAGAAGACAGTGGGGCCAGGTGTGGTAGCTCACACCTGTAATCCCAACACTTTGGGAGACCGAGGCGGGAGGATTGCTTGAGGCCAGGAATTCGAGACCAGTTTAGGCAACATAGACCTCAACTCTACAACACATTAAAAAATGGGCCAGGCATGGTGGCACATGCCTGTAGTCCCAGTTGCTCGGGAGACTGAAGCAGAAGGATCATCTGAGCCCAGGAGCTTGAGGCTGTGGTGAGCTGTGATTGTGCCACTACACTCCAGGTAGGTGACAGAGTGAGACCCGAACTCAAAAAGAAAAACAGCAACAGAAATGTGTTTTCTCACATTCTGGAGACTGGAAGTTGGAGATCAAGGTGTTGGCAGGACTGGTTCTTGGCTTGTAAAAGCGTCACTCTGATCCACGCCTTCATGTTCCCATGGCGTTCTCCCTGTGAGCGCACTGCTGTGTTCAAATTTTTCCTTTATTTAAGGACAAGTCACACTGGATTAACACACTCGCATAGCCTCATTTCTGTTGCTTACAACAGAATACCGGACGCTGGGTAATTTATAAAGAAAAGGCATTGATTTCTTCCCGTTCTGGAGGGTGAAAAGTCCAAGGTCAAGGGGCTGCATCTGGTGAGGGTCTTCTTGCGCTGGGATTCTCTGCAGAGTCCAGAGACTGCATAGGGCATCACATGGCAAAGAGGCTGATTGTGCCAGCTTAGGTCTCTCTTCCTCTTTTTAAAAAGCCTCCAAGCCAGGCATGGTGGCTCACACTTGTAATCCCAGCACTTTGGGTGGCTGAGGCGAGAGGATTGCCTGAGCCTAGAAGTTCGAGACCAGCCTGGGCAACATGGCAACACCTCATCTCTACAATAAACCAAAAAATTAGTCGGATATGGTGGCGCATGACTGTAGTAGTTCCAGCTACTGGAAGGCTGAGGTGGAAGGATCGCCTGAGCCCAGCAGGTCAAGGCTGCGGTGGCTGTGAGTGTGCCACTGCACTCCAGCCTGGGCGACAGAGTGAGACTCTGACTTAAAAAAAAAAAAAAGCCCCGTCCCACTCCTGTGATAACCCATTAACCCATGAATGAATTAATCCATTCATGAGGGCAGAACTCTTGTGATCCAGTCATCTTTTTCAAACCCTCCTTTTCAGTCCTGCTACACTAGAGATTGTCAACGTGAGTTCTGGAGGGACAAACATTCAAACCATAGCCCTCATCTTAACTAATTACATCGGCATTGACACTGCTTCCAAGTAAGCTCACATTCTAAGGTGGTGTGGGTTCGCACTTCAACATATAAGATTCTGAGGGACACGAATCAACCCATAACACCTTTTCCCTCGATCCTGTTCTTCACCTCCTCCCTGGAGAAACTTCATCCAAACTTGTGGCTTTAACGACCACCTGACAGTGATGACACCCAGGCGTTTCTGTAACCCAGTCCCCTTCCACTGAGTTCTGGAGGAGCAGACCCAATTACCCCGCGGTCATATTTCGATATTTACAGGGCCCTTTGAATGTATACTGTCCTGGACAGAATTTATCTTTTCCTGTTCATTCTCTCCAATCTCTGGTCTCAGACACTGGCTCCATCACCCACCTGGCTCCTCCAACCTCTAACTCCTAGAAGCTACTCCAAGACTGCTCTACTTACCACCTCCACCCCTTCCGGTCACCAAGTCCTTCAACAGCAAGTATGGGTCTCTCTTTCTCCTCTTCCCCTACTGTCACTTCCTGGGTTTAGTTTGCACCTCTGTTAACCTGAAGTATTAAGACTAAAAAAGACAATAATCAATCATAAGCATTTATTGGGTGCTTACTGTGTGTCGGATGTTTACATGAGATGCTTTCTTGTCTTGCCCTTTTTCAATGTATCTTATGTCCAGAAAGGCCTCTAGAAAACACACATGTACACATGTAGCAGATATAAATGTTCAGGCCCCAGAGTTCAGCTGATCAAGAAACATAATTTTCCTTTTTCCTATGCTCAATTGAATGACTAAACACTCATTCCATCTGATGGCAGAAAACATAATCTCAGCTCACTCTGAGTTAAGAACTAATTCCTGCACTGTGATTTTTTTCATTGACTATTTGTTCATATTATGATTCTTAATATTAATAATAATATTGAGGCTGTCAACATTTTTCTTGGCAGCATAATATTCTAATATATGAATAAATAAAACTTTTAGCCAATTCACTATTTGTGAACCTTTGGATCATTTGCTATGATAAAATCTTTGAATGGCCAGGTTCGGTGGCTCAGCCTGTAATCCCAGCACTTTGGGAGGCTGAGGCAAGTGGATTGCCTGAGCCCGTCGGTTTGAGACCAACCTGGGCAACTTGGTGAGACCTCATCTCTACAATAAAATTAAAAAAAAAAAATTTGTGATACATCTTTGCATACATCTGCCAATATAACCGTATACTCGAAAATGGAAATCTTGGATTGAGGGGTATGTACATTTAAAATTCTGATAACTGGCCAGGTGCGGTGGCTCACGCCTGTAATCCCAGCACTTTGGGAGGGAGGCCGAGGCGAGAGGATTGCCTGAGCCCACGGGTTCAAGACCAGCCTGGACAACTTGGCAAGACCTCATCTCTACAATAAATCAAAAAATTAGCCAGCCGTGATGGCGCGTGCCTATAGTTCTAGCTACTTGGAAGGTTGAGGTGGAAGGATTGCCTGAGCCCAGCAGGTTGAGGCTGCAGTGGCCATGAGCATGCCACTGTACTCCAGCCTGGGTGACAGAGTGAGAGACTCCAATTAAAAATAAAAAATAACATAAATAAGAAATAAAATTCTGATGACTATTGTCAAGTTGCCTTCCAAGGAGCTTATACTATTTATATGGAAAGTGGCTATTCCCTCACATTGCCACCAACAGTGGGGATTATCAAACTTTTAAATATTTTCCATATTATGACTTAATTATATTTCTTTTTTTTTTTTTTTTGTAGTCGGAGTCTCATTCAGTCATCCAGGCTGGAGTGCAGGGGCACGCTCATGGTGACCGCAGTCTCGACCTCCTGGGCTCAGGAGATCCTTCCATGTCAGCCTCTTAAGTAACTGGAACTACAGGTGTGAGCCACCATACCCAAGCTAATTTAATTGTATTTCTGTAATTATTAGTGAGGGTAAGCATTTTTTTCATTATGTACTTTTTTTAACCTGCTTTTTTCCTCACTGAATTTAGCATGACTATTCTTTCGTTTAAATAAATATGCAAACTCCAGAAGTTTAGTTTCTACCGACAAATGTACAAGACCTCATTAGAATAAAAGCAGGATGTTTGTGACTAAGAATTATTAGGTGGATTCTTTTTTTTTTAAATTGGGGTCTTACTTTATCACCCAGGCTGCAGAGCAGTGGCACATTCATGGTCGCTGCAGGCTTGACCTGCTGGGCTCACGTTATATCTTCCGCCTCAGTCTTCCAAGTAGCTGAAATCACAGGCGTAGTGTTTTGATTTATTGTAGATAAATCAATTTTTTGACTTATTGTAGAGACAAGATCTCGCCGTGTTGCCCAGGCTGGTTTCAAACCCCCGGGTTCAGGCAATCCTCTCACTTCCACTTTCAAACTGCTAGGATTATAGGTGTCAGTCACCACACCTGGATATTAGGTGGATTCCATGCCTTAGAATAAATACCCAGTAAGCAAGAGTCTAGGCCAACACTGCCCCAAAGAAATATATTGTGAATTAACCCTTGTGAAAACGCTTAGAAACAGAAAGTCCAATTCCACATGTTCTCACTTATAAGTGGTAGCTAAACAATGTGTGTACCCGTGAACAGAGAGGAATAACAGACATTGGAGACTCTGAAAGGTGGGGGGTGTGTGAGGGATTAATAATTACCTATTGGGTATAATGTACAGGAAAAGCCCCAAATTTTATCACTACACAATATGTCCATGTAACAAAACTGCACTTGTACCTTCTAAATCTATTTTTTTAAAAAGAATGATAGGTTGGGCATGGTCACTCAAGCCTGTAATCCCAGCACTTTGGGAGGCCGAGGCGAGAGGATTGCCTGAGCTCAAGGGTTTGAGACCAGCTTGAACAACATGGTGAGACCCGGTCTCCACAATAAATCAAAAAATTAACTGGGCGTGGTGGCACATGCCTGTGGTTCCAGCTACTTGGAAGGCTGAGGCTGAAAGATTGCCTCAGCCCTGCAGGTTGAGGCTGCAGTGGCCGTGAGTGTGTCACTGCTTTCTAGCCTGGGTGACAGAGTGAGACTCCAACTCAAAAAACAAACAAATAAATGAAAAAATTATAACGTGAGCCCCAAATGCATGTCACATATGCTGGCCAGGTTCATGCCTATAATCCCAGCACTCTGGGAGGCTGATGTGGGAGGACTGCTTGAGCCAGTTTAGACCAGCTTAGGCAACATAGCAAGACTTTGTCTCTGCAGAGAATAAAAAAAATTAGCTGGGTGTGATGGCATGTGCCTATAGTTCCAGCTACTCAGGAGGCTGAGGTGGGAGGATCCCTTGAGCTCAGGAGTTTGAGGTCAGGAGTTTGAGGTTATGGTGGGCCGTGATCATGCCATTATATTCCAGCCTGGGCAACAGGGTGAGACACCGCTTAAAAAAAAAAAAAAAAAAAAGTCACATATGTAATTTAGATTTTCTAATAGCCACATTAAAAAAGTGCAAAGAAAAAAATTAATTTAATTCAATATTATATTCTTTACCCAATCTATATGAAATGATGTCATTTCAATATGTAATTGACATAAAATTATTAATGAGATATTTAACTTTCTTTTTTCTGTTCTGTGTCTCCTAAATCAAGTGTGTATTTTTACATGAACAAGCACGTCTTAGTTTGTCTAGTCTCATTTAAATGCTTCATAGCTAGTGACTACTGTATTGGCCAGTACAGATTAAGTAGCTATAAAGAAAATAGCCAGAGTTTGTAAGGTACAATTAATACCCAATAGCTTCAAAAGGTACAATTTGCTTAGTTTTTTTTGTTTGTGTTTGTTTTTTTTTTTTTTTTGAGGCAAAGTTCAGTGCCTTTTAGAAAGGAGGCATTCGACCAAGGTTTGTTTTTCTAATTGAGTTATTTTTGTGTTTTCAATTGAACTTTCCTTCGTACTTGCTTTATGTAGATATGGTCAAAATACCACATTGTAGCCATGAATCATTTTGTTAGTCATGAAACAAAAAACAATTTGTACATTTTACTTTGTTTCTCAGAAATGAGAGATGTTTTAAGAATGTGTTTTCATAAGATTTGCCAAAATTTGTTCATTGCACAATAGCTTTTTTTTTTCCCTCTTCCTTTTGGAGAATTGTAGGGCTGATGAAGCTTTTAAGATAGGTAAGAACAGATATGTTGACACAGTTTGGGAAGGCGAAAACAAGTCTACTTGAAGAAAAACCCTCAGGGAAGTGACCATCTCCCAACGATGTCAGAAAACCAGTTACAGGAAGTACTGCGTCTTCAGCGAACGTTGAGATTTGGGGTAAGAGCCAGCAGAACCTCGAGAAACTGCCAGTCCCCCCAAATATCACCATGCAGTATTAGAATCAGACTCCCTACATGGACATTTCTTCAGGGGATTTACATTTTCATTAGTTGCTCAAAATTTGCCCTCACAATTGGTCCTGGAGGCGAATGCTAATCCCATTTACTTCTTTCTAATTTTAACACTCCAAAACCCACCCATCCAGGAAAGAAGACGTATCCTGGGAAGTTATGTAAGTGATTTATAATATGTGAGAAAGAAGCTTTTTTCCTTGAAATGATACCAATGATCAAATCCAACCTGGAGGCACTAACATATTAGAACTGAAACTAGAGACTACCAGCTGGAAAAGTCCTGCCACATCATCTAACTTAGTCCAATCCATTTATTTTACAAATTAGAAGACAGGCCCAGAAGACAGAGAGAGTTACTTATGGTCACATGACTGCTCAGATGTCCAGAATTCAGACTTTCTGATGCCTCGACTAACAGTTCTCTTTAGTAAGAATTACAGCCAACATTGATTCAGCACTTGCTAAATGCTTATCATAAATTTCAACAATTCACAACATCCTTACAATAGAAAGTATTTCACATGAAAAAGAAAAAAAGAAGTCACGTCTCTTTTCTAACAGTTTTTCTCATGCTGTTTCATTTTTCTTAAACAGAGTTTACTGACACACCAGTCTTTCTCCCCTTCTAAATTCAAAGTCTGCAGAGGGCTCGGAGGAATACTCCACCCAGCTGTGTTTCAAAAGCTAAATAAGCATTTGCTTCTTCACAACAAAGCTTGACATATTTCCATTAAGGTGGCAGAGGGGTTTGGAAAGCGTTCTCCCCCTTTTTCCTTCCTTAGTTTGTTCACTAATGACTTCCTCCCTTTCTTTTTCCTTCCCTCCCTCCCTCCCTTCCTTTCTTTCTTCTGTCGGAGAAAGTGAGGCATTAAGGACATTTTCTGTTGTGATTCCAAACTTGTTTTGATTTGCCCTGAACATGTAGCAAGTTGGCAGTGGGGGGGATGGAGGGAGGGGAGGGAGATCCATCCTGCAGAGAACATAGGCCTGGGGAGGTTAAAGGATTTTGCCTGAGGTCCACCAACTAAAATCCCGCTGAGGCTAAAGAGTGACTTACTGCAAAGCCAGGGGCCCATCACCCCCAAGCGAAAAGCTGTCAGAATAGCCAAGGCGATGTCCTTTTCAAATAACCTAATCTCAAATCGGCAAGCTCTTCAGCATCCCTTGAAAGAGTCCAGGATCCCATGGCAGGAGCTTCAGAATGAAAAGCAAACCTTCAATTATACCTGGCACTTCCAAATCTCTAGAGGTGAGGGCCAGGGAACCTTTTACACCAGGGGTCAGGACTTGGAAAGAAGACTTTTATTAATGTGTTCCTTAAAGTCCCTTAGGGCATTTTTTTTTTTTTTTTTTGGCCTGTGTTCTTTTTTTTTAATTTTTAATTTTTTTGAGTTGAAGTCTCACTGTCGCCCAGACTAGAGTACAGTGGCACACTCATGGTCACCGCAGCCTTGACCTGCTGGGTTGAGGCGATCCTTCCGCCTCAGCCTTTCAAGTAGCTGGAACTATAGGCGTGCGCCACCACGCTGGGCTCGTTCTTTTGATTTATTGTAGAAATGAGGTCTCGCCAAGTTGCCCAGGCTGGTCTCGAACCCCTGAGCTCAGGCAATCCTTTCCCCTCGGCCTCCAAAGTACTGGGATTACAGGCATGAGCCACCACGCCTGGCTGCCTGTGTTCTTTTTTTTTTTTTTTGGGTTGGAGTCTCACTCCATCACACAGGCTGGAGTAGAGTGGTACATTCATGGCCTGCTGGGCTCAGGCAATCCTTCTGCCTCAGCCTTCCAAGTAGGTGGAACTACAGGCACATGTCACCATGCCTGGCTAATTTTTTATTTATTATAGAGACGAGGTCTCACCAAGTTGCCCAGGCTGATCTCGAACCCCTGAGCTCAGGCAATCCTTTCCCCTCAGCCTCCCAAAGTGCTGGGATTACAGGTGTGAGTTGAGTTGGAGTCTCATTCTGTCACCCAGCCTGGAGTGCAGTGGCACACTCACAGCCACCCCAGCGTCGACCTGCTGGGCTCCAGCAATCCTTCTACAGGCACGCGCTACCACGTCCGCCTAATTTTTGATTTACTGTAGAGACGCAGTCTCGCCAAGTTGCCCAGGCTGGTCTCGAACCCGCGGGCTCAGGCAATCCACTCGCCTCGGCCTCCCAAAGTGCTGGGATTACAGGCTGAGCCACCGAACCCGGCCTGCCTGTGTTCTATATATGTTTAGTTTTTTTCTTTTCTTTATTTCAATAACTTTAGAGGATACAAATAGTTTTTGGTTACATGGTTGCATTGTAGAGCGGTGAAAAAGTCTGGGCTTTAAATGTACCCCCCACCCCCACCATTGTACCCAATAGGTGATTTTCGCCCTTCCTCTTCCCCGCTCCTGTCCTAAAGTATCTCCACCTTTAGGGCACTTGATGGTGAAATAAAACCAACACATTGGGAAGACTCAGAGGGGGAAAAACTTGAGACTGGTTTTGCATCTTGGACTCAGGTTTCTAGGCGTGTGTGCTGCGTGCCAGGCTGGTGAAATTCTCAGCACTGGGATGCTTACTTTCCCATCCCAATTAACTGAGCAAAGGACTCTCTGAAGGGTGGAAGCTTAATACCTGAACCTGAGAGAGTGTGTCTGGGAGGGAAGTTGCAAGTCCCAGATCCCTTAGTGACCTGGAAACGGATTCTGAATTCTAGGCCCAGCCTGAGAAGGGAGAAAGTGTGGCAGCCCTGACTTCCTTGGAGACTGCTTTTTCTGGGAGAGACTGTCTGGAGCTGGGAGATAAGCCCAGGTGCTTTCTGGGCCTCAACTGCCACCCTTGTGAAATAAGAAAGAATTGGTCCACATGACTGCCAAGGTCTTGTTTACATGTAGGAACCAGGTAACTCTAGAATTCTATTAAATTAAGAAAGTGACATGTGATCCAATTGGTTAATTTTTGACTGTCCAGATTTTTTTTTCCTCTCCCATCCTAGTTTGTGGCTTGACTGAACTGACTGGATTTAGGGAAATGTCTTTGATGTTCCAAACTACTTGTGAGAATTTTATCTCACAACTTAAAGGACGTTAGGCTTGTCTGGAAAATAGTCTAGAAGCAGAACACTGGTAGAGGCCAGCAGTATTAGTGGAATATTCCCCTGTGCTGAGAATAAAACCAAACTTTTTCACACCTACCAGGCCCTGCACATACTGGGTTCTTCTAACTCTCCAACCTCTTATCACACCTTCTCTCTCCTTGTTTAATCAAAAACGCAAAGAAAAAAATTTTTTTAAAGATAGGGGCTCGCTGTGTTGCCCAGGCTGGTCTCAAACTTCTGGTCTCAAGCGATCCTCCCACCTCAGCCTCCCAAAGTGTTAGGATTACAGGCGTGAGCCACTGCATCCAATCTCTTTATTTAAATTTATTCTGGGCATACAGGCTTTCTTCGAAGACACAAATCTTTCCAACTCAGGACCGGTATGGAGACTGCTTTCTCTACTGGAAGCTTCTTCCCTTAATCTTGGTCTGCTGGGATGAATCAGGCCTAAATACCACATCATGGGTTAGGTCTTCAGGGATTACCTCATCTAAACTGAAATTGGGCCACCCTGTGCTTTTCTCTTAATGTAACTTGTGATTGTACATATATCTGTGTGTTTAATGTCTGCCTCCCTAACTAAATTGAAAACCCCTTGAGGTCCGGGGCTATCTCTTTTTTGTTCATGCTGTTATTTCTTAGCACGTAGTAAGCACTAAATAAAGATGCACTCAATTAGTGAATAAATGAATTGCATGCATTCACAGATAATTCCCAGGACAATCTGCTCTTAGGGGTTGTTTATACATGACACAACCTACACAAACACTCAGTGGAATTGTCACTTTGACCCTGTTTTGCTGTTGTGGAAACAGCTATTGGCCCCCGGGGAAGCTGGCTACCATTCCAATGTGTGTTTATTCAAACTGAAAGTGTCTCTGCAGAGTGACAGAGAGGGACCCTCTCCAGCCATTCATGCAACCTCGGCTTTTTCAATCTGAGTTCTTAATTCAATTTCAGGGAAGTTCTCCTGGCCAAGAAGCCACCTGACACTCAGGGTTTGAACTGTAGCGTCCTTAAGAGAGACAATCAAGTGACTCTCAAGTGACTGAGTTTGCCTACAAATAAAAGTCAGAATTAAGTCATAACGTGGAATTACGACAGTCACTGAACAGTGATCATTTTTACTTAGATGTTCCCGGGACCAGATGAAAAAGAGGTTATTTATGAAGAATGACATCGTTCCTTTTAAATTCCGTAGCAATCATGTCTCTCTCTCTCTCTCTCTTTTTTTTTCCAGTCCATGGAAAGTGTTATCTCAGCCTGCTTTGTGCAGGAAGTTGGGTTTATCACTTCCTCAGAGTTGCAGTTTGTCTAGGACTTAACTACATGCTATGAGATTACATCAAAATGTAGGCCTTTGTGTGCTGAAGTCATCAAAGGAGTGGGCCCTCAGGACTGGATATCACTTCATTGCATATGCAGCCATGTAGCAAAACAAAGCCTATCGAAACAGGACACAACTATTTCTGTTATGTGGCCGCTCGGGCAGCTTGCGCTTGCAGAAATGGTCGGGTTTCAGGTGTCTGCTGTGTTTCACTTCTTGTTTTTAAATTTATCTCTTTTTAGAACGGCAGTCATTTGCCTGGTTGTGTGCAAGGAAGGAAAACCCAAAATATTACCTATGAGAGAGGAGGCGCGACTGATCCAATTCACAGGACCGGGCAGGGTTAGCACTAACCCTAACCTCATCTTCTTGGCTTTCACTTGAGAACTCCAGTCGCTGTGGTCATCATCCGGGCTTCAGAGCTGGCCGCACGGGGGCCAGGGGGTGGAGGGTTGAATCCTGGCTTTTCTGTGTCCTGGGACAAGTCATTTTACCTCTCTAAACTCAGTTGTCCCGTCTGAAAAATGGAGTTAATAATGGCACCTGCCTCAGAGCCTTATCATGTGGAATAAATGATGCAGATTCAAGAATACATGAAAAGTGCTTATGGGCTATGCGCCTGATGGCCGGGTGCAGTGGCTCACGCCTGTCCTCTCAGTGCCTTGGGAAGCCAATGCCAGAGGATTTCTTGAGGCCAGGAGTTTGAGACCAGTCTGGGCAACATAGCGAGACCCTGCTTCTACAAAAAAATTTTAAAATCAGCTGAATAGGGTGGCACCTGTAGTCCTGGCTACTCCAGAGGCTGAGGCAGAAAGATGGCTTGAGGGCAGGAGTTCGAGACTGCAGTGAGCTATGATCACATCACTGCCTTTCAGCCTGGACAAGAGTGTGAGACCCTGTCTCAAAAAAAGAAAGTGTTCCCCACAGGAGGGATATTGCATTTTATTTTATTTTTTAATTTTTATTTTTTTGAGTTGGAGTCTCACTCTGTCACCCAGGCCGGAGGGCCGTGGCACACTGCTGGTCACCGCAGCCTCGACCTGCTAGGCTCAGGCGATCCTTCTGCCTCAGCCTTCCAAGCAACTGGAACTACAGGTGTGCACCACCAGGCCCGGCTAATTTTTTGTTTTATTGTAGAGATGAGGTCTCACCAAGTTGCCGGGCTGGTCTCGAACCTGCAGCCTCAGGCAATCCTCTCACCTCTGGACTCCCACAGTGCTGGGATTATAGGTGTGAGCCACCGGGCCTGCCCGGGATATTGCATTTTAAAGCCTGAGGGGCCACCTAGCCCCACATCCTGTAGAGGGGCAAGACAACCTGGCAGAGAAGCCTCAGGTTGGCCGAAGTTTCTCAGGCTGTACTTCCACCTCAGGGGCCTGGGTGCTATTTTCTCCTCCGTGGAGTTCCCTCTTCTCTGCGGTGGGTTCTGTGCCAGATACTGCCTCGACGGGCAGCCGCAGGAAACCAGTGCAACTGTGAAGTAATACTTCTGCCTTGGGCCTGGCTCCGCCCTGTTGACCGAGGCTTTTTTAGATCTGCTGGGCCAACTCCTCCTCAGGCCTTGCCTAAAAAGGACTTGTCCCCCAGCCCTGCTGCGCTGGGAAATGGCTGACTGCCCCAGAGGCTTCAGACCGACAGCTTTCGGGAGACAGAAATGGTGGCGCGGACCTCTTGTCCCCAGCCCAATGCTTCAGGAGTTTGGGGGCGCCACTCTCCAGTAAGATGCTCAATCACAGATGTCAAAGGAAGAGGGACACAGCTTGAGTTTCTAACATCTCTTTGAGCCAGCGGAATACCATGAGGCACTCTTTAAAAAATTATTTGCGCCGGGCTCGGTGGCTCAGCCTGTAATCCCGCGCCTTGGGAGGCTGAGGTGAGTGAATTGCCTGAGCCCGCGGGTTCGAGACCCGCCTGGGCAACTTGGCGAGACCTCATCTCTACAATAAATCAAGAAATCAGCCGGGCATGGTAGCGCATGCCTGTAATTCCGGCTACTCAGAAGGCTGAGGCGGAAAGATCGACGGAGCCCAGCAGGTCGAGGCTGTGGTGGCCGGGAGCGGCCCCTGCACTCCAGTCTGGGCGATGGAGTGAGAGTCCAACTCAAAAAAAAAAAAAATTATTTGCATCAAGGAAGTATGCAAATTTTCACAGGCCTATGACCGGAAAGAAATTTAAGTTACGCCTAAAACACTGTATGTGTTAAGAAGGTAAATGATCTTTCTTTTATAAAATCTGAAACTGCTTTGAATAGAGAGTTGAAACAAGCCTAATGCTTTCTTGCTTCTTTCCACTTCGGTTGTTCACTGATGGCTTGTTATCTTCACGGCTTCCTCCCATCCAGTTGGCAGATGTTCTGAGAGCCACACTCTGTCTCAGCTGTTTGGAGATCACTTCAGAGTCACCAGCCACCTCTGTTCAGTGTCGCTGACTTTGGGTGGGTTCCAGAGGTTCCCATCTGCTGGATCTGCCTCTGCCTGGCCCTTGGGGTGAACTCTTTGGCCGCCTTTTCAGCTTTTGCTCTGATGCTATTTCTCAGACTCCTCTAAACCGCCTTGAATCTTGCCTCACCTTCAAACACTCCACAGGATATGCATTCCCGGCGTGCATCCGACATCCTGGACGTCACCTTGTCTGGGAAGAGGGCTGGGACATTTGCAGCTGTGAATGCTAAGTGAAGACCAGCAATTTCTGTAGATTAATGAGATTAACAATTTTTTTCATTGCAAAAGCAATAAATGTGTTTTATTTACACACACACACACACAAGCCCTTACGCACAAAAATGTATTAATCTCCTAACAAGCTCCTTAGGAAAATTGTTTGTTATTTGTTGTTCCTGATTTATTTCAGTACTATAAAGGCATTTTATTGTTAAGAAAAATTTGAATAGCTGGGTGTGGTAGCATGCGTCTGTCGTTCCACCTACTTGGAAGGCTGAGGTGGAAGGATTGCCGGAGCCCAGCAGGTTGACACTGGGGTGACCGTGAGTGTGCGTACCACTGCACTCCAGCCTGGTGGAAGGAGTGAGACTCCAATTTAAAAAAAAAATGAATGGGAGGTGTACACACTCTTATGAAAGTTGCATGTTTCCTTAACAGAATATCTTGCATAGATTCAAATGTCAGTATACACAGCCTTCCCTCATCATTTTGAATGGCTGTGGCTATTCCACAGTATAACGCACTATAATTTATTTACTTAATTCCTTAGTGGTGGACTTTGGACTATTTCAGATTTTTTTTTTGGCTTAGCAAACAGTGCAGTACTGAACATCCTTGTGCAAATATCTTTGTGCTCATGTGTGATATTTCTGTAGAATTGCTGGGTTAAAGGTAAGTGTCCTTTACATTTTAATAAGCATTGCTAAGTTGTGTACCAGTACCAGTCTGCAACCCACTCGAAAGTCTGAGAGTTTCTGTTTCCCCAAACCCTCATCAACTCCAGTATTAGAACATTTTATAAACCTGATGGGCAAAAAACTGGTTTTCGTTTGTGTTTCCTTTACTATTTGTAAAGGTGACCATATTTTAAAGATGTGTTTCGGCTGCCTGCATCTTTTCCGCTGTCAGTTTTTTGTTTGTATTCTTTATCCAGTTTTCTTTTCTTGAATTGTCTTTTGACAATTGAGTTGTTGAATTGTCTTTTTCTTAATGACCTGTGAATCATTTAAGATGTTTTTGGCAGCCAGGCTTGGTGGCTCAGCCTGTAATCCAACGCTTTGGGAGGCTGAGGTGAGTGGATTGCCTGAGCCTGAGGGTTTGAGATCTGCGTAGGCAACTTGGTGAGACCTCATCTCTACAATAAATCAAAAAATTAGCCGGGCGTGGTAGCGCGTGCCTGTAGTTCCAGCTACTTGGAAGGCTGAGGCGGAAGGATCGCCGGAGCCCAGCAGGTCGAGGCTGCGGTGGCCGGGAGCGGCCACTGCACTCCAGTCTGGGCGACAGAGTGAGACTCCAACTCAAAAAAAAAAAAAAAAGATGTTTTTGGCTTTAAATACAGAATACTTACCAAAAGGCAGCTTGGGTTTCTTGTTTACTGTATACCAAAACATAATGTCTAGAGGCAGGGCGTTTTAGGATTGGGAAGTGGCTTACTGATCGTAGATGTAGACCCTTCTTCTGTTATGTCTTACTTGTCTTCTTGTGACTTAAGATGGCTGCCATAGTTCCTGCCGTCACATTCTAGACAACTATCTTCCAAATCCCCAAAGAGCCTCCTATAGTCTCAAATCTTCAAGCTTCTCTTTTGACCTAGTAGCCTCTTTGCAAACATCTAAATCCTCAGGTCTCATTGACCAGGATTGTGTCATATGTCTTTTTCCAGGCTGCGATGCCCATGCACCTGACATTTTTAAATAGAACTTTTCCCCTTTAGTCATCATGTTGGCTCCTGAATTAGCTGAAGCAGGCAAATGCAACTTGATTGCAATGCAGCAATTTGAATTTAGGGGAAAATGCTGTGCTATAAGTCCTCTACATATGAACCTTCAACTTGTGAACTTTTTTTTTTTTAGTTGGAGTCTCACTCCGTCGCCCAGGCTGGAGTGCGGTGATCCACTCACCGCCATCCCAGCGTTGACCCTCTGGGCTCTGGCGATCCTTCCACCTCAACCTTCCGCCCCAACCTTCCAGAACTACAGGTGCATGCTACCATGCCCGGCTAATTTTTTGATTTATTGTAGAGACGAGGTCTAGCCAAGTTGCCCGGGCTGGTCTTGAACCCGCAGGCTCAGGCAGTCCACTCGCCTCGGCCTCCCAAAAGTACTGGGATTACAGCCTAAGCCATCAAGCCCGGCCAACTTGCAAACTTTCAAAGATGCCAATGTGTGTTTGCATGTCCAGTCACGTAAGGTAGTTCACGTGTCTGGCATATATTGAAAACGTGTGTGCAAGGTACTGTACCATAAAATTAAAAATGTTTCCTTTATTTTTTGTGTTTGCTTTTTGTGCATTATTTATATGAAAAGTATTATATACCTATTACAGTACAGTACTACATAGCGATTGTGTTAGTTGGGTACATAGGCTAACTTCGTTGGGCTTATGAACAAATTGCACTTACAAATGTATTCTCAGAACCAAACTCATTCGTATGAAGGGGACTGACTGTACCTGAAATATAAGGATGGCACTTGGCTTTGAATGAGGTATCTTTGATATGTATGTCTTGAGCATGGACAGCCCAGCCCCAGATGTCACCAACTCACCCCCCAAAGCAGGATAGACCATGGCTTTCTCTTCTGGACAGTCAAAGGTAGCAGGACTGCCCCAGTCTGTGTAGCCAGTTAGGCTAGCCAGGACCCACTGGCAGAATTTCTAGACTTCTCCAGATGAGGTGAGGGAGGTTGGTTTCTGAGGAGTCCACAGGTGACTGTAACAATTCCTGTTCTCTTTGGTAGATGCTTAGCCCTGGCAGAAGCAACAAGAAGCTATAACTCTCTATGCCCCTTTTGGTCCCAGAATCTACCCTCTATTCCCACTGGGAAGAGCCTGGATGGGAGAGAACCGTTACAGGATAGTGTTGCCTTACTTCTTTCTTGAGAGAAAGTCAACGGACAGAGAAATCTGACCAGCTCAGTCAATGGACAGAGAAATCTGATCACAGTTACACCTTCGTAATAGAAAAGTCTCTTTTAATCAGGCTCCGTTTCACCTCAGTTTCACGTTCTGTACTCCTAGGGTCTCAATGGCATCTTCTGGGTACCAAGGCTCTGGACTGTTATAAGCTAAAGCTGTGGACACCGGAGGCTGTTTCGGGAATCTTTTAGCTGATTGTCATTCTTCTTCCTTGAGCTATTCTGATTTTCTCTAACTCAACAGCTCTGAATGAGCATTCAGGCAAATGCTACCACCCCCCAGTGCCCCTCCGTCCCCCATTCCTTACCCATAGTTCTTTACACAACAGTTGCAGTGATATCTAGGCTGTGTTTATCAGGCTGAAAAATGTATTCACTTTCTTTTTTTCTTTTGAGCTGGAGTCTCACTCTGTCACCTAGGCTGGAGTGCAGTGGCGTGCTCAACAGCCATCATAGCCTTGACCTGCTGGACTCAGACGATCCTTCTGCCTCAGCCTTCCAACTACAAGTTGGAACTACAAGTGTGCACCGTCAAATCCAACTAATTTTTTGATTTATTGTAGAGATGAGGTCTCACCTGCCCAGGCGGTTCTCGAACCCGCGGGCTCAGGCAATCCACTCACCTCAGCCTCCCAAAGCGCTGGGATTACAAGCTGAGCCACCGAACCTGGCCGTACACTTGCTTTTAAAAAATATTTTGAAGGTACATCAGAGGGTCATACGAAAAACTGACAAGGGAGGGCCACTTTTAAGCACAGGGGAAATCCTGAATTTTGTTGTTCCTTTTTGTTTCGATTTAGAGTTTGTTTTTTCTTTTTCGCATTTCTTCACAGTTTGCTTTTGTATTTCCTTGCTTTCAGCACCAGATTGTTTTCCTTGAATCCTTTTGGAAAACAGTTAAATAGGTAAATGGAAAAATATGAACTTTGTAGTATAGATAGACCTGAGTTTTAATATGATTCTTTTCAGTTATTAATTGTGGGTCCTTGGGCAAATTGCTCGCCCTCTTTGAACTTTAATTTTCTCATTTAAGGATTGCCTTTACAAATATCAATAAAGGCCAGGTGCGGTGGCTCAAGCCTGTCTTCCCAGCACTCTGGGAGGCCGAGGCCAGAGGATTGTCCGAGCCCCACAGGTTTGAGACTAGCCCGGGAAGCATGGTGAGTCCTCGTCTCTACCAATAAATAAATTTTAAAAATGAGGTGGGTGTAGTAATGCACGCCTGTAGTTCCGGCTACTTGGAAGGCTGAGGCAGAAGGATCACCTGAGCCCAGTAGTTTGATGCTGGGGTGGCCATGAGCATGCCACTGCACTCCAGCCTTGGCAACAGAGTAAGATGCCGAATTAAAAAAAAAATCAACAATATTCATAAGGCATCTAGCACAGTAACTGGCCCCTGCAAGACACTCAGTCCATGTTACTTATGGTTAATGTTGCCCTGATATCTCTGACTTTCATTCCACCATGGTGGCCTTACTCTAGTCACTTGCTATTCATTACTGGGCTTTGATGAGTCCGTACATCTATGGTCTTTGAAAGAGATGGTTTAGTTCTTCTTCCCTCTTAATATTTAAGTTATCATGTGATGTAGATGCCAAAAAAAAAAAAAAGCTTCTGCAACTTAGCCTAAATTATGAGGGAATGAATGTGCCCAGAATCACAGTGTTAAAAATGAAGGTATTTTCAAGACCAGCTGCAAATGAACTGTTAATAATGGATGCAGCAAAGTAAACAACTTGCCCAAACCCCATAGAAAAGTATACATGGATCCTGAGGCTTCCTTACTTCAGAAAAAGCAGTTTAAAAATTGAGGCAAGGCCGGGCTCAGTGGCTCAGCCTGTAATCCCAACACTTTGGGAGGCCAAGGTGAGTGGATTGCCTGAGCTCGTGGGTTCGAGACCAGCCCGGTCAACTTGGTGAGATCTCATCCCTACAATAAATCAAAAATCAGCCGGGTGTGATAGCACACGCCTGTCATTCTGGCTACTTGGAGCGCTGAGGCGGAAGTGTCTCCTAAGCCCAGCAGGTCGACACTGGGGTGGCCTGAACATGCCACTGCACTCCAGTCTGGGCAACAAGAGTGAGACTCCAACTCAAAAAACAAAAAAATTTGAGGCAAAATTCACATATTGTAAAATTAACCATTTTAAAGTCTATAATTTAGTGGCATTTAGTGGTTTGCAATGTTGTGCATCCATCAACTTTATCGAGCCGCCAAACGTTTTTATTAACCCCACACTCATCAAGCAAACATTCCTCATTTCCTCTCACCTCAGCCTCTGATAACCACTAATCTGCTTTCTGTATCTAAATAGTTGCCTACTTTGGAGATTTTATATAAATGAAATTATACAGTATGTGACCTTTTGAGTCTGACTTCTTTCTCTTAGCATAATATTTCCAAGGTTCATGCTCATTATTAAAAATATTTAGCCGGGCTTGGTGGCTCAGCCTGTAATCCCGCGCCTTTGGGAGGCTGAGGTGAGTGGATTGCCCGAGCCCACGGGTTCGAGACCCGCCCGGGCAGCGAGACCTCATCTCTACAATAAATCAAAAAATCAGCCGGGCGTGGTAGCGCGTGCCTGTAATTCCGGCCACTTGGAAGGCTGAGGCGGAAGGATCGCCGGAGCCCAGCAGGTCGAGGCTGCGGTGGCCGGGAGCGGCCACTGCACTCCAGTCTGGGTGACAGAGTGAGACTCCAACTCAAAAAAAAAAAAAAAAGTATATATATATATATATATATATATATATATATATATATATATATATATATTTAAACATTATAGGAAAGTATAATGAAGGGAATAAGAAATATTCTATAATCCCACCCATTTATGACAACAGTTTACAGTGTGGTAAGAATCCTTTTATTATTAATGTTGTCATTATTTTTGAGTCGGGATCTCACTCTGTCAACCAAGTAGGAGTACAGTGGTACAATTATGGCTCACCACTGCCTCAATCTCTTGGGCTCAGGCAATCCTTCCGCCTCAGCCTCCCAAGTAGCTGGGGGGAGAGTCTTGTCAATATATCTCCCTCTTGTTAATACATGCATATCACTTCATTCTCTTCAATGGATTGTACAGTGTTTCATTATATGCTATAGTTTAGATTGTTTAACAAGCCTACTGGTGGACATCCTCTTCCTTTTCCTCCCTCAATTCTTTGCTAAGTAAAATAGTTTGCATCCTACCTGCTCAATGTGAATGACTTTGAAATTTCCGATGCTGGAGAAAAATAAACAGGAAAAGCGCCCATTTCTCTGAAATCAGGTTGGGTGCACTGGGAAACTCATGTACCCGTAAGAGCTAGATAAACTTTGAGGTTGTTTCAGATTCTTTGATCTTGGGATTAATACCACAATCACGGAAGGGCTAGAGGCATAAAAGAAAAGACCTAGGACTGGGAATCAGGAGGCCTGGATTTAGCCTTCATTTCACTAAGCACTCGTTCTGGGCCCCTGGAAAATTACGTGCCTTTTTGGACTTCAGTTTTCTCATCTGTGAAATGACGTAAATGGCTGGCTGGTCGCTAATATGGTAGATTTCAGCTGGGGTCGCAGCCCAGTTTACAATGATTTTCCCTTCTGTGGGACGACAGTCATATCTGACTGATCTAGTGGCAGTCATTTGTCACATGCCAAGCCCATCAAAATTCTTCCCTAGGATTTTTAAATTTGAGCCGCAGAAAGTATAAGCAGTTCCTCTCTTGCGGTGGGGGCATGTGAGAAGTGAAACTTGGTAGCCACTGGTAACCATATTATCAGTTTAGTAAGGTACTAATGTAAAAATGAAAGAAATGGAACTTCCTGTGCTATGGTCAGTGGGGAATAATCTCATCAAGAAAGAGCTACCTCTAATTCAATATGGTATCCTAGATCGTATCCTGGAACAGAAAAGAAGCGTCAGTGGCAAAACGAGAAATCCTAATGTGGTGATTAATTTTGTGTGTCAACTTGTCTGGTCCAAGGGGTGCCCAGATATTTGGTTAAACATTGTGATGGATGTATCTGTGAGGTTTTTTCTGGAAGAGATTAACATTTGAATTGGTAGACTGAGTAAAACAGACTGTCTTCCCTAGTGTGGGTAGTCCAAACCCAATACGTTGAAGGCCCGAATAGAACAAAAGGCAAAGTGAGGGAGAATTTGTATTTAGCACTCTCTGCCTGTCTTGAAGCTGAAACATCGGTCTTCTCCTTCCTTCAGACTGGAACTGACACTCCTGGCTCTCCTCTGGGTTTCCAGCTTGCCAACTTCCAGGTCTTAAGACTTCTCGGGCTCCATAAGACTGTGAGGCAATTATTATTTTACATATATTCCACATTCCATTTTTTGTGTGCCAAAAAAAAGGTATACACATTTTAAGAGATGTTATCTGTGCATTACCTTTTCAAAGAAGAAATGAATTACAGTAGCAATGTGTAATACGATGTTCACTCAAAAGTTGGTGTTAATCTTTTGTTATCAGTATATATTGATTATTAAAATTTTAATACAGTTCTTCCTTTCTTAAAATGTGTATACATTTTTAGCAGTGTGTGTGTGTGTGTGTGTGTGTGTGTGTGTGTGTGTGTTTCCTATTGGTTTTGTTTCTCTGGAGAACCCCAACCAGTACACCAAAAACAGTCTATAGTTAGTAGTATTTTTTTTTTTGAGTTGGAGTCTCATTCCATCACCCAAGGCTAGAGTGCAGTGTTATGCTCACGGCCACCCCAGCGTCGACCTGCTGGGCTCCAGTGATCCTTCCACCTCATCCTTCGAAGTAGTCGGAACTACATACGCACACTACCCTGCCCAGCTTTTTTTTTTTTGGTAGAGACAAGCTCTTGCCAAGTTGCCCAGGCTGGTTTCGAACCTGCAGGCGCAGGCAAACCACTTGCTTCTGCCTCCCAAAGTGCTGGGATTACAGGCTGCGCCACCGAACCCGGTCTGCCTTAAAAATTTTAAGACAGTCACCCCAACTTTTTCTCCCAGGGTTAGGCAGTATATTATATGTCTCAATCATAATTTTTTGTCCCAGGTGGTTGCAGGCTTTTTGTTCACCTTAGAGCAATGCCCCCTACCTTTCTGTCCAGAGTAAGTTTTAAGTTCAGTAAAACAGAAACAAGCACCTTGCATTAGTCCTTCCTTCAGATAGCCCCCAGACAGGTTAGAATAGAGAAACATAGTAATTTGTGAACAAGGTCTTTTCTGCTCCCCCCAGAACGAGGGACAGTGTCCCATGCTGGGAGCACGGGCAGCTGTCTTCCAAGTTGCCACCCCACCTGGGAGGGAGTGAGCAAAGACACGTAAAAATGCCACCAGACTTCCTACCACGTTTAAATTGCCTTTCTCTTCATACAGCATTCACTCTGATTTCCAGAGTTACCACATTATAATATTCCAATGTCCAGTTTTCAGCAATAACAAAAATCACATAATATGCAAAAAAAGGGAAGATATGGCCTATTTAAAGGCAAAAAAATAAAGCTGGGCTCGGTGGCTCAGCCTGTAATCCTGCGCCTTTGGGAGGCTGAGGTGAGTGGATTGCCTGAGCCCGTGGGTTCGAGACCCGCCTGGGCAACTTGGCGAGACCTCATCTCTACAATAAATCAAAAATGAGCTGGGCATGGTAGCGCGCGCCTGTAGTTCCAGCTACTTGGAAGGCTGAGGTGGAAGGATCGCCTGAGCCCAGGAGGTCAAGGTTGTGGTGGCCAGGAGCGTGCCACTGCATTCCAGTCTGGGCAGCAGAGTGAGACTCCAACTAAAAAAAAAAAAGAAAATAGTAATGTAATTTATTTGTAACTCCATTTTTTATTTCCTGCATGATTTAAAAGATGAATGCTAAAAATAATTATATATTTGATGCCGGCATACAAAGCAAAAAATTCAAAGTATTTAATGGTGTAATTGCACACTATCATTTTTGTAAAAAAAATGTGTACGAGTCTACATGTGTATAAACACACGGATCATACACAAATTCACATACACATACACACATGCCTCCATGGGCACAGAACACCTTTAGAAGGGTATACAAGGGAGCTGATAAGTTGTTTCCCTTTTCATTTTGAGGGCTGAGTGGACACTCCCAGCATCTATTTCTTGTGATTTGCCCCAAATCCGCCTCTCCTTTGATTTCTCCATTTCCATGAAAACATTATCACTTATTCAGTTGACTGTGATAGAAAAGAGGAAATCGGTTTTTTATTTCTTTTCCCCATATTCCCCTCTCCCATTCCATCAGCCATCAAATCCTGTTAATTCCACCTCCAAAACTTAACTCAACTTTGTCTATTTCTATTGCAGAAGATGCTGCCTGTTGCTCAATGTTTGTTGTCTTTTTCATTCTTAGTTGTAGAACTTCTGATTTTCAGTTCGACCTGTAGTGACCTCTTAGAGCGGCCGTTTTGTTTCCTGTCTTTCCTTGTAATCAAATGGGGCCTTGTAACCAAGTGCTGCGCAAGAAGCTGGAACGAAAAGTGTCACGTATAATTTCTAAAAATGCCCTTAAAAGGAGTTGCCCTGTCTTGGAGTTCACTTTTTTTCCTCATTCATGTTGGCTGGAATGAAAACAACATGCCTGGAATTCGAGCAGCCACTGGGACCTGGAGGTGGAAGTCACTTGTTGCGATGCGAGGAATCTGGTCCCTAGAAATTGTGGAGTTGCGGCTGGACGTGGTGGCTCATGCCTATAATCCCAGCACTTTGGGAGGCCGAGGTGAGAGGATTGCTTGAGCTCACGGGTTCGAGACCGTCCTGGGCAACTTGGCGAGACCTCATCTCTAAAAAAATAAAATAAAATAAAAAGAAATTTCGGGGTCACCAATGTAATTAGAGGCTGATTATGTGCAGACTTCAATTATGTGCGTGAGGACTAATCATCTATCAGTAAACCACTGTAAGATGGAGTTTTTGGTTACAATTACTCCAAATCCCAGATGATCAAATGTCTTTCCATTTTAAATGCCAAACACCTGGTCCAAGTCCAACCCATCTCATTGGAACTCCTGCAACAGCCTCCTAACTGGTCTCACCACATCCTGTCTTATCCTCTTTCTCCTATCATTTCCCTACACTCCAACCAGAATATATATATTTTTTGAGTTGGAGTCTCACTCCATCGCCCAGTCTGGAATGCAGTGGCATACTCACGGCCACCCCAGTGTTGACCTGCTGGGCTCAGGCGATCCTTCTGCCTCAGCCTTCCAAGTAGTTGGAACTACAGGCACGTGCTACCATGCCCAGCTAATTTTTAAAATTTATTGTAGAGACCAGGTCTCATCAACTTGCCCGGGCTGGTCTTGAACCCGCGGGCTTAGGCAATCCATTTGCCTCGGCCTCCCAAAGTGCTGGGATGACAGGCTCAGCCACTGAGCCCGGCCCAGAATCTTCTTTTAAATATACATACATACGGTTCTTTATTCCGGAAGTTGCTTTCTGAGGGAGTGTGTGTGCGTGCTCTTTGTGAGATTATTCCACCATGGCTTACCGTGGCCAGGGCCAGAAAGTGCAGAAGGTCATGGTGCAGCCCGTCAACCTCATCTTCAGATACTTGCAAAACAGATCCCGGATTCAGGTGTGGCTTTATGAGCAAGTGAATATGCGGATAGAGGGCTGTATCATTGGCTTTGATGAGTATATGAACCTTATATTAGATGATGCAGAAGAGATTCATTCTAAAACAAAGTCAAGAAAACAACTGGGTTGGATCATGCTAAAAGAAGATAATATTATCCTGCTGCAAAGTGTCTCCAACTAGAAATGATCAATGAAGTGAGAAATTGTTGAGAGCGCAATATAGCTTTTTTTTTTTTTTAGGTGTCCTTTGTTTGGAGTATAGTTCAAAAATATTTGTTCATATTGTTTTGATTGCCCTTATGTTATTACAAGATGACAATAAATGCTGTGGGATTGTTAAAAAAATAAAATAAAATAAAAAAATAAATACACATACAAGCCGTTGGCGTGTTGGCTCACACCTGTGAATCCCAGCACTTTGGGAGGCCGAGGTGAGTGGATTGGATTCGAGGCCCAGGGATTCAAGACCAGCTTGGGCAACTTGGCGAGACTTCGTCTCTACAGTAAATTAAAAAATTAGCCGGGAGTGGGGGCCTATGCCTGTGGTTCCAGCTATTTGGGAGGCTGAGGCGGAAGGATTGCCTGAACCCAGGAGGTCGAGGTTACGTAGCCATGATCATTCCAGTGTATGCAGCCTGGGTGACAAAGTGAGACTCCAACTCAAAAATGATCCTTGTTTAAAATCCTTTAATGAGTTCCCATTAGTTCAAGAATAAGTTCAAAATTCTCAACACAGTCTATTCCATCTTGCAACATCTGAACCTCTCGTTTGTCTCTTACTATTTTCCCCCCTCACCTCCCTGGGCTCCAGTCACACCAAAGCTTCAGATGTCCTGTGCCCTCTGCTGTTACACTTACCTGTTCCACTCACCTTTTCCCCAATCTCTCCTGCCTAACTAACTCTTATTAATCTGTCAGGTCTCTGATAAAATGTAATCTCCTCAGGAATTATAGTCAGAAGTCATTATGACACGTCTTCCTGGCATTGTGGACTTTTTTTCCCTAGTCCTCATCTCCACTTGCATAATTGTTTGTGCGATTATTCATTTAATGCAGAGGTTTCTCAGGTGACGTGGAGGACTCGTGTGCCTACAGATACGTTCCATGGCCCTCCCAGCATTTTCTTTTTAATTAAGCTTGAAGAACTTTCATCAGTACATTCTCTTTTTGGCTTGTCACAGGTCCCACCCATTCATGTCATTTCACAAACTTAAGTCCCCTTCCTGCCTCTCTAGGCCTTTGCACCTTTGGCCTGTCTCCCCCACTGAACTAGAAGCTCCATCAGGATAAGGATGGTGCCTGCCTTCCACATCACCCCGTGCCCACTATCTAATATGCTTGGGACATAGCAAGGGGCTCTGGAAATCTTTGTCTAATGAATAAAGTCAATGAATGAGCTGTCCTTGTCACTGTTATTAACAGCCTTTTTCTTCCTTTGGTTTTCTTCCTTCTTCCTTTCTTTCTTTCTTCCTTTATTCCTTCCTTCCTTCCTTTCTTTCTCTTACCTTCCTTTCTTCTTCTTCTTCTTTCCTTTTGAGTCAGAGTCTCACTCTGTTGCCCAGACTGGAATGCAGTGGTAGATCACGGCTCACAGTAACCTCAGCTTCTGGGACTCAAGATATCCTCCTGCCTTGGCCTCCCAAGTAGCTGGGATTGTAACACACCACTACGCCTGGCTAATTTAATTTTTTTTTTTTTTTTTTGTAGAGACAAAATCTCACTATGTGGCCCAGGTTGGTCTAGAGCTCCTGGCCTCAAGTGATCCTCTCCTATCAGTCTCCCAAAGGTCTGGGATTACAGGCATGAGCCACTGCACCTGGCCTCAGTCATGTTTTCAATGAAATTTCCTTTTTTTAGCCTTAGTAAGATTGAGTTTCCATTTCTTGCACAATCTCTTCCAGTTCTGATCTTTAATACCAGAACTCTAGAATCAGCTGGGACAGATAGCTACAATGGCATTCTGGTAAATGTTTTATAACCAGTTTCAGTGTGTGTGTGTGGGGAGGGATAGCAGGGGCAGGGCTGAGGGCTGAATCATAGCATTTACTGATTTCCATGGTGTCAATACTGCTACCATAGCTGATTTCAAGCTATCAGTGGGATAGCTTGAAATTAAACATAGTTGAAATAAACGTGCACAATTGGACGTTAGTGACTCAACAGCTTCCTTCCTTCCTTCCTTTCTTTCTTTCTTTCTCTCTTTCTAATTTTTTTTTGTAGGAGTCTCACTCTGTCACCCAGACTGGAGTACAGTGGCATACTCACAGTCACTGCCGCTTCAACCTGCTGGGCTCAGGCAATCCTACCACCTAGCCTTCCAGTTAGCAGGAACTACAGATGTGCACCACCACCCCCAGCTAATTTTTTAATTTATTGTAGAGACAAGATCTTGCCAAGTTGCCCAGGCTGGTCTTGAACCCCTGGGCTCAGGCAGGCAGTCTTCTCACCTCTGCCTCCCAAAGTGCTGGGATTACAAGCGTGAGCCACCACGCTGGACTACGCCCATACCACCCTGACGCACCTGATCTTGTCTTGTCTGACTCCACAGCTTTCATGAGGATCAACATGGCCCACTGATGGGGTGTGTGAAAAGTGAAGACCACCAACTGGTAAGTTTAAAATATTTTGGGTTAGTTGTCAGTGTTTCGGTATCACGATATTTCACCTAAAATATATATATTCCCAGTTCTTCAGGAAAAAAATGGGAAAATATTGCAGGACTGGACCCAGTGCTCAGCAAGATTCAATGATTCAGCGAAAGACCAAGAATGAGTGTCTAAACCAGAACAAGATCTCAGCTCTTCTGACTCCCAGCCTGAGGCTGGCAGTACTTCTTCAAAGCTGTCCTCTCAGTTCCTCATCCGTTATCATCTTTGAGACCATTTGCTCACCTGGCATTTTCTCTGCAACTGGTGTTTTCCATCTGCAAGTCGTTACGTAACTAAGAATTGTTAAGGTCCTGTCTACGGGCTCATAGCCAGCTGTGTCATGGCGCAGATTCTGTGATTTGAACCAATTTTTTTCCCCTGCTTGTTTTCATTTTTTAGAATATCGTAAAGAGAATGCAGGTTCACTGGAAGAAGTTGGAGGGGAGAAGAAGGAGGAGGAGGAGGAAGATAACGGGAGATAAAAGCAAAAAAAGTACCAAATTGCTACAAGTTCTACCATGAGCCCTTGCTAAAAGCAGGCATTGCTCAGACCACCTCTTAGGCACATACAGAAAAAAAGGCTTACTGGGCACAAATGGGCTCATTATGGATGTGCTTTTATGAGATAACACTATTAAATTCAATCCTCTTTCAATTTGACCAAAAAAAAGAAAAAAAAAAGGAACTAAGGTTAAACTGTATTGAAAGTGAAATCGAAGGAATTGGTGCATTTAAAATAAACATTTATGACCAGGAATATTAGTTCTTGAAAGATACTCCTAAAATTAAGAAAAAAAGTATAGTAAGCATTATGAGTGTTTATTCATGTGTCTGTTTCTACTTTTACGTTGTGCTTTTTGAAAAAAGTTTAAATAGAAAAAAAACCCAACTTTATTTATTTAGAGTTGGAGTCTTACTCTGTCACCCAGGCTGAAGTACAGTGACATGATCATGGCTCACTGCAGCCTTGACTTCCTGGGTTCAGGCATTCCTCTTGCTTCAGCCTCCCAAGTAGCGGGACTACAGGTGCACTTCACCACGCTCGGCTCATTTTTAAAATTTTTTGTAGAGAAGAGATCTTGTTATGTTACCCAGGCTGGTCTTGGACTCCTGGGCTCAAGTAATCCTCCCACCTTGGCTTCAAGAGCTGAAATTATATGTGTAAGCTACTGTGCCCAGTGTCATGTTATACTTTCAGAGATCGTGTTTTATGCATTTGTAGGAAAGCTGAGGACATTGGCACAACGAACATTCTCCAACTCCCCTATCCTCTAATGAGTTTAGGATGTTCATTTCTTTTTTATGTGGTTAGGATTTTTAATATACACATCCTGTCTTGCAACCATAATTTCCACAGTTGGTGAATCTTTATTCTGTATTTGAACGGATTCAGTGTTCTACACCAGGATTTTATCATGTCTTCTCCATTCTTGAGTTTTTTTCTTTAATTTCCCTCTGGTTTGTATGGATTTCATCAACATATAACCCACACACCTATCTCCACTCCCCCCACTCCCCACATACACACAAAGAAGAGCTTATAGTGGTTGTAGTCCTTGAATATGTGTAGTCCTGAGAATGATCCTTTGGTTATTTTGCAAATTAGCCTGGCTAAATATAAAAGTCGTGAGTCACACTTTCTATTTCTCAGAATTTGGTAGCTATTACTCTATTGTCTTTTGACAGAAGACACTGAACTAGGTCTTTTTTCCACAGCCTTTCCATGTATCTTCCTGTTGGTTTTAGTCATTGTTGAATGTTTTTTTTTCCCCCAAGAAAGGTTGATATGTGTTATTTTCCCTGAGTTTGTCTGCCTGTTTCTTTTTTGAGATGTTTGCTTGTTACCCTTATCAATGAATGACAACGTGTCTTTATAGGCATGTTCCACTACTTCTGAAATGGAACAAGTCCAAGGTGGATTTGCAGCCAGTGCGGCTGACAAAAGAAAAAAAAAATCCTAGCTGGGTGTAGATGGTGTGTGCCTGTAGTTCCAGCTTGTTTTTCTTGCTTGTATTCTTGAATAATTGTTTAAAGTTCAATTGCAACCAGAATATATCTAAATTTTGCAATTTTGTGTGCTCCTTTAATCTGCATATTTAATCACTTCAGGGAGATTTTTTTTTCTTTTAGAGCTTTTTCTGATGTTTCCATATGATTTATTGGGTTTGCCACTTCAGGGACATCTGTTAGCTTAGGATCGACTTGGTTTTGTCTGTTTTCCATTTTTGTTATCTTCTCTATATTTACTTGAATGTTTAAAAATTTTTCCATTTGTTAAAAAGTAAAGCTGAAGACTATTGTCGGAGCTAATAATTCAATTTTAAACAAATGTCTACTATGAGTAGTTTCTGTTTATTTAATGGTTCTTCAGTGGTATTACTTTGGCCCTTAATTTGTTTCCTTAACCTCTATCCCTCTTTTTACAATATTCTGTTGTTTTACCATCTCATCTTTGAGCAATTTTTTTCTCCCTTTTTTGCCGCAACATGTTTGCATAGCTGTCATACTGCTTTTGGAAATCTGGCTCATGCTTAATATGAGGAACGGTTTCCAGACCTTCTATTTGAGAAGCTATCGTTTGGTGAATTATTCTTTTTTTTAATTTAATTTGATTTGATTTTTGGACAGGTTTCACTCTCTTAGGCTGAAATGCAGTGGTATGATCATAGCACATTACATTCTCAAACTCCTGGGCTCAAGTAGCCTTCCCCTACTCCCACCAAACCTCAGGTGTAGCTGGGACTACAGGCGCTCACCACCACACTAGGCTAATTTTTAAATTTTTTGTGGATTTGGGGTCTTGCTCTGTTGCCCATCCTGGTCTCGAATTCCTGACCTCAAGCGATTCTCCTGCTCGGCTTCCCAAATGCTGGGATTACAGTTGTGAGTCACCACATCCAGCAAATTCTTTTTTGTACTTGTTTTTTCTCTCCTTCAAGTTTCAACTTGAGAGCTAGGTTTTGTGTTCTGTCTACTGTTAGCTAGCTGAAGGATGTAAGGGGAAGGGAATGGACGGCTCAGTTGAGCTGTGCCCAGGGAGAATCCACTATGGGAGAGATTCTAGCTTTAGATTCAGACAATCTTAGAGACAAGCATGGGTGGCCACACCAGCAAAGTTCATCAAATGTTACAGAAATTTCTTATAAGAATGGAATAATGGGCAACCTCCTTGGGTCCCCTCCCATTGTGGGATCTTTTCTATCCTCTCAATAAATCCTGCTTTCTTTAAAAAAAAAAAAAAAAGAATGGAATAACTACAGTAAGTCCCCTACATAGGAACAAATTCCATTCCAAGAACATATTTGTAACTCCAATTTGCTCATAAGTCCAACAAAGTCAGCCTGGGTACCCAACTAACACAATCAGCTCTACAATACCAACTACATCACTGTTGCTTTTACACTTACTTCCAGAACTCCTGGACTTGCAATAAAGATACTGTACTACTTCACTCTATCCAGTACTGTACAGTAAAGTACACAAAAGCACAATCACTTGTACAGGATACATGCATGTGATGATGGATGCCAGGCACACGAACTAATGTGATTAGACGTGCAAATGCACATTTGCATCTTTGAAAGTTTGCAATTTGAAGGTTCGCATGTAGGGGGCTTATTGTGTTTGGTAAATATACTGAGCACCACTCTGAACCACATATTGAAAGAAAAAAATAGCTACCTTTATGATATGTTTATGATGTCAGACTTGTGCTAAATGCATTATATATAATTTTATTTGCTCTGTACAACTTTATGAAGTCCCTTCACCAGCCCTTATTTTTTGAATGCTGACACTGAGGCTCAGCGAAGTGACATAATGTGCCCAAATCGTACAACTAATAGGCAGCAGAGTTAAGCTTTGAAATAATGTCTAAATAATAAACTTTTAATATGAAAAGATTCTTTTATCAGATTGACGTACTATTGGGGAATTCTTGTGGAACTTTCAGTCCACTGTCATTTGCATTTCATCTATTAAAAGCTTAACCAGTTTTCTTCTCTAAAAGTTATTCTAATCTACAGATGAAATATGATCTAGACTTGCTTCAAGATAATCTCAGGGAGGGAGGGTGGGGATATAGATGGGGCAAGACTGGCCGTGAGTTGACTGTTGAACCTGGATGATGATGGGAGCTCGCTGTACAGACTTAAATGACGTCTGCTCAGTTAATCCCTTTTTACCACAGCATTTCTTACAAGGTTATGCCTCTTTTTGGGCAAAACTTAACTTTCTTTAGATATAATGACTTTTTACCCTATCACACTCTAACACTCCAGAAGATGTGCTCTTTCAAGATTGTGGTTTCAGGCAAAGATACTCGCCAATTTACTCAACAGTATTTTCTAGTCAGAGAATATCATAGGAAACGAATGAGAATGTCTGCCATTTTTGGGTGTACCCAAGTCATTTTGCTTTGCATGCCAATGTCAAGGAAGAAATGAAAAAGTGGGGTCATCGGTGGCCTTTGGCCTGTTTCTTGCATGAGCTCTTTCTAGTGTTAGACTTCTTCTTTTGTTTCAAAGGTGGTTTTCTAGGCCATAACTTTATTTTTAAGTGCAGTAAGAGTGTAAGATGACCCTAGAGTTTGAAAAATTAGTGAAGAAAATGGTGCGAAAAGAAGACTGCTCCTTCCCAATAACTACTCCTTACCTCTTCCTCTTATTTATTTGTTTCACTTTGGAGTTTCACTCGCGCCCAGGCTGGAGTGCAGTGGCAGGATTGTGGCTCTTCACAGCCTCATCCTTCTGGGCTCAGGCGATCCTTCCATCTCAGTCTTCAAGTAGCTGAGACTACAGATGCACACTACCATGCCTAGCTAATTTTTCTGATTTTTTTTTTTTGTAGAAATGAGGTCTTGCTATGTTGTCCAGGCTTGTCTTGATCCCCTGAGCTCGATCCTCCCACCTGAACCTCCCAAATTGCCAGGATTACAGGCATGAGCCACTGTGCCTGGCCATACTCCTTAACTCTTTTTTTGGCTCTTCTTCCTCTTTGGGTGAGTAATAAACTGTTATTATGTTAGACTTTATGTGGTGTTTATTTGCTTTCCAATTGTTAGTTCCTTACAGTTAGTGGTTGAATCATGTCCTACTCCAAATTCATATGCTGGAGTCCTAACCCCCTCAGTACCTTAGAATATGACTGAATGTGTTTTAGATAAGTTGGAAATTTTCTATAACAAAACTTTTAAAAAACATTTAAAGTGTTTCTGGCTAGCATGCATTCAAATAGGATATTATTGGTCTCCAATGCCCTACTACAATATTATGTGTATAAAAGTTATTCACAGGGTATATTTGATATTTAAAATAAGTAATAGCCAGTCAGTGGGGCAGGTCTGTTGCTTTCCTGGTAGTGGCCTGATACCAGGGGTACTGGATATCTATGAATGATAATCTGAGCTTTGGGCCTTGGCCATCTCTGACTCATGGATTAAGATCACTCCAAGATAGAACACTTGGTTGGTTCTCATGACCCATCTGTACAGGTCTGTTTTCTATTCAGGGGTTTTGGGTCTCAGATGAGATCAGGCTTGTTCAGGACGGTATAGCCGTGGCTTTGGGTTTCAGATAAGGCAACGTGGCAAAGTAGTTCAGAGCGTTTTTCTAGGAATTGGACAGACCTGAGTTTGGATCCTGGCTCTACAACTCACTATCTGACTAATTGATCTTGAATAAAGTGTCTTTTCTTTCTTTCTTTTTTTTTGAGTAGGAGTCTCACTCCTTCGTCCAGGCTGGAGAGAAGTGACACGAATGCTCACGGCCACCGTAGCCTCGACCTGCTGGGCTCAGGCGATCCTTCCGCCTCAGCCTTCCAAGTAGCTGGAACTACAGATGTGCGCTACCACACCCGGTTATTTTTTATTTTATTGTAGAGATGAAGTCTTGCCAAGTCTTGCCCAGGCTGGTCTTGAGCCTGCGGTTCAGCCAATCCACTCTCCCCAGCCTCCCAAAGTGCTGGGATTATAGGCTGAGCCACCAAGCCCAGTCATAAAATGTCTTTTCTAAATCTTAATCTACGTCTGTAATAAGGATAATAGAACCTATCTTTTATGATTGTTGGAAGGAGTAAATGAAATCACATACGTAAGATGCTTTGCACGATGCCTGGTCATTATTATTATGTTGTCTTGCTTAAAAGGATAGGGCAATCCAGAATGACTAAATCTTTGGTTTATGACCTTTTGACATGACCTAGACTGAACTGTTAATGTGTCATTTTCTGTATGTTACCACTTCTCTTAAGGTGACTAAAATCAGCCAGTATCCTTCCCTTGTATTTCACAATTTTAAGCCTCATGTGAACCCCAGGAAATGAAGAGATTTCAACATGTTTAGGGAGATAGGAAAGCTCAAACAGGAAAAAAGTCAACCTACCACAGAGATTCAACAAAGGCAAAAGATTCACTGATTCATTTAACTAAGACTTACTGAGCACCTAATGTATGCCTAGCACGATTCCATAGGCTGGGAATATAGCGGTAGGTGAAATTGATAGCAATGCCAACTGAAATTGATGACAATTCCAACCATGGAATGAAAGTTACATTCCTGTGGGGAGTTGACACTGTGCATTCTAGTAAGTGTTCTGAGTTGAGTGTATATAGTGGTTAGTGAATATATGGTAAGTTTCCTGCTATTAAGCCAGTGATCAAATTGCTCTTGAGGATATAAAATATTATATGCTAGAGGTACATGTCTACCTTGCCCATTGGAGGACTCCAATTAATGGGGAATGAGTAAATGAATATGAACACCGCAAGGGTGGTAAAACTCAGAAAAAAGTGTGGTTTCTAGGGGTAAGTATTCAGGTTGCAGTGGCTTATGGGTATATGCTTTAGACCATCTCTTTAACCAGTGTTCCTACTCCCCTTGTGATCCATTTTATATTGATTTATTTTGAAGACAAGGTTTTACTCTGTCACCTGGGCAGTGGTGCAATTTCAGCTCATCATAACCTCGACCACCTGGCCTCAAGTGATCCTCCTGTCTCAGCCTCCCGAGTAGTTGGGACTACAGATGTGTGTCACCACGCCCAGTTAATTTTTAAGTTTTTTGTAGAAAGGAGGTCTCACTGTGTTGCGCAGGCTTGTCTTGAACTCCTGGACTTAGGCAGTCCTCCCGCCTCAGTCTTCCCAAGTGCTGGGATTACAGGCATGAGCCACTGTGCCCGGCTAGATCACGTATATCAATAATGAGTAGCTTTGGACACATATCGACATAGCAAGACTTTTAAAAGTCTACAATTCCAGGTGTTGGTAAAAGTACAGTAATTAAGTTCTCATACACTTTGGGGGAAGAGAAAATTAGTAAAACCTCTATAAAGAGAAATATTTATTTTCTCTTGGACCCCTACCTGCTGGCACATTTTAAGAAAAATAGAAGATGCTCATGGTAGACAGTAACATTGCTCTTCAATATTTCTGAGTCCTCTCCTTCCAAGAATGTGAGATGACTGTGCTTTCCTAGCACCTTGAGTTAGGTGGGTCGTGTGGCTTATTTCAGCAATGAGATGTGAGGGTCAGCCACGTGTGCAGTTTCTGGATGGAAACTTTTAGCAGTGGTTTTCTGATCTCTGGACTGTCTCTTTCTTGCTGCTAAAATCTTGGGAACGGAAGTTGGAATAGAGATGTCATATGATCAAAGTAGTTGAGAAACAAGAACTAACAGGTGGAGACCAGCTTTCCCTGAAGAGTCACCTGGCCCCAAATGGACTTTATGCGAGCAAAAAAGAAACCTTTTGCACCACTGACATTTGATGGTTGTTTGCACTGCAGCAAAACCTAACCTTCCTGCCTAATAAGTGTGCATACCCAGTGAACTAACTCTACTTCTGAGTATATGCCTCAGAGAAGCTCTAGGATATGCACAAAGAAATGTTACACTTTTAATAGTAAGCAATTAGATATTACACACGTCCATCTCAAGAAAAATAAATGAACAAATTGTATGTTCATAAAAAGGAATACTATATTGCAGTCAAAATGATTCAACTAGAGTTACTTGTAACCACATGAATAAATCTCCACAGCAATGATGAGCACAACAAAAACAAAGATACCAAGATACGTAACTATTCATACAGCATGATGCCATTTACAGAGATTTAAAATATGCAAAGCAACACTGCCTGTTGATGAATATTTAATATGTCATAAAAGTAGAAAAACACACAAGCAATGATAAAAGTCAACATCAGGTTGACGTTTCTTCTGCAAAAAGAGAGATGCATTAAATGATGAATGATCTACATTCAGAATATTTTAAGAATGTCTATAAATAAATAAAAGAAAATAGGCCAGGTGTGATGGCTTACACTTGCGATCCCAACATTTTGGGAGGCAGAGACAGGAGGATTGCTTGAGCCCAGAAGTTCAAGACCAGTGTGGGTAACATAGCAAAACCTTGTCTACAAAAAATTAAAATAGCTGGGTGTGGTGGCATATGCCTGTAGTTTCAGCTCCTTGGGAAGCTAATGCAGGAGGATCGCTTGAGCCCAAGAGTTGGAAGCTACAGTGAGCCATGATCATGCCACTGCACACCAGTCTGGGCAACAGAGTGAAATCCTGAATTTTTTTTTTAAATAAAGAAAATGGTAGAAAATAAGCAAATAGGTAAAACCCTATACTGGGTTTAGAAATAGTCAAATCTGATATTAGAAACAGGATATTCATGCTTGTAATACTACCACCTTGGGAGGCCAAGATAGGAGGATCCCTTGAGACCAGACTGGGTAACACAGCAAGACCTCCTCTCTACAAGAAATAATAATAATAATAATAATAATAATAATAATAATAAAATTAGCTGGGTGTGAGAATGTGTGCCTGTAGTCCCAGTTACTCTGGAAGCAGAGGTGGGAGTATCCCTCGAGCCCAGGAGTTCAAGACTAGCCTGGGCAACACAGTAAACTGTGATCGCCCCACTACATTCCAGCCTGAGCAACAGAGCATGACCCCGCCTATAAAAAAAAGAAAAAGAACCAGGATATGGGGGAGGGGTTCATTTGTATCCATATTGTTTCATATCATAAACTGGGTGCGAGGTACCTCTAGTTACTCATGCTTTTTTGGTATACCGTGAGGTGTCTGGGAAGGATACAGGAGG
Organism: Cephalopachus bancanus; assembly: GCA_027257055.1. Classification (NCBI taxonomy): domain Eukaryota; kingdom Metazoa; phylum Chordata; class Mammalia; order Primates; family Tarsiidae; genus Cephalopachus; species Cephalopachus bancanus. The sequence continues at coordinate 456,333 of JAPVLO010000446.1, read as the reverse complement.
TGCATATATAATGTTTATACTCTAATAAAACTTTTTTGAAAAAGCAGTTGTGGGAGAAAAAAATTCTACAAGGCAGAATTCATTTTCTCCATCTTTCACATGAAGAAACGGAGTCTCAGTTAACTCTAACTTCCTCTAGGTCTCATTGCTAATAAGTGGCAGAGATAGAATTTGAATGTGGTTCCCAAGTTATTCTCTCTTGCCTGTTTTGGGTTTCGCCTTCTCTGGAAGTATGGCATAACAATTTAAAAGAATAATTTGTTCCCTCAAACTTGTCTTTAACACAACATCAATAAGGATACCTGATCCCAAACAGGCAAAGTGGGGACAAAAGGGAGGCCCAAACTTTACCTGTATGGTGTCCCCTTGTATACCTAATCCGGAAATGTACCCCACATCTTTTTTTTTTTGAGTTGGAGTCTCACTCTGTTGCCCAGACTGGAGTGCGGTGGCCGCTTCCGGCCACCGCAGCCTCGACCTGCTGGGCTCCGGCGATCCTTCCGCCTCAGCCTTCCGAGTAGCCGGAATTACAGGCATGCGCTACCACGCCCAGCTGATACTTTTTATTTATTGTAGAGATGAGGTCTCGCTGCCCAGGCGGGTCTCGAACCCGCGGGCTCAGGCCGTCCACTCACCTCAGCCTCCCAAAGGCGCGGGATTACAGGCTGAGCCACCGAGCCTGGCTCAATACCCCACATCTTTAAGATTAAAAATTATCATTCCGCCGGGCTCGATGGCTCAGCCTGTAATCCGCGCCTTTGGGAGGCTGAGGTGAGTGGATTGCCTGAGCCCGTGGGTTCGAGACCCGCCTGGGCAGCGAGACCTCATCTCTACAATAAATTTTAAAAAAAAGCCTGGCGTGGTAGCGCATGCCTGTAATTCCGGCTACTTGGAAGGCTGAGGTGGAAGGATCGCTGGAGCCCAGCAGGTCGAGGCTGCGGTGACCGGGAGTGGCCACTGCACTCCAGTCTGGGCGACAGAGTGAGACTCCAACTCAAAAAAAAAAAAAAATTATCGTTCCAATTTGTGGCTCAGCCTGTAATCCCGCGCCTTTGGGAGGCTGAGGTGAGTGGATTGCCTGAGCCCGCGGGTTTGAGACCCGCCTGGGCAGGCGAGACCTCACCTCTACAATAAATCAAAAAATCAGCCGGGCATGGTAGCATGCGTCTGTAATTCCAGCTACTTGGAAGGCTGAGGCGGAAGGATCGCCGGAGCCCAGCAGGTCGAGGCTGCGGTGGCCGGGAGCGGCCACTGCACTCCAGTCTGGGCGACAGAGTGAGACTCCAACTCAAAAATAAAATAAAATAAAATAAATAAATAAAATTAAAAATTAAAAAAAGGAGTCATAGCACATAGTATATTCAGGAAGTCACTTCTATCAGGAGGCTGTATTGATCAGGCTCTTGAGATATTATCAATACTCTCAGAACAAGCACCCAGGTAGCCTGAGGGCACCAGTGACAGTCCGTCCTATAACCAATGTATTAAATGACCTAGCAAACTGTGTGCAGATATAAAAACCATGTGCCACTTCTTGAAGTTGCAATGGATGTGGACTAGTTTTGATAAGTTTGTAAATTTCACTGTACTATTTTGTGCATTCCAAATCTTGTCTATAATCGCAAAATTTTCAGTTATATATGCTCAGACTGCATAATTTTCTTTTTTAAAAACGGGTGTATCACTCATAACTTGGATTTAAGCTATATTCACAGGTGAAAAATAAGAGAAAATTCCACTGGGAAAAATAAAAAAGGAATTTGGGCTATTTTGGTAAGAAGGAATATGACAGGCTTGGTGCCATGGCTCACACCTGTAATCCTAGCACTTTGGGAAGCCGAGGTGAGAGGATTGCCTGAGCCTAAGGGTTTGAGAACAGCCTGGGCAACATAGCAAGACCTTCTTTCTATAAAAAATGAAAAAATTAGCTGGGCATGGGGGGCACGTCTGTAGTCCCAACCACTGGGAAGGCTGAGGTGTAAGGATCACCTGACCCCAGGAGGTTAAGGCCATGATAGCTGTGATCATGCTACTACACTCCAGCCTGGGTGACAGAGTGAGACTCTGAGAAAAAAATAAAAAATAAAAAAGGAATATGACAAATCTGCTCTGTCTTTTAGGCATGGAATAAAAAACGTCGAACGAAATTGAGTAGATTCCACACAGTTCTGTGCTTTCTCCATTTGATAAGACTAGCCCTATAAGGCTCTTCCTTGATAACATAACCCAGAATTTGTTCAGATACCGGTGGCAATTTGCTAAAAAAGGGTATGGTTCCAGTCCTGAGAGATGAATTAGTGAGGTCTCACACCGTCATGATCACCTCAGTTCCATTTCCCTAGTGAATGGTTTAAGGATGTCCTTGTGACCCAGTGCTGTTCATCAAGATGGAGAAATTCCCTTGAGGAGCTTCTGGGGTTTCTCTGCCTGGTCCAACAGGAAGTGAGCAAAGGTTCTGCTGCTCCACTTGCTGTCTGCCTTTGGGCGTGGTCATGTTGAAGACATGATGCTTTGAGTTGCTCCAGACATTGCATGACCTTGGGTGAAGCATCCCAGCACATGGGAGGGCAGAGCTAGACGGCAGAACCGGCCTGAGTCCTGTGAGTGCTGTTGCGCCATGAATCCAGCCTGGGACAGCCCACCTCCGGACTCCTCCCTGGGTGTGGGGACAGCCAACCTCTGTCGTTTAGGACATGTGTAGACGACAATTGCTACTTGCTGCTGGAAGCGTCATGGCGGTCAATCCTCTTTCTAGGCATACAGCCACAAAAGTCTTTCATTGTGGCATATGCACATAAAGAACATACAAGTTTTCTTTCTGTTTCTTTTTTTAAATAACAGCTGGAGTCTGTCTCAGGCAAAAGGACAAACAGAAAAAAAAGTCAAATCAAGGAGAAGATACATCTTTAAGAAATATTGATGTGCTCACTCTACAATTAGGAATGTAGACACAGAAAGATGAAGTAAGCTACACAAAACCACACAGCTAGTGAGAAGTGAATTAGAATTTCAATGCCGGCAGTCTGAATCCTAAACTCCTGGAATGGACCAATATACTGACTCACCATTCAAGAAACAAAACGAAACAAAAAACCCCCTATTATAGGAAGTTTATATCAGTTCACAAATCCTCTAATTCAAGAGTTTCTATAGAGAAGTTAATTGTAACTTCTATTGTGTCTTATTACTTCCCATAGATAGTGTATCAGAGTGAATAAAGATGAGATCCATGAAAAAAAAAGAAATATCGATGTAAATAAGAATTCACATTTCAGCTCTAGCAAATGAAAAAAGAGAAGGAAAGAGAATGTTATCAGCAAGAGATAATATCTTTACACTGATGAGATGGTAAGGAGGAAAGAGCGACCTTTAAATATTTTGGTGCATTTTTTAAAAACATTTTTTCAGCCTTCTTTCTTTTCTTGGAAATATTTCCTTTCTTGGAAAATATTTATTTTCTATATTAGTAATTTGATATCTTTGTTCATTTCCACCTTTCCGAAAAAACGCTCACTGATCAGAAAACTAGAATAACCCGAAATAGAAACGAACAACAAAGACTAGGAACAGAGGTTGGAAAGCCGCAACGGGGAACACGTTCTACGTGTTGAGAATGCAATGGAACCTAGGCACCCTCTATCCAGAAAAGTGACATCATGTCCCCAAAGGTTGCACACAGTTTCAGCGATTCTCAGACACCTGGGAACACAATCTATGGACCTCTCATCCCTGACGTAGATATCCATGGGTCCTTGGTTAAAATTCCTCTTTTAACCCTTGGCCCGTTTAGAAAAAAAAGTGCAACTCACTGTCATGTTCATTTAATCCTACATAAACACGCTCTTTGAGACTGAAGCAAATCTGGCTGGTTTTCGATGCGAAAAGAAAATAAAAATACAAATTAAAACTGTTCTTGGAGTTTATTCTAAACAGAACTTGTCTCTAATCCTATAAGAATTACTTAAAAAAAAAAGATAATTCCTATACGTTGTAATTTTTTTTAAATCTCGGGGTAAATGCTGAAGCCACAAACATCACAGGTGAGTATCATCAGGTTAAATGAGGGAAAGTTTAAAGAAATGGATTTGGTAAGATCATTAGTAAGAATGTGATGCCACGTTTCTTGTGGCACTGTGTATATCCTCAAATATCACTACACCAAAAAAGCGCAAACATGGCACCCAGTGAAAACAAAAAAGTTGAGACAGGAAGACAGGAAAATGGCCATTCAAAGTTCGGGTATCAGACAAACATGGGTTTGAATCCTGCCATGCTGTGGGATATTTGTGAAGGCATTGTACCTCTTTAAGTCAGCACCAGTTTCCCTGTCTGTAAAACAAGAACTAATTATAGTGTCAACTTCCTGGGATTGTTATAAGAATTCAGTGAGATAATATATATGAGATTTAGACCCAGTGCCTTGTCATACTTTAAAAAGTTTTTTATGCCGGGCTCAGTGACTCAGCCTGTAATCCCGCGCCTTTGGGAGGCTGAGGTGAGTGGATTGCCTGAGCCTGCGGGTTCAAGACCCGCCTGGGCAGCGAGACCTCATCTCTACAATAAATCAAAAAATCAGCCGGGCGTGGTGGCGTGCGCCTGTAATTCTGGCTACTCGGAAGGATCGCCGGAGCCCAGCAGGTCGAGGCTGTGGTGGTCGGGAGAGGCCACTGCACTCCAGTCTGGGCGACAGAGTGAGACTCCAGCTCAAAAAAAAAAAGTTTTAAAAAACGAAAGTTATTTATTATTGGCCAGAAAGTTACAAATTGGTTAATTTAATTTTCTTGCCCCAAAGAATTTTAGAAGAGTCACATGTTTAAAAGAGAACTTGGGCCAGGTGTGGTGGCTCATGTCTGTAATCCCAGCACTTTGGGAGACCGAGGCAGAAGGATCCTTTGAGTCCAGGATGGACAACCTAGCGAGACCCTGTCTCTACAAAAAATTAGCAGAGCACGGTGATGCAGACCTATAGTCCTAGTTAGTCAAGAAGCTGACGTGGGAAGCTCTCTTGAAGCCAGAAGTTCGAGGCTGCAGTGAGCAATGATCATGCCACTACACTCCAGCCTGGGCAACAGAGCAAGACCCCGCCTCCAAACAATTTTAGAAAATAAAAATAAAAGAGAACTTGTTATCTATATGGCTTTGTGGACAAAGGCATTGTGCTATTCTGAAATAAAGATTTATGATCACGGCCCAAGCATCATAACCATATCCTCCTTCCCCTGCTCCACCTCTCACACCATGGGCAAGGCTTCCGCCATCTTTCCCTGGGATTCTTGCAACAGCCACTTGACTCTTGCTTCTCAGTGAGTCTCCAATACCCTCTTCAATGGCTTACAGAGTCTTATGGAATTTGACTCCCAGAGAGGAACCATCCCTCTCACCCTCTGTTTCCCCACTCCACTAGCCCGTTGCCTTCCCTGAGCCTTTTGCTGGCCCTGCTTGTGACACCCTTAAGCGACAGAGATCTGCACAGATTCCTCCCTGCAGACTTCGGCACTTAGAGAAGCCTTCCCTGACTGAGGCACCTAGAACAACACCCCCTCATTCCTGTCATGCTCTAGTCCCTTACCTGCCTTTTTCTTGTCATCACACTTCTCATATCCTGACATTTTATTCCATAGCTATTATTTTGTCTGCCCCTCCCCCCATGAAAGCAAGGACTCCGGCTTGGTTTTATTTGTTTGTTTTTGAGACAGAGTCTCAGTCTGTCGCCCAGGCAGGAATACAGTGGAGCGATCGTGGCTCACGGTGGCCTGATACTGGGCTCAAGCGATCCTCCTCCCTCAGCCTCCCGAGTAGCGGGAACTGCAGGCACACGCCACCATGCCTGGGGGACTTGGCTTTATTTACTGCTGCACCCCCAGCGCCTAACACGGAGGCTGGCACCTGGGAAGCAGTCTCTAGATATATGTTAATGAAGGAAAGAGTGAAGGAGGAGGCAAGGGGAAAAGTAGGTATTCGGCTTTTCTTTCTGCATTACATGGCTCTTACTTCCATAAGGCTGGAACATTTCAGACCGATGTTTCTCCAGCTGGCAGGGGGAAATCCCAGAAGTAGTTCTGAGGCAGGGGGGTGACACCTGCCAAGGTGGGATGCCTGTCACAGTGGCCTCTTCCCTCTGACCCCTCCACAGATGTGACAGGGCCCTTTAAACTCCACTGGGTGCAGGATGACCTCTCGAAACTCCCCGCAGCTCCTCGATTTAATGAGAATCTTTGCCTTTCCAGCCAAGAACAATGTCACTGAACTCCTGTTTCCTGACCTTTTAGAAAACCCAAGGATGTGGGACAAAAGTCTCACAATAATTAGTCAGGTCGGTTCTGCTCTGCTGCTGGTACTGTTCTGGATAATCTGTCTTCTTAGCCTGACCAGAGTTTTTCTTGATAAAATTAGTATCATGTACTCTGTTCTCTAGTGAGGTTTGAAAATTGGTTGTATTCCATTTTTTTCCTAGTGTTTTCTTGGATGCCAAAATTAAGCTTACTAGTCTCCTTTATTTTTCTTTTATTACATGACCATCTTGTGGCTCTTTTTAAATCTTTTTTTTTTTTTTTTGAGACAAGGTCTCGCTCTATTGCCCAGACTGGAGTGCGGTGGTGTGATCATGGCTCACTGCAGCCTTGAATCCCCTGGCTCAAGTGATGCTTCTGCCTCGGCCTCCCAAAGTACTGGTTTACAGGTGTGAGCCACCATGCCTGGCCTCTTTTGAAATCTTTAGTATGAATCTGAAATCATTTTGGAAGGGTAACTGTTATATAATGATTATGATATTTATTTATCTAATGCTATTTTAAACTTTGTAAATAGGGCCGGGTACAGTGGCTCACACCTGTCATCCCAGCACTTTGGGAGGCAGAGACGAGAGGATTGCCTGAGCCCGGGGGTTTGAGACCCGCCTGGGCAACTAGATGAGACCTCGTCTCTACAATAAATCACACACACACACACACACACACACACACACACACACACACACACACACACAAAACTAGCCGAGCATGGTGTCATGTGTCTGCAGTTCCAGCTATTTGGAAGACTGAGGCGGAAGGATCACCTGAGTCCAGCAGGTCGAGGCTGCGGTGACTGGGAGTGTGCCACTGCACTCCAGCCTGAGCGATGGAGTGAGACTCCAACTCAAAAAAAAAAAAAAGTAAATAGTGTTTATAGTTACAGTTTACTAAGTACCATTGCATTGATTTATCTCATCTAGTCCAATGAGCAATTCCATTATATGGACCATAATAACTAGCACTAGTTGAATGCTGGTGAGCCTGTTAAGCACACTGCATTACTATATACATTATTTCATTTAATTCTTTCAATAACCTAGTGGCAAATGTACTGTTATCATCCCCATTTCACAGAGGAAGGATCCGAGGCTTAGAGAGGCTTATTAGTCTTCTAGGGCTGCCGTAAGATATGGCACAGATTGGATGCTTAAACAACAGAAATTTATTTCCTTGCTTTCTTGAAGCTGGAAGTCTGAGAACAAAGTGCCTACAGGGTTGGTTTCTGGTGAAGGCTCTCTTCCTGGCTTGTAGCCCTCAAAGGGCTTTTCTTCTATGCCAGGATGCAGAACGGTAGTTTTTTGATGTCTCTTCTTCTTTTTATAAGGACACCAATCCTATCGGATTAGGGCCCCACCCTTATAATCTCATTTAACCTTAACAATCTCCCTGAAGCGCCTGTGTCCAAATACAGAGGCACTGGGAAGGAGGACTTCGAGCTATGAACTGAGGAACACAATTCAGTCTATAACAAGGGGGCATATAAGATGTTAACTACAGTCCTGTTTTCCTGTTACTTTTCCAAAATAACAGCGTCCCACTCTGCCTTTGACAAACATCTTCCTTCAGTACCTAAGGCTTATTATAGCTTATCCGACTCAGCAAATGGCAACACAGACAGAGCCTTCCTTCAAGTGTTCTTATTCTGTCCTAGAGCATGATGGCTTCTGTTGCCACCATTAAAACAGTTTTAAAAAATGTTTTGTGTGAAAAATGTGGTACATAAACATGATGGAATATTACGCAGCCATAAAGCACAAAATTATGGAATCTGCAGCAACTTGGATGGATTGAGAGCCCATCACACTTAGTGCTCTATCACAGAAACAAAGAACCAAGTACCCTATGTCCTCACTCATAAGTGAACCCTGAACATTTATCGTAATACTACAAGAAAGGGATTGGCAGTAGCAGGACAGGGCCAGGGGAGGGGAGGGGATGCATAACATCAATCAGGGTACCTGATCCCAAACCAGCCAAAGTGGGGACCAAAGGGAGGCCCAAACTTTACCTGTACGATGCCCATTTATGGACCTACTCCACATCTTTAAAATAAAAATAATGCTTTGTGTGCCTGGGAGTATGTAGCATTTAGAATGAAAGCGGAGGGATATAATGTATAAATAAACAAAAACTTCTCCCTCTCTGTTGCTCTGTCTTGCCTATGTCTCCTCCCCATCGCAGCGAGGACCCTGTCACCTCAGCTGCCTGGCTTCTCGATGCTCAGGGAGCAGTGTCTGCCTTCTGACCTCCCCTCGCCTGCACGGAGCCATCAGAGCCCTCTCTGGGATGGATCGGGACATTTGTGTCTCTCGCTTTCACACTTCTTTTAGTAACTCTTTTCTCTTTTCCTGTTTCAACTGACCAGAAACTTTCTCTTGCTCATCTGCTCTCACTGACTAAACGCAGGAACAGGCAGAGCATCCTTGCCTCAGGAAGCTACACACACCTGCCGACCTGCCCTACCATCTGGGCCTGCTTCTCCAAGTGTGGTTGGAATCCCGGGGAGGCTTATTTGCACACACATCCCGGGGTCTCATTTTCAGGGATTTTGATTCATGGGAATGGCACTTCCTCCTCTGCCAGAGATCTTAGTTCAAAGCTCAAGAACCACTCATTGGTCTAAGTCTGCCTGATCTTTGAGAGCAAGACATAACCAAAGCACATGTTCACTCATGGTTGTTCTTTTGGAATTCTCACATCCCTCAGCCCCCGTTCCACAGATTTTTTTTTTTTTTTTTTTCAGTCAGAGTCTCACTCTGTCATCCAGACTGGAGTGCAATGGCCGCTCCCGGCCACCACAGCCTCGACCTGCTGGGCTCCGGCGATCCTTCCGCCTCAGCCTTCCAAATAGCTGGAACTACAGGCGCACGCTACCACACCCGGCTTATTTTTTGATTTATTGTAGAGATGAGGTCTCGCCAAGTTGCCCAGGCGGGTCTCGAACCTGCGGGCTCAGGCAATCCACTCACCTCGGCCTCCCAAGCTGAGCCACCGAGCCCGGCTCGTTTCACACATCTTTACACAACTGGCTGCCGTCACCATGCCTGGCTCCGGGGCTCTTCTGCCCGCTTGCAATGAGTGTGGACACACATAACTGCTCCCTTTGGCCCAGTGCAGCTGGGATGACTGCCGTATTTTTTTCTAGCCCTTGCTCTGCTGCTGAGAATGACCTTACCCCAAGTTCTGATCCCACCGATTGAGCAGGACCCCACTGGAGCATAGTGGCTGTAGTCTTGGCCGTGGAAGTTGGAGGTACCTAAGTTTAAATCTCTTGGGAAAAGATCGTTTTTGAAAAGTCCATGGGGAGCAATCGATAGTTGAGTGAATGTCTGAACGGAGGAAGGAGGACACTGTCATTCACTGGGCTTTGTCAGTGTACTCGGCTGTGTGCTTTAGGTCACACCCTGTATCTTTTTGGGCCCCTGTTTTCTGATCTGTGAAATGGGATGAAGATATTCACCATACTTATGTCAAAGAGTTGATGGGTGGGGAGAATGAGTTAGTAGATGTGAAAACACATCCCAAAGGCGAGGTGGCGTGGTTACTATTGTGGTAGAGGAAAATATTCAAATTAGTTGCAATGATCTCTTAGAAATCACAAGATTCGAACACTGTTTTATGTTGAGGGAAGTCTCTTCATTTTCTATATGTAGAAGTTTGCCTTTATAGGAAACTTCTTTTTTTTTTTGAGTCAGAGTTTCACTCTGTCGCCCAGGCTGGAGTGCAGTGGAATGCTCTCACTGTCACCGCAGCCTTGACCTACTGGGCTCCAGCGATCCTTCTGCCTCAGCTTTCCAAGTAGCTGGAACTATAGGCGTGCACTACCATGCCCGGTTAATTTTTTGATATATTGTAGAGATGAGGTCTCACAAAGTTGCCCAGGCTGGTCTTGAACCCCCGGGCTCAGTCAATTCCCTTACCTTGGCCTCCCAAAATGAGGCTTGAGTCACTGCATCTGGCCACTTTTTTTTTTTTAAACACAATTTATATTTCATTTTAAAGAAGTGGGGGGAAATTCAGGATTAGGTGTACAAGTGGACATCGTCCAGGTAAAGTCTAGGCCTCCCTTTGGTCCCCACTTTGCCTGGTTTGAGATCAGTTACCCTTATTGATCTTGTGTTACTCCCCCCCCCGCTTTTTTTGAGTCAGGATCTCACTCTGTCGCCCAGGCTGGAATGCAGTGGCATGATCACAGCTCACCTTGGTCTTGACCTCCTGGACTCAGGCAATCCTTCCGCCTCAGCCTCCCAAGCAACTGGGACTACAGGTGTGTGCCACCACGTCTGGCTAACTTTTTTATTTTCTGGTGGAGACAAGGTCTTGCTATATTGCCCAGGCTGGTCTCAAGCAATCTTCCCTCCTCGGCGTTCCAAAGTGCTAGGATTACAGGCATGAGCCATCACCTGACCTGCAGGAAACTTAAAAAAAAAGTGTTAAAAACCAGTGAAAGCTGACCACCTACCACGAAACCAAGATCAAAGCGGTTCTCTTTCAAGTACAAAAGGCAAAGTTAGCTGTCATGTTTGTCATGTTTTCTTCATGTGGGGTGTCTCTGGGGTTGCCACTTTGGCAGTGTGAGCCTAGACAGTGTTTAAGCTAAACCCATACCCTCACTTGTGAAATAGAAAGGACAGTTGTAGGGTTACGTCACATGTACCCATTGTCAGTGAGCGCTGGAGGCCTTGGAGTTTATGCTGGCTGCTTGGGACAAGGCCCCAGTTCTCACACTGAGCATCTGGGTAATCTGGAAAACAGCGTCTAGCAGGGCTCTGTCGGGCCTGAATTCCCATCCTCCCACACCCAACTGCTGAGGGTGCCCTCTGGAGGTTTAGTCACTTTTGGTTTCCCAGTGGTGACGAATCAGGCCCCTGCTTTTAATAGTGTTACTGGCTGCGTGCAGCTGGAGTCTACTGCGGGTGTTGGGTGCAAACCTGGGCCTGAAATTACAGGCTTTAATTGTGCAATAGGACTTTGAAGCAGGCCTTTCCCAAGTCAGTGGTGTGCAGGGGAAATGCCTTGTAGATAGCTTCACAATAGGGAAATCCTCTCCCGTGTCCTGTGATTGGGGCAGAAAGCCTTAGTCAAGGGCTGGGCTTTGAGGTATTTCAAAAGCGAGATTAACACTTATTGTAGAAGTGCTAATCACTGATTGAATTAATCAATCGCCAAACTACGAGGTGTTAACAAGAAAGATTAGTGGCTTCGGGTGTGAATATTCAAAACCAGGTTTGGGAAACCTGAGGCCTGAGTTTGTCCTGGGTATAGGACTGCAACAAAAAAGGACCCATAGAAGACAGAGAAACCCAGCAATCTCCCCTTAAGCAGCGCGCGGTATGTATTGTTAAAATTATTAAATGTCGACTGGGCTCAGTGGCTCAACCTGTAATCCCAGCACTTTGGGAGGCCGAGGCGAGTAGACTGCCTGAGCCTGCGGGTTTGAGACCCACCCGGGAAACTTGGTGAGACCTCGTCTCTACAATAAATCAAAAAATTAGCCGGGCGTGGTAGCGCCCACCTGTAGTTCCAGCTACTTGGAAGGCTAAGGCGGAAGGATTGCCTGAGCCCAGCAAGTTGAAGCTGTGGTGGCCGTGAGCGTGACACTGCACTCCAGTCTGGGTGACAGAATGAGGCTCCAACTCAAAAATAAAAAATAAAAATAAATAAAGAAATAAACCCCTACAATAAAAAATTAAAAAAAATTATTAACTGTCAAGTACATGGTGCAGTGTTTCATTTATAATAAGCATTAATAAATAACAGTTATTTTTTTTAAATCACCTTTGACGTGTAAGGTCCCCAGTTAGAGATATCAACGGAGTAGAGAGAAACTTTTTTTTTTCTTTAAAGAGAGAGAGAGAGAGGAAAAAAAGACTGACTCAATTACTTTAAAAAACAAACAAACATTGAAGAGTAATTTGCCTGCAGGAAATTCAATAGATCTTCAATAATTAGCGTAAGCTCACCTTTTATAATAAAGGATTGGAAAAAAATACTTTAATGCTACAACATATGCTAAAATTATTTTTACTTCCTTTCTAGAAAAAGTGGCCTGTAATCAGAGGACCAAATAACCGAGGATATAGAACTTGAAAGTGAAATTAGAACAGGTAAGGAAATGGTGGCTTCACACAGACAGCTATGTCCAAATCACTGAGGCTGTAGAAACGGTTTTCTAGGAAGTCTGTGTTTGCAGAGGACACAGTGGGAGGACAGAGGGGAGGAGGTGGCACCTGACGAAGGTCTTTTAGAGAATCAGGAGCTCTGAGAATGAAGTGAAGGGAAAAAACAGAAAGAGATAATATATTAGGTGTGTTCACTTAGAAGAAGATCGTTAAAAAAAAGTCTATGTGAAGCAATCCATAATTGAGTAACTGAACGGAGGGAGGAGGCAGACGCAGTCATTTACTGGGCTTTATTAGGGCCATTGAAGACAAGGAGGGGTAAGACGATAATTTTAGCCTAAAGAGGACTTCACATAGGCCAGGGGCGTGGCTCAGGCTTATAATCCCAGCACCTTGGGAGGCCGAGTTGAGAGGATTGTCTGAGCTCACGGGATTGAGACCAGCCTGGGCAACTTGGTAAGACCTAATCTGTACAATAAAAAAATTAACCGGGCATGGTGGCGCGTGCCTGTAATTCCAGCTTCTTGGAAGGCCAAAGTGGAAGGATCACCTGAGCCCAGCAGGTCAAGGTTGCAGTGGCCATGAGCATGCCACTGCACTCTCGCCTGGGTGACAGAATGACACTCCAACTCAAAGAAAAAAAAAAAGAGGACTTCACGGGTAGACAATTCCAGACTAAGGACCTTGAATAGATGATTGATTTAATTCCCAGTATAACCTATGAGATGGGTGATGTTACAGATGGAGAAAAGTCTCGGAGACACCAATACACTTTTTGAATGTAAGCCAGCTGAAATAGATCTAAAGTTGATGAGGTGCACATCTAACTTCTCTTAGATGGAAAAATGTGTTTACTGTATAACTTCCGGTAATTGACACGTTTAAAATTTGTATCCCCTAGACCTCACTGTCTAATGAATATGTAACATGAGCCTATACCTATGTAATCCTGTAGCTACATTTTAAAAAGCAAAAGAAACAGTGAAATCAGTTTAATTAACATATTTTATTTACTGTGCCATTTAAACAAGCAATCAATCATGTTATATCCTAACATGTGATACAACATCATTAATGAGATATTTTACTTTTTTCCCTATTCTAAGTCTTTGAATTATGGTGTGTAGTTTTTGTTTCGTTTTGTTTCTTTTGAGTTGGAGTCACACTCAGTCGCCCAGGCTGGAGAGCAGTGGCTCGCTCACAGCCCACCCCAGCGTCAACCCACTGGGCTCCGGTGATCCTTCCACCTCAGCCTTCCAAGTAGCCAGAACCACAGGTGCGCACCACCACGCCCGGCTAATCTTTGATTTATTGTAGAGACGAGGTCTCACCAAGTTGCCTGGGTTGGTCTCGAACCCGCGAGCTCAGACAATTCGCTCGCCTCGGCCTCCCAAAGCGCTGGGATGGCGGGCTGAGTCACCAAGCCCAGCCGGCATGTAGTTTTAGACTGACAGCCGATCTCAATCAGACTAGCTACATCGCAGGAGCTCAGTGGCCTCGCGTACCAACCACGTTGGACAGCGGAGACCTAGATTATATGAAGCACAAATGTACTGGTTCTATCTTTGGAGGTAATAACCCAGGAAGCCAAGAGCGTGAGAGACCCACCGTTAGTTACAACCACCGTGATCCACAGTGTGAACGAGTGAATGGCGAATGTCTCCCCCTTTTGTTTTTCCAGAGGAAAGTCCATCCTTTGGTTTTGTTGTTGTTCTCAGCACCAATAAAATAAAGCAAAAGTTACCTTTGGCCCCTTTGACTGGCTCTAATCACCTCTGAGCAGTGACCTCTGCAGCAGTGCGGTTTATCCAGATCAACTGGAAGGATTTTACATATATGTATGCATCCAGAAATACGTCTTTGACGTATGTGATCTTTAAAAAAAATTTTTGGAAAACTGGGCGTGGGAGTACATGACTGTAGTCCTAGCTACTCAGGAGGCTGAGGTGGGAGGATCACTTGAGCCCAGAAGTGAGAGACCAGCCTGAGCAACATAGCAAGACCCCATCCCTTAAAAATGTCTATGAAAATTATCAGGGCATTGCAGCACATGCCTGTAGTCCCAGCTACTTGGGAAGCTGAGGCAGGAGGATCGCTTAAGCCCAGGAGTTGGAGGCTGCAGGAAGCTATGTTTGTGCCACTGCACTCCAGCCTGGGCAACAGAGTAAGACTCTGTCTCAAACAAAAAAGTTGGTGAAATAGTATATATTTATTTCAATTTGCTTTTCTTATTTAACTATGAGAAATCTTCAAATGGGTAGACTGATCAACCTCATTCTTTTAAATTGTTACATAATAAGTCATAGTTCATTCAACCATTTCCCCACTGATAGACATTCAGGCTATTTCTAATTTACTGTTGCTATTACTAGAGCAACAATGAATGAGACAGTCTCTTTTTGACGGCACAAATAGCACTATTTTTTGGAGGGGAGGATGGAAAGTCTGTCGGAAATTGGGAAATTATATAAATTGTTAGCTGGTCAGGGTGGCTCACACCTGTAATCCCAGCACTTTGGGAGGCAGAGGCGAGAGAGTTGCCTGAGCCCCATGGTTCAAGACCAGCCCGGGCAACTTGGCAAGACCTCGTCTCTACAGTAAATCAAAGAATTAGGCGGGTATGGCGGTGTGCATCTGCAGTTCCAGCTACTTGAAAGGCTGAGGCAGAAGGATTGCCTGAGTCCAGCAGGTCGAGGCTGCGGTAGCCATGATTGTGCCACTGCACTCCAGCCTGGGTGACAGAGTGAGAGTCCAAATCAAAATAACTAACTAACTAAAGAGTTCAAGTTGCGTGGCCTAGGATCACTGCTGCTGCCTCTGGACTTCTCCTGAGCCCACTCTGAGCTATACCATTTCCTCTGAGATGTTCCAAGTAAGTCTTCGCGAGCGTTACTTGCTAGAGGACATCTTGGCTTTCCAGGGCCTTAGAAGTAGGGTGGAGGATGAATGGTTTTCTTGAAGCCCAGGAGAGATAAAGCCTCCAGTAAGAACATGAATAAGGCCCCAGTGTGGAAAATGACCTGCGGTTCTCCAAGCCCTCTCTTCCCCTCCAGGCTGCTTCCTGGTACTCATGGATGTCTGGCACTGGTCTGCTTTCTTGTCTCTGTAGTGCTCCGTGCTCCAAAAGTGTTCATTATTTTAATCCTTCCTAGGAGAAAGCAATCCAATTAAATTAATGACCATCACCCGCAGTCATCTAACCCTCATCAGGAAGGTCTGAACTTTAAAAGATCTGTTAAATTGATTCTCAGCTGGGCGCAGTGGCCCAAACCTGTAATCCCAACACTTTGGGAGGCCAAGGGGACAGGATTATCCGAGTCTGCAGGTTTGAGACCAGCCTGGGCAATTGGTGATACCTCATCTCTACAATCAATAAAAAATTAAGCCGGGCTCGGTGGCTCAGCCTGTAATCCCGCGCCTTTGGGAGGCTGAGGTGAGTGGATTGCCTGAGCCCGCGGGTTCGAGACCCGCCTGGGCAGCGAGACCTCATCTTTACAATAAATCAAAAAATCAGCCGGGCGTGGTAGCGCATGCCTGTAATTCCGGCTACTTGGTAGGCTGAGGCGGAAGGATCGCCGGAGCCCAGCAGGTCGAGGCTGCGGTGGCTGGGAGTGGCCACTGCACTCTAGTCTGGGCGACAGAGTGAAACTCCAACTCAAAAAAAAAAAAAAAAAAAAATTAACCGAACGTGGTAGTGTGCATCTGTTGTTCTGGCTACTTGGAAGTTGAGGCGGAAGGATTGTCGGAGCCCAGCAGGTCGAGGCTGTGGTGGCCATGAGTGTGCCACTGCACTCCAGCCTGGGCGACGGAGTGAGACTCCAACTCAAAAAAAAAATTGATGATTCTCTATTCACTTCATCCATCTATCTGTGTGTTCAACATTTAATAAATACCCACCATGTGCTACATGCCCTGCTAGGCCCTGGGGATGTGAAGATGTGTGACAGCCCATGATGTCACGCATGGCATTCTAGATGGTATTGCAAAGGGCGGTGATGTCACTCATGGCATTCTAAGGGAAAGGGAAATAAGACTTTCAGGTACCATGCAGAAGGTGGCAATAATCTCTGGGGTGGGATGAGAACGTGCATTGTAAGAGGGAGCCATTTCAAGGTCTACCCAACACAGTATTAAAGACAGCCATGGCCAGGCATGCTGGCTCACTCCTGTAATTCCAGCCCTTTGAGAGGCCGAGGCGGGAGGATCGCTTGAGTTCAAGACCAGACTGGGCAACACAGCAAGACCTCATCTCTACAAAAACAATAAAAAACATTAGCCTGGGCATGATGACACATGCCTGTGGCCCCAGCTGCCTGGAAAGGCTGAGGCAGAAGGATCTCCTGAGTCAAGGAGGTCGAGGCTGCGGTTAGCCATGTTCATGCCACCGCACTCCAACCTGGGCAGCAGAGTGAGACCTCAACTCAACTAGAAAAAGGTAAAGTGGAACACATACTCCTCTACCTCACACCCTGTCCCCAGGGTTTTTCTCTCTCCTGTTCCTTGTCCCCCATATCCTGTCCTGACTTCGTCTCACCCCACAGCCCAGCTGCCTCTCCTTTCATGCAAAGAACCAACCTGGCATCTCAGAGGCAGCTGGTCCAGAGCCCCCAGCGTAAAGCATCTATGGAATGAAACATCAAATCTCATTTGTGAGACAGGTTTCCATGCAAAGCAGAGTATGAACACAGGACTGGGAACTTCCCCACAGCATTTAATAAAACCTTACACAGAACGTCTCTACTAATAAATGACACGATGTAGAATCAGAGTCACTTAAAATATTCTGGAAATGGATTTCTGCTTCCTCCCCTCCCTGATGTTAACCAGACAAGCCTGGCACCTATCCAGAAAGCATTTTTAATTAGTGAGTCATTAGCTGTGTAAAAAGAGCTAACCTTGTATAAGGGTTCTTCCTTCCACAAAACAAAAAGGCTTCAAGGACCACAACTCATTTAAAGTGAAGCTTAAACATCTTAACCAGAACAGGGCCCTAATTCTACACATTTTATTTATTTCCAAATGTGGTACTATTGGCAATGAAGGCAATTCGAGAAGTTGTAACCCAAGGCAATGATTGTATAAGGCCTTTCGAGTTCCCTATAAATTTCCACTGGTGACCTTAGAGCCAAACTCGACCACATAGTCAAATATTTGTATTAGGTGTTCCTGTGTTTAGCACACTAATTAAAAAGATGGAATTCTTTGATTCTATCTCAAATCATTTTACTTCTAATCTCTTTCTGGAAAAGCCTGCTGAATAAATGGAACTAAGAGTATGCGTTCTGAAAAGAAGCTTTACTGTGTTGCAATAAATCCAAGGACTGTGGACATTAATGTACCCCAAGTGCTCTTAACGTGTCTATGGTGGGGAACGTCTCAGAGTCCTGTTTCAGAGACCTTTACCTTGAAGGTTATAAATCCTTCGAGAAATTACTATAATGGGGAAAACCTTTACCAAAGGAAACATTGAGTTCAAACACAGGTAAATGCAGGTTTAAGGACAGGTGAGGAAGCCATGACTTTGAAGCATTAACTCAAAAAGCTTGTCTTCGGTGAGGCCACACGACTGGCCTTGAAATCTACTCAGAGGAAACCAAAATACCATTTGAAATCTCTCCATCGACCCTAAAATAATTCATTTCTCTTCTTTCTCTCTGTTTACAATTTAGGGACCAGAGGGACTGTAGAGAGCACCTGTCTGAAGTGTAGTCTGAAGACCACCTGCATTGTAATCACCTGGGAGATTTACAAAAAATGGACACTCCTAGGCCCAAACTCATTTCTACTGAACCAGAATCCTTGGTGGTGGTGGAAGGGATGGTGCTTTGGAGGACTTGGAATCTGCTTTAAGATTTTTAAAATACATATTTATTTGCTAGTCTATTTTAAAATAGCAACAATAAGATCATAATGTCAATACACATAGCATATATTATTATAAATGATGTCTTCTGAAAAACTAATAATTCAGTGAGAATAGCAATATCATTTTGCATTTTGCAAATCTCTTTAATATCTGGCTTAATGGAGGACCACTGGACTCTCTTTTTTGCTTCTGCATTAAATCTGTTATGGCACGTTGCTTTGGTTGAAGTCTGGTCTCATACAAATATGTAACTGGAAAAAAGAAGGGTATTTTGATAGCATTTTCAGATCATTGTGAATTTTTTTCTTTGCAATTTCACCAAACTGGGTAACTAGCAATGCCTTAAAGGGCAACTACAATGTGGAATCTGAAATCGTATTATCAAAATTTTCATACTGTTGAACAATTTTTTTTTTTTTAGTCAGAGTCTCCCTCTTTGCCCAGGCTGGAGTGCAGTAGCACACTCGTGGCTTCTGCAGCCTCAACCTGCTGAGCTCAGGGTGATCCTTCCACCTTAGCCTTCCAAGTAGCTGGAACTACAGACGTGCACCACCACACCCGGCTTATTTTTTCATTTATTGTAGAGACAAGGTCTTGCCAAGTTGTTCAGGTAATCCACTCATCTCTGCTTCCCAAAATGCTGGGATTACAGGCGTAAGCCACCATGTCCTGTGAAAATTAAAATGCATTCATCTATGGGGGGACCCGGAAAACGCGTTATTTATTTATTAAAAATTGTGTATTTATTCTTGCATGTTTAAACTTCAGTCACCTTCAAAGTACTCTCTGGTCTGATGCAATACACCTCTGGAGATGCTTTTGCTGCTGCTCAAAACAGTTTTTGAACTCATCAATGTTGATAACTTGTAGTGGTTCTATTGGTTTTCGTTTTACCTCTTCCACATCGGCAAAAACGTTTGTTTTCCTTTGAGGCCTTTTTTTCATCTGGGAAACAAACCAAAAAAGTTACTCAGCTGAATAGGGAGGATGAGGCAGGAGGGTCATGCTCTTTTTGGTCAAAAACTGCTGAACACTCAGCGCAGTGTGGGCAGGTGCACTCGTAAGTCGTGCTTCATGAAATGGACAAATGTGTTGAAAGAATCTCTAAAAAAAAAAAATTCACTGAAGCTGAACACAGCCTCTCACAACAACGCTAGCTGGTACACTGATGCCAGTGGGTCCCTAGAACACTTATCTTATGGGGGAAGCCTATACTAAAAGGGACCCGCCCTCCAAAAAATAATTTTGGGTTTTTGTGGGTCCCCCCTCATATTTTGAATCGACATGTATTTTATTTTTATTTTATTTTATTTTTTTGAGTTGGAGTCTCACTCTGTCACCCAGACGGGAGTACAATGGCCACTCCTGGCCACCGCAGCCTCGACCTGCTGCCGCGATCCTTCCGCCTCAGCCTTCCAAGTAGCTGGAACTACAGGCGCGTGCTCCCACACCTGGTTAATTTTTTTTTGGATTTATTGTAGAGATGAGGTCTTGCCAAGTTGCCCAGGCAGGTCTCGAACCCGCGGGCTCAGGCAATCCACTCACCTTAGCCTCCCAAAGGCGCGGGATTACAGGCTGAGCCGCCGAGCCCGGCTTTTTATTTTATTTTATTATTTCATTCTGAAGGCGAGGTCTCACTCTGCTACCCAGGCTGGAATGCGTTGGTGCCATCATAACTCACTACAGCCTCCAACTTCTGGGCTTGAGGGGGTCCCCCTGCCTCAGCCTCCCGAGTAGCTGGGTCTACAGGTATGTGCCAATACACTTGGCTAACTTTTACATTTTTTTGTGGAGACAGGGTCTCGCTAGGTTGCCCAGGCTGGAATCTGCACTTAAGAAAAAAACCCATCTACTTAATGTGATGCCTATACAGACCATAGTTTTAGAATCATCAAATCCAGTTCAATCCCTTTATTATACAGAGGTCCCATAAACATACCTTTTCTTCACAGGGCCCAAAGGCCTTCCCCCCACTCCCTATGCTCCTTAGTGAATAACATAGTCCTGGAAACATAATAGGAACCTGCACATTCCTCTAGATTCTGTAAATTTCTTTGGGCTCAATAGGCCTAATTCCATGGAGGAAAATGGGGAGACGGGAGAAATACTGGTTGTCTAAGTGAAAAAATTACTCAGGGGTCAGGACATTCAAGGAATGAAATAAATAGGAGGTAGAAGCCAAGCCAGAAAGCAAATGGCTTTCCTTTCCCTGGGTCTTTACTGGGCAATGACTTTAGTTTTCACAGATTTGCTGATACGTTGGATCAGAGTGTGATGTTGGTATCTTTCATGCCATAACCTCTCTCATGATGTGTGTGCACACTCATATTTGTGCCAGTATTTGTTCATATAGTTTTACTGGCGTCTTCTTTCCTCTCCCAAGACCAGGGTAATCAAAGATTTCACCTGAAATAAATGCAAATTCCTAGGAGGGAAGGGAAAAAAAGAAAAACACTCATCCTCCTGAAACAGAGACTGGTAGCCGATTCTCTTTCAAACTACATTTCCCTGCATCCCTTGCAGCTACATGGTCCTTAGTCTGGGTCAATGGGATGTGAGTGGAAATGCTATATGGTAGTCTGGAAAGCCTTCCTTAACGGGTCGCGGTGTATGCCCCTTTCAGTTTCTTAATTCCTTTCTCCTGGAGAGAACTGGCTGGAGCTCCACCATGGGGCATGAGAACAAGGCCTGAGTAGGGTCCTCGGAATGGTGAGTTGAAAGCTGGAAGGAACCCCAGATCCTTAGGACTTCATCGAGTCGGATTATCATCTCATTCTGGGCTCACCTATTTGACTGTTGCATGAGAAAAAAATATAATTCCAGCTTGTTCAAGCCTCTTATTCTAGGTCTCTGTTACTGGCAACTAGCCCCAACTTAACTGATACCTTCATTTGTGTGCTGATAAGGGTGAACCAGCTGGAAATCTTTCACCAGGCTGCCAGATGTCCTATGATGTAAGAGCTTTTATAGCATGGAGCACCAAAAACAGCGATGCTTTCTTAGAGAATCTCTGGGGAGCTTCTCCTCTCCCAGCTACCCATGGGATAGGTGGGCTTGCTTGGTGCCCTGGCCATGCTTTGTAATGGAGGACAGGTCAGGTGCAGTGGCTCATGCCTATAATTCTGGCACTTTGGAAGGCCAAGGTGGGAGGATCTTTTTAGCCCAGGAGTTCGAGACCAACCTGGGCAACATAGTGAGATCTTGTCTCTACAATAAATAAAAAAATTAGCTGGCTAATTAGCAGCATGATGGTGCTCACCTGTAACCCCAGCTACTTGGAAGACTGAGGCTGAAGGATCACCTGAGCCCAGAAGGTCAAGGCTGCGGTGGCCGTGAGTGTGACACTGCACTCCAGCCTGGGTGGCAGAGTGAGACTCCAACTCAAAAAAAATAGATAAATAAAAGCCCCTCCCTTCTTTCAGTCAGCCTTTGACAAGCCATTCAGTTTCCTCCTGATTTATTAATTTTCTATCCCTCCATCAATTGTTTCATGACGTTCCAGGGTCTCAAGGTGGGCTCAACTCATAAACAAAGGGGGTCTCAGAACATTGAATTTCCCTTCATGTTATGTCATGCTCAGTGTAGCAAGAAATTGTGTCTTACCTGGGTATTTCTCAGGGGTCTAGCACAGCGTGATGTGATTGTAAATGATCAATGAATACCAAAAAACAAATGTATGAATGTATAGATGGATGGATAGGTGCTCCGTGTTTCAGGACACCGTTGACTTCCTGACTGCAAATGTAACAGCCTTCTGGCAGTTCTCATTATTGCACAATTCATCCCTTTTTACTGCCAAATCGTATTCCATCTAGATTCTGTTTATCCATTCATTCGTTGACGGACATTTGGGATTGATTCTTGACATACACGCTTTCATTTATTCTTTCTAATATGTCTAAGAGGTAGGTGTTAATGTCCTCATTTTACAGATGAGTAGACTGAGACTCAGAGAGGTTAGTTAGCCTGACCCTTTGTGTAAAGAATGACACTAAAGCCGGGCTCGGTGGCTCAGCCTGTAATCCCGCGCCTTTGGGAGGCTGAGGTGAGTGGATTGCCGAGCCCGCGGGTTCGAGACCCGCCTGGGCAACTTGGCGAGACCTCATCTCTACAATAAATCAAAAAATCAGCCGGGCGTGGTAGCACGTGCCTGTGATTCCAGTTACTCAGAAGGCTGAGGCGGAAGGATCGCCGGAGTCAGCAGGTTGAGGCTGCGGTGGCCGGGAGCGGCCACTGCACTCCAACGTCCAGTGTCTCAAGGTGGGCTTGAGTGAGACTCCAACTCAAAAAAAAAAAAAAAAAAAAAAAGAACGACTCTAAGATTGAACGCTGATCTGCTTGAATCCAAAGCCTCTATGTTTAATCACCGCCTGTTATTTGGCAAACGGTGTCAGTGGCGAGATGTAGATGGTACCAAATTCCAAAGACTCACGGAGATCACTGGTGCTCCCCACCTTTCAAGGAATTTAGATGTAAATTTTAAAACGTGAATATTGTGTCATATAGTGGAAAGAATGTGAGTGTTGGAGGTAGACAGTCTCGAACTGAATCCCACATACTAGCTGTGTGATGTGGGGCAGGTTGTTTAACTTCTCTGAACCTCAGTTTCCTTTTCTGTAAAAATGCAGATACTTCCTGGGCAACCCCTTTGGGCCCCCTCCCACTGTGGGAGCTTTTCTGTCCTCTCAATAAATCCTGATTTTAAAAAAATGGGAGCAACCCCTTCATGTCCTCTCCCACTGTGGGAGCTTTTCTATCCTCTCAATAAATCCTGCAAGAAACAAACAAACAAAATATGCAGATAAGTCCTAACTGCAGAGTCATTGTGAGAATTAAATGAGCTGATAATAGGGAGGGCCTCAAATATAGTAGGTGATCCAACTATGATGGCTATTACTATCGTTACAGTTTGCAGTGGTAGCAAAAGCAAGTAGAACACACACACAGACACACACACACACTCACACACGCACACACACACCTCCCCCACAAAGAGGCATCAAAGAGGTCACTCTAGGATATGTGGCGGTGGGAAATTCAGGCAGAATTCTCCAGTGGCAGGCAGACAGAGATAAGAGGCAGGAACTCGGGTGAGGGGTCAGGGCTAGAGATACAGACTTGGGGGTTATCAGCATGGAGGTGAGGGCTGAAGCTGTGATAACTATTTGAGTAGAATCAGGTAGAAAGTAAAGAAATAAGTCCAGTGCCTGAGCCCCGGGATGTCCAGGAGAAGGAATAAGAAGCAATAAAGGGCATAGAAGTAAGTACTGGGAGGGAGTTGTCAGTAAATAACATTTAATGGTGGAAGCCAAGGAAAAAAGAAGGTATTTGAGAAAGAGATAAGGGGGAGAACGTCAGGAAGGTTAGGTTGTTAGTTTATTCATCTGTAAAATGAGGAAATTAACACCTACCTCTTAGTCATATTAGAAAGAATGAATGAAAGAGCGTATGTCAAGAATCAACCCCAAATGTCCATCAACAGATAAATGGATAAATAGAATCTAGATGGAATACTATTTGGCGGTAAAAAGGGATGAATTGTGCAATGATGAGAACTGACAGCAGGCCGTTACCTTTGCATCAGGAAGTCAACGATGTCCTGAAACGTGGAGCACCTATCCATCCATCTAGGCACTCATGCATTTGTTTTTCAGCATTCATTGACCATCTACAATGTGCCTGCAGCACACTGTGCAAGGGCCCTCAGAAATACCCAGGAAAGACACAGGTGAGACCATGGATGAACTTTAAAAATAAGCTAAGTGAAAAAGCCAGACACAAGAAAGAAAGCCGTGTTGTAGTCTTTTTTCTTTCTGTGTGTGTTGCCCAGGCTGGATTGCAGCGGCACGCGCACAGCCACCACAGCCTCGACCGGCTCAGGCGATCCTTCCTCCTCAGCCTTCCAAGTAGCTGGGACTACAGGCACGCGCCGCCACACCAGGCTAATTTTTTGATTTATTGTAGAGATGAGGGCCTGTCAAGTTGCCCAGGATGGTCTCGAACCCGTGGGCTCAGGCAATCCTCTCACCTCGGCTGCCCAAAGTGCTGGGATTATTTATAAGCATGAGCCACCGCTCCTGACTTGTAGTCCATTTTTATGTGAGCTGTCCCGAACAGGCAAATCTGTCGAAACAGAAAGTAGATTAGTGGTTGGTTAGGGTTGATTCGGGTTGGGGGGGGAGGGGTGATGTTAGGGGAGCAATAGGAAGTGGATATGGGTTTTCTTTGGGGAGAGATGAGAATCTGCTAAAATTGAATGTGCTGTTGGCTGCGCAAGTCTATGGCTACAACAAAAACCACTGGCTTGTATACTTTATTTAAATTATTTGTTTATTTAGAGTCGGAGGACTACACTCCCTGGCTGGAGTGTAGTGGCATGACCACGGCTCGGGAGATCCTTCTGCCTCAGTCTCTCGAGTGGCTGGGACTACCAGCACGCGCCATTATTCCTGACTAATGTTTTTTTTTTTTTTTGAGTCGGAGTCTCACTCTGTCACCCAGACTGGAGTGCAGTGGCCGCTCCCGGCCACCGCAGCCTCGACCTGCTGGGCTCCAGCGATCCTTCCACCTCAGCCTTCCGAGTAGCCGGAATTACAGGCGTGCGCTACCACGCCCGGCTGATTTTTTGATTTATTGTAGAGATGAGGTCTCGCTGCCCAGGCGGGTCTCGAACCCACAGGCTCAGGCAATCCACTCACCTCAGCCTCCCAAAGGCGTGGGATTACAGGTTGAGCCACCGAGCCCGGCTGTTTTTTACTTTTTTTGTTAGAGAGGAGGTCTTGCTACATTGCTCAGGTTGGTCTCAAACTCCTGGGTTCAAGCAATCCTTTGGCTTCGGCCTCCCAAAATGCTAGGATTACAAGCGTGAGCCACTGTGCTGGGCTTACGTGTCTTTAGAAATGAACGTGTGTCAAACTTAGTTCTCACTGTGAAACCTTTTTCCTCCCCGCCTGGTTTGTCACCAGCCCCTGGTTGCCGACATTCGCTCCTACTTGTTGTGACCCGACTTTCCATTTGACGTGCTGGAGTTTTATTTTTCCTTGTTAAACACTTGGTGGACTTGCTTTGTCTTCTTTGGGGTGCTTGTGGATTTGGGGGCGGTCTGCCTGCTGCTTCTACTGCTTGACCTGGGTCTTGGCCTGGGCTATCCTGGTAGTGCTTTCCTTGCCTGAGCCTGCCAAATAATCTTCCTGGTTTACCTTTTAGACCTTCCTCAGCTTCTCCCTAACCCACAAACGCTTGGCAGGTAACAACCCTAAACAGAACACCTCTGAGCATCGGAAGTAATGCAAGTTAGAGACTCAGCCTCTAGTTGGAAGAGCTCTTTGATTGTGGTTGGAGAAAAGCACACAGATGTTAAAAACACAACTAAGATGAGGACACAAGTCTGTTGAGTGTCAAGCGTGCAATTCTCACTTGACTGCTGTGAGAGTTCAAAGTGGCCAGGCCCAGTGGTTCAAGCCTGTAATCCCAGTGCTTTGGGAGGCCAAGGCAAGAGGACTGCCTGAGCCCAGGAGTTCAAGACCAGCCTAAGCAACATAGGGAGACCTTGTCTCTCTCTAAAAAAAAAAAAAAAAAAAAAAGCAAAAGCCAGGCATGGTGGTACACACCTGTAGTCCCAGCTACTTGGAAGGCTGAGGTGGGAGGATTGCCTGAGCCCAGAAGGTTAAGACCGTGGTGAGCAGTGGTCATGCCATTGCACTCCAGACTGAGTGACAGAGTGAGACGCCAACTCAAAAATAAAAAAATAAACAAAACAAGAAGTGAGAGACCATTGGTCAGGGGAGTCTTCAAAAAGCAGTTTGTTCTTGAGGATGGGTGAGCTTTCTACTGGAAAAGAGGATAGAGCATGTGAACCAAGACACGGATGGGAGTTCTCCTTCTAGCTCTACCCATTTATTATATATTCTAAACTCCGGGGATACATCTTTTAAAAAATAAGATGGGGGTTGGGATTGGCAGTTGAGGGAAACTGCTAAGGGAGGGAGGGACATACCTCATCAACAAGGGTACCTGCATGATCAATGTTTGCATACCTAACCCTGAAGTGTACCCCATATTTTTATAATAAAAATTTTTTAAAAAAGAAATGAAATATTTCTCTGAAGCATTAGAGAAAAAACTATATCTCTATGCTATTTTTAAGATCCTTTTTTAAAAGGCAAAAATTTGAAGCTATCTTTTAGGTGTTCTTGAAAAATTGCAAGGTTGCATTGCTGCTTAAAAACAAACTAAAACAAGAAATCATTAAGCAATAACAATGAGATGAAGGCAAATTACTTTTATAGAAGAAAAAAATATTACATCACAAGACCACTTGGCTTTATTCCTTTTTAAAACGTTTTTCTACTTTATAGAAACCCTTTATAAGTTTTTCCTCCATGTAATTGATTTAAGTTTTGACCATCTCACTTATATTCAATGTCACTCTAATGTAACATTTTTAAAAGCTAATGGTAAAAAAAAGTCACACAGCCGGGCTTGGTGGCTCAGCCTGTAATCCCGCGCCTTTGGGAGGCTGAGGTGAGTGGATTGCCTGAGCCCGCGGGTTTGAGACCCGCCTGGGCAGCGAGACCTCATCTCTACAATAAATCAAAAAATCAGCCGGGCGTGGTAGCGCATGCCTGTAATTCCGGCTGTTCGGAAGGCTGAGGCGGAAGGATCGCTGGAGCCCAGCAGTGAGGCTGCGGTGGCCGGGAGCATCCACTGTACTCCAGTCTGGGCAACTGAGTGAGACTCCAACTCAAAATAAATAAATAAATAAATAAAAATAAAATGCAGGCCCAAATCAACAACTAATACATGCTAATAATGTCCCCAAACTAAACAGGCACGCTAGCCACAGAATCTTTCTTTTTATGTACTGAAAGATTTAAGATATCTTTCCCCCAAAGCATAAATTCCTTTGTAGATCATTGAAGGATTGGTAGAAATGCAAATAACACATTCAAATGTATTAGAAGTATTTTTAAACAGAACACCGTACAGATTCTCTCTATAATCTACAAGCAAAATGAGATTGTAGTTTCCAAACAAAATAAAAGGGCAAGTTTGTTGACTGAATTCATATTCATTTATCAAACTCCCCTCTACTGTATTAATATCTTTAACTGGCCAGTCAATCATAAAAAAAAAAAAAAATTAAATCCTCAGTAAATCTTATCGGGACCACAAAAATAATGGGATTTCTGTTTACAAGGTGTCGATTGTGTTCACAGTCTTTGATAATGACTGCAGACAGTCAATAAATGCTGAGACATTTTTACATGGCCACTAGGAGCCTAACTAAACTATCTAATCTTTTGAAAGACAGTCAACACAATGAACTCTAAGCCTAATCCTCTCAAATACTGGAGAGACAGTTTAGTGCTTTAAATGCGACTCAACTCCAAACCCCACGGTAAAAAGAACTTGAAAGTCCTTTCTTAAACCCACAGAAGCAGGGCATTCTGATTTTAGTCCCATAATACTTGAAGGGTAACAAGTATTATGAGTATTGACTAAAAAATGAAAGAAAAGCAGTATTTGACACTTATTTTAACGTTTCAAAATGACCTTTAAAAATTTTTTTCAAGAAAGGAAAGCATATTGCTCTCTGGTTTTGTTCATTATATCACATTTGTTCAGAACTCTGGTATAGTTGGTGCTACATTTATGGCTGGGAGATTTTTAAAAAGAGGCTGAAAAATAAAAAGGCTATTAATGGACTATTTCTTCTCTGCTAGGCCTGCATTACTCAATGAAGAGAAAGGTTTAAAAATTCTAAAATCCTGACGATAGACTTTTGTATAAGGGAAGTTAAAAATGCCTGGCTGTGCAGTGATGAATTTAGATACAAAAAGAAACTTTGCGTTTTCGGTGGCAGAGAGAGAAAGAGAAAGAAGGTGCGTTTCAGCATGACTTGTTCAAATGCCCTTTTGCCTCCGATGTTTTTGTGATGTCAGCCAATAATATGAAGATGTTTGGGAGTGCATTTGCTAGTGACTATGTGGAAAAACTGGGCCCTGGCAAGCCACTCAGAAGGAACGGCTTTCCCCGCCATGTTTGGTTTCGAGCTACTTTGTTCCTTTCTTATACATGCCCAAGGTGTTGGATTCATCATGGCTCTCCTTTAAAGAGCCTGCCCAGAGAGTTTCTGATTTCTCTCTCTATTCCACACCTGAGGCAAGGGCAGGAGTCAGGAAGGAGTAGCCTGTTGTATGTGGAACAGACTTCATGAACCACTTTAGAAACAGGCATGGCCTTGTCTTGAAAACGGACTCACACAATAGGCTGCCGGGGATGTTCAGGTCTCTTCTGGCTCTGGACATCCGATGTTCTTTGGTTGACCTGGCATTCTGCCGTGTCAGGGAGCCCACTGGAATCTCCACCTTGCCGTTTGCAAAAAACGTCAGGAAGTGTATAAAAATCCGGACTCTAGGGACAGGATTCGGTCAGGCCACATTTCAAGGTCACTCTCTTTGTGGCAGGTCAGTAGCTGAGACAGCCTGGAAGAGGCAGATTGCTTTTATTTTGGGGTGTGTGAGCTCGTGCTGGCATGCCCTTAAGTTGTAGATGTCTCTGGATGTCGTTAAGGATTAGATTTGAGAATTTCAGGATTTTTCTGCTAGTGGACACACACACTCACTCTGTGAACTCGAACAATCCTTCAACTGCATTGGAACCGAAAACCCTTGATCTTTCTATATTTTCAGTCAGTTACTCTTTTCTTGTTACTTCCCTCCTTACTCTGCTCAAATCTGTGATCAAATGTCTTAATCGCTCCTTTGAACGGACTCTCAATCCCCTTGTCCCTCTCACTTTGTTGAACTAACTTGGCTAAACTGCAGTCTTTGTTAAATTCAACTTTCCGCTGGGCTTAGTGGCTCAGCCTGTAATCCCAGCACTTGGGATCCACTTTGGGAGGCCAAGGCCGTGGATTGCCTGAGCCCATGGGTTCAAGACCACCCTGGGGCAACTTGGCGAGACCTCATCTCTGCAATAAATAAAAAAAAATTCACTGGTCATGGTGACGTGTGCCTGTAATTCCAGCTACTTGGAAGGCTGAAGGCGGAAGGATTGCCTGAGCCCAGCAGATTGAGGCTGCGGTGGCCATGAACAGGACACTGCACTCCAGCTTGGGCGACAGTGGGACATCAACTAAAAAAAAAAAAAAAAATTCAACTTTCCCCATGGCTGAACAAAAAACACACGGCCAAGCTGACCTCATTTACATTCTTGATCACTCATCTCTGGTGGACCCTTGGAGCAGCCCAGCAATTGTACTGCATTTCTCCGGTTCATTCATTCATTCATTCATTCACTCTGCTGGAAGAAGATTATTTTATACCATTTCTTCTCTTCTCAAAAGTTCAACCACTTCTTCCGCATCTTCACTGTCATGACACCCTCGCTTCCTGTAGACTGAGAAAATGAA
This sequence comes from Cephalopachus bancanus, assembly GCA_027257055.1. Classification (NCBI taxonomy): domain Eukaryota; kingdom Metazoa; phylum Chordata; class Mammalia; order Primates; family Tarsiidae; genus Cephalopachus; species Cephalopachus bancanus. The sequence goes on along the minus strand of JAPVLO010000446.1, from coordinate 426,639 downwards.
AGCCATCAGAAGAAAATGTCCACAAAATCCCACAATCACATCTACCCACCTACCAGCATCTGGGCTCTTAGACTCTGCTTTCTCTTCTTTTCCTTTAGATCAGGGGTCCCCAAACCCCAGGCCGTGGACCAGTACCAGTATGTGGCCAGTTAGGAACTGGGCGCACAGCAGGAGGTGAGCAGCGGGTGAGCTCTGCTTTCTGTCACATCAGGAGCTCCGACTTCTGTCCCATCAGCAGCGGCATTAGAATCACTATGGGGAATTGAGGAAAATGAATTAATTCAAGAGTCCTGTGATAATAAACTACCAAGACAGGGTTCTTTTAACATGGATTCCATGAAATGAAGATATAGATTTCTTATTCAACACAAATGGACGGTGGATGTGACTTTCTAAAGACTTTTTTGAGTCATTACAACAAGTACATTTTGACATTTGGAGAAGAAAAGTAGCACACTAACATTGATAAAGTTTGTATGCTTGGAATTTTTTCCATTTGATTTTTATGAGTATGACCTCGTGGAATGTTAACTTCAATAAAATTTATGACACACACAAAAAAAGAGAGAATCTCATAGAAGTGTTGAAAAGAGGGAATTCTAGAAGTTTAGGATATAACGTAACCATTTTTTTTTAACATAGTTTGAATCAGGACAACCGTTTTGCTTGGGTCTCACCCCTTGACATTTTCTTGCTGTACAGCTTGCATGACCCACACCACACATCTTTTTACCCTATAATATTTTCTTTTATTTTTTGAGTCGGAGTCTCACTCTGTAGCCCAGACTGGAGTGCAGTGGCACGCGCCCGGCCACTGCAGCCTCGCCTTGCTGGGCTCCGGCGATTCTCCCGCCTCAGCCTTCCAAGTAGCTGGAACTACAGGTGCGCACTACCATGCCCGGCTCATTTTTAATTTATTATTGAGACAAGGTCTCGCCAAGTTGCCCGGGTGGGTCTTGAACCCACAGGCTCAGGCAATCCAGTTGCCTTGGCCTCCCAAAGTGCTGGGATTACAGGCTGAGCCACCGAGCCCGGCCACACTATAATCTTTACATGAAAAATACTTTAAGCCCGGCTCGGTGGCTCAGCCTGTAATCCCAGCACTTTGGGAGGCTGAGGTCAGTGGATTGCCTGAGCCTGCGGGTTCGAGACCCGCCTGGGCAGGTGAGACCTCATCTCTACAATAAATCAAAAAATTAGCCGGACGTGGTATCGCGCGCCTGTAGTTCCACCTACTGGAAGGCTGAGGCGGAAGGATCGCCGGAGCCCAGCAGGTCGAGGCTGCGGTGGCCGGGAGCGGCCACTGCACTCCAGTCTGGGCGACTGAGTGAGACTCCAACTCAAAAAAAAAAAAAAGAAAGAAAAATACTTTAGTTTTAAAAAATACTTTAGTTTTAGAAACCGGTGATTACACAGAACCCGGGAAGCATGTCCAGTCTTGCTAACAATCTATCTTTTAGGCATTTGTATTGATATATTGTTATTGGCTTCCAGTGATCACCTCCAGCACACCACTGGGAGGCATGTTTATTGGTATATTGTCATCATATAACCATGACAACCCCAAATCCACCACCTGAGATCATGAGACATTGATGCCTGGCGATGTCAAGGTACTGGATTCATGTAACTACTATCGATACCAAAGAATACAACTCTGGACATTCCTTTCAGCCCAGACCTCCTCCAGGTTTAAGCTGCCCTTGGTTTAAAGGCCCTTAAAGACACCTAATTTCCATCCTTCCATGCTGCACTCACCTGAGTGCCGTCCCCCTTTCCATCTGTGAAAGGTGAATGATACACTTGACTTCCTTCTACTTTCCTCTCTGTTGCAATCTTGCATTATTCCTGTGGCACCGGCCCACCTTGCCTCAGTCTACCCTTTCAAGTATGAACTCTATTGGAAACCACCCTTGTGAAGCATGTAGGTTGCGGGCTCTCTGTGAGATCAGTATCCGCCCCACCCGTCCATGGAAAAATTGCCTTCCACAAAACCCGTCCCTGATGCCAAAAAAGTTGGGGACCACCGTTCTAGATGAACACCCCATGCTCTTTACAAAGGCCAACCCTTCCACTTACACCCCAGAACCCACCCCCGCCCCCAGCCTTGCCTGCTGCCTGGAGAACAGTGGTCCAGGCAATCCTTCCCTCTCTCTCCTGATGGTCTGTTCTGCCCTCTGTTTCCCAGTATCATATGGGCATTCTGGTCATAAAACAAACATAAAACATCAATTCTCTTGATCTCACTCCCCATTCTAGCTTACTATGCTCCCCATTTCTCTCCTTCCCTTTACAGCAAAATTCCTCGAAAAAAAAAAAACAAAACAAAAAAAAACCAAAGTTGTATCTACTTGCTGTCTTATTTCTGGAAGTCCCACCCAGCAACTTCTGCTTTTAGCTCATTGACCAAGGCTTAGTCACATGACCACACCTGTCTGCACTTGAGGCTGGGAAAGATAGTCTTTATCCAGTCTAAAGAAGAAAGAATTGAATGGAGAGATATACTGTCTGGATTGAGGAGTCAGTGACTGGAGCACCAGTACCATTTTTGCATTCCAAGATGATCTTGAGAATGGAAGCCACTTGCTTATTTCTTCTCCTCTTAAACCCACTGTCCACAGAAACTTCTTTTATAAGGCAACCATAGCATATGCAGTGCTTAATTTTCAGTCCTCATCTTATTTGACCTATTAGCAGCATTTAAAACAATCACTTCTCGCTGGGTGTGCGGTGGCTCAAGCCTATAACTCCAGCACTTTGGGAGGTTGAGGTGAGAGGATTGCCTGAGACACGAGAACAGCCTGGGCAACTTGGTGAGACCTCAATTCTATAATAAATAAAAAAAAAATCAGCTGGGCATGGTAGCATGCACGTGTGGTTCTGGGTACTTGGAAGGCTGAGGCAGAAGGATCGCTGGAGCCCAGCAGGTCGACACTGGGGTGGCAGCGAGCATGCCACTGCACTCCAGCCTAGACGATGGAGTGAGACTCCAACTCAAAAAAAAAAAAGAAAAGGTCACTCCCTTGTGCATAAATACTTCCTTGAAACGGTTTCCACCGCATTCCTGGCTTTCCTTCCACTCGCTGTCTCTCCTTCTTCCTGTTTGATTCTTTCCATTTCCCTGGTTTCTCTCTGGTGGAGTGCCCCAGGGATCAGTCCTTGGAGCTCTTCCGGTTTCTGTCCACAAGTATCACTTGAATGATCTCATTCACTTTCAGGGCTTTAAATGCCATCACATACTGCTTACTTCTACATATGTATGTATAAATATGCACCACCTCTTTGTGCTCCAGAATACATGTCCAACTCAATGTCTAATCAACATCAGAGCTAGCCGGGCTCGGTGGCTCAGCCTGTAATCCCGCGCCTTAGGAGGCTGAGGTGAGTGGATTGCCTGAGCTCGTGGGTTCGAGACCTGCCTGGGCAACTTGGTGAGACCTCATCTCTACAATAAATCAAAAATCAGCCGGACGTGGTGGCGCGCGCCTGTAGTCCCAGCTACTTGGAAGGCTGAGGTGGAAGGATCACCGGAGTCCAACAGGTCGAGGCTGCGGTGGCTGGGAGCGGATGGAGTGATGGGCGATGGAGTGAGACTCCAACTCAAAAAAAAAAAAAAAAAATCAGAGCTTCTGGCCTCCTTCTACTACCATTCTGAACCTGTGCCTCCCACAGCTTTCTCTTCTCAGTAAGTGACAGCTCTGTTCTTCCAGTTGCTTAAACAAAGAGTATCTTGGAGTTACCCTTGACTCCTCTTTTCTTTCAGACCTCACGTTCTGATTCATTAGCAAATCCTGTTGGCTCTGCCTCCAGAATAGATTCAGAATATGAACACTTTTCCCCATCTCCGTTACTAACCCTAGTCCAAACCACCTTTCTAGCTGGGTTCCTTGTTTCTGCTATATCTGGTTTGTAGATGACCTGAAATTCAAACCCAATTATTGTTCCATTTTGAAGAGTTTGATTTTTTTTTTGGTGACAGATTCTCGCTATGTTGCTCAGGCCAGAGTACAGTGGTATGATCATAGTTCACTACAACTTCAAACTCCTGGGCAGGGGTTCCCCAATCCCCTGACCGTGGACTGGTAGCAGTCCGTTGCCTGTTAGGAACTGGGCAATCCTCCCACCTCAGCTGAGACTACTGGCATATACCACCATGCCCGGCGAATATTTTTTCATTGTTTGTCATTTTTTGTGTGTGTAGATGGGGTCTTGCTATGTTGTCCAGGCTGGTCTTAAGCTTCTGGTCTCAAGAGATTCTCCTGCCTCAGCCTCCCAAAGTGCTGGGATTAAGCATGAACCACTGTGCCTGGTCTAGATGTTGATCTTTTCTCCAGGTTCTTTTGTCTCTCTGCTTCTTCATCTTTGTGGCTGCAACTGTAGATACCGCCCCTCTGTCCATTCACCTCCTTCTTTCTTCCTTAGACCTGATAAAGACCATCTTCCCCAGCCTCAAGTGCAGATAGGCTTGGTCATGTGACTAAGCCCTGCCCAATGAGTTAAAAGCAGAAGTTGCTGGGTGGAACTTCCAGAAAACTCTTTATGTAAGAGGGTCACATAGCAGGTCACATCCCTTTTCGTCCTTTCCCCAACCTCTTTCTTGCTGCCTGGATTGAGGAGTCAGTGACTGGAGCACCAGTAGTGTTTTTGCATCCCAAGATGATCTTGAGAATGGAAGTTACTTGCTCAAGACAGAAAGCAGAAAGATAGAAGTGGTGTGGGTGTCTGATGACTTTGAAAAGTTGCCACACCAGCCCTGGACTGCTGTCGTCCTTATCTGAATTCATTTACTTGTGAAACTTAAATTAATCATATAATTTGTATTAACATAAACCATGTAAAATAATGAGACCGAGTCCATAGGTTTTTACTAAAGCTAATAAGCTTCATTACTTAAACCAGGACTAATAGACTCTAAATAAAGATTAAAGTACTGTTACTATTCTCAATTCCTTCCACTAAAACATTATCACAAGACAAATCTCTGGATAATGCAAACTTTGGATCGTTACAAAGATGTAAACATTTCAGATTCTGCTCCAAAGAAAAGAATAACAGGATTGTCCGTTGCGTCAGAATTTGGTTGATATGATGTTGACGACTTGTAAATGACTTAAAAGAAAGCAATTTATGGTCTTGATTTTTCCTGTTGTTGAGATAAAGTCTTTAATCTTCAAATCACAAATCTACCCCCAAAGCTATGAAGTCCTGTTAAGCAGAAAGAGAAACAGTTAAATCTTACCTCTAAGTGTGGAAAGTTGACTGGTAGCTGGTTGGTTCTGTGTTTGGGTCTCTCTTGAGACTCAGGCCAAGAGCCTGGGCATCAGTCATCTCAAACATGAATTCTGATTGGTGGAAAGCGCATGCTCCTTTAAGGGCTGTCTCTCTCACTAGCCTCTGGAGAATCATTTAACCTCTGAGAGTCTAAGTACTATTTAAATGTACAGAATGGAAATACCAAAAATAGCAATTCCATATGGTCGTTGAAATGATATAAAAAGGGAATATATGTGAAAGTGCCTAGATCATAGTAGTCACTCAATAAATATTGATTGGTTCGTCTTGAGAATGTATTTGCATTTTATACATGCTTTAGAATTTTTGAAATGCTTCCACATATAAGTTATTCACTGTCCAAGTTATCTTCAAAATACCAAGCCCTGATCAACACTTCCTCTAGGAGCGTTTGGATGTATTTTAATCGTTTTAGGATGTGACCAACTTTTGTGGAGTTGAGCTAGCTGGCTTCATTATTCCCCTGCAACATTTCCTTTGCACTTGTTGATTTCCATGGCTACATGATGATTACTTCCTGAGAAACAAAGGAACACATGTGTTTGGAAGTAAAAAGGAAGCATACAGATCACCTATTGAACCATAACCCTGTAAAACCTGGTATAAATGGAAACTTTTCTTTTTATCGTAGTGTGTTTGAAATGAAGGAATTCACATGAGTCATCCTCTCGGGTTCTACTCTACAATACTTGTCCTTGTAGGAGGCCATATTGTTTCAGGCTTTACAAACCAACTTTACAAATTTTGTGAGGCCTCAAAATTTCTGAGTTGTGACCAATTCAGAAAAGTGATAATAAAAAGTGGAAAATTTGGAGACAAAGAATGGGTGCAGAAAGAAATAGCTCAACACTAAAACACACTGGATCCATTTTACTATGTTATTAATTATTTACTACATTGATTCTTGCAGCAAACATTCGTGAAACGCTTCTCTGCGTGGGGTCCCGTACTAAGGGCTCTGAGAACAAAAACGAATTATACCCAAAGGTAGTATCCAAAGAATTCATAGTTTAATATTGGAAATAAAGTGTTTATGCTCTCCTCAAATTATGTCCTATGTGAATTACAATCCAAGACCGACAGTGGTTTTGAGGAGGCGCTGTCTGTGTTGAATCTTGAAGAACGTATAGAAATCTATTCACCAGGTAGACTGATGGAAGGGCATTCCAGACAAAAGGACAACATCTACTCTTGCCCAGAGATGCCCAGATCAGGCTAAGGGATCAGAGCTAAGGAGAGGTCGATCTGGCAAGCAAGAGCAGTTGGGAATATTATCATTATTGGCAGGTGGGTGTTTAGCAAAAGGAGGGTGGCTGAAGTGGAAGAAGTGGAAAGTTTGTGAGTTTGGTTGTGGACGTGTTAGGTGAGATAGGATATTGATGGCGGTGTCCTGTGGGTTGTTGAAAATGAAGTCTGAAGTTCAAGAGAGCGGTGCAATTGGAGATGCAGATTCGAGACCCATCAACGCACAAGTGGGAGGAGAGTGCACAGGAGTCTAGAGGAGAAAAGAACGGAGGACAGAGTCCTGGGAAACAACTACATGTCAGAGGCAGACTGACGAAGAGGCGCTTGGGGAGAAGACCGAGAAGAAGACAGCGAGCCAGAAGAAAAACCACAAGAAATTGACATCTTGCCCCTTTCTCCGTGGCATGGTCCTCTTCCCTCCCCCTTCTCCGTGGCACAATCCATCTCCATCCCCGTCCCCGTGGTACGGTCCTCCTTCCTCTCCTTCTTTGCGGTAGGGTCCTTTTTTAGTGATTGTTGGGGAATGTCGAAGCTGAACAGGAAACACTGAGGGAGCACTTAATCAGACCGTTTTTTCGAAAGGTCCTTTTTCAGAAGGGTTATTTCCTGGAATCGGAGACTCTTCTTCTGATGTGGATTCTTCTTCTCACCCCAAGAAGAAACTCCAGGAGCCCGGCCAGACCGAATAGGTGGTTACCTCAGGGGTTGCATGCAGAACGGAAGGTTCTAGGAGTCGGGTAAAAAGGGTTGGACCTGGGTCGTGAAGCATCCGTGAGCCAGGGCGGCCGCATCACATAGCGGTTATGAGCACTGGAATTAGGCAAATCTGTATTCAGATCCTGACTCGGAGGGCCAGAGAAGGAGTCTCCCAGCAAGTGTGCATGCTATCCCGGGTGTAGACTTCAGATTTTTCACTCCAAGATCCCACCCTCTCTCAGCAAGCTGGAGTAAAGAGAAACTTCTCCATTGACTGCAGGCTTCTCAAAGGATTAGTGCATAGTAGGTTTTTAAATATGCAGTTTTGTTTTAAAAGAGGAATGAACAAATTAACACAACTTAAAGAACAGAACATGGGAAATAACTTTATAATAGACAGGTGAACATTGTGGTCTCCTAAAACTTTTGTAGGTTGCTGACCTTTTTGGAAACTGACCACCGAGCCTCAGAGAAATATCCACATGTGTCCATTTGAAAAGAAATAGAAATTTCTGGGCATGGTAGCTCAGGCCTGTAATCTCAGCACTTTAGGAGGCCGAGGCGGGAGGATTGCTTAAACCTGGGTGTTTAAGACCAGCTTGGGCAACATAGCAAGGCTTCTTCTCTACAAAAGAATTTGAGCATTATCCAGACATGGTGGCTCACTCAGGAGACCGAGGTGGAAGGATCAACTGAGTCCAGGGGACTGAGGCAGTGGCACTCCAGTCTGGGTGACAGACTGAGACCCCTGACTAAAAAAAAAATAAATAAAAAGAAAAGAAAAAGAGGAACAATGCTATTCACCAGACCAAAAATGGAAATTGGTTAATTTTTTAAAATTATCTTCCTGGCATATATCTTCCCTCATTTTGCACTGGCTTGAATACTAACACTTCTATAGGGTGTATTACTTTCCTGGCACTATTCTAAAGATATTATTTTCATTCATTAATTTAATCTCCCAACAAACTTACAAGACAGAAGCTCATCTATTATGTAGAAAAGGAGGCTGGGCTGGGTGGCTCAGCCTGTCATCCCAGCACTTTGGGAGGCCGAGGCGAGTGGATTGCCTGAGCACACAGGTTCGAGACCAGCCCAGGCAACTTGGCGAGACCTTGTCTCTACAAGAAATCAAAAATTAGCTGGACATGGTAGCACACGCCTGTAGTTCTGACTACTTGGAAGGCTGAGGCAGAAGGATCAGCATTCACTGCTATGTTGCATGGAAGCCTCCTTTGACTCTGGGACCTGGATGCATAGCTGGTCCCTTTTGTTCAGCCTCTAGAACAGAAGGAGAGCTGCACTGTGCATGTGAAAAGATGTTTTCTCACCAGGCCTTCTCTGGGCGCAGTTGGGGTGGAGTCGTCCGGGTGGGGGCAGATCGTGGGAGATGTATTTGTGTTGAGTCAGATAATAAGCACCATAATTATGGATACTAACAGAAACCAGCATCACACAATGCTCTGATTTCCCAGTTTACCTCCTCCAGTTTCATAGACACATGTCATCAGCCCCTTGTCACAAATTCTCATTCATAAGCTAAAAGAGAGGCTTGGTGCCTCTGGATGGGGCCAGGAGGTTGGGAATCTCCGGGGAACACACTGACTCTGGCTGACTCTGTGACCTCATGGAGAGTTTTCTGAGAGCCCTCAGTGGACAGTTTGCATCTTTTAGTTGGTCTCCAGGAGCCCATGTTGTCTTATGTGAGGAGACACTGAGAGAAATCGCAAAAGGGATTGGGCAGAAGTGGCCCCAACACAATGAAGTGGAAACATCCAAAATGATTACATGCATGCCTTGGAGACGTTGCGGGTTTGGTTCTAGGCCAATGCCCTCAAATGAGTATCACAAAAAAGTGAGTCACACAGTTCTTTTGGTTTCTCAGTGCACATAAAAGTTATATTCAAGCCGGGCTCGGTGGCTCAGCCTGTCATCCCGCGCCTTTGGGAGGTTGAGGTAAGTGGATCGCCTGAGCCCGTGGGTTTGAGACCTGCCTGGGCAATTTGGCGAGACCTCATCTCTACAATGAATCAAAAATTAGCCGGGCGTGGTAGCGCACGCCTGTAGTTACAGCTGCTTGGAAGGCTGAGGCGGAAGGATCGCTGGAGCCCAGCGGGTCGAGGCTGCGGTGGCCGGGAGCGGCCACTGCACTCCAGTCTGGGTGACAGAGTGAGACTCCAACTCAAAAAACAAACAAACAAACAAACAAACAAAAAAGTTATATTCGGTCGGGCACAGTGGCTCACACCTATAATCCCAGCAATTTGGGAGGCCGAGGTGACAGGATTGCCTGAGCCCACGGGTTCGAGACCATCCTGGACACCTTGGTGAGACCTCATCTCTACAATAAATCAAAAAATTAGCCAGCCTTGGTGACATGTGCCTGTAGTTCCAGCTACTTGGAAGGCTGAGATGGAAGGATCACCTGAGCCCAGCAGGTCGAGGCTGCGGTGGCCGTGAGTGTGCCACTGCACTCCAGCCTGGGTGACAGAGTGATACTCCCACTCAAAAAAAAAGTTATATTCGTACTATACTGTATTCTATTAAATGTATAATAGCAATATGTCTAAGAAACAATGTACATGCCTTAATTAAAAATAGTTTATTGACCAGGTGTGATGGCTCATGCCTGGAATTCCAGCACTTTGGGAGGCCAAGGTGGGAGAATCACTTGAGCCCAGGAGTTCAAGACCAGTCTGGGCAACATAGGGAAACTTCATCTCTACAAAAAATAAAAAATTGGGGGGCATAGTGGCACATGCCTGTAGTCCCAGCTACTCATGAGGCTGAGGCGGAAAGATTACCTGAGCCCAGGAGGTTGAGGCTGCAGTGAGCTGTGATCGTGCCACTGCACTCCAGCTGGGGCAACAGAGTAAGATCCCAACTCAAAAAAAAAAAAAAAGCTGAGCTCAGTGGCTCAACCTGTCATCCCGCGCCTTTGGGAGGCTGAGGTGAGTGGATGGCCTGAGCCCACGGGTTCGAGACCCGCCTGGGCAGCAAGACCTCATCTCTACAATAAATAAAAAAAAAATCAGCCGGGCGTGGTAGTGTGTGCCTGTAATTCCGGCTACTCGGAAGGCTGAGGCGGAAGGATCGCCGGAGCCCAGCAGGTGGAGGCTGCGGTGGCCGGGAGCGGCCACTGCACTCCAGTCCGGGCGACTGAGTGAGACTCCAACTCAAAAAAAAAAAAAAAAAAAGCAAAAGAGAACACTTTATTACTAAAAAATGTTAACAATCATCTGAGCCTTCAGCAAGTTGTAATCTTTTTGCTGGTGGAAGGTCTTTCCTCAATGGTGCTGGTGCTGACTGGTCAGGGTGGTGACAGGGATGGCTGGCTATGGCAGTTTCTTAAAGCAAGACATCAGTGAAGTTTGCCTCATTGATGGACTCTTCCTTCCATGAAAGATTATCTGTAGCACGCAATGCTGTTTGATAGCATTTTATCCCCAGTAGGACCTCTTTCAAATTGGAGTCCATCTTCTCAAACCCTGCCCTGACTTTGTGGACAAAGTTGAGGCCATATTCTAAATCCTTTTTTGTTATTATAACAGTATTCACAGCATCTTCACCAGGAGTAGACTGCATCTCAAGAAACCACTTTCTTTGTTCCATAAGAAGCAACTCCTTGTCTGTTCAAGTTTGATCAGATCAAGACTGCAGAAAATTAGTCATGCCTTCAGGATCCACTGAAGTCTTGAACCCCTCAAAGTCATCAATTTTTCCAAACTCCTGTTAATGTTATTTTATCTTCCTCCCACTAATCTTAATGGCATCTAGAATTGTGAACCCTTTCCAGAAGGTTTTCATCTGACTTTGACCAGATCCATCAGAAGAACTGCTATCTATGTCAGCTATAGTCTTACAAACCTATCTCCCTAGCTCCCTCTTTTTTTTCTCCCTCCCTCCCCTCCTTTCTTCTGTCCTTCCTTCCTTTTTTCCTTCCTTCCTTCCTCCCTTTCTTTCCTTCCAGGTTCTGCTCTGTTTTTCAGCTGTAGTGCAGTGGTAATCATAGTTCACCATGGCCTCAAACTCCTGGTCATCCAAGATATCAAGCAATTCTCCCACCTTAGTCTCCTGAGAAGCTGAAACTACAGATGTGCACCACCATGCCTGGCTAATTTTTTAAATTTTTTGTAGAGATGGGGTCTTGCTATGCTGTCTAGACTGGTCTCAAACTCTTTGCCTCAAGAGATCCTCCCACCTTGGCCTCCAAAAGCACTGGGATTACAGGTGTGAGCCACTGTGCCCAGCCATAAAAAAGTATTTCTTAAAACAGATGACTCGAAAATAGAAATTACAGCCGGGTGCGGTGGCTCAAGCTTGTAATCCCAGCACTTTGGGAGGTCAAGGTGAGAGAATTCCCTGAGCTCAGGAGTTCGAGATCAGCCTGGGCAACTTGGTGAGACCTCGTCTCTATAATAATAAGAAGAAATAATAAGCCAGGCATGGTAGCACATGCCTGTAGTTCCAGCTACTTGGAAGGCTGAGGCAGAAGGATCACCTGAGTCCAGCAGGTCGAGGCTGAGGTAGCTGTGAGTATGCCGCTGCACTCCAGTCTGGGCGATAGAATGAGACTCCAACTCAAAAAAAAAAGAAAAGAAAATAGAAGTGACTCCTTGATCATGGGCTGCAGAATGGATGCTGTGTTAGCAGGCATGAAATCAACAATCATCTTCTTGTGCACCGTCACCAGATATCTTGGATGACCAGGTGCGTTGTTGATGAGCAGTCACATTTTGAAAGGAATCTTTTGATTCCAGCTGTAGGTCTCAACAGTGGGCATAAAATATTCATTAAACCATGTTGTAAACACCATAAACAAATGTGCTATCATCCAGGCTTTGTTGTTTCATTTCTAGAGCACAGGCAGAGTAGATTAAGCATAATTTTCTTTTTTTTTTTTTGAGTCAGAGTCTCACTCTGTCGCTTAGGCTGGAGTGCAGTGGCGTGCTCATGGCCACCCCAGTGTCGACCTGCTGAGCCTAATTCTCTTTTTTTGTGTGTGTTGGAGTCTCGCTCTGTCACCCAGACTAGAGTGTAGTGGCCACTCCTGGTCACCGCAGCCTCGACCTGCTGGACTCCGGCAATCCTTCCACCTCAGGCTTCCAAGGAGCTGGAACTACAGGTGCGCGCTACCACGCCCGGCTAATTTTTGACTTATTGTAGAGATGAGGTCTCGCCAAGTTGCCCAGGTAGGTCTCGAACCCTTGGGCTCAGGCAATCCACTCACCTCAGCCTCCCAAAGGCACAGGATCACAGGGTGAGCCACCAAGCCCGGCTTGAGCCTAATTCTTTTTTTTTTTTTTTTTTTGAGTTGGAGTCTCACTCTGTTGCCCAGACTGGAGTGCAGTGGCCGTTCCCGGCCACCGCAGCCTCGACCTGCTGGGCTCCGGCGATCCTTCCACCTCAGCCTTCCCAGTAGCCGGAATTACAGGCATGCGCTACCATGCGAGATGAGGTCTCGCTGCCCAGGCGGGTCTCGAACCCGCGGGCTCAGGCAATCCACTCACCTCAGCCTCCCAAAGGCGCGGGATTACAGGCTGAGCCACCGAGCCCGGCTGAGCCTAATTCTTAAGGGCCCCAGGATTCTTGGAATGGTCAATGAGCACTGGCTTCAACGTAAATTCATCAGCAGCGTTAGTCTCCAACAAGAGAGTCAGCCTGTTCTTTGAAGCCTGGAAACGAGACATTGACTGCTCTTTCTAGCTACGAAGGTCTTAGATGTCATCTACTTCCAATAGAAGCCTGTTTCATCTACACTGAAAACCTCCTGCTTAGTGTAGCTACCTTCATCAGCGGTCTTAGCTAGATCTTCTGGATAACTTGCAGCTTCTCCATCAGCAATGACCATTTCACCTTGCACTCTTATGTTATGGAGACAGTTTTGTTCCTTAAACCTCATGAACCAACCTCTGCTAGTTTCCAACTTTTCTTCTGCAGTTTCCTACATCTCTCAGCTTTCAAAGGATTGAAGAGAGTCAAAGTCTTGCTCTGGAATGGACTTTGGCTTAAGGGAATGTTGTGACTGGTTTGATCTTCTACCCAGACCATCCACACTTTCCCCACATCAGTTATAAGGTTGTTTCACTTTCTTATCATTCATATGTTCACTGGAGTAGCGATTTTAATTTCCTTCAAGAACGTTTCCTTTGGATTCACAACTTTGGCACAGAAGGCAGAGTTTTTAGTCTGTCTCTAACTTTTGACGTGACTTTGTCACTAAGTTCAATCATTTCTAGCTTTTAATTTAAACGGAGAGACATGTGACTCTCCCTTTCAGTTGAACAGTTAGAGGCCACAGTAGGGGTATTCATTGGGCTGATTTCAACATTGTTATGTTTTAAAGAAGGGGGGAGTAGCTTGGGGAGAGGGAGAGAGATGAGAAGCTGCTGGTGCGGAGAGCAGTCACCACATACATACCATTTATCAGTCAAGTTTGCCTTCTTATATGGGTGCAGTCTGTGGTACCCCCAAACAGTCACAGTACTAGCATCAAAGATCACTGAACACAGATCACCACAGCAGATATAACAACAGTGACAAAGTTTGAAATTTTGCAAGAATAACCAAACTATGACACAGAGACACCAAGTGAGCATATACTGTTAGATTTGCTCAGTGATAGAGGCTGACAGATTTGCTCAACGCAGGCCTGCCACAAACCTGTAAGAAACACAATGTCTGTGGAGTGCAGTAAAGCAGGAGATGTCTGTATTTGCGATCACTCTAAGGAATGTAGGTAGCCAAGATCTGTTATAACACATTAAAAAAAAAGTTCAGGCCGGGTGCGGTGGCTCAAGCCTGTAATTCCAGCACTTTGGGAGGCTGAGGCAAGAGGATTGCCTGAGCTCAGGGGTTCAAGACCAGCTTGGGCAACTTGATGAGGTCTCACCTCTACAATAAATCAAAAAATTAGCCAGCGTGGTAGCGTATACCTGTGGTTCCGGCTACTTGGAGGGCTGAGGTAGAAGGATCAGCTGAGCACAGCAGGTCAAGGTTAGGGTGGCCGTGAGCATGCCACTGCACTTCCAGCCTGGGCGACAGACATAGTGAGACTCTGACTCAAAAAAAAAAGTTCAGAGCAAAATATTTCCTGATGTTATACCCAGTGAACCGCAATCAGCTAACTCTTACTTAAATATACCAAAGATCACTTACAGAAGAAAAGAACTCCAAACACATCTAACACATCTAAGCACTTCAGATGAGGCTTTGTCTTCTGATTAATGTTTTTTTCACCAAACAGGAAAATCCTCATTAACTGAAGTTTGGAGAACAATAAAGCAACTGGAGGTTATTAATATGAAAATATTGCTGATTGTTCCTCCTGTAGAAATCTCCCTGGACGGCCCACTTCCTGAAAAATGACTCAGCAAAACCCCCCGGAGAAGAGCTGTTCGTGGCTGGTACAATTGTTCAGGCTGACGCTGGTTGCTTTATCTATCAAGCTGCCCTTGTGATTGATGATTCGTGATGCTTTTCAGTTATGGCCTTTGAATGCTAGCTATTTCTTAATGTAAACAAAAGGCTTCAGTATTTAAAGCAAAACATTTCCGCTTGTTTAATACTATTTCCTACTTTATGCCTGAAATTCCCTCTTTTTGAGGGAATTGTTGGGTTTCCAGAAAGGGAAAGAATGATTGTTTAGAAGAATGTGGGTAAGGGAGTGGTGGTGCCTTTGTCCTGGGCAGTCTAGAAGACCTGCCTGGGAGCCAGAGGGACCACGTGGTGGCCTGTCCTCTCATAGCGTGGCCCAGAGAATCTGTGTCCCCAATTCTGCTGTTGCTGGTCTTGGTTTTTAATCGGTCTGGTAGTGTCTTTAAATTCCCAGTGCTGTGGAAGAGATGTGAGCTAGGTGAAATGGTGCACAGAAGAGTTGCTAAAGATGCTAGAAAGAAGACAGCAAGAGCTTTGGGGGTGTCTAATGACGTTGTACAATTGCCAAAACAAAATATAAAATGAAAACCAGGAAGGCATGAGTCAGGGTCAAAGAAGGTCTGTGCTGAAAGTTGACCACTAGGTAGCGCTATCATCTAGCTCTATGACTATGGCACTGAGGCTGGACTGATTCTGTGTTGGCTAGAGTGACAGTGTCCGAGATTTCCACATCTCACAAATGTTCAAGATTTACAGTGAAGACCAACAAGGGTTGCTTAAACATTTTCAGTCAAAAGACTCTAACAAGCCGGGCTCGGTGGCTCAGCCTGTAATCCCGCGCCTTTGGGAGGCTGAGGTGAGTGGATTGCCTGAGCCCGCGGGTTCAAGACCCGCCTGGGCAGCGAGACCTCATCTCTACAATAAATCAAAAAATCAGCCGGGCGTGGTAGTGCATGCCTGTAATTCCAGCTACTCGGAAGGCTGAGGCGGAAGGATCGCCGGAGCCCAGCAGGTCGAGGCTGCGGTGGCCGGGAGCGGCCACTGCACTCCAGTCTGGGCAACAGAGTGAGACTCCAACTCAAAAAAAAAAAAAAAAAGACTCTAACATAGCAAGCTGAAGAGGTAGAAAGTTCAAGTATTTACTTGGTGAAGCTGTTTCTTCCATAGATGTTATTATTATTGTTGTTATTTGAGTCGGGATCTCACTCTGTCGCACAGGCTGGAGTGCAGTGGTACAATAATAACTCACCACAGCCTCGACCTCCTGGTCTCAGGCAATCCTTCCGCCTCAGCTTCCAGAGTACCTGGAACCACAGGTGCATGCCACCAACCCTGGCTAATTTTTAGATTTTTTTTTATCATAGAGATGAGGTCGCACTATGTCTTATAGGCTGTCTCAACCCCCTGGCCTCAAGCAATCCTCTTACCTCGGTCTCCCAAAGTGCTGGGATTACAGACATGAGCCACCATGCCCAGCTGCGATTATTTTTATTGAGCACTCAGAGAAACAGACATTGTAGATGGACGAGACTCTGGCGCTTCTCTTAAAGAGACCCCAGATTTGCATGGAGATCGAGAAAAAGAATAATCACAGTTAATTAAAACAACTAGTCCAGGATTTTCTTGTCAAATTAGGAAGACGTCGATGGAATGAAGTAGCAAGCGTTGCTCATATTTGTCTTGATTCCTCCTTAAGGCTTCCGTTTGCTCGACGGTCATTCAGTACGTGCTTACCACACGCCCACCATCTAAGCGCTGTGCATCTGAAGAAGCACAAGGCACGTCCTTGTCTGTGTAGTTCACAACCCAGCAAGGCAGATAAGTACATAGCAAAGCAACTCTAAGGGATAAGAGCTTCAATAAAGGCACATTCACAAGCGTTATGGGAGATAGCGAGTTACAAAACAGTGGCATTTGCACGGTAAGTAATAGCCACTGACATTTACTGATGATCGTTATGTGTCAAACCCGTTCCTCAAGGCTTTACCTAATACATGCTTAAAAGTCACAATGAATGCTCACAGTCTTCACTACAACCGTAGGAGGAAGATGACACTATTAGTGTCCCCATGTCACAGACAAGGAAACCAGCGCGGGGAATGCATTCTAGATAAAGGAAGCAACACGCATAGCGGCCCTGAGCGGCAAAAAACCACAGCATGTTCCGGGGAGCGGGGGGTTAGATCAGTGATAACACTGTGATATTCACAGAAGCATCATGTCTTCTATGATTTTATACACAGAAAAAATGCAGTGAGTTATGCCAGAGGCTTAGAATCGATTTTTTTTTTTTTTTTGAGTTGGAGTCTCGCTGTCGCCCAGACTGGAGTGCAGTGGCCGCTCCCGGCCACCACAGCCTCGACCTGCTGGGCTCCGGTGATCCTTCCGCCTCAGCCTTCCGAGTAGTTGGAACTACAGGCGCGCGCTACCACGCCCGGGTCATTTTGATTTTTTTATTGTAGAGATGAGGTCTCGCCAAGTTGCCCAGGCGGGTCTTGAACCCGCGGGCTCAGGCAATCCACTCACCTCAGCCTCCCAAAGGTGCGGGATTACAGGTTGAGCCACTGAGCCTGGCTGATTTTTGTTTTTGAGTTGGAGTCTCACTCTGTCGCCTAGGCTGGAGTCTCACTCTGTCGCCCAGGCCATGCTCATGGCCACCGCAGCCTCAACCTGCTGGGCTCAGGCGACCCTTCCACCTCAGTCTTCCAAGTAGCTAGAACTACAGGTCATACCTGTAATCTCAGTATTGTGGGAGGCCAAGGTGGGAGGATTGCTTGAGTTCGAGGCAAGCCTAGGCAACATAGCAAGACCTTATTGCTACAAAAAGAAGTTTATTAGATGGGCGTGGTGGAGCGTGCCTGTAGGCCCAGCTAGTCGGGAGGCTGAGGCAGAAGGATGCCTGAACCCAGAAGGTTGAGGCAGTAGTGAGCCATGATTGTGTCACTGTACTCCAGTCTGGGTGATAGACTGAGACCTGGACTAAAAAAAAAAGGAATGTTATTTGAATGAATGCATAACAGTGTCCTCTGAATGCACTTCTTCTTAATTATGGTTCTACTGCAGGGTGGCATTAAGAAAAAAAAAAACTGGGGCAATCCCTTCAGGTCTTCTGCAGTGGGAGCTTTTCTGTCCTCTCAATAAATCCTGCTTTCTCACCTTCCAGTTGTCCATGTCGCTCATTCTTCCTGGGCATGAGACAAAACAAAAAACAAAAGCCCACCTGTGATCCAGTCCCCACCACTACTCAATATGTCCATATAACCAACACACATGTGTACCCCGAATCTAAGGTAACATAAAATAAAAAGAAAAAGCCTCCAAGTTTATTCTGATTGGCAGAAAATACAAGTGAGTTCTTGCCTTTCTTCGCCTTGAAGTCTGTGCCAGTGTTAATGCAGATTGCATTAGGCTTTGTTTGTTTGTTTTTTGAGTTGGAGCCCCACTCCGTCACCCAGGCTAGAGTGCAGTGGCAAGCTCATGGCCACCGCAGCCTCGATCCGCTGGGATCCGGCGATCCTTCTGCCCCAGCCTTCCAAGTAACTGGAACCACAGGCGCGCGCTAACACACCTGGCTAATTTTTGATTTATTGTAGAGACGAGGTGTTGCCAAGTCGTCCGGGTGCAAGTTGCCCAGGGGGGTCTCAAACTCGCAGGCTCAGGTGATCCACTCACCTCAGCCTTCCGAAGTGCTGGAATGACAGACTGAGCCACTGAGCCCGACCTGCACTAGGCTTTGAGCAGCTGGATTCCACAATTCACTTACATCAAGTCCATGGTCAACAGGCTTTGCCCCGTGTTTTCTTGGCGTTCTCTCCATCTGAAAGACTCTCGACTCCCTCCCTTCTTCACTTGGGAAGTTTCCTCTTGTCTTTATGCTGCTCTGATGTCATATTCTTAGGGAAGCCTCCTGTTCCTTCTGGCTAGGTGCCCCTCCTTTGTGCTCCCCCAGAAGCAGCCTGTGAATGTCTCTTTCATGACACCTAAATTATACTGTATGTAAATTACCTGATTCCGTAACAGATTGTGAACTCCTTTAGAGAAGGGACATTCATACACACACACACACACACACACACACACACACACACACACACACACACAAAACTGTCCCAGAGTAAGTGTTAAATATTGAATGAATTACAGCGCTCAGGTTTTAGTTCAAGTATGGGACTTCACGTTTACCCCCTACAAACATGATGAGGTTAAGCCAGGCACAGGGAATATGTGCTGGTAGCCTCAGCCTACTTACTCGGGAGGCTGAGGCAGGAGGATCGATTGAGGCCAGGGGTTCAAGTACAGCCTGGGCGACATACCGAGACCCCATCTCTACAAAAAATGTAAAATAAAAATAAATATTATCGGGTTCGATTTTTTTTTTTGTCTTTAACATACAGCATTACCAGAATTACTCAAATGTCTCAGAGGCAACTGAATTCATGGTTAAGTCTAGTGTTCTGAAATCAGATCTGTCACTTCATAGCTAAGTGGCCATTCGAAAGGGTTCTGATTTTGGAGAAGCTGTGGGTGTGTGCGACAGAATGACTTCAGAGAAGAGACCCAATAAAGAGGGGTAGGAATTAGAAAGTGGGAATTTATCATCACTGATGATTAAAAGAGAGATGGAGCTGGGCTCGGTGGCTCAGCCTGTCATCCCGCGCCTTTGGGAGGCTGAGTGAGTGGATTGCCTGAGCCCGCGGGTTCGAGACCCGCCTGGGCAATTTGGTGAGACCTCATCTCTACAATAAATCAAAAAATCAGCCGGGCATAGTAGCGCATGCCTGTAATTCCGGCTACGCGGAAGGCTGAGGCGGAAGGATCGCCCGAGCCCAGCAGGTCGAGGCTGCGGTGGCCGGGAGCGGCCACTGCACTCCAGTCTGGGCGACAGAGTGAGACTCCGACTCAAAAAAAAAAAAAAGAGAGAGAGAAATGGAAGGAAAGAAGAGATGAGGAGATGCTGAGCAAGAGGATTCCCTAGGCCAGCCTCTAAGGTCATGCTGGCCTAGGAGAGCTTGGTTGCTGCCCTGAGAAGATGCCAGGTAGGCAGAAGGTCAAGGAGAACGCCGCTCGCCATTTGGGTCTTAGAAGTCCACGTGTTGAGTTGTATAGGGAAGAAGAGGGAAATACCTGCGTACACCGTGGGCGGCTTCTGTCTTTCAAGTGCCACGGTCAGGTCTGTGGGGGGAGGCAGTGTGTCAGAGGGGGCAGGCAAGAGATGCCTTGTGATATATGAAGAGCTGCTGCTTTCTGTGGCTTCACCCCAGACCCAGCAGCCAAGAATATCCACCCACAGACATAATGAGTCCAGAAGAGCTTGCTGCAAGATCTAAGGTTGGTCCAGGCTCAGGGGTTCCCACACCTAAGTTGCTCCTGAACTTGGTCTTTTGCTCATTTTGTAGGCACCGACCTGACACTGATGTCTGGCCCTACTGGATTTGGTGACTCTCATTCGGCCTTTCTGAAGCTGCAGCCCTCGTTATTCCTGATCCCCAAATCCTAGTCAGGGACCATAGCATATTCCCAGATATTTGGTGTGTTTTGATGCTTTTGCATATGGGATTGATTTTGTATTTCATTTCCTAATTGTTACTGATACATAGCCATACATTTTTCCCCCATCTAGAAGCCTTGCTAGATTCACTCATTAATTCTGTTTATTGCTCTATCTAGGTTTTCTATGTATACAATTATGTATTCTGCAAGTGTTGATTTTTCTTCTTTCTTGCCAGTCTTTATATCTTTTATTTCTCTGTCTTGCCTTATTCTGTAAGAATTCCAGAACAATTTTGAATAGAGCTGGTGATGGTTGTTTTCCTGAGCTGAGGGGGGCAAGGTCTGGCATTTGGTTGCCAAGCAAGATATTAGCAGGGGGATTTGTGATAGACTCTTCTATTTCCAGGTCACTGAGGTTTTTTTTGTTTTGTTTTGTTTGGCTTTTAATGGACCCATCAGGATATGTAAAGGTGAAAGAACTTCTCCCATGCAAAGGTAGAGAATGGGGATGGGAGGGGGAAACTCAGACTCTACCAGGATTCTGAGCAGAATTGAACACCAGGTGGCAGATGGCAGACACTCTCGCCACTGTTCTGCCCATTGTGTCCTTCACAGCATATCTTTCCTTTAGTCAATCTACCTTTCTTAATTAAAAAAGAAAGAATTGAACACCAGATGATACTTGCCAGGCTAGGCCATTCCTTGTCTTGTGCCCAGGCTCTCAGATGTGTTTCCTAAAGACTGCAAATTGTAGAGTGGGCACCCGTGCCAACAAAGCCCATGACCATAATGCCTCCTGCTGATGGTTCCAGCACATAGCAAGGAGGCTGGGATTCTAGGGTTTTATTTGGAGAATAAACTTACTTTTTTTTTTTAAAAGGTTAGTCTCTAGTTCTAGAGAAACTGGGGTTCCTAGTACACTAACAAGACAGAGACTCAGTTGCAGGAATAAAAGAAAAGGGTCCAGAAAAGGGCCCCAGGAACAGGACCATATCAACACCATATGTGGCCTGATGGTATGTCCCAAAGATCAGATTAGGGCAGGATTTCTCAGCCTGGGCACTCGGCATTTGGGGCTGGATAATTGTGTGTGTGTGCGTGCGTGCGTGCGTGCGTGCGTGTGTGTGTGTGTGTGTAAGTGTGTGTCGGGATTTGGGGTGGGGGTCTGCTGAGCATTGTAGGTTGTTTTACAGTATCCCTGGCCTCCTCCCACTAGATGTCAGTAGCACCCATCTCTAGTGGTGACTACCAAAAAATGTCTCCTGGCATTTCCCGGAGCTGGGGGACTCACTAGATCATCCAGTGGAGAACTACTAGCCTGGGGCCCGCTTCAACTTCTCCCGTCAGTGGTCAGGCTTAATCCTAGGAAGTGGTTCAAAGAGTTTGTGCTTCATCTGGGAGGAGAGATTAAGGGTCCATGCTGGGAGCAACATTCCAGTCACACAAACCATTCTTTTTTATGGGTACTTTGGAATATGACTGTTTAAAGATTTTTTCCATTTCCTCCTTTTCTTTTCCTTATTTGGTGAATTTATTGTCAGCACTGTGGGACAGGGGAGGTTGTTTTTTTCTGAATGTTGCTTTTGGGAGGAGGACCTCTCCTGTTCACTCAATCTGTGCAAACTTCCGGCAGGAAACGGCACTCAAGGAAAGTTTTGAATAAAAGGAAGATGGTAGTTTAGCCAGTGGAAACAGGAAGTTGTTGCTTGTGTCTTACGGCCTAGAAGAAAGTAAGAGGCAGAGAGAAAATGCACTTAGCAGAAGTGGGAGGAGCGGGAGGGAGCCGGGTGCAAGTAGAGGAAGGGTGACAAGAAGTGAGGGGCAGAGGGTGGCATCAGGGCCACCAGGAGAGACTTTGCATCCCCTGGTGGAGCTGGCGGTGCTGGAAGAGGATGATGGCGCCCTGAGGCAGGAGAGGTGTCATGCAGTTACCGTAAGTCAACATTGTAGTGGTTTGTTCCTTTAACTACATTACAGTACCGTGTTGTGCTTTTCCACAAAGACTCTAATACATCTTTTCTCCGATATTAAGAGCATGCCTACCTTCTTGTTTATAGATTTTATTTGAAAGATGTGGGGTACAATTCAGGCTCAAGTATACAAGTGGTCATCGTGCAGGTAAAATTTGGGTCTCCCTTTGGTCCTCGCTTTGCCTGGTTTGAGATCAGGCACCCTTTTTTTTTTTTTTTTTTTTTGAGTTGGAGTCTCACTCTGTTGCCCAGACTGGAGCTCAGTGGCTGCTCCTGGCCACCGCAGCCTCGACCTGCTGTGCTCCGGCGATCCTTCCGCCTCAGCCTTCCAAGTAGCTGGAACTACAGGCGTGCGCTACCACGCGCAGCTACTTTTTTGATTTATTGTAGAGATGAGGTCTCGCCAAGTTGCCCAGGCGGGTCTCGAACCCGCAGGCTCAGGCTGTCCACTCACCTCAGCCTCCCAAAGGCGCGGGTTGACAGGCTGAGCCACCGAGCCCGGCTCAGGCACCCTTATTAATGTTATGTGCCTCCCTTTCCTGGCGATCTCCAGCTACTGCCAATCCCTTTCTCTTTTTAAAAAAATTTTATTTTAAAGATGAGGGGTACAATTCAAGATTAGGTATACAAGGTAAAGTTTGGGCCTCCCTTTGGTCCCCGCCTTGCCTGGTTTGAGATCAGGCACCCTTACTGATGTCGTGTGTCCCCTGCCTCCCACCCCCTGGCAGTATCCCACTACTGCCAATCCCTTTCTTATAGTATCATGGTAAATGTTCAGGGTCCGCTTATGTGTGAGAACCTGCGATACTCTGTTCTTTATTTCTGTGATAGATCACGGAGTATGATAGACTCTAAATCCATCCAAGTTGCTGCGAGGCCCATATGTTTGTCCTTCTTTATGGCTGCATATGCCTATATTTTAAAACCCTTTGAACAAAGAGAGAGAGAAAGCAAATATGGCAAAATGTTAACAGTTGGTGAATCTAGATGATGGGTAGTTGGCTGTTCATTGTATTCTTCTCAGAACACTCTGCAAATTTGAAATTTTTCAAAAATGATCATGTGCATGCACTGTGTGTAGAGAAGAATGAATTTTTAGAACTATGTGATATTTAGACTTGGATCAATCATCCAACATGCTCATGGGTGTGTGGCATGACCTATGAATTTGTTCTCTGCAATGTCATATAGGAATGACTGATGTTCTCTTATGACAAGAGTGATTTCTCATCATATATTTATGTATTCTCAGGTTCTGAGAGATTCAGTGTGGAATTGTCACATTTTTGCATAAGTTGGACCAACATTTCCTTACAAGCAGAGGTAACTCAGCGTGTAGCTTTTACTGTCATTCATTCATTTAGTAAGCATTTGTGAGTACCTACTGTATACAAGGTATATACTGTTAAGTGTTATGAGGATACAAATATGAATCAGGTAGACATTCTGCACATAAACAATCTTATAATTTGCTATAAATTAAAAACCTTGCCCACAAAGGACTTTAACACAAGAGAGAAAATGACTGTTTTCTGTCCAGTCTTTTTTTTTTTTTTTGAGTCTCACTCCATCTCCCACTCTGGAGCTCAGTGGCACGCTCCCAGCCACCCCAGTGTCAACCTGCCAGGCTTCAGCAATCCTTCCGCCTCCGCCTTCCAAGTAGCGGGAACTACGGGCGCACACTACCACGCCCGGCTAATTTTTTGATTTATTGTAGAGACGAGGTCTCACCAAGTTGCCCGGGTGGGTCTCGAACCGGGCGGCTCAGGCAATCCACTTGCCTCGGCCTCCCCAAGTGCTGCGATGACAGGCTGAGCCACCGAGCCTGGCCTTCTATCCAGTCTTAAAGGAGGGCACCATTACTTCATCTTGGAGGAAATGGAGCGAGGCATATTCCTACTGCATTTTTTCCATCTTGCCAGGAGCAAAACTAGGGCTGAGAGTGGGTAGGGCTCTTCAGGGGCTTGAAGTGAAGGATGCTGCGTTGGGTTGCTCGTGCTGTGTAACCCATCAGTCAGTGGCTGAAAACCACCACCATGTATTATTGCTCCCGTGTCTGTGGGTCAGTTGGGGCTTGGCTGATCTAGCCTGGGCTTGGTCGAGCAGCTCTGTTTCAGGGTGCTGCGGCTGGACGGAAATATACGCATCCCCCTGCAGGTCTGTGGGTCAGAGGGGGTGACTGTTTCGTGTAGTGCTCAGGGAATGTTTTTCTTGGGTAATGACAGAGGTGCAAGGAGACAAGTAGAAATACATGAGGTCTCAGAAAACCTGGGGTCAGAACGCACACACTGTCCCCTGAGCTCTTATATCATTGGCCAGCAGAAGTCCAAGGCTAAATCCAAAGTCAAGGGGCAGAGACAAGCAACTGTGCCCACAGTGAGGCACTGGCAGGGGTATGAACGCAGACAGAGTGACAAACTGATGTGGTTGATGACAAATGACTTGTGGTTACTAGCACGCTTGAAATATTCCATTTTGAAGAGAAAGAACTGCAGTTTTTTTTCTTTCCAGCATTATTTTTAAAATCTGATTTTAAACACTGAAAATAAAAAGAGTTCTGTCGGGGAGGCCAAGGCAGGAGGATTGCTTGAGCCCAGAAGTTCAAGACCAGCCTGGGCAACATAACGAGACCTCGTCTCTACAAAAATAAAATAAGTAAAAAAAAAAACCCAAAAAAACCAGGCATGGTGGTGTGCACCTGTAATCCCAGCTACTTGGGAGGCTGAGGTGGAAAGGTTGCCTGAGCCCAGAAGGTTGAGGCTGTAGTGAGCTGGTATTACAGCATTGCACTCCAGCTTGGGTGACAGAGTGAGATTCTGACTCAGAAAAAAAGGTCAAGCACAGTGACTCAAGCCTGTAATCCCAGCACTTTGGGAGGCCGAGGTGAGAGGACTGCCTGAGCCTGCGGGTTCGAGATCAGCCCGGGCAACATGGTGAGACCTCGTCTCTACAATAAATCAAAAATTAGCTGGGCATGGTAGCGCGTGCCTGTAGTTACGGCTACTTGGAAGGCCAAGGTGGAAGGATCACCTGAGCCCAGCAGGTCGACGCTGGGGTGGCTGTGAGTGTGCCACTGCACTCCAGTCCTGGGTGATGAAATGAGACTCTGATTCAGAAAAATAAAAAGAACTAATAGCTCTATAATGGAGGAAATTCACACAGCAGAGAGGATGGCAGAGAAGCAAAGGAGACGGGCACTAAGGCATCAGTCCAGTGACCTCAAAATCATATCCGATGGTGCCTTTCACTCTACCTGGACAACCTACCTGCTTGGGTGTGTGGGTAAGGGCATAGTTGCAGCAATAACCAGGAAGGTAGCTTAGGTTATGTATTTAGCATAAATAATATTAAAACGCATGCCTTATCAAATTAACTGCATTGAATACATTTTTACACTGTAACGACTGGAATTCCTGCTTATAGTTACTGTCTTGGAGAAACAAGTTGAATAAATATAGCAGGCATCAGGCAGGAACTATGTGAACTGTGTCAAGGTTAATAATAAGTAAAATGTTACAAGTAGGGACAGGACTGCAACAGCTGTGCAGTATTCTTAGAAGCAAGGACTTTGGTAGCATGAAGTCAGGCTGTGAGTTTGTTTCTGTCGCTTCTGGGTGAACAGAGGATCCTTATAATAATTAGAAGGAAAACTGCATTTATTTTATAAATTACAGTTGTTTTGCACTCAAAATCTGATGGCGGCAGCTGGGAAACCTAGGGCATGCACAGAAATGTTGGAAGAAGACACAGATCAAACGTACGAGAATGTCCTGGTGGAGATTCAGTCATTTGAGCTGCCCATTGAAGCGACTTTGAGGTAGGCTGCGTTTATTTTATTATTTCTTCTTTAGCAGCAATAAGGTGGCACTTATACCTTCTTTTTATGCTTCTCTACAAGAGAATAAACATATTTTTGAAAAACAGTTCTGTATATAGTTAATCTCACAGTTTTCTTATCCTTAGAGAAACTTCAGCAGATAATCCTTTTTTTTTTTTTTCCTGCATGGGGTTTCTTAACTCATCACCACAAAATTTTAAAAGATATAAATGGACAATCCTCTCGGGTCCCCTCCCACTGTGGGAGCTTTTCTGTCTTCTCAATAAATCTTGCTTTCAAAAATAAATAAATAAAATGACTTTCAAATCATCAGAAAGGACCTCAGACCATCACCAAATAAATATTCCATCTCCATTTATATGAGGTTTTCATTGTTTTCTCTAAAATATCACTTCATGGAAAACAGAACAATTAGATATATCAACGAAACCAGTTTATATTTGGGTGGGTATGAGTTGTAGAAAAAAATGCAGAACATGTGTGTGTATTGCAGCTGTTCTTTTGGGTTTATGGTGGTCCCTCAAATGTGTTTTTTTGTTTGTTTCCACATAAGGTTTAAAAATATGTTCTTTGGTAATATGAGTATTAATTTGCACAGTTCAAGAACAGGATTAAAAAAGACTATGTGTCATTGTTTTAAACAGGCAGCTTTTCTTTTTCTTATTTTTTATTTTTTGAGTTTGTGTCTCACTCTGTCGCCCAGGCTGGAGTGCAGTGGCACTCACCTCGGCCTCCCAAAGTGCAGGGATTACAGGCTGAACCACCGAGCCCGGCCTCAGGCAGCTTTTAAAATTTAATTCTCTCTGTCTGCCTGTCTCTGACACATATCAGTGTGGGAACAAGATGTTAATCACTGAGTGATTAACAGTGACAGTCAATACATATTTGTTGACTAATATTTGTAGATTAAGTGGAGGGATATGTGTGTGTGTCCTCCTCATTCTCAGAAAAACCCCAGGGCAGATGCTTTGAAATCTACCACAAGGCCGGGCTCGGTGGCTCAGCCTGTAATCCCAGCGCTTTGGGAGGCCGAAGTGAGCGGATTGCCTGAGCCTGCGGGTTCGAGACCCGCCTGGGCAACTTGGCGAGCCCTCATCTCTACAATAAATCAAAAATCAGCCAGGCGTGGTAGCGCACGCCTGTAATTCTGGCTACTCAGAAGGCTGAGGCGGAAGGCTCGCCGGAGCCCAGCAGGCGAGGCTGCGGTGGCCGGGAGCAGCCATTGCACTCCAGTCTGGGCGACAGAGTGAGACTCCAACTCAAAAAAAAGAAAAGAAAAGAAATCCACCACAGGTGGGACACAGTGGTGCAAGCTTATAATCCCAGCACTTTGGGAGGCCCAAGTGAGGGAATTGCTTGAGCCCCCAGGCTCAAGAACAGCCTGGGCAACTCAGCAAGACCTCATCTCTGCAATAAATAAAAAAAATTAGCCGGGCGTGGTAGTGGGCATCTGTAGTTCCAGCTACTTGGAAGGCCGAGGTGGAAGGATCGCCAGAGCCCAGCAGGTCGAAGCTGCGGTGGCCAGGAGCGTGCCACTGCACTCCAGCCTGGGTGACAGAGTGAGACTCCAACCCCGCCCCCCCCAAAAGGAAATCCACTACAGTTTTAACTGGAATGGACAGCTAGAGGAAGATTAGGACACTGAAACCATGAAGCTGGGAATGCAAGAGAGCAATATTCCCAAGGAAAAACTCACACCTTGCAGTTGGGGTAGAGGCGATATGGAAGAGTTCTCATTTTTTCCTGTCACAGAAGAAAGGCATCACTTTAATAAGCATGTTCTGCTATAAAATCCTATACTGTGAGCTTCCTTTCCCTCCCACTTTGGTTTTCACGTAGGGAATCTGAGGTGGCCTATTTAAGGTCAGTGTTCAGACCAGGGCCGGGTGGAGTTTGCTCTTTTTTTTTTTTTTTGAGTTGGAGTCTCACTCTGTCACCCAGGCTGGAGTGGCCACCGCATGCTCATGGCCACTGCAGCCTCGACCTGCTGGGCTCAGGTGATCCTTCTGCTTCAGCCTTCCAAGTAGCTGGAATTGCAGGCACATGCCACCACGCCCGGCTAATTTTTTGATTTATTGTAGAGATGAGGTCTTGCCAAGCTGCCCAGGCAATCCTCTCACCTAGGCCTCCCAAAGTGCTGGGATCATAGGCGTGAGCCACCACACCCTGCCGGTTTGCTCTTCTAACAAGGTGGTTTCTCTTTCATAGAGCATGCAAACTTTCCTGGCACACACACTCCCACAGGTCAGCTGGGAGAACGGGTCTCCTCCATCTGAGGGGTTGGAAATGGATTGTTGAGACCAGTAGTCACTGTCAATGGTCTTTCGTCTCTTTCACCCTGCCAGCCTGTATTCTTCCCACCTTCTCACTTCATACTTGGTAGCTCCCAGAGCAAGCTTCCCCCAGATGGTCCAGCCTGTTTCCTGCCTGACTCCCCCCATGAGCCCTTGGGCCAGCTCCTTTGACCTTCTTTTTGAAAAAGTGGGCAAGAATATAATTCTGAGGCCCTATATTTGTTTTCATTTCATGTGTGAAATGGTACCAAGGCCTGTAGTATTAAGTATGAAAGAAAGATAGTTTTAGGGGAGAGCTGAGACACTATTACTTTCTCCATGATTTATTTGTCTTGCCAATGTAATAATATCCATTACAGCCATCTCAGGCTGGGCTCAGTGGCTCAGCCTGTAATCCCAGCACTTTGGGAGGCCGAGGCGAGTGAATTGCCCGAACCCACGGGTTTGAGATCCACCCGGGCAACTTGGTGAGACCTTGTCTCTCTACAATAAATCAAAAATTAGCCAGGTGTGGTAGCGTGTGAGTGTAGTTCCGGCTACTCGGAAGGCTGAGCGGAAGGATCGCTGGAGCCTAGCAGGTCGAGGCTGTGGCAGCCAGGAGCGTGCCACTGCACTCCAGTCAGGGTGACAGAGTGAGACTCCAACTCAAAAAAAAAAAAAAAAAAAAATCCATCTCAGTCAGTTATAAAGTTTGAATTGAGAAACAAAATTCCAGTGTGAAAAAATGGAATTTGATATTAGCCATGCAGATGCTGATTGAACTTAAGAGAGGAGTGAGAAGGCCAGGTGTGGTGGCTCACACCTATAATCCAAGCACTTTGGGAGGCCGGGATTTTGTGAGAGGATTGTCTGAGCCCACGGGCTGGAGGCCAGCCTGGGCAACTTGGCGAGACCTCATGTCTACAATAAATCAAAAAAATTAGCTGGGCATGGTGGCGCGTGCCTGGAGTTCCAGCTACTTGGAAGGCTGAGGCTGAAGGGTCACCTGAGCCTAGCAGGTTGAGGCTGCAGTGGCTGTGAGCATGCACTGCATTCCAGCCTGGGCGAGTAAGACTCCACCTCAAAAAGAGAGAGAGAGAGAGAGAGAGAGAGAGAGAGAGAGAGAGAGAGAGAAAAGGGAGAAACAAAGACAGGCCTCCAACTATTGGCTGCGCTGTGCTAGGATGGTTTAGCTTGGGCATTCAAAACCGTCCAGCTAGCTGAAATTGGTAGGCTAAAACTCACCAGCAGGCAGGGTCTAGAACTAGTTTTGCCGCCCTAATCCTTTTGCCCTGGGTGTCACTGTGCTCATTATGTTGCAACCATAGCCAATTTCCACTATATATTCTTACTGTGTTCAGGATTTCTGATTTTCACCCCGTCCCTCAATTTGGCTTAGATACCTGGAACGCTTTGCCAGCTTCTCCCTCTAGGGGGCGTGCCTGTCCATGGGAGGCTTCATGGCTGGCTGGAGCCAAGTTCAAGGAAACTACAGTGTTAGTTACCTGCTTTATACTGAGCACTACCAACTTCCTTGAGCAAGAATGGCCAACAGGTTTCAACAAGCACATCAATTTGATGCATTGGTAATGGGTGCCTGAATCATCACGTCAAGGATGATTCTGGTACAGTGATGGCAGCTACAGTCTTAGGATAGGGTGGTAACCGTATTCATAACATTTATTTGCCATTATTCTCAGTGGAATTTCCTGCTGCCAGGTGTCACCCACTAGACCTGTTCCTTGGAGACAGACTCAGACTTGATGGATGTAGCCTGGAGTTCATATTTCTTTTGGGGACCTGTGTTGCTAGCCCTTAGAACAGGTCGTGAGGTCATAGAATGTCTGAACTGATTTGGGTTCAGAAGTCACAAGTGTGTTTTGTTGCTGAAATTGAGCCTCACTGAGATAAGAAAATCATGGACGCTGTAAAGTGAGGAGGAGGTAGGGGTGTGGGGGAGGGGGAAGCATAGCCAAAGAAGGCCCTGCAGAGGGCTGGGGGAAAAATAGGAGGAAAAGGGAATTGTACAAGATGACGTACCAGAAGAAATTTTTGTAATTGTTTTATGATAACATAATTGTTTCACACTTGTGTTCACAGACTCTCTTAGGCTCTTTTCCAAAAACTGACCATGAAGCTTTATCAGTTTAAGAGCAAACAGGATATTGTATTTCTTTGACTTTAATGTTTTTAGGAATGAAGATAATTCTTTTAGGAAAGGACAGAAAACATTTAAAAAAACCCTAAAATGTATACACTGTAAAATTTCAGGAAGGCATACTAAAAAAGAAAATAACTAGTCAAATTCAACCATAGGCTGGACATGGTGGCTCATGCCTGTAATCCCAGCACTTTGGGAGGCCGAGGCGGAAGGATTGCTTGAATCCAGGAGTTCAAGAATGGCCTAGGCAACATAGTGAGAATTTGTCTCCACAAAAAAAAAAAAAAAATTAGCCTGGAAGTATTGCCTGAGCCCATGAGGTCAAGGCTGTAGTGAGCCGTGATCATGACACTGCACTCCAGCCTGGGCAACAGAGTGAGACCTCAACTCAAAAAAAAGGAAACAAACAAACAAAAAATTCAACTGTAGATTTTCTAGAATGGTCTTGCTATTTATATCTTTCCAGATGTAAGATTTCTACTAAATCTTATTTAATTAAGTATATCAATTAAGAGCAAAGGTCTAGGTTTTCATCTTGACCAGACATATATTACTAGTATGATTTAGGCCTTAGTTTCTGAAACTATAAAATAGGGATTATATTCAAACCTATCTCAAATGATTAGTGGTCAGTGTATATGAAATACTTAGCACAGTGTCTGCCTGGCACCTATTAAATGCTCAGTAAATATGAAGGATGATTATTATTGTCCAATTTATATCTGGGATCTATATGACAGTATCACTTAATTCATATTTATTTTAGAGGCTTGAAGGTAAACAATCATTCACAACATCTTGGAATTCTGAGCAGGTGGGAAATAGAGTTATGTAAACTTTTTAAGTTTTATTTTTATTTGACAAGTAATAATTGTATTTATAAGGTACAATGTGATACTTTGACATATACTTACATTGTAGAATTCAATTAAGATTATTAACATGTCCATCACCTCCCATACGTATCTTTTTTCTTTGTGATGACAATATTCAAAATATTCTTTTAGCAGTTTTGAAATATACTATAAGCCGGGCTCGGTGGCTCAGCCTGTAATCCCGCGCCTTTGGGAGGCTGAGGTGAGTGGATCGCCTGAGTCCACGGGTTCGAGACCCGCCTGGGCAGCGAGACCTCATCTCTACAATAAATCAAAAATCAGCCAGGCATGGTAGCTCATGCCTGTAATTCCGGTTACTAGGAAGGCTGGGGCGGAAGGATCGCCGGAGCCCAGCAGGTCAAGGCTGTGGTGGCCGGGAGCGGCCACTGCACTCCGGTCTGGGTGACAGAGTGAGACTCCAACTCAGAAAAAAAAAAAAAGAAATATACTACATATTATGATTAGTTATAGTCGCCATCCTGTGCAACAGATTACTAAAGCTTATTCCTCCTAACGGTAACTGTGTACCCTGTGGCCACCATGTCCGCTTTTCCCGTCCACCCTTCTCCCCTACTTCTCGTACCTACCTTTTTACTCTCTACTTTTAGGAATCTGACTTTTTCAGATTCTATATATAAACGCTATCGTGCAGTATTTGTCTTTGTATGCCTGATTTAGAGTAATGCAAATTTTATTTTATTTTATTTATTTATTTTTTGAGTTGGAGTCTCACTCGGTCGACCAGACTGGAGTGCAGTGGCCGCTCCCGGCCACCGCAGCCTCGACCTGCTGGGCTCCGGCGATCCCTCCGCCTCAGCCTTCCGAGTAGCCGGAATTACAGGCATGTGCTACCACGCCCGGCTGATTTTTTGGTTTATTGTAGAGATGAGGTCTCGCTGCCCAGGCGAGTCTCGAACCCGCGGCTCAGGCAATCCACTCACCTCAGCCTCCCAAAGGCGCGGGATTGCAGGCTAAGCCACCAAGCCCGGCTTATTTTATTTTTATTTTTTATTTTTTTTGAGTTGGAGTCTCACTCCGTTGCCCAGACTGGAGTGCAGCGGCCGCTCCCGGACACCGCAGCCTCGACCTGCTGGGCTCTGGCGATCCTTCCACCTCAGTCTTCCAAGTAGCTGGAACTATAGGCGCGCACTACCACGCCCGGCTGATTTTTGATTTATTGTAGAGATGATGTCTCGCCAAGTTGCCCAGGTGGGTCTCGAACCCGCGGGTTCAGGCCATCCACTCACCTCAGCCTTCCAAAGGTGCGGGATTACAGGCTGAACCACCAAGCCCGGCTGTAAATTTTATTTTGGTTGCATGATATTCAGGGAAGAGAGGCATCCCTTAAAACCATATTTGCGAATGCTTATCTTTTATACTAATGCAATATCATGACTTCATTTGATCTGTAGTGAGAATGATGGCGTGTGCTACATGTTGTGGACATAAAAATGGGGGCCAGAAAAACTGTTCGGAAATAAACGTGGGGCCGGACACGGTGGCTCACACCTGTAATCCCAGAACTTTGGGAGGCTAAGGTGGGAGAGTTGCTTGAGCCCAGGAGTTAGAGACCAGCCTGGGCAACATGACAAGACAACTTCGCTACAAAAAAGTTAAAAAATCAGCCGGGTGTGCTGGCATGTACCTGTAGTCCCAGCTACGTGGGAGGCTTAGGCTGAAGGATCACCTAAGCCTGGGCGGTCAAGGCTGTAGTAAGCCTCGGTGACAGAATGAGATCCTGACTCAAAAAAAGAAAAAAAAAAAAAAAAAGAAAAGAAAGGGAAAAAGTGGCCATGACTGAGGTCTGCTATGTCGACCTGCTGGGCTCTGGCGATCCTTCCACCTCAGCTTTCCAAGTAGCCAGAACTACAGGCGTGCGCTACCATGCCTGGCTAATTTTTGGTTTCTTGTGGAGACGAGGTCTCGCCAAGTTGCCCGAGCTGGTCTCGAACCCACGGGCTCAGGCTATCCACTCTCTTAGGCCTCCCAAAGTGCTGGGATTACGGGCTGAGCCACTGAACCAGGTCAACAAACCATTTTCATGTTTGGGAACCAAGTATTCTAACCAGGGAGACAGTTTTGTTTAGCTAGTGGTTATGCGAATGAGCTTTGGAAACAGAGGGATATGGGTTCAAATTCTGCCTTTATAACTATCAGTGGAGCTCTCGAAAGGATGACTTGAAAAAGGCATGGCATGTGTTTAATGTAATGTCTCATTCATTGTCAATGAGTAAGTGCTCACTCTTTCATTCAATGATGGCACATTGACCACGTGGTAGGCTGTGGTCTACTGTTGAGACGGCAAGATCAAGACCTGAAAACTCCTTGGCTCACAGGATGGTTGTTTTTTAGTGAGGGGAACCAGAAATACACAAATAAAAAGGGGGTAGTTAAGTGCTATGAAGAAAACAAGACAGGGTGAGAGATAGATCCAGAGATGCTATTTTATAGGGTGGCCAGGGAGTCAATGCCAGCCAGTATTTGTTCGTTTCATGACAGTTACATGTCTAAGCCTGTTTTGTGAAGAGGAGAGAAAGAACAGCAGGGTGAGTGAGAGGACAGGGAGAAACGGCCAAGGTCGGTGACGGAAAACTTAGTGGGGAAGGAGGGAGGAGCAGAGAGTGCATTGGTAAGATGGCAGAAACCACCAAGAAGGAAGAGGAGAGATGAGACGGTGTCTGTGTTACAAGCCAGGTGTGGGGAGGATAGGAAGCAGAAAGAGACTGGTGTTCAGGGAACATGATATCACTGTTTGTTTGTTTATTTATCTGAGTAGGGATCTCACTCGATTGCCCAGGCTGGAGCGCAGTGGCATCTTCATTGCCGCCTTGGGCTCAGGCAATTCTCCTTCCTCAGCCTCATGAATAGCTGGGACTACAGGTGTCTGCCACCATGCCCGGCTAATTTTTTCAATTTTTTTTTTTTTTTTTTTGTAGAGACGAGGTTTCACTATGTTGCCCAGGCTGGTCTCGAACTCTGGGGCTCAAGCAATCCTCCCGTCTCGGCCTCCCAAAGTGCTAGGATTACAGGCGTGAGCCACTGCACCCAGCCTGATATCACTCTTTAATTGCTCCGTGGACTCTAAAATGTTAGTTTTGGGGTGAGCAAGCTCATGTGTTCTGAAAACAGGGCTGGTGACATAATTTGTGGGGTCCAGTGCAAAATGAAAGCGTAGTCCCCCTCCCCTGTTCAAAAATTAGTAAGAATGACAAGATGGGGATGGCAGAGCATTAAACGGAGTGCCACTGCCCAGGTCTCACACACCCATGAGCCGGCCCTCTCTGAGAGCTTCACACAGAGCCCGGCTCACAGCAAACATTCAATAAAAATAGTTGTTGAGTGAACAAAACCCTGGGGCTAATTACATCTGAACTCCTCTGAGGACTGGTCCATAGTTCAGAAAAAACGGATTTCATTTGGCTTCAGTTTTAAATTTCCTTCCATTGTTCTCCACCACGGGGTCTGGATCTCTTTGGAATCGCAGATTCCTGCCCGGAGTCCTCCCAGACCAGCTGGGCGTTGTTTATTGCACTTATGGAGTGTGGCCACGTGGGGTCACCAGACCAACATGGCGGAGGCTGGAGGAGCGCCCCTGTGACCGGTGACATCTGAAATGAGTGAGTGGCTGAAAGCCACCGGGATGAGTTTGTTTACTAGAGCCAATGTATCAAGGCTGCCTGTACTTTACATTTTGATCTAGTTCTAAAACGGTATAACGAGGGCTCTAAAGCTCTTTAGGAAGCATCTGAAGGGCATTAGGCAAGTCTCGAGAGGATAAAAATAGGACTCCCAGGGGCAGGGAGGGGAATCTTTTTGTAGAGATGCACAATACCTCATTAAACGTGCTTTTACAACGTTAAGCTTAACATGGGATGTATTGTCTGTGGCTCATTTATTAACTGAGCACCTACTATGTGCAAGGCCCTGGGCTAGTCAGTGAACAATAGAGACAGTAACCGTGGCCTAGCTTAAGAGCAGTGCCTGGAAGTAAAGATGGACTCAGACATTCCACGGCATGTGCCTTGAAGGATGAATGAGCACTGCCTCCAGGGACAATGAAGAGGCACTTGCCTTATAGGGGCAAGATCCAGAGGGCTCACTAACATGGGTCTGGAACCAAGAGTCTAACCTGTTTCCCCCTCCACGACAGCAGAAAACACATTTCAGACAGTTTCCATCCATCGAGCATGCAGAAAACTCTGATACACAATCAGGCTCTTTTGTTAATGATTAAAAACAATAACATTTATGTTGTCCAGTTTTTATTTTATTAAAGGGAACACCAGCTGGGCTCGGTGGCTCAAGCCTGTAATCCCAGCGCTTTGGGAGGCCGAGGTGAGTGGATTGCTTGAGCCTGCGGGTTCGAGACCCACCCGGGCAATTTAGCGAGACCTCGTCTCTACAATAAATCAGAAATTAGCTGGGTGTGGTAGCGTGCGCCTGTAGTTCTGGCTCCTTGGAAGGCTGAGGTGGAAGGATTGCTGGAGTCCAGCGGGTCAAGGCTGCGGTGGCCGGGAGTGTGCCACTGGACTCCATTCTGGGTGACAGTGAGAAACTCCAACTCCAATTCCAAGAAAAGGGAACACTGAATGCTGGGCTATCTCCTCCCTCCCTCCCTTCTTTCTTTCTCTCTCTCTCTCTCTCTCTCTCTCTCTTTCTTTCTTTCTTTCTTTCTCTCTCTCTCTCTCTCCCCCCCAACTCCCCGACAGGGTTTCAGGCTGGAGTGCAGAGGCATGATCATGGCTCACTGTAGACTCAACCTCCTAGGCTCAAGCGATCCTCCCACCTCAGCCTCCCAAGTAGTTAGGACTACAGGCACACACTACCATGCCTGGTTAATTTTTTTTCTTTTTTTTTTTCTTTGTAGAGAAGGGGGTCTCGCTTTGTTGCCTAGGCTGGTCTCAAACTCCTGGCCTCAAGTGATCCTCCCACCCTGTCCTCCCACAGTGCTGAGATTATAGGCATGAGCCATTGTACCTTACCTAGGCTAAACATTGTACATATATTATCTTCTTTAATCATCACACAATTTGGTAAGCTAGGGACTCTTATTGTCTCTAATTCACACTTGAAGAAACTGAGGCTTAGACAAGTTAAGTAACTCCTGGAGACCCAACATCCAGTAAGACATCAGTCAGAATTTGAACCCAAGTATAATTGAATGCGAGACCAGGGCAGCTGCTCTCTGCAGCCTCCATCTGAGGCAGGAGCTTTCCCAGGATAGGTTATTGGTCTGTCAACGAGGGGGTCAAGTCTAAGTTGTTAATGACTAAGAATTTATTTACCCTGTGGAATCTTTACTTTGCTGGTCAGTTTCATACTGGACACAGAGAGCATCGTCAGTCTTCCTGGTGTACATTCTAGAAGTCCTAAGAGAGATTTCTGGATAGATCTCCTAGAAGTCAATTTCTATTGCCAAAAAGCAACTCATCCTGCATGTGCAATCTGCCTGTGTCTGCCCCTCTATGCTCCCAACCTCTCCAAACCAGACTGATTAAGTTACATATCCCTCAGATATACTTCCCCCCTGCCCAGGTTTACATATTTGGTATATCTACATCCTTGATTAAAATCTACAGAGTTATTCAAGACATTTAGCTTTAAATTCTTAGCAAAAACTTCCAGGTACTAACGGAACTGCCAGAAGTCTCAGAGGAAACCAGCAAAGGCTGTTTCAGAAGGAGAAGTGGTCAAAGTACTTCCTTCTATTGTACTTGAATTTGGGGGAAGATACTGCTGCTTACATTGAGGTCATCTCTATGGACAGGTGTTGAAACAGGCCTGGCCTGAGGAGTTAGACCTCAGCAGGACTGGCTTCCCAGAGTAGGGGCATTTGGAGTTGGGTTTGAATAAATGATGTCAAGACTGGTGAGGAGAAGGGGAAAAGGTCAGGGGAAAGAATGCTCAGGAAAGGAATGGTCCCAGCAGGAGACATTGCCAAATAGGAAGCTGGCCTTGTCACATGCCCCGCCGTTTTCCTCTTGCTTTGCTCTTCAGGGCAATGAATTCTGGTTATGTACATTGACTGAGCTAAGGGAGTCTCCATCACCTGCAGAGAAGGCTAGCTTTTCATTGTCTTTGTGGGAGAGGATAAAATCTGTCCTCATTTTCCATGTTTCAGCTTCTATTTTCTTTTTTTTTTCTTTGAGTCAGAGTCCTATTCTTTCTTGCCCAAGCTGGACTGCAGTGGCACACACATGGCCACTGCAGCCTCAGCTTGCTGCCTTGTACCATCAAAGTAGTGGAACCTGCTGGGCTTAGGAGATCCTTCCGCTTCGGCCTGCCAAGTAGCCAGAACTACAGACACACGCCACCCTGCCCAGCGAGTTTTGTGATTTATTATGGAGATGAAGTCTCACCAAGTTGCCCAGGCTGGTCTTGAACCCACGGGCTCAGGCAATTCTCTCGCCTCAGCTTCCCAAAGTGCTGGGATTACAGGCTGAGCCACCACGCCCAGCTGCAGTTTCCATTTTCCAAAAGTATTTTCCCCTTTCAAGAGCTGAACCTGCAATTAGGTTGTGTTAACACCAGACAGTGTCTCAGTACTTGGAGAGGCAGTTAGTCAAGGAAAAAAGTTGAGTTTTTGACTATTCAGTAAAAAAACAATTGGTATAAAGGGCCAAATCTCTATGTTCAGAGATTTGGTTTGGTCCAAATATAAAATATTTTATTTTATTTTATATTTTATTTCATTTCATTTCATTTTTTATTTTAGAGTTGGAGTCTCACTCTGTCACCCAGACTGGAGTGCAGTGGCCGCTCCTGGCCACCGCAGCCTCGACCTGCTGGGCTCCGGCGATCCTTCTGCCTCAGCCTTCCGAGTAGCCGGAATTACAGGCGCGCAATACCATGCCCGGCTAATTTTTTGATTTATTGTAGAGATGAGTTCTCACCTGCCCAGGCAGGTCTTGAACCCGCGGGCTCAGGCAATCCACTCACCTCTAGCCTCCCAAAGGCGCAGGATTACAGGCATCAGGGAATTCCAGGTGGATTCTCTGTTAACACAAGAGGTTTCTATTAGGGTCATTGAATCTAACCCCATCATAAGGCATTATATTTAATGTCAATATATAAAGAGCAAGTTGCAGAAACTAAGTTTTTATAATTTGATACTGTTCTAATTTCTAGTTGTTACCAATCACACATTAGCCAAACACCTGCCTTTTGCTCAGACCAGTATAGAATGCTCCTTTCCAACTCATCCTGAACTCACACTGGCTTTAGTGGTTCAGCATTGTTGATTTCAACCCCCAACCTCACCTCTCAGCTATGTATAGAATTCTATGAGAAACTATGGATGTTGCAAAATTTTTTAAGAAAATCATCTGCACGCGCCTGTGGTTCCAGCTACTTGGAAGGCTGAGGCGAAGGATCGCCGGAGCCCAGCAGGTCTAGGCTGTGGTGGCTGGGCGCGGCCACTGCACTCCAGTCTGGGCGACAGAGTGAGACTCCAACTCAAAAAAAAAAAAAAAGAAAAAGAAAATCATCTGAACTCAAAGACTTTAAATGGTTTGACGGTGTTGAGGATCTGGGAAGAGATTTTTCCGAACCTGCATATTCATGAAGCACAAGAAAGCGAAGGAAGTTTGAATTCTCCTGTACCATCAAGGTAGTGGAAACCGGTGAGGTTATGATGACTTCACTGGCTTGAGGTGGGGTTTCTTGGTGGAATGAACAATTGTATGTGGCAATGATTCCTTGGTCTTCCAAGCTAGTATGTACTGAGATTCCCTGGGGACCAAGGGTGCAAAACAAACAAAACCCACAAATGCATGAAAAGCAACTAATCAGAACAAGTGTAAATTATTAAAACAGTTGTTTGGGGGGAATGGATCAATGTACTAAATTGAATCTGTAGTCACTGGAGAAGGTTATGATTAGTTAGGAGCATCTTTATGAATGAAATAAATGTTGAGTTGAATTTTTTTCAAGAAGGACAGAAATTCCAGATTAATTGGAAGGAGGGCCTCAGCAATGTTTATAGGGCCCTTACTAAGTGTCCTACCACTGATGCTCACATCCTAAACCCTGGGCCCTGTGACTATGTGACCCTACATGACAAAAGGAATGTTGCAGATGTGATTAAGGGTAAGGACCTTGAGATGAAAGATTATCTTGAGATGAAAGATTATCTTGAGATGAAAGGTTGGGTACAATCTAATCACATGCCTCCTTAAAAGCAGAGAATCTTTTCCATTCTAGGTCAGAGTTAGAGAAACACATGATTACAGAAAATGCAATGTAATGTTGCTAACTTTGCAAATGGGGCTGGAGCCAAGGAATGTAGATGATCTCTAGAAGCTGGAAAAGGCAAGGAAGCACATTCTCTCCTAGAGTCCCTGAAAAGGAGCACAGTTGAGCTGGCACCTTGATTTTAGCTCAGTGGCTGACTTCTAACCTAAAATAACTGTAAGATAATACATATGAGTTGTGTTAAGCTATTAAGTCTGTGGTAATTTGCAACACCAACAATAGAAAATTAATGCAATATGGGACAGCAATAAGAGGTAGACAGTACTATTGTCATTTACAGATGGGGAAACACATAAAGACATTAGGTTCTTGCCTAATGTCACACAGCGGTGAAGTGACATCAATCCAAGAATCAATGGCTTTAGACACCTGTCTTAGGCGTCATGCTCTTAACTATTATGCAATACCACCTCCCAGGATTTTTGTGGGGTAGAGGATACAGGTAGGCTTCCAGCAAAAGCTCACTGAAGTGGGTTAGTTACACAGCTGGAGAGTAGAGAGCTTGGTTGACTCAAAGGGAAGCTCAAAGCCCTGGATTAATGGAGTTCAGAAAACAGTTGTCCTTCAGGCTAGGTTTACACTCTGTTCTTGATTCGTTTTCTCGGTCTCTGCTTTGATCAAGGCAAACTGGTTTACTCCGTGTCCCCAAAACATGTCATTAAGCAGGACTCTTTTCTACACGGGGACCTGTGTCCACACCACCCTGTCTCTCTTTCCCACCTCTCTGCTGCCCACCCACTCTCAGGAGCTGTCGCCCTGCCTCAGCCCAGCTACTGAACCGGGCACTTGGGTTCAAGGACTGTGGTAGGGGATCACACATTGCCCTAGGGCTTTTTTGTTATCTTTGCCATCAAGCATCATGTCTGCTCATCATTTATTTTTCCTGGCGCTCATAATGTATCTCCAGGCTGACCGACCTCTGAACTTTCTGCGGGCAGTGACATGAATCCACCCCGAGGGGTCGTCCTGGCCAACTGGGATCTTTTCTCGTTCCTAAAATAAGTTTTGCCATCACACACACTATAGTTTTCCGGAGTGCATGCCTTCCCTGCCCTGGCTTTCCACCACCCGGGGTACACCCGGCCCCTTGTCAAACGTCCCCGTAGCACCTGGCATGGCAGATCAAGGTGAGCCTTTCTTTGACTGCCCGCCTCCCTATGGCGTCCCCAGCGCGTGGCAGGGCGTCTGGCACACAGAATGCAAGAACACGTGCAGAAGCCAAACCAGGTGCTAGAGGACAACTAGGGGCAGGTCGCGGGGAAGAGCAGGAGGCGACTCGGTCCGCAGCCGCCGCCACAGCCCCTTCCCCTCGGGCAGGTGCGGAGACGGGCCCGCGCGCGCCCCTCCTCCCCGGCCTCCCGCGCGCCGCCCCGCCCCGCGCCCCGCCCCGCCCCCCCCCCCCGCGCCCCCCCCGCCCCGCCCCCCCCGCGCCCCGCCCCTTCGCGCTCGCGCCACCTGCCGCTCGCCCCCGCCGTTCGCGCGGCGCCGCGCCTCGCGGGCTCCTCAGCTCCCGGCCAAGATGGCGGACAGCGGCGAGGGTCTGGGCACCGTCCCGGAGCACGAGCGGATCCTGCAGGAGATCGAGAGCACGGACACCGCCTGCGTGGGCCGACCCTTCGGTGAGGCGCTCATCCCCGCGGGGCTCCGGGCCTCCCGCGCCGGCCGCTCCTCGGGAGAGCCGGCGGGCCCCGTCCGGCGCCGGCCGCGCGCGGAGCGGCCCGACAGGTGGTGCGCGCGGGGGCGGGCGGGGCCGCGCGCGGGCGGCTGGGCCGGGGCCCCGGGCGGCGTGGCGAGGGCGGCGGCACCTGTCGGCGCGGCCCGCCCCGGCCGCGGGAGCTGTCACCGCGCGGCCGGTGGGTGTGGCCGCCGCCGCGCTCTGACCCCGGGAGGCGCCGCGCGGCCCGCGTCGGCCCCCCGCCTCCGGGTCCCCCGGGACACGCCCCGGGCCTGCCCCCGCGCGCCGGTGGGGCGCCGAGGGCCGCCCGGCCGCGGGCGTGCGGGGGCGAAGGCGAACGGCCGGCCCCGCGCGACCGGGGTGCCGGGTGGCGCTGGCGGGGACCCCGGCGCGCGGGGCTGCCGCGGGCGTGGGAGCGTTGAAATCGGGCGGGAGACGCCGCACCCCCGCTCCCCGCTCGCGGCGCGGCCGGGTGGGCGAGCGGGGGCGTGGGCTGCCGGGGAGGAGCCGCTGCTGGCCTCCCGGACGAGCCTCGCAGGGCAAGGAACGCTGTCACTTATTTACGAGCGTTTCATTACTTCTGCCTTGTTTTTTTTTTCCGGTTATTTTCCGTCGGATCCCCACCCATTCCCTTTAAGAATAGTCCTAGGTCCTTCGCAGCAACTTGGATGGATTCAGAGTCTGTCATACTCAGTGTTCTATCACAGAAACAAAGAACAGAGTACCGAATGTTCTCACGCATAAGGACCCTGAACATTTACCATAACACTGTAAGAAAGGGATTGGGAGTAGCGGGATACTGCGGGGATGTGGGGGTGGGACACAACATCAATAAGCGTGCCTGATCTCAAACCAGGCCAAGTGGGGACCAAAGGGAGGCCCAAACTTTGCCCGCACGATGACCACTTGTATACCTAATCCTGAATTGTACCCCACATTTTTAAAATACAATTTTTTTAAAAGAGAAGGGGATTGGCAGTAGCCGGAGACAGCCCGGGGAGGGAGGCATATAACATTAATAAGGGTGCCCGATCTCAAACCAGGGAAAGTGGGACCAAAGGGAGACCCAAACCTTACCTGCACGATGATCACTTTTATACCCGATCCTGAATTGTACCCCACATCTTTTTTTTTTGAGTTGGAGTCTCACTCTGTCGCCCAGACTGGAGTGCAGTGGCCGCTCCCGGCCACCGCAGCCTCACCTGCTGGACTCCAGCGATCCTTCCACCTCAGCCTTCCCAGTAGCCAGAATTACAGGCGC
Organism: Cephalopachus bancanus; assembly: GCA_027257055.1. NCBI lineage: Eukaryota > Metazoa > Chordata > Mammalia > Primates > Tarsiidae > Cephalopachus > Cephalopachus bancanus. Next base: position 384,233 of record JAPVLO010000446.1, on the reverse strand, counting down.
GCGCTACCACACCCAGCTGATTTTTTGATTTATTGTGGAGATGAGGTCTCGCTGCCCAGGCGGGTCTCAAACCCGCGGGCTCAGGCGATCCACTCACCTCAGCCTCCCAAAGGCGCGGGATTACAGGCTGAGCCACCGAGCCCGGCTGTACCCCACATCTTTTAAAAAAAAAAAAAAAAAAAGGAAATAGTCCTAGGTCATGAATAGCTGCATGCTAGACTGAATACCTGCCACCTTAGTAGCATAATGAACAGGAGCTTTGAGAATAAATTTTCACCTTTTGCAGGGATGACATGAAATTGTGATCCACATAGGGAACTTGAGACTGATGGCACTTTATTGTTAGTGTTTCTGCAGAATACACTTTCTAGAGATGGAGCGCCGTGTGGTTTGTGGACCTGTGAATGCATTGTAAAGTGAAGCCAGTTCAAGGTGTGTGAATTCACCTCACCCCCAGAGCAGTAGGCCTGGGTTCTTGTTTCGCCCTAGCCCTGCCACTGATGAAGTGTGCAGTCATGGGCAAAACTCATTTGAGCTCTCCGAATCTCAGTGTCCTTATTTGTAGAGTAGGAAGGAGGGTGCTTAGGTGTCCAGAAAGATCAGAGCAATAAGCCAGGTGCAGTGGCTCATGCCTGTCATCCCAGCACTTGGAGAGGCGGAGGCGAGAGGATTGCCTGAACCCAGGGGTTCGAGACCACCCTGGGCAACTTGGCGAGATGTCGTCTCTACAGTAACTCAAAAAATTAGCCTGGTGTGATGGTGCACACCTCTAGTCCCAGCTGTTCGGGAGGCCGAGGCGGAAGGATTGCCTGAGCCCAGCAGGCTGAGGCGGAGGTAGCCATGATCATGCCACTGTACTCCAGCCTGTGTGACAGAGTGAGACTCTGACTCCAAAAAAAAAGATCAGAATAGGGACCTTGCTTGTTTGTGGTCTTCTGTATCCCTAACACCAAGCATGTGGTAGGCACGTTATCCATTTTTGCCATATACAGAGCGTTTGGAGTTGTTAGCTGTGGGGTCTGGTCCCGCACCAAGATTCTTCAGACCATTATTAAAAATGTTTGGATCCCTATGAAGCCCTAGTGTAGTGAAGTTGACCAGGAGATTTGGATTGGAATGGCGTTGGTGAGCCTCACCACGTATAAGGTCAGCAGTGCTGGTAGAGGAGGTAAAACTCTGAAAGTCCCTTGCCAGATGGTGGTCATGACTAACCAGCCTTCTTGGAGTACACATGAGATGAAACGTCAGTCTGCCTGTAAATCTAAGCAAGCTGTGTTAGATGGGGACATGGAACATCACTGTACATTTGTCTAAGCACCATTTACTTTGTGGCATGAATAAATGTGTCTGTGAGATGCATCAAAAATAAGTAAAATTTGGCCAGGTGTGGTGGCTCAGTTTATAATCCTAGCACTTTGGGAGGCCAAGGCGAGAGGATTGCCTGGGGGTTTGAGACCAGCCTCCTCTCTACAATAAACCACAAAAACTAGCCGGTTGTGGTGGCATGCATCTGTAGTTCTAGCTACTTGGAAGACTGAGACGGAAGAATTGCTTAATCCCAGCAGGTAGAGGTTGTGGTGGCTGTGAGCGTGCCACTGCACTCCAGCCTGGGTGACAAGTGTGAGATTCCAACTGAAAAAAAAAATTTTTTTTCGAGACCAGCCCAGGCAACTTGATGAGAACTTGTCTCTACAATATAATAATGATAAAAAATTAGCCAGGCATGGTACCACGCACCTGTAGTCCTGGCTACTTGGAAGGTTGAGGTGGAAGGATTGCCTGAGCCCAGCAGGTCAAGGCTGCGGTGGCCGTGAGCATGCCACTGCACTCCAGCCTGGGCAACGGAGTGAGACTCCAACTCAAAAAATAAGTAAATAAAAATAAGATAATTTTTTGCCATATAAAGTTCCTGCTATAATATAATGAATAACTAGTGCATTCCCTTAATTTTCCAATATAATGATTTCTTTTCATAAAATGACACATTTGGTAATGAAAGTAGAAATCAGGTTAGAAGGAAGCTTTGTTTTCCTCACTGCATCTTGAAACTGAAAGAGTACGTATGTGGTACAGTGACGAGAGGAGTCCGTTTTTGAAAACAGTACTGGTTATGAGGGAGATGCTTCATCTCGGAAAAAATGTGCTAGGCAGTATCCTTGAAAAAAGATGAAACTAACAAAATAGAGACATACGTTGAGAGGCTTTTGAGACAATCAGTAACAGAATACATAATTCACGGTGTTTTTCTGTTCTCTTTCCCTGGGCAGTTGTGTCAACTGCTCATTTTGTTGGAACCTATTCTCTTAGCAAACTCTAGTGACTCATACCTGTCCTATATATATACTGTCATGTCTCATTTACAAGCAGACTCCGTGTGTGTGTGTGTGTGTGTGTGTGTTGAAGTTTTGCTCTGTCATGTCTCACTTACAAGCAGACTCCGTGTGTGTGTGTGTGTGTGTGTGTGTGTGTGTGTGTGTGTGTGTGATGAAGTTTTGCTCTGTCGCCCAGGCTGGAGTGCAGTGGCATGTTCCTGACCACCGCAGCCTCGACCTGCTGGGCTCAGGTGATCCTTCTACCTCAGCCTTCCAAGTAGCTGGGACTACAGGCGTGTGCCACCACGTCTGCAATTTTTTTTGATTTATTGTAGAGATGTGGTCTCACCAAGTTGCCTAGGCTGGTCTCTAACCTGTGGACTCAGGCAGTCCTCTCGCCTCTGCCTACCAAAGTGCTGGGATTATAGGCGTGAGGCACTGCACGTGGCTCCAGACTCTTTTTATATACTTGTAGAAGGTAATGCTGGCCTGCTTTTCTCTTGAGCAGTGTTTAAGCTAGTTAATATTTTTTCCCCATTTTTTTTAAGTCTCACTAAGTGAAGTGTTAATATTACATTTTAAAAAACACTTAAAACCCTTTATTATGGAAAAAATAAAATGTTTTAAAAAGTTAAAACAGTGTAATGAGCCACCAATGAGCCGTCATCTAGCTTCAATTCAGTCCCTGGCAAATCTTGTTTAACCTTTTCCGCCATCCACCCTCCCTTTTCTTGGGTTATTTTGAAGCAAATCCAAGACATCAATTCATTCATAAATATGCATATTTCAGTATTATGATTAACTTTTGCTATTATTTCCAAATTATCATTTAACTGGCTTGTAGACTTAATATTATTTTATTTGTATTCTTTTTCTCAATGTCAGATTTTTTCAACCTGATCTTTTCCTGAGAAACATGTGACGTATTTATCTGGATTCGTGACCCGCCTGGGCGAGACCTTATCTCTACAATAAATCAAAAAATCAGCCGGGCGTGGTAGCGCATGCCTGTAATTCCGGCTACTTGAAAGGCTGAGGCGGAAGGATCGCCGGAGCCCAGCAGGTCGAGGCTGCGGTGGCCGGGAGTAGCCACTGCACTCCAGTCTGGGCGACAGAGTGAGACTCCAACTCAAAAAAAAAAAAAAAAACTATCTGGAAATTTCCCAAACATTTGATCATTGAATGACACTTCTAAGTAATCCATAGGTCAAAGAAAAAAAGTATCAAAAGAGAAATTAGAAAGTATTCTGAAATGAATAAAAGGAAAATACAACATATCATTTGTGAGATGCAGCTAAAGACATTCTTAGTGAGAAACTTACAGCTTTAAACACCTCTATTAGAAAAGAATGGCTTCGGCTTCTAATTTAAGAGACTAGGAAAAGAAGAGTAAATGAAATCCAGAAGAATGGAAGAAAGGAGATGATAAAGATCAGAGTGGAATTCATTGTAGTGGAAAAACAGAGAAAATTAATGAAGAGATAAGTAAAATTGATAAATCTCTGGGGTAAAAAGGGAGAAGATACAAATTACCACTAACAGGAATGAGAGAGGTAGCATTCTACAGATACTAAAAAAAAGATTAAGAAATATTGTGAGCAACTTCATGCTAGTACTTTTGGCAATTTAGTAGAAATAGACACATTTGTTGAAAGATACTGACTATCAAAGTTTACTTAAGAAGAAATAGATAGGCGGGGTGTGGTGACTCTAGCCTGTAATCCCTGCACTTTGGGAGGCTGAAGCGAGAGGATTGCCTGAGCCCAAGGGTTCGAGACCAGCCTGGGCAACTTAGTGAAACCTTGTCTCTACAATAAATCAAAAGATTAGCCAGGTATGGTGACATGTGCCTGTAGTTCCAGCTACTTGGAAGGCTGAGGTGGAAGGATTGCCTTCCAGCCTGGGTAACAGTGAGACTCTGACTAAAAAAAAAAAAAAAGAAGACGAAGAAATAGATAACTGAAGAGCCCTGTATCAAATTATAAAAATGAAATTTTGCTATTAAAAGCCTTCCCAAAGAAGGAGAAATATATGAACTTAGCAGCACCTTGGATGGATTTGGAGTTCATCATACTCAGTGATCTAGCACAGAAATGAAGAACAGAGTACCGTATATTCTCACTCTTAAGTGGACCTTAAACAATTATAATACTATAAGAAAGCATTTGGCAGTAATGGGAAACTGTCAGGGGAGGGGGGTGGGATTGGCAGTTGAGGGAAACTGCTAGGGGAGGAGGGCGGGCCATACCTCATCAACAAGGGTACCTGCATAATTAGTGTTTGTATACCTAACCCTGAATTGTACCTCACATCTTTATAATAAAAAAAAAAGAAAAAGCCTTCCCAGCCAGGCTCAATAGCTCAGCCTATGATCCCAGCACTTTGGGATGCCGAGGCGAGTGGATTGCCTGAGCCTGTGGGATCGAGACCAGCCCGGGCAACTTGGCGAGACCTCATCTCTGCAATAGATCAAAAATTAGCTGGGCGTGGTAGCGCGTGCCTATAGTTCCAGCTACTTGGAAGGCTGAGGTGGAAGGATCACCAGAGCCCAGCAATTCGCGCTGGGGTAGCCATGAGCATATGTGCTAATGGACTCCAGCCTGGGCAATGGAATGAGATTCCAACTCAAAAAAAAAAAAAAAAAAAAAAAAAAGGAGCCTTCCCGTAAAGAAAACTCTGGACCCAGATGGCTTATTGATGAATTATACAACTTTTAAGGAAGAATTAATGCCAATCCTACAAAAACTCTTCTGGAAAATTGAAGAGGAGGGAATATTTTCCAACTCTACATTAACTTGATGCCAAAACTAAACAAAGGCATTGCTAGAAAAGGAAACCATAGGCAAATTTTCCTCATGTACATAGATTTAAATACTTTAAAAAGAATTTTGGTGAATTAAATTCATTTCTATGGACTTAATATATAAAAAGAATATGTATATTCTAACATAGAGAATAATAAAAGAAAGCATTAACATAAGAATAATCAATAAGCATGTTGGCTTAACATGAAAAATTAATGTAACATTGTTCACCATGTTAAAATATAAAATAAAGAAATATTAGCCGGGCTCGGTGGCTCAGCCTGTAATCCCGCGCCTTTGGGAGGCTGAGGTGAGCGGATTGCCTGAGCCGGCGGGTTCGAGACCCACCTGGGCAGCGAGACCTCATCTCTACAATAAATCTAAAAATCAGCTGGGCGTGGTAGCGCATGCCTGTAATTCCGGCTACTCGGAAGGCTGAGGCGGAAGGATCGCCGGAGCCCAGCAGGTCGAGGCTGCGGTGGCCGGGAGCGGCCACTGCACTCCAGTCTGGGCGACTGAGTGAGACTCCAACTAAAAAAAAAAAAAAAGGAAATATTGTCATATCTCATTAGATGCAGAGAAAGCATAGACAAAATCTAACATTAATTCCTGATTTAAAAACTCTCAGAAACTAGAAATGGAAATTCCTCAGCTTGAAACAGGCATCTATGAAAAATCTATAGCTAACACTGTGCTTAATGGTATAAAAGACTGAGTGCCTTTCTCTAAAATCAGGAATGAGTCAAAGATATTCATCCTCACCACTTCTATCTGGAGGTCCTAGCTAGTATAATAATGCCATAAAAAAAGTCATCTAGTTTGGAAAACCATCTTTAGTTGCAGACGGTGTGATCATCTATATAGAAAATCCTATAGAAACCATAGAAAAGCTACTAGAACTAATAAGTGTGTTTAGCAGTGTTGTAGGATTAGATCAATATGCAAAAACCAATCGTGTTTTTATATGCTAGCAACAATCAGCAGTTGAAATTAAAAAATTGTCAGTGTGAAAATATGAAATACTTGGGGATAAATCTGACTAAAGATGTAAAAGACTTGTACATGAAAACTACAAAACATTACTGATAGAAATTAAAGACTACCTAAATAAATGAAAACTTGCTGTATTTATGGATTGGAAGATTCAATATTTTTAAATGTCTGTTTTTCCCAGCTTGGTCTATAGATTCAATACATTCTGAATCAAAATACCAGCAGAACAGACATTTATGGAAATTGACAAGCTGATTCTGAAATTCATATGGAAATGTGAAGGACCTAGAATAACCAAACTAACTTGGAGAAAGAGGAACAGAGTTGGCAAACTTACACAACATGGTTGTAAGAGTTTTTTATGCAACTATGAAAGTCAAGACAGTGTGGTACTACTATCCAAATAGACAAGTAGATCAGTGAAGCGGAACAGTCTTTATAAATAGATTCTAGCCTCACACAGTCAATAGGTTTTCAACAAAGATGGAAAGTCAATTCAGTAGAAAAGGATAGGTTTTTGTTTTTTTTTAAAGTGGTGGTGAAACAGTTGGATAACCACATGCAAAATAATGAACTTTGATCCATACTTTGTACCATATTTAAAAATTAACTCAAAATGAACTATAGACCTAAATGTAAAATGCAAAACTGTAAGACTCCTAGAAAACCTTTGTGATTTTAGGATAGGCTAAGATTTCTTAGGTACTATTCCAAAAGCATATTACTTAAAATAAAAAATTGATAAGTTGGACTTCATAAAAATTGAGAACATCTGGTCTTTGAAGATGCTGTTAAGGGAATGAAAAGGTAAACCATAGATTGGGAGAAAATATTTGCAAATTGCATATCTGATAAAGAAATTTCATCTAGAATGTATAAAGGAAGTCTTTGAGACTGAATAATAATAAAACAACTCAAAAAATAGGTAAGTGATTTGAGCAGGTACTTCACAAAAGAAGGCACACAGAGAACACATAAGCACATGTAGATATGCATAACATTATTTGTTAGAAGAATGCAAAAAAACCCACAGTTAAACCATCATACATTTAGAATGTCTGACATTAAAAAGACTGACTATACCATGTATTGATAAGGATGTGGAGAAACTGGCACTCTCATACTCTGCTGTGAGAATTTCATAAATGCCGTTTATCAGGTTGAAGAATTTCCTTTTCGTTCTTAGTTTGCTGCATTTTTTAATTATGCAGGGGTGTTGAATTTTGTCAGATGGGTCTTCTGTATCTATTGAGGTGATCATGTGGCTTTTGTCCCTTATTCTGTTGATATTGTGTATTTCACTATTAATTCTCAGATGTAAACCAACCTTGCATTTGTGGGATGAATCTACTTGATCATAGTGCATAATGTCTAGTCCTTTTTATATGTTGCTGGATTCTGCTTGCTACTATTTTGTTGAGGATTTTACATCTGTGTTCATAAGGGATTTCTGTAATTTCTATCTATTCTCTCTCTCTCTCCCCCTCTCTCCCCCCCCTTCTCTTTTCATTTGAGGGCTCACTCTGTCAGCCATGCAGCTTTGACTTCCAGGACTCAGGCAGTCCTCTCACCTCAGCCTCTCAAGTAGCTAGTATTACAGGCAGGCACCACCATGCTTGGCTAATTTTTTGATTTTTTTTTGTAGAGACGAGGTCTCGCTATGTTTCCTGGACTGGTCTCAAATTTCTTGGCTTAGGCAGTCCCCCTGCCTCAGACTCCCAAAGTGCTGGGATTACAGGCATGAACAGTACATCTGGCTTATAATTACTCTTCAAGTTCTATTATTACTATTATTTTTAGAAATTGGGCCTTGCTATGTTGCCCAGGCTAGTCTTGAACTCTTGACCTTAAGTAGTTTTCCTGTCTCAGCTTCCCAAGTAGCTGGGATTACAGGCATGAGCCACTCTGCCCAGTGTTTTTAAAATTATATAAAATTTTAAATTTGAAATGGAGTCTTACCATGTTTCGTAGACTGGTCTCCAAGTCCTGAGCTCATGCAATTCCCCAGACTCAGCCTTCTGATAATTGGGGCCACAGGTGTGCATCATCACACCAGACCTGTAATTTTCTTTTTTTGTGATGTCTTTATCTGACTTTGGTATCAGGGTACTGGTGGCCTCATAGAGTGAGTTAGGAAGTATTCCCTCCACTTTCACTTTTTGGAAGAGTTTGTGAAAGATTAGTGTTAATTCTTTTTTAAATATGTGGTAGAATTCCAGGGTGAAGCCATCTGGCTTTTCTTTGTTTGGAGGTCTTTGATTACTTATTCAATCTCATTGCTTGTTATAGGCTCATTTAGATTGTCTGTTTCTTGAGTTAGTTTTGTTATTTTATTTCCTTCTACTTTATTTAGATTATTTAAGTCTACTTTATTCAGATTATTTAACTTGTTGGTATACAATTGTTCATAACTTTTCTTTATTACCCTTTTTATTTCTGTAAGGTAAGTAGTAATGTCCTTTCTTTCATTCTTGAATTTAGTAATTTGAGTTTCTCTTTTTTTCTTAGTCAACCTAGTTAAAGGTTTATCAATTTTGTTGATCCAAAGAACTACCTCTCTGTTTTATTGATGACTTTTTTCTCTATTGTTTTTGTTATGTATTTCATTTATATCTGATCTTCATTACTTCCATTCTTCTGCTTGTTTGGAGTTAGAATGTTCTTTTTGTTAGTGTCTTATGATGGTTAGGTTGACTTGAGATCTTATTTTTTAAATACAGGTTTTTACAGCTATACATTTTCCTCTGAGCATGGCTTTAACTCCATCTAAAAACTTTTGTGTTGTTTTTTTGAGTTGGAGTCTCACTCTGTCGCCCAGACTGAGTGCAGTGGCTGCTGCTGGCCACCGCAGCCTCTACTTGCTGGGCTCCTGTGATCCTTCCGCCTCAGCCTTCCACGTAACTGGAACTGCAGGCATGCGCTACCACGCCCGTCTAAATTTTTTGATTTATTGTACAGATGAGGTCTTGCCAAGTTGCCCAGGCGGGTCTCGAACCCGCAGACTCAGGCAATCCACTCACCTCAGCCTCCCAAAGGCGCAGGATTACAGGCTGAGCCACCGAGCCCGGCTTAACTTTTGTGTTTTTATTTTTATTTATATTAAGGCACTTGAAATTTCTCTTGTGATTTCTTTTTTGACCCATTGGTTATTTAGATATATGTTGTTTAATTTCAACATATTTGTGAATTTCTAAAATATCCTTCTCTTATTAATTTCTTATTTCATTGTGGTCAGAGATAATAATCTGTGTGATTTCAGTTCTTTTAAGCTTGTTGTGGCTTGTTTTATGGCCGGACAGATAATCTATTCTGGCAGATGTCCCATGTGCTTTTGAGAAGAATGTGTATTCTGCTGTTGTTGGGTGGAGTATCCTATAGATGTCTGTTAGTTCTAACTAGTTTATAGTATTATTCAAATCTCTTGTGTCCTTTTTTGGTCTTCTGCCTAGTTCTGTCCATGAATAATGAATAGTTTTTGCTTCATGTCTTTTCAGGCCCTGTTATTAGATGCATATGTGTTTATGTTTGTTATATATTCCTTCCTGATTGATCCTTTTTGCCATTATAAAATATCTTTTAGCTCTTGACTTGTTTTATTTTTTTCTTATTTTTCGAGTCGATTCTCACTTTGTTGCACAGGCTGGAGTACAGTGACATGCTCACTGCCACTGCACCTCAACCTACTGGGCTCAGGAGATCCTTCTGCCTCAGCCTTCTCTGTAGTTGGAACTACAGGCATGCACCACCACACCTGGCTAATTTTTTTTATTTATTGTAAAGATGAGGTCTTGTCAAGTTGCGGCTGGTCTCAGACCCCTGGACTCAGGCAGTGCTCTTACCTCTGTCTCCCAAAGTGTTGGGATTGCAGGCGTGACCACCGTGCCCAGCTAGACTTGTTTTAAAGTTTATTATGGCAGATATAAGTATAGCTATTTCAGCTTTCTTATGGTTGCTCTTTACAGGGTATGCCTTTTTCTATTCTTTGACTTCTGGCCTATATTTGTCTTTATTTTATTTTATTTTTTAGCAAGTCTTACTCTGTCATCCAGGATGGAATGCAGTGGTGCAATTATAGCTCACTGCAGCCTCAAATTTTTGGACCCAAGCAATCTTCTTTCCTTAGCCTTACAAACTGCTGGGATTACAGATGTGAGCCACCACACCTGGCATATTTGTCTTTAAATCTAAAATGTATCTCCTGTAGGCAGCACATCATTGGATCTTATTTTCTGTCAGTTTGACAACTGGATTTTAATTGGATTGTTTTAATCTACTAATGTTTAATGTTATTCACATCTGCTCCTTTCCTTTTTGTGTTCTATATGTCTTATTTCTTTTTTGCTTCTCTGCTCCTTTTTTACTGCTTTTTTGCATTAAGTAAATATTTTCTAGTGTGACATTTTAACTACTTTAATGATTTTTTCTGCATTAAATAAGTTATTTCTTAGTAGTTGCTCTCAGAATTGACTTCAGATTTATTCTAAGTTCTGGTAAAATATAAAAATAGTATTCCTATATGTCTTTGTTCCTTCTTTCCCCTTTTTGTGGTATTATTGTTATACATCTTACATCTGTATATGTTGTAAATCCAACAATACATTATTATAATTGTTACTTTATATAACTTTTGTATTTAAAGAAGCAGAGGAAAGAAAGTAGAACAAGTGTATATTTACAGAGTTTGTTGTATTAATCTTATTTATCATTTCTAACTCTTTTTATTTGTTGCTGGGCTTTTAGTTGTCATCTTGTATTATTTTGTTACTCCTGTACAACTTTGCTGTCACATCCATACATCCTTTATACTTTTATTGTCGATCATATTATACATATTCTATGTGTTGTATAACACCAATACAATTATGTACATACTGTTTCATGCAGTTGCTTTTTAAATCAGTTAAGAGAAGAAAGAAGAAGAATTGTGCTTTTATACTGTATTTTATAATTACATAGTTACCTTTACTGGTGCTCGTGTGTGTGTGTGTGTGTGTGTGTGTGTGTGTGTGTGTGATCAAATGGTCATTGGACTCACTCTTTTAAGCTTGAATAACTTTAGAATTTCTTGTAAGGCCAGTCTGCTAGTAACCAGTTACCTATTTTTGTTTACCTGATATGTCTTTATTTCACCTTCATTTTTGAAAGATAGTTTTATTGAGTGTAAGATTTTTAGTTGACAGTTTTTTCTTTTAGCACTTTGAAAATATCCTCCCATTGCCTCTAGCCTTCATTGTTTCTGACGTCAGTTAGCTGTTAATCTTATTGGAGTTCCCTTGTATCTGAGGAGTAATTTTTCTCTTGTTTTCAAGATTTTCCTTTTATCTCTCATTATTTTTACTATGATGTGCCTGGGTGTGTGTCTCTTTCTCTTATTTGTAATTTACTGATCTTCTTTGATATGTAGATTAGTATTTTTCATCAAATTTGGGAAATTGTTAGTCATTATTTCTTCAAATCGTTGTTCTGGTTCCTATTCTTCTCTACTTTTGGTGTTCCCATCACATGTATGTTGGTGTGCTTAATGGTGTCCACATTTCTCTGAGGCTTTGTTCATTTTCTGTATTCTTTCTTCTCTCTGTTCTTTGGATGGTATGTATCAATCTATCTTGAAGGTCACTGATTCTTCCTTCTGTCAATTCGTTTCCACTGTTGAGAACCTCTAATAGATTATAGATTTTTCATATCTATAACTGACTTTTCAACTCTGGAATTTCCATTTGGTTTTAAAAAAATGACTTATACCTCTTTATCAGTATTCTGATAAGACATTGTCATCATACTTTTCTTCTTTAAGCATGGTTCTTTTTAATTCTATGAACATAATTACTATGGCTGCTTTCAAATCTTTGTTAAATCCAACATCTAAGCCTTCTCACAAGCAATATCTGTTGCCTATTTCTTTTCCTGTTTATTGGTCACAGTCTTTTGTTTCTTTGTATGTTTCATAGTTTTTGTTGTTGTTGTTGTTATTGTTGAAAACTGACAGACTTAGATAGTATATTGATACTGATTCTCACTACTCCATCACCTTCTGGGACTTGTTTGTATACTTGTTTGTTTAGTGGCTGGTTGGGTTATTCTAGTCAAGTATATTTCCCTTACAGTGTGAAGGCTCTGATGCTGTTCCTCAAGTGCAACCTTGGCGTGAACACTGTCATCTGGAATGACTGGTTTTAGCAGAGCTCTCTTTGTCTTTTTTCCTGGTGTTCTAGAATTTTTGTCTCTGTTTGTATCACACTAAGCTGTTACATTCCACCAATTGCTGGCTGATTGCTCTATTTTTTCAATGTCTGGGACATAAGTTGTTTCATGGTCTGATCCAGTTAAATTTGGTCCTCTTTGCAGTGGTAGTTGGTTTTTTGTTTTGTTTTCCTTATGCAAGTGATTTGTCAAAGGAATACTTTCAGGTGAAACCTGTAAGAGTGAGGCGAATTGGATAGGGCAGAGGAGATGAGCAAAGCTATGTGTTCAGCTGAAGTCTAGCCTTAACCAAATCCCAGGGGGAGTTCCAGAGCTTGAGTGACATCATAGAATTGTTTCACCTTGAGGCAAAGGAGCTGAGGTTTTACTTCCACTTACAACAATTTTTCATTGGCTGCCGGCTGCTCCTAGTGTGTGTGTGTGTGTGTGTGTGTGTGTCAGAGAGGGGGCACCTAGTGTGTGTGTGTGTGTGTGTGTGTTGTGTGTGTGTGTGTGTGTGTGTGTGTGTCAGAGAGGGGGCATAACCTCCCAGGCATCACTTTGTGGAGTGTCTTTTGTCTGCAGGGCTGTAGACAAGGTGCAGCTGTGAGTCCTTAGCAGCTGGGAGTTGAGAGCACTAACAAGTAAAGCGAACTGGGGAACTACTACATACCCCAACAACTAAAACACATCCAATCATGCAGTGCTTAATGAATACCAAAGGAATAGGTGAATAACTTTTTCATTTATCTCTCCATTTTGCATTTATTCTTGGCTTAATTATTTTTTCCAGTGGATTAAATCCTCTGATCCTCTAATTTTATTTTTTAAGTTGTAGTAAAATACACATTACATAAGTCTTACCATTTTAATAATTTATTTTTACTTTTTATTTTTATTTTTTAGTTGGAGTCTCATTCTGTCGCCAGGCTGAAGTGCAGTAGCACATTCATGGCCACCCCAGCATCGACCTGCTGGGCTGCGTGCAGTCCTTCTGCCTCGGCCTTCCAAGTAGCTGAAACTACAGGTGCATGCTGCCACACCTTAAACGTTTGATCAGTGAAATTACAGTTGTGCATAGCAAGGGTATTGGCAGATCTCCAAGGACTTTCCGTAAATAGTAGAAATGTTCCGAAATGTTTATATTAGTAACATTTCGACCTATGCAAATAACCCAGGAAGGCTGAACATGCCTTTGCGTTTGACAACTCTTCCATGCAACTTTTACTGCAGTCACATATCAAACAAACCTAATTGTTTATTTTATTTTTTAAGTCAGAGTCTTACTTTGTCACTCACACTGGAGTCATGGTACACCTCAGTCTCAGCATGAGCTCAGGTGATACTTCTGTCTCAGCCTCCCAAGTAGCTGGGACTATAGGTACATGCTACCATGCTTGACTAATTTTTTGATTTTCTTTTAGAGATGAAGTCTCACTGTATTGCCTAGGCTGGTCTTGAACTCCTGGGCTCAAGCAGTCCTACTGCCTCAGCCTCCCAAAGTGCTGGGATTGTAGGCATGAGCCACCATGTCCAGCCCCAAACCTAATTGTTTCTAGCTTTTGTTTTTTCAAAAACTGAAAAATTAAATAACTGTATGTTTCTAGCATTCCTCTGAGAAATGTTAAATGATAATTTTAGGTGTAAAAGATATCTCGGAAATTTTACTTTATTTTTTCTGTATTTAGGATCCAAAACTTGGAAGGCAAAATCAAAAAGGTTGTCAAGCTTGCCTGACAGGTGGTACTTGGTTACCTATTTAGTTTAAGTGAAAATGAAGAATTTTTAAAAAAAGCATAGATAACTTGACTGTAAAGAACCCCAGCTCTTTCATTAGTGAGAAGAAAACTTTTTTGTTTGATGAAAAATATAATAAAGTTCACATGAAACACAGAAAATTATTCAGACCCACTGTTATATAGACTCACTGTTTTATAGGCAGATTCCACAGAAGATAAAGAATTACCTTTCATATTGTAGGCAAAGACTAATATTAACCAGTAAACCAAGCAAGCCAAACCAACAAGATTAAGCAAATGTTACTAAAATTTAAAAAAATTTGGAACTTGTTTTCAGGCTCAGGTATTATAAATCAAGGCAAATCCAGTTTATTTTCCATGTTTTGTCCTTTGTTGTGCTCTTTCATATTCTGAAACAAGTAAACACTTTATTTTATTTTATTTTTTTAATTTTTAATTTTAAAATTGTGGGGTAAATTTTAAATTTTAAAAAGTTTAGGTTAGGTTTACAAATATGTATCATTCAGGCACCCTTGTTGATAAGGGGTGTCTCCCCATCCCCAGATAGGCAAACACTTTGTTAAAAAGGACTGGTTCTTTCCTTGGGTTCTGTGAGGTCAAATTATTTTCAAGTAATGCTAAGAGGTAGTGATGGTGAAATTTTTTTTTTTTTTTGAGTCAGCCTCTCACTCTGTTGCCCAGGCTGGAGTGCAGTGGCACGCTCACGGCCACCACAGCCTGGACCTGCTAGGCTCAGGTGATCCTTCTGCCTCAGCCTTCCAAGTAGCTGGAACTACAGGCATGCGCCACCATGCCTGGCTATTTTTTTGATTTATTGTAGAGGTGAGGTCTTGCCAAGTTGCCTAGGCTGGTCTCGAACTGGTGGGCTCAGGCAATCCTCTCACTTCGGCCTCCCAAAGTGCTGGGATTATAGGTGTGACCACTGTGCCTGGCCGTGATGGTGAAATTTTATGTGTCAGCTTGACTGGGTTAAGGGCTGGGCTGCCCAGATAGCTGGAAAATCATTATTTCTAGCTGTTTCTCTGAGGGTATTTATGGAAAAGATCAGCGTTTGAGCCAGTAGACTGGGCAAAGAAGATCTGCCATCACTAGTGTTGATTGGCATCCAATCGGTTGAGGGCCAAATAAAACATAAAGACAAGGGAAGGATGAATTTTCTCTCTCATTTTGAGCAGAGTTATCCATCTTCTTTTACTCTTGGGCAGCAGAACTCCTGGTTTTGGGGCCTTTAGACAACAGTGTCCCCCCTGGTTCTCAGGCCTTCATAATTACGCCACCGACTTTCCTGCTTTCCATCTTGCAGATGGCATACTGTGGGACTTCTCAGCTTCCATAATGGTGTGAGCCAATTCCTGTTATAAATCTCTTATATGTTGTAATATATCCTATTGGTTTTGTTTCTCTGGGGAACCCTGACTAATACAGAAATTATCTATGTGAACATGCAATGCATTCATCATTGCTATTTTCAAATGAATCAATCAATATTTTAAAATTTTATTTTAGTTTTTAATGTGGTAAATGTTGAAATTTATATCCACATCAAAAAAGATTTTCAGTAAATTCTCATTACGTCTTAAGAGTGTAAAAACAGCAAAAATTTTGAGAGCTACTGCTTTAGGATAAAACTACAGTTAAATAACACAGGAGTTGGGACGCTGACCCTTCATGCAGTAAAAAACTTGAGGGTAACTTTTGACTCCACCAAAACTTAACCACTAATAACCTACTGTTTACCAGAAGTTTTACTGATAACATAGTCAATTAAAATATTTTGTATGTTATGTGAATTGCATATTGTGTTCTCACAATAAAATAAGTTAGAGAAAAGAGAATATTTAAAAAATCGTAAGGGGGAGAAAATATATTTACTATCCATCAAGTGGAAGTGGATCATCATAAAGATCTTCATCCTGGTCATTTTCATGTTGAAAGGAGGAGAAAGAAGGGTTTGGTTTTGCTATCTTGGATGCTATCTTGGCAAAGAAAGTAGAATTTAAGTGGATTCAGCCAGTTCAAACCTGTGTTGTTTGCGTCAGCTGTTTTCATTTTCCTTGAAAAATGAAAGCATATACCCAATTGTGTTTTTCTATCACTGTTTTTCCTAATATAATCTTAACTATTGTTAATGATCTTAACGTTTGATCAAAGTAACTAATTTATATTTCACACTGAAACATTGTGGTGAAACATTGAGAACTGTTTGTTGTACACTAGCATTTTATCAGACTTGCAAAACTCATGATCATGCATAATATAAACCCCTACGGCCACAAACATTCCCTTTATACCTTCTTAAAGTGGCAAAACTGAGCACTTTAATTAGCATGTCTCAAAACTACAGCCTCTGTATAGCACATAAAAATAAGAAACAAAAGTATATAAACTTAATTGTGCTCAGTAATCAGTTTCCTAGTAGTCTGTTGTACTTAAAAATTAATTAGGTATCCAATGATTATTAATTAATTTAATATCAAGGTTTTAATTTACCTAAAGATCTTGGAAATTCTTTTCAGAACATTTTGAAATAAAAAGTTCATCAGAATAATTATTTCATTTATTTGAGCATAAATTTACCTTTTTCATCATCTTAAATATTATATAAGGTAACATTAGCTTGTTTGGTCAGTAAACCTGTATGTGTTCAGTAAAAACAAACCCAAGGAGGATAAGATGATTGGTCAGAAACAAGAAATAGCTACTTTTATAAACTGAAATTATCAATAGGTTTGTTTGCTGAAGTTGTTCCTTATTTATATGAACTTGAGTTTTAAAAATATTTCTTAGTTAATTTTTATAAGAGGAATTTTTTTTTAAGGCTTGACATTTAAAATATTAAAAGTTCAATATTCTTGTTTTTTGTGTATTTTATAAATATTCTATTTATATGAGTTTATTTATATCAATAAACCAGTCAGAACAGAGTTCCTTTAACTCAAGAGACTTTATAATCTAATTTATTAATACCTACTGGAGAGAAATTGTTTCATATACACAATGAGAGTTAGCCTTTCTGAATTATAGATCCAGAGCTTGACAGCTGTTTCTATAACTTCACCCACAGGTCAAGAGACATAAGAGTCACAGAGATACAAAAGCTCCCTGGTCCAGATGTCAAAGACCTGTTTTTGGTAGACATGAAATTCTTAATTGATTTCAGTTCAGAATGAATAGATTAAAAAGATGGACAAAGTAGACTTTCTTTTATCTTTTACCCAAGAGATCTCTGACATTCATCTATAGGGATCACCAAATGCAAGGTGATCAAATTATTGATAATTGACTAATTTAACTAGACACCAAACAAAAACATATAATTTGTACAGAGGGCATGGAGGAAAACCCAGAGGAATAGAGAGTCAGCAAAATTAAATGCATATTGCCAATTGGATTTACTTCTGGGAGCCAAGAAGAGATATGCCTAAGCTTAAGCTGCCATAGGTGCAATTCTCTGATAGGTGCAATTCTCTGGCAAAGCAGTTTTTCTGGCTCTGTCAGGTGAATCCACTGGACATCTTGGTGAAACCTCCAAAACTATTACAAGATCATTTTCAAGAAGGTAAACTCATGATCCCCATAAGATGTAAAATGAACATATACCAAATATTTTATTTAGCTTATTTAGAGAGAACCAGTATGATGTTACAACTGTTTCAAAGGCAGGGGCACAGCCGGGCTCGGTGGCTCAGCCTGTAATCCTGCGCCTTTGGGAGGCTGAGGTGAGTGGATTGCCTGAGCCCACGGGTTCGAGACCCGCCTGGGCAACTTGGCGAGACCTCATCTCTACAATAAATAAAAAATGAGCTGGGCGTGGTGGCGTGCGCCTATAATTCCGGCTACTCGGAAGGCTGAGGCGGAAGGATCGCCGGAGCTCAGTGGGTCGAGGCTGCAGTGGCAGTGAGCGGCCACTGCACTCCAGTCTGGGCGACGGAGCGAAACTCCAACTCAGAAACAAACAAACAAACAAACAAACAAAAACAAAGGCAGCAGCAAAAAAAAATCTAGGCATTTGGGAATGCTGAAAAGAATTTGTAAACAGATGCACAATTGGTGGTATCCACAGAGCAATAATCAGTTGCATTCCACTCACCAAAATGTGTCTGTATTTTTACGGACAAGAGTCATTTGTATTAATATCAGTTTTCTATAATTCATGGAGTTGTAAATAGCCAAAGGACAGTGCAAGGCACAGGTAACACTAAAGTGTGAGAGCCGGTGGCGCACAGTGAGACTCAACACCCGTTAAGGCCAAGAGATTTAATGGGTCGAACGTGGTGGGCTACAGGACCTGAGGGTCAGGCTGTAGCGCTGAAGCAAGAGCACGCCAGCGTTTTTGGGGGTTTAGGGCGACCTGTCAGTCGATTATTGGTCGGCTGGCGGAGCTCCATCCAGGTTGGTGGATTTTTCGCGGGCGCGGGAAAAGGTGAGCCAGACTGGAAGAAGAACCCGGAAGGTGCCGTTTCAGATGCCTCCTTTGTTTGCCGGGTCGCCATTTTAGGCGGGGGCTGGGTTTGAGCCCCTTTTCAGGAAAAGGGAGGGGATGTGGTTTGCTAGTGCCTGGTGGTGGCCCTTCATTCCCACCTCTTTGGTTATACGGGAGAGGGGCGGCGTTTATCTGTCTAGCTGCTTCCTGCTGACAACGGGCGTTGGTGGGTGAGGTGGGTGAAAGGCCAAGCCACATGAGACCCCACAAGTAGCGCCAAAAGAAAAAATTTCATTTGAGTGGAAGTCCTGGAAGGTGCCTTGTAAGTGGAAAACGGCAAGCTGGTCCGGCCAGTCGTCGAGTGGAGACGGTAAAGAGAGGAGCTAACTGTCACGAAGAAGGTGGTCAAGAAACGCTGAGAATCTGAGTGGTAGGTAGTAGGGGGTAAACTTTAAGGCAAGCATGTCTGAAATGAGAAGACAAGGTTAGAGGTTTGTAGGGTTGGGACAGTTGAGACCCGGATCTTCGGTGGGCAGGAGGTCATAATTCTGTAGGAGAAGCTGATTAATGTTTTGATTAGAGATTTTTAGAAGTTGTGACTGGAGAAACTTGATGACACAAGGGAGAAAGGAGCACAGGCCGAAAATGAGAATGACAGGTGTGATGATGGGCAAAAGCCAGGTGAGTAGGGAGTTTTGTAGCAGGCTGCCGACTTGGGAAGACTTTGTCCTTTGGAGCTGTGAGGAGAGGTGTTGTAATTTATTAATGTTTTGTTCGATGACTCCTGACTCATTAATATAATAACAGCACTCCTCTTGGAGGAAAAGACAAGTGCCTCCCTTTTCGGCTGTTAGGAGATCTAGAGCCCGACAATTTTGGAGGGCTACTTGTGCTATGCTTGTTATCTGTCTTTGTAATGTTTGGAGAAAAATCGGAGGTGGTGTCTAAAGCTAACTGGATTTTGTTTTGTAAGTCTTCCATGGCTCATAGTGAGTACCCGAGACCCCCTCCTGATAGACCTATGGAGGTGACTGCGGAAGCCAGGGACAATCCTACCATGACTGGAAGGAAGACAGCCCTCTTGCGTCAGTGTTTGGGAGTTAAGAGGGCCTGGAGGTTGGCAGTGGAGTAGAGAAAGAGCTGTGGGATTAGTGCAACAACTATACGGGGGGGGTGAGATTGGAGGTCTGGGAGAGGAGGGTGCCACTGCACCATAAGAAGAGTCCGGGCGGGAGGAAGTGTCCGTTTGTCGAGTTTATGGTGGTTGAACAGAGAGAGCTATTTGAATGGAGAGTGGGAACATTGGACGGACCAATACAGAGGTAAGAGGAGTTTGATGCCACTTCCCAAAGTGGAACGTGAGATTTGATGATGGCCTCTCTGGTGGAAGACAGTTTGAGGGTATTATTACTGTTGGGTGAGGCAGGAAGTGGGACGGCAGCCAGCAGAGGTCGTTGTAAGAGGCAAAAGAAAGCATTGTGAAGAGGGAGAAAAGGGGAAGGACTGATTTAAGAAGCGGAGGGTGTGGCCTATTATGGTAAGCCAAAAAGGGAGATGCTGGGAGGGTTGTAAGGAGAGGTGGTCTTCTGAGGAAGGGGGCAGAGGGTCTTCTGCTGCCAGGAGCTGTTGCTCTTGGGTCTTTATGTGCTCCACCACTGACACCGTGATGGAAGGGGTAAAGGTGGAGCGAGAGATGGACAGGTGCCTGGTGGGACGTTGGTAATAATCCTTTGGGTAGACAGCTACGTATATGAGGTGTTTCCAGAGATCAGCGGTTGGATTAGGGATGTCAAAGGTGAAGTGGGAAAAGCGGCCTCCACGCCCCAGCTGTCCTCCTACGTAATGGCGGACAAGGAAGCATGCCCCCCCCCACAGGCTTTCCTGCTTCTGGATTCATCGGCATAGTGAATCCTGCATGACCGATAGGGACAGCCATTATATTTGCCAGGCTACCATTTGCAATAGTCTAGGGTTTGGTCTTCCAATAAGCATAGAAAGGGCCAATGGGCGTCTGTCAAGCTTATTGAGGACTTTAAGCTGAGGGAAATAGGTTGTGAGCAATTGTTTATGGGGCATGTTTGTTTGTCTGGGTCCTTGACTGCATCTAATCTGAGGGTGGTTTTGTAAAGTTCGTGGATGGTAAACCGATAATGGAGGATGGACAGGGTAGTGGGCTTGGTTTGGAAGATGACGGCAAAGAGGAAGGCGATGATCATGTTGGGTCTTATTGATAGTGAGCAGAGGACGGGATTGAGCAACCCGCGTCAAGAGCAGCACTATGTGCAGCAATGTGAAAGTAGGAGGAAAAGAAGGCGTAGAAGGGAAGGCAGTACTATTAGTAAGGGAAGAACGAAATTGACGACCATCTGGAGGAGGGTAGTTGTTGAGTGCAGGCGGCAACCTTCCCGCCTCGTGATTATGTGGGATTTTCCTGGATGACGGGCAGGGAGGGGGAGCGAGCAACATGGGATACTTGAAGTTTGAGAGGCTGGCCTGGAACTGTGGAACAAGAATAGGTCAGTGACTCTGTGGAGGAGGGGTAAAGGGAGGCAGTTTAGCTGGTTTGAGGCGAGAAGCGTGAATCCAGGGACTGAGCTGTCCTTTGGTTATGAGCAGCCTGGCTGCCGTGGGGGTGGAGAGGATTATTTGGAAGGGTCCTTGCCATCTCGGTTGTAAGCAAGTTCTGGTTTCGGGGTCTGAGAGGAAAACCCATTGTCCCAGGGTGAGAGGCTTTGGATCATGTGTTTCTGTGGGAGTGGGCAAAAGGAGATCTTGATATTGCCAGATATTGGAATGGATGAAGGACAGGAGGGGGGTAGATTATTTGAAGGGGGACGTGAGGTGGAGAGGTTGGAATGCCAGGAGGAAGTGCAGCTCTGCCATATAGGACCTCGAAGGGTGAAAGCTGAGTGGGCCTTTTAGGGAGGACGCGAACGCGGAGAAGAGCTAGGGGAAGGAGGGAGACCCAGTCCTGACGGAGTTCGAGAGAGAGTTTGGTGAGGATATCCTTTAGTGTGCGGTTAGTTCGTTCAACCTTTCCTGATGATCGTGGGTGACAGGGAATGTGAAAGTGCCATTTGATGTGAGGGCTGCTGTTAGAGACTGAACGACTTGTGAGGTGAATTCAGGCCCGTTATCTGACTGAAGGGAGAAGGGGACCCCGAACTGAGGGATGATGTGGTTGGCTAAGATAGATTCCACCATAGCAGCCCGCTTATTTGAGGTGGGATAGGCCTCGACCCACCTGGAGAAGGTGTCAACCAGGACCAGAAGGTATTTGATGTTACGGACGGGGGGCATGACGGGAAGTCCACTTGCCAGTCTGACCCAGGGAGCTCCCCCTAGCCTGGTGAGGGGGGAATGTTCTGGGTTTTAAAGGGGGGTTCTAGGATTCGTTCGGGGGCAAGTAGAGCTTTGAGGGGAAAAGGGGTGTGTATGAGTTTTGTATGTTCAGGAGTAAGGTGGAAGAAAGTTTTAAGAAATGAAGTGAGAGCTGCTGGGTTTGGGGGGAAAAATTGAGTGTAGGTAGGGAATGAGATTGGACAATTGTGGGACTTCACTTGTATGTTCGGCTGGTGGGGTTGGGGTGTTAACGAGCATGGGAGGGAAAGGGGGTTTTAGGGTCGCTTGGCAAGCCGCTCTGTCGGCCTGCGAGTTCCCTTGGGTGATAAAAGATGAATCGACCTGGTGGGCTTTACAGTGTGAGATGCCTATGGCCGTGGGGAGCAAAGAGGCTTGAAGGAGGTCGGAAATGAGCTTAGCATTTACGATGGCCGACCCTTTGGTGGTTAACAATCCCCGTTCTTGTCAGATAGCTGAGTGTGAAACCAAAATGTGAAAGACATATTTAGAGTCGGTATAAAGCTACAGAGAGTGTCCTGCCGCCAGTTGGAATGCTCGAGTGACTGCTGTGAGTTCTGCTTGTTGGTTAGTGGTGTTGGGCAGGAGGGGATTAGCCTCGATGACGTCAGTGGCAGAGGTATGGCGTATCCCGCCCCGGAGACCCCCATGTATATATGAGCTTCTATCTGTGAACCAAACATAGGAGGGCTCAGATTAAGGTCCTTCCTGAATGTGTACTGGACAGGGAGTAGGGACTCGAGGACTTCGACACACTCATGTATTGTATGTCGACAGGAGAGGAAGGGAGTAATGTGGCTGGGTGAATGGGGGCAAGTTTGGAAGAGAAGAGGGGTCTTTGGGCAAAGAAAACCAGAAGGATAGGACCCCACTGGGGGGGAGTGTTTTGAGGGCCCCTTTGATCCTAGGGGGTGATGTAGATGGTGGGGGGGGTAACGGGGATAGGTGCTCCAAACATGAGTTTTTTGGATTCGCACCGATAAGTGGGTGGCCGACGGGGTCGCAGGCATGGGGGCCCCTCCCTGAAACCCTGTGGTCAAGTTGTTTTGTGAGATAGGCTACAGGAGCAAATGTTTGTCCACTGAATTGGCCTAGAACTCCTAGGGGTGCGCCCCTTTTTTTCGTGGGCATAAGGTAAAAGGTCGGGGACATCGGGTAGCTGTAGGGCAGGGGTCCAAGGGAGCCTGTTGGAGGGGGGTAAAAGGCTGTCTAACGGCTGAGAGGGAGAGTAATGGTTCTTTAAGGTCACCTTTAGCCAGGTCATAGAGTGGCTTGGCGAGAAGGGTGAAATTGGGGATCCAGGCTCGGAAGTAGTCTGCCAATCCCAGGAACAACTGGATTTCTTCCTTTGTTTTGGGTGCCGGGAGGGACTGAATGACAGCCTTGTGGCTGGTTGTTATGGCCTTTTGTTGGGGTGAAAGGCTACCCAAGGGAGGTGACTTGTGTTTTGGATAGCTGAGCTTTGTGGGGGAAACTCGGTATCCCCTTTGTGCTAGAAAGTTTAAAGGGGTAAGACAGTGTCTGTGTGGGAGTCAGTTATAGAGGGGCTGCATAAGAGAAGGTCATCTACATACGGGTGAGAGCGGATTTGGGGGGTGACAGAAGTTTAAGGTCAGCCGCTAGACCTGGCCAAAAAGATGGGGACTGTCCCGAAATCCCTGTGGGAGGACCATCCATGTGAGCTGTTGAGAGTGATGGGAAGTAGGGTCGGTCCAAGTAAACGTGAAAATGTCCTGGGAGTCAGCTGCCAAGGTAATGGTGAAGGATGCATTTTTAAGGTCTATAACTGAAAATGAGTTGCCTCGGAGGAATGGTAGACAGGATGGTATAAAGGGGTTGGGGAAACCCGTGGGTGAATGGGGAGAATGGCTGCATTTATTAGTCGAAGGTCTTGGACTAGCCGGTAGGTTTCGTCATGTTTTTTTATGGCCAAGATGGGAGTATTGTATGGCGAGTTGGTGGGTCTCCAGTATCCCTTGCATAGTAGGGTGTTTATGACAGGCTGCAGACCTAGCAACTGGCCTGGGGGGAGGGTATTGTGGTGACTGGGTGAGTGGACGGGTCCTTTAACTGGATGTGAAAAGGGGGGGCAGTGGGCCAGTGAAAGGGGGGTGGATGTCCCCGACTAGTGAGTTAACCACGAACGAGCGATGGAGGGAGCGAGGTGGGTTGTGGGGAGGGAGGCCAGGGACTAGAGGCCAAAAGGAGGAGTAAGGAAGTTGTCGGTAGTGGGTTGGTGAGGGCAGCGCTAGGGTTGAAGGTGATGGATGGTTGAAGGTGATGGATTTGGCCAGGATGTCCCTACCCATAAGGGGTATAGGGCACTGAGGCATGACCAGGAAGGAGTGGGTAAATGGGATGCTAGCAAATATGCATGTTAGCGTAGGAGTTGTGTGTGGGATGAAGGTTTGGCCCCCTACCCCAACTACTGGTGACCGGGACGGTGAGGTTGGTCCCCAGAACTCCCGCAGGACAGAAAGGGTGGCTCCAGTGTCTAGCAGGAAGAGGATGGGGCGTCCGTCAACCGTAATTTTGACCCTAGGCTCCTGAGCATTTGAGATATGCGTCAGGTAGGGAAACCCAGGGCCCCGTCATTCCAAAGTGGCCACGCCCAGTAGGTCCAGGGTGGAGTTGGGGGCTGACCCTGCTCCTCTCTGGGGGCTGGGATGGTCCACCACCCAATGTCCTGGAAGATTGCATTTGGGGCAAGGTTTTGATGGAGGTTTAGGGTTAGGGCAGGCTTGTACCCAATGTCCCTCCTTGCCACATTTGAAACGGCCCTGGAGGGTCGCGTTTGTTCTGGACGCCTCCTCTGCCGCTGCGAGGGGCAGTGTCTGTCCCGTGAAGAGCCTGAGCCACATTTTGGGATTTTTTCCACTTAGCTTTTTATTCCGGGTTTTGGTATACCCTTTACAGCGGCAGCCCAAACCTCATTTTGGGGGGTAAGGGGGCCCCTTTATCTAGCTTTCTAAATTTAACTTTAATGTCAGGGGAGCTTTGGGAGAAAAATAAGTCATAAGGAGTTGACGGCCATCTGGGATTTCTGGGGCTAAATTAGTAAAATTTTTGGAGGGCTTGGGAAGGCGATCAAGGAAGGAGGAAGGGTTTTTATTTTTTCTTGGGCCACTTCCTGGATTTTTTTAAAATTAACAACCTTTGCGCTGCCCCCCTCAACCCGGAAACGAGACAGGGAGAGAAGATCTCTGGCACCGAGGCTGTTGGGGGAGTTATAGTCCCAGCCAGGGTCCTGGTCTGGGACTGCCACTGCCCGGAGGGGGTGTGCTGGGGAGGTCCGATGGACCATCTGCATGTGTTCTAGCCTGTTCCCACACTCTTCTGCGCTCTTCGGGGAGTAGGATATTGGAGAGAACCATGTAGATGTCGTGAAAGGTGAGGCTATAGGCCTGGGGAGGTATTGGAATTCCTTGATATAGGTGGGGGGTTATTGTAAAGGACCCGAGGGGTTTTTCTACCTGGTCAGGGCGGAGATAGAGAATGGGACATGAACTCGAACAATGCCTTCAGCGCCTGAGTGGCTGGGGCTGTTTTGGAGCGGGTAACAGGAGGACTGCATGAGGTGGCAGGAACTGGAGGAAGGGGCGGGTAAAGATTAGGGACTGTGGGGCGGATGGGGGGGGAGGTGCGGGGGGGATGGGGTTTGTCGATAGGGAGGAGGTTTATCTCTGGGTCGAAGTCAGAGACGGAAGAGGGAGGTGGGTTAGAGGCGGAGGAGGGAGGTGGCGCTGTTGGAGGGAGAGAGGGGGCCCCTTTTCAGCCACGAGGGGGTGAACCGGGTTTCATCGGAGGCAGAGACGAGGGTGTTTTCCCGAGTAAAGAGAAAGACTGGACATAGGGGAAACTCTGCCCCCTTTTTTGAACGCTTGCAGAAGTTATAGAGGTCCCGTATGTCGGGGTTTAGGGGCCCGTAAGGGGGGCCCCGTATTTTTGGGTTTTCAAGCGGTAGGTAGGCCAACCTTGGTACTGAAGAGGATTAAACGCTTGGGTTTTAAAGTCGGGAGTGAGGGGGAGAGCGGAGAGGTTGTCTAAGAGGCATTTGAGGGGGGAGTCGGCCGGCAGGGATGACGAGTTTCCCATTTTAACAGCTGGGGCTGAGCAGAGCGTCCCCTGGACAGCCGGCTGTCAGGATATGAGTAGGTTGCAATAAAGCCTGTCATCACAGAACATTATTGCAACCCGCGATTCTCCTGGAGAATCGAGGAGGTTGAGGACAACCTGGTACCAGGATTTTTAGCGAAGAGGATGCCCAAAACCAGATGGCGAGAGGGAGCAGATTCAAAATATCTGACGGCCGAGGGAGGCGAAAACCAGTCGGGGTTTTCTGTGGCCTTAAAGACCTAGGCGGGAGAGGGGAAAACCAGTAGGGGTCTGCTGTGGCCTTAAAGACCTAGGCGGGGTGTGGTCCCCCCCTCGCCTGGGGCCGAAAGGGCTGCCGGACGATCAGCTGTCAGTTCCCTCCGGTTATCCTGGGCAAGGTTTTAGGTTTTCCAGTTAGGGGCACTTACCAATCCGGGGGCCGGTGATGGATGCAGCGCTGGTGTTCAAGAAAGTGGGCAAAGGCCTTAAGGGGTGAGTCCCACTGGTGCCGGAACGGGGTCTCACCTGAGGGTGAGAGGAACCCGATCCGAGTCATGGCACCAATGAAAGACGGTGGCGCACAGTGAGACTCAACACCCGTTAAGGCCAGGAGATTTAATGGGTTGAACGTGGTGGGCTACAGGACCTGAGGGTCAGGCTGTGGCACTGAAGCAAGGGCATGCCAGCCTTTATGGGGGTTTAGGGCGACCTGTCAGTCGATTATTGGTCGGCTGGCGGA
The DNA here is from genome assembly GCA_027257055.1 of Cephalopachus bancanus. NCBI lineage: Eukaryota > Metazoa > Chordata > Mammalia > Primates > Tarsiidae > Cephalopachus > Cephalopachus bancanus. The sequence continues at coordinate 357,567 of JAPVLO010000446.1, read as the reverse complement.
GCTCCATCCAGGTTGGTGGATTTTTCTGGGTGCAGGAAAAGGTGAGCTGGACTGTGGAAGAAGAACCAGGAAGGTGCCGTTTCAGACGCCCCCTTTGTTTGCCGGGTCGCCATTTTAGGCGGGGGCTGGGTTTGGGCCCCTTTCCAGGAAAAGGGAGGGGATGTGGTTTGCTAGCGCCTGGCGGTGGGCCTGGCGGTGGCCCTTCAAAGTGCACTAGACAGGACTTTCAGAAATCCTTTTCGTTCATTTCAAAGCCTTTCAAAATTGCTATTAGTTGGAAACTTTTTTTTCATTTTATCTTTTTACTATGGTTACCTTTTTTGCTGTGTAAAAATTTATTATTATGAAATAAAATTTATCAGCCTTTCCTTTCTTAGCTTCTGGAATTTGAGACATAGGAAAGTTTTCCAAATTCCTGTTACAGGGAGCCTACCCATGTTTTCTTTCTGTATTTGTAAGGTTTTATTTTTTACTGTTACATCTGATTCTATTGCATTTTTCTGGGGTATAGTATCAAGAATGGCTCCAGTTTTATCTTTTTTCATATGGCAACCCATTTATCCTAACATTTCTTATTAAAATGTAGATCCTGAGTGCAGTGGCTCATGCCTGTAATCCCAGCACTTTGGGAGGCAGAGGCAGAAGGATTGCTTGAGTCCAGGAGTTCAAGATCAGTCTGGGTAACATAGTGAGACCTCATCTCTCTAAAAAAAAAAATCAAAAGATTAGCCAGGTACGTGCTTATAGTCTCAGCTACTTGAGAGGCTGATGCTGGAGGATCGCTTGAGCCCAGGAACTGGAGTCTGTGGTAAGCCTTGATTGTGCCACTGTACATAGCCTGGGTAACAGAGTGAGACCCTGACTCAAAAAAAAAGGAAAAAAAGTAGATCCTTTCCACATTGATTTGAGATATTATCATTATCATGTATAAGATTTTCATGTGTATTGTTACTAAGTGGTAGTATATCTGTTCTGTTCATTGTCTGTATGTGAATTCATGTATTATATACAGTGCGTTTAATTTTGGAGACTTCATAGTTTGCTGTAATACTTGGTAGGGCTACCCCAACCTTATTGCTCATCTTTTTCAGGGATTTCCTGGTGACTGTTTCCTGTTTATTTATCTAAATGAACTCAATAATAAAGTTGTATAGCTCTAGAAAAATCCTCAAAGTATTTTATTGGAATGGAGCTAAATTTATAAATTAATTTGGGAGAACAGATATATTGATAATATTAAGTCTTCCTATCCAAGGACATATCTTTCAAGAGAGTTAAACTTTTCCATAAATAAATTTCAGAATTTCTTAAGATTGTATGTTGGTATTTTAGTTTTCTTGGTTTTTATTTATTTCTTCATTCATTCCTTCATTCCTTCTTTCATTGTTTCGACTCAGAGTCTTACTATGTAGCCCAGGCTGGAGTGCAGTGGCATGCTCACAGCCACCACAGCCTTGGCCTGCTGGGCTCAGGCAATCCTTGCCTCAGCCTTCCAAGTAGTGGAACCTAAGGCGCATGACACCACACCTGACTAATTTTTTGTTTATTGTAGAGACAAAGTCTCGCCAAATTGCCCAGACTGGCCTCGAACCCCTGGACTCAGGCAATCCTCTTGCCTCCACCTTGGAAAGTGCTAGGAATACAGGCGTGAACCACACACCCAGCTTCTTGTTATTTTATTTGGGTTTTTTCTTTCTTTTAATTGACCCAAGTTCTTGCTCTGTTGCCTAGGCTGGAGTGTAGTTGTGTGATCATAGCTCACTGCAACCTGAAACTCCTGGCCTCCCTTCTTAGCCTCCCAAGTAGCTAGGATTGTAGACATTCACTACTACACCAGACTAAATTTTTTTCTTTTCTTTTTTATAGAGAAGGGTTTTGCTATGTTTCCCAGGCTGTTGTTGAACTTCTGTCCTCAAATGATCCTCCAGTCTTGGCCTCCCAAAGCATCGTGATTACAGGCATAAGTTACCATACTTGGCCGTGGTCTTTTCTCACATTGTGTCTTCTAATTGGTTTTTACATTTACATACATATATATGAGAATGCTGGTGATCTTTGTATGCTAACTTTTAAATTGTTTATTGAATTTTCTTATTGTTTGTAGTAAGTTTTTCCTCCACTGATTCTGTTGGGTTTTTCAATTATATAATCATATCATCTCTATTTAGAAATAATTTTACTTCATCCTTTTTTACTTCTTAAACCTTAGATTGATTTCTTTAGTCTAATTTAATAGCCCAATAATTGCAACACAGTAGTTGGGGCAGTGGGCATCTTTATCTTTTTTTTTACTTTAGCAGGCAAAACCTTTAGAGTTTCCTCACTAGGGTAGCTCTGGATTTTGGGCTGAGGCTTTCATGTTTTATCATTTTAATGAAGTATTCATCAATACTCATTTTATTTAGTGTTTTTTTAACAAGAAAGGCTATTGAATTTTACCAGATGTCTTTTATGCATCTATGGGAGATGATCACATGATTTTTTCTTTTTTACTCCATCAATATAATTGAGCTTATTGATGGATTTCCTATTATTAAACTATTCCTCTCTCCTTAGAGTAAACCTCACTTGGTCATAATGATTTGCTCTTTTAATGTGTTGTTGGATTCTGTTGGCTAGAATGCTTTTGAAGATTTTTTTCATTGATATTCCTAAGTGAGATTGCTCTGTAGTTTTTCTCTTTGGTGCCATCCTTTTCAGATTTTTGAATCAATGTTATATTCATTTCATTAAACTAACATAGAAGTTTTCCCTTTATTTGTGTGTTTTGACGTAATATAATTAGCACTGATATTTTCTGATCTTTAAAGTTTCTTAGAAATACCTCTGTGAAAATCAGCTAGATCTGGTGCTTTTTGGGGGGGAGCCTTTTAACTGTTTTCTCTGTTTCTTCTGATAAACTGTATTCTTTTGATAAATTAGCATTTTTTTCTTTTTTTTTTTTTTTTTTTTTTTTGAGTTGGAGTCTCGCTCTGTCGCCCAGACTGGAGTGCAGTGGCTGCTCCCGGCCACCACAGCCTCGACCTGCTGGGCTCCGGCGATCCTTCCGTCTCAGCCTTCCGAGTAGCTGGAATTACAGGCATGCACTACCACGCCCAGCTGATTTTTTGATTTATTGTAGAGATGAGGTCCCACTGCCCAGGCGGGTCTCGAACCCGCGGGCTCAGGCAATCCACTCACCTCAGCCTCCCAAAGGCGCGGGATTACAGGCTGAGCCACCAAGCCCGGCTAAATTATCATTTTTTCAAATTTATCAAATTTATTTGAGTAGAGTTGTACAATCGTCTTAAAACTCAGATTTTACAGTTTTTTCTGTTTTGATGGTTATATCCAACTTGTCAGTTTTGATTTTGGGTGTTTGTAATTTCACTTATTTTTTTCCTCCCTTGTTTTAGTTAATGAGTGGTTTGCTTTGTTGAATTTTTTTAAACCTTATTCTTGGATTTATTAGTTAACACTAATTTCCTATTTTCTGTCTCATACTTTTCTGCTTTTAAGCTTTAATAATTTCTTCCATTTCTTTTATTCTTTTCCTAGCTTTTTGTATTTTATATGTTATTTTTTTACTTTACTGATATAATTTCTTAATGCTATAGTTTTCAGTTTCTCTAGCTATATTTTGCGTGTTCTATGTTATGTTTTCCTTATTGCTGTTTTAAATAAATTCTGCTGTTTTATTTTTGCATTTTCCCTTTGATCCAAAAGTTTTCTTTACAGTCTGTGTTTTAAAAAATATTTCCAGGTGTAGAGAGTCTTTTTTCATTTGTCAAATTTTGCTATTAATTTCTAGTTTTATTACATTATAGTTAGATCAGTCTGCTTGTATTATTTCTATTTCAAATTAATTGAGGTTTTATTTTTGGCTTAACATATACTTTTCATGACTGTTTCATAGGCTCTTGAATTTTTTATTAGGGCTCACAGTTTTATACACGTACACACACACACACACACACACACACATTAGGGCTCACAGTTTTATACACGTGTACACACACACACACACACACACACACACACACACACACACCCCTTAGTCATCACAGTTTTATACACGTACACACACACACACACACACACACACACACACACACACACACACACACCTTAGTAATTAAGTTTGTTGTCTCTTCCTGAAGCGTCATGTTACTTTTCACTTGATCTTTCTTGGATTGAGAGAGATATGTTAAAGTCTTCTTTTATTATTTTGTTTCTGTTTCTTCTTACATCTCTTGTAGTTTCTGTTTTATGACAGCTTGTTGCTGAATTTTTAGCTGCATAAATATTAATGTTACATCTTTATTTTGAAAAATAAAGATATTTGTAGACTGCTTTGTTTATAGCATTTTAGCATTATAAAGTACAAAATCCTAAATGTAAAAGCTCAGTTAATTTTCTGTTTTGTTTTTCATGGTAAATAGCGTTCTTCGTAATAATCAGGTAAAGGGCTTCAGTTGGGCATATAGTTCATCTTGTAAGCTATTAGACATAATGCACATTAGATCTGCTCTAGACAGTCCGGTATTTGTTTAATTTTCTAAAGTTTTCTAGGGAAAAAGTCTATGTTTGTGTTCATTAAACTACTTAAATTTAAGGTATCTGAATTAAAATTTATTTAGCAATTCAATTTATTCTAGAGGACAAATAAAATTAGGTGTAGTGGGTGTTTCCATTTCTCATCTTCTGCATTTTACCACATAGCCCAAAAGTCAACAGGAAGAGACATCTCTTTGGTCAGGGATGTAAAAACAGGAAGGAGGAAGTCTATTGCGAATCTGTGTTGGCTGATTATCATTCAGTTTTCACCATGGAGGATGTTCATTAACGATCTTCAGTGTGCTGTGTTATTCAGAATTACAGTGAGTGTTAATGTCAGTAATACAGAATGTCAACCCTAGTTATAGGAAGTAATGATAACTAACACACTGCACTAGTCTCTTATGCATGGAAACAGGGTTCTCCTTGTGAGAACAATCACAGAAATTGCACACGGAGGAAAGTAAGGCAAGCGAAATTTCACATCCTTTGATTTTTTGCTTTTGCTTGCCCTTAAGACTAACAGGTCATATGATTCTTTAAGATACAATTGTATGCTTTTTAAAAAAATTAGAGTATGTCAACTCTGTCATTAAAAATTGTTTGACAGAATGTCTTTAAATTAGAGGAAGCATCTGGGTGTTATTTTATTGTTTTTTGTTTTTTTTGGGTTTTTTTGAATTGGAGTCTCACTCTGCTGCCCAGACTGGAGTGCAGTGGCCGCTCCCGGCCACCACAGCCTCGACCTGCTGGGCTCCAGCGATCCTTCGCCTCAGCCTTACGAGTAGCTGGAACTACAGGCGCGCGCTATGACGCCCGGCTAGTTTTTTGATTTATTGTAGAGATGAGGTCTCGCCTGCCCAGGCGGGTCTCGAACCCGTGGGCTCAGGCAATCCACTCACCTCAGCCTCCCAAAGGCGCGGGATTACAGGCTGAGCCACCGAGCCCAGCTTGGGCGTTATTTTATAAAGCATGTTACAAGTACAGGTAGCAGCCGGGCTCGGTGGCTCAGTCTGTAATCCCAGCATTTTGGGAGGCTGAGATGAGTGGATTGCCTGAGCCCGCGGGTTCAAGACCAGCCCAGGCAACTTGACAAGACCTTGCCTCTACAATAAATCAGAAATCAGCTGGTTGTGGTAGCTCATGCCTGTAGTTCTGGCTCCTTGGAAGGCTGAGGCGGAAAGATCGCCAGAGCCCAGTAGGTTAACACTGGGGTGGCCCTGAGTGTGCCATGGCACTCCAGCCTGAGTGAGAGTAAGACTCCAATTTCAACTCCCCCAAAACAAAACAAAACAAAAAAACAAGTACAGGTAGCAAACTACATGAAATATTTCATGGGAAAATGCATAGAAAGTGAGTACTTTGTAAACAAGAAATCTTTTTCAGTATTCTGCAGTGAAAGAAAATGGATTTTGTGTATATACTTTTTTTTTTCCTTCCTTGAGTTGCTAAAAACCCTCAATTACTCTGCAGCTATAGGATGCCTGATTGGTTCGAATACTAAACAGCAGTATTTTAGGATACTTACCTTATCCTGAATTCTTTAATTAGCTGTACTGTATTGTAGATGTTTTGGAAAAATTAAAAGTATGTAAAAAATAGATGGCACATCATCATCATCATCATCATCATCATCATCCTCATCCTGATGACCCGTTTGGCATGCTTTTTTCCTCAGAAGTCTGTTGACTTAAACCATGCCTTGACCCTTATTTCTGGATTATTACGTGATAGTGCTTCCTTGTTTGTGTAATGACACAAACAGAAAATTAGATTATGAGCTGAGATGGTCATTATTGTGGTGTTCCTGTAACCTATTCATTTGGGAAGACTTGCACTAACATATTGGTCAGGTGGGGGAGCATGTGAACCTCTTTTAATCATAGTAAATGTATGTGTGTGTGTTCATGTGAGCATCTTAGTCAAGCTTTTTACAAAAAAATTTATTTTAGTTGTAGGTAACCAAGCCAACTTGAGTTAGCTTAGGAAGAAATGAAAAATGAATAGTGGAGGTTATTGGGGGCATTTCACAAAAATCTTAGGGCAGCCAAACTCTTCAAAAGACTGGAACAAAGAAGTAGATGACTGGTTTTTTTGATTTCTCCTTGCTGCCTTTCTGTGTCTTCATCCTTCTCTGAAGTCTGACCTTCTCTGCTTCTGTCCTGTGCTTGGTGGAGGATGACCACCTACAACTTTCATGTATTCGTCAGGCACATACAGTGGACTGTTTCTGGAATTCAAATTCAGAATTTCAATTTAAAATTCCTGAAAGAGTGTATCAGGTTGAGGCCCCTTGGATTAGTTGAACACCCTGATGCAAGGTACTGTGATCGGAAGAGGCTATGCTGCTCTTCTAACCTTGTGGAATGGCAGCAGTCCTCAGAGAGAAGGTACATATTATAGTTGTGTTTGTGTACTTTTCTGGGGAAATGAGCTGTAGCTTTTATAGTCAGAGAGGAGGGTTGTGCCACTCCCAGACCACACGGCCCAAATAACAATTAAGAATCACTGTTATAAGAGTTGCAGTAGTTTGAGACCTGCCCGGGCAACTTGGCGAGACCTCACCTTTACAATAAAATAAAATTTAAAAAAATTAGTGGGCATGGTAGCGCGCACCTGTGGTTCCAGCTACTCGGAAGCCTGAGACGAAAGGATCGCCGGAGCCCAGCAGGTTGAGGCTGCGGTGGCTGGGAGCGGCCACTGCACTCCAGTCTGGGTGACGGAGTGAGACTCCAACTCAAAAAAAAAAAAAAAAAAGAGTTGCAGTAGAGTTCCCACTAACAACAGATACCTTCATATCAGTTAAACTGTTTGACTTTTGCGTGATGCCATGTTCTTTCCTGTCGTTACCCGTTATTGAGTACCCTCCTCATTTTTCCACTATTCAGATATTGCCTATTATTGAATTCCCATTGTAGGACCTGTTTCCTCTGTGAAATTTTTGCATCCTAGAAAACCCTTTTCTACATGGATATACACACATATTTTTTCCATGTCTGAATTTTTATAGCATGGACTTTTTATTTATTTATTTTAATTTTAATTTAATTTAATTTAATTTAATTTAATTTTTGAGTTGGAGTCTCACTCTGTTGCCCAGACTGGAGTGCAGTGGCCTCTCCCAGCCACCGCAGCCTCGACCTGCTGGGCTCCGGTAATCCTTCCGCCTCAGCCTTCCAAGTAGCTGGAACTACAGGTGCGCACTACCACGCACGGCTACTTTTTGATTTATTGTAGAGATGAGGTCTCGCCAAGTTGCCCAGGCGGGTCTCGAACCCGCGGACTCAGGACATCCACTCACCTCAGCCTCCCCAGGTGCGGGATTACAGGCTGAGCCACCGAGCCCGGCTTATTTATTTTTAATAAAAACTTGGTGTCACTCTGTCATCCAGGCTGAGTATGGTGGCACAATCATAGCTCACTGCAGTCTCAAACTTCTGGACTCAACCAATCATCTTGTCTTGGTCTTCTAAGTAGCTAGGACTACGGGCGTGTACCACCACACCTGAGCTAATTGAATAAAAAATTTTTTTTTTTGTAAAGACAGAAACTTACTGTGTTGCCCATACTGGTCTTGAACTCCTGGCCTCAAGGGGTACTCCTGCCTTGGCCTTCTAGAGTGCTTGGATTCCAGGTGTGAGCCACCCCACCAGCCTGCATGGACTTTAAAAATGCTACATAATGTCATTGCATTGTGTGTAAATGTCTGTCTTCATTTGTATATGAATAAGTGTGTCTTTAATACAGACCTAATGAAATTGTCCCTAAGGCCTATGATTGTCATACATACCTGATGAGTTCCTGTAATGTTATATAGCAGATGCCATGAGTGTAGCAGACTGTCAGTAAATCTTTTTTGGACTGAATTAATGAAAAGCAAAACCTTCATTATAGAAAAACGTTAAAAATGTAGAAGAATAGAGAGGAGAAAAAAATCACTTTTATTCCTATTAAAAGATAATCATTGTCGACATTAATTCTAGTTTTTTCTATGTGAAGTAGGCATGTAGTAAATACTTAATGAATATTTATTGAGTGAAGCTATGATATTCAACTTATTCAATGTTGACTACTATTTAATATTTTTAGTATGAAATTATAACTGTATCAAAATAAAAATACTTTTTTCTGATTATAAAAATAGTAAATGTTCATTTTTAAAAATTACAGAACAAATGTATGTTTATAAAAATGACTTGAAGGCCAGGCATGGTGGCTCATGCTTGTAATCCCAGCATTTTGGGAGACTGAGGCAAGAGGATTGCCTGAGACTAGGGGTTTGAGACCAGCCTGGGCAACTTGGTAAGACCTCATCTCTACAATAAATTAGAAACTTAGCCGGGTGTGGTGGCACGCACCTGCAGTTCTAGCTACTTGGAAGGCTGAGGTGGAAGGATCGCCTAAGCCCAGCAAGTGGAGGTTGCGGTGACTGCAAGTGTGCCACTGCACTCCAGCCTGGGTGACAGAGTGAGACTCTAACTCATAAAACAAGCAAACAAACAAACAAAAAAACAACAACAAATCCCTTCAGACTCTTATACCCCCAAATACTCAATATTTGGCGTGCATATTTGTGAGTTTTTCCTGTGAGTATATCTGTATAGGTGTGCTTGTGTTTATCCTTTTTGAATTTAATATTGACAATGCCCATTATAATGTTACAAGCTTTCTGTAAGGTAATCCTTCATGGTTGATTAACATTTTAGAGTACGTATATCTTAGTTTATTTGGTTATTATGTTGCATATTTAGGTAGTTCTTAATTTTTTGTGAAATTATATGAACAATTATATGAATTCTAAAGTAATTTCTTAGTCAAGATCTTTGTTCCTGGAGTTAAAAGTAATCATGTGGGTCATTGTATTAGCTAATATCTATTGGAAATTTACTATGTGCCATTGTTTTAAACACTTAAATATATTATTTTATTTAATCTTCTCAAGAGGCACCATTGTTATGCCTACCTGCAGATGAGAAAATGGAGGTAGAAGAAGACAGATATTAGATCATTTGCTCCAGGCACTCAGTAAGCGGTGCAGTTGCATGTGGATGTAGCCCATTTGCCTCCAGATGATGAAAACTACAATGTCAAAACATTACTAAATTTTAACTTTTAAGAAAGGGAAGCCTTACATTACGGTTGGAAGTGGTAAGGAGTGTGACCACAACTGTATTCAGGAAGGGAGGGTTCTGTTTCTGAAACCTGTGCTAGGTCAGAGGAGGCTTAGGTCTTGAAATTAAGACCTAACAATTGAGTGTTGCAGGTTCCTTCTTTCTCTGCAATTCCTAGACAGACTCCAGTAGCTTTAGTAAGTTTATTTTCTTTAGGATCTGGGGGCTGCTTGGTGTAAGAAAAATCACTGACATTTTTTCCTTATATATTCCCCTTTTCTTTTTTTTTTTTTGAGTTGGAGTCTCACTCTGTCGCCCAGCCTGGAGGTCACTGGCATGCTCACGGCCACCACAGTCTCAACCTGCTGGGCTCAGGTAATCCTTCCGCCTCTGCCTTCTAAGTAACTGGAACTACAGGTGTGTGCCACCATGGCCGGCTAATTTTTCTTGATTTATTGTAGAGACAAGGTCTCATCAAGTTGCCCAGGCTGGTCTCCAGCCCTTGGGCTCAGACAATCCTCTTGCCTCAGCCTCCCAAAATGCAGGGATTACAGGCTTGAGCCACCGCACACAGCTGCCCCTTTTCATTTCTAAGTGATGGAAAAAAAATCCAGTGTGATCATTTTCTACCCTCCCTTTTCATTCTTACCCTCATTCATTCATTCTTGTGGTAACAGAGAACTTAAACTAGGTTTGCTTTTAGGGCTGTCTTACTAGAAGGGCCAGTTCTTTTTCAGTTTGGTAGAATAAGCTTAGTAGAGTCTGCACACAATGGTTTGTTTTTGTCATGCTGAAGATGACCTCTGGCGACTGCTCTCTGTGGGTTTGTGAGAAAGTGTATATATTGATGTTTTGTTGTTGCCCACTTTATTGTGCAGAAGCTTAATTTCAAGAGAGTTCAGTAATACAGGCATTGACGTAGTAATGAGAAAGATATTGTGGAAATGATCAGTGAATGTATAACTGACATCCTGAACATAAATAATTTCAGCAACTGTGTTTACAGTGAGCGTCTTTGACCCTTTTTTCTGTAATATCCCTCGACACTCCTGACGAGTCTAAGACTTAGCCTGCATACCTGGCTTTTCTGGCCTGTCAGTTGACACATGGTGTTGACCAAATCCTGTAACTTCTTTGAGCCTCGTTTTCTTCATCTGTGAGACAGATATAAAGTGAGTTGCCCTTTATGCTCCTCCAGGGTTCTTGTGATCAAATTCAGTGATATATGCATAATTGCTTTGTCGATTGCAAAGCATAGGTACAGATGGAAAAATATTATTTGTATTTTTTGTTTTGTTACTTATATTCTTCTTTTGAGTGGGAGCTGCTCTTCTCAGTTCGTGTTTTCTCTCCAATTCTCTTGCAAAGCTGTGAAATGACTGAATGACTAACAGAAGTGGACTGTGTAGTTAGGATCGGTAGTGGGAGTGGGAATCAGCTTTATATCACTTACATGATTCTGTTTTTCTCCACACTATACTTCTGAGTCTGCTTTTATGGTAAAATTCTTTGTCTTTTGAAAAACACATTTTAGGCCGGGTGTGGTGGCTCATAACTATAATCCCAGCACTTTGGGAGGCTGAGGTGGGAAGATTGCCTGAACCCACAGGTTCGGGACCAGCCTGGGCAACTTTTTTTTTGAGTCGGAGTCTCACTCTGTCACCCAGTCACCCAGGCTGGAGGGCAATGGCACACTCCCGGCCACCGCAGCCTCGACCTGCTGGGCTCAGGTGATCTTTCCGCCTCAGCCTTCCAAGTAGCTGGAACTACAGGAACGCATCACCATACCAGCCTAATTTTTTGATTTTTTGTAGAGATGAGGTCTTGCCAAGTTGCCCAGGCTGGTCTTGAACCTGCGGACTCAGGCAATCCACTCACTTTGGCCTCCTAGAGTGCTGGGATTATAGACGTGAGCCAACCACGTCCGGCCTCATTTATTTTAACAATACGTATTTTTGTCATTTCCAAAAGATGTCTTTAGGTAAAAATAATAAAACCCCTTGCTGCACAAATAATGCAGATAGTTCTAGTTATCTGGTCAGTGGGCAAAAAGCAAGCACTTAAGGCTTTTCTTATTTCTGGAATTTCCTTTTTACTTTTTAGAGACAATCTTACTCTGTTGCCCAGACTTGGGTACAGTGGCATAGTCATAGCTCACTGCAGCCTGGAACTCCCGGGCTCAAGCAATCTTCCCACCTCAGACCCTGAATAGCTGGGACTACTGGCATGAGCCACCATGCCCAGGTAATTTTTAATTTTTTGTAGAGATGTGGTCTTGTCTTGTTGCCCACGCTGGTCTCAGACTCCTGACCTGAAGAGATACTCGTGCCTCGGCCTCCCAAAGTGCTGGGGTTACAGGCATGAGCCATCATGCCCACCTGGAATTTCATATTTATTTCTTCTTGTTGCATGATTAAACCGGATAGTGGTAGACATTGTAGACTGACATTTACTTAGCCCTGTGCTTCTTAGCCTCAGGAGTGGACAGTTCTTAGCTGGTGGATTGACTGCTTGGAATCTTTTTGCCGTTTCATGGTTTAGGGTTTTCTGAGCATCTGTGTCAGTAATTGAAGTTGCCACAGTACTGATGTTGAGGTGACTGCTCACTTTGAGTCTCATCTCTTTGGTTTTCCTTATCCACTTCACTGCAGTCCTTTCTAGGCTGTCTTTGATGAGAGGGTCCCCATGGGCATCTTTTTTGGTCATGACAAATGTGTTTTTGTAAAAAGCCTGGTTTTCTCATTACACTTGTAAAGGTTTTAAAATTGTTTCATACCTAGTAATGCTGAGATTTTTAAGAACTTAATTTTTAATTTGTAATAAAAGTGAATAACTTTTTTTCCAAAAGGTCAATAAATTGCAGGTATCTGTCAATAAAGGTTTTTAAGGAAAAAAATATGTACAAACACACACAACCATCCACCCTCCCACCCCAGGGATACCCAAAAAATGTGTACACATTTTAAGAGATGTTTGCTGTAGTCAGAAGTTTCTAGATGCTGGTGAACACCCCTTATAATTGTAGAACTCAAACATGACTTGTATTCATAAAATACTTTTTTTTTTTTTTTTGAGTTGGAGTCTCACTCAGTCACCCAGACTGGAGTGCAGTAGCCGCTCCCGGCCACCGCAGCCTCCACCTGCTGGGCTCCGGCGATCTTTCCGCTTCAGCCTTCCAAGGAGCTGGAACAACAGGCATGCACTACCACATCCGGCTAATTTTTGATTTATTGTAGAGATGAGGGCTCACCAAGTTGCCCAGGCGGGTCTCGAACCTGCAGACTCAGGCAATCCATTCACCTTGGCCTCCCAAAGCATTGGGATTACAGGCTGAGCCACTGAGCCTGGCCCATAAAATTCTTAAAATAACACATTTTAAGAAAGGAAAAACTGTATTAAAATATATCAATATATACTGGTAACAAAAGATGACTACAAGTCATGTTTGACTTCTGCAATTACAAGAAGTACTCTAAGTGTTAACATCAGTGTCCAGATACTTCTGATTATGACGAACTAAAAGTAATACATAGGTAACAATTCTTAAAATGTGTATACATTTTTTGGCACCCCTGATATATATGCATGTATATTTAGGGGAACACTCAAAACCCTGGCGTTTATTTATAAAAAATTGTGCATATAGCTGGGCATGGTAGCTCAAGCCTGTAATCCCAGCATTTTAGGAGGCCAAGGCAAGAGGATTGCAGGAGCACAGGTTTGGGACCAACCTGGGCAACTTGGCAAGACCTCATCTCTGCAATAAATAAAAAAATAAACTTGCATGGTAGTGCGCACCTGTAGTTCCAGCTACTTGGAAGGCTGAGGCAGAAGGGTCGTCTGAGTCCAGCAGGTCGAGGCTGCGGTGGCCGTGAGCGTGCCACCGCACTCCAGCCTGGGCGACAGAGTTAAGCTCCAACTAAAAAAAAAATTGTATATTTATTCTTGTATGTTTAAACTTCAGTCACCTTCAAAGTATTCATTGTTTGACGCCATACACCTATCATGGCACTTTTCTTACTGTAACTGTTCAAAACAGTTTTTGAACCCTTTGTTGTTTTTTAGTGCTTCTGCTGTTTTTTGTTTCACCTCTTCCACATCAGCAAAACTTAAAAAAAATTTTTAATTTAAATATGTGGGGTGCAGTTCAGGGTTAGGTATACAAATGTTCATTATGCAGTATCCTTGTTGATGAGGTGTGCCCCCCCCCGGTAGTTTCCCATTACGGCCAACCCCTTTCTTACAGTATTACGAAAGTTGTTCAAGTTCCACTTATGAGTGAGAACATGTGATACTCGGTTCTTTGTTTTTGTGATAGATCATAGAACTGAGTCCATCCAAGTTGCTGTGAAGTTCATAATTTTGTCCCTCTTTATGGCTGCATAATAGTCCATCATGTATATGTACCACATTTTTTTATCCAGTCCTCTTTTGATGGGCATCATGGTTGGTTCTGTGTTTTTGCTATTATAAATGTTGCTATAAACATGCATGTGCAGGTATCTTTTTCATAGAGTGATCTGAATTCTTCTGGGTATAGTTCTAGTAGGGAGATTGCGGGGTCGTATGGGAGGTCAATTTTTAGATATTTTAGGAATTTCCACAATATTTTCCTCAGAGGCTATACTAGTTTTCATTCCCACCAACAGTGTAGAAGTGTTCCCTTTTCCTTGCATTCTCTCCAGCATCTGTTGTTTTCTGAGTTATTGATGATGGCCATCCTGACTGGAGCTAGGTGGTATCTCAGTGTGGTTTTAATTTGCATTTCTTTGATGACTAGTGAGGATGAGCATTTTCTCACGTATCTGTTGGCTGCTCGCACTGTGTCTTCTTTTGAGAAGTATCTATTCATATCTTTTGCCCACTTTGTAATGGTGTGTTTGTTTTTTTCTTTTCGGCATGTTTAAGTTCCTTGTAGATCCTAGATGTTAGACCTTTGTCAGACATACAGTTGGCAAATACGTTTTCCCAGTCTGTGGGCTGTTGCCCTGCTCTCTTGATGGTTTCTTTGACTTTGCAGAAGCTTGTCAGTTTGATGAGGTTCACTTGTCTATCTTATCTATTATGGCACGGGCATTTGGGGTTTTGATCAGGAATTGGTTGCCAGTTCCAATTTCCATAAGCTTACCTCCTGAATTTTCTAAGATTCTTATGGTTTGAGGTTTTACATTTAGGTCTTGGTTCCATTTAGAGTTGATTTTTGTGTATGGTGATAGGTAGGAGTCATATTTTAATCTTCTGCATGTGGTCAGTCGGTTTTCCCAGCACCGTTAACTGAATAGGTTCTCCTCTCCCCCGTGGTTGATGGTGGAGGCTTTGATAAAGATGAGTTGGTTAAGAAATTTAAGTTTTGCTTCTGGAATCCATTCCTGTTCCATTGGTCTATATGCCTGTTCTTGTACCAATACCAGGCTGTTTTGATTATTGTAGTAGCTTTTTTATAAAACTTAAATTCTGGGAGCATGATGTCTCCCACCTTGTTTTTTGGGTTTTTTTTGCTAAGGATTGTTTTGGCTATTCATGGTCATTTATGTCTCTATATGAATTACTATATTGTCGTTTCCAGATCTGAGAAGAATGCTGCTGGTAATTTAATGGGTATTGTGCTAAATCGGTAGATTGCCTTCGGTAGGATGGACATATTAACAATGTTGATTCTTCTAATCCATGAGCATGGAATATTTTTCCATTTGTTTGTGTCATGTTTGATTTCTTTGAGCAGTGTTTTGTAGTTTTTGTTGTAAAAAGTCTTTGGCTTCTCTGGTAAGGAAGATGCCAAGGTATTTCATTTTTTTGTGTGACTGTTGTGAATGGGATTGTGCTCTTTATTTGGATTTCTGTTTGTTTATTGTTGGTGTATAGGAATATGACTGACTTTTGCACATTTATTTTATACCCTGAGACTTTGCCAAAATTCTTTATCAGTGCAAGAAGGTTTTTGACAAATTCTCTTGAGTTTTTGAGGTATAGCATCATGCCGTTTGCAGAGAGGGATAACTTAACTTCCTCTTTCCTATTTGGAAACCCTTGATTTCCTTCTCTTGTCTGATAGCTCTAGCTAGGACTTCCAGTACTATGTTGAACAGGAGGCGTGAGGGTGAACATTTTTATCTTTTTCTGTTTTTCTGGGGAAATGGTTCCAATTTCTGTCTGTTTAGCAGTATGTTGGCTGTGGGTTTCTTGTCGATGGCTCTTACTATTTTGAGGTATGTTCCATCTATGCCTGGATGTTTGATGGTTTTTATCAAGAAGGGATGCTGGAATTTATCAAAAGCTTTTTCCTCATCTAATGATATCATCATGTGATTTTGTCTTTACATCTGTTGCTGTATTTAATTAAGTTTATGGTCTTGCAGATGTTGAATCAGCCCTGCATCCCAGGAAAGAAGCCTGCTTGGTCATGGTGGATGATTTTTGAGATGTGTTGTTGGATCCGGTTTGCTAGAATCTTGTTGAGAATTTTAGCATCTATTTTCATTAAGGATATTGGCCTTTAGTTCTCTTTTTTTTTGTTAGCTCTTTACCCAGTTTGAGTATCAATGTGACGTTTGTTTCATAAAATGATTTGAGGAGAGTTCCATTTTTCTCAATTGCCTGGAATATTTTCATTAGGATTGGTATCTCCTTGTACGTTTTGTAGAATTCTGTTGGAAAGCCATCTGGTCCAGGGCTTTCACTTTGTAGGTAGTTTTCTTTTTCTTTTTTTTTTTGAGTTGGAGTCTCACTGTCACCCAGGCTGGAGGGCAGTGGCACCCTCCCGGCCACCAAGCCTCAACCTGCTGAGCTCAGATGATCCTTCCACCTCAGCCTGCCAAGTAGCTGGAACTACAGGCGTGTGCTACCACACCTGGCTAGTTTTTTATTTATTGTAGAGACAAGGTCTCGCCAAGTTGCCCCGGTGGGTCTTGAACCTGTGGGCTCAGGCAATCGTCTTGCCTCGGCCTTCCAAAGCCCTGGGATTGGATTACAGGCTGAGCCACCAAGCCTGGCCTCATAGGTAGTTATCTTATGACATAGTCGATTTCCTGGGTTGTTACTGATCTATTTAGGGTCTCGATTTCTTCTTGTTTCAACCTGGGAGGTGGTGTGATACAAGAAAATCCTCCATTTCATTTAGGTTTTCAAGTTTGTTTCCATACAGGTGTACATAGTAATCTCTGACAATCTTTTGTTTTTCTTTGGTGTCAGTTGTGACTTCATCTTTTGCATTTCTGATTGTGTTTATTTGGGCTTTTTATCTTTTTCTTGGTCAGTCTAGCTGGGGGTTCATCAATCTTGTTTATCCTTTCAAAAAACCCAGCTTTTGGTTTAATTGATTTTTTGGTATTGTATTTTTGTTTTCTATGTCCTGAATTTGGGCTTTTGTTTTGGTGATTTAGATTCTTCTGCTGAAGTTAGAGTGTTGGTGGTCTTGCTTTTCCAGCTTCCTTAGGTGATTGTTAGGCTGTTAACTTGTGATCGTTCCATTTTCTTCGTGTGTGTTTATAGATATATGAATTCCCCTCTTAGTGATGCAGATTTTTCAGGTCAGCCTGGGCTTCGAGAGTGTCAGCTCGATGGGTTGGCCAGCCAAGCCCTAGAGAGGGTCGTGGAGGGGCTGGTAAGCCTAGCCCCAGAAGTGTCAACTCTAATGGGCTGGCAGGCCAAGCCCTGAGTGTTGCGATTGGGGATGGGGGGATGTTGGCTCTAACAAGCTGGCAAGCCAAGCCCTGAGAGTGTTGCTGGTTCCATAGACTGGCAACCTAACCCCCTGGGTGTCGCAGCTTCAGAGTCTCGCCTTCCTCCAGCAGCTCTCCTGGTTCAGCGGGCTCCAGCGGCTGGCAAGCCAGCCTCTGGGATGCACGGCTTTTCAACTATGATGATCTTCTGCAGCTCTTCAGGTTGCAGCGTTTCAGGGTGCAGGTTCTTGTCTCATGTCCAGGAAGAATGAGGGACATGGACAGCTAGAAAGTGAGAAACCAGCGTTTATTGAGAGGACAGAAAAGCTCCCATAGCGGAGGGGACCCGTCTGGGGCCGAAAACCTGGGTCTTATATAGCCCTAAGTCTAAGCTGATTGGCTAGCACTAGCTGTGAACTGTAGCTGTTCTGATTGGTCAGTATTAAGGTAGGGCCTAATGGTGAGCTGATTGGTTGGTTTTCGATCCCAGCAGTGAGGACTTTAGCTCTAGCTTGAGAGGCTCGCAGGGAGCTCGTTTACTGACGCTGAGCCTGAGAGGTCTGCCAGGAGTTCACTACATTGTTACCAAAGGACTCTCCTGTCTGTCTGCCTAGCCTTTCTCTAGCTATCTCCTGTCTCATTAGTACTGGTTTCATGGGATCCCTGTGATTTTGATAAGATGTTTCTTCATTTTCATTTGTTTCCAGGGGTCTTTTAATCTCTGTTTTGATTTCTGTGTTGACCCGAGTTGGTTAGCATCATGCTGTTTAGTGTCCATGTCTTTGTGGGTTTTGGGGGAACTTTGTTGGTGTTGATATTTATTTTTATTCCACTGTGGTCTGAGAAGGTGCATGGCAGAATTTCAATCTTATGGAATTAGTTTACGTTTGATTTATGGCCGAGGATGTGGTCGATCTTAGAGTACATTCCATGTGGTGATGAATAGAATGTATATTCCGTGGTTATTGGGTGGAGTGTTCTGTAGGTACCAATTAAGTTCATTTGGTCAAGCATCATGTTGAGGTTCCGGATCTCCTTGTTGACTTTTTGTCTTGATGGTCTGTCTAGGGTTGTTAGTGAGGTGTTTAAGTTCACAGCTTTTATCATGTTAGAGTCAATATCTTTTTTTAGTTTACCTAGAAGCTGCTTTATGAAAGTTGGTGCTTCTATGTTCGGTGCATATATGTTTAGGATGGATATTTCTTGTTGATAGATTGAACCTTTTATCATTATGTAGTGACCTTCCAGATCATTTTAAATTTTTGATAGCTTTGAGGGTATTTTGTCTGATATTAAGATCATGGCTCCTGCTTTCTTTTGTGTTCTGTTTGCCTGAAATCTTGTTTCCCAACCTCTTACTGTGAGCCTATGAGTGTTCTTTCTGGTGAGATGAGTCTCTTGAAGACATATATTGTCGCCTAATGATATTTTATCCAATTTGCCATTCTATGTCTTTTCAGGGGTGCATTCAGTTCATTCACATTCAGGCTAATTATAGAGATGTGAGAGTTTATTCCTGTCATGAGGTTCTTATAGAGTTTATTGTTGCTGCTGTTTATTTTTTTGCTGTCTTTCTTTTGATTTGTTTGTGTCTTTCATTTGATTTGGTGATTCATGTGTGTTTTCAGTCTTTTTCCTGCATTCTTGGGAAGGGCATTGTCATTCTTTTTTTCCTTTCTTCTGTGTTTAATATTTTCTAAAGTGTTTCTGTAGAGCTGGTCTGGAGGCAGAGTAAACTCTTAGGGATTGAATGTCTGGGAAGGATTTTAATTCTCCATCACTGATGAAACTTAGCTTAGCTGGGTAGGTAACTCTTGGTTGAAATTGTTTATCTTTGAGAACTTTAAAGATTGGGCTCCATGCTGTCCTACCTAGCCTGAAGTGTTTCTGTAGATAAGTCTGCTGCTGTTTTAACTGGTCTTCCCTGGTAGGTAGTCTGACCTTTCTTTCTTGTTGCCTTTAGGACTTTTTTCTTTTATACTTACTTTGTGCAGACAAATTACTATATGTCTAGGAGTTGGTCTTCTCATTGGTTGTTTTCCAGACGTTCTCTGAATCTCTTGTGTTTGAATGATTGCATCACTGATGAGATGAAGGAAGTTTTCTTGGATAATTTCATGGAATGTTTGCTCCAGGGTGGTCTCTATCTCTCTATCTGCCTCAGGGATTCCAATTAATCTTAGGTTCGGCGTCTTGAAATAATCACTCATCTCTTGGAGGGTTTGTTCTATCTTTTAAAGCTTCTTTTCTATGTTTTTAACAGTTTGGGTTAGTTCCATATTTTGATCCTCAAACTCTGAGATTCTTCTGCTTGGTTCATTCTGCTTTCCATGCTTATCAATTTGTTGTTTATTTCATTCACTTTATTCTTTATTCTTTATCTCAGTTATCAACTCCATTTTTTCTCATCTCTCCTCATTTCTATTTATTCTCTTTATTAATATCTTGATATCTGGGTTGTGGCTTGAGACCAGTCATTCTGGGGGGGTCTTCATTGTTTGAGTTCTGAAGTCTCTTCTCAGTGACTGACCCCCAGGGGTCTGTGTGAGACTCATATTCTTCCTTTGGTTTTTCTTCATTTGTGTAGGCCCCCCCCCCCGCTTTTAACCTCTTCTTTAATTCTTTTGTTCAGTGATAGGAGGGATAGCTTTCATTTCTGTTTGCTCAGTCCAATCCTTTCTTATGCAGATTCTCTGGTTTTGTTCAATTCTCAAACTGGCCTGGGAGTGGGGGGCCTGTGCTTTTTGCAGTTTTGAGGCTTAATTGAGGGGGCAGCTGTGATTCAGAAGCGATCTGCAGTTCCCAGTATCTGCTCACAGGTGTGTGGGCCCCCTGGAACCCACTTCCCACTGCCTTACAACCTGTCCATGCAGTGAGGGTGTTTGTTTGCCCCCAGAAGGCAAAATAAAGAGATAAGAAAAGGGAAAAGAATGGAAAAAGGAAAGAGGGGGACGAAAGGGAGGTGGAGAGAGAAAAGAAGAAGAGGGAAAACAGATGTACCAACAAATAAACAGAGAGATAAAGACAGAAAAAACAAAAAGACAAAAACATATAGACAATTACACAAACAAGCAAACAAAATCCCCCTGTTGGTGTACTCTCCCTCAAAAATACCCATACATAAACAGAAAATCTAAAAAAAAAAAATTAAAATAACAGAAACAAAGTAAGTACAAAAATGTAAACAAAAACAGAAAGAGAGAAAAGGAAAAAAGCTAAAACTAAAACAAAAAGCAAACAAGAAGAAGAAAAAAGAAACAAAACTTGCTCTGTGTCTGTTTCTATAACTCCAGGTTCCTTTCGGGTCCCCACCTTAGGGGGCAGTTCTGGTCTCCAACCCCTCCCCTCCGCTCTCAGTGCACGCTGATAGGGTTGCTCTCAGCATGGGTCAGATTCCCACGGACTTCTTTTGGAGGAGGATGGATCAGACCCGGCCTCATCCTACTTGCTGCTACTGCTGGCACATCTCCCACTCAGATCTGACATGTTTATGCCTGTTTCAGCCTGGGGGAGGGGTGTCTATCTCTCCAAGTCTGAAGAGAAGATAACCTTTGTTTCCCAAGATGGAGGCTGGCAGAGCTGGGTGAGGCAGTGCAGGTCTCTGCCCAGTCTGGGACTGAGAAGATGGTGCCCATCATCTTGTGACCACCGTTGGAGCTTTATTCCAGATTTCCATGACCTGCCTTCTCCACGATTCCTCCTGCTTGTGCCTGGTCTGCTGCTGCAGGAGATGGCCTGGGCCAGGTGCCAGGTGGTGAGGGGCGGTTGTTCTCTGCTGCCTTCTCTCAAGAGAGCCTCAAGAACAGGAGACGATCCTGTGTGCCTGGGTCTCCAATCTCAGGTCGATAGTGGGCAGTCACCACTGGAGATTCCTGGGTGCATGAACCTGTTTCCCCTGACTTACACTCACCCACCAGCACACACCCACTCTCGCGTTGTCGTTCTGGACACTTGGTTTTGCAGAGACTCTCACAGTTTGACCTATTCTGGCGCCGTCTTGCCTGGAAGCCCCCAATAAGTTCCGGCAGAACTTTTGAGGACTTTGTCATCTGGGAAAACAAACAAACAAAAAAGTCACTTGGGACAAGATTGGGTGAATAGGGAGAATGGGGCAAGGGGGTCATGCTGTTTTTGATAAAAAACTGCTGAATACTCAGTATGGTGTGGGCAGGTATGCTGGTAAAATGGGCAAACACATTGAAAGAATCTCCAAAAAAAAATTCACTGAAGCTGAACACAACCTTGCACAATGATGCTAGCTGGCATACTGATGCCAGTGGGTTCCTAGAACACTTCTCTAGTGGGAGAAGCTTGTTTCACAAGGGGCCTGCCCTCCAAAAGATAATTCTGGGTTTTTTTGGGTCCTCCTCGTGTGTGTGTGTGTGTGTGTGTGTGTGTGTGTGTGTGTGTGTGTGTGTGTGTATGGATACAGATATCTATGCACACACATTCATTTGGGGGGGGCATTTCTTATTTCAAAATTAGAATTAAATACATCTGCATCTGGCTTTCATTTTTAGTATTTCCTGCAATTTAGAAAGTTCTTTTCACTTCAGGATATACCTTTTTTTTTTTAGGCTGTACTTTCTATAATGATGTCTTTTCTGGGATCTCCAAAATTTGTTTCATTAACTTAATATGTTTGTTCCCGTAAAAATGCTAGTGTTGTTATGTCGTTTAGAAGTAGTTTAAAAAGCTCATAGATCTGTTAGCTATTTTAGGCTAGTTTTCATTCAGTAATTTCAGTATTATCCTCATATATGATACCTAATATGAACAAATCATAAAAATAATCTTTTGTAAATTTTTGAATGCTGATGGAGATGAGTGAAATACATGTGTTTGTATTTTATTGATATAGATCTTATCAGTCAGTATTCATTTCCCATCAGTTTTCAGTTACATGTATTTACCTTTTATATATTTATTGTAAATTCAAACGTTGATTTTAAGATGTTCGTTAGTAAAATTACATTATATGTGTTCTTTCAATATCTGAGTGCCTGATATATAAAAGTTTATCCTGTGCTATATTGTCTGTACTTACCCCTAGGAGACTGGGATTGTCAAAGAATTTCTGTGCTGTGTTCTGTTCTGCTGATTTTTATTTATTTATTTTTTGTAGAGATAAGGCCTACATTGGCCTGCCAAAGTGCTGGGATTATAGGGGTGAGCCACTGTGCCTGGCTTGCTCTGGTAATTTTTAATAATTACTTTAAAACAATAGGTGCCGGGCTCGGTGGCTCAGCCTGTAATCCCGCGCCTTTGGGAGGCTGAGGTGAGTGGATTGCTTGAGCCCGCGGGTTCGAGACCCGCCTGGGCAGTGAGACCTCATCTCTACAATAAATCAAAAAATCAGCCGGGCATGGTAGTACATGTCTGTAATTCCGGCTACTCGGAAGGCTGAGGCGGAAGGATCGCCAGAGCCCAGCAGGTCGAGGCTGCGATGGCCGGGAGCGGCCACTGCACTCCAGTCTGGGTGACAGAGTGAGACTCCAACTCAAAAACAAAACAAAACAAAAACAAAAAAACAATAGGTAACAGTATAAAGCAGCTTCAAAAAAGGGGAAATCTTATTTTTATTTTTGTTACAGATTACTTAATTGTTAATTAGGATGTATATGAGATTCACACCATATTTTGATGCAGCAGTAAAGGAAAATACAGTTATCCCTCGCTTTCCGTAGGAGATTGGTTCCTATGGAGAAACTCTGAGGATACCAAAATCCATGGATGAGCAAGTCTCTTATATAAAATGGTTTAGTGGTTGCATATAAACTATGCTCATCCTCCCAGGTACTTGAAATAATCTCTAGCTAACTTAATGCCTAATAACAATTGTAAATGCTGTGTAAATAGTAGCTATATTATATTGTTTATGAAATAATGGCAAGAACAAAAAGTCTACATGTTTAGTATAGACACAATCATTCATTTTTTCCCCCCAAATATTTTCCCTTCGTGGTTGGTTGAATCCATGGATGCAGAACCCACAGATACCAAGAGCCGACTGTACTTGGATTTCTAGAGGTTACTTTTTGGTAAAGGGTGCCCTCTAGTGAGCCTGTTCTTTTTATTAGTGTTTGCAGTACTTTGTAGCCTCACCGCACTTTTGAATTGAATATAGAGGTAGAAAACACATTCAGTTCTCAAGGAATTTAGAAGGTAAAATATACACCAAGAAAAAAGTATACACCAAGTAATTAGAGAATAAATTTGATGCATTGTATATATAAATAAAAGAGTGTAATATAGTCTTTATGTAAAAGAGCTGGGAAAATTCCCAGTAATGGGAAAGCTATCCAGTATGGCTATTCATGAAATTATCATGAAGGGACTGTCTTAAGCTGAAATGTGAAGGAAGTTTAAGATTAATACTGGGACACTTGGAGAGACAGGGGCATCCTAGGGATGGAAAAAGAAGTTTAGGACAGTACCAGAAAAGGATCAGTGCCAAAGAAAAATGGAGAGAAAAGGAATTATGCTGGAAAATATTTTGTTTTATTTTATTTTTGGTATAAACAAATTTAATAAATGTGAGAAGAAGAATTTCTTCAGAATAATTACAAATAACTTATGTAGATATTCTGCCTTCCAGGACAGCACAAATTTCCATTCAGGTATGGAGTGGGCCTAGGGAGTTCATTCCAAAGGATACAGTATGGAAGGAGGAGGGGGAAAAGGAGTAACTACAGTGGAGAAACCTGGCCAAGTGATCACGGTTAACATCCATAGTTATAAGTCACATGAATAGTCATATTCCTATGATACATGATGAGAATGGTCTTCCTCCCAAAAGTCCATAAACCCATGAGCAAAACTCAACCCCAAATGAGGGACTTTCTACAAAATACTTGAACAGGATTCCTCAAAACTGTCAGATCATTAAAAACAAGTCTAAGAAGCTGTCACAGCAAAGAGGGGCCCATGAAGACATAAATAAATGGAATGTGGTATCCACAATGGGATCATTACTTATTATCTTGGTGTCATACAGGGCTGCCAGACATCTGAAGTCCTGATGGAGGCAGGCTTCTCATTCAGATGAAGGAATCTGAAAACTCCACATGCAAACTGTCACCTGCCACTATTCCTTTCTTCAGATGGGTGAAGGAAGCCCTACTTTCACATCATCCTGGAGTTGCATCTGCCGCAGCTGGCCATTCCGCACGTGCTCGGAGCTCAGCTGAGCCAACCGGCCAGGGGAAAATATTTTAAATTTAGTACTATTTAAAATGTTTATGCAAATAGCCAGATAATTTGTCTTGTACTAGGAAACCTATTTTCAAGAATTCAGCAAAGACTTGGCTGGGCTTAACTTGGAATTTCTTATGTGGTTGTAGTCAGGTAGATACTGTTTGCTGTCAGCTATCTGTTGGGACTGAAGTCATCTGAAGGCTCAGCTGGACTAGACAGCCAAGATACTTGGCTCACACTACTGGCAGTTTCTGCTGTTGTCATTTGGGAGTGCCTAGATGTGGCCTCTCCAGTCTGTCATTTTTTAGGACAGTCAGATTTCTTACATGGTGGATGGCTTTCTCCAGAGTAAGTGGCTAAAGAAGTCTAAGTGGATGTGGCATGGCCTCTGAAGTCACATAGTCTTATTACTTCTGTCATGTTTCATTGGTCAAAGTAGTCACAAGCCTGCCCAGCAGTGGGATATATACCCCCTCTTTTTTTTGAATTTCCATCTTACTCTGTCACCCAGGATGGAGTACAGTGGCACCATCACAGCTCACTGCAGCGTCGACCTCTTGGACTCAGGCAGTCCTTCTGCCTTCAAGGACTACAGATGTGTGCCACCACACCTGGCTAATTTTCTTTGGAGATGAGGTCTTGCTATGCTGCACAAGCTGGTCTTGAACTCCTGGACTCAAGTAGTTCTCCTTCCTTGGCCTCCCGGAGTGCTGGGATTACAAGCATAAGCCACTGTGCTCTTAAATCTTAATGTAAGATGTGCCAAATAATTTTGGACCTATGTTGTAAAACTACTTCCTTTACTTTCCTGCCTCCCTGAAGAGTTAGGCTCTGTGCAGATAAGCTTTTATGATTTAGCCGGGCTAAGTGGCTCAGCCTGTAATCCCGCGCCTTTGGGAGGCTGAGGTGAGTGGATTGCCTGAGCCCGTGGGTTTGAGACCCGCCTGGGGAGCGAGACCTCATCTCTACAATAAAGCAAAAAATCAGCTGGGCGTGGCAGCGCATGCCTGTAATTCCGGCTGCTCGGAAGGCTGAGGCGGAAGGATCGCCGGAGCCCAGCAGGTCGCGGCTGCAGTGGCCGGGAGCAGCCGCTGCACTCCAGTCTGGGCGACAGAGCGAGACTCCGACTCAAAAAAAAATAAAAAGTTTTTATGATTTAAGAAAAACTATCTCTGTGTTAAAACCACCTGTGCATATGCTTGTTTTCTGTACTTCATTTTCAGTTCTTATTGCATATGTCCTTACGCAGGACTTAATGAATATTCCTGGAGAGTATTCTCCTTTCACTTTATCTGGATGTTCTTTCCTTGGAGCTATTTTATTTCTTATTTGCTCCTGGATTACAGACTAGCAGGACGAGTTATGGGAAGGTTGCCATTCATGTTTACTATATTTGATAAAATGGTTGGCAAAATGTTAGGAGTAGTGGATATGATACTTTTACATTGATCATCTTTTTTCTTGATATGTTATATTGCCAAGTGACTATGATGTAAGTATTTTTTTCAAGATTGGGTGGCTATTTTGAGCAAATCTTTTGTGCATTTAAGATAGGGAGATGGTGTTTTTACTATTTATTTAAAAGAAAATAATTCCAATTCATGTGACTTTATGAAAAAAGTGGCCCTTCTCCCAAGTGATACTTTAATTGTTATTTTTAAATAACATGTTAGCCCATTGTTTTTTACATGGTTGTTGCTGAAATTTGGGGTGCCTTAAATATATCTGGAGGCTACTGAAAGAGAGTTGCGGTATTTCAGGTCTCACTTCTGACTCTAGTCACAGGGTTTCAGGTGGATTATAAATTAATGTTGAAGAGATTGCTCCACTGAAAGATTAAATTCTCAATTTGCATAACTGAGAATACAAAGATTTATCAGAAACAAAGTCGTCATTCAGGTAGGGACACATGGAGTATCTCAGTGACGTTCTGGCACCCTCCGGGGTCCACACAGCAGGCCTGACTGCTGACAGCCTTCTCCGGGCAGTGGAGGGCAGTGTTCTGGGTTTCAGAAGCCTGCTTTTTGGCTGTTTGCTTTCATGTGAGGGGCTTACGTATGTCCCGGTCTGAAAGAACTGTAACAATTCCTGTGCTTCTGTTCAAGGAATGTTTTCAAATCTTGGCTTTAGATCGGTTGCCAAATGACTGACTTGTTGCGTGACAGTTGGGTGAATTTACCATATTTACTGATACGTCCAAATTCTGTTTTTTGAAATTTTCTTGAGGTTGACAGCAGGTAATATGTATTGGATAGGGTAGTTTTCATAGCTTTTGGTAATTTCTACTCAGTTTTTTTGTGATTACTTTTAAAACTATCTTCATAGCAGCATTTTAGAGTGTTTAGTTCGTTAAAAGCCGGTAATCATAGGGTGGCTAATTGCCTTATAAGTATGTTTAATATTCAGGAAAGCATATTTTATAATTAGGAACTAAAATTTCAGTACTAGTCAGTAAGATTGGTACCTAGAATTAAGAATTCAGTATAAATAGGAAATTGCTAAAGAAGTGTCATAAGTACTCTCATTAATATGAAATACCAAATTTTAATTACTAATTATATATTATTAAGGTCGATATGCTAGAAATTGGGATTGATATGCCATTTGAAGCACTGGTGGAAGAATAGTAAAGATGCCTATTTGGAAGAAAAAGAATTCTCAAAAGAATGTGAATGCAAAAAAAAAAAGTGAAAGCAATTTTTATTGCTAGAGATGCAAACATAAGGGTAATGTGTCATTTGAGGAGCTGGCCAAAAATGTGGCTAATGTCTGAAAAAGTATAAAATGACATTTAAAAGCATCCAAAGGAAGTCAGAAGTAACTGGTATAATTTTGTTAGAGGTGTAAAAGAGTGAAGTTTTGTTTTCTGATAAAGGTTTGTAGAAAACTTTGATACCAAAGGTCAAAACAGTGATCAGAGCCCACGGATTCCTGAACAACTTTTCTGCTCCTGGTTTCCCAGTATTTGCAAGTCAGTTTCCTTGCTTCTTTGTTTTCTGTTGAAAGCAGTTGAATGACATTTAGTAAAATGTATAAGAAAGCCTGCCAGTGCTAGCATTTTAATGGCGGTCCCTCTAGGGTGAGTTTATCTTCTTACAGTGCACACCCTGCAGCTGCAGGCCCTGACTGTGCGCTTTTGTGGCTGTGCAACCAGTATTTCTATCCTGTTAGAGAACATAGCATTCTAGGACAGAGAAAAGCCATTTGTATTTTGTCTAGAAAAGAAACAGTGGTACTCTAGAAAACCTCCGTAATTTCAGGAAATTGGGATTAGGTAGTTTGAGATTATATTAGTTTTTCTCAAGGTGTAGATATTATTTTGGAAAAAAATTACAAAATAATTTCTTAGAAAATTAATACTTTAAAAAATTAATACAGTTTTGAGGGAATTATTCTTTACAGTGAAGATATAGTGAGATAAAAATATACTGAAAATAGTATATAAGGATATTATGTGCTTTTTAAAACAAATTTAATTAAAAAAAAAATCGGGACAGGGTCTCACTATGTTGCCCAGGTGCTGGTTTTAAACTCCTGACATCAAGCAATCCTCCTGCCTTGGCCTCCCAAGTGCTGGGATTATAGGTGTGAGCCACAACGCCTGGCCTATATGTTTTTTTATGAAAATATCTTAATATGTTACCAGTGATGGGAGTCCTTTTTCACATAATATGTTGAAAAGAGACCTTTTCCTTTAAAAAAAAAATACAGTGGAATACGATTACTAAGCTATTTATTTTATTTACAGAATAGGCATTTGTCCAGATAAGCAAAGTAGCCTTAGTTCCTCAATTGAGATGTTTGATTTGATGATAACATTAATTTTAGTGAACCAATTTTGACATTTTAATCTTAACTTTCTTATTTTTGTATTTATTTTATGCCACTAGATGGAGTCCTATACACACAATTCAGTAAAGCATCTCTGAAAGATAATTTACTTGTTTAAATTCCATAAGACCCGATGTATTAGATGATGAAATACTGTGAACTGACATTTAAACACTTTGCTTTAGTGTGCAAGATTTGATATAATGAAAATAGAAAATGTTTTTTGTGCTTAAAAATATTTTAGCTATGCTTTTCAGACACATACAGTGTTTTTATGCATTTCTAGTTTCTAAAATTACAATATATAAATCAAACCTTTAGTGTGGCTAGCATAAGCCATACTTTTTTCTGTTCACATGAAGTTTTAAAGTGATCTCTTCTTTTAAAATTGATTTTGCATCTGTGTTTTGTCTGAGTTGCATTACATTTTGCCAGAAGTAGGATTTTATTGTGCTAAGCTTTTGGAAAGGATGACTGAACTCTTTCATATTGACGTCATTATCTGCATATGGAACACTAAGGTATAATCTTAGTGGATGTGGGGAAAGGAAAATTTACCAACTTCCTAATGTTTACTCTTGCTGGTCTGTCATAGATATATATTTATGTATATTTATTTATAGAAGCTTAATTAGATTTACCAATAGAAATCATAAAATTCTGGGAGACATTTTGAAAGAAGAAAAAAATATTTTCATTAAAATTATATATTGCTTAAAAATTTAGAATGGTAATATATCTGGCACATTAATATATTAATTAGGTAGATATAACAGTTAACCATTTAGGGTTCAAAGACTGAGTAGCGCTGAACAGTATTTCCTTTTTGTTCCTGCAAATCAGAATTTCAAAGAACAATGATTTTAATTTAAAGACAAAAAAAAAAGAAAAATAGATTTTTCAGTCTCTTCAGCTGAGGTCAGAATAATATAGGGTCTTCCGTTTTCTCTAATTCCTTTGCTCCTCCTTATTTTGTTGCGTTTGTAATTTAATACGGCCTAACTATTAGCTATGCCTCAATTCTCATCCCCCTTTTCTGCCCTTGGTTGATTTCACCTGATGGGTGCAACAGTGCACATCAGGGATTCCCTGTGGAGTCATTCTCAATTGTTGATCTTCAAAGGTGATCTGGTTAGTTGCTGTGCTGGTAACTTCCTAGCTGCGTTCCATGCTGCTTATCACCATTTCTGACTGGAGAGTCTATATAACATCATAGTTAAGAGCTCTGGCTTTGGAGTCTGGTAGGCCTGGGGTTAAATTTTGGCTCCATTACTGTGTGACTTCGGACTTAATGTCTTAATCTTCCCAAACTACATTTGTAAGTTGAGATGCCAATGGACTCTATGTCGTAAGCTGTAGTGAATATTTAAATGAGATAATGTATGTAAGGCACTTAATATGTAGTAAGCACTTGGTTGTTTGTTATTGTTTTTTTTTTTTTTTTTTTTGAGTCCAAGTCCCACTCTGTCATCGCCCAGGCTGGAGGGCGTGGCACGCTCACAGCCACCCTAGAGTTGACCTGCTGTGCTCCTTTCTCCTTTCGCCTCAGCCTTCCAAGTAGCTGGAACTACAGGCGTGCCTGGTTAATTTTTTTGTGTGATTTATTATACAGATGAGGTCTCACCAAGTTGCCTAGGCTGTTCTTGAACCCGTGGGCTCAGACAGTTCGCCCACCTCGGCCTCCCAAAGTGTTGGGATTACAAGCTTGAGCCTCCACGGCCAGCCTGTTATTGTTATTTTTTTCATCATCATTCTCAGTAAGCCAGAGCAGCAGATGTGACTCCTCTCAGGCTAGTTAAGTTACTGTAGGGAGTTGTTGACCTGGAGAGCACATCTTTTCTGCTTCTCACCATTTTCTTCTCCCTCTATCGTCGCTCCACATTATTTTTGCAATTAAACTTGTATCCCTTCAGAGAAAAAGTTGATGATTCCTGCTATGCATGCTGTGTCAAGGAATTCTTGGGATAAGAGCTGCCTTTGCTTGTTTCTCTTTCCCGTGTTCTGAAACATAACCACCTTTTCTCCTTTCCTGACTCTCGATTCGGTCAGCTATTTATTATTGACTTTATTAGCATATTTCTAGACTGGTTATTTATTTATTTATTTTTTGAGTTGGAGTCTCTCTCAGTCACCCAGGCTGGAGTGCAGTGGCACGCTCGCAGCCACCCCATTGTCGATCCCTTGGGCTCCGGTGATCCTTCCGCCTCAGCCTTCCAAGTTGCCAGAACTACAGGCATGTACTACCATGCCTGGCTAATTTTTTTTCTTTTTTTTGTTTTGTAGAGACGAGGTCTCATCAAGTTGCCTGGGCTGGTTTTGATCCCTAGGGCTCAGGCAATCTACCCACCTCTGCCTCCTAAAATACTGGGATGACAGGCTGAGCCACTGAGCCCAACCAACTAGTTATTTTTAATATTACTTTTTATCAACTTGAGTAGAGGATTAAATCAACTACGTGTAGTGATTTATTCCATTTTGAGTGCTTGCTTGCTGGCTTTTAGATTTGTGCCGTTTATTCAAATGAGGTAGTCAGGTTAGGAACTTTCTAGGTCTTTTCTGGAGCCACCATTCTATCATTTGATGAATTTTGGATTCTGGTATTTGCCTGGTCCTTCAATGTGTTGTTTAAATGCAATTTATTCCTGTGGTTTAGAACGTTCCTTCTGTGTGCTCTGCTCATTGATATGGATTGTGAGTGACAAGCGATTGAATCAGCTTAGAGTGCAGCTTGCACGCATGTCTGGAATAGCAAATGGTTACCAAGGGTCAGGAGAGGGCTGGGAGACCCGAGCCCCAGTAACAGGTACACTAAGACCTACTCTTCTCGTTTACAGTACTAATTGCTGAATATGCTTTTCATTTCTTTCATTGGAACTTATGGTTCTGTTTTACCAGCAGCTGTAAATAGTTCGCCCATTTTGGGGTTTGGTTTTCTATTAACAGAGGGAAGTATTG
The DNA here is from genome assembly GCA_027257055.1 of Cephalopachus bancanus. Taxonomy (NCBI): domain Eukaryota; kingdom Metazoa; phylum Chordata; class Mammalia; order Primates; family Tarsiidae; genus Cephalopachus; species Cephalopachus bancanus. The sequence goes on along the minus strand of JAPVLO010000446.1, from coordinate 326,279 downwards.
CATGTATTCTAATATTGTTCCATACTATATCAATAGGAAAAAAAAGAGAAGCTCATCTGTGATACTACAGTAGATGCCCTGGCAGTATCCTGAATTACTACAAAGCAGGAGTAGTTTTTAAAAAAATTTCTGAAGATTACCTTGGAAAAACATACCAAAGGATGGACTTTGAGAACATTCTAAAGTGAAATAGACTTCTGGGAAGGAACTATTGTTTCTCTTCTTCCTGTTTATTTGTATGTTGTGTTTTTTTTTTTTTTAAAGAGTAACAGCATTGTCTTTATATTCACAAAGGTAGTCCATAGTTTTGCCTTTTCCAGAATGTTGCATAGTTGGAATCGTACAGTATGTGGCCTTTTCAGATTGGCTTTTATGTCACTTCATGGCTTGATAGCTCATTTATTTTTAGTGCTGAGTAATATTTCATTGGATGAACCACAGTTTATCCATTTACCTTCTGGAGGATGTCTTGGTTGCTTCCAAGTTTTGGCAATTATGAATAATTATAATTATTCATATGATACAGAGCATCCTTTTATATGCTATATTATTCAGGCGCAGGTTTTGTGCAGATGTAGTTTTCATCTTCTTTGGATAAATGCCAGGGAGAATGTTTACTGAATCATATGCTAAGAGCATGTTTAATTTTGTAAGAAACTGCTAAGCTGTTCTTCAAGGTGACTGTACCATTTTGTATTCCTACAAGCAGTGGATGAGCATTCCTGTTGGGCCACATTCTCAGCAGCATTTGGTACTGTTATTGTCCTGGATTTTGGCCACTCTGATAGGTGGGTAGTGGTGTCTCAGTGTTGCTTTAATTTTCGTTTTCCTGCTGACATATGACGTAGAGCCTCTTTTTATATGCATATTTTTCACCTGATCTTCTTCAGCGAAGTGTCTGTTAAGGTTTTGGGCCCATTTTAAAATCAGGTCATTTTTTTCTTACTGTTGAGTTTTAAGAATCCTTTGTATATTTTGCATACCACTCTTTTATCAGATATGTGTTTGAAAATGTTTTCTCCCAGCCTGTGGCTTTTCTTTTTATTCTCTTGAAGTGCCATTCTCAGAGTAGAAATTTATTTTAATGGTTTCCATCTTATCAGTTCTTTCTTTCACAGATCATGCATTTGGTGTTATATCTAAAAAGTCATCACTAAACTCAAGGTCATCTAGATTTTTTCCTATACTGTCTTCCAAAAGTTTTATAGATTTACGTTTAGGCCTGTGATCCATTTTGAATTAATTATTGTGAAGGGTGTAAGATCTGGTCTAGATTCATTTTTTTGCTTGTGGGTGTCCAGTGGTTTCAGCATCATTTGTTAAAAAGACTATATTTTATCTATTGCTCCTTTGCCAAAATGTAGTTGACTGAGTTTATGTGGGTTTATTTCTGGGCTACCCATTCTGTTCCATTGATCTGTTTGTCTATTGTTTTGTCAATACCATGCTGTCTTGATTACCATCTTTACAGTAAATCTTGAGTCAGGCTGTCAGTACTCCAATTTTTTTATTTTTGAGTTGCAGTCTCCCTCTGTAACCCAAAGTAGAGTTCAGTGGTGCAGTCATGGCTCACTGTAACCTTGAACTCCTGGGTTCAAGCCATCTTCCTGCCTCAGTCTCCTAAGTAACTGGGATTATAGATGCTCATCACCACACCCAGCTGAACTTTATTCTTTTTCAGTATTGTTTTGGCTACTCTAAGTCTTTTGCCTTTCTATATAAACTTAAGAATCAGTTTATTGATATCTACAGAATAACTTACTGGTATTTGATTGGGATTGCATTGAATCTGTAGATCAAGTAGGGAAGAACTGACATCTTAGTTATGTTGTCTTCCTGTTCATAAACATGGAGTGTTCCTTCATTTATTTATTTATTTATTTTTTTGAGTTGGAGTCTCACTCTGTCGCCCAGACTGGAGTGCAGTGGCCATTCCTGGCCACCGCAGCCTCAACCTGCTGGTCTCCGGCTATCCTTTCGCCTCAGCCTTCCAAGTAGCTGGAACTACAGGCGTGCGCTACCACGCCCAGCTAGTTTTTGATTTATTGTAGAGATGAGGTCTCGCCAAGTTGTCCAGGCAGGTCTCGAACCCGCGGGCTCAGGCAATCCACTCACCTCAGCCTCCCAAAGCGCAGGATTACAGGCTGAGCCACTGAGCTTGGCCTGTTTCTTCATTTATTTAGTTCTTTGATATTTTTCACCAGAGTTCTGTAGTTTTCTTCATATAGATCTTATACACATTTTTAAAGACATAATCATATTACATTTTGAGGGTTGCTGATATAAATGATATTGTATTTTTAACTTCAAATTCTACTTCATTGCTTTGTATACTATTTTAATTCCTATTTTATGATTGAGAAAATTGGTATTTAGCAAAGTCAGGTATGTTACCTGGGGTTGAACAACTAGTACAGCAAGTGCCTTTACTAATTCCTTCCATCCATCCGTCTGTTCATTTGCCCATTTATCAATCAGTTTTTTATTGAACTTCTGCTATACGATAGACACTGTTCTAGGGCTGGGAAAACAATGGGGAACAAAACATTGTGTGTCCTCATGCAGCTTACATTCCACTGGGGGAATGACTTTTGATAAATATGGCCAGGCTCATGCCTCTAATCTCAGCACTCTGGGGGACTAAGGCGGGAGAACTGCTTGAGCCCAGGAGTTCAAGACCAGCCTAAGCAACATAGCGAGATCTCAACTTTACAAAAAAAAAATTTTAAAATTAGCCAGATGTGGTGGTGCCCACCATAGTTTTACCTACCTGGGAGGCTGAGGGGCAACGATTGCCTGATTCCAGAAGGTGGAGACTGGTAAACTGTGATCATGCTACTGCACTCTAGCCTGGATGACAGAGTGAGATCCTGACTCAAAAGTAAACTAACAAGCAAGCAAACAAGCAAACAAACAAATAAATGTGTGAAATTGATAGCATGTTCTACAGTGGTAAGAGTGATGAACACTTTTGTTTTAGAAAGTAAAGCAGGGAAGGGCACAGTCTGTGTATGTGTGTATACAGCTGTATCTATCTATATCTAAATATACAGATATTGTAATTATAAAGGGCCTCACCAAGAAGAGGTTAAAAAATTTCAAGGAGATGAGGGAGGCAGCCACGCCTGGGATATGTGATCTAGGCAGAGGAAACAGCATGTGTAAAGCACAGGACAGGAGTATGCCTGGTGTGTTTAAGAAACCACGAGGATTCCAGTGTTACTGGCATGAGGTAAGTAAAATGGAGAGTAAGTAGTAGGAAGTGAGGCCAGTGAGGTAATGTGGCACAAAATTATGTTGGGCCTTATGGGCTGTTGTAAGAGGAATAGGGTTTTGAGCAGAAGAGAGACCCGGCATCTTCTTTAGTTTTAGCGGGATCATTCCCACTAGCTACCATCAGGCCACTGTGTTGAGAACAGACTGAAAGGAGCACGGGTGGAATCAGGGAGACCAGTTAGAAAGCAACTGGCAGTAATCGAGGCAGGACATGTTAATGGCTGAGTGCAAGGTGATACCAGCAGAGAATGAGAAGCAGTTAGGTTTGCTGGATTCTTTGGGGTGAGGGTGAGAGAAAGAGGATAGTCAGGGGTGATTTCAAGGTTTTTTGCCTGAGCAGCTGGAAGAATAGAGTCCACTGAAATGAGGAAGACTGTGGGAAGGGCGGATTTTAGGTCAGGAATTCATTTTTAGATATTTATCAGGCATCTAGTTGGAGAGAGACATGAGTTCAAGGAGCAATCAGAGCTGGAAATATCAAACTGACAGCTGCCGGTATGTTTATGGAATTTAAAGCTGTAAGTCACGATGACATGGAGAGAGCAGTATAGATAGAAAAGAGATAATTAAGATCAGAGCCTAGTACTAACTTAGCTCTTAAAGAGTCAAAATTCTTAATAATTGGTATCCTATACTGCTATCCCTCATATTAGAGTAGGTACTCATTAAAAACCTAAGTCATAGAGAATGCTCTCAAGAAGCTTATGGTCTACTTGGGAAATCAAAAGATATTTTAAACACAAAGCATTTAAATTACAATACAAAGTGACATATGATTACATTTCAGAGTAACTATAAAATGCTATAACTTTACCTATCCTGCATATGAAAAGATTACTTTGCAAAGCTGTTGTACTCAAAGTTACTGTTTGTTGCAGCAAAAAAAAAAAAAGATTAAAATTAACAACAGAAAAGACACATAGGACAGGGACTAGGAGAGTTGCTGATCTGAGCTTTCAGTTGTCCTTTCCCAGTGGAATTATGTAGACAGCACCTAGGTCTTCCAGTGATGATGTGTGTCAGTATTCATGGATTATTGTCAGTCAGGGAGGCTCATCTTAGCCTTGGTGTCCAGGGTTTTTAGTGGGGCTTGGTCACGTAGCCATGACTGACTGCCCATGTAGGCATAACTGACTGCCCAAATTGCTCACCTTAGTCCCCCACTCCTTCACAGCTAAAACTATGTGGGCCAGGGCTCCTACCACACTGTTAGATGACTGTTAGATCACATTGTTAGCATTGACTGTTTGGCAGCCCAAGGCCCACAGTTAAACAGAAACACTGATGAGACAGGGAAAGGCTTTCCTCCAGGGGCCAAGGGCAAGGCTAGTCCTTTACTGCTTGGTGGATAGGGAGGTGCACTCCATGTGGAGACAGCACAAGCTGGGATCCAGTAGGAATGTGTATACCGTGTTAAGGGAACATTGTGGTGACTCCAATGTGGCCTTGTACTTGAGAGTATGAACTCTGGAGTCAGACTGCCGGAATTCATATCCCAGCTATCACTTGCTAGTTACGGGATTTATGTCAGTTCCATAATCTGTATCTTGTAAGGGCAAAGCAAGGGTAATAACAATACCTACTTTATAGACTTGAGGACTACAGAGTTAATATATAAAGCACTTAGAACATGGCCTGACACATAGTAAATGCTATTGAAATCATTCCTTAATCATTCATTCACTCAGTATTTTCTCTTTTGAGTATGTATTAGGCCCACATCTCATGAGCCTTGACATTTGTTTCCAGATATGTGGTGATATAACTGGAGGGCTTGTGACTCTTTTAACATTAACATGTTCAAAAATAAATCACTGTAAATGTTTCCACCCAAATTACTTCTACTCGAGGCAATATCATCACCAGTTTATTTTTTCGGAGACTTAATTTTAAGATCAGCTGTTGCAAAGGTCAGGCTTAGTAGACAATAGCTTTTGGTGAACTGGAAAGTTAACTTTAGCTTTCTTATACATTCAGGTCTGTGTATGATGACCAACCAAATGCACACAAGAAGTTTATGGAAAAGCTAGATGCTTGTATTCGTAATCATGACAAGGAGATTGAAAAGATGTGTAATTTTCATCATCAGGGTTTTGTAGATGCTATTACAGAACTCCTTAAAGTAAGGACTGATGCAGAAAAACTGAAGGTAAGAAATATGTGAAACTTCTGTTTACCTTTGTTCTCATTAAATGACTCAAGTAGTAGTACATGTATGCACATCATTGTTAAACATGCTGCTTTCAAGATGTGAATTGGTATATGTATTTGGGAATGCTCTTTATGCCCTATTAACACAGTTGTCATGCTAATGACAGGAGTAATCTCTTTTTTTCTGAAGCAAGTAACGCACTGACTTAACAGGATTTCTTTCCATGCATGCAATGAAAGACCCTATTTGCAGCTTCAGAATTTTTAAAATGACTATTAGTATACTAGTGATTAAAAAGCTATCCTCTAAAAATGTTTTTAAGACTTACTGTAAATGATCATGTTCTCAAAATTATTTAATACTATTAAAACTTATTAAAAAGTTTAGCAGCAGCATGTAATTTTTTTCAAGAAAGTTGGTTCACATTTTCTGCCATACACTAAAAACGTTATTTATTAAATGAGACCTGGATTTGCTCAGTCAGGATATAAAATATTTAATTATAAGAATTGTCCCATTTATCTTTCTTTACGTTTAGAGCATTTAGCAGACAAAATGACCCTGGTTCACCAAAGGTTATGATTAGAAAACCATTGTATAAAGGATATTCAGATAACAAGAGACTAACTACAGCATCAATGAGGTCACTGAGCATCTTTGTTCAGAAATTAATGAGATTTTTAATAAACCAGAATGTGCTTCCTTACTATGATGACCTAATGAGTCACTTAATATGTGGGAAAATTTGAGGTTGAGCTTTGCCTGCACCTGCAGCATTAAAATGTTGCTGTGGATTGAAATTTCTGTGTTTGATGTTAATCAACCACCCAGTGTTTGCATTCAGCAAAGTATGAATGTTTAATTACCATAAAATGCAATCACCATTTTCTGCAGACAATGAATGGCACATAGACCTCATTGAAGTTATCAAAAGGGGACCAGTGGTCAATTGGGTCAGTGGTTTGAATTGTTTGACAGACTTAGAGAAGCAAGTAAAGTTCAAAAATCCTGAGTAAATTTGAGAAGTTTGCCACAGAATCTGTTAAAAAGAACTGTCATAAGTAATTGAAGTTAACAAAAGCCCTTTTCAATCAAAAGTTCAAGTTCAAGCTGTAGAGTTAATTTGAATTTGCATTTCTTTGTTCTAAGTTTCTCATGAAGCATGATCTGATTACAAGGGTGAGCAGTTACATCAGGGCAGTTTTATGCATATTTGTCTAACTAAGGTGAAATTATTTTTAAGGTGCAGGTTACTGATACCAACCGAAGGTTTCAAGATGCTGGAAAAGAGGTGAGAAAATGATGCATTTTTTGTGTATTCAATATGTGGATGCTCTTGAACTGTTTAAAAATACGAACATTTTTTCTTTTCTAAGGTGATACTCCATACAGAAGATATTATTCGATGTAGAATTCAGCAGAGAAATATTACAACTGTAGTAGAAAAATTGCAGTTATGCCTTCCAGGTGAGTTAAACTTGTGTATGATACAACGTTCAGCTTGGTGAAATTATAATTTAATAATAGCATATATTCATTCTTTATTATGGGAATTACAGATCATTTGGTGATTACCTCCCAACAAAGACCATGCTTATCTTTCCTGTTCACTCTCTTCCCTGAATTCTCATGGTTTTCTCATGTCATAAAGCCCTGTTTGATTATGTGTCACGTCAGTTTCCTAGAACAACCTCTGCATTTCCATTTCCTCTCTGCCTCATTTGCCCTTTGTCCCCTGGCCCCACCCCCCTTTTTTTCTTTTTCCTCGGAATACTTTCCCATGGGGAGAGTCTTTTGATTACATTTTCTCACCTTTGCCTAATTTGCCTATTTTTTACCTCTAGTCTCCATTGTTTTTTGTTTGTCACTTAACAGGTTGGTTTTGCTTTGCTCACAATCTCATTTTGCTGATAAGGTAAGAAAACATCAAAAGTGCTAGGTCTTCTCCTTTCTCACCTTTCCCCCAATATTTTGGAAACACTGAGTTTCTGGTCTCTCTGTTAGGGCTAAATATTACTGGGACGTCAAATAAATTCTGAAGAAACTAACCAGTATTTTCTTTACCTGGATTTAATATATTTTAAGTTGGATGCATTCTGTTCAAACAAAAGGAAACAGGTATATGTCATTTTTTTCTTAATATAGTAAGCTAATTTCTCTTTATCCCATTTTTTAACTTTTAAATTTAATTTAATTTAATTTTTATAAAGGAGCCTTTAACTTTTTTATTTTATTTGATTTGATTTTTATGAAGGAACCTAAACCTCCATATTCAGGGGGGAATAGAAGGAGATATTTTGTATGTTTATATAATGTAAATTTAGCTTAGACTACACCTTATGTTGTTAAAACTGTCAGCAGATTTTATTGATTTTATTGGCCACAAAAATTATATTATTAAGCCGAGTTCGGTGGCTCAGCCTGTAATCCCGCGCCTTTGGGAGGCTGAGGTGAGTGGATTGCCTGAGCCCGCGGGTTCGAGACCCGCTGGGCAGCGAGACCTCATCTCTACAATAAATCAGAAAAATCAGCCGGGCATGGTAGCGCATGCCTGTAATTCCGGCTACTTGGAAGGCTGAGGTGGAAGGATCGCTGGAGCCCAGCAGGTCGAGCTTGCGGTGGCCGGGAGCGGCCACTGCACTCCAGTCTGGGCGACAGAGTGAGACTCCAACTCAAAAAACAAAACAAAACAAACAAACAAACAAACAAAATTATATTATTGCTTTCTGACTTGTGAAAATAGTTTTCTTTTTTTTTTAGAATCAATGACATTCTACTCAGTTTAATTACTGATGGACCAAAGGTATTTACACAATAGCTTTGAGTAAAGTTTGCTTATTATATTAAGTTTCAGGGTGAGAAACCCAGTACTTCCTTATAGTTGTGTTTATACCTCTTGGCCGCCATCAGTTACTTTGTAATAACCATAAAGAGAGCCTCTAGGTTTGAACACTTTGGCCCTGTCTGATAATAAGCCTAAAAAATTGGGTACTGATGGAATGAGCAAGAGCTGAATTCAGTTTATTCCACTAGTGGGCTATTTGAAATAGAAAAATCAAATGAAGTAGTGACTGCTACTGTCTGTGCTTTCAAGACTGGACGGCCACTCTGAATTCTTATAAATATTGTATTTCTTTCTGATAGTTGCATCCAGAACTACCTACTTTCCTCTATCCATCATTCTGATTATCTACTCATACATTTTGTGTGTGTGTCAGGCATTATGGTAGGCATTGGAACTATAAAGTTGGAAATGACATAGTCACAGCTTTTACTTTATTTTTGTTTATTTTTTTGAGTGAGAGTCTCATTCTGTTGCCCAGACTGGAGTGCAGTGGTACGTTCACAGCCACTCCAGCATCAGCTCAGGTGATCCTTCCGCCTCAACCTTCCAAGTAACCAGAACTACAGGCACACGCTACCATGCCTGGCTAATTTTTTGATGTATTATAGAGATGAGGTCTCACCAAGTTGCCCAGACTGGTCGCAAATCCCTGGGCTCAGGCAATCCTCTCTTCAACCTCCCAAAGTGCTGGGATTACAGGCTTGAACCACCGGGCCCGGCTAGTCACAGCTTTTAAAGAGCTCTACAATCTTATGTGGATAAAGACAATAAGTCATCAACTGCAGTCCAATTGCCTAACTCCTCCTTGGATTAGGAAAAATATGAGGGGTATAAAAAGTCAGAGCATAAACAATGCATTTTCTTGGTATTTTTCTTAATTGTTTTTGAGGAAAACAATATTTTTATATGAAAACAATATGAAAATAAGATGAGGTCGATATGAAATTTACATGAATTGTTGAGATAAACAGGAGATTTCAAAGAAACTTTTAGCAGCAGGCTCTGTTCCAGTTTATGTGTTCGCTGTAATGCTTTGGTTGGAAAATGTGAAAAATATTACATTGCAATATAGGGGCTATGATAGAGAGATACATTGGGTCCTTTGAGGCTGCAGAGTTAGGACTAGTTCTCTATAGCCACCATTATAATTTTTCTGGTTTTCGGACAAGTGAACAATGTCTTTTGTAAAATTGGAGGCCCGTAGGAGGAGACTATAGAAAAATCTGGAAAAAAATGTCTATTTCTGTGGTCTAGGGAAATATGAGTTCGTTTGATGAACCAATTCTACTAATGTTAAATGGTAATCTACAGATTTTAAAATCTGCTTGGTGACAGTGTATTATCTTGCTGAAGCATATGACAATTTTATTGAATAATTGCATCTCTGGGCCTTCTATAGGAAGGATGTTTATTTCTGGCTGTATTATAATTCACTCTCTGCTATAAGTTTTTGAAGTTTTTCTTTGTGGATTTGGTGTAAATTTTTGTTTACAGTAAGTTATAGCACAGTTTTGTTATTTTATTTGGTATGTTGAGTCAAAATTAATGAATCTCATTGTCATTCAGCTTTGTCTCTCATGTAACTAAGTCCAAAGTTCCAAGTCTACTTCAGGGAAGAAATATTAGTAATTTCTAAATAGAGTAATTGTTAGTGGGTTAATGTCTCAATTATAATTGTCAGCACATGCAAGTGTTCTACATTCAATATAATATATTAATATATATTCAATATATGGAAATTAAAATTTTTTCATTTAATTGAAGAATAAACATTTTATTTGAAAACTATTCACCTAACTCAAAGTACACAAGACTAATGAATTTGTAAAATATTCATCCCTGCTTTATTTTCATTTCTAAAAATATTTTTTCATTTAAAAGCTAAAATGTTATGTTTTCTAATGCAGTGCTGGAAATGTACAGTAAACTAAAAGAACAGATGAGTGCAAAAAGGTGAGTTGGTTTCTTTCTTGTTATTTTAAATGAGAGGTCTTTTTTCTATTGTTAAAAGCACAGATAAATTTATTGTAAATTATAGTGATTAGTGAATTTTGCATTCTTCCTTTTCCTAACCTCATCAGGATCATCCAGTAAAGCAAATCTTAGTGATTTATTAATTAATCTTTGCCCTTTGTAAATAATATCAAGGATTGATAATATTGATCAAGGACAAATAGACACCTGAACAGGAATGAAAAAATATTGATTAACTTACCAACATATTAATATTGCATACAGTCAAGGGCTCAGTGCTTATTGTGGAGGGAAAGCAAAGTGTAGGCAGTTATATTTTGACAGTCTGGGCTAGTATAGTTCACATTCTGTTTTATAATGCAAATGAATACATGACAAAGGAAAAATAAGGTAATTTGAAATTGTTTATTGATTGCCATAGGAGCATTAGATATAATGGTGTTTAAAATGTTTTAAAGATGAATAATTTTAAAGTATCATGGAAAACCACAATAAATGAGACATATTTGGAATAGAGAAAGAATGATTTCTTCTTGGCTTATTAATAACAACTTCATTATTAGAACACATTATATGCAAGTCTATAGTAAAAGAAGTGTGTATATATTGCTTCTTAGTGCCACACATGGAATTTCATTAGGATTTATCAGTTAGTATGATTTATTCCTTATTAATTTTTTCCTTATTGATAAACAAACCCAAAGCTATTCTGAAAGTCTTATTTCCTTTCATGTATATATTATTAATGTAGCCTCTTTTAAAAATCGTTATACATTCTCCTATTTTGTATTTTATTTTTTTGAGTCAGAGTCTCACTCTGTTGTCCAGGCTGGAGTATAGTGACACACTCACGGCCACCCCAGTGTCGATCTGCTGGGCTCAGGCGATCCTTCCACTTCAGTCTTCCAAGTAGCTGGAACTACAGGCACGCGCTATCACGCTTGACTCATTTTTGGATTTATTGTGGAGACAAGGTCTTGCCAAGTTGCCCAGTCTGGTCTCGAATTCCTGGACTCAGGTGTTCCCCATGCCTCGGTCTCCCAAAGTGCTGGGATCACAGGCTTGAGCCACCGCACCTGGCCTGTTCTCCTGTTTTAAAGATTCAAATAATAGTTCTCTGTGTTGACGCAAAAAACACAGTTACAGGCAGCATCTTCCCTACTTCCCATTCACAATGCCTTCTGCAAAGGGGCAAAAACTTTTACCTCTTTTAACTGATTATTTTGGCATTTACATTTATGTCTTTAAGTAACTAACTTTTATTATTGCCATACATATTTCCCAAAGTGGGGCATTATCTGTTTTTCAGTAACATAATTTAATATTTGTATTCTGATTTCCCCAGTTATGTCCCAATGTCTGAGGCCTCTTGTCCTCCCTGAGAATTTTGGCTGGCCCACGTTCTGTTGCCCCTTTTAATCTAGAGCAGTCCTACTTTTCTTCATGAAAGAGCCCAGATCAGATCCCTCGTAGACCAAGGGATTTGGATTTGTCTAATTGTTTCCTCATGTGTGCATTCAAGTTGAAAGGTTTTGGCAAGAATATGACATACGTTATTTTATTGTGTCCCCATATCATATGACATCAGAAGCCTTGTACTGTCAGGTTGCCTGTAAGTTATGCTGCCTTTGTTCATTTGGTTAAGGAAATGACCACCAGGTAGATCTCTCTTGAAAAGTATGTTTTCCTCTTTGTAATTAGGAAGTAACCTGTGCAGCCGGGCTCGGTGGCTCAGCCTGTAATCCTGCGCTTTGGGAGGCTGAGGTGAGTGGATTGCCTGAGCCCGCGGGTTCGCGACCCGCCTGGGCAACTTGGCAAGACCTCATCTCTACAATAAATAAAAAATCAGCCAGGTGTGGTAGCGCGCGCCTGTAGTTCCAGTTACTTGGAAGGCTGAGGCGGAAGGATCGCTGGAGCCCAGCAGGTCGAGGCTGCGGTGGCCGGGAGCGGCCACTGCATTCCAGTCTGGGTGACAGAGTGAGACTTCAACTCAAAAAAAAAAAGAAGTAACCTGTGGAATGATATATTGAGTCCTGTTTTCCTCACCCAATGGTTTTAGAATTATGACTTTAATCATGTTATATTGGCTTTACACAATGGTGATTTTTAAAAATTCTTTTATGTTATTTCTTTAACATTTATTAACTAGCTTTTTTATATAAAGAAGAACTTTTCCTTTTTATTCCCCTTTTCTTTTTATTTCTTCTTTTTTTTTCCTTATTATTGCTATGGACTCATGGAGTTTTAAAATAAATATGTCAGGCTGAGGGGGGAGGATCGCTTGAGGCCAGGAGTTTGGGACCAGCCTGGGTAGTATAGCAAGACCCTGTCTTTACAAAAAATAAAAATAAAAATAATTAGTTGTGTATGGCAGTGTGCACCTGTAGTCCCAGTTACTCGGGAGGCTAAAGCAGGAGATTTGCTTGAGCCCAGGAGTTGAGGCTACAGTGAGCTGTGATTGTGCCATTGCACTCCAGCCCATGCAAGAGAGCAAGACCCTGTTTCAATTTTTTAAAAGTAATTAAGCAAAATAAAACAAAATAATGAACCATAATTTATTGTTGTCGTCATTCGTTTTGATGCACAAACTGTTTCAAATTTGGTTAGGGAAACTACTCAAGCCAGTTCCTGTGTCCTTATTTGTCTTTGAGTGCTTTTTTGCTTATTATACAATAAGATGTTCCAGGTTCTCATCATCCTTTTTTTTTTTTTCCCTCAGTCCTAGAAATAGCTATTCTCCAAGGTACTCTGGCTCATTTTAGTGAGTAATGGTATTTAGTAGCTAAGATGTGGCTCATTTCTCCATTTCTCTCTCTCTCTCTCTCTCTCTCTCTCTCTCTCTCTCTCTCTCCTCGTGCTGTCTTCCAGAATTGCCATTGAGAAGTTTGAAGAAATTCTGATTTCTCATCCTTAGTGTGACCTGCCTTTTCTCTCTTTTAGATCCTTCCCTTTGTCCTCTGTGGTCTTTAATTTCCTGATGATGTGCTTTGGTGTGTGGCTATTCCTTATTTTAGTTCTTTTTTCACTCTCACTTCCAGATGTAGTGAGATTCCTGCCTATTTCTGAACCCTTTGGGTATTCTACTTCTATTGGCTCTGGATTCATTGTTCTCAGGTCTGCTGAGTTCTTTACCACCTGTCTGTTGACTTTCTAGCTTCTAAAGTTGTTTAATTATTTTGTTGTTGTTGTTCCTTTTCTCTCCATCTTTTTTGGGTTTGTGCTTTAAAAAAATCCGTTTACTGTTTTATTTTATTGGTGAATAAGAAGCGAAGGTGAAAGTATGCATTCAGTCTACTGTCTCCCTAGAAATATAGGACCCTACTTCCCTTTCCCTGGGTTTGTGGTGCCCTGCCACATTGTTTTAAGAGTAAATGTTCATAAGGGGTGATGAGACAGTGAACGTGGGCAGATGTTATTCCTGCTGGTCAACCAGAGGTTGCCAGTTAGTCACCCGTAGAATCAAACTGGCCACTGGTGTATTTGGTTGGACTTGCAGAGTGTTTTAAAATGTTTTTATTAGTCATTGCCACTTGTTTTGTTTTTTCGAAAACTAGATTTATATTTAGAGGACTCTGAATTTCAAAACTTGAGGTTGAGTTTTATTTCTCTGATTCCTGTTAAATCTTTTACACTTGGTTGTTTCTCTATTAACATGTCTGGCATAGGCTTAACATTTTTGTATATTTTGGATACTGGCCCCTTTTCTGTTAAATGTGTTGTAAAATATTTTCTTTATTTTTAGTGAAGTTTTTATTAAATTTTTCTTCTTTTTTTTTTTGCTGGGCAGTTTTTTAGGATGACTCTTTATTTTAGTGTAACATAAACAAAAATGCCCAAGTTACAAGGCTACAACCCCATGAATTTTTTAAAAGCAAACACACCTGTGTAACCACCAAGCTCAAGATGTTGAAAGTTATTACCACCCCAAAAGCTCTCATACTCACTCACAGTCATTACCACCCAAAACAAGATACAGAATACTTCTATTACCCTCACAAAGTTCCATCATGCCTCTTTTCAAACAGTTTCTCCTCCCTGCTCTAGAAATAACCAGTTTCTGATTTCTGTCCCCATAGGTTAGTTTTGTGTGTTTTTAGAATTGATATAAATGGAACCATCTTCACTCTATATGCTGTTTTTGACATTCTTCTGTTGTTACATAGTTTCTTTTCATCACTAAGTAGTATTTAGTTCTAAGAATTTATCTGTTCCCCAGTTGGTGAGTATTTGCGTTGTTTCAGGTTTGGGAGTAGTATGTAATAAGACGGCCATAAAATCAGGGTGCACATCTTTTTGTAGGCATGTGTTTATATTTACCTTTAATAGCTATATAGGAGTGGAATTGCTGGGTTATAACATAGATATTTGCTGCACTTTCTAAGAAATCATTAAGTAGTTTTCTATTTAAAATATAGTTTGAAAAATATGCTTTAAAATATAGTTTTTAAAATAGTTGATTATTTTAGTTGTACCACTTATGCTCCTGTTAGAAATATATGAGAATTTCATTTGACATATAGTATTTAATCAGTCTGTTCTAGCTGAGGCATTTTGGTAAATGCGAAATAGTTCCTTACTGTTGCTCAATTTGCATTTTCCCAATGCCTTTTCACTTGTTATTTGGCCATTTTTGCGTTTTCTTTTGTGAAGTGTCTATTCAAGTCTTTTGCTTATATTTTTTATATTTTTTTAATTAATAGATTTTATTTTTTAGAGCAGTTTTAGCTTTACAGAAATACTGAGCAGAAAATCCAGAGATTCCATATACGTTCCTCTCCCTCCCCCACACAGATTTCTGTTATTATAAATTTTGCATTAGTGTGGAACATTTGTTACAATTGATGAACCAACATTGACACATAATTATTAACCAGAGTTCATAGTTTACAGGAGAGTTCACTCTGTGTTTTTTAATTCTGAGGATTTGGATAAGTAAATAATGTCATGCATTTATTACAGTATCATATAGAATAGGTTTCACTGCCTAAAGAAGTTTCTGTGTTCCATCTCTTTCCCCATTTCTCTCCCCACAAACTTCTGCCAATTACTGGACTTTGCACTATTTATATAGTTTTATCTTATCCAGAATGTCAGATAGTTGAAAGTATACGCATATAGTATGTTCAGACTGGCTTCTTTCATTTAGCAATATGCATGTAAGGTTCCTCCATGTCTTTTTTATCTCACTGAGTAATATTGCACTGTATGGATGAACCATGGTTTAGCCATTCACCTATAAAAAGACATCTTGGTTGGTTCCAAGTTTTGGCATTTATGAATAAAACAGCTGTAAACATTTGTGTGCAGGTTTTGTAGACATACATTTTCAATTAATCTGGGTAAATACCTGGAGATTTGATTGTTGGAGCATATGGTAAGACTAAGTTTTGGCTGGGCATGGTGGCTCAACCTGTAATCCCAGCACTTTGGAAGGCCGAGGTGAGTGGATTGCCTGAGCCTATGGGTTCGAGACCAGCCCAGGCAACTTGGTGAGATCTCATCTCTACAATAAATAAAAAATTAGCTGGGCATGATAGCGTACACCTGTAATTCCAGCTATTTGGAAGACTGAAGCAGAAGGATTGCTGGAGCCCTGCAGGTCAACACTGGGGTGGCTGTGAGTGTGCCACTGTTCTCCAGCCTGGGCAGCGGAGTGAGACTCCAACTCTCAACAAAACAAATAAAAGACTAAGTTCAGCTTTGTAAGAAACTACCAAACTGTCTTCCAAATTACTTGTACTGTTTTGCACCCTCACTGGAATGAATGAGATTCTTTTGCTGCATATTCTCTCTAGAATTTGGTTTGTCAGTGTTTTGGACTTTGCCACTCTAATATGTCTAAGGGTACTTCATTGTTGTTTTATAATTCACTAATGACAAATAATATTGAGCATCTTATTTGGCGAGGTGTCTGTTTAGGTCTTTTGCCAACTTTTAATTTTGGTGGTTTGTTTTCTTAATGTTGAATTTTAAGTGTTCTTTGTGTAGTTTAGGTACAAGTCTTTTATCAAATGTGTTTCGCTATTTCCTCCCAGTCTGTGGTTTGTTTTCATTTTCTTAACAGTGTCTTTACAGAGTAGAAAGTTTTAATTTTAATTAAGTTCAGCTTACCTTTTTTTCCCCTTAGATTGTTCTTTGGGGTTGTTTCCAAAAACTTACTACCAAACCTAGGGTCACACAATTAAAACTTGTGATGTTCTAGCAACATTTAGAGAAGACTGTCCTTTTTCCATTGAGTTTTCTTTGCTTTTTTGTCAAAGATCAGCTGAGTATATTTGTGTAGCTGTCTGTTCTGTTCCGTTGACCCATTTGTCAATCCTTTTGCCTTCACCACATTGTCTTTAATACTGTAACTTTATACAATTTTAAATCTTAAATTTTGTTAGTGTTGGTTCTTTGAATTTGTTCTTCAGTATTGTGCGGTTATTTGGGGTCTTTTGCCTTTCCATATAAACTTTAGAATCAGATTGTCAATATCCACAAAGTAAGTTGCTTGGATTTTAATTGGGATTGTGTCAAATCTACAAATCAAGTTGGGAAGAACTGATATCTTAACAATATTGAGTCTTCCTATTCATGAACATGGAATATCTTTCTGTTTATTTAGATTTTCCTTAATTACTTTCAATAGAGTTTTGTAGCTTGTCTCATATAGATCTTATATATAAGATTGCTAGATTTATAACTAAGTGTGTTATTGTTTTGGTGCTAATGCAGATAGTGTTGTGTTTTTTTTTTTTTGAGTTGGAGTCTCACTCTGTCACCCAGACTGGAGTGCAGTGGCCGCTCCCGGCCACTCCAACCTCAACCTGCTGGGCTCTGGTGATCCTTCCGCCTCAGCCTTCCAAGTAGCTGGAACTACAGGTGTGCGCTACCATGCCTGGCTAATTTTTTTGATTTATTGTAGAGATGAGGTCTCGCCAAGTTGCCCAGGCGAGTCTCGGACCCATGGGCTCAGGCAATCCACTCCCCTCAGCCTCCCAAAGTGTGGGATTACAGGCTGAGCCACCGAGCCCTGCTTAGTGTTGTGTTTTTAATTTCCAATTCCAGTTTTTTTTTTTTTTTTTTGCTGGTTAATATAGGAAAGCATTTGACTTTGTATATTAACCTTGTATCCTGCAACCATGCTATAATTAGATATTAGTTTCAGAAATTTTTTTGTTGATCGGTTTGGCATTTTTTACATAGATAACATTTTGTGTCTTTTACGGTGCCTTTTTTTTTCCTCTCAATCTGAATACCTATTTTCTTGTTTTGTTGCATTAGCTATAACTTCCAGTATACTGTTGAATAGTAATGGTGAGAGGGAGCATCCTTGCCTTGTTCTCAATCTCATGGGGGAAGGCATCTTGTTTCTCATTATTAAGTATGATATCAGTTTTGTATGATTTCTGTTTTTTTTAAAAAACATTCTATTTTAAAGATGTGTGGGTACAACTCACGATTAGGTATACAAGTGGCCATCATACAGGTACAGTTTAGGTCTCCCTTTAGTCTCCACTTTGTGTGGTTTGAGATCAGGTACCCTTATTGATGTTGTGTCCTCCTTTCCCCCATCCCAGCAGTATACTGCTACTGCCAGTCCCTTTCTGATTTCAGTTTTTTAGAGTTTGTTATGGCATGTTTTGAGGACCAGAATGTGATCTATCTTAATGTTCCTTGTGAGCTTGAGAAGAATGTGTATTCTATAGTTGTTGGATGAAGTGTTCTGTAAATGTCAATTAGATCCAGTTTATTGATGGTACTGTTCAGTTTAATGATGTCCTTATTGAATTTCTGCCTTCTGGATCTGTCAGTTACTGTTAGTGGAATGCTGGGGTCTTCAACTATAGTGGTGGATTGGCCTGTTTCTCTTTGCAGTTCTTTCCATTTGCATAACCTGTTTTGATGCTCTGTATTAGTCATATTCACATTAAGGATTGTTATGTCTTCTTGTAGAATTGGCCATTTTATTATTATGTAATGCTCCTTTTAATCCGTGACAGTGTTCCTTGCTCTGAAATCTGCTTTATCTGAAATTAGTATAGCTGCTCTAGTTTTCCTTTGATTAGTATGAGCATGGCCTATCTTTCTCCATCGCTTTACTTTTAATTTTTCTGTGTCTTTATTTTTGAAGGGATTTCTTTTGGACAACATATAGTTGAGCCTTATTTTTTTTCCAGTTTCATAGAAAATTTTCATGTTTCTTTATGTTTCTTTAATTTTTTTGTAAGCATGACATTGTATTTTTAAAAAGAATGGTAGAGACTGAGGTAACCACTTCTATGGTACTTTTATGGTGAGGTGGAAATGCCCAATGGAAGGCAAGTGAATTCAGAACAGTGGACCAGAGAACCATTAGAGCACTCACGTGTTCTCCATTTAGTGATGACACACGTTTTCTGAAGTGTCCCATATTTCTGAAAATGGACATCTTGTCAGAGGTTTAACTTAGAGGGATATTTACTGTAATGTTATTTCAAAAATCAGAGACTTAAAATTCCAACTGTAAGGGCATCATTATATTGTAATAACAAACTTACAAATAGAGTAATAGTTTGTTTTTAAATAATCTAATTTACAAGGTAGATTCCATTATGTATTGTTAAATAGAATATGAGCAAACATAGCTGGAAATGTAGATATATGACTGGATGGAAATATGACCAAATGTTGGTGAGGCAATTACTATATGATAGCATCAAACCATAGGTGATTTTTTTTCCTTATAATTTTTTACATTTTTCCCGTGGTTATGGATTACTGTTATAATTTTGTTGGAACAGCATGATGCTCATGTCTATAATCCCAGCACTTTGGGAGGTCGAAGCAAGAGGATTGCCTGAGCCCATGAGTTTGCGACCAGCCTAGGCAACATAGCTAGGCCTTGTCTCTACAAATAAATAAATAAACTAGCAGAGGGTGGCGGTGTGCGCCTGTAGTCCCAGCTGCTTTGGCAACTGAGGCAGAAGGATCGCCTGAGCCCAGGAGCTTGAGGCTGCAGTGAGCCGTGATGGTGCCACTGCACCCCATCCTTGGTGACAGAGTGAGATCCCAACTCAGAACAAAAACAAAGATGGAAAAGCAGCATCACGTGTACCTAAAGGGAATAATCTATTATGATGCAGTTTTTGCTTGCATTTATTAGAAACATAAACTTTAGGAGATTTGTGACTAAATTTTAGAAAGAATCCAGAGTATGATCTCGGACTTCTGCTTTCTGCCTAAAATTATAAACTTTCTGTGTATCTGAACCTGGATTTTTCCACAGAGCTGAGCCGAGGTAGAATCTTATGTGTCACTACTTTTTTAGGGTACATAATCCTAGGGAAGTTCCCTCAATCCTAGTTTGAAGAAAAGGGAATGCGGCAGGGAACTTGGGAGAACAAATATGATGGTGAGTTATTGAGTTAATCACTGCTTGTACTGATAATATCAAACAGCTTTGGGAGGGTTGCATGTTATTGTAAATTCCAACCAGTAAGAGGAAAGAAGAATTTATCTCTTTGGTTAAGAGCTCATCCCTTTGGCATTAACTCGCCACATTTCCGAGTTGTGCTTATGCGGGTGCTTAGGTGAGTCTTGTGATGTCTCATGCCTCTCCTGGTGTCTCACTGGAGCATCAGGGTGGAAGGTGAGAGATGAGCAGCATGGACAGAGGAGCGGTTGTGCTGTGGAGTCGGTTGATTGTGTCTGTGGTATGTTGTGAAAACTACTCGTAATGCTTTCATTTAGCATGCATCACTTACGATTTCAAATACATTATAGACATTGCCATAAATTTTCAGAAACTGTACCTATTGTAGAGAGAATACTTTCGGGGCATACCTAGTTAGAATCACATCAGGAGCCGGGCTCAGTGACTCAGCCTGTAATCCTGCGCCTTTGGGAGGCTGAGGTGAGTGGATTGCCTGAGCCCGTGGGTTCGAGACCCGCCTGGGCAGCGAGACCTTATCTCTACAATAAATAAAAAATCAGCCGGGTGTGGTAGCGCATGCCTGTAATTCTGGCTACTTGGAAGGCTGAGGCGGAAGGATCGCCAGAGCCCAGCGGGTCAAGGCTGCAGTGGCCGGGAGCGGCCACTGCACTCCAGTCTGGGCAACAGAGTGAGACTCCAACTCAAAAAAAAAAAAAGAATCACATCAAGAAATAGACCAGGAACAAGTAGTGTGGCTTAGCTGTTGACTGATTGACTGCATTTAAAATGTTATGGGTTACATCAAAAAGCTTTAGCTCATTATTTTACTTCTTCTAAATCTTTAATATCTTAGGCATTGTCAAAATCATTGTAATGACATCTCTCCTACTCATACCATCTCCCAAATATTTAATTTCTGACCAAATATATATTTTGTTTATATGAATAATCTGATGATTTTTAAATAACCAAGATAAAATTTAGATTATCTGATTTTTAAATTAGTGGTGATATTTTGTGATAATTGCAGAATATACTGTCTTAGAGAATATGTGCTAGAAAACCAACCAGTATCTTTAAATAGCTTTTAAATATACTGTTGTCTTTCCAACTTACTTTTTTTTATTTATATCTCACAGTTTCTATCACTTTACTTTTGTATTGCTTTTTTTTGTCCATTAGTGCTTTTTCTCATTTCTAATACCATCCATTCAATTCAATAGGAAAGTATAGAATACTATTTAATTAGTTTTTAAAATTCTTCTGCCTAACTCTCAAATGGATTTTGGTAGTAAATATTATTGTAGGAAACTAACAGTTTTGGAAAAGTCTCAGTCCTGCTACCAATTAACTATGGTATCTTGGCCAATTATATACCCTTTCTTTGTGTTTCAGTTTTCACATCTATAGAATGTTAAATTGTAATATCTGCCATACAAGTGTACCTAAAGAAGGAAGTCTAAAGGAAATCACATTATGTGTTTGAAAGTATATGTCAGTTTCTCTAGGGCAAAGGTTATACTTTACTAATTGCTATGTATCCAGCATGTCACACAGTGCCTTTTAAATAGTAGACATTAAGTAAATATTTGTTGAAGTGAAAAATCACTCTACCAGTGAATTTTCACCTGATTTTTGTGACAATTAATACTATTTCTAATTGCAGTAGTATAAAATTTTTTAAAAAGTTAAATAAACTTTGGGCAACCCCCTTGAGTCCCCTCTACTCTGGGAACTTTTCTGTTCTCTCAATAAATCCTGCTTTCTTCCCCCTCAAAAAAACAAGTTAAATAAATTTTATTATAACTCAAATTGTATCTGTGCTATATCCTTTGGATGGGATGGTATGTGTGTATTTGGGTATTATAATGGGAGAAACAGTATGAAGTTACACAACAAATAATTCGGTGTTATAATTCAGAAGTTTATTTAAGGTATTGGAATGTTTATTTATACATATTTGTTTAAGGTGCTGGAATGACCATGATAATATTCTTAATGTTATAGATTTAGATAAAGCTAAATGAAGTTTTATGTTAAGTGTATGCTGTGAAGTTTTCAGCCTATAACTTGTTCATGTGGTTTATAGTTTGTGCTTGGTAAATAGAAATAAATGTTAATTTTGCTTTTTTTTTTTTTTTTTTTTTGAGTCAGAGTCTCACTTTATCTCCCAGGCTGGAGTGCAGTGGCACAATCATGGCTATCGCAGCCTTGACCTGCTGGGCTCAAGAGATTCTTCTGCCTCAGCCTTCCAAGTAGCTGGAACCACAGGCATGTGCCACCACGCCCAGCTAATTTTTTTGATTTATTGTAGAGCTGAGGTCTCGCCATATTGCTCAGGCTGGTCTCAAACTCCCGAGCTCAGGCAGTCCTCTCGCCTCCTCCCAAAGTACTAGGATTACAGGCATGAGCTACCACGTTCAGCTAATTTTACTAATTTTAACTGTATCTGTTTCCTTATTGATGAGAATGTTAGACTGATTAATTATTTAGACTTACTTGTAAAATTACTGTGATAAGAACTTTTCATAGAGGTTTTTTTTTTTTAAACTTCTCACAGGTATTATTCTGCCCTAAAAACTATGGAACAATTAGAGAACGTATACTTTCCTCGGGTTAGTCAATACCGGTTCTGTCAGCTAATGATAGAAAATCTTCCTAAACTCCGTGAGGACATTAAAGAAATCTCCATGTCCGATCTCAAAGACTTTTTGGAAAGCATTCGAAAACACTCTGACAAAATAGGTGAAACAGCAATGAAACAGGTGAGAATAAAATGCAGAATTTTAATTTGATATATAATAATATAGGATATAGAATATAGACAAGGTTTACTTAACTTACGTAAATATTTATTTTTGTTTAGTTTTACCTTTTATCTTTCCTGCTTCTTGTTTAGAACATATTTTGTCAATGTTTTCTTTGGGTTTAAAATTATTCCTTATTTAAACAGTCTGTCTAACTAGAATTAAGTCACCAACTGAACTCTCGGCAATCTTCTTCATGTGTGTTGTATTATCAGTAATTAATTCCTTTCTATTGCTAAGTAGTATTCCATTGTATGAATATACCACAACTTCTATATTCATCCTTTTTTTTGATAGTCATTTGGGTTGTTTCCATTTGGGTTGTTTACTTTAATACAAATGAAAACGATATGTAATAATTTAGGAGTTGTACGATGGTATTTTTTGAAGTTGGGTAATTTTTCCCTTTTTGGTTGTGGCTTACTCTTGCTTATCTGTAAGTGGGCTATACAAAACTCAATTTTCAAATAATTTTCTTTTCTTTTCTTTCTTTTTTTTACTTGGGTCTTACTCTTTTGCCCAGGTTAGAGTGTAGTGGTACCATCACAGTTCATTGCAGCCTCAATTTCCTGGGCTCAGGTGATCCTTCTGCCTCAGCCTCTCCAGGAGCTGACCTTTAGGTACACTCCACTATGCCTGGCTAATTTTTTAATTTATTTGTAGAGACGAGGTTTTGCTATGCTTCCCTGGCTGGTCTCAAGCTTCTGGGCTCAAGCACTCCTCCTACCAAGTGCTGGAATTACAGGCATGAGCCACTGTACCTGGCCTTCAGATGATTTTTTGATAGTATCTTTTCTTCAGCTTAGTTGGTTAAATACTTGGTCAGCACAAAGATCTTTATTTACTGTATATGAACAGAATCTACAAAACAGAACTTAAGCCAGACTTACTACTTCTCTTTTCTGTGGAAGGTAGGTCTGAGGCCACTTTTCTGACCAACTGTTATGGTGGGAATATGGTTAGTGTAGGTGATGGTTTAGCAATAGAAATGGTAGAAGTGTGGGCCAGTGAGTTGGAGTTCTAACATCAGATCTTTAGCCTGGAAAAAGTAAAGACTAAGAAGGTGCAAGAGAATAAGATTCATTGCCAAAGTCCAGGAAAGGAATTCAGAGGTTCTGAATCTGGAAACTACAATTATTATCCCAGAGAACTCTCATAGGATATGAAAGCCCTCAGGAATGGAGGACTGAACATAAGACAAAGGTTGGATATTATTACTGATTGTTAGGCCAGAACAAAGTGTGGACTTCATAGCTGTCATCCTGTGAAATTATCATATTTTTTTCTCTACTGTTGACACCTCAAGATATGATACTAATAGGATGGATACATTTGATGGTGAAATGGAAAGCAAGCAATCCGTCCCTCAGTGCCTTCCATTTCTTCTTTGGCTCCTAAGTCTTTCTGACTGATTGCCTCTGGCCACTGGGGAGCTCTGCACAATATTGCAGTGTTTTCAGTACTTTTTTTCCTACCTCTGATCTAGGAATTTGGTGCATACTGTGGGGGTTATAAATGCAACCACTTGGTAGGTTTGCATTCCAAGTTCATATTCCATTCGGTATGAGAATACAGACAGTAGTTTAAAGTTCATATTCCATTATGCATTTTAATTAAGAGTTTCAGTATTAAACTTACCTTCTTTGACCTGTTTATCATAAACCAATTTTGGACTCTTTCTACTTAGGCAGTCCCCTAAATCATGGGCTCTTGGATTTGAGGGTTTTGAGAATTTCCTTCTGGTCCATCAGTTTTTTTTTTTTTTTGTAAATCAGACTTCCTACCTCTGCAGTTTAAACACATTCATTTCATACAGCAGCCTTTTCTTAACCATCTCTCTATGGGGATTTTTTTTTCCCCATAATATCTGTGTCTTCCACAGAATTGAGAGGTTAGAGGATTTCCTTATGGTGAGAGCTAGAGTCCTGAAGATTTGATAAGAAAAGTTATGTTTTGTTCTGTCTTGGTATCCCTTCAGACTGCATTTCAATTTCTTATTGATTTTTGTTTTTTATTTTTATTTTTAGTATAAGAAGTCTTCAGGGTTCTCTCATAAACTATGTTCAGATGGGTAGAGTCACAATTTGGTTCTGGAATCTCCTAGGTGACATAAGTATAAACCTCATACTTTGCAAAGTACCTCCTGTGCTTAATTCCATTATTTCATGTCCCTTTATAGACTGACTGACTTGTTGTATATTCACTTGAATATCTTATAGGTGCCTCAAACCCAATATTTCTAAATCCAGACTTTACTATTTTCCCCTCAAATCTGTTTTTCTTATGTTCCCATCTCAGCTTGTAGTATCTCCTGTGTTCACAAGACAAACTGGGGAATACTTTGACTTTTCAGAAGTATTTGTACTCTTAATGTAATTCATTATTAAGCCCTACTGGGACTAAGTTCTAAATACCTGTACCCAGTCTTAGCCTCCCAAAGTGCTGGGATTACAGGCAAGAGCCACTGTGTGCAGCCCTTTAGGGAGACTTAAAAATTCTGATGTGAGAAATAAATCCACTATGAGTAGTCTGGTGTCTAATTAGCAATAAATATCTAAAATTCATATTAGAAGTTAACATTTTCCTTATGATATTCTCTGTTACATATTTTAATATTGTTTTTTAGGGAGAACAAGAGGACTTAATGGTTAAATAAGTTTTGGAAACCTGGGTTAAATAAGGTTAAACGGATTTCTTTACTTATGAATGTAAATCTAGGAGGAAACACTGTGTACTATTTGTGTAACTCATTTGAGCATAGAATCCATTTTTCAAGGAACATGTATTTTTGCCGTGTGAAATATTAGTTTGTACATAACACAATTTGAAAGCAATATTCTAAATAAATGATTTTATACTCTGAAAGCAGAAATCATTGATGAAGTTAGTTGTGGCACAGAGGGAAAAAGGAAATTCTGTTCTTTTGTTTTTTCAGTGAGTAGGTTGATAGTTGCAACAGGAGCGATAGTTTTCTCAAATGCAAGCCTCTGGAGGCAGGCAACATCAAGGTGTAGGTGAGGGGGAGCCAGCTTGGGAGACTTACATAGTATGATTACCTGGAAGTAGAGAAGGTCTGATTAGCAGTCATGTATGCCTTAGAGAGGATTTGCCTGAAAGAGCCGGTGGGCGGCCTTTCTCCATGCCGACAGAACACAGTAGCTAGAGTCCAATCTGTCAAAACAGAGGAAACATCTCAGTGATATGCAGTGCGTAAGGAAATTAAAATTCTGGAATTTGCTCTATATTTTTTCTATCTTTTGTAATCGAGTTCTGTAGTGAAGTATCACTAAAATGCCTAAAAGAAAGTATAAACATTCTCAGCTTTTTTGTCTGTATACATGTTGTTTTTGTCAATGATCAACTGTGGAATAACAGCTTCTGCATTCCTAGTCTTTACAAACTGTGGACATTTTTCGTGGACAATAAAATAAGCTTGCAACCCGATGCTATAGTTCATTCTGTGAGGTTAGTGGATACCACAGGGAGTTGGGATTATAGCCAAAGAGGAAACCAGTTACTCTTGCCAACACACAATGTTCCAACTCAGGAAATATATGGCTTCCCATAACTGCAAGACTGTTTTAAAAGAAGAAAAATGAGCCAGGTGTGGTGGTGCACACCTGTAGTCTCAGCTACTCAGAAGGTTGAGGCAGAAGGATAGCCAGAGTTCAGGAGTTCAGAGACAAAAGGCTGTAGTAAGCCATGATTGTGCCACTGCACTTCAGCCTGGGCAACAGAGTGAGACACCAATTCAAAAAATAATGTTAAAATAAATAAATAGAAAGGAGGTGAGAAGACTGTGTCTAGCAAGGCCAAAATCATGAGTAAGAAAGGGGACATCACTATAGATTCTACACTTACAGACATTAAAAATGTAAGAAAATACCAAGAACAATTTTTTAAACCAGTTTTAACCATAATCAATTTTGAAATAATCTGAATTTTTCTCTCTTCAAAATAGGCACAGCATCAGAAAACCTTCAGTGTTTCTCTGCAGAAGCAAAATAATGTGAAATTTGGGAAGAATATGTATATAAATCATGATAGAATCCCAGAAGAAAAGAATGAAATTGTATTAAAACATGCCCTTGAGGAAGAAGATGAAAATGAAGAGGAGGTGATGAGGTTTCTTTTTTTATCCATTACTGGATGAATTTTTTTTCTCTGGGATTGTAATGTACATTTATGGAATTCTGTCTTCCCTTGTGCAAATTGAATGTACGTTGTCAGAGACTAAATGAAGTCTGTTGTGTCAAACTCTGACAAAATGGAGCCTGAGGAGGCCATGAAGGGAGGATGCTCATGCGCGGTTTGCCTGGTAACAGGTGCTCTCACAATACATTTTTCCAAACCGCAGCTTACTACATGAGTCCCACAAGGACAGGACAGTTAGCAGCATGTGGACAGCTAGTTACTTATACGTGAACATGCCTGTTTCAAAACATTTTCACAAGGCCAACCCAAAACTGCAAGGGCCCAACCATAGCTTCAAGATTACAAAGCCTTCCTAGCAACTACTGACACTTGCCAGTGAACTTACTTGCAAAACAATTAGCATAACCTTTTCTTTCCTCAATAAAACCCTAACCTTCCTTTGTTCTCTAGACATGCCAGAGACCTCCCCATCTGTAATTTTGTCCTAGATTGCCATCTTGTTTATTTGTTTATTCACAAATAAATTCTTTTTGCTTGGAAATTCAGCTCAGATTTTTATTTCAAGTTGAAATGTCAGATTGTGCTGAGCTGTTAGACCAATGGTGTCATCTGAAATATTTGACGTTATAGACAGACAAGCAGGCTATATTGTAGATTGTATTTATAAGTCATAGATAGTGGAATCTAGGTGTTCTGTTATAATTACCAGTAAAAGTATACATTTAATGATTTTTAGAATGATTACTCATATTTGAATTCTCTGTTGCAAAATTTTTATTTCATAATGGCTGAATCTTGCCATTTGGCCTAATTCTGGGTAGCCTACCTTCCTTTTTTTTCCTTCCAATTGGTGCTGAGATACTGTCAAATAATTCTAATATGATCAAAGTTAAGTTTTTTAATAAAAAAATTCTAATAAGTCTAGAAACTTTGAAATTATCCTTAAATATTTACTTTTTTCATTCTCTTATCTTACAACTTTTTAACATTTTTTACAGTATTTTATTGAGCCTACCTTCTGTCTTCTGTTTTGAATTTCTTTTTAATTTAGTTCCTATCATAGGGAGCCTCGTTATTCCCAATTATTTGTAAGTTTCACTTTGTCAGTGAGATTTTAAATTCTTTTTTTAAAGGACCCAATTAATTGGGACACACTAAGACCTTTTAATTGTATCGCATGAATATGTGCCTATCATTGTCTTTATGGGTAGGGAACAACTGTGTGTTCACTGTGTACATTTCTGCTGTATGTGTGGGGATGAGACTACATATCCATACATATATTTATGCATATATGTATGTATGTGTATATATATGTATCCCATATATGTATATGTGGTGGATGTTTGCTGTTGTACTGGATACAGACAAATGAACAGCCTTAGACAGTTAAATGGTTTCTTTTTTCTTTTTGTGTTGGAGTCTCACTCTGTTGCCCAGGCTGGAGTGCAGTAGCATGCTCAGGGCCACCCCAGCATCGACCTGCTGGGCTTCAGCCATCCTTCCACCCCAGCCTTCCAAGTAACTGGAACTACATGTGTGCGCTACCATGCCCAGCTAATTTTTTTGATTTATTGTAGAGATGAGGTCTCGCGAAGTTGCCCGGGCTGGTCTTGAATCCGCGGGCTCAGGCAATCTACTCGCCTTGGCCTCCCAAAGTGCTGGGATTACAGACTGAGCCACTAAGCCCGACCTAAATGTTTTCATAGTATGGAATTAGTGTGTCTTGATAAGTCCCTTGAAATAATAATAATATTATTATTATTATTTGGGCCTGTGAAAATAAATGTTTTTTAAATCTCTTTTTTGTTTTTAATATTCATAGTGTCTCTATATTCTCTTCTTGAAGTTCAGAATGGTAAAAATAGACTGTCTAGTCTTCTTACCTCAATTTTCCCCAGCCTGTTTTGCATATCTTTAAATGTGGGAAGCATTACCATCATACCTTACACTCAGATCCACACTCAGAATAACCTGGTTGTTTTCCTGTTCTCTCAGGTCTATTTTGCTACATTTTGTTTCTATCATTTTCCCTAATAAGTATTATAATAAAAATAATTTAAGTACACTTTGGGAATTCATGAGAGTAGAAATGTGACCCTTTAGAAAGAGTTTATGTATTTCTTAAGTGAGAAACTTTATAGTACTACTATATTTTGTCAGTTATAAGGTGCATTTTTCCCTCTTTTAACATTTTAGTTTTTAGGATATGTCTTAAAATTGATGGTGTCTTAGTTTCAAGTGATTGTGGTTTTTTTCCCTTAGTGGTCCATAAAATAATAGCGATGGTATCTTCAACTCAATGCAATAATTGTAAATCTTATGACTTAGCTGTTTAAGAGAAGGAACTTTGTCTATAGCTAAACCATAATCCATGAATCATTTTTGCCCAAAGCAATAATGAGGTATCTAGTCATCCATAGCAACTTTCTGGTGATCTATCAAGCATAGTAACGATATACAGTCTCTCCCTTCTATTACCTTATAATCTAAAACAGTCAACAGTGATAACAAACATACTATAAAGAATGAACTGCCAAAGAAATGCCAAAACAAAATGAATATTTTGTGTTTATATTGCATGCTTTCTGTCAGAAAATTGAGTAGATGTTATAGCATGAAGTCCATGAATAACAAATGCCAAAACAAAATTTAAAAGGTTTTGTGTTTTTATTTCTATGCTTTCGGAGAATTGAATAGATGTTATAGAATGAAGTCCATGAATCTCCCTGTCTATCTTTAACTTTATGTTATCTAATAGTAGACTAATAGGTTGACCTATATATATATATTTTTAATGGTTTCATTTTCAGGTCTTAACTGTTCAGGATCTTGTTGATTTTTCCCCTGTTTACCGATGCTTGCACATTTATTCTGTTTTGGTAAGTATGTTTTGCATTTATGTGCATATATTTATATTATTAAAAAGGCATTGTGCATTTTAGGCCTTAAAGGCTGATCATAAGCCCAAGTAGCTGTAAATCTTCATACAATAAATATTTGTGAAATATCTACTGTGTGCTAGACAGTTACCTTTTTTTAACTTATCATAGTCTAATTTCAAATGATATATCACTTCTTGTATGTTTTAAGAACCTTACGATAGTATACTTCCACTTCTTACTTCTTGCCTCTGTGCTGCTATTGAATCACAGTTATGTTACTTCTACTTATGTCATGTTACTCCATACTTTGACACTACATTGTTCTTATTTTGGATTCAATACTCAATTATCCTTTTTTAAACTAATTGCATTATTGAGATATTCACAGCAAAAAATGTAATGCTTTTAAAGTACACAACTCAGTGGTGCTAGCTATTCCTAGGGATGTGCAACCATTATTACTGTCTAATTCCAGAACTCTTCGTTACCCCCAAAAGAAGCCCCTTATCCTTTAGCAGTCACTCCTCTTCCTCCCCTCTCCTCAGCTCCTGGTGACCACAAATTCACTTTCTGTGTCTATGGATTTGCTTATTCCAGTCATTTCATACAAATGGAATCATACTATAAGTGGCCTCTTGGGTCTGGCTTCTTTTACTTTGGTGAAAGTGTAGGTTATTGATTGAGATTTTTCTTATTTTTAATATAGGCATATAGAGTTATACATTCCTCTCTAAGCACTACTTTAACAGCATTCCATAAATTTTGGTGTATTGTGTTTTTGTTGCCATTCATCTCAAAATATTTTCCAATTACCTTTGTGGTTTTTTTCTTTAACCCATTGGTTATTTGGGGATGTTTGTTTAATTTCTGTGTTTGTGAATTTCCAAATGTCTTTCTGTTATTGATTCCTGATTTAATCCTCTTCTGGTCAGAGATCATATTTTGTATGGTTTAAGTTTATTGAAGCTTATTTTATGGGGTAACATATGGTCTGTCCTGCAGTGTGTCATGTCCACTTGAGAGGAACATATACCTGGCTGTTGCATGGCATGTTCCATAGACATCTGTAGTTGATTTGTAGTGTTGTTCAACTCTTCTGTTTCCTTGCTGGTCTTCTGCCTGTTTTATCTGTTACTGAAAATGGGAATATTAAAGTCTCCAACTGTAACTGTTGAATTGTCTTAATTTTGTCCTTAATTTAGTTCTGCTAGTATTTTTCATTTATTTTTAGGGATTTGTTTAGTAGGTGAACATATGTTTATAATTGTTATGTCTTCCTGATGAATTGACTTTTTAAAAAAAATCACAAAATGTCCCTATTTAAGTAATATTTTTTGGCTTAAAGTCTCTTTTGGCTAATATTGGGATAGCCACTTCAGCTCTCTTCTGACTACTGTTGGCATAGCATATTTTAAAATCCTTTTCCGTTCATCCTCACTGTCTTTGAATCTAAAGAATTTTTCTTATAGACAGCATATAGCTGAGTCTGTTTTTTTTTTTAAATTCAGTCTGTTGATCTCTGCCTTTCAAATGGAGTGTTTATTCATTTATATTTAAAGTAATTACTGTAAGGTAGGAATTACATCTGCTATTTGCCATTTGTTTTAATGTCTGATGTCTTTTTTGTTCTTTTATTCTTTCAGTACTACCTTATTTTGCATTAAATGGATATTTTCTCATGTACCATGCTATTTTCTTTGCCATTTATTTATATATAATACATATGTATATATATTTTTTAGTATTTGCCTTGGGGATTGCAATTAACTTCTTACCTTAAAACAATTTATTTCATATTAATACCCTCTTTTTTGTACTATTGTTTTTTAATACAAATAACATGTTTATACATTATAAGCCCATTTATACACAGTTTTATAATTGTTGCTTTATTCCGTTATTGCTTAAAGCAGGTAGAAGAAATAAATTACAAACAAAAATATGTCTATATTATCTTTAGATTTACCCCTGTGTTTACCTTTACTTGTATTCTTTATGTCTTCATGTGAGTTAGAGTTACTGTCTAGTTTCCTTTCATTTCTGCCTGAAGGAGACCCTTTAGTATTTCATTTTTTTTTTTTTTAGTCGGAGTCTCACTGTTGCCCAGGCTAGCATGTAATAATGTAGTGGTGCAGTGCTCATGGCCACTGCAGCTTCAGACTGCTGGATTTAGGCAGTTTTTCTGCCTCAGCCTTCCAAGTAGCTTGAACTACAGACCCGTGCCACCATGCCTGGCTAATTTTTTTTAAAAATCTATTTATTGTAGTTGCCCAGGCTGGTCTCAAACCTTCGGGCTCTGGCAATCCTCCCTCCCTGGCCTCCCAAAGTGCTGGGATTACAGGTGTGAGCCACAGCTCCTTGCAGTATTTCTTTTAGGGTAGATCTGCTAGCATCATATTCTCTGAGCTGTTTATCAGAAATTGTCTTTATTTTTTGTCTTTTAAGGATAGTTTTGTGGGACATAGAATTCTTTATCCTTTTTTTAACATTTTGATTATGTTATCCTACAACTTTCTGAAGGCATTTACTTTTAAGGAGTTTTGAGGTTTGGATTATTTATGTGATTGAAAAAGAATGGCAATTATGTTAATAAGAGCAAATAGAGCTATCTTTATTGACTATGTCAGGGCTAACTCTGCACTTACTGAGATAAAAGTGATCTATCAGCACGATATAAATGTAAATGTATTTTATAAATAAATTAGTGATGTTTCAAATGTATTGAGCTTCATTTAAGCGAACTGTAATAGGAATTTCTTTTTTAAGGAGCTGTAATAAATCATACAACAGTATAAAAACAATAATATTTTTAGTCTATTTTATGCTTAAATCTTCAGATGTATATGAGATAAAATACTTTAACTTCTCAGATTCTTTTCAGATCTAGTATTTTATCTTTTATAATGTTAGTTAGTAGTATATACATTTAACTGCATTTACACATGAGGCAAGGACAGGCTAAATTCAATCCAAAATTGTACTGCTAAACTTTTTTATTTTTTTAAGTTAGAATCTCACTCTGTCTCCCAGGCTGGAGTGCAGTGGCATACTCATGGCCACTGCTGCCTTGACCTGCTGGTTTCAGGTGAGCCTTCCGCTTCAACCCTCCAAGTAGCTGGAACTAGAGGCATACGCCACCACACACAGCTAATTTTTTAATTTATTGTAGAGGTGACGTCTTGCCATGCTGCCCAGGCTGGTCTCGAACCCATGGGCTCAGATTGTCCTTTTAAAGTGCTGCTGGAATTACAGTCATGAGCCACTGCGCCTGAGTGGAAATTTAAGCTTTCTATTGTCTAATCTCAGATTTTCCATTTTTAAAATTTTGTTTTGTTCTTTTATTTAAACTAGATCATATTGGCTTCCTGGTATTTAAAGTGCCCTATATTGTGGTTTAATTCTTTTACAAGCTCTTTCAAATAATATAGTCTCCTATAGGTTTGGGTTTGGTAGAGAGTAATAATTTTTTGCTTTGGTAGTACTTAATTTTTTGTCTTATAAGGGCACAATAAACTATAGTGAACGCCAGTAGGCACTTCTAGTACTTTGTGTTATCTGTGTTCCATATTTGTATGATTCACAAAGATAGAGACCATGAGAGTGTTGTTTATTGTTCTTTCCCCATTGCCTCTTGTTGCTTCTAGTACTTCATAAATGTTTGTTGAATAGTTGTTGACTGACTTTAACGTCAGACTCAGTTTTGTTTTGTTTTTATGAGTCATAATCTCACTCTGTCGCCCAGGCTAGAGTGCAGTGGCACGCTCATGGCCACCCTGGCGTCGACCTGCTGGACTCTGGTGATCCTTCTGCCTAGCCTTCCAAGTAACTGCAACTACAGGCATGCGCTAACATGCCCAGCTAATTTTTTGATTTATTGTAGAGATGAGGTCTTGCCAAGTTGCCCAGGCTGGTCTCGAACCTGCAGGCTCAAGCAGTCCCCTCACCTCGATCCCTCAAAAACTCAGGTTTTTTTTTTTTGAGTTGGAGTCTCACTCTGTCGCCTAGACTGGAGTGCAGTGGCCGCTCCTGGCCACCGCAACCTCGACCTGCTGGGCTCCGGCGATCCTTCCGCCTCAACCTTCCAAGTAGCTGGAACTACAGGTGCGTGCTACCACGCCTGGCTAGTTTTTGATTTATTGTAGAGATGAGGTCTCGCCTAGTTGCCCAGGTAGGTCTCGAACCCTCGGGCTCAGGCAATCCACTCACCTCAGCCTCCCAAAGGCACAGGATTACAGGCTGAGCCACCGAGCCCAGCTAAATCATTTTCTATATCTTTATGTGGGTAACTATGTCAACAGGTACTAAAACCTCTGGGAAGGAATATATCGTCATATCTTTTGTAGCAAGTGTTAGATATTATATGACGTTTCAGTGTGGCGTTCCCTTGGAGTGATACAGTAGATATTAAGTGGCATTTCGTTGTTCATGATTAAAAGTAAAGAAATAAAAGCACAATTAAATGATCGAAGTAGTGGCAAGTCAAGTCAATGGCAGAGAACCAACAGAATGTTAGAAAACTTTAAACTCCATTGAATCTGCTTTGTGATTATTCAGAAATAACCTAAGATTTATTTTTTCTCAGATATGAAAAGTAAGTGGCATAAACACTGATTGCTTTAAGAATCTTTGCCTTTATAATTGTATTAATGTTAATTTTTTTTGAAGCTTTATGCTAATTTCTTAACAAGTTCCAACTGGGCTTTACTTTTTTCTTCTAATGTTAATTTTTTATAACTTAATTTTAGTTCTTTGTATGTTTATATCTTTATAATATATAGAGTTTATAAATTTTAGAAAACTGCAGTCTAAAAAGTGTTAGTTTTTTACTAATTCAGGCAGGACTTTTTTCCTTTTTTAAGTGAATTTAATGTTTTACTATTCTATACTGTGAATTTTTTTTACTATTCTATACTGTAGATTTAATAAATGTTTATTAGTATGATAACTTCTGGTTGGTATATATGATCAAAATTATTTGATTAGGTGAATTTGTCTTTATTATTACAACTTTTTTCTTGCATTTGTCATTTCCGTTCTGCCACTTACCAGCATTATGGCATTATGTACATTACTTATCTCAGTTGAATTTCTCATTTGCAAAATATGGTTACCAAGTTTTAAGGCTATATTGTGTGTTAGAGTCAATATAAATAACAAAGTGCTTAGTGTAGGGCCCAGTATAAAATAGCACTCAGTAAATGTTAAAAAGGATTCCTATAAAAGAGTTTTAATAATATGTAAAATTTCAAGGAATTGAGCTGTTGACTATAATTCCATTTTATCCAAAAGAGCTCTATTTCCAAAATCCTAAGGTAGCATTTCCTACTCTGTTTGATCAAATATGAGTGTTCCATGAAAGGAAAATAGGTATTATGTTTAAAAAGGAGTTCTCTTTGGAAAATACGGCAAAAAGTATTTACAATATAGCTTACTGTTTTTCAGGCTTTGAAAAGTCCTAAGGGCCTTTTGTGATTTTTCTTAGCTGGCCATGTCCTAAACTTTGAGTACAGGTACCTTTTTTTTTTTTTAAGAATAGTGAACACTGAATGAATGAATTTCCGAATGTATTTGATGAATATTGAGTAGTGTGAGAATTGCTGCCGTGAGGGTTTTAAGAGCTTATGGAGGCTTTCCAAGGGGTCCTGGGCTAAAAATTTTAAGGAAGTAATTTTTAGATCCTTAGCTGTTTTCTAAAAATGATCTGTCTGGGAACCCCAGCCTGTCTCACAGTGGTTCTTCTCTTACTATTGGCACTCTGCTGAGTTCTTATTTTCAGAAGAGCTAGAGATGCTGCGCAGCCTATTACCAATCCACGCAGGTTTACCAGGATTGAGGAATGTCAGTTATAGTGTGTGGGTGTGGGAGTTGGAAAGTCTAGATTTCTTACCTATATTGGGACCACACCGAGGTAAAGCGTATACTCTGCGGTTGCACTGTGGGATCAGGCAAAGCCTACTCTCTTAGAGAGCTTGTTGCCCCAGGTGGTACTCTCAATTGACTTTCTCTCATACCCTCTCTTGCTTTCTTCACTTCTTGAGCAGTCTTTTTCCTGAGCATTTCTTTAGTTTAACACTCATCTTGTTCTGTTCCTAGGAATGTTGCTTAGGATACTGACCACATGCATAACACACTGGCTTAAAACAGCAAACATTATTTCATAGGATTAGCAGTCTGGGAATGGCTTAGCTGGGTCTGGCTAAAAGGTCTCTCAAGAGGTTCTTCTAGTCAAGATGTCATTGAGGGCTGTAATCATTTGAAGGCCTGATGGGGGCTGGAGGATTTGCTTCTGTGACGGCTTTTGGTAGAAGGGCTTAGTTCCTTGCTATGTGAGCTCTCTACAAGGCTGCCTGAAAGTTCTCATTGACGTGGCAGCTGGCTTCCCAAGAAATTAAGATGGAAGCCATAATTTCTTGCATAACCCAATCTCAGAAGTAATACACTATTACATCTGCTTTATCCCTTTGGTCACATAGACCGGCTCTGGCACAGCTTGGAAGGGGACTGCAAAAGGGTTTGAATACCATGAGATAGGGTCTTTGGAGGCCATGTTGGAGGCTCCCGCATTTGCTTTGTAAAAGAAAGTCATGTTCTCACTGTCACTCAGTACTACCATGGTGCCAAATAAAGGCAATGTCTCCTATAACTATTAATCAAGGAGCTGTGTATACCTAAGGATTCCTTCCTTTCCCTTTTTGCACAGATTTCTGTTAAGAGTAAGTCTTGTTAGAAGTGGTATATTTTGTCCTGTGGTAGGATATTCTAATTCAGATAGATGTTAGGGAGTAATGACATAGGTGGCAGTGATGACAGTTTCCTTTTAATGACCTGAACTTTTGTCCTCAACTGTTGATAACAAACATACTGCTTTTAGCGGGGAGTCCTGTGAGCGTACTGCAAATAAAGCAGGCAAATTTCAATGTGAAAACTATGTTCTGTATGTTTAAATGTAAACAGTGATTTTGGCTAATCTTAATAATCCTCCTTAGGATGTGTCATTGCAGTAAAGAAAAACTTATAAACAATTTTTTTTATTTTATTGTAGAGATGTGGGGTACAAGTGAGGATTAACTACTTAAGTTGGCTGCATGCAAGCGAAGTTTGGGCTTCTAACTGGCCCTCACTCCCCCTGGTAGTGGGCCAGGTACACTTTGTGTTGTCACATGCCCCCTCCCTCCCTGCCTTCTCTGACAGTGCCCGGTGATTGCCAATACCACCCTTGTGCTAATGTGATTAATGTTCAGGGCCCACTTATGAATGAGAACATGTGGTATTCCATTCTTTATTTCTGTGGTCATTCACTTAGTATTATGGTCTTCAACTCCATCCAATTTGCTGTCAAGTCCATGATTTTATTCTTCTTTACAACTGGTAATACTCCATCATGTATATGTACCACATTTTCTTTTTCCAGTCCACTTATGATGGGCAGTAGCCATCTTTCAACAGCCTTTCAACAGTCAAATGGTATGGGTTAACGAAACTGAATCTTTTAAACATGACTAGAGTGTTTTCTGCCACCCCAAAATTTCAAGTTACATTGGCTAACCTCATTCTTTCATATTTATGTACTCTGATTCAATAAAGCAGATAAACTGTTTTACCAAATTATCCTAAATGTAAATTAAGTAACATGTTTAATATTTTCTACTTCCATAGCTTAAAAAGTAAAATTTGGCTATGGTTTTTAGCAGTTGATAACATATTCTGTTTCATTAAGTACCCAGAAAAAGCATGATCAGGATATCTAAAAAGATTGATAGTTATACCTGATTTTTTTATACTTAGTTTTATTTAATTATTTCCAGAAGTTGAACAGCAGAGGTTTATGTATGTCCGCATGTTAATTGAGGGTATATACTGTTTGTTTATTGTATTCCTACTTCATAAATAGCTTATAATTTTAGGTATACATTGCATTGCATTATTACAAATTAAGTAATGAGAAACAGAATAAGTAGTGAGTAAGTGATTTATTATCTTGACTTTAAGGTGCGTGAATGCACAAAACAATCACATTGGGTTTAAAAAACAATCATATTAGGTTTAAATAAACTTAATCTTGACCTGCTTTTTGTAATCTCCTGATTTTATTCTCAATGTTTTTCATAATATAATAGTCCTCAAAGCACATTAACGTTTTTTGGAAGGGAAACATGAAGTCAGACTTTTCTAGAGTGACATTAAATACAACTTAAGTTGTTAGTTTGAGTGTAAGGACAGGTTTTGCTAATTAGGTTTTAGGGTAAACTTTTAAAAATAAATCATACGTCCTAAATCTGCAGCTCAGAGTTTTAACCAAAGAGTATATTATTAAAGGAATAAGTCCCACTCATCCTATTAAGGGTTTCATTAAAAAAAAATTTTACTTTTTGGTTTACTCATTGTCAAAATGTATAATATATTTATGCTCCTTGGATCAGTTAGGTATTAATTATAATAATTTATCCCAGAAGGAAAAAGCCACCTTAACACCTAAAGCCTTAAAGTCTCAAAAATAAAGTAAAAATAAAAACATATTACATTAGAAAAAATTTTTTAAAACCATTCAGTTATAAAAAGTTCTGTAACTGTAGTGGACTGGAAATATGAGTTTAAAAAGAAAAGGAAAAATGTAAACATTCTAAATGTTAAGGAAGAGTATGTTCATATATTCTTAAAACGAATGATGGCTTGGATATGTTTAAATGAGGATGTAGTGGTTTTATTTTTAAATTCCAACATTTTTATATGCTTGATATTACTTCCTTTGCATTTATATAAACTCATGGTGCAAAAAATTGAGTTACCCTATTAAAACTCTGTGAGGGACACAATAGTTTTTTGAAATTCTTTTAATTGCTTAAGTACAAAAAAAAGTAGAAGAACTTCCCTAGCAGATACAGGTAAAACTGTTTTCTGCATTTTGAGACTACTTTAGACAGCATTAAGGAAAGTTATGTTTTTGTAGTTACTGAAGTATTAACAAAATAAAATTAGAATTGTTTTCCAGTAGAAATATGGGTTTTGACTTTTTTTTTTTTTTTAACCTAGTGCTCATTTTTTTTCTTTTTGCTTCCCTTTGGAGCCTTGGATGAACAAGGCAATGGGTTCCCAACCTTTTCTTCTGACTCAGGGTGGATTCTCTTTTAAGCAGAAGAACACAGAGGGGATAGATACATAGTCATATATTTATTTGCTCAGTCATTCATTTAACACATATTTATTGAGTGCCCGCTGCATGCCAAGCATTTTCTAAGTGACAAGGATGCAGTGGTGAGAATTAAATGAATATGGACCATGTTCTAACAGACATACAGTCAAGTGGTAAAGATAGGTCACTGTTGTTTGATAAGGCAGCCATTAGCCATATGTAACCACTTAATTTAAATTAATTAAATTGGCTGGGCGTGGTGGCTCAAGCCTGTAAACCCAGCACTTTGGAAGGCCAAGGTGAGCGGATTGCCTGAGCCCACGGGTTTGAGAACAGCCTGGACAACTTGGCAAGACCTCATGTCTACAATAAATCAAAAAATTAGCTGGACGTGTTGTTACGTGCCTGTAGTTCCAGCTCCTTGGAAGGCTGAGATGGAAGGATCGTCTGAGCCCAGAGGGTCGATGCTGGGGTGGCCATGAGCGTGCCACTGCATTCCAGCCTGGGGGCATAGTGAGACTCCAACTCAAATAAATAAATAAAATTAAGCAAAACTAAAAAGTCAGTGTCTCAGTTCTTTTTTTTTTTTTTTTTTTGAGTTGGAGTCTCACTCTATCATCTAGACTGGTATGTAGGGCACAATTATGGCTCACCACAGCCTTGACCTCCTATGCTCAGACTAGCCTTCTACCTCAGCCTCCTGAATAGCTGAGATTACAGGTGGCATCACCACACCTGTAAAAAGTCAAAAAGTTGACTTTTTGATTGTTTGTAGAGACAAGGTCTTACTACGTTGCCCAGAGTGGCTTTGAATTCCTGTGCTCAAGCAGTCCTCCCACCTTGGCTTCCCAAAGTGTTAGGATTACAGGTGTGAGCCACTATGCCTGGCAGTCTCAGTTCTATTAGCCACATTTCAAATGCTCAATATCCACCTGTGGCTAGTGGCTACCGTATTAGATAGTGCAGACATAGAAAACCTCCACCTTCCCACAAAGTTTTACTGAACTGCACTGAGAGACTAATAATCAAGAAATTACAGCACATGTAAGTGCTGTGGTAGGAAATGCAGGTTACTGTGGGACAACAGAAAATAACAAGCCTTTGAAAGTTAGGGAAATCTTCCTAAAGGAAATGACATCTATGGTGAGTGGTGAGGAATGAGTAATACAGGAATAGGGACCTGGGAGGCATATTTCAGGCGTATGCAAATCTTGGAAGTGAAAAGAGAATCTTGTGTTGGACATACTGAGTGTGAGGGTGTGGCAAGAGGTTAGGCAAGAGATGGAGGAAGATGCTGGATGATGGAGGGCCTTTACACCATTTCCGAAGTTTAGACTTCACAGCTAGTCTTTTATTTCACTTCCCTCACTGACAGCCATATTTTGGTTTGGTCAGTCAAAAATCTAGAACTCCCAAGGGGTAAGTTGGGCAAACGTCGTGTTGTTTGAACTGAACTTCATTCTTTCTAATGGTCATGATACCAAAAGAAGTTCCTATTGAACTACAATGCCAAAACCCTGTTCTTGATATCCAATATGAAATGCCATTCAGTGTTTACATTTCGGTTGGAAATTTTTAAACGATTCGTAGGGGACACAGAGGTATCTGTTTAGCGCTCTCTCTCTCTCTCTCTCTCTCTCTCTCTCTCTCTCTCTCTCTGTGTGTGTATTTATATTTCATTACTCTGCTGATTTGATTTTAGGGTGATGAGGAGACATTTGAAAATTACTATAGAAAACAAAGAAAGAAACAAGCAAGACTGGTATTGCAGCCTCAGTCAAGTATGGTAAGTATGGGAGTATTTCAAATTGGTTATGTTGTCACTTTTTATCCCCTTACCCTGCTTTAGTTTCTTTAGAGCATATGTCACTATTCATTCAACTATAAATACTTATTGAACACATTCCAGTCATTTTGTTTAGGTGCCAAGGGTATAGCAGTGAACAAAACAAGTTCCTTTTCTTATGAACTTACATTCTATTAGGAAAGATAGACAGTGACTTAAAAAAAAAAGGTCAACAAGTAAATATATAAAATGTTAGGGATTGATAATTTCTGACAATATGTCAGACTATGTACCTTAATTAATTGTCCCACTGAAAGAACAATTAAAGATACTGGATAGACTTTTTTTCTTTTAAGCTTAAATTCTTTTAAAATATACTGAGGATCTGACAAAGACCAAAAACTGAGTGAAAAAGGAACTGTTCCCTATGTTGTTTGTGGTGATCATTACATGACTAGATGTTTGTGAAAACTCATAGAAACTGAACATGAGAAAGAGTGAGTTTCATTGCATGTAATTTATATGTCAATACATCTGAATTATAAAGCAAACAAGACAGGAAAATCTAAATGAAGGTAGAAACCCAGATAGGCTTAATGAAATACTGAATGTAGCCTTTATCCTAGGAGCATCTACTGAATAGGAAAGCATGACTTTTGGGACATTGGATACAGAGAGCTAAACCCAGAGCCCACCCCACATAAGTGTCTAATAAGATATCGTCTCCCTTATAAAGGTGAGATTCTAAAGGATTTAAAGCTCCATTATTAGGATGAGCTAGAGATAAAACTGTCTAAAAACTTCTCTATTCCCTCTGGTAGATACTGTATGGAAAATTACATATCTCAAATCTTGAGGCTGAGTGAACAGATTAAAAAAAAAACCCTAGCCGGGCTCTGTGGCTCAACCTGTAATCCCGCGCCTTTGGGAGGCTGAGGTGAGTGGATTGCCTGAGCCCGCGGGTTCGAGACCCGCCTGGGCAGGCGAGACCTCATCTTTACAATAAAATCAAAAAATTAGCCGGGCGTGGTAGCACACACCTGTAATTCTGGCTACTCGGAAGGCTGAGGCGGAAGGATTGCCGGAGCCCGGCAGGTCGAGGCTGTGGTGGCCGGGAGCGGCCACTGCACTCCAGTCTGGGCGACAGAGTGAGACTCCGACTCAAAAAAAAAAAAACAAAACCCTGAGAATTTATAAAAGCAGTTTGTCACTGCTTGTGTTTGTAACACAAATTCATTTTACTTAGCTAGTCAAAAAAATCTCAAGCTCAAAATTTAGTTTAAAGTGGTTTCATGCTGATAATTCCTCTAAATGCCTGACAGATGCAAATATAGATCTCTGCACCTTCATCTCAGAGTTAAAATTAGCAATTCACAGTCAAAACTAATTACTAACAAATGAGAATCATTAGAAATAGTACCAGAAATCGATTGTTAAAATTCTGACTTTTGAGTTATTAAAATTATTTGAATTATTGATATTATAACACTATTTAATATAATGAAATAAAAGGCAAGCTTGCTAATATAAACAAGGAACAGAAACTATAAAGAATGACCAAACAGGTGTGAAGAAAAATCAAACTGATTATCTAGAAATTGAAGATAAACTAATTGAAGTTAAAAATGTTAAGAACAGGCCTCTGGGCCCGCTTCCAAGGCTGAGAGGCACAGAACCGGGAAAAGGCAGTGCTGCTGCCACTACCTTGTCTCTGCTCCCGACAGCTCCTAGGACCCGTGATGCCAAGGCTGCTCCAGTTGGTGAGGAAGAGTAGGGCTTAAGCCCCTGCTGAGCCAAGGGCTCGCGTTCCTCTGGTCTCCTGGGAACCCCCCTGAAGAAATATGTGGTGGATTGGCTCCAAGTAAGAGTATAGTGTATATATCCAACTTGCCCTTTTCCCTGACAAACAATGATTTATACAGGATATTTTCCAAGTATGGCAAAATTGTAAAGGTTACTATAATGAAAGGTAAAGATACCAGGAGGAGTAAAGGGGTTGCGTTTATTTTATTTTTGGATAAAGACTCTGCACAAAACTGTACCAGGGCAATAAACAACAAACAGTTACTTGGCAGAGTGATAAACGCAAGTATTGCTATTGACAACGGAAGAGCAGATGAGTTCATCCGAAGGCGAAAATACTTTGATAAATCTAAGTGTTATATAGTGTTATCAATGTGGGGAAAATGGACACTTGAGTTATGCCTGTCCTAAAAATATGCTTGGAGAACGTGAACCTCCAAAAAAGAAGGAGAAAAAGGAAAAAAAAAAGTTCCTGAACCAAAAGAAGAAATTGAGGAAGCAGAAGAAAGTGAAGATGAAGGGGAAGACCCTGCTCTTGACAGCCTCGGTCGGGCCATAGTATTCCAGCAAGCCAACACTGAAGAACAAAAACAATGGAAACCCAGTTCAGGGGGTCCCTCAACGTCAGATGACTCAAAATGCCCAAGGATAAAGAAAAGCGTATATTTTAGTGATGAAGAAGAGCTGAGTGATTAAAATTAGTTTGTATTATGTAAATATTAAAACAAATCTTGTACAAAATTCAGTTGAGGACTAAATATGGGGGATTACTTTTAGAATTTGAGCATAAGAAGCCTTAATGTCAAATAGTTTTTACAATGAAATAATTTATAGGAAATTTAAAAAAATGTTTAGTTGATCTGAAGAAATTATCTGGAAATAATTAAGCATCACAGAGAAACAAAAGGAAAAACTACAGAAGAGATATACGGGATACAGAGAACCCTAACATATATCTAATCAGAGTTTCAGAAAGAGGAGAAAGCCAATGGGATTGAGGAATATTTGATGACATATGGCTGAGAATTTTCTGGGACAGATGAGAAAAAGAAATCTACAGAGTCAGGCTAAAAGATTACCAAGTAGGCTAAACAAAAAGACATACTTAGGAACCTTATAATGAAATTTCAGAACACCAAAGATAAAGAGAAAAATGGAAGACCTGAAAACAATTATCAGCTGTCTTGATATAATTGACATTTATTGAGCACTCTACCCCAAACAGCAGAATATATATGCTTTTCTTTCTTTTTTTTTTTTGAGTTGGAGTCTCACTCTGTCACCCAGGCTGGAGTGTAGTGGCACGCTCACAGCCACCCCATCCTCAACCTGCAGGGCTCGGGAGATTCTTCCACCTCATCCTTCCAAGTAGCTGGAACTACAGGTGTGCACTACCACGCCCGGCTTTTTAAAATTTATTTATTGTAGAGACGAGGTCTCCTCAAGTTGCCCAGGCTGGTCTCGAACCCATGGCTCAGGCAATCCTTTCACCTTGGCCTCCCAAAATGCTGGGATTACAGGCTGAACCACCATGCCAGACTTATATATGCTTTTCAAGTGCACATGGAAGATTCACCAAGATAGTCATATTCTGGACCATAAGATAAATAACAAATATAAAAGGCTTGAAGTCATATGAAGTCTGTTCTCTGACCTCAAAAGCATTACATTATTCATATACAAAAAAATGAATATTGACTTTTATCTCATTCAACATTTCAAGAAGTGGATCATGAACCTGAATGTAAGAGCTAAAATTATTAAACTTTTAGAAAAAAACAAAGGATGAAATTTTGGATTAGACAATATTTTCTTGGTGGGATACATAAAACAAGGACCATAAAAGAAAACAAATGGATGAATTGAATATGAAAATTTAAAAATTCTATTCTTCAAAAGACATTGTTAAAAAAATGGAAAGACAGCCGGGCTCGGTGGCTCAGTCTGTAATCCCACACCTTTGGGAGGCTGAGGTGAGTGGCTTGCCTGAGCCCGTGGGTTCGAGACCCGCCTGGGCAGCGAGACCTCATCTCTACAATAAATCAAAAAATCAGCCGGGCGTGGTAGCGCATGCCTGTAATTCCGGCTACTCGGAAGGCTGAGGCGGAAGGATCGCCGGAGCCCAGCGGGTCGAGGCTGCGGTGGCCGGGAGCGGCCACTGCACTCCAGTCTGGGCAACAGAGTGAGATTCCAACTCAAAAAAAAAAAAAAAAAAAATGAAAAGACAAGATATAGATTTGGAGAACATATTTGTAAAACTCATGTCTAATAAGGAGCTTGTATCTAAAATATGTAAAGAACTTGTACAACTCAATAATTAAAGACAAGATAAACCAGTTTTTAAAATGGACAAAAGATTTGAATAGATATTTTACCCCAAGATATATAGATTACAAATAAGCATATGAAAAGTTAAGTATAATTTTTCATCAGGGAAATGCAAATTAATACCACAATTAGATGCTACTGCATACTTATTAGAATGACTAAAACTTAAAAGATTAATAATATCAAGTGCTGGTAAGGATGTG
Organism: Cephalopachus bancanus; assembly: GCA_027257055.1. Lineage (NCBI taxonomy): Eukaryota > Metazoa > Chordata > Mammalia > Primates > Tarsiidae > Cephalopachus > Cephalopachus bancanus. The sequence goes on along the minus strand of JAPVLO010000446.1, from coordinate 281,538 downwards.
GCTGAACTGGAATTCTCATATACTTCTGGTAAGTATAAAATTATATTGCTGCTTTGGAGAATGACTTGGCAGTATGTGAAGCATTTCTTTTCTTTTTTTTTTTTTTTTGAGTTGGAGTCTCACTCTGTTGCCCAGACTGGAGTGCAGTGGCCGCTCCTGGCCACCGCAGCCTCAACCTGCTGAGCTCCGGTGATCCTTCCGCCTCAGCCTTCCAAATAGCCGGAATTACAGGCATGCGCTACCATGTCCGGCTGATTTTTTGATTTATTGTAGAGATGAGGTCTCGCTGCCCAGGCGGGTCTCGAACCCGCGGGCTCAGGCAATCCACTCACCTCAGCCTCCCAAAGGCGCGGGATTACAGGCTGAGCCACCGAGCCCGGCGTGAAGCATATTCTTATATGATCCAGCAGTCTTGCTCCTGGATAGTTTTACTCATGAGAAATGAAAGCATACTTTTACATAGTGGCTCATATGTGAATGATTACAGTAGCTTTATTGATAAATGCCAAAAACTAGACAATGAACTAGTGAATATATAAATTATGGTATATTCATATGAATAGATAAAAATGGTTGTACATTTATAAAATTGAATGCTTCTCAGCACTAAAGGGGAATTGATATATACAGTGATATGGATGAATCTCAAAAGCGTTATTCTAAGTGCAAATAATCATACACAATAGAGTTATATACAGTATGATTTGTGCTATATGATATTGTTGAAAAGTCAGAACTACAGGACAAAATGAAGTCTGTGGTGACCAAGGGCTGGGGATTAGACAGAGTGATTTTTCTACAAAAGGATGCTAGGGAACTTTATGAGATAGAAATGTTCTATATCTCGATTTTGCTGATGGTTACACAACTGTCTGCATTTGTCAAAATTCAACAAACTGCATGTAAAGAAGGGTTAATTTATTGTATGTAAATTATACTTCAGTGCTCTTGACTTTAAAAACAAGCATTAATAGAAGATGCTAAAATTACCCAAAGAGAAAAGAGATTATTTTCAAATAACCAAAACAATGAAATATTATCAGTGCTGAATGAAAATAACCATCAACCTAGGATTCTATATCCAGTGAAACAAGGGCAAAGATAGACATTTTCAGACAAAGAAGAGCAGAATTTGCCACCAAGGCACACTTACTAAGGAAGTTCTCAAGGATATACTTCACACATCAGGAAAATGATTTCAAATGGAAGAGGTGCAAGAAGAAATGAAAACAAAGAAAGTGTAAATATGTAGGCAAATGTATCTTGACTATAGGCAATAATACAGTAAAATATTATAGATATTAAAACAAGACAGAATTAAAATATACAACATTAACATAAAAATTGGAATGAGATGGGAGTTAATGAAATTAAACTATCCTACATTGTCCTAATTGTCCAGAAGAAGCAAGTAAGACTGGTATTGCAACCCCAGTCAAGTATGGTAGGTATGGGAATATTTCGAATTGGTTATGTTGTCACTTTTTATCCCCTTGCCCTGCTTGAATTTCTTTAGAGCATGTGTCACTATTCATTCAACTACAAATACTTATTGAACACCTACTATTTCCAATTATTTGTTTAAGTGCTAAGGGTACAGCAGTGAATAAGACAGGCCCCTTTTCTCATGCACTTATATTCTGTTAGGGTAGATCATGAATTTTAAAAGATCAACAAATATATAAAATGTTAGGGAGTGATAATTTCTGACAATTTGGCAGATTGTATTCCTTGATTAATTGTCCCAGTGAAAAAACGACTAAAGATACTGGATAGATTTTTTTTTAAAGCTTAAATTCTTTAAAATATGCTGAAGATCTGCCACAACTACAAGGAGAAAGAGAAAAATCCATTACAAGAATTGTTATTTTATTAAGTTGTTTCCCTCCCCCATCCCCCTTTTTTTAGAGACAGGATCTTGCAATGTTTCCCAGGCTGATCTTGAACTTCTGGGCTCAAGCAGTCCTCCCATGTCAGCTTCCCAAAGTGCTGCGATTACAGGCATGAGCTACCATGCTCGGCCACAGGAATTTTTAAACATGTATGGATATCTTATAAACCAAGTAGACAGAATATCAGTAAGGATACAAAACAAGCTTAAATGGCTTAATATAATAGAATGTAGAATCCTGTTTCAATGACTATAGAAACATATTCTTTTAAAGCACACATGGACCATTATAAAAAGTTTGATTCCATACTATGTTATAAAGCAAGTATCAGGAAATATCAAGTATTTGCTATCGTGTGGATATTTTCTGATCATAGTATTTTAAGCTAAAAAGTATTTAAAATTCTCCTAAACATGAAAAAAAATCCCAGATGTTTGAAAACGTTACCACATTTATGAAATAAGCAAAACATAACATTTTAACTTAGTTGAAATAATGATATATTCCATATGATAAACTTTTTCTGAATGAAAATCAGGTGATCAAATGTTTTCCTGTATGCCTTTTGTTAAAATTATAAACAATAGGCAGCTGTAAACTACTTTTAGGGAGTTTGGCTTTTGTTGCAAATCACGGAGAAAGTCATTGAAAGATTTTTGGCAGAAGATACAATGATCTGATTACTGTTGAAAGATACCATTCCAGCGGCTGTATAGAGAGTAGACTGTAGGGAGCAAGCCTAGAAGCTTGGAAGATTATGTCGGAGGATGAAGTAATAACCAAAGTGAGAGGCGATGATGGCTTTAACATGTTTGTCAAGAAAAGGATTCTGAAATCATATTTACTTTTTAGCTTGTTTATGGGCTGTCTCCTTTTAAATGTATATTCCATGAGGGCAAGGACTTTTTGTTATTTACAAGTGTATGTATCACTGATGCCTAAAAATGTATGCAGCATATAGTAGGCTCTCAATAAATATTTGTTCATTAAGTTGTAATGACTTGGAACTTTTATGTTGCTGGTATTTATTGGTTTAAATTGATTTTTATTTTTCATTTAAAGCATGCGACAGTTGATGGCTATAGAAGATATTTCACTCAAATTGTAGGGTATGTATCTAATATGGAAATAACTACTATTAATTTTATGTTATGTTAAATGCCAGAAATGATTATTTTCTTTTTGAGTCTTTTTAACACATGCTATGTTGTAATTAATGTTTTTAGGTTCTTTGTGGTAGAAGATCACATTTTACATGTGACCCAAGGATTAGTAACCAGGGCATACACTGATGAACTTTGGAACATGGCCCTCTCAAAGATAATTGCTGTCCTTAGAGCTCATTCAGTAAGTCAGAAAATTTATGTTACTAAAATTTTAATTCAGTTACTTGAAGAACTTTTGAGCTTCATAATGTCAGAGGAAAACTGTACCTCCATCATACAGCATTTTTTGGTAATTTCTCAAATTTGGAAGTAGTAATGCCAGGCTTTTGTCTATCTGTTAATATCAGGCTGTGATTTTGCAACTGACTGAGGTTTCCCAAAACACTTTTATTCCAGCATTATAGAAAATGAAGAATTAAGCTGGTCTCATTAGTCTCAACTGACCTCTTCATTAGATCACTGAAAAGCACCATGAAGAAAGGGTTTTTAATTATCATTCCAAATTCTTTGTTTCTAAAATAAACTCCACCATTAAAACTCAGTAGAACTTGTTCTTCGATGTTTACAATTTGCAGTAATACACTATAATTATGAATTTCTCAAAAATTTACAATTTTCAAAATTTGAATTAATTTTAAATAATAAAATGTTATGTAATGGGAGGATTTTATGGGTGAAAATTAAATGATCAAATGTTTTTCTAATGTGTTTTATAGAAATAACATATATGTTAGTGTTATAAATACTGCCGAAATTAATAATTGGTAGGTGTAGACTTTTCCTTAAGACAGTTTTAGTAGTTTATCTTCCATAAAATATCTCCCTATTTAAAATTTTACCATCTATTATAAGAGGGAACCCCCCAAAATCCAAGAATTTGTTTATTAAAACTGATATATTTAGTCTTTCATGTTTAAACTTCGGTCACCTGCTAAGTACTCTTGAATTAATGCCATGCATTTATCAAGATGCTATTTCCACTGCTCAAAACAATTTTTCAACTCCTCAATTTTGCTGCCTTTTAGTGCTTCTGCCACTTTTTGTTTCACCTTTTTCTCTTCAGCAAAATATTTCCCTTGAGGCCTTTTTTAATCTGGGAAAACAAAAAAAAGTCACTTGGGGCAAGATCAGGCAAATGGGGAGAGTGGAACATGGGGGTCATGGTGATTTGATCAAAAACTGCTGAGAACTCAGGGTGATGTGGGAAGGTTGCTTATAAATCACCCATCATGAATGGGCAAACATGTTGAAAGAATCTCCAGAAAACAATTCACTGAAGCCAAATGCAGCCTCTCACAACAACACTTGCTTGTACACTAATGCCGATGGGTTTCTAGAACTAACCTAGTGGGGAATGGTATGTTCTACAAGGGATCTCCCCTTCAAAAAATAATTTTGTTTTTTTTTTGGTCCTTCATATTTATAATAATTTTATATTGACAATAGAATGTAAAAGATATTAAGTGGATTGTTGGCTTACATGATATTTAGATGATAAGTACAACACATTTTTATTTATCCGGAATGTAGTTTTTTTTAAAATAGAAGGTCTCTGTCACTCAGACTGGAGTGCAGTGGTATGATCATAGCTCGCTCCAAACTCGAACTCCTAGGCTTCAACGATCCTCCCATCTTAGCCTCCTTAGTAGCTAGGACTACAGATGTGCACCACCATGCCTAGCTGATTTTTGTATTTTTTAGTAGAGACAGGGTCTTGTTATGTTGCCCAGGCTGGTCTTAACTCTTTTCATCCTGCCTTGGCCTCCCAAAGCACTGTGATTACAGGCATGAGCCACCGCACTTGACAGGTATGTAGATTCTAAGTGTACTGTTTATCCAATGAACAACTTTTTCTAACATATTAATAAAGAACAGTACATTTTATCATGGCTGATATTCAGATGAGCTCTGAAGATATAAAATTATAGTATATTTTATGTTAATTCCATGACATCAGGTATGAAGTCATATTAATTGCAACATATCACCTTCAAAATCTTATTAACTGGTATGAGAGGAACAGAATGAATTTCACTATTCCTTTGAAATTAATAATTTTCTTTTGATTAATTACTAATAAAATACTTAAATTGTCATTTTTATTTATTTATTTGAGTTGGAGTCTCACTCTGTTGCCCAGACTGGAGTGCCGTGGCTGCTCCCGGCCACCGCAGCCTCGACCTGCTAGGCTCTGGCGATCCTTCCACCTCAGCCTTCCAAATAGCTGGAATTACAGGCATGCGCTACCATGCCCGCCTGATTTTTTTTATTTATTGTAGAGATGAGGTCTCACTGCCCAGGCAGTTCTCGATCCCGCAGGCTCAGGCAATCCACTCACCTCAGCCTCCCAAAGGCGCGGGATTACAGGCTGAATTGTCATTTTTATATTGGAAAAAGAAAGTCAGCTGTGGGTTTAACTAAGCAGGATTTTAAATTTTTTAGAAGTCCGGCAGATTAAAATAAAAATTTTCAGGTTCTTAGTTTTTTTTTTTTTTTTAAGGCTTGCATTTTTTAATACATTATGAGAACAAATTTAGATTCAGAAAAAGAACACAGAGGTAAATATTTCTATAATCCTGGAAGACAGACTTCTAAAATAGAACCCAGAGAGGGAGAAGGTTGGTTTGATTATGTAAGCATTTAAAACGTCCACACATAACTGTAACTGTGAACAAAACTTAAAACCAAAGTTTAACTCAGGAAAAAATTTCTATCAAATAGAACCAGGTTACTATTCTTCAAACTTAAAGAGTTCTAAGTGATCATTTAACAGGTAAACATCCCAAAACAAAAATACATGTGAAGAACATGCATGGGTAATCTCCAGAATAAGAAATATAGATAACTAATAAGCACATCAAACACTTTATAATACAAATACACATGTAAGTGAGCAACCATTATTTTGTCCATTAAATTGATACCAGTTCCTTAGATGTAGGTTCTTAGTTTTTAACTAAATGACTCTGGCTTTTTGTTGTTGTTTTTGTTTGTTTATGTTTCTGCCTTTAGTCGTATTGCACTGATCCTGATCTTGTTCTGGAGCTGAAGAATCTTATTGTAATATTTGCAGATACTTTGCAGGTGGGTGGTAACTTAACAATTAATATCTATTTTGAGCACTTAAAGACATAGAGAATGTAGACCATACTCATTTATCTTATCATGGATTAATGGCAGTAAATTAGTAGTAATAAATGTTTACTTATGTACTGGGGGATTACCCAGGACTATTCATACCTCCTCCTTTTCAATTAGGAAGTTTAGACAGAGCTCATGGAATACTATTATCTTTTAAAATATTAGAGTAATGTATTCAGTTAGAATAAAGTTTTTTAACAATTTGTTTTGAAAAACAGCACAGGGTTTAATGGAAAGAACACTGCACTACCTGAACTAGAAATGAGAAGATACCAGTTCTGCCTTAGGGAAGTGAGCATGGGCTCTGTAATCACATAAACCTCAAGTTTCTGTTCTGCCTGTGCTGTTGACTAATCGTTTACCTGCAGATCGTCTAAGCCTTGAATCCTCATTTGTGAAAATGGATTTATCAGTTACTAGTTAGCAGAATTGTTTTTAGTTTTAAATGTGATACTTTATATGAATGTAATTTGAAAACTGTATGCATTCAGTTCCTTCCTAAATTCTGCTTTGCCGTGTGCTCTACGACTGAGCAAATCACTTTACTTGAGTCTTGGGTTTTTTTTCTTTTCAAAAATAAGATTATTTTATTAAATTTAAAAATTTAATTTAATTTTCATTAAATTGAAACTAAATTATTTCAAAACTCAGTGTTTTGTGATCTTTTAATATCAAAGTTTTAAGACTTATTTCCCTCTTTCTTGATCACAGATAATAATGAATTTATGGCATTTTGTTTTCATGCTTAAATTTATGGGATTATATGGTTAAAAGTAACTTTTCATGAAATATAGACTAGCATTTTCCAAAGTGTGGTAAGAGATGTTACTTTAAAAGTGTTCTGTTGTCCAAAGTGTTTGGGAAGTGCTAAGTAAAGTAAAACAGAATTCTCCACTAAAAACCATTCAGAGAGCAGATTTATACCGTAAGTCTCCAAAAGATAGGTATGCAGCTTATTTCAATATATTTGACCCTTGAATCTTTTTTTCCCTATAGAACATCTCTTAGAGCTAGAACTTTATATAATATGCTTTGAAAAATGCTTATTTAAACTATTTGCTTTATCACAAGTCTTTACATCCTAGAATTACAGTTGTCAACTTTATTCTTAAACCCTAAGGAAAAGATTCCACAGCTCCTGTGGTACATTATTTTATCACCTTATATCTTTATTAATTTGTATGGCGTATATTGTAACACCATAATAATGTGAGTTTTGTTGTTTTTGTAAATTTCGTGATAACTATATCTATAAAATTGATCTCACTGCAAGAAATTTTTTGGTAAGTCTTACTTGGGGCTGCCCTAATTTGGGGGACTCATTTCTAAAGTAGCTTGAGGGAATTTTGCTATCCTTAATGACTTAAAGCATTTCTAATCAAAGTTTGGTCTGGGACTCCTGGTCTGCAAACTGTTTATACTAGTCTGCAAATTGTCTGTTAAGTCCATAACAAAAAGGAGTTTTTGTCAGAATATAAGTGAACATATCACTAAGTACAAAGTTTAGCATAATTAGCATCTAGCTACAAGCAAGACTTTCTTTTATAAGTAGGAGCATTGCTTTATTTTCTGGAATAAGGTTCTTATCTCTTTGTAGACTAACAAACAGTTCTTAGATTGGACTTTGAGTACAACTGAGTCTAGATAGAGTATTGGCTCTGGTTCTAAGGAATTCTCCAGAGAATCAAAGAAAAGTAAAAGACAGATAATGGAGGCCTTAGAAAAGCAACAATGAAAGTTACATAAACCCTTGCAGGGGTACCTTTCACATTGTATTACTTTGAAATAAGATTGGAGAAGACAAACCAGTCTTTCCTACTTATTCGGAATTTCTGTAGTATTTTCATTTCAACTGAAAATTGATAGGCTTAGTATTAGGTGGGTCTTATATGGAATTAATGCATACTGGCTTTTAAAGTTATACTTATTAATAGAAGAACTGGGGTGTGTCTTCATGAAAACTAATTAAAGAATATTGTATGATATTTGGTATTTTAATTTGGCACTTGACCACCCTAAGGAAATTTTATTTTTTAAATGTCAGTATTTCATTATTTCATCATTTAAAACAAAGCTGACTAAACAATAAAGTAAAAAAAATCCCAGCCTATTTATAGTTGTGTTTACTGACAAATAAACTTTTGTTGATTCATTCATTAACACTTTAAAGTACCCCAATACATCTGTCAGTTTAGTTAATGTACAAAATGATAAAGACATAAAAATCAACAAGACAATAGAGACATATCCTTGGTTTCAAGAAACTCACTGTTTAGTTGTAAACAAATAAGATGTTTAATAAGGCATGGAAATACAGCAATAATTTTAAAGAGCTGTGGCCTCACAGAAGATGGAATGACTAACTTTGATTCCAGGAGTTGGGGAAGGCTATACAGAATGTTGGAACGTGAGCTGGATTTGGAAGGCAGAGTTCAGCAAGTAGATAAGAAAAGGACACGAATGGAGAATAAAACAGCATGTGTGAGCTATAGATAGCGTGTGCTGTGGGGAACGCGAGACTCAGTAGTTTGGTGGCATTCAAAACTGTAGAGTACGGGGAGGAGCAAGGAAGGACGACGGTGGCGATGAAGCTGATGAGATACTTTGACTCAGATCATGAGCGGTATCATGGGACTTTGGTAAGCCTTTTGTACTTTTATTTAGAGACATACTCTCACTCTGTTGCCCAGGCTGAAGTGCAGTGATGTGATCCTAGCTTACTGCAGTTTCAACCTGGGCTCCAGCTGTCCTCCCGTCTCAGGTTCCCTAGCTGGGGCGACAGACGTACACCACCATGCCTGGCTAGTTTATTTTTTTCTTGCAGGAGCAGAGTCTTCCTGACTGACAAATTGAAATCCCAACCATCTGTCAGTGGCCTCAAATTGGCCTCAAGCAATCCTCCAGCCTTGGCCTCCCAAAGTGCTGGGTCTATATGCATGAGCCACCGTGCCCAACCACCTTTTGTAGTTTCCAGCCAGGCGAATGGCGTGGTTAGATTTACACTTTTTAATATTATTATTATTGTTATTATTATTTGAGTTGGGGTCTCATTCTGTCACTCAGACTGGAGTGCAGTTAAACAATCATGGCTCACTGAAGCCTCAGCTTCCTGGGCTCAGGCAGTCCTTCGGCATCAGCCTTCCCAGTAGCTGGGACTGGGCACATACCACCACGTCTGGCTAATTTTTTGATTGTTTATGGAGATGAGGTCTCACTTTGTTGCCCAGGCTGATCTCCAATTCCTGGTCTTCAGCATCCCTCCCACCTCGGCCTCCCAAAGTGCTGGGATTACAGGTTGTGAGCCACTATACCTAACTAGGTTTACACTTTAAAATGGTAATTTTGCAAATCTGGAAATAGATTGAGAGAGACAGATGGTTGGGATTTCAATTTAGGATGCTCTTACAGTGGTCTAGGGAAGAGATGTTAAAGACCTGAAATAAAGCAGTGTGGCACTAAGACTATTTCTGGAAGAGGCTGAATGTGGTGGCTTATGCTTGTAATCCCAGCATTTAGGGAGGCTGAGGCGGAAGGATTGCTTGAACCCAGGAGCTCTAGGCACATAGCTAGACTTTGACTCTACAAAAAGTAAAAAAATTAGTTGGGCATGTGGCATGTGTCTGGGAGGCTGGGGCAGAAGGAGCAGATAGATTGTCTAAGCCCAGGAGGTTGAGGCTGCATGCAGTGAGTTATGGTCATGCCACTATACATTAGCCTAGGTGACAGGGTGAGACCCTGACTCAAAAAAAAAAATGTATGTGTACATTTAGTCTAAGCCATAGTGCCTTACTATAGTGAATGAGTTTGTTAAATGCTCAAGTAATTGATTTTACACATATTAATACAATGCTTATTTATATCTGAAAGAAAAATGGGTAGATGATGCTACAAATGATAGATTTGATATGCAAAGGAGGTCAAATAATAAAATTTGGTGACTGATGAAATGTGTGTGGGCAGAGTTTAGATGATTTTCTAGTTTCTCTGTTGATTAACTGGATTGATAGAATTATTATGGATAGGGAATAAGAACACTTGGTTTAGTTGGAAAGGAAGGAAATTTTAACTTCAATGTACTTGCTGGCTGGCTGAGTGGAGATGTGTAACAGGTGCTGGAATTAAATATTTGGAATTTAAAGAGGTCTAGCTAAAGATACAAATTTGGAATCATCAGAAAAAAGTATGTTTGAAGTCACTAGACCTGAGATCACCCTAAGAGAGCTAGAAGAAACATTGAAGTCTAGAGCAAGAAGGTAAATAAGGAGACCAGAAGGATTGTTTGTAGATGTGGAAGGAGGACAAGGAGAGTGAGTGGTGTTATGGAATTCAAAGCAGAAGAGTGTCAGGAAAGAGAGGTCAGACAGAGGAAGATCAGTGAATTTGATGTTTAGGAAATACTCCATGGCACTGCTGAATCGGATAAAGTTAGATTGTAGTAGGCTTGGCTGTATGCAAGGGGTGACAGGGGGAGGCAGCTGGCAGGCCACAGACATAGAGGGAGGACTTTTTGGTCTCTTGTTTTCTTGATTTAAAGATAGGAGACAATTTAGCAGGTTTATTTAGCCAAGGGAAAGGGACCAGTGGAAGTTAAAGACAGTAGATTCAGAAAAGTCACCCATGGAATGGTTTCTATCGGAGGAGACAGGCCCAAGAACAAAGATGAGAGGTAAACCTTGGAGAGGAAAGTGGACAGTCCTGTGAGGGGAGAGAAAATGTCTGGTCCTGATGATCTGGGGAAGATTTCAGTGAGTTGAAAGTTGGAAAAGAATAAAGTCTGGGGATGTATGCTTGATGGAAAGATAGGAATTTTTTCCCTATATGACGAAGTCTTAAATTGAAGGTACAAAAGGAAGCTAACATATTTCAGACAGAATTTGTCCCTTTTCTTCATATGTCTTGACTAGGCACTACTTCCCAAGACACGGTTACATACATAGATGCTTATCTTGAATTTTTTCTCCAGCTGATACTTTTTAAGGCCAACGTTGTAATCTTAGAGAAAGAATAAATGGAAAAATTACTCCATTCCCATAAAACTCTCTCTAGATCTCTTTCGTTTTTTTTCATGGTGAAAATAAATATTTAGAATTAGCCAGCTGTACTCAGTTTGCATGATCCCAATCTTGTTGGCAACACTCAAAGTGTTGTAATCAGGAGACAGTGGAACATATGCCTTCTTCCCTCCATCAGGCCTGATCAGTGTGTTGACCATGGCCACATCAGTGTCATAGAGCGTCTTCACAGCCTGTTTTATCTGGTGCTTGCTGGCTTTAACATCCACAATGAACACAAGCGTGTTGTTGCCTAGACCTCTGTTTTACCTAATGCAATCTAGTTCTAGTGGAAAGTCAGAAGAATAAAAAATATACTATGGGAATGACACAGTGTGATCTAGTGATCCCTTCTAAATGACTCTCTATATACCCAACATTTTAATGAATATTTTTATACACTTGATTTGTTTATCTGCTTTTTTTTAATTTTAGGGTTATGGTTTTCCAGTGAACCGACTTTTTGACCTTTTATTTGAAATAAGAGATCAATACAATGAAACACTGCTTAAGAAATGGGCTGGAGTTTTCAGGTTAGTCTAAGCCATAGTGCCTTACTATAGTGAATGAGTTTGTTAAATGCTCAAGTAAGTGATTTTATACATATTAATAAAATGCTTATAATTCATTTTTTATTGTGGTAAAGTACACATAACATAAAATCTGCCCTTTTAACCACTGTTTGGTGTACAGTTCAGTGGAAGTAAGTACATTCACATTAATGCAACCATCACCACCATCCATCACCAGAACTTGTTCATCTTCCCAAATAAAAACTCTGCACTCATTAAACTCCCCATTTCCTCCTTCCCCCAACCTCTGGCAACCCCCACCTGCTTTGGCTCTAAAATTTGACTTCCCTAGGAACTTCGTATAAGTGAAATCATACACTATTTGTCCTTTTTTGTGCGTCATTTAACATAAAGTCTTCAAAGTTTATTTATATTGTAGTATGTGTCAGAATTTAATTTCTTTTTAAGACTTAATAATATTCCATTGTCTGCATATACAATATTTTGTTTATCCATTCATCTGCTGGTGGAAATGTAGGTTGTTTTCACCTTTTGGCTATTGTGAATAATGCTGCTATGAACATAAGTCTATATATATATATATATCTCTGTTTGAGTCTTTGCTTTCAAATATTTTGGGTTTTTACCCAGATCATATGTTAAATATATCTTTAATTTTTTTTAGAAGCTGCCATACTGTTTTCATAGTGGCTGCAGCTTTTATAATCAATTTTTAATTATCTGTACTTTTATTTCTAATATCTGTAATTTCTCCCCAGTAGATGATTAAGTGCTTATAAGGATATAAGTATTCAAAGGTGTTTTGTATTAAGATAGAAATGTATAGCTTTTAAATTTTGTTTGGGGAAACAACATTACTAAATTAAGAATCTTAACGACTCTAAATGGGAAAATTACTTTTGCTTTAACTACTTGTCTGTAGGGCACGGACAAAAGTATTTCAATATCTATATAACTTTGTAGTGCTATCTACAAGAGAAATCTGCTCCCCTGTGATTACTAAAAGCTTTCTCTTCCCCTTTTCTTACTTTCTTTTGTTGTTGGGGTTTTTTGGTTTTTGGGGCTTTTTTTGAGTCAAGGTGTCTCTCTGTCACCCAACCTGGAGTGCATTAGCACAATGACTGTTCACCACAACTTTGACCTTGTAGCTGGGACTGCAGGGGTGTGCTACCATGCCCAGCTAATCTTTTTTTTTGTAGAGATGAAGTCTCGCGTTGTTGCCTAGGCTGGTTTTGAACTCTTGGACTGAAGCAGTCCTTCCACCTCAGCCTACCAAAGTGCTGGGATTATAGGTGTGAGACATGGGCCAGCCCCTCCCTCTCTCCCTTCCTCCCTTTGTCTCTGTCTCATTATCTTTCTCTTTTAGAAAAAAAAGTCAATCTTGAGATCTTACAGCTTGCATACCCAAAATATGATAGAATTAATGTGTCATTATTTGATTATATTAAAAGTATGTTAAATGATAATACCAGTTTAGCACTTATCCCATCAGTTTTCAAAACTGTGGCGGGCGACATTCTGAATACTGTTATAGAAGTCTTTTTTAAAATGCCTAAGTAGCTCACAGGTGATATACTTCTGTTAAAACCCACTAAACAGGCCAGGCACGGTGCTTCAAGCTTGTAATCCCACACTTTGGGAGGCCAAGGTGGGAAGATTGCTTGAGGCCAGTAGTACAAGACTATCCTGGGCAACATAGTGAGACCATGTCTCTATTAAAGAAAAATAAAATAAAATAAAATAAGCAAATTTTTATATAAGTTTTTTGTATTAACATTCCTCCAGGGCCATTGCCTTGCTAGACTCTGGTGTGGCCACATGCTCTTTGAGCTATGGCTGTTGCCATGCTTCCTGGCTTTGGTTCCCTCCCCCACCTTGGGGAGGTGACTCTTCTTTCTTCCTTCTCTTTCTCTCTCTAATTTACTTTTAAATAAACTTTACTTTCTTAAAAAAAAAAAAAGCCGGGCTTGGTGGCTCAGCCTGTAGTCCCGCGCCTTTGGGAGGCTGAGGTGAATGGATTGCCTGAGCCCGCGGGTTCGAGACCCGCCTGGGCAGTGAGACCTCATCTCTGCAATAAAAAAAAAATCAAAAAAAGTCAGCCGGGCGGGGTAGCGCGTGCCTGTAATTCGGCTACTTGGAAGGCTGAGGCGGAAGGATTGCTGGAGCCCAGCGTGTTGAGGCTGCGGTGGCCAGGAGCGGCCACTGCACTCTAGTCTGGGTGACAGAGTGAGACTCCAACTCAAAAAAAAAAAAAAAAAATTCTTCCAGAGTGATATTGTCAAGATGCCATCTCATATAGATAATTGACAATTCTGATGAATCATACATAACTGCCACCAATTTTTTACATTAAGTATTTTGAAAATAGAGGTAGTGTTTATTAACAGAGATGGTCATCAATAACCTATATGCTATTATACACTGTAATACAATATGATGTCTTTATAGATAGAAAGTCATATAGAGTTGATGTTTAATTGGCCTCTTTAGAGGGTGTATATGTTTTTATAATTGTTAATAGATTGTATTGGGCCAGCTATTTTCTCTTACCTATCTCAAGAATTCCAGTAGTGAGATTGTTCCCCAAAGCTTGGGAAACCATGAGGTATTATTTTCTCTCTGGGAAGTTAATGGGTTCATTCAGATAGAGATTTTTTTGTTTTAGTGTGGGCATCTCACTCTGTTGACCAGGCTGGAGTACAGTGGCAAGGCTACCTCAGCCTTGACCTGCTAGATTCAGATGATCCCTCTACCTCAGCCATTGTGATTGTGCCACTGCACTCCAGCCTGGGTGAGAGTGAGATGCTGATTAAAACAAACCAAAAAAAAAGGGTCCTTTACTAATCACACCATTATGAGAGACTAAACAAATATAACACATTGCTTTGATTTTCAAGTGTTTATAATCTTATTGAGAAGAGAGAAAACACAAGACATACAACTTGAGAATTGTCCCTATAAAGAAATATGGCTGGAATTCTTTCTATTAGATGACTTTGTTTTTCGTTACAGATAAGAAATGTTTTCAGCTTGTATCATCTTGAGAGTATTCCAGAATAGAAAACTAAAAGTGCTGAGAGGATATACATCAAACTAGTGGAAAGTGATGGATTTGGGGGAATAAGACTTGATGTTGAATTTTAGAATTCTGTATGTGGAGGTGGTGTTTTCCTATTTGGACTTTTCATCAACAAGTAAAAAATACTTTTGTAAAAGTTAGGTATTTTTAGGTGTTGTCTTTTAGCACTCTAGTGGTATGTCTTATAGTGATAAGTGTTCAACTTTCCTTTCTTAACAGGGATATTTTTGAAGAAGATAATTATAGCCCAATCCCTGTTGTCAATGAAGAAGAATATAAAATTGTCATCAGTAAATTTCCCTTTCAAGATCCAGACCTTGAAAAGGTACAAGCTAGTTTTTATGTCAAGAATTTTCTTGAAAATAAATTTATGATATGAATTACTACGTAAAATTAGGCTGACACTGTAAATAAGAATGGCTTCTTTTGGGTCAGTTTGTTTGATGTGTTATTTGGGAAAATTAATTATATTTTGTTACCTTTTAAAGAGTATGTTATTATTGCACACCTTAAAAAGGGGCTTTCCTGGGAATACTAGAAGCAGTTGTTCCAAATGTCAGGTGGATTTCCAGGGCAGGTATTAACTGTTGTTGAGTGGATTCCAAATTAGATAAGTAGATTTTAGTTATAAGAGTACACTACAGGGAAAGAGAGAAGGATTTCTTTGAAATGGTCATTGCTGTGGAAGATTTTAAAAGAAGTTCACTTTTACAAAAAGTTTATATTGGGTAAGTAAGTAATGTGTAAAAGCAATAGTTACCTACAGATTTCTTTTTGAAGTAGTGATATGTATTTTTGGAGTCAGAATATCTGAACAAAAGACAAGGTAGAGAAAGGAAGTAGACTGGGTGAAGGCTGTTCTCAGAATGGACATGAGTGCCTGTGTGTGCACATACCTACACAAACATACACACCTGTATCTATCCAGTATCTCTGGGTAGAATTAGATCTCATGAGAAAAGGACATCATATTTCCTGTAACTGTCACCTTTGTTCTTGCTTTTTCCTTCCTACTCTCCTTTATTATTTCACCACTCTTTATAATTTAGTCTCTTCCTACATTTTTATCTCCTTATCATGAGCAAGACTGATTTCTAAGTGAATTATAACTGTAAATTTTTGACATATTTTTATATATAAACTAAGCATGTTATGTGGAGTAGTCATTAAATAAAGTAATTAAATGGATAGCTTCTAGATTATAGCTGACACTGCCATTGCATATACCTAATAGCTGTGTTTTAACACACAAAAGACCAAGACAGGTATTTTATTCTATAGTTTTTGAAATCCCAAAGTCGTTTTGTCAAGAAATATTACCAGAATATTCTCCATCTCGTGGTGTGGCTTTGTTTTAGTTACTGGTAATGAGTTTGTTCAAGTTAACATCTGTAGAAAGGACTGGGCTAGGTCTGTATTTTCCTTGTGGCTTATTATAGGCAAATGGCTAATCCTTTGGGGCACTTGTGCCTCATCTGTTAAATGAGGAGGTAGAACTAAATAATCTCTAATGTCCTTTCCAGTCATACTAAACTATTCTAAATAGGTTTATAATAAAAGGAAGTGTAACTTTGTAGAGTGCTTCCAATATATGTAGTACCTATTAGGATTAAACTCCTTAGGAATTGAATTCATTGGTCTATATATTACTTACTAAAAAGAAGAACTACTTTTTTTTTTTTTTTTTTGAGTTGGAATGTCACTCAGTCGCCCAGGTTGGAATGTAGCAGTACACTCACTGGCCACCCCAGCTTTGACTTGGCAGGCTCCAGCGATCCTTCTGCCTCAGCCTTCCAATTAGCCAGAGCTACAGGTGTGTGCTACCATGCCTGGCTAATTTTTTTAATTTATTGTAGAGATGAGGTCTCACCAAGTTGCCCAAGCTGGTCTCAACACCGCAGGCTCAGGCAATCCACTCGCCTCAACCTCCCAAAGTGTTGGGGATATAGGCTGAGCCACTGAGCCCGGCCAAGAACTACTTTTTAATAAGGTGTTAAAGCTATACAGAGAATTTAAATGTGACAACTGAAAATTTAATCTTTTCTTATTACTATAATTTTTTATTTTTAGTATTTTTAACTATAGTTTTTTATTTTTGCTATTCTTAACTATAATTTTTCAATTAAAACTATTAGAAAATATCTAAAACTATTTATCAAATAATTAAATTATTATTTTCAGCATAAAGTATGAATGAAAAAAGATTAAGACAAAACATATGCAAAAAATCTGTTTTTTTGTAGATAACTATGCTAACTTGATTAGAATCACTTGACTAAAACAAGAACATATTATATTCTGTCTTTAATATCATTAAAATAAATTTAAATATTTTAAATCTTACCTACTGTATGCTAGAAATGGTGCTCTGTGCTAGTTTTTCAGTCTCTGCTGTCAAGTAGCTTATATTCAGTGATAGTAGACAAAATAAACAGGAAATTATAATTCGCGGAAGTTAGCACTGCTCAAAATAGTGGCGGCAGCATGCCGAAAGGCTGGAATTCTGTAGTTTGAAGGTCTGGGTTGATGAAGCACAAGAGATGAAGCACAAGGGATGCCACTGGAGAAGTAGAGAGGGCCAGACCATAATGGTCCTTGTAAAGAGTGTATGGTGTTAGAGAGTTTAGCGTTTATCTTGAGGGCTATGAGAAGCCACCAAAGGATTTTAAGCAACAAAACCATAATCGGATTTGTGCTTTAGGAAGATCTTTCTGGATCTCCATATGTGGAGAATGGACTGGAGAAAAGTAAGACTGGTGGCAGGAAGACTGACTAGAGGATTTTTGCATTTATCCTGATGGAAGGATTGGTGACCTGAATGGGGGTTATGGTCATGGAAGTTGATTTGAGAAGTGTAGGAAGTAGAAGCAACCAATAAGAGTTGATGAGTATTTGCATATGAGGGTCAGGGAGATAAAGGGGTTCAGTAGGATAACCAACTTTCTGCCTTGTATAGTGGCAGCACTCACTTTGGTAGGAAACACAAGAGAAGTAGGTTTAGAAGAAAAAGATGAACCTACTTGAGTAGGTCTTAAGTGGTATAGCCAAATGGCAATGTCCAATGAGTAGATATATGGCTTTGGAACATCAAGATAAAGGTTTGGTTTGGAGTTATAGATTTGGAAGATACTGGCACTTGCATGGTGATTGAAGTCATAAGAGTATATGCAGTTATCCAAGGAGAGAATATATTGTAGGAAGAGAAGGTATAGGGTGGAACAGTCAGGCATCGCAATAATTAAGGAACGGCTTGAGGAAGAGGCATAGAACAGGTAGAAGAATAGGAGAACCCGCATGGAGCAGGATACCAAGAAAGAAGATCGTTTAAGAAGAGAAGGGACCAATTGTGTCAGATTCTTCAAAAAAGTCAGGTAACATGAGGGCTAGAAAAGTCCACTGTATTTATAACTAGGTCATTGGTGAGGGTATTTTTACTGATGAACAAAGTTACAATGAGTGTGAAGATAGAAGAGTATATTAGACTAAGTGGAATAGAAATGAGGGCTTTTTTGGTGAAAATCTTGGAGGAAAATCTTTTGGAGACTGAAAATTTTCCAGTGGATAATGACTTATAAAGTCATTTAGCCAGGAAGCACACTGTAAGCCATTCGCTGTATACCAGTGTTTAACGGTGTAGTGGTCAGAAGGTTGCCGACAGATATTCTAGGAACTTTGGGATAAACTGGGTATCTTCTTGAATTGACATCAAGCTATCACTGAAGGCAAGTGAGGGGAGCCTTAGAATTATTCGATGACTCTGAGCACGGAAGCCGGCCTATAACTTTCATGGCCACCCTGACTCTTGTATTATGGATACAAGGAAGCAGACAAGTAGGTATCCCCTACAGTATACTCACCATCAGAACACACTAGAGGTTCTGATATGTGCTTTCTCTGCTTGTTGAAATAAATTATATGATCTGATAATATGACTTAAGAAATGAGGGCAAATTGCTACTTTATTTTGTTTTTGTTTTTTTAAATATCAAAAATAATGTAGCATTTTTGATGCAGGTATTTACTATTAATGCTAGAGTGAAATCAATTTAATTTTATATTTTTAGATGATTTTTAAAAGTTCAAAAACCATATTAACTTTCTCTTTCTACAGCAATCTTTCCCAAAGAAATTCCCCATGTCTCAGTCAGTGCCTCATATTTACATTCAAGTTAAAGAATTTATTTATGCCAGCCTTAAATTTTCAGAGTCACTTCACCGGAGGTAAGTTTACTAGTAAGAAATGCATCTTTCTATAATTGTTTTTATGGAACATTGACATTTTATTTTCATGCCATAACTCTTTAATGAATTGCTACTTCATTGGATAGGCTTCTGTATTTTAGTGACATTTAACCTTAAGCTGCTATAAATCTAATATTATATTTTTCAACTTTTTGTTATACAAATCTCCAAACACATATAAAAGTAGAGTTAATTTGATAGAAAACCCCTGTAGTTCTTAGCATCTAGACTTAATAGTAATAGGCTGGGCTCGGTGGCTCAGCCTGTAATCCCAGCACTTTGGGAGGCTGAGGCGAGTGGATTGCTGAAGCCTGTGGATTTGAGACCCACCTGGGCAACTTGGTCAAGCCCTCATCTCTACAATAAATAAAAAATTAGCCGGGCGTGGTAGTATGCGCCTGTAGTTCCGGCTACTTAGAAGGCTGAGGCGGAAGGATTGCCGGAGCCCAGTAGGTCAAGGCTGCTGTGGCCAGGAGCATGCCACTGCATTCCAGTCTGGGTGACAGAGTGAGATTCCAACTCAAAAAATAAAAATAGAAAGTACTAAATATTGTGCCATATTTTAAAAAATGTTTTGCTGAAATATCTTAAAACAAATGCCAAAAATAATGACCTTTTACCCCTAAATACTTTGGTATGTGCTTCTAGAAACTTTGAGGGCATTTTATTATGTAACCACACTTAGCAAAATTAACACTATTCTATAATATCATCAATTCCCTAGTCTATATCTGTATTCTCTTTATTATGGTCTCAAAATGTCTTTTTAGTCTGGGCACAGTGGCTCATGCCTATAATACCAATACTTTAGGAGGCCGTGATAGGAGGCTTACTTGAGGCCAGAAGTTCAAGACAATCCCGGACAACATAGCAAGACCTCATCTCCACAAAATAAAAATTAAAAAAAAATTAACCAAGTATGGTGGTGTGTGTGCCTATGGTCTCATATAGTCTCAGCCACTCGGGAGGCTGAAGCAGAAGGAGCCCTTAAGCTCAGGAGTTTGAGGCTGCAGGGAGCTATGAACTTGCCACTGCACTCTAGCCTGTCTCAGAAACAAACAAACAAAACTGTCTTTTTATAGTTAATATGTTTGAATCGGGGTCCAAACAAAGTCCACACCTTATATTTATTGTTAATCTTTTTCACCAGTATCCTCTTTTTTCTATGGTATCCACTTACTGAAAAGTTGATAGTAGTTTTTTCCCCTCTTATCAAATAGCCTTAAAGAGAGAATTCAGACAAAATCAATAGAATAAGTAAAGAATATGGACCTCGTCTCTACAGTAAATAAAAAAAATTAGCTGGTATGCCCCTCTGGTTCCAGCTGCTTGGAAGGCTGAGGTTGAAGCATTGCCTGAACCCAGTAGGTCAAGACTGTGGTGGCTGTGAGCATGCCACTGCCTTCCAGCCTGGGTGACAGAGTGAGACTCGCTCAAAAACAAAGACATTTGCTTTCAATCCTGAGTTTATGTGTTCTCTGTAGTACACAGCATGAGAAACACAACATAATCTAGTATTTGAAAAACCATGAATACAAATGAGTATTAACTGTAAAGGAATAACAGTTAAATAACCCCATAAGGTGACTCCTAGTACAATGGGAGATTTCAATAGTGGGTATATATTAGGGCTTGAATGGTTGAGAGCCACCAATAAATTATATTTGTTTTTACTTTAACTTTCTGAAGTTCTGTTTTTTTCTTTTTTTTGAAGTTCTGTTGTAGACAGAAGGAGTATAGTGTAATGGTTAAGAGCATAAACTTTTGGGCTCTAACCTTAGTTTGACTCTTGATGCTGGCACTCATTAGCTGTAGTAGGACCTTGGGCAAGTCATTTAATCTGCTTAAACTAGTTTCCTTGTCTGCAAAATGAGGGAAATAATTCTTAGGGTGATTATGAGAATGAAATGAGAGATGTCAGTGACAACTCTTGAGTGTTTCTTTTGTAACATTGGGGAGCTGTTGAAGAATGTTCAAGGAATGGCGTTACTAGAATTATATTTTAAAAGTTCACTCTGGCCTCAAGGTGGATGATGGATTGAGGAGGCTTATAGTCATGTTGAGAAGGTGAAGGCAGCGGTTAAAGAAGGAGATGAAAAAAGACTGAAATAGTCAGAATCAGTGACAACAAAGAGGAAGACACACATACACAAGAAGTGTTTAGGAACCTGAAATTAGAGTACTTGTGAATAATCCAGTGGAGAAGTTAAGAGGTAGAGAACGATTTGATTCACATTTGGGTGGACTTAGGTTTCCTTTAAATGTAAATTACTTTAATATTCTCTAAATTTGGTAGTACATATAGTTTGTATGTTCTAACAAGTTTTTTCGTGTGTAATCTAAATGTTGATTCTTAAAACATAGGACTAATATCTGATTAAGATATCAAGCTTGGGCCAGGCTCGGTGGCTCAGCCTGTAATCCCTCGCTTTGGGATGCCGAGGTGAGTGAATTGCCTGAGCCCGCGGGTTCGAGACCTGCCTGGGCAACTTGGCGAGACCTCATCTCTACAATAAATTAAAAAAAAAAAAAATAGCCGGGCATGGTAGTGCGCATCTGTAGTTCCAGCTACTTGGAAGGCTGAGGTGGAAGGATTGCCAGAGCCCAGCAGGTCGAGGCTGCGGTGGCCGGGAGCGTGCCACTGCACTCTAGTCTGGGTGACACAGTAAGACTCCAACTCAAAAAAAAAAAAAAAAAAAAAAGATATCAAGCTTGTAGAAGGTATAGAAATGAAGCATCTTGGAATTAACTTTTATTTACAGAGGAGAGATAGTGACTCTCTAGTTATTATTTGATTTTCTTTGCTACATTTATAACACTAAAGATAAAAGTCATTAATCATATTATGATGTATAATTTTCCCTAAAGCTCACTGATGTCTGGCTAGAACTAGAATTGCCACATTAGTTCTGACTCTTTTTGTGTATGAATGCCCAGCATTCTAAAAGGTAAATATTACATACTAAAGATACAGTAGAAAAGATGATTGGTTTTTTGCCATCTGTCTTTCATAAAAATGTCACTTTTGTTAGTTCAGTTTCCACTGGTTATAATAAATTGTCTGTAATCATAAGTTATCCATTAAACAAAGTATTTATACTGACATTTAAAAACTTATGCTTTATAACTAGGTACAGTGGCTCACACCTGTAATCTCAGCACTTTGGGAGGAGGAGGTGAGGGGATTGCCTGAGCTCAGCCTGGGCAACTTGTTGAGATCTCGTCTCTAAAATAATTAAAAAAAAACTTAACTAGGCATAGTGGCGCACACCTGTAGTTCCAGCTACTTGGAAGACTGAGGCGGAAGGATCACCTGAGGTCCAGCAGGTGGAGACTGCAGTGACTGTGAGTGTGCCACTACACTCCAGCCTGGGCAACAGAGTGAGACTCCAACTCAAAAAAAAAAAAAAAAATTATGTTGACTGGACTCAGTGGCTCAGCCTATAATCCCGGCACTTTGGGAGCCCACGGGTTCAAGACCCACCGGGGCAACTTGGCGAGCCTCGTCTCTACAATAAATAAATAAATAATTAGCTGGGGATGGTGATATGTGCCTGTGGTTCCAGCTACTTGGAAGGCTGAGGCAGAAGGATCGCCGGAGCCCAGCAGGTCAAGGCTGCGGTGTCCAGGAGTGTGCCACTGCCCTCCAGCCTGGGCGACAGAGTGACCTTCCAACTCAAAAAAAAAAAATTATGCTTTACTAAATACATTGGCTATTTAAAAATTATTATTATTATTAATTTTATTTTAGAGATAGAGGTACAAGTGCATGTTTGTTGCATGGTATATTGTGTACTGGTGGGACTTGGGCTTCATGTGGCCCATTCCCCCGATAGTGAACATAGTGCCCAGTAGGTAACTTTGAACTCCCTTTTTTTGAGTTGGTGTCTCACTCCGTTGCCCAGGCTGGAATACAGTAGTACAATCATGGCTCATCACAGCCTCAACCTCCTGTGCTCAGATGATCCTTCTGCCTCAGCCTCCTGAGTAGTGGGACTATAGGCCCACACCACCATACCTGACATTTTTTTATTTTATTTTTTTGTAGGGATGAGGTCTCTGTATGTTGCCTGGGCAAGGCTCAAACTCCTGGTCTCAAGCAGTCCTCTCACTCAGCCTCCCAAAGTGCTAGAATTACAGGTTACAGGCATGAATCACCATGCCCAGCCCTTTTCTTTTTCTTTTTCTTTTTTTTTTTTTTGAGTTGGAGTCTCACTCTGTCGCCCAGGCTGGAGTGCAGTGGCACGCTCATGGCCACCCAGTGTTGACCCTCTGGACTCAGGCGATCCTTCCACCTCAGCCTTCCAAGTAGCCGGAACTACAGGTACACACCACCACACCCAGCTACTTTTGTGATTTATTGTAGAAATGAGGTCTCACCAAGTTGTCAACATGGGTTTCAAACCTGTGAGCTCAAGCAATCCGCTCACCTTGGTCTCTTAAAGTGCTGGGATTATAGGCTTGAGCCACCACGCCTGTCCTTTGCCCACTTTTTGATGGAGTTGTTTGTTTTTTTCTTGTTGAATTGTTTAGATTCTGGATGTTAGTCTTTTGTCTGAGGCATGATTTGTGAATATTTTCTCCCATTCCATAGATATTTCTGTTCACTCTTGATTATTTCTTTTGCTGTGCAGAAGCTTTAGTTTAATTAAGCCTCATTTGTCTGTTTTTTGTTTTTGTTGCTTATGCTTTTGGGGTCTTCATCATAAACTCTTTGCCTAGGCCAATGTCCAAAGAGTTTTTCCTAGGTTTTTTCCTAGAATTCTTTTCATTGTTATTATTTTTTGAGTTGGACTCTCATTCGGTCGCCCAGGCTGGAATACAGTGGCATGCTCGCAGCCACCCCAGCATTGACCTGCTGGACTCTGGCGATCCTTCTGCCTCAGCCTTCCAAATAGCCGGAACTACAGGCAAATGCTACCACACCAGGCTATTTTTTTTTTTTTTAATTGTGGAGACAAGGTCTTGCCAAATTGCCCAGGCTGGTCTTGAACCCGCGGGTTTAGGCAATCCATTTGCCTCGGCCTCCCAAAGTGCTGGTATTACAGGCTGAGCCACCGAGCCCGACCTCCTAGAATTTTTATAGTTTCAGGTCTTATAGTTTGAGTCTTTAATTCACCCTGAGTTAATTTTTTTATATGGTGAGAAGTAGGGTCCAGTTTCATTCTTTTGCATATGCCTAGCTAGTTTTCCTAACACCATTTATTGAATTGAATGTCCTTTACCTGTTGTTTATTTTTGTTGGCTTCGTCAAAGATCAGTTAGTTGTAGATACATGGCTTTATTTCTGAGTTCTGCCTTCGTTCCATTCATCTATTTTTGTACCAGTAACCGTGCTGTTTTAGTTACTTTAGCCTAGCAGTATCATTTGAAGTCAGGCCATGTGAGGCCTCTGCATTTGTTCATTGTATGCAAGATGGCTTTGGCTCTTAAGGCATTTTTGTGGTTGTTGTTCTGTATAACCTTTAAGGTTGTTTTTTTCTAGTTCTATGAAAAATGATGTTGGTATTTTGATAGAGACTGTATTGGATCTGTAGATTGCTTTGGGCAGTATTGTCTGTGATTTCTCTCAACAGTGTTTTGTAGTTTTACTTGTAGAGATCTTTTACTCCTTGGTTAAGTGTATTCCTTGGTATTTTATTTTTTTTGTGGCTATTGTAAATACAATTGAGCTCTTGATTGGGTTCTCAGTTTGAGCATTATTGATATATAGAAATGCTCCTAATTTTTGCACATTGATTTTGTATCCTGAAACTTTTCTGAAGTTGATTATCAGGTCTAGGAGTCCCTTGAAGGAGTTTTTAGGGTATTCTAGGTATACAATCATGTCATCAGCAAACAGAGATAGTTTTTGACTTCCTCCTTGCAGATTTGAAAGCCTTTTATTTCTTTCTCTTGCTGGATTGCTCTGGCTAGGGTTTCCAGTACAATGTTGACTAGGAGTGGTTGTTTTCATTTTGTTAATGAGAGAAATAAATAATTCCAAATACAGAGACAGAGACTGCAATTAATTGAAAGATATGTAAATCTAAATTTAGATGATCAGTTTTATACTATATATTTTTTATTTTTAAAATCGGTATCTATAACCTAAAATTGAGCTGTTACAGTTGCTATTTTTTTTGTCCTTAAATAGTGATAAAAAGTCACTTTCTGTGATTAAAGTTCTTACTTATTTTATTGTGTTTAAACATATTTTGGAGTTAAGATTTTTAGAACCAGAGGATACTTTGGAGCTTTTATCATACAAATGTTTGGTTTTCTTTTTATATCTGAACAAAAGCAGGGCCAGAGAATGAAATAACTTCATAAAAAGACTCCAAAGTTTCATAGGTATTTGTTTGCGGAGGAAGAATCTGGACCCAGTATTGTCTTTAAGAAGTTTTCGATCTGCATCAGAGGTTAAGCTGTAAAATATTTCAGGAAGTTTATTGTGTATTAAGATTTAATGATTGTGGAGGGTTTTTAAAAAAATTAAGATGAGTGCAAGTTACAGACTCAAAGAGCAAAGAGTTAAGAAAAAATGTTACTCAATTGGGATAAAAACCTCATGGGAGGATTACCGGTCATCAGGTAAATCTTGCTATCACATAGGACATATGAGCAGGGACCCCAAAACACCCGCAATTATCTTTAGGAGGGCAGACCCCTTATAGTACACTCAAAATATGTTCCTCCAGTGCAAATGATCAACCAAAGTTTTTATCTGGAAGTTTTTAGAAGGTTGCATCATGATATGCAGAAGAAACATCCTAAGTGTGGCAAACAGATGACTGGTTCTTCCACCATCACAACACACCTCCCCACACTGCACTGAGTGTTCAGCAGGTTTTGACGAAAACTGACGTGACCCCTGTACCCCACCCTCCCTATTCACTGGATTGTGCCCCAGGCGACTATTTTTTGTTGTCGTTGTTTCTCTGGATGAAAAAAGTCCTCAAAGGGAAACATTTTACTGATGTGGAAGAGGTGAAACAAAAACGGTAGCAACACTAAAAGGCATAAAAATGGTTGAGTTGAAAAAATATTTTGAGCAATGGAAAAGGGATCTCAATAGGTGTATTGCATCAAATGGAGAGAACCTTGACGGTAATTGACATTTAAGCATATAGGAATAAATACACACATTTTTATGAATAAATTCTGGGGGTTTTTTGGGTCCCCCCCTCATAGGTTTTCTCATTCTGCTTTGACTTATGAAGAAAATGTGCCTTGACTAAGCATTCAAGGAAATGCAGAGAAATTAAGCAAAAGACCTGTGTACTGGGTAACTTTTTCATCTGAGATAGATGCTATATAATTTACAAAAGATGCAAGTATAATTTAGGTATGCCAGAAAGAACCCTACCTTTTATCACCCCTTGTTCTAGGGGTGCTATTGATTGATTAGAGAGTTTTCTGTCCAAGTATTTGATGCCAAGTGACCTGGAAGCCCTGGGGTCATTTCCTGGGAAGTCTTGATGCTAGTAAAAAATCAGAAATATTCTCCTTGGGCTTGCTGGAATTAGGGTTAGCATTGTAGAGAAATTTTAGAGTGCCAGAAATTGTAGAGTGCCAGTATTAAAATGTAGAACATTAGAGTAGTAATGAGATGTATTTATGTGTGTCAAATCTTGCTCTATTGGCATTTTTAAATAAATATAATCTGGTAAATATTTGTGTTTCATTGATTTTTAAGAGTAATAGTTTACTAAAGTAAAAAGTAAAGGGGCACTAAAATTTTAGCACATGTCTACAGCAACAGTTCTCAACTGGGGATTATTTTGACCCCTCCTGCCACCACTTCTTCTCCCTAAATTTGGCAGCATCTAAAAACATTTTTATTTTATTTTATTTGTTTTATTTTATTTTTATTTGGGGTTGGAGTCTCACTCTGTCGCCCAGACTGGAGTGCAGTGGCCGTTCCCGCCCACCGCAGCCTCGACCTGCTGGGCTCCGGTGATCCTTCCGCCTCAGCCTTCCGAGTAGCCGGAGTTACAGGCACGTGCTACCACGTCCGGCTAATTTTTTGATTTTATTGTAGAGATGAGGTCTCGCCTGCCCAGGCGGCTCTCGAACCCGCAGGCTCAGGCAATCCACTCACCTGAGCCTCCCAAGGCGCGAGATTACAGGCTGAGCCACCGAGCCTGGCTCTAAAAACATTTTTAGTTGTTACAACTAGGGGGAGGGGTGCTACTTGGAATTACTGAGTAGAGGACAGGGGTGCTGCCAAACATCCTTCCAATGTACAGAACAGCTCCCACACAAACTATCCACCCTAACGTTTCAGCAATGCTGAGATTAAGAATCCATGGCCCAAGGGCAGTTTAACTGTTTATGCGGAGCCTGTATCCAATAAGTCATTATTTACTTAAATCGAAGGCTTGGTGGTTCAGAGAGGGAAATAAGCTTTTTAATGCTAGCTTAGCAATGTTTAGAATGTTAAGAAACATCATATGGTTTTTTGTTTGTTTTTTGTACCTACTTAAAATTAGTTTAAGGTAATTAATGTATTTGAATCTTTAAAAAAACCAAATAGAAATGGATAACCTAGATATGTTAAATTAGCTGAATGTGGTGGTTCATGCTCATAATCCCAGCACTTTGGGAGGCATAGGCAGGAGAATTGCTTGAGCCCAGAAGTTTGAGACTAGCCTAGAGATCTTGTCTCTACAAAAAATTAGAAAATTAGTTGGGTGTGGTCATATATGCCTGTAGTCCCAGCAGCACAGGAAGCTGAGACAGAAGGATTGCCTGAGCCCCAGGAGTTTGAGGCTGCTGTGAGCCATGATCGTGCCACTGCACTCCAACCTGGACGACAGAGTGAGGGACCCTAACTCAAAAAAACCCCTAAATCTGGTAAATTCATTACATATAGAAAGAGCTCACGTTAATTTGTAGTTTTAAAGTAATTTTTAGCTGTAGTTGTATATGAAGCGTTTTTCAAAGTGACTGTCCCATGATGGAGTCATAATTTAAGAATGGTTTTATTTCCTTATACTAAGGGCCCCACGTGTTTTGGGTGTTTTTTAGTGGTTAATTGGATACATTTAAATTATGCCATAAATGAATATTCTGTTTTATGGAAAGTGCCCCTTTTGTGAAATTAAATTGTGGTTTGTGATATAATAAGTATGGGACATTGTAATTTATTTGAAGATATAAAAGAATGACTCGGAGCAAACTATTTTAGTAAATTGTGCTAAATTATTTAGGATGTTAACTAATTATACACTTGTGGAAACTTAATTATATCAACCTTTGTTTTTAGCTCAACAGAAATAGATGATATGCTTAGGAAATCAACAAATCTGCTGCTGACGAGAACTTTGAATAGCTGTTTACTGAACCTTATTAGGAAACCTCATATAGGTTTGACAGAGGTAGGTTAAAAAGATACATATAGCCAAATGTTTCATTATATGAAAACAATTATTCTACAGTTGTTGCTGAACATCATTCCATGAAACTAGTTTTGGATTTTAAATGTATTAATATAATTAGATTTTTTTAAAGATTAAAAACATCAGTGCAAATATAAGAAATGCGATGGAGGAGGGTTTCCATGAGGAGTAGTAGATAGCTGAAGATATTAGACTGTAGGGTTAGATTTCTGTTTGCCAGACTTTACATGAAAAGTCAGAATCCTCATTTTTTACTTGCTAAAGGTGTTAGACTTGAGTACTGTGAAGTTGTTTTAAAAAAACTGGCAGTTTAGACTCTTTCTCTCTTTATATATATATGTATATATGTGTATGTACATAAACAAATGTTAGCATTCATGTCAGCAGGCTTTTAAAATTAGATAGTTGTATCCTGTAATGCTATAATTATGCAGAAATGGTACAGTTGCTGGAAGTAATAATCCTATTATATGAAAACTTAGGTCATTTTGCATACATGTAACTTGTATTTTACCAGATATATTTTGTGTTTTCTAGCTGGTGCAAATCATCATAAACACAACACACCTGGAACAAGCTTGTAAATACCTTGAGGATTTTATAACTAACATCACAAATATTTCTCAAGAAACTGTTCATACCACAAGGCTTTATGGGCTTTCTACTTTTAAGGTATGTAAAAATTTGACCAAAAGTTTTCATTTCAGTCACAGTAAGCAAGTGTTAAAAAAATTAAAGACAATTTTTATTATATGTGTGATTCTATTCCTAAAAATTGAGAATTAGAGATGATCATTGTCAACAATGAACAGATAAATGTCGATTCCTTTTTGACATTTTAAATGTCTTATTAAAATGGAGAAAAGTATACATATTTTCTATAATGTATTACATTTTGTTCATTTTTGACAGTTTATAGTAGTGTTGAATAGATCTACCCAAACTTCTGTTACTATTTCACAATTGAATAATTAATTTTATAATGGTGTGTGTATTTGTAAATTAAAAGTGTAAGACAAATAAAGATAGGTTTGTTTTCCATTCTTTATTGGTTCTGATCTGAAGGAAAATAGGTATTATTACATGTCATTGTCGTTCTTTTTTTGTGGATGAAAATATTTCTGTTTGTATAATATATGGGATAAATAGAAAGATTAATCAATCATTGTTTTAAGCAGAATGCAAGATTAAGTAATTTCATGAATTTGTTTTGTAAGCTATTCTTTTATTGACTGGAGTCATATAGATGAGACATTGGCTTAGTCTAGTAATATAAATACCCTTGCATCGAATATTTTGTTAAACTAATCATAAACTACTTACTGATTTCGTGTCTGTAAAATGGTCTTGCTAGCTTAACTGTATAGATTTTCCTAAAAGTTTTCAATTAAAAAAGAATTCTCCTCTTCCTACTTTTGCTATATTATCAGTTACCCAGCTTACCTCTTAAATTATATTGTAATAATTTACATTTTAAAAACTCAGTGTGACCGGGCACAGAGGCTCATACCTATAATCCCAGCACTTTGGAAGGCCGAGGTGAGATGATTGCCTGAGCCCATGGGTTCGAGACCAGCCTGGACAACTTGGCAAGACCTCATCGCTACAATAAATCAAAAAATTAGCCAGGGACACGCCTGTAGTCTCAGCTACTTAGAAGGTTGGGTGGAAGGATTGTCTGAACCCGGGAAGGATTTTCTGAACCCAGAAGGTTGAGGCTGCAGTGACCATGAGCGTGCCACTGTTCTCTAGCCTGGGTGACAGAGTGAGACTACAACTCAAAAAAAAAAAAAAGCAAAAAACTCATTGTATTTGTATTTAGAAGGTGTAAAATTCAGAAACAACAGTGGGATCTTTAAATTATCTGCCTGGCTCCCAAATATTGTTCCCCTCTGGTGATTTTTAAGCTTCTATAGTCCTTCTGATATACAAGACACAAATGCAGAATGATATCTAAGTCGGTAGATATATACAATTTATTATTAAAACTCAGAAGCCCGAAAAAGCAGACATTCATTTATTCAGATAACATATTACAGTGATTAAGGACATATACTCTGCAGATAGACTGCTATGTGATCTTTGTCACATTCTTTAATATAAATGACTCCAAGTTTCTTCATCTATAAAATTAGAAGCAATGTAGTATCTATGTCATATGAGTATTATAAGAATTACAGAAGATACTTAGCACAGAGCCATTCACTGTATATCAGTTATGCTGCAAGTATTCTTTTTAGTCCCTGAGGATACAAAAATGTATCTCTGCCCTCTAGAAGCTCATAGGAGAAAAAAAATCATAAAAGATACTTTAACAGTATGGTGTACCTTAATACAGAATGAGACGCTACAATTTTGTAGACATTTATTTATCCAAGGACAGACTGATTCTTAGTTTTTATATTAAAATTGACACAATCTACTTTTTCTTTCTTGTTCTCTCTGTCCTTATATCTGTGTTACTTATACCCTGGTCAAGAAGGGATCTACTAAGGCTTAGAGTTTTAAGCATATTTAACTGTTAACATTAAATTTAATATGTTTACTTAATACTCTCTGATTAAAACATTGCCTTACTATCTGGTGTTTCTAGGGATTTTCAAGCAATTTTTTTTTTTTTTTTTTTGAGTTGGAGTCTCACTCTGTCACCCAGTGGCTCCCGGCCACTGCAGCCTCTACTTGCTGGGCTCCGGCGATCCTTCCGCCTCAGGCTTCCAGGTAGCTGGAACTACAGGCGTGCACTACCACGCCCAGCTAATTTTTAATTTTATTGTAGAGATGAGGTCTTACCAAGTTACCCAGGCGGGTCTCGAACCCGCGGGCTCAGGCAATCCACTTACCTCAGCCTCCCAAAGTGCTGGGATTATAGGCTGAGCCACCGAACCCGGCTAGCAATTTTTATTATCAGTTATAAGCCAAAGAATCAAAGATACTGGAGCATAATGCTCTTAGATTGGGGAATCTTGGAGCTATATTTTTCTAAATCTGCCTGTTGGGAACTGTATTTTTCTAAATCTGCCTGTTTAGAAATGTTAACTTTGGTCTACCATTCCCAAGTTGTAGATAACTGCCGTTGCATACCCCTTGGTGGGTCTCCTTGGAAATCAGGAAATCAAGTTTTGCTCTGGACATAGCTGAACATTCTTGTTTTTTGTTTTGTTTTCACATAGAACCCAGTAAATACCTTTCTGTTTTGCAGTATGAGAATAAGAGCTGTTTTAAGCTTAGCATTTGAAGATTGAGTGTTCTTTGGTTCTACTTTTTGGTCTATTTCAAGAGGAATTTGTCTTGAACTGTGATATGGGGAACATTTCAACAGGGAGAATTGTTAAGTCAATATTAAAGGGAATTACTTAGGGACATTGGGGAATTTCCATTTATAGTAAATAGTCTATTGCCTATTTCTGAGATTATTAAAGTACAGTCTTGGCTACAGACATTAGATTGGATTGCTGAGCTAGCCTCTTGACCTAGATCTTTATAATCCAGTGATCCTAGGAAACATTCCTACTTAGTTGCTTAATGGAAATAAACACTTAATGATCCCTTTGCCTATATCTTCAAAAACTGCATATGCAAAATACACAATACCTGACCTTGCATCATATGTGTTTACTTTATGAAATATTGTGTGGACTATTTTGTTAGCTTTTCTTTCACCTTGCCAAACCTGTGAGGGATACACAAAAGGAGCAGCCACTGGTTTCTACTCTCAAGCACCATCTCAACTTTTTGAAATTAATTCAGACCCAAACAGAGAGTTACTTAAAGCCAATAGGACTTTTCCTGGCTTGAAGAATTTGCATCAGGATAGAGGGAAAAAATGAGAATACCATTCCCTTTTTAATCTGTGTGATAAATAGCCCACTCTTTCTCTTTGGCATCAGGGATTTCTAACTTAGCTCCATTGAGCTTTTTCGGCCTGCCACCCTAAAGCGTTCTTTCCTTTCGAGTCCTGGCAGTGATTGTAACTGTGAATGCCTAGAAGAAATATACTTCTTTTTCTAATTGCCGTTTTTTTTTCTTTTTTTTCTTTTGCCTGCCGATGCCTATGTAGTAAAACATTTTAGGGTTGTGGCTGAAATGATCGTAGTAAATTGCCTTTAATTAGGGGCTTGAAACTCTCTTTATATGGAGCAAGGACATGGTATATAGACTTTAAAAAAAATTTTTTTTATTGAAGTGTAGCATACGTATATACATTTATACAAATTATAAATATATACAGCTCAATTAATCATTCAACAATGAACATAGACTTCCAGTTTCTGGCATGTAAGGAGGTAAGAAGTTGTCACTATCCTAACAGGTAAAAAAACAAACCGAAAATCAATAATCCTTCTTAGATCCATCAGAGAAGTGACGTCATAGGGTAAACTGCTCCTCCCAGATGTCACAGGTAAATTAAATGCAGAGACTCACAACTTAACAGAGCAGAAACCCACTGGTCCATGGGAACCAGTGGTGTAGGCAAACCTGAACTATAATTGATGAATTGCTAGAGGCTTGAAGTGAACAAGTCTGAGATATTGAAAACTACAGTGGGGCACAGCCTTAGGGGAACCCCTATACTTTTGTGAGCTTTACATCTTGGAGTTTTATCAGGGTCTCATAGCAAAGTTTGGTGAAAAATTCCCTTGTGCTTCTTGGAGAAAAGTCATCATTTTGAAATATGCCAGAGCAATCTGTTCTTTAAGAATTATGTTCTTCTCAATCACGCTGTCCCTCAAGAGGGACTGTTTCCAGCCTTAACATATTGGAGTTTTATCAGAGCCTAACTGACTTTGGGAGAAGGGAAATACCAAACTCCATTCTGCTCTAGCCTTCCATGTGGGGCAAGGGAAACACCTAGCTCTGGCCTGTTCTAACCATCCTGTTCCCCCTAAGGAGAGCGGTAACTGAGATGCACTTGTGTAATTCACAGCCAAGGTTCCACAGGCTCACTGAATGACTGAGACCTAATTATAGGTCTGTAGAATGCATCTTCTACCATGATGCCTTATCACTATGTCACTATTTACTTCAGTTTTTTTCACCCAGTGCATCATATCCAGCTGTGATGAAATAAAAATGGCAAGGCATATTAAGTGACAGAAAATACAGTTTGAAGAGACAGAGGAACTATTAAAGCCACACTGAGATATGGCAGGAATGTTGTAATTATCAGATTAGGAATTTTTTAAAGTATGATTAATATTGTAAGGGCTTTCACAGATAAAGTAGACAACATGCAAGAACAGATGATAATGCAAGTAGAGAGTTGGAAAATCTAAGAAAACATTAAAAAGAAATGCTAGAGATTGAAAACGCTGTAATAGAAATGAAGAATTCTTTTGATAGGCTTATTAATAGACCAGACATGACTGAAAAAGGAATCACTTTTAGCTTGAAGATATGTTGATGAAAGCTTCCAAAATGGAAAAGCAAAGAGAAAAAAGACTGAAAAGAAAAAGAACGGAATATCCAAGAACTGTGGGACAACTATAAAAGCTAGAACATATGTATAATGATAATTCTAGAAGGAGAAGAAAGACAAAGGAACAGAAGAAATGTTTGGAGTAATAATAACAGAATTTCCCAAAACTAATGTCAGACACCAACACCAAACAGGGTAAATACTCACCCCAAAGAAAAACTACTCTTAGGCATATCATATTAAAACTGCAGAAACTCTGCCAAGCTCGGTGGCTCAGCCTGCAGTCCCACGCCTTTGGGAGGCTGAGGTGAGTGGATTGCCTGAGCCTGCGGGTTCGGGACCCACCAGGGCAACTTGGCGAGCCCTCATCTCTACAATAAATAAAAAATCAGCCGGGCGTGGTAACGCGTGCCTGTAGTTCCAGCTACTTGGACAGCTGAGGCGGAAGGATTGCCGGAGCCCAGCAGGTCGAGGCTGCGGTGGCCGGGAGCGGCCACTGCACTCCAGTCTGGGTGACAGAGTGAGACTCCAACTCAAAAAAAAAAAAACAAAAAACTGCAGAAACTCAAAGATAGAGAAAAATGTTGAAGCCAGAGGAAGAAAAAAAAAATCTGACTTATAGAGGAACAGAGATAAAAATTACATACAACTTCTCAGAAACCATGCAAGCAAGAAGAAAATGGAGTGAAATACTTAAAGTAGTTGAGAAAACAAACAAATGAACAAACAAGTACATCCACCTAAAATTCTGTATCCTTTGAAATTATTTGTCAAAAGATGAAGGAAAAATAATTATTTTCCCCAACAAGCAGAAATTTATTACTAGTAGACCTGCCTTGCAAGAAATGTTAAAAGGAGTTTTTCATTGAATGATATAGGTTGGAAATAAATGATAAGGTTAGAAGCTTGGATCTACGTTAAAAAAGGAAGAGTATTAGAGAAGGAATAAGTGAAAGTAAAATAAAGCATTTATTTTTACTAGTCTTAATTGAATCAAATAACTTATTCAAAATAATAACAATGTCTGATTATATTTGCTTGTGAATATATATATACACACACATATGTATGCTTACATAGAAGTGAAGTAAGTAAGTAAAGTGAAGTAAGTAAGTAAGTAAGTAAGTATGCTTACATAGAAGTGAAATGAATGACAGCAATTATACAAGGAATAGAAGGGAGGAATTAGAATTTTATTGCTATTAAAGGTATTTGCAGCCGGGCTCGGTGGCTCAGACTGTAATCCTGTGCTTTGGGAGGCTGAGGTGAGTGGATTGCCTGAGCCTGCGGGTTCAAGACTCGCCTGGGCAACTTGGCGAGACCTCATCTCTACAATAAATAAAAAATTAGCTGGGTGTGGTAGCGCGTGCCTGTAATTCCAGCTACTTGGAACGCTGAGGCGGAGGGATCGCCGGGTGACAGAGTGAGACTCCAACTCAAAAAAAAAAAAAGGTATTTGCACTAGTTGAGAACTAGTATAGTATTATTTGAAAGTGATTTTGGACTAGTTGTAAATGGATATTGCAAATTCTAGAGCAACCACTAAAACAAGTAAAAAACAAATATATAACTGATAGGAAGAAGAGAAAATGGAATCATACAACATGCTCAGTGAAAACCACAAAGATAGCTGGGTGTGGTGGCTTGTGCCTATGATCTCAGCTACTCAGGCTGAGGTGGGAATATCATTTGAGGCCAGAAGTTTGAGAACAGCCTGTGCAACATAGTAAGACTCCATCTGTACAAAATATTTTAAAAATTAGCTAGGCACAGTGACACATGCCTGTAGTCTCAGCTACTCAGGAGGCTGAGGCAAGAGGAATGCTTGAGCCCAGGAGTTTAAGGCTGTGTTTGCACTACTGCACTCTAGCCTGGGCAACAGAGTGAGATGCCATCTCTATTTAAAAAAGTAAAATACACACACACACACACACACACACACACACACACACACACACACACGGCAGAAAAAGAATGAAAGACAAATATAGAAACAACAAGGGCAACAAATAGAAATAGTAACAAATATGGTAGCTGTTAATTCAGCTATACCAATAGTCACTTTAAATGTCAACGGTCCAAATACACTAATTAAAAGACAGTGTAAGAGTGGTTTAAAAAAACAAAACTGAACTATGTGTTATCTTCAAGAAACGCACTTAAATATAAAGATACATATAGATTAAAAGTAAAGAAATGGAAAAAGAAGTATCATGCTAACACTAATCAAAAGAAAGTGGGAGTAGCTATGTTAATTTCAGGCAGAACAGACTTTAGAGCAAAGAAAGTTATCAAGGATACAGAAGGACTTACATAATGGTAAAGGGATCAGTTTTCCAAGAAGACATAGCTGTCCTTAATTTATATTCTCTAACAACAGAACTTCTACATATGGAAGGCAAAAACTGATAGAACTTCAAGGAAAAAATAGATGAATTCACAGTTATACTTGGAAACTTCAGCACCCTGAAATGAACAGATCCAGCAGGCAGAATATCATCAGTAAGGACATAGGTGAATTGAACAGCACAATCAGTCATTTGGATGTAATTGGCACCTATGGACTACTTTATTCAACAACAGCAGAATATCCATTCTTCTCAAGATTACACGGAACATTCATCAAGATAGACTACATTGTGGCTTAAGACACACCTTAATAAATTTAAAACACTAGAGATCATACAATATCTGCTCTTAGAAAACAGCAGAATTAAACTAGAAATCAATAACAGAAGGATTCCTGAGAATCCCAGAGTAAATGTTATACTTCTAAATAACAGATGGATCAAAGAAGAGATCCCAAGAGATATTAAAAATTTTTTGAACTAAAGGAAAATGCAACTTACCAAAATTTATGGGATGCAGCAGAAGCTGTGCTTAGAGGAAAATTTATGGTATTGAATGCATATATGAGGAGGAATCCAAAAAATGCCAGATTGTATTTGATTTTATATTTTTTAATTTTTTAACACAAAATATATTATCAAAATCCCCAAACTCCAGGTTTAGCAGGAAAAACATATAACTTAACTGGCAAAGCTAGTCCTTAACAATCCATTCCCAAGCAGATTTTTCAGATAAACATAAATACACATCCCTGATAACTTTCTTACATCTAATTCTAACCACTGTCACAGACAAAATAAGGCATAGTCTTTCTCCATGCTTTGTAGAACTTTTTTCCTTCCTCTTACGAGATTCCCAAGAGTTTCTAGAAATGCTTCTGATGTCTTGGACATTTCTACTCCACAGAGAAATGCATCTCAGAAGTATGTGCACTGGGTAACTGGCCTACCAGCAGACCGATTCCAAGGCAGGAAGTTGAGGATGTGACTACGAATCCTGGAATACTTTGAAGCTATCCAAGCCACACATTTTCTATCCAAGTCCCCACCAGGGATGTGAACACTGTAGTCTAAGTCACTTCCCAGTGTGCTCCTCAGATGTTTTTTTCTTGCTCTTCTCTTTGAGAATCTTCACCCATTTTTAGGATGCCAACTTTAACTTGGGTGGGTTGAATTAACCCAATATTCACAGATGTCCAAACCCATTTCACACAGCTATGCGAAGTGTGAAGGCTAAGTATGTAAATGTGAAAAAGTTAAGGTTTAATTTTATATCAGTAAGCTCTCTTCCCCATTAAATCACTGTATGGCACCTCACACTTGAACAGTTGGTATAACATATACATAAACCCTCACTCTATCTGGCACAGGTATACTCAACATGCTATATTAAGTATGATTTCCATTTTATTTTTTTCCAGAGGATAGTTGTTCTTCAGTCCTTAAGGGACTCAGCTCCTTACATGGGCTTTGGTGGAGGTGTGGGACAGCACCTGCAGGTCTAAATCGGGGTGAGAGTGTTCGGTCCTTGCGGGTTTCACGAGACCAGTTCCTCACTACCTTGCTGTGAATGGCACAACTCACACAGTAATGCAGCTTCACATACAGCTTGGGAAGCACGTAGACATCGAAGACACTCACTTCAGAGACGTCCCTGACAGCTGCGGCCTCCACTATGTTTTGAATGATGAATTTTTTTTTTTTTCCTTGAGAAAGCAGAATTTAGTGAGAGGACAGAAAAGCTCCCACAGTGGGAGGGGACTCGGAGTTTGCCCCGAGTGATGAACCTCTTAAGGTGTTATCCTTGGGCACGTACCAGTCATAGTTTGTGTAGTGAATGTTCTGCACGTGGCCACAGCCCTTTTTGGCACAACCTTTGTTCCTTCTTTTTCTTTTCGTCTTAGAAGCAAGGACCCAAAAGAGCCAGAATTTATTTTTTAAAAATTGTGTATTCTTACATGTTTAAACTTAAGTCACCTTCAAAGTATTCTGTTTGATGCAGTACAGCTTTTTGCATTGCTCAAAAGTTTTTTTATGACCATTTTGATCACAGTTTTATGTTTTCACATGTACTAATGTAATCATCACTCCAATTAAATACAGATTATTTCCATCACCCCAAAAAGTACCTTAGTGTCCCGTTGCAATCAATACCTCCCCACATAAGGGGACACAGAAAGCTAATGATGTTTTTTCTTTTTTTCTTTTTTTTTTTCTGCATTGGAGTCTCACTCTTTCACCCAGGCTGGAGTGCCATGGCATACTCATGACCACTCCAGCATCGACTCACTGGGCCCTGCCTTTCCTTCTGCCTCAGCCTTCCAAGTAACCGGAACTATAGGCGCACACTACCACACCTGGCTAATTTTTTATTTATTGTAGAGACAAGGTCTCGTCAACTTGCCCAGACTGGTTGTCAAACCTGCGGGCTCAGGCAGTACACTTGCCTCGGCCTCCCAAAGTGCTGGGATGACAGGCTGAGCCACTGAGCCCGGCCAATGATATATTTTCTATCATCACGTGGTTTTGCATTTTATAGAATTTCATATATTGAAATTATACAGTATGCACTTTTCTGAGTCCAGCTTCATTTGTTCAGCATAATGTTTTTGTTGTTATTTTGTTTTATATGTGGAGTACAAGTCAGGATTGGGAGTATAAGTGATCTTTGTACGGGTGAGGTTTGGGCCTCCCATTGGACCTCACTTTGCCTGGATTGGGACCATGCACCCTTATTGATGTTGTGGGCTCCCTCTTCCTCCCCCCCCCGCACCCCAGCAGTGTCCTGCTACTGCCAGTCCCTTTCTTGTGGTATTATGACAGTTATTCAGGGTCCACTTCTGAGTGTGAACATGTGGTACTCAGTTCTTTGTTTCTGTGATAGATAACTGAGTATGATAGACTCTGAATGCATCCAAGTTGCTGTGAAGTCCCTAATTTTGTCCTTCTTTATGGCTGCATAATATTCCATCATGTATATGTACCACATTTTTTTAATCCAGTCTACTTTCGATGGACAGCATGTTTAGTTTGATGTTTTTGCTTTTGTGAATAGTGCTACAGTAAACATGCATGTGCAGGTATCTTTTTTGTAGAATGATTTGAGTCCCTCCAGGTATATTTCCAGTAGGGGGATTTCTGAGTCGTATGGAAGGTCAATTTCTAGTTCTTTTAGAAATTACCAAACTGTTTTCCAAAGAGGTTGAACTAGTTTGCACTCCCACCAGCTGTACTTCTACACTATTTCATCTGTTAAATCTAAGGCCCTTGGTTAGAGCAGGCCCTATTTCTCTTGATCTTTTGTACTGGGAGAAGTAAAAAATAAATAGAAACAGACCTAGATTACTCTGGTCTGAATTCAAATCACGTAAGATTTTAACCATGGAATAAACAAACCATTAATAATGGTTACACCATTGGGATATCCCGATCCAACATCAAGGTTATAAATCTTATTGTCGATATGAAATCTAGAATAGGATTGCGCTGTTATCCCTAGGGTAACTTGTTCTGCTGCTCAAATAGTTAGGCTCAATAGATTGTCTTTTGCTTAGACTGGTTAAGTCTAGGGTAAAATCATTCAGAGGTTTAGTTATACTCTGAGGTCACCCCAACCAAAATTTTTAGTTCATGCCCATGAGGTGTTAGGCCTGGTCATGTTAGGCAAATATATAACTTGATTGAACTAATAAATTAAAGCGCCGTAGGATCTTCTCATATTATTGTATCTCCACCTCTTCATGGAGAGGTCAATTTCACCGATGGGAAGTAGGAGGCATCTAAACCCTCGTGTGGCCATTCATACAAGTCCTTATTTAAAGAACAAATGATTTTCCTACCTTTGCGTGGTCCTGATACCGTGGCCATTGAACACATGTCTCTCAGCAGGCAGTGCCTCTAATACTAGAAATGCTAGAGGTGATGTTTTTAGTGAACAGGTAGAGTTAGGTTTTGCTGAGTTCCTTTTACTTCTTTTAATCTTAATGCATGCCTGTGTTGGGTTAGCAATTTAGGGTTAATAAATGGTTTATTAACTGTTTGTTTGTATTGAATTGTTAACTATCAATGGATTATCTGGTCTGATATAAGCTTATGTGGGGAGAATAGTTTCTTGTTACTTATACTAACAGTATTGCTTCTATAGGCCTGTAGATTAGCCCAGTGAAGTTTTAGGAGTTACTGTAGTTGATTGGAATTAAGGATTTTTGAATGTTGAGCTTGAACGCTTTCTTAGTTGATGGCTGCTTTTAAACCATCTATGGTGTATACATATTTCACTCTCCAAATAAGGTTGCTTCGTTTTTCTAAAGAGCTGTCCCTCTTTAAAATAGCATTTAAATTTGCATTGGGATTGTTAGTTCTATAGGTAAATTTAAAGTTGGACTAAAATTCTATTCTGGACAACCAGCTATCACCAGGCTCAGAGGCTTTCACCTCTACTTATAGATCCTCTCACTATTTCTACATACACGAATGTGCTCATTAGTTATCCATAAGTAGCTCGTCTGGATTTAGGTATTTTAACTAAAGTTCTCTTTGTAAAATTGTTCTGGTTCATTCATTATGCAAAAGGTAAAAGTTGTAATCTTTGCTTTTTTGTTCTTTGAATTACCTTTCATCTTTCCCTTGTGGTACTTCATCTATAGCGCCTAAACAAATATCTGTCTCCTATACTTTAGATTTTGTATAAATGTTTTGATTTAGGAAGAGATTGTAAGTTAACTGGATATGGTTTGGGCTAGTTTTGGTTCAAAGTGCAGGTTATATGAAATCTTCCAGGTATAAGCCGGGTGCTTTAAAATTAAGCTACACTTTGTTTACTCCAGTATGCTTACCTTGTTATGATTTATCTCCTCTCATACATGTGGTTAGTGTATTATAAATTTAAGGGATAAAATTAAATATGAGGAGGATGTGGGTGGTGTGTGCGTGCCTCATGGCCCTATTCAATTAAGCTCTCTAGTCTTAGTTTACTATTAAATTCTCCTTTAACACATATTTCACAAGGGCAGTCGTGGGTATTCCAGGATTAGAAAATGTAGCTCATTTCTTTCTATCTCTTAAGCTACACATTGACCTAACGTTTTTATGCCTATACTTACTTTGATGCCTTTTTAGGGTTTGCTGAAGATGGCGGCATATAGGCTGAATTAGCAAGAGATGGTGAGGTGTATCTGGGTTTATCGATTCTAGAACAGGCTCCTCTAGAAGGATATCAAGCGCTGCCAAGTCCTTTGAGTTTTAAGCTGTTGCTTATAGTACTCTGGCAAATAAATTTGTTTTATAATTATTTATGTTTATAGCTGAGCATAGTAGGATATCTAATCCCAGTTTGGGTATCAGCTGTCATGGTTTTAGAATGTTAAAGATACTTCTGTGAATTATTTTAAGTTTAGCTATAGCTTTTTATGGCTTGGTTAAGGTTTTACTTTAGTCTGTGAAAAATCTTAAACATGCTTTACACCAGAATTTTCTTAATTTGGGTTAAAGATATGACTGCAGTGACTGGCACAAAATTTGCCAACGGATTTTCTAGTAGAACTCAGCTGAACTTTCATTTATTGCTTAATTTTTTATCACTGCTATTTCCCTTGGGGGTGTGGTTAAGTAAGATGTTATGAGCTACTATTAAACAATGTGCTTGTTGCTTATTCCTTTTGGTCTTTAATGATCTAGAGGGCATTCTCACTGGAGGGTAGATACCTGCATGTGTAATTTTACTAGAAATTAATAAAAAGGCCGAGAACAAACCTGTATGTTTATGGAGTTGTGAAGACTCTTCTAGGTATTTTCAGTGCCTTGCTTTATGCATTAAGCTACGTTAGCACGGGATTTTTTTTGTTAGCTTTAACTGCTATATCAGCATTGGGGATATATTTAGTAAATGGAAATTCTCTAGCCTAGAAAGCCTAAAATTTATTAAATTTTTACAGTTTTTAAAAATGCTTCCATTAAGATTTTGGCTGGAAGTCATTTCTAGATGAAGTTATAATTGAATTAAAGGGGATTTGGTTTGGAGAGTCACCCTTGATTTAATTTTATTAGCTTTAAGTGCTATGTCAGTATTGGTGATGTATTTAGTAATCAAAGAAATTTTTCACATTTCCAGATGTTGAAAGCCCAAGATCAGAGTGCCAGCATGTTTGGGTTCTGATGAAGGCTTTCTTCCTGACTTGCAGATTATTACCTTCTTGCTGTGTCCTCACATGGCAGAAAGAGAACTCTAGTGTCTCTTTGTCTTTTTGTAAAGGCATGAATCGCCTTATAAGATGCCCATTCTCGTGACCCCTTCTAACCTAATTATCTCCCAAAGTCCCATCTCCAAATACTATCGCATTGGGGTTTAGGGCATCAACATGAATTTTTGGGAGACACAATTCAGTCCACAGTGACCAGCAGTGAGCAAGTGGAATTTGAAATTAAAAACAATATTGTTTGCAATCCAAAAATTATATATTTAGGTATAAATCTAACAAAAATATGTACAAGATCTTTATTAGGAAAATTAAATAACTCTGATGAATGAAATAAAAAATAACTAAATAAAATGATATTTTAGGCCGGGCTCGGTGGCTCAGCCTGTAATCCCGCGCCTTTGGGAGGCTGAGGTGAGTGGATTGCCTGAGCCTGTGGGTTCGAGACCCGCCTGGGCTGCGAGACCTCATCTCTACAATAAATCAAAAAATCAGCCGGGCATGGTGGCGCATGCCTGTAATTCTGGCTACTCGGAAGGCTGAGGTGGAAGGATCGCTGGAGCCCAGCAGGTCGAGGCTGCGGTGGCCGAGAGCGGCCACTGCACTCCAGTCTGGATGACAGAGTGAGACTCCAACTCAAAAAATAAATAAATAAATAAAACGATATTTTGTGCTCATGAGCAGAAAAACTCAAAATTATCAAGATGTCAGTTCTTAGCTTGATCAATTGATCTATTGAGATTTAATCCATTCTGTGTCAATATCCTGTCACTTTTTCTTGTAGATATTGACAAACTTATCCTTAATTTTATATGTAGAGGCAAAAGACCCAGAATAGCCAACACAGTATTGAAGGAGAAGAACAAAGTCTGAGTACTGACACTGCTTGTCTTTAAGACTTCTATAAAGCTGCAGTAACAAAGAAAATGTGGTATTGACCAAGCAGTAGACAAATAGATTGATGGAACCCCAGAAATATAGTCAACTGAATTTTGAAAAAAGGAGTAAAGGTAATAAAATGTAGCAAAGATAGTTTTTAAATAGCGTTGGAACAACTGGACATCCACATGCAAAAAAGAAATCTAGACCAGACCTCTTTCACCCTTCACAAAAATGGGCTCAAAATGGATTATAGAGTTAAATGTAAAATGCAAAGCTATAAAACCCCTAGAAGATAACATAGGAGAAAAATCTAGATGACCTTGGGTATGGTAATGACTTTTTAGATACAACCTCAAAAGGACAGTCCATGAAATAAATAATAAATTGTACTTGTTAAAATTAGAAACTGCTCTGTGAAAGATACTATCAACGGAGTGAGAAGGCAATATTTTGGGAGAAAATATTTGCAAAAGACATATCTGATAAGGGATTCTTACCTAAAACTTGGTAAGAACTCTTAAACTCAACAGTAAGAAAATGAGCAAGGATTTTAAAATGAGCCAAGGACCTGAACAGACACGTCACCAAAGAAGATACGTAAATAAGCAAATAAAAAGGTGTTCCATTCACATGTCATCAGGGAAATGCAAATGAAAACAACAATTAGAACAGCCAGATTCACGAGCCGTGTCAACACCAAATGCTGGCACAACAGAAACTCTTATTCATTGCTGGTGGGAATGCAAAATGGAACAGCCTCTTTGGAAGGCAGTTTGGTAGCTTTTTATAAAATTAAACATATTCTTCTATGATCCAGTAATCATGCTCCTTGGTATTTATCCAGAGGAGTTGGAAACGTAGATTCACATGAAAACTTGGCGTATATAGCTGGGCGTGGT
This sequence comes from Cephalopachus bancanus, assembly GCA_027257055.1. NCBI lineage: Eukaryota > Metazoa > Chordata > Mammalia > Primates > Tarsiidae > Cephalopachus > Cephalopachus bancanus. The sequence continues at coordinate 237,312 of JAPVLO010000446.1, read as the reverse complement.
AGCGTATGCCTGTAGTTCCAGCTACTTGGAAGGCTGAGGTGGAAGGATGGCCGGAGCCCAGCAGGTTGAGGCTGCGGTGGCCGGGAGTGAGCCACTGCACTCCAGTCTGGGTGACAGAGTGAGACTTCAACTCAAAAAAAAAAAAAAAAAAGGAAAAGAAAAGAAAAGAAAACTTGCGTATGGATGTTTATAGCAGCTTTATTCATAATTGCCAAAACTTGAAAGCAACTAAGATGTCCTTCCATAGGAATGGATAAACTCTGGTATATCCAGCAGTGAATGGAATATTTTTAAGTACTAAAAAGAAATGAGCTATCAAGCCACGAAAAGACATGGAGGAAACTTAATTGCATATTATTAAGTAAAAGAAACCAATCTGAAAAGGCTACATATTTTATGATTCCAACTCTGTGACATTTTGGAAAAGGCAAAACTATGGAGTCCATAAAAAGATTAGTGGTTGCCAGTGAGTGGGGAGAGAGGGACACATAGGTGAAGAATAGAGGATTTGGGGGCCAGTGAAACTGCTCTATTTGATAATATAAATGGTGCATACATGTGTCAAAACCCATAAAATGTGTAACACCTTAAGTGAACCCAGTGTACACTGTGAACTTCAGTGTTTGTGGGGTGTATGGGAAATATCTGTACATTCTGTTTAGTTTTGCCGTGAACCTAAAAGTGCTCTAAAAAAATGGTCTATTTAAGCCCATTCTTAACAACTGTGAGGTCAAGAAATAACGCATCGCTAGCATTGTAGAACATTACAGAACAATGCTTTCTCATTCTTCTCTTTTGTCATGGTCTCTTCTGCTCAGTATTCACTTTTAACAGCATGGATTAATTTTACCTATTTTTGAGTTCTATTTAAATGGAATCACACAGAATGCATCTTTCTGTGTGTCTTTCACTCAGCATGATTTGTGGTATTTTATTTGTGTTGTTGCATGTAGCTGTAGTTTTATATTTTAAATTTAGTATAGTATTTCATAATGGAATTTATTACACTTATTTTTTGGTATATGAGCTGTAGTATCACTCTGGACTACTCAGACTTTTTTTGCTTCCTTCCTGGATGTGTGACCTCTGACTGAGGTGTTACTGTATGGGTAAAATATAATTTATATTTATTTTAATGTTAGCATTAAAGATATAAATTCAGAAGTTGGTATAACATTTAAAACTATGAAGGTATTATAAATATGCAGTTTTAAAATTTCTCATTTTAATTATAATTGATATATTATTTTACTTATTTAAAGCTGATTTATTGCTTTGTTGAGGTCTTTTGCAATATAACTTTTTTTAGCTGATTAATTGCATTTCAGCTTTTGACTACTTAGATACTTTGTGTATAGTCCTTTTTATTGGTGGAGTGTTTATAAAATTTCTTGTATTATATGTGCAATTTGATTGTTATTTTTAAAAAGCAATTCTTGTGACATTTATCTCTTTTGTCACCCTTTACCACCCACTTCCCCTTTTCCTGTTGTCTCCTACTAGAGAGGGCTGCATGAGACAGTTTTATGCTTGTAGCTGATTCGATGCATTTGAATGACATAAAATCCTAAAAGATAAATCAGAAAACAGCAAAAGCAGATCAGATAAAATATTTATTAAATAGGCTGAGCAATTAAGTCACTTAGGATATGAAAGAATGGAAAAGTAAATAAAGGAGATGCTACTCTTCTAGAAACAAAAGCTAACAGAAAAAAAAAGCATTGTTCAGTTCTATCAGCAAAAGAAGAAAGTCAACAAGATGTAGAGACTACCTCAACCCTTACAGATACATCAAAGTGCTCAGTTTTTTTAAAATAATTTATCATCAGTAATCAGTTAATTATAGCAAATGCCACTTGTAAAGATTGTGGAAGTCAGAAATAGAACAGGGAGAGAAATCGTTGAGGACTACTTAAAAAAGCTATTTATATCAGATGATTTGCAAACCTGATTATAAACAACCACTTAAGGAGGGACAGATGCTTCTACAAAGCTGCTGGTGACTGTTTGTGAATCTTTGGAAGATATAAAAGCCCCTGGAAAGTAAAAAGGTAAAAATGAAGCACACACCTTTTCAGAAGGAAAGGAGACAATTCAGATAGCTTGGAAATTAGAGAAGTACTCAATTTACAGTGACCTGCATTTATCCTAGATAGTCCAAAGACCAGATTTTGAATTTTTCTAGATACTGATGATAGCTCAAAACCTCTGTTGCCCTGTAAAAGTTGGGTAGTCAGCAGGTGACTCTATGAGGGATTTAGGTTTTTCTAGGATAAGCCACTTTGATAAGGCACAAGAAATAAAATATGTCTTGTTTAAAATGCAGCTTGACCAACGCAGTGACTCATGCTTGTAATCCCAGCACTTTGGGAGGCCTAGGTGGGAGGATTGCTTCGAGATCAGCCTGGGCAACATAGCAAGATCTTTTCTCTCAAAAAAACCAAACAAAAAATTAGCTGAGCATGATGGTGTATGCCTGTAGTTTCAGCAACAGGGGATGCTGAGGCAGAAGGGACCACCTGAGCCCAAGAGGTCAAGGCTGTGAAGAGCCATGATCACGCCACTGCACTGAAGCCTGGACAACAGAGTAAGATGCCAACTCCAAAAAAAAAAAAAAGGATTTGATTTTGTCCCAAAAGATATTCCTGAAACAAAGTAATAATTCCTTAGAAGTTTCTATTTAAACTGTTGTTTTTCACCTGGGGAGATATGTCACATGATGTTCACTGAGCAAAAATATATTTTTGTGATACTGTGCTAGATGCTAAGGGGAAGATGAGGAATGCTTCTTAACCACTAGGATTTTTTAATCTAAAAGGGCCGATAACTGAAAATAAATAGCAGTGTTCACTAAATAGATCAGTTTGGTTCTGTAGACATGTTTGATTTGGTTTTGCAGGTTTTCTAAATATTTTGAATTTGAAGCCGGGCTTGGTGACTCAGCCTGTAATCCCACGCCTTTGGGAGGCTGAGGTGAGTGGATTGCCTGAGCCCGCGGGTTCCAGACCCGCCTGGGCAGCGAGACCTCATCTCTACAATAAATCAAAAAATCAGCCAGGCGTGGTAGCACACGTCTGTAATTCCGGCTACTTGGAAGGCTGAGGCGGAAGGATCGCCGGAGCCCAGCAGGTTGAGGCTGCGGTGGCCAGGAACGGCCACTGCACTCCAGTCTGGGCGACAGAGTGAGACTCCACCTCAAAAAAAAAATTTTTGAATCTGAATACCTTTCGATGAGACTTAAGCTCTATAATTATCTGCCTATCATACCCTGCCTGCCCTACTCATTTTTATTACCTATGTGGACCCTGAAGGCGTTTGGGTATTTGCATCAATTTGGAGCATGGGTAGGATTTTAACTGGCAAAGATGAGGAAAAGAAGGAATTGGTATAAACCCACGCACAGAAGCCAGAAAGCTGAAGTTGTATTCAGATATTCCAAACCTAAAATGCAGTGACCTTGAAGATGAAATATAAAATCGTATTTACTCATTTTATGTTAATAAGTTTCCTTTTCTATTTAAAAATCATGTTTGGTGTACATGTGGTTAGAATGTATATTCTGGGCAAAATATAATTCTTTATAGAAGAATTTGGTTTCAGGTTCTTTTACTTAAATATTTGTCTTCAGCTTCTTTAACTCTTATCTGAGCCGGGCTCGGTGCCTCAGCCTTGTAATCTCAGCACTTTGGGAGGCTGAGGTGAGTGGATTGCCTGAGCCCGTGGGTTCGAGACCCGCCTGGGCAACTTGGCGAGACCTCATCTCTACAATAAATCAAAAAAATTAGCCGGGCATGGTGGCACGCGCCTGTAGTTCCACCTACTCGGAAGGCTGAGGCGGAAGGATCGCTGGAGCCCAGCAGGTCGAGGCTGCGGTGGCTGGGAGGGGCCACTGCTCTCCAATCTGGGTGACAGAGTGAGACTCCAACTCAAAAAAAAAACAAAAAACAAACAACAAAAAAAAACTTTTTTCTGAGCTATCACTTTTTAAGTGACACTTTACCTTGCATGCTCTTGTTACCCTAAGAAGGATTTTGGATTGTATCCTGAAAATTGTTTTTGGTGTAATTAACTATAACTCCCACAGTAACCTATATCTGTAATAGAACATCTAGTAATCTAGTATACTGCTTGGGACCTGCCTACTTTAAACTATGAGATTATTTCCTGATTTACAGCCCATGGGTCTGTATTTTTTAATATATGAAGAACAATCTTTTAGAAAGATTTCTAGAGCTTAATGAGACTTCAGATCTTGTAATTTATGTAAGTTTTCTTTGGATCTTTACTTTTGATTTTTTTATTGTAGGTCAGATCTTGAGCTTTGTTTAACCCAGAGTATTGATCAATTGGTAGTCCATGATTTGCATATGTATAAGGCACAATACCGATCCTAAAACCTACAACCCCCTCCCCCTTTTTTAAAATTACAGTGATAGTATAATGAAAAAAACTGGTGAAAAGTATCAAGGTAAATTAGTGCTCTTTCTCTCTCTCCTTTTTTTTTTCTTTTTTGGAGTCTCACTGTTACCACCCAGACTGGAGTGCAGTGGCACTCTCACAGTCACTGCATCCTCGACCTGCTTGGGCTCACGTAATCCTTCCATCTCAGCCTTCCAAGTAACTGGAACTACAGATGCACGCCACCACGCCTGGCTAGTTTCTGTGATTTATTATGGAGACAAGGTCTCGCCAAGGTGCCCAGGCTGGTCTTGAACCCCCGGGCTCAGGCAATCCTCTTACCTCAGCCTCCCAAAGTGCTGGGATTACAGGCTGAGCCACCGCACCTGGCCTCTTCCCTATTTTAATGAGAAGCATAAACAAGCAAATCCTTCTTTTCAATTAATTTTAGTTCCAAATATAGAATAAAACAACTTCTTTTGTTGTCACACTGACATCTAAAACATCTAATGGAAATTATGTATATATATTTTTAAATTATAGTTTCTTAAATTATTTTCTATCTCTGTTCATTTCATTGTCATACCCTTCTCCCTTGTCATAACTAAATACTAGGCTCGTTGCTTAGTCTGATCTGCTTTTTCTCCCTCTGTTTTTTTTTTTGAGTTGGAGTCTCACTCTGTCGCCCAGACTGGAGTGCAGTGGCCACTCCCGGCCACCGCAGCCTCGCCTGCTGGGCTCCGGCGATCCTTAGTAGCTGGAATTACAGGCATGCGCTACCACGCCCGGCTGATTTTTTTTTTGATTTATTGTAGAGATGAGGTCTCGCTGCCCAGGCGGGTCTCGAACCTGCGGGCTCAGGCAATCCACTCACCTCAGCCTCCCAAAGGCGCGGGATTACAGGCTGAGCCACCGAGCCCAGCTTCTCCCTCTGTTTTTAACATCAGAAGTGGTGTTGGATAATGAGCTGGACGCTATATGCAGTGTAATTAATATTTAGAAATTTTTGGATCAAGATCATGGGTTAGGCTGGGTGCAGTGGCTCACACATGTAATCCCAGCACTTTGGGAAGCTGAGGCAGGAGGATCACTTGAGCCCAGGAATTTGAGGCTGCAGTGCACTGCCATCACACAACTACACTCCAGTCTGGGTGACAGAGTGAAACCCTGTGTCTAAAAATACATATATAAGGAGTATGGATTATTGGAGCGTTGTTCCTTGAATTACAGCAAGAAGATGTTAGCTAGGGAAGCACCTTTCTGTGACATTTCTAACCTTGTTTTCTGCTTATATATTAAAGGCCCAGAAAAATATCATACCATGTTCTCTAAATGAGTAAAATTAAATGTAATTTTTTTCTTAAATATTCAATAAAACGTTTCAAATAAGATACTTGTATTATTCAGGGCTGTTAACAGAAAACTGGGAGGAACTGACACAAAAACCAACTCAAACTTTCTTAAACAATAAAGAAAAAAATTTTGACCAATGAAACTGAGAAGTCCAAGAATAGGGCAGGTTTCAGATTTCAGGTGAGACAGAAGTCTACTGCTCAGTAGATGTCACCCTTGACCCAGAGTCCCTCTGTCTTTTTGTGTGTGTGTGTGTGTATAGAGACAAAGTCTCGCTATATTACTCAGACTGGTCTCGAACTCCTGGACTCAGCAGTTCTCCTGCCTCGACCTCCCAAAGTGCTGGGATTATAGGCAAGAGCCACCGCGCCCCAGCCCTGTCTTTTAATTGTGCTTTATATAATTTTGATTGTCTTCAGATTATTCATGGTGGCCCAGCAGCTCTAGACTCTCTCCTTCTGGTATCAAATGGCTACCTGATCACAGTCCAAAACTTTCCTCATACCCTGTCATCTAAAGGAAGGGAGACTGTCTCTCTCCACAAGTTGCTCTGGAATGCCTTGTGGGTAAGAAGTTGAAAATTGCTAATTGGCTTAAACTTATCAGGTTCCATCCATAGAGTGAGATATTGCTGCTCGAATCATTTCAGTGATTTCAATGACTGTTCAGTGAAATAAGCAGTCTTACCCAAATCAAATAGCTATGAGTGAGGGCAGGGTGATTTTCCAAACATCTTTGAAAACTGTTCCTGGAGCGAATGAATGATAAATAGTAAATCATAGATGTTTACTAAAATATTCAGCTATTACTACTTAACTTTTATTCAAAACACATGTGCTTATGGTCCAGGAGGTCTAGGTGGAGTTGGTGCAGGTTTTTAAAATTTCTGTTGTACGCTTATGGTTAGGAACTACTGATAGTATGATACTTAACTCTTATACATTGAAATAAAAAAATAATTCTCAAATTATGCCAGATACATCTCTGCCTCCAGAGGGCACTATTACTTTAACATGCAAGGAAGAATTAATTTGTTTATAAACTGAATCTTTAAATGTTGTTTAAGAGTTAGTTGAGGCCAGGCTCGGTGGCTCAGCCTGTAATCCCAGCGCTTTGGGAGGCCGAGGTGAGTGGATTGCCTGAGCCCGTGGGTTCGAGACCTGCCTGGGCAACTTGGCGAGACCTCATCTCTACAATAAATAAAAAAATTAGCCAGGTGTGGTAGCGCACACCTGTAGTTCCAGCTACTTGGAAGCCTGAGGCGGAAGGATCGCCGGAGCCCAGCAGGTCGAGGCTGCGGTGGCCGGGAGGGGCCACTGCACTCCAATCTGGGTGACAGAGAGAGACTCCAACTCAGAAAAAAAGAGTTAGTTGTTCTTCCTGACCTTCTGGTTAGGTCGTAAGGATTGAGACTGGGGTTCAACTGTAGAACTCCCCAATAAGTCTAAATTGATTATTTAATCAGACACTAAATCACCAGTAGTAATCATCTCTTAGGAATGTCTTACCAAATAATTCAGTGTGTTCTTTTATATAACAACATGAAAAGTTACAATGAAAGCCTTTTCTGTCCTTTCTTTCTTTGCTCCTATTTCTTTAAAAATAAAACGTAGTGAGTCAGTTCATGCAACTATAAAGACCAAAGGCACATATACTTTCTGATTGATTATATTTGTCTGGATTATAAAATAAGCAGAATCCTTTGTCCTTGGAAATGTCCTCTCAGGTGTTGACTTTAATTATGCTCCTGCTCAGAACTGCTGTCTGAAATCTTTCTTTGTCACAGCACAACTGATTATCTCTGACTTGGATTTCTTTGCTTGGTGTTAATATACTTCTTAAAATATGACGTTCTCCTCCCTCCAGTTTTTCAACATCTTGAGAAAAGTTGATATTAACGTAGACCATAATTGGAAAAAGCGGAACTTGCTCAACAAAGCTCTCGATAGCAACAGCAACAGAAAGTACTCGATAAATGTTGATGTTTCCCCCTTTATTTTAGCTTAGTTCCTTTTTTTTTTTTTGAGTTGGAGTCTCACTCTGTCGCCCAGACTGGAGTGCAGTGGCCGCTCCCGGCCACCACAGCCTCGACCTGCTGGGCTCCGGCGATCCTTCCGCCTCAGCCTTCCGCCTCAGCCTTCCAAATAGCTGGAATTACAGGCATGCGCTACCACACCCGGCTGATTTTTTGATTTATTGTAGAGATGAGGTCTCGCTGCCCAGGCGGGTCTCGAACCCGTGGGTCAGGCAATCCACTCACCTCAGCCTCCCAAAGGCACGGGATTACAGGCTGAGCCACCAAGCCCGGCTTATTTTTTTAAAAATTGATGTTTTCTGAATCACTTTATCACTGAATAGGAAGTTCAGAAATATGTCATTGTAATCACTTCATTTGATGATAGTTGGAATGGTTTTATCATTTGTGTAATTTTCTTCCTGCAAATAAAAATATAGTTATCCGGGCAAGGTGGCTCACGCCTATAATTCTAGCACTTTGGGAGGTGGAGGTGTGAGGATTTCCTGAGCCCAGGGGTTTGAGACTAGCCTGAGCAACTTGGCAAGACCTCGTCTCTACAATAAATTAAAAAAAAAAAAAATTAGCCGGGCATGGTGCATGCGCCTGTGGTTCCAGCTACTTGGAAGGCTGAGGTGGAAGGATCACCTGATCCCAACAGGTCGAAGCTGCAGTGGCTGTGAGTGTGCCACTGCACTTCAGCCTGGGCAAGAGAGTGAGACTCTGACTCAAAAAACTAAAAATATTGTTTTGTTTTCTCGCATGACTTCAAAATTTCTAGGTATTTGGTCCCTACCCTCAACTTTTAGTTAATATTTTAATTGTCCCATATAGCTTTTTAAAATCTAGGATAATGTAAACATCTTTATTTTATTTGAATAAAATTCTGTATAGTAAAAAGGAATAAGTATGTCATAGATTTTAAAGAATTAGGCTCTTAAAAGAATAGCCAGTTTTATTAAATATCTAAAATTTAACCTTGTACTTTAGCTCTGTAAGTTTAGAGGGAAAGAGTCTTTTGAATTGGCTTTAAAACTTTTGTTATGTATCTCTTTCTCTTCCTGCCCATGTTAAAGGCATCCCAGAAAAGCCAGAGAAATCATAAACAGCAGTCTGGGTACAGATAGGGACTGTTGGAGAAGACAGGAGTTATCAGACTCTCAATTTTCTTTGCCTAGTGACAGAGTGGAAGCAGAGTATTCGTGGGGTGACTGACTATGCGGGTCTGAGACTGAGGGCTCTTTTACCCAACTGCCTTCTGGAATTGCTGTCTAGCTCCAATTCTGTAGTGACCTGTATTCATCAGCTTAGATTTTGTTAAAGGTAATGAGACATGAATGAGCAAACTGATTATGAACACTGGGACAAAGTGCAAAGTGATACATAAACGTGTTTATTTTGCTTCAAGAAATGAACTTACAGGTGTGCCATTAAGGTGATATATAAAGGTTGTAGTTCTGTAGGTTATAAGCATTTGGCATCTTAGCTGCCTGCCCCTGTTGTTAGGGAAGTTAAAGAGAGGAATGTGTTACTGCTTTGACGAACACATGTTAAATTAGACCCTTTTCTGGTTGTTAATGTTTTACATTTTTTTAATTGTTCTGTGAATGTTTAATACCTATTTTTATTTTTTATTTTTTGACTTACACAGTCATAACTACAGTAAGTTAAGCTGACTTTGGCAGTTTGGAAGACTTGGGATCCTGATGCACTAATTATCTCCCTACAGTTCTCTTAATAAACGTTTATTGAACTTTATTTGGTACCCAGCACTAGTAGGCATAAGTAAACTAATGATTTCTTGAGCCCCTATTGCGTGCCAAGTACTGTTAGGTACTCTGTATTAATTATAGACTTATGCTCAAAACAGGCGTGTGGGGCAGGGATGATTCACATTTCATAGATAAGAAAACAAAGCTTTACAAAAGTTAATTTGCCCAAGATGTAAAGAAAGATAAGTTAAATAGTGGGAATCGAATCCCGTCCGTTTTCCCAAGCCCCGTCTTTTTTTTCTGTGTAGTAAGTGGAAGTACTGGCCTATTTTCTTTGGGCCATTTCTTCGTTATTATTATTAGCAGGGATGGTGATTTTTAAGTGACTCCGAATTCCTTGACACTTCTCTCATTGAGAAGTGAGTGTCTATGTTCCTTTCTCTTGATCTGGACAGACTGGTGACTGCTTTGCCCAATAGAGAACAGTGAAAATAATAAGAGACTTCTGAGGCCAGGACACAAAGGCAGTGTCACCTCCACCTTATTCCAAGTATGGAACACACATGGAGTCCTGCGCTGCCATGTGAGAGGCCCAGTTACCCTTTGGTCAATTCAGTGCTTTGAAGAAGCACTAAAATGCTTGGCTTTCAGAAAGTCAAGCCACATGGAGAGGCTGCCCCTTCTAGGTGCCAGACAGATGAGTGAAGAAGCCTCCAGATGATTCTAACCACTAGCTGTTGAGTTGAATTGCCAGCCTTCAAGTAATCCCAGCTGAGGTCCCGGATTGTAGGACAAAGTCATTGCCACTGTTCCCTAGCCCATAGAGCCTGTGAATAGAATAAAATGCTTTTGCTTTAAGCCACAAAGCTTTAGAGTATTTTGTTATTCATAAACAGTAACTGGAACAGCAAGTTCTTCTAGACATCAATACTTCTTCTAGAGTCCCATTTTTCCTTATTACCAAGTAGCTTTTCCTCCATGAAATCTCCCTTACAGTCAACTCTGTCTGTCCTTATTTGCTACACTTTTACTGTACATGTAGTCAATACTAATTTTGCATGTATTCATTCCATAATTAGTATATTTGTGGTACTTTTCTGTCCCCAGCTAGACTATAAACCTTTTCAAGACAGGCTTGAACAAGTACTCATCTACTTGATTCATTGAACAAGTACTCATTTACTGCCCATGAGGTGCCAGGCACTGTTCTAGGTGCCAGGGGTGTCTCAGTAAACAAAAGCCGACAGACTTCCTGTCTGAATGGAGCTCACATTTTAATGGATGTCGTGTTCCTACATCAGTCAGAATGCTGAATCTGTAATGACTGACACGGTGTTACTGGTCATTGCTAATGTTAAGCTTCTCGATCTTAATATTTTTCTCAGGAAATTTGCATTGTATTCCACATTTTATTAGAGAGATACTAATAGCTTTAGTCACTACAGTCCACTCTCCATATCCTTGGGTTCTGCATTGCAAATTCAACAACTATGGATCAAAAATATTTGGAAGAAAAATGGATTGTGGTGTCTATACTGAACATGTAGACTTCTTTTTCTTGCCCTTATTCCCTAAATGATATAATGTAACAACTATTTACATAACATTTTCTTTGTATTAAATGTTATAAGTAATCTAAAGATCATTTAAAATATACAAGAGGGCTGGGCAAAGTGGCTCACACCTATAATCCCAGCATTTTTGGAGGCTGAGGCAGGAGGATTGCCTGGGGCCAGGAATTCAAGACAATCCTGGGCAACTTAGCGAGACCCTGTCTCTACAAGTAAAAAATGAAAATATATGGGAGGATGTGTGTAGGTTATGTGCAAATACCATATCGTTTTATAAAGGGACTTAAACATTTACAGATTTTGGTATCTGAGGGAGATCCTGGAAGCAATCTGCTACCAAAACTGTATAAGAAACTGTTTTGAATCAGAACTCAATTTTGCAGCTACCCTATTTAGTAGTGCTTCATTATGTTATGTTATTTATTTTGATACAGGGTCTCACTCTGTTGCCCAGACTAGAGTTCAGTGGCACGATCACGGCTCCCCATGGCCTCAATCTCCTGGGTTTAGGCAATCTTCCCACCTTAGCCTCTCATGTAACTGGGACTATAAGTGCATGCCACCATGCCTGGCTAATTTTTTGTAGACAGGGTCTCACTATGTTGCCCAGGCTGGTCTCCAACTCCTGAACTCAAGCAATTCTCCCACCTAAGCCTCCCAAAGTGCTGGGATTACAGGCATGAGCCACTGTGCCTGGCCAGTAGTGCTTCCTTAAAATTTCAGCTAATGCCATTAGCATTAACTTATATTGAATTTCCATTTTCTCTAAAGTAGTGTTTATTTTTACTTTCTTCTGTAATTGAGGAGAGGCACTGTTGAGCTCTCCTCACTACCTCACCGTCTATGTCAACTTTGTGTTAAACCTGAGTGGGAAGAGAAAAAAAAATCTTGGAATTCCTGTTCCAATCCTACTATGAAAGCAGGCATGCGGATGGAAAGTTGTCAACCAATACTTGGTTTTCTCCAGTCCACTGTGGCAGTGAGTACTAAGTGGTTAGTGTGCAAATTGGAGCAAGAGTTAAAAAAAACTTTAAAATGTGGAAATTGCACATTTTAATTGTTTACTTGAAAATAATGTGTGCTCTGCTATTGCTGAATGAAGTGTTCTATAGAAGTCTGTTAAGTCCAGTTGATTTATATTGTTGATCAAGTTTTCTGGGGTTTTTTTGCCTGTGCACATCTGCTGTTGAACCCCTTTAGTGTGTGTGCGTTTTTTTTTTTTTTTATATTTCATTTATTGTACTTTAAAAATAATTTCTGTCTTATATATATTTGATAAGACATCATTCTTATTTTTTTCTTTTCATTCTTTAGGCATGACTTCCTTTTGTATTTTGAACATATTTTAAATAGCTTATTTAAAATGTTTGTCCTGGTTGGGCTTAGTGGCTCAACCTGTAATCCCAGTACTTTGGGAGCCTGAGACCAATGGATTGCCTGAGCCCACGGGTTTGAGACCAGTCCGAGCAACTTGGTGAGGCCTCATCTCTACAATAAATAAAAAATTAGCTGGGCATGGTAGCGCACGCCTGTAGTTCCAGCTACTTGGAAGGCTGAGGTGGAAGGATCGCTGGAGCCCAGCAGGTTGACGCTGGGGTGGCTATTGAGTGTGCCATTGCACTCTAGCCTGGGTGACAGAGTGAGACTCCAACTCAAACAATTAAAAATAAAAATAAAGTGTTCGTTGTTTGAAGTTCAGCATTTAGAGCTAAATTTTTAAAAATCAATAGACCTGAGCGTGATGGCTCCTGCCTATAATTTCAGCACTTTGGGAGGTTAAGGCAGGAGGATTCTTGAGCCCAAGAGTTTGAGACCAGCCTAAGCAACGTAGTAAGATCTCGTCTCTACAAAAAAATAAAAAATAAATTAGCCAGGCGTGGTGGCACAAGCCTGTAGTTCTAGCTACTTGTGAGGCTGAGACAGAAAGATCACCTGAGCCTGAGAGTTTGAGTCTGTGTTGAGCTGTGGTCATGCCACTGCACTCCAGCCTGGGTGACAGAGTGAGACCCTGACTAGATAAATAAGTAGGTAAATTTTTGTTTTAGAAGTTCAATATCTGGACTTCCTCCGACAATTTCTGTTGATTGCTTTTTTTCCTGTACATGGGTCATACTTTTATGTTTCTTTGCATGACTTGTATTTGTTGATAACTGGATATTTAAAATACTAATAATATAATGTGGCAACTTGGGAAGTCAGAGTCTCTCACCTCTGTAGGGTTTGTTGTTTCTCCTGTTTGTTGTTTATTTTGTGATTTTTTTCTGAAATCTATAAAGTCTATATTCAGTGTCATGTGTGACCACCGTAGTCTCTGCTTGTTAGCTAGCTGTCAGCTAGTGATTAGAAACAGACTTTCTTAAAAGCCTGGAACTAGTAAGTTCCTCAGTCTTTGCTGAGGAGCTCTGTGTGCGTATTTGGGTATGCCTTAAACACTGAGACAGGAAGTTAACAACTCTGCACTAGTTTTCACTTTCTGCTTGCACAGAGCTTCAGGGTCAGCTGTAAAAGAGAGCTGAGAGAACTCAGGTCATTTCTGAGTGTGTATATAGCCCTGTGCATGCCCATGGCTTTCTAGCTTCCCAGGAATCTGTCAGAGCTTTTCATTGCCATCTGTGGACATCTCATTCCCAGGTTTTTCCTTTGAAGCTTTTTGGTTAACCTATTGTGTGTCTCAGTTTTACTTATCATCCCCGGCATCTTCCATGTGAAACAATTGCCTCTAATTGTTTCTAAAAAAAGTACCCCTGGGGAACAGACTTTTGCACTGGATAAGCCCTGATTTTATTCATGTCAAATAAAATAAGTGGGGGTGGGTCTTCCAGAGAATCACCAGATAAGTCAATGATAATTCTCCAGGAAAGTGACTTTGAAGGAGCTCCAACCCTATTCTGCCCCTTTGGTGACTGGCAGGCTGGGTTTTCACCACAGTTTCAGGATACTAATTTCCGCCACAGTTTCAGGATACTAATTTTCAAGCAGCTAGCTAACAAGCAGAGACTACGGTGGTCACACATGACACTGAATATAGACTTCATAGATATCAGAAAAAAAATCACAAAATAAACAAACAGGAGAAACCACAAACCCCACAGAGGTGAGAGAATCTGACTTCCCAAGTTGACACATTATATTATTAGTATTTTAAATATCCAGTTATCAACAAATACAAGTCATGCAAAGAAACAGAAAAGTATGACCCATGTACAGAAAAAAATGCAATCAACAATTTACTGTAGAACTGGAGCAGAGAGGGCAAGTGGAAGTAGGACACATTAAAATGCTTCAGAGCTCATTTTCTTAACAAGACTCAACTGTTTTTCTTGAACAGTTGCTGCGTGGATACTTTGGGGTTATTTTACACAGTTCTGACAAAGTTGATTTTAGCCGGGCTCGGTGGCTCACCCTGTAATCCCGCGCCTTTGGGAGGCTGAGGTGAGTGGATTGGCTGAGCCAGCGGGTTCAAGACCCACCTGGGCAGGCGAGACCTCATCTCTACAATAAGTCAAAAAAATCAGCCGGGCATGGTAGTGCGCGCCTGTAGTTCCAGCTACTCGGGAGGCTGAGGCGGAAGGATCGCCGAAGCCCAGCAGGTCGAGGCTGCAGTGGCTGGCAGCAGCCACTGCACTCCAGTCTGGGCGACCAAGTGAGACTCCAACTCAAAAAAAAAGTTGATTTTGACAACTTTTAATTTTTTGGTTGCTTTCATGGAAGAGAGAATGTTTGGAGATCTTTCCTATGTTATTTTGCTGACAACCCTCCTACCATTTCTTTCTCCTCAGAGAAGTAATTAGTTTTCTCTCTCTCTCTCTCCCTCTCTCTCTCTTTGCTGCTCCTTCCCCTCCCCGAAACTCACAGCGCCAGCAACTATTTCATTTCTTCTGTGATCATCCAATTTAATTTTTCTCAAGTGTCTCTGAGTCAGTGGCTAAAGGTGGTATTCTGCATTCCTAATAACTTCTGTTCTTCCACTTCTGTTTCTCCTAAGGAGCTTCTTAGAGTTGTGAGAACAATTTGGGAATCGATATCACATAAAGACAAAAAAGGGGATAGTGAGGTAGGGAAAGAAGAAAGAAAAGAGGGTAATATCCAGTCAAATAGATAAAGAGTACTGCCAGCAAAAAACCATCAGTTTTCCCGACTTTGAATAAATGAGTAAAATATCAGACCAAAGAGAAATACAAGATACAATTTAGAGTCTGAAAAAACTTGCTTTATTATCTGTCTCTGTAATTGCTTCTTTTGTGATTTTGTCCTCTGTCAGGATGCTCGACATGCAGCTGAAGAAGAAATATATACCAAACTGAATCAAAAAATTGATGAATTTGTTCAGCTTGCTGATTATGACTGGACAATGCCCACACCCAATGGAAGAGCTAGTGGTTATTTAATGGACCTTATTAATTTTTTGAGAAGCATCTTTCAAGTGTTTACTCATTTGCCTGTAAGTATTAAAATTTTCAAAAATTTATAAGTTTGCTCACTAAAGAATATTTTAGATTCTAATTTGAGTCTGAGGTTTACTGGTTTAAATCATCTTCCTAGATTGCAAACTTCCTTTTCCGTTATTATAAATCAATTTGTAAAGAATCATCACTTAGCCAATTGTTTGAAGTTTTCATTTATTTTACTTCTTATCCAAAATAACTACAACTCTTTTCCCACTAAAACCAAAACAAAACCCTGAAATTGACAGTGTAGACGTAAATAGAAATAAACTCTAGTAGGAGTAATTGTCATAAAAGCCAATATAATCAATGGTTTTTCCAGTTAGAAAAGGCCAAGAAATTACTGGTTATTTTTGAGGCAAGAGATTAAAAGCAAAACAAGAGCGTTGTGTATCCTGGTATATAGCCATAATGCATGGAATCTTGGCCAATCTGCTGATGAAACATCAAGAACAAAAAGATACAAGTGTATTTGGGTATAAAGAAGCTGAAACATTGGATTCTTCATATGGGCCCTAACAAGACTAACAAGATTACAGTGGGATGAACATGATCTGATCTTATTAGGTGTGTTCAGAAATAATGGAACTGCTGAAACATGAATGGAGTAGTGTTCCACAAATAAAATAGGAAGAGCTTGCCGGGCTCCGTGGCTCAGCCTGTAATCCCGCGCCTTTGGGAGGCTGAGGTGAGTGGATTGCCTGAGCCCGCGGGTTCGAGACCCGCCTGGGCAGCAAGGCATCTCTACAATAAATCAAAGAATCAGCCGGGCGTGGTAGCGCGTGCCTGTAATTCTGGCTACTCAGAAGGCTGAGGTGGAAGGATCGCCGGAGCCCAGAAGGTCGAGGCTGCGGTGGCCGGGAGCGGCCACTGCACTCCAATCTGGGCGACAGAGTGAGACTCCAACTAAAAAAAAAAAAAAAATAGGAAGAAATTTTATCAACATTTTTATCACATAATAAAGTACAGCTGAACATAAAAACAAACTATTTAATCTGGACTTTTATTATTTTGAGGAATGTTCCCTTTATGCCTATTTTGCTAAAAGTTTTATCCGGAAGGGATGCAAGATTTTATCGAATGCTTTTTTGCATCTATTGAAATGATCATATAAGTTTCATTTTTTGTTTTTGTTGCTGTTGTTGTGAATATTTATTTGAGTAAATCCATAGGAAATACTTGTATACTACTTGGTACATATAAGAACTCAAGGAGCTCTAAGTATCATCATCATCAAATAATAATATTCTAAGATAACATACCATGTTTAGTCCTGAATAGCATTGTCTATAATATACAAATGCCTGGAACTGGCAATTACCAGATGTTGATGAACCTAAAGCCTTCTCATTAATTTGTGAACTATTAAAACAACAAAATCTGTACAACATTACAGAATGAAATACTTTTGTTTGTTTGTTTGAGTTGGGGTCTCACTCTGTCACCCAGGCCAGAGTGCAATGGTCATTCCAGCGTTGACCTGCTGGGCTCCGGTGATCCTTTTGCCTCAGCCTTCCAAATAGCTGGAACTACAGGTGCGCGCTATCACGCCCGGCTAATTTTTTGATTTATTGTAGAGATGAGGTCTCACCAGGTTGCCCAGG
Source organism: Cephalopachus bancanus (assembly GCA_027257055.1). NCBI lineage: Eukaryota > Metazoa > Chordata > Mammalia > Primates > Tarsiidae > Cephalopachus > Cephalopachus bancanus. The sequence continues at coordinate 220,215 of JAPVLO010000446.1, read as the reverse complement.
CTGTTCTCAAACTCATGGTCTCAGGCAGTCCCCTCACCTCGGCCTCGGTACTGGGATTACAGGCTTGAGCCACTGCACCCGGCCTGAATGAAATACTTTTAATAATATGGCTTTAGTCAAGTCAGGCCCCTCCACAAAAATATTTCTTTTTTATTTTTTTCCTTTCTTTTTTTTTGATGAGGTGTGGTGTGGTAAGTTTTGTTTTTAACTCAGTTTATATAGTGGATCATGTTTATTGACTTGTGTGTATTGAACCACTCTTGCATCCCTGGGATAAAATCCACTTGGTCATGGTAGATTTTGTTTGTTTGTTTTATGCGCTGCTGAATTCAGTTTGCTAATATTTTGTTGAGGATTTTTGTGTTTGTGTTCATAAGGGATTTTGGTCTGTAGTTTTCTTTTTTTGTTGTACCTTTTCTTGGCTTTGGTGTCAGAGTGATACTGGCCTTGCAGAATGAGTTAGGGAGGATTTCCTCCTTTTCAATCTGTGGAATAGCTCCAGTAAAATTGATACTCATTCTTCTTTGAAGGTATGATAGAATTCAACTGTGAGTCCATCAGAACCTGGATTTTTTCGTTGTTGTTGGGAGACTTCTAATTACTGTTTCTGGTCGGTTCAGGGTTTGTATTTCTTCCTGATTCAAGGTTGAGGTGTTTTATGTTTCTAAGAATTTATCCATTTCCTCTGGATAGTCTAGTTTGCTTGCATAGAGGTTTTAATAATAGCCTTGGATGATCTTTTGAATTTCTGTTGTATCAGTGTAATTTTTTTTATTATTTCTGATTGAACTAATTTGAGTCTTCTCTCCTCACTTCTTAATTAATCTAGCTAAAGGTCTATCAATTACATTTATCTTTTCAAATAACTGTTTCATTGATCTTTTGTATTGTGTTTAAATTTTTAATTTCATTTAGTTCTGCTCTGATCTTTGTTATTTCTTTTCTTTTGCTAGCTTTGGGTTTGGTTTGTTTCCCTTTTTCTTTTTTTCTTTTTTTTTGAGTTGGAGTGTCACTCTGTAGCCCAGACTGGAGTGCAGTGGCACGCTCCCGGCCACCCCAGCCTTGACCTGCTGGACTCCAGCAATCCTTCCGCCTCAACCTTACAGGTAGCCGGAATTACAGGTGCATGCTACCATGACTGGCTAAGTTTTGATTTATTGTAGAGACGAGGTCTTGCTAATTTGCCTCGGTGGGTCTCGAACTCGCAGACTCAGGTAATCCACTTGCCTATGTTTCTGTTTTTCTAGTTCCTTAAGGTGTGATGTTGGGTTGTTGATATGTGATCTTTCAGTCTTATTAATGTAGGCCTTAAGCATGATAAATTTTCCTCTGAGTACAACTTCACCTGTTTCCCAGAGGTTTTGATAACTTGTTTCATTGTTGTCATTTGTTCAAGGAATTTTTTAGTTCCCATGTTGATTTCATTGTTGACTCAAGGATCACTCAGGAGCAAATTGTTTAACTTCCATATCTTTGTTTGGCTTCTCCATTTCTTCTTGGAGTTAATTTCTAGTTTTATTCCACTGTGGTCTGAGATGGTGCTTGATATGATGTTGTTTTTTTAATTTATTGAGACTTGATTTGTGGCCTATCATATGGTCTTTCTTGGAGAATGTTCCATGTGCTGATGAGAAAAATGTGTATTCAGTAGTTTTAGATGGAATGTTCAGTAGATGTCTGTTAGTTCCATTTCCTCTAGAGTCCTGTTTAATCCAGTGTTTTCTTTGTTGACTTTCTGCCTTGATGATCTTTCTGTTGCTGTCAGTGGAGTGTTGAAGTCTCCCACTATTATTGTATTGCTATCTGTCTCCTATTTTTTAGGTCTAGTAGAATTTGTTTTATAAAGCTGAGGACTCTGTGTTAGGTGCATATATACATACATACATTTATATATATTGATTTAATTTAATTTTTTGAAAGCAAGATTTATTGAGAGGACAGAAAAGCTCCCACAGTGGTAGGGGACCTAGGGGGTTACCCTGCATATATATTTTAAATTATTATGTCTTGTTGGATTGATCTTTTATCACTATATAATAGCCATCTTTGTCTTTTTTTTACTGATGTTAAAGTCTGTTTTATCTGATATAAATAAAAATGGCTACTCCTGCTTGTTTTTGGTTTCTATTTGCATGGAATATTTTTCCCCACCCCTTTACCTTGAATCTATAGGAGTCTTTGTGAGCTAAGTAGATCTCTTAAAGCAGCAGATATCTGGGTTGTGTCTTTTTATCTATTTTGCCAGTTCATATCTTTTTAGTGAGGCATTGAAACCATTTACATTCAGAGTTAAAAATGATGTGTTAGGTACTATTCTATTCATCATACTGGTTGTTATCTAGTTGCTTTGCTTATTTATTTTCTCTATTGTGTGGGTGTTCCATAAAGCCTGTGAACTTTATGATTTCCTCCTGGCGTATTTCAACCTTTTGTTTCGGCATTTAGGACTCCTTTGAATATTTCTTGTAGAGCCAGCCAGTCTAGTGGTGACAAATTCCCTCAATGTTTGCTCATTTGTGAAAGTCTTAATTTCTCCTTCAATTATGAAACTTAGTTTTGCAGGATACAGAATCCTTGACTGACAGTTACTCTATTTGAGGAGATTGAAGATGGGACCCCAGTGCCTTCTGGCTTGTAGTGTTTTTTTCTGAGAAGTCTGCTGTTAGTCTGATTGGTTTGCCTTTGTAAGTTATTTGATGCTTTTGTCTCACTTGTCTTAAAATTATTTTCTTCACATTAACATTGCATAGCTGGATGATTGTATGACCTTATGAACCTTCTCAGGATTCTTTGGAGTTCTCGTACCTGAATGTTAGATCTCTGGCAAGGCCATGGAAGTTTTCCTCCATTATTTCCTGAAATAGGTTTTCCAAACCTATTACTTTCTCTTCTTCCTAAGGAACACCTATGATTCTTAGGTTTGAACGTTTTACATAATGCTATATTTCTTGTAGACTTTGTTCCATTTTCTTGATTCTTTTTACTTTATTGTTGTCCAATTAGGTGAATTCAAAAGCTTTGTCTTCAAGTTCTGAGATCCTTTCTTCTGCTTGTTTTAATCTACTGTTAGACTTTACACTGCATTTTGTGCTTCTCTAAATGCTTCTTTCATTTCTAGAATTTCTGCTTTTTTTTTAGATGTTATCTCTTTAGAGAATTTTTCATCTATGACCTGAATAGTTTTTTTTTTAAATTTCTTTATGTTGGTTTTCAACATTCTCCTGAGGCGCATTGACCAATTTTATTATCAATTTTTGAATTCTATATGTCTGAAATTTCAAAGATTTCACTTTGGTTGAGGTACCATTGCTGAAGAATTGGTGTGGTCTTTTGAGTGGTGTTAGAGAACTGTTTTTTTCATATTGTCAGAATTATTTTTCTGGTTCCTTCTCATTTGGGTAGATGATTTCTTCTTATTTGAGGTTGACAGGGGACTGACATAGGCACTGTAGGGTTCCTTTGGTTATATATAGCCTCGGTGTAGTATGTTTCTCAATTGCTAGTTATGACAGTCCTGTGTACCCGCACTAGCTCCTGGTATCCTGAGTGGCCAGAGTGGTGTGGAAAGTGTTGTTAACTGGCACTTGGGATCTGGCCTTCCCCAAAGCTGAGGTATTTATCCTATGCAGTTGGCTATACTGCTGACCTCTGGCCAGCAGTGGCACTTGTGGAAGAAAGCCAGCTGCCATGGTGGCTGTAGGGTTTCTACTTGGCAAGTGTTGTTCCAAGGAAGTGCCTAGCTAGCCCCGGCCAAGGGCTGGTCTCTAGGGATTTCCCAAGTTTTCTGTCTGTTTTGAGCCTTCTGGGGTACTGCAAGGGAAAGGCGATGATGCATCCCACAAGTACACTCTCAGCTGCCCCGGTAGGGGTTGGAAGGGAGTCTCAGGCAGCTGGGATGATGCTGTTGTGCAGGGAAGACACCAAAGAGTTCACAAGGGGAGGGAGAAGTTGCTATAGCAACACATCCCACCCTCCTCCCACCTTGGCCTCAGGCAGTCTAGGATCTGAATGTTAAGGTACATTTGGCATCAGGTATTCTCAGGTAACCCACCCAGCCAGGAATTGTCTATAGCTGTGGAGTTTGCCCTTGGGGCCCGTTCCCTCCAAAGGCAGGTAGAAAGCAGCTGCTCCACCCTGCAAGAGTTGAGTTCCTGGGAAATAGCAGCTGGCTGGCGCTGCTCAAGGCTTTTTTCCTGTACCATTCTCCTCAGAGTATCGCTGTGGGGAATGCAGTTTCCTGTGAGAGGCTGGGGTCCCACAGGGTCCAGGGAGCCCTGCAAGTTTACAACAGGAGCACAGAACTCCTGAACTCCAGTCACCCACCTACCCTGCTGTGTCCAGAGGTTGTGGTGGGCTATGTACAGGAAAGAGTCCGGCCAGTTCCAGCCTAGGTTGGTAGAATTTTTTTCTTCTTCTTTGCTCTAAGAGGTTATCACTCCTTTGGAGCTTCCTGGGGCATGCTGCTGGATCTATTCCTCTCTGGATGCTGAGGAAACTATCTTGGTTTACTCTGTAGGAGTAACTCAGTCTGGCTGCCTCATGTCAGCCATCTTAATCAGGAATTCTGTTATTCGATTTTTAAATTCAGTATCTACTTCCCTATCTATCCAATTCCTTTTTAAGGTATTTCCCTTTTTAGGTGTTTCCTTTGAAGAATTTTTTTCTTGGTTTGTTTGCTTTGGGCTGTTAGTGTTTTATTGATGTGCTATGTTAGTGTCCTTTGTAAATTCTTTATGCTTAGGGCCTGTTTCTCTCCCTGCTAAATGTATCTGATGTCACTAAACTTTTGTTTTACATTTTTGATTTCCATTAATGATTGTAAACCATAATGTGCTTTATTTAATTGAGAAACAAATATACATTAAATAATAAATTAAGATACATGAATTGGATAGAAACGGATAGTATCTAAGTTTTTAAATCGTTCTCTCATTAATAATTTTTTTCTGAGGATGTAGCACCATTTTGAAAATTTTGAGATTTGGATTCTAGGTCTGACTCTTTCAATTAACTACAGTTGTGAAAACAGTTTATTTAACCTCTGGAATAATTTGCTAACATCTAATATATTTCATAGAGCCGGGCTCGGTGGCTCAGCCTGTAATCCCGTACTTTGGGAGGCTGAGGTGAGTGGATTGCCTGAACCTGCGGGTTCGAGACCCGCCTGGGCAACTTGGCGAGACCTCATCTCTACAATAAATTAAAAATTAGCCGGGCGTGGTAGCACGCGCCTGTAGTTCCAGCTACTCAGAAGATTGAGGCAGAAGGATCGCCAGAGCCCAGCAGGTCGAGGCTGCGGTGGCCAGGAGCGGCCACTGCACTCCAGTCTGGGTGACAGAGTGAGACTCCAACTCAAAAAAAAAAAATTTTATTTCATAGAACTAAAAATGAGATTGTTCTGTTTTAACTCACCTTTATTCCAGTTAATACTCATAAATAGTATTAAGGGAAGTAGTTCAGAAGAGTTTAGGATGGAAACTAGCTTGTCTCCTTGCCCTTTCCCCTTTCCCACTCCCATTTCCCAGACTACCATTTTCCACCATTTGGTTTTCTTTCTTCTGTTGGTTTTCTTAAAATAAATAAATAAATAACAGAACATACAGTGGTCCTATGAAAGATAAAGCACACACAAGAACTTTTCTCTTTCCCTCGTTTTTTCCTATTGACTGTTAGTATTTTTATTTCTTCTGTTTATTTCTTTATATAAGACAGTTGCAGTGTGCCTCTGTTTCTTGTTCTCTCTACTTTAATCAGTAGCTTAATACCCTTCTATATACGATGAAGGAATTAGCCCTCCATCCTTTGCTCTATTTGTTCTTCTATCTACCACTTTCTGATAACTACACTTTTATTTTTACCTTTATTGGTATCATTTATATTTACATTCTGTTTGGCAACCTCTATCAAATCTGTTCTTTTCCTTAGGCTGACTTCCCAAACTGAATGCAAATTCACAGTACTTGTTTTGTTATGATTATGTCAATATTATTCCCTTTAGACAAGGCATAGTATGCTAGAATTTTGTTTTTTCCTTTCATTTTTGGGTCCAGTATCTTAAATTCTGGGTACTTGAAGGAGAATACTTCTAGGATTGAGATCAAGTAGATTTTTATTATACTCCATTATTTAATGAAATTAGATCACATTTTCATTGACTTAGTATTTGAAATACAATTTTTTTTCTTGTTGATAAGTGAATGTTGTACCTTCATTATATCAGGTATTCTAAATTTCTTTCCATCAGTTGTGTGTAAATTTCTCTTTTCTATGAGACCTCTCTTCCAGAGGTTTTTGCCTCTAACCTGTACTAGTTGCTCACTAGAATTAGGATATAGTATTATCTTAGGAATTTCCTTTCTTGTCCTCCTGGATTGGGAACTGTCTCCTGAATCCCATATTTTGTCTTGTTTTTTATTGCTTTACCAGATACTTTTGCTGAACTGCCTCAAAACTTCCTCAGTAACTTCCCCCCAAAAGGGAAGTTCACTATTTAAGTTCTTGCATTTAGATGTCTTCTGTCTTCATGCTTGATTGTTTGGCTGGTTATATAATTCTAGGTTGAATACCTTTTTTCTCCGATAACTTTCATTGCATTTCTCTATTGTCTTTTAGCATCTAGGTTTTAGGATCTGTTAAAACATTTTTAATATAAGAAATGTCATGAGAATGAGTTCCCACCCCCTCCCCCTCCTTGTTCCTCCTTTCTCCCCATCCCCTTCCACCCTCCTCTACTCCCCTTCTCTTCCCCCCACACCAGGAGCCTCAGCTCTTTCCAAAATGTTTTTTTACTAGGGGAGGGAAAAGTAAAAAGTCAGTGCTCTCTAGGTGGGGGATCATTGGCACAGTTGTTCTGAGAATCTTCAATTACTTTTCATTTTCCATCCCATTTCTCATTTTGGTTCTTTCATACCTGCCAACTCTGGACTTTATTGCAGAGCTGGCTCCCAGCACCACTGTAGTTATGTGGTAGCAGTTAATGGACTATGGCTATCGTCTCCCTATTTCATCTGCTTTCTGTCTTTCAGAAAACACCTCTTGATGAACTCCTCCACACACTTTCATTTTTTCTGCTGTTTAACATTTTATTTATTTATGTTTGCAATGCTATACTTTTTTTTCTTTCACCTGTGTCTCAGGACTGATAGGAAGCAAACACATTAACTTTGTCTACCATCTTGATTTCAAACAACCTGCTTCCTTCTCTTGGAAGTAAAGTTTTTGGAGTAGATCATCTTAAGGTCCCTGTATATAATGTTGTGTATTTCTAACCATCATTCTTTCAGTCAGATGTAAAGTTTTGACCTAAATGTAAACATATTTATTTTGGCACCTTATTTCCTCTTAGCCCTGCACATTTCTATTTTTTATTTTTTGGTTTACACTTTTTTTTCTGAATTAAGTACATGGGTTCAGATGCCCTTTTACATGACTGAAAACTGCAAATGAATAATGTAATAGTCAACTGTAAAATCAATAGCTTTAATAATCCTTTCTTTTATGTGATGCCAGAATATAGAATATGTTATTTATATATATATATATATATACTTAAAACTGGTTTTTCTTGTTTGGGTATTGATTTTTCAAAATGTGTAATAGCAATGAATAATGGTGATCTGATTTATTGATATAATTCATATAAAAATGGTATGTTGTGAATTATAATGCTTTCATTATCACTTGTCCCATGACTTAAAACATGGTAGTTATATGTTGAATGTTGTTTACTGCCACTTGTTGACTAGGTTACTAAATTTTAGCTAAATTTCCTCTTGATGTTGTGAATTGTGTAAATTATTGCTGAATAAAATAACTATGGTGGTAGAATAATTATACTCACTCAAACAAAATATATTGGAAGTTAAATCTGGAAAGGAGTTAGAGTTTATCTAGGGTCTAGCCCAGCCTTCCAAAAGAGTCTGGCTAACACAACTGCTATCCTGCTGCTTAAGTTAGCTTGATCAGCCTGGCTAGTTGAGTATCTACCTTCTCCATTTCTGTGGTTTTTGCTTTACTCATTATGTATTTGGTGAAGTGGACAGCTTCCTAAATGGAGGGGGACGTTCAGTCTAGACCATACCATATGTTCAGCTTCCACTAATAAATAGATTTTGTTTCACTGACCTAACATAATAAGGTTAAATCCATGTCTCTGGGTAAATATCTTTTTTGGACCTTAGAAATCTATATTTTTTGCTTAATGTTTGAGAATCACTGCTCTTTAGCAAAGAACCCCTTCCAAGAACTGGTGTTTCCTAAATTTACCCATTAAGTGTACATTTAATAACTGCTAAAGGTCTTGGTATTCTAATGTTGACAAGACAACTTAATTTGATAGATACAAGTTTGGAAGAGGATTTATCTGATTAGTGTGGATATAAAAACACATATAAATCTTCAAAATAAAATGATAGTCATGTTTATGTAGTAGTAATACCCTTAAGTTAGCAACACACGCAGAGCCAACTTACTTGTTTTGAGAGGGTGTTTTCTTATACTACTTTGAACACTGCTTCTGCTGTTATTGGAATGCATTTTCCTTTTTTATTTGTTGCCTTGCTGACTTCCTTCTCAGACTAACAACAGTGATCACGCAGCCATGTCGGTAAGTAGATGCGAGCTAAAAAGCTGGCATGTAAATTAGAAAATAATGAGCTTCCTGCAGGCTTATTTTTCTCTGCTTAGGTATTCTAATTAAATGCTAATTATTTTGAAAGTGTCCTAGGTATATTTGTAGTTTTGTGGAAACTTAAATTTGAAGGTAATATTAGTTATTTTAGTGAAGCAGTCAAGATTCTTTGGGACTTGATTGTGAAAGTTAATCTTAGGGTGCATTTGTGGTGAGTGCTGTGCTTTTGGAAACCTCTCTGTGGTCTTTCTTCATCTATAAAATGAGGTCAATAGCAGCATATACCTCACAGATTTTTGTGAGAGTCAAATGAGATAGCATACATAAAATATTCTGAACAAGTGCCTGGCATATAATAAACACAGAAAAATATTACTTGTTATTGTTATTTGTTACATGTTTCTAAGGCAATTTATGCTTTCCTGAATGCTTTTTCTTTTCAACTCTTTTCTCTAACTGCACTTAAGAAATCTGACCCAGTGCATGACCCATTGTGATCCATGACCCAGTGCAAATGTTTCTTTCTCACCCCAGCCCAGTGTTGCTCTTTGCTCTTACCTTTTTTATGGTTTTATCATGTTTTTCTTTTTTCTGTATTTGCCCTTTTCACCTCCAGTTGTGAGCTCTTGACAGTCAGAATAAGAACTAACATATAATTCTCTGAATGTATAAATATTGAAAATTCTCCTTAGGGGAAAAATAATCTCATCTAGCATTTGAAATTTCAATATTCCTGATTTAGCTCCTCTCCTCTTTGTTCTTATTTTCGTTATTGAAGTTCAAGTTTTAATTATTATAATTGTCTTCCAGTTGTTTTCTACCAACAGTGTCTCCTTACTTCAGTTCATCCTACATAGCTGTATCAGATTATTCTTTCTAAAGCGCAGTCTGATCTTATTTCCATGTTCAGAACCATTGGGCGCTCTTGATTATCTCTTAAATTAAGTAAAAAATGATCTCAACCTCTTTCCATATACATTTCTGACCACTGCACAACATGTGCATCCAAGCTGGTATACTCATTGTGTGTTGGATCTATCTTGGATTTTCTACCTTAGTTTCATTTTATAACTGTAAAAGTTCTGCATTTCTTCCCAAAGCCATCTCTAATGCTACCTCTTTCACAAAGCCTTTGCTGATTCCACGTAACCATGTGTGGATATTTTGTCTCTCTTTTATGGTCTTGTATATATTTTATATTTTTGCTGTTTCCCTTATTAGAACTTAATCCCCTTATATCAGCAAGGATACCTATTCAACTTTGTATCTTCTGTAGCACTTAACACAATGTCTTACACAAAGTAACTGCTTGAGAAGTATTTTTAAAGTACATATGAGGGAAATAGTAAAGAAATGAACTACATGAAGGTCATTTTCTTGTTTGTATAAAGAGTATAAAAAGTATATTGACAAAATAAATTTTTGAATTGAAATGTATTTATCAAATATAAACACTTTCTAGTTATGAAGTGAAAGTTTGCATTCTGTGACTCTATGGCGGAAACTTGGACAGTAACTGTGTGAGTGTGATGTCCATACTGATTAGAAACATTTGTGTGTATACTTGACTCATTTCTTACACCCCTTCATGAAAGGAATAATACAGTAATTGAAACCACAACTTTCTAGACTCAACGATAAATTTAGTAGTGAATAAAACAAAGTAAAAGACCCTTTAGCACCAAAGTGACTGTTGCAAATGCCCAACACCAAGGACAGATGTTTTTTGTCCTATTGAAGAGATCGACTCTTAGGCTTTCACTTGGCATTTTTACTTATTGACTGTATTAATCATTGAGTGTTTATTAAGCTTGCTACAGATCTCCTGCCAATAATACATTTATGTATTCAAAATACAGAAGTGTTGTTCAAAATACAGAAGTGACATCGACCTTGTCATCCAAAAACTCAAATTGTTACTGTCATCAATTTAAGAAGGCAGGGGCAGATTTTGAGATCAGTTTTAGATACATTTGCATTCAAAATTTTGACACTTGAATGTTCAGTGTTCTTAAAAAGTTACTTATGTGAGATAGTTTTGTTTTGTTTTTTTTGAGTTGGAATCTCACTCTGTCACCCAGACTGGAGTACAGTGGCCGCTCCCGGTCACCGCAGCCTCGACTTGCTGGGCTCCGGCGATCCTTCCGCCTCAGCCTTCCAAGTAGCTGGAACTACAGGCATGCGCTACCATGCCCGGCCAATTTTTTTTTTATTTATTGTAGAGATGAGGTCTCACCAAGTTGCCCAGGCGGGTCTCGAACCCGCGGGCTCAGGCAATCCACTCACCTCAGCGTCCCAAAGGCGCGGGATTACAGGCTGAGCCACCGAGCCCGGCTGAGATACTTATTTTTATGGTAATGAAAATTTTTTCAGTATTTCTATGATATGTTTCGATGTCCATTTCCATATTGTTATAATGATTTTATTATAAGAATACAAAAATCAACATGAACAAACCATTGACAGTATGTCATGGCACTGAGAGAGTTAAAGAACTCTGAGAGAGATGTAAATGAAAAAAGTGTAAGTAGTCATAGCCTACTAATTGAAATAGAATTGAAATATATATATGTGTGTATATATATATGTGTGTGTGTATGTGTGTGTGTGTGTGTGTGTGTGTATATATATATATATTTTTTTTTTTTTTGAGTTGAGGTCTCACTCTGTTGCCCAACCTGGAGTGCAGTAGCATGATCATGGCTCACCACAGCCTCTACTTCCTGGGCTCAGTTTATCCTTCTGCTTTAGCCTCCCACATAGCCGGGACTACAGGTGTATACCACCATGCCTGGCTAATTTTTTTTTATTTTTTTGCAGAGACAAGGTCTTGCCATGTTGCCTGGGCTGGTCTCCAACTTTTTGGGCTCAGGCAAGCCTCCTGCCTCGGCCTCCCAGAGTGCTAATATTACAGGTGTGAGCCATTGCACCTGGCCTAGAATTTAGATTCTTATTAAGCTTGTCCTTAATGTAGTGAGACAGTTTATTTTCACTGCTAGACATTAATTGCAAGAAAAAAATCATCTTAATCAAAAATGAACATACTTAAGTTTTTATAACTCTAATCCTTTTAGGCATTTATTAAGATGGTATGTCCGTTAGCTAAATGCCGAGTAATCTTGGTGAGAAACTTAATTTTGTTAAGTTATAAGTCTATGTGTGCATAGCATACTTAAATATTTCCCTGCTGTCCAACACTGTAGAAAACAGTATTTTGAATTGCTGTCAGTCAGGGCTTAGTTGGAAGAAATAGTCATGAAAGAGCTTTTTAAAATGAAACAGCATGGGAGTTTCAGTAGGAAGCCGGTAGATTAGAAGGGAACTACAAGACCTGACGGGTAAGTAGCAGTTGAAAGAAAGATCAGTAGAAATAATTAAAAATGGATTCTTCTCAGTCTGTAGACTAAATAGATTTATATGTGCTGTGTTAGTATACATACAAACATATGCATACACACATATATATATATATATCTTTTTAAAGATATGTGCACTTCTCTCTTTAACAGATAAATGAAATAGACTAGCACATTGGTCTAGGCTTTTTGAGCAAAGCACCATGTGACAGTTTTACTACCAGATGGCAGCAGATAATTCATGTTCAGAAAGTTACTTGACTTTTTATTGACAGGAGTAGCAAAGTGCTAGGAAGTCAAATGTTATCTTCACCCTTTAAGCTGTATTCCATGACAGAAAGAAAAAAAAGTTAAAATGGAGGGGAGAAGAAGGGTACTAAAGTCTGTGGATAAAAGATTGTTTGAGTCGAAATTACCTTTTATTGCAGAAAAAGATAGTAAAAAGGAGGTCAGATCCCTGAGGAGGAAGACAGGAGATGGTAGAACAGGTGTTGGAGTCAGAAGTGTCCTGTGCAGGCCAGGATCTGGTGATGCCAAAGAGCCTCTGTTTTTCTTTTTTTCTCCCCTGTATGGCGGGAACAATAATGGAGAAAGGTGAGGGTAGAGAATGGGAGAGGTGGACCAGCACTGGTGCATTCATGTTTGTAAGATGTTTGCATGTCAGATAGAGATAACAGAAAATGCAACAGGCCAAGATGCTAATGTAGAATTATCAAAGATGTATGCAAAGTGTTACAATACAGAAAGTAAAGAGGTTGAACTTTGCAGAGTGAAGTCCTACCAAAGACACATATTTGGACTAATACTGCATAGAAGGGAGGAGTCCAGAAGGTGGGCCACAGCCTTTCCATCACTTTTTTTTCTTTCATTCAGGTGATTTAGGCTGTTGTGTGGCTTTACATCTTTCTGCCTCTTATGGAAATCAGTGTGGTAGATGGTAGTGTTGAGATTAAAAGCCTCTGTCAATAACTCTGGAAGCAAGAGGAGAGCAGTTGGCAAAAGCCTACTGTAAGTGTCTAAAGGACTTACTGTTCACTCTCAGTATTGTTGAGTGTCATGCGCAAGGTTGTTTCTAGAAAAAAAATGGTAAGTATTTTACCTTGATCACACCTACCACTCTTTAAGCGTTGTGTTTTATTTTATATATGTGTCTTCCCATCTTGTGATATATTCCCCCTATTCTTTTAAGGCTTCATGTCAGGTATTCCTCAACTAGAAGTGACTCTAATGGTATCTACCCCAACTCCATTCCCACAATTTAGGGCTTAGCCTAGTGAAAATTACATGTCCAGTAAACCCTTGTCATTTAGGATGAGTATACACCAAAACTTTGAGATTCCCCAAATTTGAGAATACCACTATGGCATATCATTTCCTTTAGAAAATACTGTAAAATGTCATTGAAACTGCAGGCCTTAATGAGAGCTACTGCATTCATGTCAACTAACAGAAGAAAGCAAAGTCCCCCTGAGTTGTAAAGGTTGACTTTGCACTCAGTATCTGAGTGACTTCCCCTCCTGCCCCCCATCGTAACCCATTTCACAGAGCCTTTTATTCAAATGTATGCCTCAGCAAATGAAGTCCTACTTTTAGAGTCATTTTCAAAAAGGTGAAACCTGACCAGGCACAGTTGTTTACACCTATAGTCCCAGCTGGGAGGCCAAGGTGGGAGGACTGCTTAAACCCAGGAGTTTGAGACCAGCTTGGGCAACATAATGAGACCTCATCTCTACAAAAAGATTAAAAAATTGCCGGACTCAGTGCCTCAGCCTGTAATCCCAGCACTTTGGGAGGCTGGGGCGAGTGGATTGCCTGAGCCTGCGAGTTTGAGACCAGCCCAGGCAACTTGGTAAGACCTCGTCTCTACAATAAATCAAAAATTAGCTGGGCATGGTAGCACTCACCTATAGTTCCGGCTGCTTGGAAGGCTGAGGCGGAAGAATCGCGGGAGTCCAGCAGGTCGATGCTGGGTTGGCCGTGAGTGTGCACTCCAGGCTGGGTGATAGAGTAAGACTCCAACTCAAAAAAAAAAAAGAAGATTAAAAAATTAGCTGGGCATGGTGGTGTGTGTTTGTAGCCCCAGCTACTCAGGAGACTGAGACAAAAGGATCGCCTGAGCCCAGGCAGTTGAGGCTGCAATGAGCTATGACCATGCCACTGCACTCCAGCCTGGGTGACAGAATGAGCCCTCCCCCCGCCAAAAAAAAAGCATCAAAAGGGTGAAACAAATATAAATCTGTGAGTGACAAAGGCCTAACCTTTGCTATGTTTTTGTGTATGACTGTGTTTATCATAATCAGCCACTTATATGTATTAATAAGAGAGAGCCATTGGCTTGGGTGACTGACATTTGTTCAGTATACAAATGATCATATGGAAGCCATCTCTTTTGTAGGCCAGTTGGTGATTCTGGCAACTTCTTTGGAAATTTTAAGTTGTACTGGGGATGTGATATAGTAAATTTTATTCCTTAATTAACTATTGAGTAATGATTGTTAATGGCCCTGACACTCTGAGATGGATGTTTACCTAAAGAGATCAGGAGATGGCTCTGCTGTCAGAGAGTTGCTGTTTCCATAATGGTTACTAGTATGCCTCCATTTTTCTATCTTAATTCTGTGACTTGTCCATACTACTCAGGGTCACCACTGGGAAGATTACAGCTCATCTTTAACTTCTCTTGCTTTTCTTACATTTGCCAAGTGAGAAGAGTTATAGCGCTTTAGTATGTTGCCCTTCTCTAGTTAAATATAAGCCTAGCTCCTCAATTTGCTGTTATCAAATTGATTTAAGAGTTGGAAATAATCGTCAGCTCCTACATGACACAAGTTGGCAGCTCTTCCTGCTACTCTGGGCAAAAGTGCGTGCAACCTCTACCAGTTTCCTCCTACTAAATCTCTAATATAATCAGCTATTTGGAAGCAGACACCTTTCTTCAAAACCTTGACTTCTGTAGACTTTTATTGTTTTACTTGTCTTTGCATTCTCTTTCTGCCTATGAAACTTAGAGTGAGTCATACAGTGATCAGTGTAGAAGGCTAAAATTTTGCGTACATCAACTATGTGCCTTCTAAGGGGACTACCATGGGACTACTGTACTTTCTAAGGGGATTACTATTGGGCTGCCATGACAGAAGCAGTGATGCTTACAGAAGGCTAAAAATGTGTGCACATCAACTACTTGCCTTCTAAGGCCATGCTCAAAAGATCATTAAAGAAAACGGGGCAACCCTTCGGGTCCCCTCCCACTGTGGGAGCTTTTCTGTCTTCTCAATAAATCCTACTTTTAAAAAAAAGGGCTGCCTATGGGATAAGGAAGTTTTGAGAACAATAAAAATATGCCAAGTAGTCCTGAAGCTTTCCTAGTTAGGGAAAAAATTTTCCAACTTTAAGATAATCATGTTCTATTTAGTCCGTGTGTGTGTGTCCCAGAAGTAAGCATAATTTGATTGGAAATCGTTGGAAGGAGAAAAGCCTGAGAGAGGAGAATGGGAATTTATAGTTGATTGTGGGGATTGTGGTTAACTGATGGTGAACCAATTCTTGCAGGGCTGGACATAGTTAGATGGGGACAGAGAGAGTATAAGAGGAATATAGACTGTAACAGAGGCACTTGAGGGAATGTTGAGGGTGTTAGAATGACTATATTTTGATAGACTTATGAACTTTTTGGCTTAATCTCAAAAATCTGTCTTCAGGGTAGTATTAAAGTTATTAAAACTCACTAAAGGAATTCATCTTGATATCTAAACTTTTATAACTCATTCTATATTATTAGGAATCAGACATTTTAGTGTTATATAGAGTGTTCAGCCAGAAAATAAGATTGAAACTGATCTTACTAGGTAAAGAAATTCTTATGCATTTGTGAAAGCATCTTAAGGAAGTTTTCATATTCTGTACTAATGTTTTGGGTATCTTTTTTTTTCATAGCATTATGTACATTTGAGCAAGTTGTTTCATATAGTAAAAACTTTAGTGGTACTAATATAAAATAGAAGAATAATGGATTTCTTGAATTAAAATGTCTACTTTTCAACTAGGTATCTTTTGTGTATATTATTTTTATTTATTTGTTTTTTGAATCGGAGTCTCACTCTGCCATCCAGGCTGGAGTGCAGTGGCTTGCTCATGGCCACTGCAGCCTTGACCTGCTGGGCTCAGGCGATTCTTCTGACTCAGCCTTCCAGGTAGCTGGAACTGTGGGCATGCGCCACCATGCCTGGCTAATTTCTTGATTTATTATAGAGATGATGTCTCACCAAGTTCCCCAGGCTGGTCTTGAACCCCTGGGCTCAGGCAATCCTCTCTCCTCTGTCTCCCAGAGTATTGGGATTACAGATGTGAGCCACTGTGGCCAGACTTTTTTGTGTATTTTAAATGAATATTTTTTATTTCTAACTTTAGTGTTTACTCTATATTTGATGAAAAACCTCATTCTTTTAGTCTAGATTTTTTTAAAGGCTGTACATTGTGGCTCTTTACAAGACTAAGAATTCAACAAAATACTTCTCTTCCTCTTTTGCCTCTGAAAAGACTGTTTCATAATCTTATAACTGAAATTTATATAGCAAACTGAGAGACAGTGAGTTTGCATAAAATAACAATATTTTACTGCTTTAAGTTAGATGACTTTTAAAAGCCATACACAATCAGAATTAATAAGGTTACTATCAGTGATAGGCATAATATTCAAATTGACTATGATATTATTTCAGACTTCCATGTTTTTCTGACAAGAGTTACATGACCATTTTCAACAAAATCTTTTGTCAAATTAAAGAATAATATGGTGTACAATACATTTGAGTCTATTATATTTCTTTCTACTAAAGGAAAACATAGTTTATTGTACAAAGTTGTTCTTTTGTGAGACTATAAATGAAGGAAAATGGACTCTCCTGGGATCACCAGGAAGAGTAGACCGATGCAGAAAGAATGGTGGTGATTTCAAGAGCATGTTTTTATTTTAAATGTACTTGAGAGAATGAAGCAGCATTGAAAAATGCTTTTAAATAATTACTGTTGAAATCAACCCCTTTTTTATTAGGTCTTTGAAATAAGAGAATGGTGAGACAGAAGTGAAAACTTGAAATGAAAATCTAAATGTGCCAAGTTAGTTTCTAAGTATTCTACATTTCTCCCGCTGTTATATTAGAGCAGATCTGGGAAAACATTACTTTGAAACCAAAACAGGTTTGAGCCATAATCTAATAAAATGTGTTGTTTTTAACCTTGTTATTTTATATTTCAAAGGAAATAGAGTATCTTTAGCCTAATCTATAATAGTAAATTATTTTGGAAATTTGGCTTGACGTACAAACAGATGTGTTTTCTTGATTCCTTTTAGACTGTGCCTTGATGGTTGTAGTTTATTGTTCCTGTGATTGGCATTAAAAGCCTTATTTCACAGCTTGCAGTGAGGGACTATTGGGTAAAGAGTGGCTGTGTTCCACAAACTAAATTCAAAAAGTGTCAATCAAGGTCTCACATAGGTTGCTTAGAGAATGAGTTTTCTTACTGATTTCACCAAATGTCGCCTCATGCTGTCTTTGATTGGCACAGCCTGGCAGGGAGGATGGATGAATCTGTCACCGGCTGGTTAATTGTGTTGCTGGTCTCAGTCTGACATCAGGTCTTTGACTCTTAAGTGGCTCAATACAAAACAAATTAGCAGATTGTAGTCATATTTCTCATTCTATATGCTTTGACTTTGTTGAATGCAGTCCATAAATCATATTGACTGACACACAAGTAAATGATGAAAGCTGCTTTTGAGACATGAATCTAGAAAGCAGCACTGTGAAGGTGCCATGGAAGGATGCATATGGTTGACCCTTTGGGAATTTCCTAGGAGCCAAATGTCTCTTTACCACAATTGTTCTTAGAAGAAAAGCTTTTGGGTAATGCAAAAAGGATCTAATATGTCAGCAGATTCTCTTTTACAAGTTCCTTTGAAATATAAGAAGTTTGTCTAAGGGTTTTCTCTCCTTGCAAGTTGTTTTTCAGAAAAACGTTAGAGCAGGGTAACAAAGTAGTTACCTTTAAAAGTTAAGCAGGTGTTTTTACTTACTTACTGAGCTTTGTTAAAGAGGGAAAAAATGTTAGTAATAGTTACAATTGATTAATCAGATGAGGGCAGGAGAAATTTTTAGGTGCTTGAAATTGATTAAATGTGCTGTGTTTTCTCAGGCACTTCTCTAATTATTTTGACTTTGTTGTAATGTTAAAACATTAGAGCATCTCTAATGGAAAGGGCTAGATTTTTAAAAGTTAATTGTAAAAGTACTTAGATTATTTTTATTCTAAAAAATGATGTATTATAAAGAGCATCGACAATAATGGCAACAATAGTGTTCAGAAAGGGGTGTTTTCTTACACCAATCGTGCCAAAAATCTATAGGCATCAAAAATAAATAGTCAAATATATTTTTTAGTGTGCAAATTTTTGGAACATTAAAGTTTTTCTATCTAAAATAAGTAGTAGTTGAAGTATAAGAATATTTGTCCACATTTTATAGTTGGAAAGTAGACATTTAAAAAATATTATACAATCTTATTGAATATAACTTTTTTAAAATTTAAAGAATCTGAACCTTTGCTATTACTAATTTTCAAGCTACAAAAAGGGGAATTTATTAATTTGAAGATTTATAAAATACTTTATAAATCTTTTAGACATCTAACTTTGAGAACAATAAGCCTGTGTTTAACATACCTAATCAAAAGAAACTTAATATTAGAATTTTATTATTACATGTGTTATTTAAATAAATAGCTAAATTCATGTGTGTGTGTTTTCATTGCCTATCCCGCTGGGTTTGTGGAGTAGCCTGTATCTGTACTTACCATCGTTTCCAGCTCCAGTGCTTTGCTGTGTAGTCATCTGAACCCACGTTCACTTTTAAAGGTTTCCTTAAAGCAATACCACTAACATTGAACAGTGTGTTTGCTTATGAAATAAATTTAATAGTAATTTTTTGGCAATTTATTATTCTGCTTTTGTAGTTAATATATGGTAGTGGCAACATAAATAGGACTTGGAGCTGATTTGATGGAGAAGCACATTAAACTAAAATGCACTAGTCATTCCAGTGACATTTCCATTAAGTATTCTCAAGCCTATTACATTGTAATTAAATGACATGCCACTGACTTGTCCTTTTTCTCCTTCCCCCCTCCCATTCATATTGATATTATTCTGCTTGGGGAATGGAGCTGCATGTCTCCCAGACTAATTCCTCTTGGGTTTGGGGGATCACGAAGCATGCTGGGTTTTGCATTGTTTGTTACATTCCTTTTTGGCAGTTCATCAGTATCTGTCAAATATATTGTTTGCATAAGCTTTTATCTCTGAAGTTTTTGATTGAGAAACTGACATTCCATTTCATATATGCAGTTTTTCACTGTGCATAGTTTCTAAATGCTAAAGACTATTCAAAAAGTTGTTTGTTTCTGGTCTGATTTTTAAGGTATGGTTTTAAGAATAAACATTCTAATAAGCGTCTTGAAAATATATTTATGTTCTTTATTACCTTTCTAACAAATTAACTCTATGTAAAATGTTTTTGTACTAATATATTGTAGCATTTATGTTTGGGGTTTTTTTAAATGATTTTGTAGCTTTACTGGGCTTTGTGATAAGTAGGGAAAAAATGTAAGTATCTAATACCATTGGGTAAATATTTGTTAATGCAAATGAGGTAAAACATGGCATGTCTTCCAGAAGTCATTATTTCTAACTATTCGTATGGGAGTCAGTCCATCACCAAATCACATAATTGTTGGTTGAAGATAGCCATGCTAAGAGCAGTCCTGCACTGGAAAACTTTACCTAAAAGAGGTTTTATAATGTTTTATTTCAAACTTCTAGTTGAAATGCAAAGCCTGTCAAAGAAGCATTCTGTACTAAAAGTGGTGTAGAATTGTGAGTTCAGCTATGTAATAGAGACACTAAACACAAAATTGTCATTTTTAAGAAAACTAGACCATCAGTGAAGGTTCATGTAAAGTTTTAGGAACTTATTCTAGCAGATAGTATTTTATGATATATATATGATAGTGAAAGAAAACCACACATATTTATAGTTTACTTAAAATTAGCTATATCCAAATTGCCGAGTGGTTTTGAAACTTAATTTCTAAAATGAAATGCAGATCTGTAGATGATTTTGGAGTCATTTTGGGAAGCAAGCCCTTTTTTGCTAGTAATTGAAACTGTGCTACAGACCAATGTTCTGATTTGAATTACTTAGGATTCAAAGTATATTTTGAATTCTCGCTACAGTTTACATAGTAATAACAACTTAAATGACACTGTTAACTTCATTTTTTCTGGCTTGGTTAATTATTTAAAGGAGTGCTGAAAGAACATTATATGGATAAAATGTTCTATCAATATGACAGTTATTTTATGTTATAAATGTCATATTTTCATGTGCATTTTAAAAAGCACTTGCAACATTTCTAGAGATCTGAAATAAAAGTTTTTAACTCATATATTTTCATTTGTGCAATTAGAGCTTTAAAAATGACATTTGTATCCTGAGAACTGAGAATATTAATTTTAATTCCTATGTTATAAAGGTATAGCGACTCAGAATAGAGAAACAGAAAGGCCAATAATCACTATTGTACCAAGCAAAAACAACAAAAAGAATGCCAGGTGTCTAATTTTTTTTATACTTGATGATATATTTCTGTGCTTGTTTATTTGCTTGATTTTTGTTTTGGTTGTTTGTTTTAAACAGGGGAAAGTTGCCCAGACAGCCTGCATGTCAGCCTGCCAGCATCTGTCAACATCCTTAATGCAGATGCTACTGGACAGCGAGTTAAAACAAATAAGCATGGGAGCTGTTCAGCAGTTTAACTTAGATGTCATACAGTGTGAATGTAAGTACCATTTTGGCTCAATCTTGTGCATTTCAAGGAATCTATATTTAAGTTATATGAAAAAAATGGTATGCAGTAGGATAGTTTGGAAAGGAGGGAAGAGGCCTGATTCACCTAAACTTTTAGCAACCTTAGGAATAAGGGTAACCTCCTTCCCAGAGGAGAAAAATACCTCAGCTTCACACTTCACAGCCTTTGGAGAGGAGCACTACAGTGTTCGTCCAGATTGAGATCATTAAAAAGATGATTCATTTTTCCCTTTATTCCTTAGGTCATTCTTCTTGCCAAGACTCCTCTTCTAATGTTTGTCATAAATGAATGAAATGATTCTAAGTTTGTCATTCTTAACTTTTTAGATACTTGGTAGAATAATATTCTTAAAACCCTGCATTCCAAATGAAGCTTCTGAATTTTTGTTTCTCTTTCCCAAATATTTCTCAGTCCTTTACATTGCCATTGTTTTTCTCTTTATTAACAAGGCTAGCAGATTCCATAATCTAATGTTGATATTAATCAGTCAACCTCAAAACTGGATATGCTGTTTGGTTATTAGCCTTGTTACATGTGCTTCTGGATATGAGTCTTATTAACCCACACATTATAACTCTTTAGGTATAAGACATAAGTATATGCCTGAGCAGCTTTCGAGCAGTGCTTTCCAATGAGTGGCCTACTGATTAAATGATGAAAATTTCTGGTTGACAATTCAGTCAGACACCATGGTTGATACATTGAAAATCAGTGGGGCACAAGAAGGATTATAAAATATCTGTCTGAGGAAAATTTGCAATAATATAGTCTTTGTGAAAGACATTAACAAATGTCAGCAGCTTGCAGCTGAAGCAGGAGTGACACATTTTTTTCCAACAAATATCACATATTTGTGTGTCCACTGTATATAAGACATTCTGCTAGGAAAAACATAATTAATATTACAGAAAGTAGTTATGTAGGCTCCTTGGACAAGATTAGTTGTCTATTACAGAAAAAAATCCAGATTTTCTAAAAACCTATCCATTAATTTTTTTAACTTATCTAGAGAGCAAAAGAAAAATAGTTTTTTCCTAGACAAGAGAAGGATTAATTTTATTTTCCTAAAAAGCATTTACAATTTTCTCTAGTTAGAAAACTTTGTAATATTTCTTTTTCAAAATAAGTCTTATCATTTACAAGATACTTATTTTATATTTACAAAAATATTTCCCTTCCTAAATACTTTTTTTTGCAAACTTGCAAACTCAAAGTAATTTTTATTCCCATTCTATAAATACTTTGATTTTCTAAGCGTCTTTAAAATTTGTTTCATGAGATCACACCACTATGATATTGCTAATATAAATGTCTTACATAATTATTTCTTGAGGCATTTTGTATTACAGTCATCTCCCCTTATCTGCTGTTTTGCTTTTCATGGTTTTAATTGTCTACTGTAGAGTGTTACAAGATATTTTGTATGTGGATAAGAGAGACACCACATTCACATTACTCTTTTTTTTTTCCTTTGAGTCAGGGTCTCATTCTGTTGCCCAAGCTGGAATGCAGTGGCACAATCATGGCTCATTGCAGCTTTTAACTCCTGGGTCCAGGCAGTTCTTCTACCTCAGCCTTCTGAGTAGCTACAGACATGTGCCACCTTGCCCAGCTAATTTTTATATTGTTATTTATTTATTTTTGAGTCAGAGTCTCTGTCGCCGAAGCTGGAGTGCAGTGGCACATTCACAGCCACCGTAGCCTTGACCTGCTGGGCTCCGGTGATCCTGCCGCCTCAGCCTTACAAGTAGCCAGAACTATAGGCACGTGCTACCACACCCAGCTAGTTTTTTTATTTATTGTAGAGATGAAGTCTCACCAAGTTGCCCAGGCCGGTCTCGAACGCGCTGGCTCAGGCAGTCCACTCGCCTCGGCCTACCAAAGTGCTGGGATTACAGGCTGAGCCACTGAGCCCAGCCTGTATTTTTTGTAGAGATGAAGTCTCATTATGTTGCCTAAGCTGGTCTCAAAATCCCGGGCTCAAGCAATCCTCCTGCCTCAGCCTACCAAAGTGCTGAGATGACAGGTGTGATCTACTATGCCTAGCCTCACATTACTTTTTATTACTGAATTTTGTCATAATTGTTCTGTTTTATTATTGTTGTTAAACTTTTACTGTGCCTCTTTGTAAATTAAGCTTTATCATAGGTATGTAGTTATAGGAAAAAATATGCTTTATATGGGATTTGTCTCTAACTGCAGTTTCAGACATCCACTGGGGTCTTGGAATGTATCCTATGGGATAAGGGGGAACCACTATAGTTCATCTTTATGATGGCTTCAGAATAACTAACTAACATGGTGGTTAACATAAACATGGTGGTTAACATTAAAATCCTAGAAGAAAGCCTAGAAAGACTCTTTTGGACATCAGCCTAGGCAAATAATTTATGGATAAGATCCTAAAAGCAAATGCAACAAAAACAAATATTAAAAAGTGGGACTTGGCCAGGCGCAGTGGCTGAAGCCTGTACTCCCAGCTCTTTGGGAGGTCGAGGTGAGAGGATTGCCTGAGACCAGGAGTTCAAGACCAGCCTGAGCAACTTGGTGAGACCTCATCTCTACAGTAAATAAAAAAATTAGCCAGGCTTGATGGCACACACCTGTAGTCCCAGCTACTTGGAAGGCTGAAGTGGAAGGATCACCTGAGTCCAAGTTGTAGCAAGTCGAAGCTGTAGAGGCTATGAGTGTGCCACTGCACTCCAGCCTGGGCAACAGAGTGAGACTTTGACTCAAAGAAAACAAGTGGGATTTAATTAAACTAAATAGCTTCTGCACAGCAAAAGAAATGATCAACAGAGTAAATAGGCAACCTACAGAATAGGAGAAGATATTCACATAGGACTAATATTCAGACTCTACAAAGAACTCAAACTAATCAGCAAGAAAAAAGCAAATAACCCCATTAAAAAGTGGGCAAAAGCCAGGCTCAGTGGCTCAGCCTGTAATCCCGTGCTTTAGGAGGCTGAGGTGAGTGGATTACCTCAGCCTATGGGTTCGAGACCCGCCTGGGCAACTTGGCGAGACCTCATCTCTACAATAAATCAAAAAAATTAGCGGGGCATGGTAGCGCGCGCCTGTAGTTCCAGCTACTTGGAAGGCTGAGGTGGAAGGATCGCCAGAGCCCAGCAGATTGAGGCTGCGGCGGCCGGGAGTGGCCACTGCACTCCAGTCTGGGTGACAGAGTGAGACTCCAACTCAAAAAAAAAAAAAAAATGGCCGAATGACATGAACAGACATCTTTTTAAAGATATACAAATGACCAACAAACATATGAAGAAATGCTCAACCTCACCAATCACCAGGAAAATGCAAACTGAAACCACAATGAGATACCATCTTACACTAGTCAGAGTGTCTGTTATTTAAAAATAAACCAAAAATATAAGTTGGCACAGAGTGGTGAAAAGGGAACACTTATGCACTGTTGGTGGGAGTGTAAACTACAACCTCTGTGGAAATCAGTATGGAGATTTCTCAACAGACTAAAAGTAGACCTACCATTTGACCCAGCAATCCTTCTACTTGATGTCTACCCTAAGGAACAGAGATCGTTACATAAAACAGACACCTGAACTCATACGTTCATTGCAGCACAGTTCACAATTGAAAAGAGATGAAATCAACCTGAATGCCCATCAACTGATCAGTGAAAATGAAATCAATGAAAATGTGGTGTTATATGTAGATACACCATGGAGTACCATTCAGCTATGAAAAGGAATTAAATCATGTCTTTTGTGGCACTTGGATGGAGTTGGAGACCATCATCCTAAGTGGAGTAACAAGGGAACAGAAAACCAAACAGCATGTTCTCACTTATAAGTGAGAGCTAAACTAAGGAACTTCAGAGGCAAAGAGAATGGAATAATGGACATAGACAATGCAGAAGAGGGAGGGTGGGGGTTAGGATGAAAAATCACCTGTCAGGTACAATGTGCACAAGTAGGGGTGGAGGGTACGCTTGTAGACCAGACTTCTATGCACTATACAGTACGTGCATCCATTTAACAAAAAATCACGTATGCCCCCTAAAGCCATTGAAATTAAAACACACACACACACACACATACAACAAACAAACAAAAACCAAATAAAATAATTAGATGGTGAACCGCTTTTTTTGGCATTTGGTAATGTTTTCTGAATTAGATTTATTACTCAAAGATGGAATTTACTGTATGACTAGGCAACTTCAGGTGTCTGCGTCTTCTATTTTCTTACCTCTGCATGAAGGGCTGGCCTGTTAATACTTAGAGAAAGGCACATACACCCCCAAATCTTTGACTCACCATCCTGTCAGAGAACAATTTCCACTTTTAGTTAGCTTTTTGGACAGTTACTGAAGATTCCTTTGAAAACTCTTATGTTGTCTTAAAGGACTTAAACTCTTATATTGGCTTATATATATTTTTGAGTTGGACTCTGTCACCCAGGTTGGAGTGCAGTGCACGCTCACGGCCACTGCAGCCTTGACCTGCTGGGCTCAGGTGATCCCCCTGCCTTCCAAGTAGCTGGAACTACAGGCATGTGCCACCAAACCTGGCTAATTTATTTTTTAATGTATTTATTGTGGTGAAGAGGTCTCACCAAGTTGCCCAGGACAGTCTCAAACCGCTGGACTCAGGCCGTCCTCTCACCTCAGGCTCCCACAGTGCTGTGATTACAGACGTGAGTCCCTGCACCCACTAAGGACTAATATTTTAGTAAAGACAAGGGTCTTGAGTATGATATATAACTCAATTAAGGAAGTCTGGGGTCAGTTGCAAGAGTCTAGTGGGGGCTGAGTTTCTGGCACTACGTATATATGGAAGGGGAGAGAGCAGGATTCATAGACAAGTTATAGAAGATAACTTGACTTCCTTTAGGATATTTTGCCTGTGGTTGGTTCTTAATACTTAGCATTTCCTTAAGCATTACTGCTTGATACAGTATCGTGTATTCAGTACTCACTGAACAACAACAACAACCAAAATTGATTGCATTTTGCATGTTTATTGTACCACCGCTGGTGTTCCAAAAGGCATCTTTTTACTTTAAGTAGTATAAGAGAGATAATAAGTAAGGCTTCCATACTCTATCTGGTGGAAAAGAACTATTCACCCCTCAATTCATGATGTTCAGTGATCGATACATAAATCATTTAAAAATGAAACTTAGCTTTCTTTAATGAATATGTTAAGAGAGTTTTAAATATAAATTTTCATCCTATTTTAAGTTTCTTTCTCTTTTTAAATCTGGAAGAAACTAGTTTTTTAAAATACAAAGTTGATTTTCAGTGTTCATGTAGTATGTGTGCTTTCTACATATTAGGGCAGGGAGACAGGAAGAAGAAATTGGCTATGTGGAAGGAAGGCTAGGATGCATGGCAAATTTGTAAGGAGAAGAGGTCTCGATACCTATTCTGTGGGAATCTGTAGGCAGGTAGTTCAGTTGGAGAATCCTAGGAGCTAAAAGATAATTGGATTTTTTTTCCAATCCTTTCTATGATAACCCTGCCAAGCAATTGTCCAGCCAAATAGTTCTGTGAACATTCAATTTGGAGGATTAACTACTCTTTAGAAAATGTATTTCCATACAATGCATTGCTCTGGCTGGGCTTGGTGGCTCAGCCTGTAATCCCACCATTTTGGGAGGCCAGGGCGAGAGGATTGCCTGAGCCCGCAGGTTCAAGACCCACCAGGGCAACTTGGTGAGACTTCGTCTCTACAATAAATCAAAAATTAACCGGGCATGGTAGCATGCACGTGTTTTTCCGGCTCCTTGGAAGGCTGAAGCGGAAGGATCGCTGGAGCCTAGCAGGTTGAGACTGTGGTGGCTGGGAGCGTGCCACTGCCCTCCAGCCTGGGTGACAGAGTAAGACTCCAACTGGAAAAAAAAAAAATAGATTACTCTATCAATCTCCCACATTGAGCTGAAACCACTTTCTCTCTAAATTTATCTTACTGGACCTAGTCCTACCTTTTGGTTAGAGCCACCATTAGTCTGCCTTGTCTTTGTGCAAATTAGAAAAGGTATTCTCACTAAAAGAATGCCCTTTATATGAGCTGTTCCCTTTATATGATTAGAAAATGTTGACCCTTTTTCCAACCAGACTCAACCCCTACCAAGGCACGTAGCTTGTCAAGTGAAATGCAAATGAAATTTTAGCTCTCCCCTTCCCCCTTTCTCCTTAGCTGGGCACCTGTAGCCTGACAAATATAGCTAAGTTCTGCTTAGCGTTACACACAAAAAAGCCAAATTCTCATCCTCAAGCTAATTATATAAAAACTTCTCTTACATCCCTCTGAATCTTCTGAAATCCAGATATCAACAGAAAGTTCTTCTTATTGTTCTCATATAATATCATTTTAGATCCAAAGATCTCTTTTGAGCATACTGGTTTAGATATCTTCTGTTTGATATCACATACCCAAAGTTAAATACAAAGATACCCAGGTGCAGGGAAACCAGTATAATATGTAACTGGGCTATTAAATCCATTTTTCATATTCTATACTTTATTAATAAAGCCCAAGCTGTTAACTTTTTTTAAAAACAGCCAGAGTATACTCTCAAATCATTGGAGCTACTAGGATCTAAAATCTCTATATCTTTTCCTTTTTTTGTGATTGCCAAGGCTCTGGTTTTTTGGGGTTTTTTTGAGTTGGAGTCTCCCTCTGTCGCCCAGGCTGGAGTGCAGTGGCACGCTCCCAGCCACACCGCAGCCTCGACCTGCTGGGCTCAGGTTATCCTTCTGCCTCAGCCTTCCAAGTAGCTGGAACTACAGGCATGTGCCATCATGCCCAGCTAGTTTTTTGATTTATTGTAGACATGAGGTCCTGCCGAGTTGCAGGCTGGTCTTGAACCCGTGGGCTCAGGCAGTCCTCTCACCTTTACCTCCCAAAGTGCTGGGATTATAGGCCTGAGCCACCGCACCCAGCCTTAAGCTGTTTTTCTTATCCTATACTTGTATGATTGGTTTTTATTTTAGGATTTTAAGATTATCCCTGATAAATTTTAAGATGTGTTCCATAACTAGCCTGTTGAGATCTTTTTATATCAAAAGTTAATTTATCATCTGTGGATTTGTAGTAATTCTTTCTACATATTTAGCAAGGTCAGTAGCAAGATGTTGAACAAGCCTGTTATCCATATCCTGAAATACACTACGTCAGTGTCCTGAGTAGATCATCACAACTGGTCCTCAGATGAGCAGCAATAGCATCACCTGGGAACTGGTTAGAAATGCAAAATTCAGCCAGGCTTGGTGGCTCAGCCTGTAATCCACACTTTGGGAGGCTGAGGTGAGTGGATTGCCTGAGCCCGCGGGTTCGAGACCCGCCCGGGCAACTTGGCGAGACCTCATTTCAACAGTAAATCAAAAAGTAGCCGGGCGTGGTAGCGTGCGCCTGTAGTTGCAGCTACTTGGAAGGCTGAGGCGGAAGGATCGCCGGAGCCCAGCAGGTGAGGCTGCGGCGGCCGGGAGGGACCACTGCACTCCAGTCTGGGCGACAGAGTGAGACTCCACCTCAAAAAAAAAGAAAGAAAGAAAGAAAGAAATGCCAAATTCTTGGGCCCCTTCTGCTGAACTGGGAACTCAGGGGGTGGCAGTTTGCTTGAATAAGCCCTCTAGGTGATTCTATTGCACCGTAAAATTTGAGAACTCCTGCATCACGTGAACGTCTCCTTCATTTTGATTTAGATCCATTATTCACAATCTTATGGGTATCTTAAGATTTCTTAGCCAGTTGCTAATTCCTAATTAAATCTAACTCGGTGTTTTGCTTTTGCTCAAAATTATGAGCAACTTTGTCAGATGCACTGCTAGCAGGTACATTGATCTCCCTCATCTACTGGCCTAATCATCATCTCAAAAAAGAAAATGGTACTACTTCTGATTCTTCATAAACTCATATTGACTCACAGTAATCATTTTCTCTTCAAGATTCTCAGAAGCTGTTACTTAATAATCTGTGATTGGTTATCAGAATAATACAACATCCTACTAGTCTGTGGCATGCTGGCATGAGATCCATAGTCCAAGGAAGTCAGGTAGCAGGGATCAGGACCTCAGAATGGAAACCACACGCCACCAGAGATCCTGGGGAACTCAAGAATTCAAGCCATAGAAAATGAGTTTCAGTAACAATTGAAATATAAGCACCAAGAATGGCCTTCACTCTGAGTTAGACTTTCATTTTATTTGGTTTAATCAGAAAGCAAAATGTTTATTTTTTCATCTTTGTTACTTTGTGAAAACATTATACATATATTTCCTAAGCCTCAAAATGTCATTCTAAAGGTAGAAATAAACAGACATCTAGATGTAGTGGAGGAGGTGGAGAGTTGGAAATAATTCAATTGCCAACAAATTATTATATACCATCATTCAGCCGGGTACTTTAATTTTTACTTATTTTGTTTTATTATTATTATTATTATTATTATTAGAAAGTAGAATTTATTAAGAAGACAGAAAAGCTACCACAGTGGGAGAGGACCTGAAAGAGGTTACTCTTGTTTTATTTTTTGATGGTTAAGAAGAATTCACTCTGATCATCTACACACTCCCTCATTTTTCAAACAATGTGTTGGTGCTCTTTTTCCTGGTATCCCTTGTGACCAGTGATACACCTGCTTGTGATGTAAACTAGCTTCAGCTAAAGTTTCAATCTGTAATTATGAAACAGAATTTTTTTCCTTGTCAAGTCAACTGAGCTGTAAAAAGATTCATTCAAATGTTTAATGAGAACCTGTTATATGTTATATACTGGGAAATCAGAGATGAATCAGATTTCAAAGATTTCATAGTCTGACTGCAAAGGAGACAGACAGGTAAACAATTATAATAGAATGTAACAAGTTCTTTATAGAATATATATTCTATGCTGAGAGGGAGCAGTTAATTCTACATGTCATGGGATTGAGAAGATTGACCACAACTGCAGTCAAATTTGAACTGTAAAGGATGACTAGGATTTCATCAGAAGCAGGGAAAGACATTCAGAGCAGAGGGAATGATTGAGACAAAAGCACGGTGATGAGACAATAGGTAGGGAATCTTCAAACAGTCTTTTGTAGCTAGACTACAGGATGCCTGATGAGAGTATTGGAAGATGTGGCTGAGAAAGATTAGACTCCTGAATGCTTAGACTTTATTTTATGAGCAATAGAGAGCCACTGAAGCTTTTTAATCTGGACCATGATATGATGGAATCTGTGTCATGCAAAGGTATCTTTGGTGTCATACGGAAATGTATACTGGAATGAAGGAAAGACTGAAAGCAGGAAGACCTGTTATTAAAAGACTATTGAAAGTTTTCCTGTGAAAGATGAAAAGAGCTAACCTTGGGCAGTGGAAATGAAGAGAAGATGATGGATTCCAGACATTTTGGAAAAGGAAATACAAAAAAAGAGTGAATGAATAAAAAGGTACAATTTGATGTGATAAAGATGGTAAGAATCAGAGGATCACACAGTGGAAGAGACCCACAACATGCATTCCATGGTTGGGGGCAGGATATGAAGAAGGAAGAAGGAAAAGGGGAGAGAAGGAAGAGATTTAACCATCCAGGGTAGAGTTCAATTAAAATTAACATAGAGGATTCAAAATTGCAGGTACCCTACAGAGTGCTATACTCATATAAAAGATCTCAAATGTTTATTGAATAAATGAACAAAATAGGAAGTCTCCAGAATTTTCATTTGCTTCCTCTAGAGTTCTACATTTGTTGTTAAAGTTAAGGCCCCATTTGACTCCTTCATGTAAACATAACTGACCATTATTCCTTTCATGAAAATTCGTCACATATGTGATGACTATGTTTAGAGTTGGACTCTTACTCTGTCGCCCAGACTGGAGTGCAGTGGCATGCTCCCGGCCACCGCAGCCTTGACCTGCTGGGCTCCAGCAGTTCTCCCACCTCAGCCTTCCAAGTAACCGGAACTATAGGCATGTGCTACCACGCCTGGCTAATTTTTGGTTTATTGTAGAGATGAGGTCTCGCCAAGTTGCCCAGGCGGGTCTGAAACCCGTGGGCTCAGGCAATCCACCTTGACCTCCCAAAGTGCTGGGATTACAGGGTGAACCACTGAGCCCGGCCTTGTTTTTCTACTTTTTAAACCTATTCTTGCTCACACTTGATAAAATGTCTAAGTTCAAGAATATAGAATCATCTAAACTTTTCTTTTTTAAAGTGCTTTCAGATCAGTCTTAAGATGGTCTGAGCATTTGTCAGGAAATTGAGACCTTGGTACCAGTCCTGACTCTGCCTCTACCTTAGGCAGGTTGACTTGGACAGACCATTCAACTATTAAGAGGCCTCAATTTTTTTGATAAGATATGGAATTTGGAATGTATAATTTTCAAGATACATGCTAGTTCTAAGATTCAGAGGCAACAAACTGTTAAGATAAAGAAGAGTGAGGGGCTTTGGAGTAATATATTAATTACTTCCTTCACATATCTTATGTGCATGGCATTGAGGGGATACAGTGGTAAACAAAGCAGAAAAGATCTGTACAGTTTGGGTAAGCCCAGTGGAGAAGCAGTCATTAAATAACTTCACTAGTAAAGATGAGCATACACCGTTAAACTCTGT
The DNA here is from genome assembly GCA_027257055.1 of Cephalopachus bancanus. Lineage (NCBI taxonomy): Eukaryota > Metazoa > Chordata > Mammalia > Primates > Tarsiidae > Cephalopachus > Cephalopachus bancanus. Next base: position 188,725 of record JAPVLO010000446.1, on the reverse strand, counting down.
AAAAGTATATAGTACTTTAAGAAGTTATAGGAAGCAGATCTAATTTAGATTTTTTTTTTTTTTTGAGTTGGATTCTCACTCTGTCGCCCAGACTGCAGCCTCAACCTGCTGGGCTCCAGTGATCCTTCTGTCTCAGCCTTCCAAGTAGCTGGAACTACAGGAGCGCGCTACCACAGCTGGCTAATTTTTGATTTATTGTAGAGATGAGGTCTCGCTAAGTTGCCCAGGCAGGTCTTGAACCTGCGGGCTCAGGCAATTCACTCACCTCGGCTTCCCAAAGTGCTGGGATTACAGGCTGAGCCACCGAGCCCGGCCTAATTTAGATTTTAAAAATTATGTGGATTGAGAATACTAGCTAGAATCTATGCATGAATGTAGAGGATACTTTTGGTTAATTTGGCCATAATCATAATAATAGTAAAACTATATGTTAGAGAAAGTCAGGAAGATGCCCAGGAATGCATACTTCAGAATTGTAGATATAGCTCCTTCTGAAAGCTGCATTGAACCTTTGATCCTATTATAGATTTTATATAAGTTCAAGATAAATTTCTTCTTAGAGGAGCTTTTGCCAAACTTGATGTGAGGATGATGTTCTAAATCTCTATGTGTACTTCGTTTGACTTTTATTAAATATTTGTTATGGGCCGGGGTCAGTGGCTCAGCCTGTAATCCCAGCATTTTGGGAGGCTGATGTTAGTGGATTGCTTGAGCCTGAGGGTTCGAGACCCACCCAGGCAACTTGGTGGGACCGCGTCTCTACAATAAATTTTAAAAATTAGCCAGGTGTGGTAGCGCATGCCTGTAGCTCCAGCTACTTGAAAGACTGAGGTGGAAGGGTCACGGGAACCCAGCAGGTCGAGGCTGCGGTGGCCGGGAGTGTGCCACTGCACTCCAGTTTGGGCGACAGAGTGAGACTCCAACTCAAAAAATAATAATAATACATAAATATTTGTTATGTATTAGGCCCCGATATATCTACTTCATTATAAACCATATAGAAGGAAAGATCAGCCGGGCTCGGTGGCTCAGCCTGTAATCCCACGCCTTGGGAGGCTGAGGTGAGTGGATTGCCTGAGCCCGCGGGTTTGAGACCTGCCTGGGCAACTTGGTGAGACCTCATCTCTACAATAAATCAAAAAAATTAGCTGGGTGTGGTAGCGCGCACCTGTAATTCCAGCTACTTGGAAGGCTGAGGTGGAAGGATCACTGGAGCCCAGCAGGTCGAGGCTGCGGTGACTGGGAGCGCCCACTGCACTCCAGTCTGGGCGACAGAGTGAGACTCCAACTCAAAAAAAAAAAAAAAGGAAAGATCAATATGTTCTCTAATCAAGTTATGGCTGGGTACAATAGCTCAAGTCTGTTATCCCAGCACTTTTGAGAGGCCAAGGCGAGAGAATTGGTGAGACCTCATTTCTGCAATAAATCCAAAAATTATCCAGGCATGGTGACATGTTCCTGTAGTTCCAGCTACTTGGAAGCTGGGGATGAAGGATCTCCTGAGTCCAGCAGGTCAAGGCTACAGTGAACTATGAGTGTGCCACTGCAGTCCAGCCTGGGCAACAGAGTGGGACTTCGACCAAAAAAAAAAAAGTCATGTACAAATAGCTCATGTTTTTGCCTACAGATATTCTTTATTCTCTTAAAACTTTATAGATTGCTAATTTGGAAGACACTTTTGTTACAGTCACAGCTTCATATCACTAACAAAATACAAATATTTCTAAAGCATCAGCAATCAGAAACACACTTTTCCATATTTGAAGTATACAGAATAGGCCTAGAATGTACTTTTACTTGCATTCTACACAAATATCTAAATTAGGCTGTCAGCTTCTAAGGGTTTAACATGTTACATCTATAGGTAGTGTAAAATGCATCAGAAAAATTCCAGATTAAAGAGTGCTTGCACTTCTTTCAGTAGTGAGTCATTGAGGAGTAAGTGTCTAGGTATAAGGCCTCGGTCTTCCTTCATTTGGAAAAAAGCTTAACTCACCTTAAAAAAATAAAATAAAGCCTTTTTTTAGATTTCTTATGGCCATGACCATGTGCCTCTAATCTTCTAATTTTAGCCTTGGAAAGAGCCTATGAGCTGGGCTCGGTGGCTCAGTCTGTAATCCCACGCCTTGGGAGACTGAGGTGAGTGGATTGCCTGAGCCTGCGGGTTCGAGACCCACCTGGGCAACTTGGTGAGACCTCATCTCTACAATAAATCAAAAAATTAGCCGGGCGTGGTAGTGCGCGCCTGTCGTTCCAGCTACTCGGGAGGCTGAGGCGGAAGGATTGCCGGAGCCCAGCAGGTCGAGGCTGTGGTGGCTGAGAGCGGCCACTGCACTCCAGTCTGGGCGACACAGTGAGACCCCAGCTCAAAAAAAAAAAAAGAAAAGGATTTGGCCTATGTTCCAAAATAAAAGGATTAAGGAAAAATTATACAGATGGTAAGAGAAGAATATTTTGTTCTTTTTCTAAAGTATGTGAGATGCTGTTACACTTTTTAGATACCTGAATTTGTTCCTGTTTTTTTTTTATTTGTTTGTTTGTCTTTTGAGTCGAAGTCTCACTCTGTCACCCAGGCTGGAGTACAGTGGCACTTTCACAGTCACCCCAGCGTCAACCCGCTGGGCTCCGGAGATCCTTCTGCCTCAGCCTTCCAAGTAGCCAGAGCTACAGAGTGCGTGCTACCAAGCCTGACTAATTTTTCATTTATTGTAGAGACGAGGTCTCTCCAAGTTGCCCAGGCTGGTCTCGAACCCGCAGGTTCAGGCAGTTCACCTGCCTCGGTCTCCCAAAGTGCTGGGGTGGCAGGCTAAGCCACCCAGCCCAGTCTGTTCCTGGTTTTAGTAGCCCTTAAACCATCTGACTGAGAATACTTTGCCCGTGTTTAATTCCAAGAAAGGAGAGACCTAGATGCCACTACTTTATGTAAAAATGGTGATGAATACAGAGGGGCAGTTAATCCTAGAGGTTTGCATCCCACAGGCACTAACCACATGTCACAGAAAATAAGTCTGACAGCCAAGAATAAGAATCCTGCTCTCACACTCCTGAGTCTCAGGCACAAATCTTCATCACCAGAAAAACCACTAGGTGGTGCTGTTAGTCATCCCTTCTAATAACAGATCTAGTCCACATAGGATACTTTCTTACTTAGCCTTTCCAAAAATTGAGTTCTTACTAGCAACTTTAAGTCTTCAGATCTAAACAGAAATGGAATGATAAGAAATAGCTTCAATATCCAGACCGAATATATTAGTATTCATATTTAGTCATTTATTTAGTCACAAAATCACTCCATTTTATGTGTGCCTGCCTTGCCATCTACAAGCAAGATCCTGAGACTTCAGTCTGGGCTCCTTGCCTCCCTTTCAATCTTTTGTGAAGCTTTCAATCTCCTCACTCCTATACCTCCATGGGCACTCTTTCTTGCCCTTCCACCCTGACAGTTCACCCCACCCTATTGTAGATGTTTTCTATATCTGCATTATCAACAATCCACATTCTCTGTCTTATGGTGAAAATAACTGTTTGCCTAGGACAAGCTTTTTAAGTTCTTCTTTCCTCTGAGTTGGATTTCAGTGTAAGTTTTATATATTTTCATATCAGGATAAATATTTGTGGCAGACTCTTTGGTAATCTTCCTTCTGCCTTGTATCAAACCCTGTATCTCTTGTATAGATCCTGAGGGCCTGTTTTCCTACTTTAAACGGTTTTTTATTATATATAAAAATAAGTCATGTTTTTGCCTACAAATATTTTTATTCCCTTAAAACTTTGTAGATGCTAATTTGGAAATTCTTTTGTTATAATCACGGCGTATATACCATGTATTATTTTCTGTTTTCAGTTTCATCTAAACTGATTCAGACTGGTCTTCTTCTTGGTTAGGCTGATATAGCAAAGGTTTGCTCTATTGTTATAACAGACCTTCCCAGTAAGATTGGACCCCCCCCCGATCTTTTTCTAGAGTATTTTTAAACCTGGAATCATTTATTATTATTAAGTTCTATGTTTTAGCAGCAAGTAAAAGGGAATGAGTATCACGAAGTTACTCGTTTTTTAAAAAAGAAATAGTCAAATTGGAGACATTAAGAAAAAAACACAAAGATTTTTGAATAGCTTTTTTTTTTTTAAAGGAAAAGACTTTATAAATCCTGGAAATACTGTAAAATATCTTATTGAAAAACCAGGCTCAAGTGTACTTTTTTAAAATGCCCTTATAAACAATTATAAGGTAAAAAGCAAGTGCTGTAGTTAGGCTATGAACAGGAAGTTACAATGAGAGGACAGAGGAAGGACCCAACCCAACCTACGGGGTGGTAGAAGTCTTTCCAGGCAGATGATGATTGAATTGAAGGATAGGTAGGAATTATCCAGATGGAAAAGAAGGAGAGGAAGGATGCTTCAGGCAGAACAATCAAAGCACCATGGAAAGGGACTGGTCTATGCAAGAAAGAACAGGTAGGTTGGCATGGGAAGTGTTAGGGTGCCCTAGGGAAGTGGTAAGAGATGAAGCTAGCAGAACAGGCAAAGGACCTTATTCTTGTTTTATGGTAAGATGATGGAGAACCCCTGACACACCCTTCAACGACCAAATCACATCGACATCTCCGAAAATCATCCTCGGAGGAATGGTTGGGGAAGTCACACATAGGAATCAGGGACCAGATAGTGTGTTTCAGTAATCCACACCAGAAATGATGCTAGTCTGAACTAAGGTAGAGACAGATTCAGTCTCAAAAGATATTTTAGGAGGTAGAAACAACAGGATTGACTGCATGGGGCTTTTAAAGAAATGGACAAAATATGAAGCTGTTAATCAAATTGAATAGCCTATAATTATAAGTGTTCTCTGTGCCAGATGATTGTTATTTTGCCAAATTGCCTCCTATCCCTAAAAAATATTTGAGAAAAAGCCCCAAGAGTTCTAATCTAGTGAGTTTCACTTCCATATTGATTAGGTACTTGTGAGAGATAGGATAAAAGATGAGAGACTGAATACTTAATCAGATTCTGGATTAATGGATTGAATGTCAGAAGACTGGAATTAGTATGTGATCCCAGGAAAGTCACCTCACTTTTCACTTTTCTACCCTATAAAATGAAAGACTAGGTGACTTTTAAACTGAGTCCTCAGGGGACTGGGGAAGATGTTTGAAGAGGGTGTCACTTTTAGTTGCAAGATTTTATGATCTATCATCTGCATGTCCTGTTTACTAAAATAAGTTATTGTGACACTCAGAGCAGATGGTGTGTGAGAAAGTGCTTTGTAAACTATAAAGTGCTACGTAAATTTATGGTACTATTATTTTTGACACTAAGTACTTTGGTTTACTGCCAAGCCAGTGGGGCTTAACCTGTAGTATCTTAAATAGGAACCTAGGGGGAAGAAAAATGACAATTTTTCTTTTTTTTGAGTAGGAGTTTCACTCTGTTGCCCAGACTGGAGTGCAGTGGCATGTTCATGGCCACTGCAGCCTCAACCTGCCGGGCTCAGGCAATCCTTCTGCCTCAGACTGCCAAGAAGCTGGAACCACAGGCACACACCACCTCGCCCAGCTAATTTTTTGATTTATTGTAGAGACAAGGTCTTGCCAAGTTGCCCAGGCTGATCTTGAACCCTGGACTCAGGCAGTCCTCTCTCCTCTGCCTCCCAAAGTGCTGCGGTTACAGGCGTGAGCCACCGTGCCCAGTGGTGACAAATTATTTTTAATGTAGAAAAATTCTTGGAGGTTAAGTAGATACTAACTGTAAATGTAATTGAAATTGAGTTCATTTATATGCCTGAAAATCCCTCTGCATTATAGGAAGTCTTTATTTTTGAGTATGTGGCGATGGCAGAAGGTAAACTAACCTTGGGTGGAGACCACTAGGGATTTCTGGTGAACTGTTACTTAGAGACTGTAGCCTGAGACTGTGGTCAAAAAGCCAACAAAGTGTGGGATATTCCAAAAAGTATTTTCCAAATTAGAAAAAACCCTTACTCTTAATAGGCTGTTACAATTTTGCTTATCATTTTTCAATTAAGATCTAGTGGTACTAGAGAAAGTCGCCTCAGTCATCTAGAACATGGTAAGGGAAGATGGGAAATACCACTGTATGAAAGTATGCCACTTTTCATTGTATGAAAAGACAATGATATGGGTGTATTATACTAAGTATGGAATAGTGTGGCTGGATTTGCTTACAGAATCTTGTTTTCCTAGAAAGAGAGGGTCTGAGAATGGTGGATTATAGTCATCTATCTAATGACTGTACCTACTCAGTACCTAGCAGAGAACCAAGAAGTAAGGGGGGAAATGGTGCATCTCGGAGTAACCAAAGGGTTACTCATACTTGAAAGGTACATATACTCAAAGGTATACCTAAAACCCGTTAACCTTGCTAGTAGGAGAGGCCCTTGCTGAGACGGTATTTGTTCTTATTTTAGGTACAATTCTAGTAATTGTTTAGCCGCTTTACCAGTTCAAGAAGATTAAAGATAACGTTAATAAGAGAAGAGGGAGAGATTGGGAAGTAAGAATTTATGTTAAAACTACTAGCGAGAAGGGAGAAATATTAGAAGAGTTGGACATAAGAATTCTAATAGGACTGGGCGCAGTGGCTCAAGCCTGTAATCGCAGCACTTTGGGAGACCGAGGCGAGAGGATTGCCTGAGCTCAGGGATTCAAGACCAGCCTGGGAAACTTGGTGAGACCTCATCTCTACAATATATCAAAAAAATTGCTGGACATGGTAGCGTGTGCCTGTAGTTCCGGCGACTTGGAAAGCTGAGGCGCAAGGATCGCCTGAGCCCAGTGGGTCGCCACTGCACTCCAGCCTGGGTGGCAGAGTGAGACTCTGACTCAAAAAAAAAAAAAAAAGAACTCTGATAGCACAGTATTCTCAACTTTTTAATATAACAGAACAGTTCTTACAATACATTGAAATACAATACATTGTAGAATTCCATAAAAAATACTTTACATTAAAAATATTTTTGATGCTTAAGGCAAAAATTACACAACTGCAACCACAAAAAATTATTTTGAACTCATTCCCCAAAGATGCTATGCTAAATTAAGCTGGGCTAGGTTTCCATGTATTTATTGTTTTTAATTGTTGATTTTGAGCCTTTCTGAACTATATTACACACAGAATACACTAAACTTAAAAATTATCTTTGTTATTCCAAGCACTAAATAGGCTGAAATTTTAAACAACTTCCAAAATGCAGTCTCAGATAAATTGACAATGGAAAATCTGTAATGGTCTCTAAGAAAATTAGAATATTAATATGGGTAATATTAAGGGTAGGAGAATTCTTATCAGAGAAGCTTGCGTGTAAAATAACAGGGTCTTTATGAGCCAACTCCTTTGTCTTCAAAATAACTAATATTGGAATTCTCTTCAATTTAAACAATCTACGTTAGTAGTATTACAATTTTTAAACCACAAAAAGTTACTGAAAAAATCTTTTGAAATTTTTAAAATTCTTGTCTTCAGATACCTTTTAGTTGAGGCATGATTCCTTTATGAAAAAAAGTTATTAAAAGGCATGAACAGACATTCCTGCATCATCCTAATTTTGCTACTTAGAATATTTTACTTGTCTGTGTGTAAAACTGACTTCTTACCTTGGTGTCTGCCTTTTATTGCTAATAGCTAGAGGTGGGATTTTTATAGAACATACTCTGTAACAGAGCAGATGTTTCAAAATACGTTGACAGCCATGGAATTGGTATAGTTTTAAAATGCTTCTGTAATCGTTCACCTAAGGCTAAAATGAGTCAGAAAACTTTACTTGATTGAAGTATATTACTCCTCTAAAACTGTATAGGATAACCCTTCTAAATTTATTGTGATTAAGGATTATAGTGATTAAATGGCAGATTAGGAATTTACAATTATTAAAATACTTGTGGTAATGGGTGTGGAGAACATTCTCAGTAGTGCAACTTGAAGGCTATAAATAATCTTCATTTGAAATGGTTATATGTAAATATATTGCATTTATAATGGGTAGAAATTAATTTAGTGGTTAAACTCATGTATTTTTTCAATCTTATTTTTATTCTTTTTGGGTTTTTTTTTTTTTAATAGTGTTTGCCAGCTCTGAACCTGTGCCAGGATTCCAGGGAGATACCCTGCAGCTAGCATTCATTGACCTCAGACAAGTAAGATGTAATAATGTACTTCTCATTTATTGCCTTCCACCTCTTCCTTTTTTTTTCTTTTCTTTTTTTTTTTAATGCTACAGGAATGCTTGTTTGCCTTTAAACAACCTACCTGTAGAAAAACACTTCCTTGGTTACTGTGTATTTAACACTTCTCTTCAAACCTATAAATGCATCCTGTGCCTCAACTTCATGGAGCTTTTTCATCTGAATATTTAGTTTAGTCGTTACCTGCTAAGTGCATGACTAGATAATAACTTTGTACTTTGGTTTAACAACCCTTGGAGTTTAAGTTATATCTTAATAATTTCATGGTTATATGTGAAGCTTATATATATTAACATTAACATCAGGACTTAAGTTATATATAAATTATTACAACCTTTACAATTTTGTCAGTGATAAAGAATGTTATATTTGTAAATTTTCTGTATGGTTCCAGAAAGAAGTATAAACTTAGTTTTGAAAAGGTAATGAGACATTTGCATAATTATTTTCTGGTCACAATGCTCTGTCTAGTAACAAATGGGATAATTCTTGAAGTCTGTTTATCTTACTACTCTTTGACCTCTCTATTGTCATTTCCTTCCCTTTTTCCATCTCTCCATATTCTTCTTACTCCTTTCTTCCTCTTTTCTCCCCCTTTTTCTTTTGTTTCTTAATCCTAGGATTAAGGAGTTTAGGAAAGCTGGGGAATCACAATGGAGTGGAGGAGGGAGGCTCCAAGTTAGAGAGCTCAGGAGTGCTAGAATTGAAGGTGGGAGTGAAGGCTGCCCTTGGCGAGAACCATGTGGAGATCACTTAAAACAAAGCCGCTGTGCTGTCGGTCCATTCCTGGTGTCCATTCCCTTCAGGGGTTGGAGATGAAGCTTCACCATTAGTATGAGCAGACTCTACCACAGTGATCTCTGGAGCAAGATCAGTTTGAGCAGTAAGGAACTCTGATTTTAGTACACGTTTGAGAATAGAACTCTCTTTGCTATAATTCTAAACCAGTGTTTAATTATTACTTATTGTCTGCTATATAATATATATTAATTTTCTGGAGAAGAGAGATGTGGTTGAAATAAATATAAAAGTAACATAAGAGGTAGTTTCATCTTTATGGAGCTTAAAACTCCTTTAGAGAAGCAAAGCAATGTGAACTGGTTCGGAGTCTTTATAATACAGACACTGGACAGCGAGGCATGTGGAAGTAAGCATTATATCTTAAGTCAGGTTTAGAAGGAAGCTGGAAAAGCCATTCCTGTCTGTAGTGCACTGAACATATAAAATATATTCATATTTGCATCTGTTTGCAATCAGTACTCAGATATTATGCCTAACAAGGGACACTGTTAGGACCTCGACAATGAGACTTGCTAAGTTGGGACGGATAGTGGAAAACGAAGAAGGTGATTTTTACCAGGTCCTTGGATTATTGAAAAAATGATGTCTCTTCCCTATCAAAGAGTAAAGGTTGCTGCTTTTTGAAATCTTTAAGTTATCACTGGGTAAATAAATGACTTTTACAGTGATCTAAGATCCTACCTATATTGATTAAGTGTTTTAAACCGTTGATATTTGAGATGCTTCCTCAAATCAGATTTCAACTTAAAAAAAATTTATTTCCCTCAAACCTTTGAATTTTCCCAAAAAAAGCCCTTGGAAATTCAAGGGAGACATATTAGGCTTATTTGAAATGTAAAAATCACATAAGTAACATTGTCAATTAAGAAATTCGAATTAGCCAGGCTCAGTGACTCAGCCTGTAATTCCAGCACTTTGGGCAGCTGAGGCAAGTGGATTGCCTGAGCCCTGTGTGTTCAAGACCAGCCCGGGCAACTTGGCGAGACCGCGTATCTACAATAAATCAAAAATTAGCCGGACGTGGTAGTGCGCGCCTATAGTTCTGGCTACGTGGAAGGCTGAGGCGGTAGGATCACCAGAGCCCAGTAGGTCGTGCTGGGGTGACCATGAGTGTGCCATTGCACTCCAGCCTGGGTGACAGAAGGAGACTGCAACTCAAAAAAAAATTCGAATTAAGTTTTTAAAAATTAAATTTAAAAACTTTCTTTGAGCCGGGCTCAGTGGCTCAGCCTGTAATCCTGCGCCATTGGGAGGCTGAGGTGAGTGGATGGCCTGAGCCGGCGGGTTCGAGACCCTCCTGGGCAGCAAGACCTCATCACTACAATAAATCGAAAAATCAGCCGGGCGTGGTAGCACGCACCTGTAATTCCGGCTACTCGGAAGGCTGAGGTGGAAGGATCGCTGGAGCCCAGCGGGTCGAGGTTGCGGTGGCCAGGAGCAGCCACTGCACTCCAGTCTGGGCGACCGAGTGAGACTCCAACTCAAAAAAAAACCAAAAAACTTTCTTTGAATTACATTTGTATAAATAAGTTACAATATGTGTTCCAAAATTATATAATATTTCTAAAATTTTGATATGTCATAGTATACATTATCAGTTGTAATTATGATTATTATGATAAATTTTTATATGCCACAAAAATAAACCAAATGGCATCTTTTTTTTTTTTTTGAGTTGGAGTCTCACTCGGTCGCCCAGACTGGAGTGCAGTGGCCGCTCCCGGCCACCGCAGCCTCGACCCACTGGGTTCCGGCGGTCCTTCCGCCTCAGCCTTCCGAGTATCCGGAATTACAGGCACGTGCTACCACGCCCGGCTGATTTTTTGATTTATTGTAGAGATGAGGTCTCACTGCCCAGGCGGGTCTCGAACCCGCGGGCTCAGGCAATCCACTCACCTCAGCCTCCCAAAGGCGCGGATTACAGTCTGAGCCACTGATCCCGGCTCCAAATGGCATCTTTAATCATATCTATTCTAAGTCTTTTTTCATCCACAGAATATTATTGTTTTACTTTGATTCTTCTCAAAAAGTATTTTGTAATTGACCACAGTCCAAAATTTACTTCATAAAGAAAATTTATGAAAAAGATCCTGTCAGATATACTTCAATACAGGTTTCTAATAACTCTGGAAATCATACCTTTGGAATAGCATAAAACTTCCAGGACTTTAACTTAAAAACTAGTGTGTTCAAAAAATTGCCAACACAACACCAAGCAAAACAAGAACTAATTTTAGGGGGCTGACCTGATGGTAGACTAAAATGATTTTTTAAGGAGTTTTTATTTAAAACATTTCTGATTCTTTTTATGCTTTGTTTTTTGGAGTCAAGAAAATTGTTTTAAGCTATTTATAACTTATAACAATTGGATAAAATATGCTTGTGAGCAAAATTAAAACATTTACATTTCTCTCTACCTGATTTCTCCAGAATTTAGAAGCTATTCATAAATATTCTTATTTCATGACTATATAATTATACACATAAGTTCAGTAATAATCTTTTGTTACCAGTCACATTAAAAACACTCGTTATTTTACCAAGGCTTTGACTAAAATGGCATATTTTCATATATGACCAGACTCCTTGAGGGATTAAGGTTGGTTGTCTTTGTAAAACCAACAGACTTTAAAAAAAGACTGGCCTGATGCCTTGTCTACACAGTTCCTTTACGAGGTTTCTGACCTTGCAATAAGTTAAAAAAAAAAAAAAGTCATTTTCTGACAGGCCTAAGATCCTCAAGATATTTTGGGGACCTTGAAAAGAGAAAAATTTACCCAGTTCATTCAACTATTGCAGGCACAGTGTGATGGCAGATCCTTGGCTTGACTTACTACCCTCGAGGCTTTTACTATCATCAACATCATCATCACTATTATTAGTATTATTTGCATTGGGTTCTCACTGTGTTGCCCAGGGTAGAATGCAGTGGCCTGATCACCGCTCATCATAGCCTCGAACTTCTAGGCTCATGCAATCCTTCTGCCTCAGCCTCCTAAACAGCTGTGATTACAGGCACTTATTACCATACCTGGCTAATTTTTTAATATTTATTTGTTTGTTTGTTTGTTTGTTTGAGTTGGAGTCTCACTCTGTTGCCCAGGCTGGAGTGCAGTGGCACGCTCACAGCCACCACAGCCTCAACCTGCTGGGCTTAGGCGATCCTTCTGCCTCAGCCTTGCAAGTAGATGGAACTACAGGCACACGTCACCACGCCCAACTAATTTTTTTGTTTTGTTTTGTTTTACTGTAGAGATGAGGTCTTACCAAGTTGCCCCGGCTGGTCTCAAACCCCTGGACTCGAGCGATTCTCTCTCCTCGGTCTCCCAAAGTGCTGGGATTACAGGATTGAGCCACCGCACTCAGTCTATTTTTATTTTATATGGAGATGAAGTCTCACTATGTTGCCTAGGCTGGTCTCGAGCTCCTGGACTCGAGCAGTTCTCCCACCTCAGCCTCCCAAGATGCTGGGATTATAGGCATACGGTACTGTGCCCAGCCCCCTCAAGGCTTTTAATTTTCTAATCCAAAACTTATAAAATGTTCCAGCAAGCTGGGCACGGTGGCTCAAGCCTATAATCCTAGCACTTTGGGAGGTTGAGGCGAGAGGATTGCCAGAGCTCAGGGGTTCATGACCAACAACCAACCTGGGCAATTTGGTGAGACCTCGTTTCTACAGTAAGTCAAAAAATAAGCCAAGTGTGGGTAGGGTGCTCCTGTAGTTCCAGCTACTTGGAAGACTGAGGTGGAAGGATCACCAGAGCCTAGCAGGTCAAGGCTGCGGTAGCTGTGAGCATGCCACTGCACTCCAGCCTGGGCAACAGAGTGAGACTCTGACTCAAAAAAAAAGTTCCAGCAAAGTCAACTTAAAAAGAGCCTGTATTGTCAATCATTGTTTTTGCTGCACTTTGTACAAATAATCAGGGCAGATATAGTAAGATTAAAACTTATTTTATAAATAAATTGGTCCTTTTATAATTTGTATTTGATTTAAAAGGGGGGGAACTAGAAAATATTTAATATGGAGATGAAGTCTCCATTAAGAAAACTATATTATAAAATTACATTAAGAAAACTGGGGACGGGGAAACACCTCTTATCAACAGGGTGCCTGAATGAAACGTAATTGTATACCTAACCCTCAACTGTACCCCACAACATCATAATAAAAAATATTGATTAAAAAAACTATAGTGCATGTGTTATAAGATTCTAGCTTTGTCCATTATTTTTGAGTTTATATTATTTGCCTGCAATTTAAACTTAATCCTAATTTCTTTTCTAGCTACAAGTCTCCAAACTAATGTTTTCAAATTTTTCTCCTGCTTTTCTCACTTAAAATCACAAAAAACTAAAACTGTGCTTTTCTTAAAACCCTACAGACTAAAGCCAGATGACTTAATATAAATTCCAAAAACATCACCACAGCAACTTACATATAACCAGCCTTCTTGCCTACTGATGTATTTCTTGCTCCAGAAGTTCACTTGAACACCTGATTCAAGTTACAATCCCCAAAGGCTGTCAGGTTGCCACTGCAAACTGAAGATGCTTCAGAGATTCTACAAAACTAGCTTCCAGACTACTCCCAGACATTGGCCTTTGTTTTCCTTGTGTTTCCATAGAGATGCCTCTTATTAAAAATCTGTTTGCCTACCTTATATGTAAAGGCCTATCTTTGAGAGCCTGTCTGCAATGCTGTCTTCTAAAGTGAGGCACATGCTAAACTGAAGAAGTTTCAAATTTTGTGACCTTCCTTTCCTCCAATCTCTCAGTTCTTTGTCTGTCTCAAAGTACAGCATTAAGTTGTTCTCTAAAATTCCCTTATCTACCTAAAGAAGAAACAATGACTTCTGGTCCCTTCCCTGTGTATTTATTAACTGAGCTCATATTGTAGGAAAGAAGATTGAAGTCTGTCCACACACCTGAACAGACTTTTGTTACAATTGATTATCTGCTCTGCAGGTCCAGCACTTTTTCCCAGGCCACTGTATGTTCTTCAAACCCATTAAATTCCCCTAAAAATAATTTACTGACCCCTCCACCAAAGTCATCCTCACTTAACCCATCTCCCTTTGCCCTGAGAAAAAATGTACATACCCATCTCTATCCCATTGCATGGTGGGACAGTCACTCTATGATCCTTCCTTGTGCATGCTAATAAGTTTATATGCCATTTCTCCTATTAATCTGTCTTTTGTCAGTGGATTTTTCAGTAAACTTTCCAAGGGTTTAGCTTTCAATTCTCAATTTCATGCCAGTTTACCAGAACAGATTCTTCCTATTGACATTAGATCCATTTCCTTTGGAAGAGGTTTTCTCTGTTACAGTTCTATTTCCCTGAACATGATCTAATATAGAAAACTGGGTTCTTTAGTAAGGTAGAAATAGGATTAGTTGTATATTTGTTTCCAAGTTCGGTTATAGCAATTACTGGGATAAGTTTTCTTGTTGCAAGGACATGAATATGTTCTCCAATCCAAAGGACAACTTTAAGAGGAGGTGATTTGAGGATAGTCCCTATTATATATGAATAATCTTTTCACAGAAAACTTGAAATATATTATGTGATATTTTCTTAGTATTGTATGAATTTGTATGGTGTTAACAAGTTTATTTGATCTTAACTTGTTATCTAATTATAGAATTGTACATTGTTTATGAAATCATTGGTAAACGTTCTGTTCCTTGATTTTTCCAGTTAGATAGGTGGTTGGTTTAAGCAGATTAAAACACTAATCTCAGGTACTTTCTTCCTTCAAAGATAATCATCATTTGACAGCATAGAAGCCCTCTTTACAAGTATGTAGCTCACTAGGGAATCATTTCTAAGACATACTTATAAATATTAATAAACATCTCAAATCATTTTGGTTGAATTTACTTTTCAAGTATGTGCACTTAGATGGCATTAAGTCCTGGTTGACTTTTCTTCATCAATGTAATTTAAGAGACTTTTAAGTTAATTTTTAAAAATCTATTATGAAGCATGTAGAGTTATAGAATCTATTATGACATGTATGTAGAATTATTAGAATAAAATATTTATATAGAAATAACTATGTGAATATAAAACACAGTTGCTAAGTATGCCAGTAAAGATGCAGTGGAAGTGACTAGTGGGTAGAAAACGTTGATGAGCTATTTTGTTACATGTTAACTTTTCTAGTTTTAAAAGGGGATTAAAATAATTTTTCTGATTATTATTGTCAAAACTTAATCATACTCTATTCTTGGACTTTGTATTCCAAAATGAGAAGATACAACCAATTCTTTTGTGTAACTGCTGGACTGCTGTGGCATAACTTGAATTTTATTATTTTAGCAGCCTAAATTTAATAAATTAAGAAAGTTAGCTGTTTTTCACGTGTATTTGTTTTTTAAATTAATTTACAAATATAGAGTGGTGAAATGCCAAGTATGGGAATTGGAGATAGATCGATCGATCCATTGATCGATCTAATCTTGAAAACTGAAGTCTCACATGAGGTGGCACAAATTTTTTGTACTAGATGTTAGCGCTTATTTGAAGATGCCCTTAAAGTTTCAATAGTGCTTTAATGTTCCTGATTTTATAAAGATATTTCATAGCATGTTGCTTTAACGCTTTTATATGAGGTAGCATATCACTAAACATAAAGAGGGTGCTAACACCTTTATTTACATTTCAGTTGGGTTCTGCACTTTCCCCTCTTTTTTTGAGTCTGTGATCCATTTCTGTCTTAATAGGGTAGTTGACAGTTCTTTTCAAGTATACTTAGAAAGGCAAAAGAGCTCTTTTCATAGTACTTATAAGGGGTCATGCTTCTGTTTTTCAGTTTGAATTTGATACTGCTTCATGAATTGCTGGGTATGAAAGATTAGGAAGTAAGTCCAGTGGTCAGATTTTACCTGCCCACCCGGACTGTGCCCTGAGGTCAAACTCCTGATATTTGCTGTTCTGAATAGAGGAGTTGATGACAAGTATGAGCTGATACAAGAGGAAAGTTAGAACCATATCAAAGCCGAAGGCAAGAGAATTGGGACTCAATGAGAGACTGTAGCTAAAAGATGGATCATCAGGATTGCCCTCTTCTTAAAGGGAAATAGCTGACCTGTGAGTGAAAAGACTTTATCATCCTGCCAATCACATACTTGCTAATGGAAGCCAGTTATCTCAACAACATCTTAAGGCCCACTGCCCTGGTAGACAATGTGGAAGATTAGTGGTACTAGTGCTGCATTATGTGAATATGCTGCCTCAATGTAAATGACTGTTTAAATGTGATTTGTTGGTATACATCTTTTTACAAGGTAAACCTATCACCTTCCTACCCCCGGTTATGAGGTTAAGTCACTAAGTGATGAAGGGCTTGATACACTGGTGTGTGTCTCTTTTCTTTTACAAAGACCGTATATTTTGTTAGATACAATCTTTCAAGTGGATTTCAGATGATATGTGATATTCTTTTGACGATATATGAAAGCTTTAAACTGTTTAAATTATTTTATTATATGATTATCTGTATAATATGCAGTATTCAGTGATTTTTTTTTAAATTCATTCTTAATGCTTAAAAATATTTCACTAAATATTACTGAGAAATGAGATGTCACATATCACTTAATTTTTCGGGTAACTAAAGATTATTTTTTAATCATTAAAACTGTTAAAATATAACCATTTTGATGGAAAACGCTTAAAAATTTTATCTCTCACCTTCATAACATCTTACCGAGTTATAGTTTTCACAGTAGATTGAGCATTCATTTCTTCGCTAATACTATACTAAATCCTATTAACTGATCATATTTCACTTGGCGATAAGTTACTTAGACTGGTAAGATATCCTTACTTCATTTGACAATATCTTGATAATCTTTTGGACAATATGCAGAAATTTGGATAGGTTGAATGATAAAGCACTAAGTTGAATTTGAAGCTATTGAAACAATATTTTGCCCAAAAAATGTTGGCTAATGTATTGTTGTCACCCTACAGCATTGCTTCCCAGAGGGTATTTTTAGGAACTGATTTTTCAAGATGAGAAAAGCTTTCCAAAAAACAGTTTCCAAGTCAGATAAGTTTGAACAGCGCTATATATTCTAACCCCTCTTAGAGACTCACCATATTTATTAGAATTTTACAGTAGAATTCTGCAGTAACCCGGCATTCTCAAACCCATTACGGAACATCTCCCTCATTCATTTTTGGGTATATTACGTGAAACACCCTTTGGGAAACGCTGCTTTATGGGAGACTCTGGCAGTGCCTTCTAGATGTCTGTCTTTGAAAATTTGGAGTCAACATATTTTTAAAATAATGACAAGTTAAAACATAGAAAAAATATAAATTGTATGTATAGATTACACGGAACTAGGAGAGTTACCCAAGATGACAGGAGACAGAATCAAAGTACTCTTAGTAATGATCAGTGACCTTTGTTACTGTTGTAATTGTTTTGGGGCGCTGTGAACCATGCCCATATAGGATGGTGAACTTAATCAGTAAATATGTGCATTCTGACTGATTCAATGACCAGCTCTTCCCCTCCCTTTCTGTCCTGGGGCCTCCCTGTTCCCTAAGCCATGACAATATTGAAATTAGACCAATTAATAATCCTACAATGGCCTAATAAGTGTTCAAGTGAATGGAAGAGTCGCACCTCGCTCACTTTCAGTCAAAGCTGGAAATGATTCAATTTAGTGAGGAAGGCATGTCAAAAGCCAAGATAGACCAAAAGCAAGGACTCTTGTGCCAAGCAGTTAGCCAAGATGTGAATGCAAATAAATAGTTCTTTTTTAATGTGAAAGTTTTGTTTATTTTTTTATTTTATTTTAAAGATGTGGGGTACAATTCAGGATTAGGCATACCGGTGGTCATCGTACAGTAAAGTTTGGGCCTCCCTTTGGCCCCCATTTTCCTGGTTTGAGATCCGGTGCCCTTATTGATGTTGTGTCCCCCACCCCCACCCCAGCAGTATCCCACTGCTGCCAATCCCTTTCTTGTAGTATTATGGTAAATGTTCAGGGTCCGCTTATGAGTGAGAACATGCGATATCTGTTCTTTGTTTCTGTGATAGATCACTGAGTATGATAGATTCTAAATCCATCCAAGTTGCTGTGAAGTCCATATGTTTGTCCTTCTTTATGGCAGCTTAATATTCCATTATGTATATGCACCACATTTTTTTCATGTTTCGATGGGCAGCACAATTTGTTCCATGTTTTTGCTATTGTGAACAGTGCTGCAATAAATGTACATATGCAGGTATCTTTTTTGTAGAAAGATTTCAGTTCCAATGGGTATATTCCCAGTAGGGGGATTGCTGGATCATATGGAAGGTCAATGTCTAGTTAGAAATCTCCACTCTGTTTTCCAAAGAGGTTGCACTAGTTTGCATTCCCACCAGCAGTGTAGAAGCATTCATTTTTCTCTGCTTCCTCACCAGCATCTGTTGTTGTTTTATTAATGATAGCCATTCTTACTGGGGTTAGGTGTGGTTTTAATTTGTATCTCTCTGGTGATTAGTGAGTCTGAGCACTTTTTCATGTGTCTGTTGGCTGCCCATCTATCTTCTTTTGAGAAGTGTCTATTCATGCTTTTGCCCACTTTTAATGGGGCTGTTTGTTTTTTTTCTTTCGGCATGTTTGAGTTTTCGTAGATCCTGGATGTTAGGCCTTTGTCAGGTATACAGTTGGCAAATATTTTTTCCCATTCTGTGGGCTGTCTTTCTGCTCTCTTGATGGTTTCAATTGCTTTGCAGAAGCTGTTCCGTCTGATGAGGTCCCACTTGTCTGTCTTCTCTTTTATTGCATGGGCACTGGGGATTTTGATCAGGAATTGGTTGCCAGTTCCAATTTCCGTAAGAGCGTCTCCTGCATTTTCTAAGGTTCTTATAGTTTGAGGTTGTATGTTTGGTCCATTTAGAGTTGACTTTTGTGTGTGGTAATAAGTAGGGTTCCTATTTCATTCCTCTGCATGTGGTCAGCCAGTTTTCCCAACACCATTTACTGTGAATAGGTTCTCCTCTCCCCTGTGGCTGTTGGTGGAGGCTTTGTCGTAGATGAGTTGGTTGAGAAATAGAGGTTTTGCTTCTGAAATCTTTATCCTGTTCCATTGGTCCATATGCTTTTTTTGTACCAATACCAGGCTGTTTTGATTATTGTAGCCTTATAGCAAAGTCTGAAGTCTGGAAGTGTGATACCTCCCACTTTGTTTCTTTTGCTAAGGATTGTTTTGGCTATTGTAGTCATTTATGTTTCCATGTAAATTGCTCTATTGTCATTTCCAAGTCTGAGAAGAATGATGTTGGTAATTTAGCGGGTTTTGCATTGAATCTGTAGATTGCTTTTGGTAGGATGGACATCTTAGCAATGTTGATTCTTCCAGTCCATGAGCATGGAATATTTTTCCATTTGTTTGTGTCTTCTTGGATTTCTTTGAACAATGTTTTGTAGTTTTCATTGTAAAGGTCTTTCACTTCTCTGGATAGGAAGATGCTGAGGTATTTCAGTTTTTGTGTGTGTGGCTATTGTGAATGGGATTGTGCTTTTTATTTGGTTCTCTGCCTGCTTGTTGTTGGTGTATAAGAATGCGGCTGTCTTTTGCACATTTGTTTTGTACTCAAGACTTTGCCAAAGTCCTTTATCAGTGCAAGCAGGTTTTCGAAAGATTCTCTTGGATTTTCAAGGTATAGGATCATACCATCAGCAAAGAGGGATAACTTTCCTCTTTTCCTATTTGGATACTCCTGATTTCCTTCTCTTGTCTAATTGCTGTAGCTAGGACTTCCAACACAATGTTGAACAAAAAGGGATGAGAGTGGACAGCCTTGTCTTGCTCCAGTTTTCAGGAGAAATGTTTCCAGTTTCTGTCTGCTTAACAGTAGGCTGACTGTGGGTTTATCATAGATGGTGCTTACTATTTTGAGGTATGCTCCTTCTATACCTAGGTGTTTGATGTTTTTTGTCAAGAAGTGTTGCTGGATTTTATCAAAAGCTTTTTCTGCATCTAATGATATAATCATGTGGTTCTTGTTTTTACAACTGTCAATATATTTAATTACATTTAAAGTCTTGCGAATGTTGAGCCAGCCCTGGATCCTGGGGATGAAGCCCACTTGGCCATGGTGGATAATTTTTGGAATGGGTTGTTGGATCCGATTTGCTAGAATCTTACTGAGAATTTTTGCATCTATGTTCAAAAATATGGAACACTTCACGAATTTGCATGTCATCCTTGTGCAGGGACCATGCTAATCTTCTCTGTATCATTCCAATTTTAATATATGTGCAGCTGAAGTGAGCACAAATAAATAGTTCTTTAAAGAATTAAAAGTGCTACTCCAGTGAGCACATGAATGATGAGAAAGTGCCATGTTGCTACTAAAGAGAAAGTTTTAGTGGTCTGGATAGAAGATCAAACCAGCCACAATATCCCCTTGAGCCAAAATGTAATCCAGAGCAAG
The DNA here is from genome assembly GCA_027257055.1 of Cephalopachus bancanus. Classification (NCBI taxonomy): domain Eukaryota; kingdom Metazoa; phylum Chordata; class Mammalia; order Primates; family Tarsiidae; genus Cephalopachus; species Cephalopachus bancanus. The sequence continues at coordinate 168,273 of JAPVLO010000446.1, read as the reverse complement.
GCCCTAACTCTTTTCAAGTCTGGAAGGCTAAGATAGGTAAGGAAACTGTAGAAGAAAAGATGAAAATTGGCTGGGCTCAGTGGCTCAGTCTGTAATCCCAGCGCTTTGGGAGCCCAAGGTGAGTGGATTGCCTGAGCCCACGGGTTCGAGACCCACCTGGGCAACTTGGTGAGACCTCATCTCTACAATAAATAAAAAACTAGCCAGGCGTGGTAGTGCGCGCCTGTAGTTCCAGCTACTTGGAAGGCTGAAGCAGAAGGATCGCTGGAGCCCAGCAAAGTCGAGGCTGCGGTGGCCGGGAGCAGCCACCGCACTCCAGTCTGGGCGACAGAGTGAGACTTCAACTCAAAAAAAAAAAAACAAAACAGAAAAGATGAAAGCTAACAGAGGTTCATAAGGTTTAGGGAAAGAAGACATCGCCATAGCATAAAGTCAAGATGAAGCAGCAAGTGACTTATCCAGAAGCTCTAGCTAAGATTGTTGATGAAGGTGGCTGCACTAAACAACAGATGGCCAGTGAATTTGAATGAAAACTAAACAACCTTCTATTGGAAGAATATGCCTTCTAGGACTTTCTTAACTAGAGAGGAGAGGTCAGTGCCTGGCTTCAAAGCTTCAAAGGACAGGCTGACTCTCTTATTAAGGGCTAATGCAGCTGGTGATTTTTAAGTAGAAGCTAAGGCCCGTTGACCATTCTAAAAACCTTAGGACATTTAAGAATTAGGCTAAATCTACTCTATCTGTGCTCTGTAAATGGAAAAACAAAGCCCAGGTGACCGCACAGCTATTTACAGCATGGCTTACTGAGTATCTTAAGCCCACTATTAAGACCTGCTGCTCCAGAACAAAAGATTTCTTTTAAAATATTACTGCTAGCCAGGCACAGTGGCTCACACCTATAATCCCAACACTTTGGGAGGCGGAGGTGAGAGGATTGCCTGAGTCTAGGGGTTCGAGACCAGCCTGGACAAATAGGCAAGACTTCATCTCTACAATAAATCAAAATATTAGCCAGGCGTAGTGGTGCACACCTGTGGTTCTAGCTACTTGGAGACTGAGACAGGAGGATCGCCTGAGCCCAGCAGTTCAAGGCAGCAGTGACTGTGAACGTGCCACTGCACTCCAGCCTGGGTGACAGTATGAGACTCCTCAAAAAAAAAAAAATACACACACACATACACACACATATATATATATATATTGCTGCCTATTGACAATGCTACTAGTCCCCCCAAGAGCTCCGGTGGAGATGTATGACCCCGGAATTTATTTATTAAAAAGTATGTATTAGCCAGTCTTGGTGGCTCAGCATGTAATCCCATCTCTTTGGGAAGCCAAGGCAAGTGAATTGCCTGAGCCCACAGATTTGAGACCAGCCCGGCAACTTGGCAAGACCTTTTCTCTACAATAAATCAAAAAATTAGCCGCCCATGGTGTCATGTGCCTGTAGTTCCAGCTACTTGGAAATCTGAGGGGAAAGGATCGCCTGAGCCCAGCAGGTCGACACTAGGGTGGCTATGAGCATGCCACTGCACTCCAGCCTGGGCAACAGAGCGAGACTCTGACTCAAAAAAAAAAAAAAAAAGCTGAGTTCTCTGCCTTCTCAAATGAAGGTGTAACAAATATAAGCCTTTTTTGGTGTATGAAGGGAGACCCAAAAAACACGGAATTCTTTTTAGAGGGCGGGTCTTTTGTGGTACAAGCTTCCCCACTAGGTAAGTGTTCTAGGGACCCATCGACATCAGTCTATCAGCTAGCGTTGTTGGGAGAGGCTGCGTTTGGCTTCCGTGGTTTTTTTTTTTTCCTGGAGATTCTTTTAACACGTTTGCTCATTTCATGATGGGTGATTTACAAGCGTGCCTGCCCACACCTCACTGAGTGTTCAGCATTTTTTGACCAAAAACTGCATGAGTTCCATGCCCCACCCTCCTGATTCACCCAATTTCACCCAGTTTCTATTTTTTGTTTCCCTGGATGAAAAAAGTTCTCAACCTTGGGAGGCTAGGATGAGTGAATTCCCTGAGCCCGTGGGTTCGAGACCCGCCTGGGCAACTTGGTGATACCTCATCTCTACAATAAACCAAAACATTAGCCAGGTGTGGTAGCACGTGCCTGTAGTTCAAGCTACTTGGAAGGCTGAGGCGGAAGGTTCGCCAAAGCCCAGCAGGTCGAGGCTGCGGTGGCCGGGAGCAGCCACTGCACTCCAGTCTGGGCGACAGAGTGAGACTCCGACTCAAAAAAAAAAAAAAAAAAGTTTTTTAATGGCAGACTAGAGTGACTACACTAATCAAGAAAATTATTTCAAAATAACTAGAAGAGGCTGGGCACAGTGGCTCAAGCCTGTCATTTCAGCACCTTGGGAGGCCAAGGCGAGAAGACTGCCTGAGCCCAGGGGGTTTGAGACCAGCCTCGGCAACTTGGAGGGACCTTGTCTCTACAAGAAATAATAAATGAGCCGGGTGTGGTGGCATGTGCCTGTGGTTCCAACTACTCAGGAGGCTGAAGCAGGAGGATCGCCTGAGCTCAGCAGGTCAAGGCTACAGCAGCCCTGGTCGTGCCACTGCACTCCCGCCTGGAAGACAGAATGAGACTCCAGCTCAATAAGAGGAAGAAGAAGAACAACAACAACAACAACTAGAGGAGAAGACTTGAAATGTTACCAACATATAAAAATGATAAATACAGTGATGGATCCCCCCCCACAAAAAGAAAAAAGTTCTTAAAAGGAAATGTTTTGCTGATGTGGAAGAAGTGAAACAGAAAAAAGGCAGAAGCACTAAAAGGCATCAAAATGGATGAATTCAGAACTGTTTTGAATAGAGGAAAACTGTCTCAATAGGTGTGTTGCATCAAACAGAGAATACCTTGAAGGTGACTGAGGTTTAAACATGTAAGAATAAATACACAGTTTTTTATAATTAAATTCCAGGTGTTTTTGGCTCCCCCTCATGTCTTGGTCATCATCAGCGATACTAAAATAGTAATGTAAATTATTTATTTAATTTTTTTTTGAGTTGGAGTTTCACTGTGTCGCCCAGACTGGAGTACAGTGGCATGCTCCCGGCCACCGCAGCCTCGACCTGCTGGGCTCTAGTGATCCTTCTGCCTCAGCCTTCCAAGTAGCTGGAACTGCAGGCACATGCTACCATGCCTGGCTAATCTTTGTTTTATTGTAGAGATGAGGTCTCGCCAAGTTGCCTGGGCGGGTCTCGAACCCGCGGGCTCAGACAGTCCACTCGCCTCGGCCTCCCAAAGTGCTGGGATTACAGGCTGAGCCACTGAGCCCGGCCGTAAATTATTTCTGAGAAATATTGTCTTCTCTTGTGGACCAACTGCTTATTCTTTTATGGGTTAGAAAAAAATATTTGGGGCAGGGGAATTATAAGAATTTAGACAAGGGCAATGTACATTTTTTTTTTTTTAAGAGCAATCACCAAATTTTCTTTATTGCCCAATTTACCATAAATAACTATTTAGTCTTAAATATGTTTACTGTTAAATGTGTCCATTAAACAACAACAGAATTGACGATTTTGAAAACTATGTTAATGTAAAAATAAAGTCATCTGGATACATTGAAAATTCCAGCAATTGTAATCATAATACTTAAACTGAAAATAAAATTACATCTGAGATCACACACACAAAAATATCCATATATGTTAAGCCATCAAGGACAATGTACACCTTTTTTTTTTTTTTGAGTTGGATTCTCACTCTCGCCCAGCCTCGACCTGCTGGGCTCTGGCGATCCTTCTACCTCAGCCTTCCAAGTAGCCAGAACTGCAGGCGCACTCTACCATGCCCAGCTACTATTTTATTTATTGTAGAGACGAGGTCTCGCCAAGTTGCCCAGGTGGGTCTCGAACCCATGGGCCCACGCAATCCACTTGCCTCAGCCTCCCAAAGTGCTGGGATTACAGGCTGAGCCACTGAGTCCAGCGATAATGTACATGTTAATTGATCCGCAATGGCTGAATATGAAGCAGAACTTAAGTAAAGTAGCATTTCCTAACCTGTTGTTTGGGACAGTGAGTCATTAAAAAAACTGTGGTCCTATAAGCATGGGCACCTCTGTATATTATGTCTCTTGTATTAGTAAATCCATAATTTTATTAACATATTAGATGCTTTAAGAAATCCTAAAGTAAAAGCATATCTCCTTCTCCCCACCCCCAAATCTGTTTTGAGTACTGAATACTTTTAACAAATGAAAATCTCAGCCAAGCATGATGGCTCACACCTGTAATCTCTGTACTTTGGGAGGCCCAGTTGGGAGGATTTCTTGAGCCCAGGAGTTAGAGACCAGCCTGGGCAACATAAGGAGATCCCCATCTCTACAAAAAAAAAGAAAAAAAATTGAAAAAGAAAATCTCTTGTCATCCTGAAAAGCAGTATTCTGTGCACACAAAAGAAGACTTACCTGGACTGCTATCATCAATATATGGGTTCCCGGAACTATCTGGTTAAGACAGAGGCTTCTGGCCAGGCATGATGGCTCACGCCTATAATCCCTGCACTTTGGGAGGCCGAGGTGAGAGGATTGCCTGAGCCCACGGGTTCGAGACCTACCTGGCAACTTGGGAGACCTCATCTCTACAATAATAATAAATAAAAAATTAGCCGGGCATAGTGGTACACGCCTGCAGTCCCAGCTACTTGGAAGGCTGAGGTAGAAAGATCACCTGAGCCCAGCAGGTGGACGCTGTGGTAGCCGTGAGCATGCTACTGCACTCCAGTGTGGGTGACAGAGTGAGATTCCACCTCAAAAAGTAATAATAGCAAGTAGATAAACTTTCAGTAAGCAGATGAAATGTATTTTTATTTATTTATTTTTGAGTCAGAGTCTCACTCTGTTGCCCAGGCTGTAGTGCATTGGCACAGTCACTGCCACCACAGCCTCAGCCTGCCAGGCTCAGGTGATCTTTACACCTCAGTTTCCAAGGAGCTGGAACTACAGGCAGGCACGTGCTCCCATGCCCGGCTAAGTTTTCGGTTTATTGTAGAGAGGAGGTCTTGCCGTGCTGCCCAAGCTGGTCTCCAACTCCTGGCCTCAGGCAGTCCTCACCTCCGCCTCCCACAGTGCTGGGATTGTAGGCATGAGTCACCGTGCCTGGCCTTAATATTTTTTCCCCGAGTCAGAGTCTCACTCTTGCCCAGGCTGAAGTGCAATGGCACGATCACCACCACAGCTTCTGTTTCCTGGGTTCAGGCGCACCTTCCTCCTTAGCCTCTCAGGCAGGCATGTACCACCACAACTGATTCATTGTTTTTTTTTCAAGAGACAGAGTCTCGCTAATGTTGCCCAGGCTGGTCTCAAACTCCTCGGCTCAAGCGGTACTCCCACCTTGACCTTCCAAAATGCTGGAATTACAGGCGTGCTCAGCAAAAATTCAAATATTAAAATACAAATAATACAAAAATGGTAGTATATTTTCAAAAATAATGAGAACTTTTTAAAAGCATTTAGATGGCTTTATGAAGGATGATAATTACTGGAGGATTAATGCTGCTTGGATGCCATATACACCAGTCAGTCAGTCATACCGAATAACTTGTTTTTAAGAAGCATAAACAGTAACACGGGATTGCTTGTGAAGAAAGAGAAGATTTAAGTGGGAAATTCAAATCCCAGCTCACACAGAGTTCAGATGCTAACAGTTGTCAGATTCCTAGTGAGTCATCAAGGCCATTGTTACTGAACCACTGTCTGCATACTTGGAGAGAAGTAAAGAATGCATTCATGACTGGGCTTCTTCCGTACTAATATACTTCATGTAGTGAAAATGAGATGGAAACAGTTTGAAGGGTAGATGTTTTAATAAAATGATCAAGGTAAGTTCTGTCGTCTGTATTTATCTGTTTCTTATAAAGAGCGTCTCATAGGATCAAAAAGGATATACAGCTAAAGTGACTATTTTCAAGATAATTGTACCTTTCCTTAAGACAGAAAATGTAATACTTGCCAAAATAAGAACCTTTAAACAAAGCCAAAACTTCTAGAAAGAAAACAGTATTACTATTTAGTGGTACTCAAAATATGATGACAAAGTGTTGTAAGCTTTAAACATATAAACGTTTTTTGCCCAGATGGTTCACTTTACACATTGACTTAGCTATAAGTACCTACAGGTACTAAAAAAGGGAGAGGAATAATAGTTCCTTTGTTCACTTGATCTCTCTTGCCTGATACCAAGTCCTCCCTGCCAGGAAGAGAGTTTTACACTGAAATATGTTTTTTCCTGCCATTGCTTCTTTCATCTGACATAATTTTTTTATACGATACTTTTAAAAAAATTGACAGGCCGGGCTTGGTGGCTCAGCCTGTAATCCCGCGCTTTGGGAGGCCGAAGTGACTGGATTGCCTGAGCCCGCAGGTTCGAGGCCCACCTGGGCAACTTGGTGAGACCTCATCTCTACAATAAAAATCAAAAAATCAGCTGGGCGTGGTAGTGCATGCCTGTAATTCCGGCTACTTGGAAGGCTGAGGCAGAAGGATCGCCGGAGCCCAGCAGGTCGAGGCTGCGGTGGCCGGGAGCCGTCACTGCACTCCAGTCAGGGCGACAGAGTGAGACTCCAACTAAAAGAAAAAAAAAGTTGGCTGGGTGCGGTGGCTCAATCCCAGCACTTTGGGAGGCCGAGGCAAGAAGATTGCCTGAGCCCGGGAGTTCAAGACCAGCCTAGGCAACTTGGTGAGCCCTCGTCTCTACAATTAAAAAAAAAAAAATCACAAAAGCTAGCTGGGCATGGTGGTATGCGTCTGTAGTTCCAGCTACTTAGAAGGCTGAGCCAGAAGGATTGCCTGAGCCCATCAGGTCGAGGCTGTGGTGGCCAGAGTGTGCCACTGCACTCCAACCTGGGCGACAAGAGTAAGACTCCAACTCAAAAAAAAGTCATTTTGTCATCCTGCCCATGCATCTTTTTTTTTTTTTGAGTTGGGAGTCTCACTCTGTCTCCCATGCTGGAGTGCAGTGGTAGCATGGTCACAACCACCACAGCGTTGACCTACTGGGCTCAGGCAATCCTTCCGCCTCATTCTTCCAAGTAGCTGGAACTACAGATTCGTACCACCATGCCCAGCTGATTTTATTGTAGAGACGAGGTCTCGCCAAGTTGCCCAAGCTGGTCTCAAACCTGTGGGTTCAGGCAAGCCTCTCGCCTCTGCCTCTCAAAGTGCTGGGATTACAGGCGTGAGCCACTGCACCTGGTTGGCACACCTTTTTATTAATGGAAGCCAGGGACGATCCTCTGCCTTCAGGATTTCCTGGTCTCTTCTGAATGTAAAGCCAGTCCCTTTTAGTTTTTGTTTTTTAATTTTGTCAACTCCCACCACTTGACTTATGTGGGCATTACTCATTTGATCACTCCATATTCTGCCACTTTAGAGAGAAATCTGTTAGTGAGAATGGGTAACTTTTTATTGATTTCTTCCCCCTTAGCCGCCATCACCACGGGCGGGAGTTGGTTATAATGTATACTGTATTAGATCAGGAGTTCTCACTTAAGGAGTTACGTGCCTTAGATCAGGAGTTCTCACTTGAGAATCATGGGTTGGTTTTAGGAGGTTACTACAGAATTTTGTTTGTACACTCATTTTTCTGAGAAGAAAACCCAATGTTTTCATCTCAAAAGCAGAATATGTGGCCTAAAACCAATTACCCACCACCTGGTGAAACTGAAAGCTGTGCAGAGGAAGCCAGATCACCAAGAGCCGCCCACCATTTTCAAGTGTTTCTTCATTCACGTGTCTGAGCACCTACTCTGAGCACTGTTTTCAGCGCCTGGGCATGTGGTGGTGAACAGGAGAGGGGGATCCCTGCTCCCATCACCTTACTTTGTTAGGGGGAGAACCACAGCAGAGAGCGCTAATGTCAGTAGTTTTAGATGAAACTTCAAGTCACTTTTAAATGGAATGGGAAAAATAAAACAGGTCCAGTTGATCGTGTCTGGTGGTGAGGTGGGCCCATTCAGATTGGGCTGTTGGGAAAACCTCTTTAAGGAGGTGACATTTGAGCAGATATCTGAATGAAACCGGGAGATTTGGGAAAGTGGTATTCCTGGCACAGGGAAGAGTGAGCACACAGTCCTCTGGTGTTGTCAAGGAACAGAAGAGATAATAGTGTGACTATAAGGCAGTGGACAGGGAAGAGAGAAGCAAATTAAATTAGGACAATGATCAGAGTCCACTGGTGAGGCCTTGAGGATCTCGTTAGGGAGCTTAGATGATGAGTATGACGGGAAGCCATTCAAGGATGGTAAGCAAGTGTGTGTGCTCTGATTTGCATTTTGAAAGATGATTCTGGTTGCTGTAAGGAGAATAGATTAAGCAGAGACAAAATTAGAATCAGAACGACTGTGCCTGGCTTATTTCACTTAACAGAATGCTGTCTATTAAAAAAAAAAGAATCAGGATGAACAACTAGAATATTGTTTTGGTAGTCTAAGCTGCAGTTGATTGAGTTGCTGTTACTTAATTAGTAATGTTGTGGTTCATTGTATTTCACAGCAACTTCATGTGGACTCAGAAATTTCTGTTTTCAGTATTGCAGACTGTTGAATTTACTCTGTTCAACTGGTTTGTTTTTATCTAAGTAATATTGTGAGTTATATAATTGATTATATTTTCATCTTTATTTTGGAACTAGAAAACTCAGGTGTGTAGGGTAGCATCTTATGTCACATGTATGTTGTGTACAGACCTCATCTGCCACTCTGACGTCCTTGTGGCCATGACTTTTCTCGGTTACTAAGTTGTATTTCCCTTGCATATATTTTTGTAAGTTGCTTTAAGACCCTTCTGACGCAATGTTATGTATAAATAAAGCAAACATTTGTCAGTGGAATCCTAAAACTGTTTGCAGTGTAAAGCATTAGGTATGGATGAATTTTGATTTATTTACTTGTTCATTTATTCATGTATCCAACAAGAATGCTTATTGAGTGCCTCCTACAGCCCAGAACTGGGAAAACAGTGTGTAGTAGACAATAAAATAGGAGCTAGGCTATTTGAGAAATAAGTTAGCTGGCATTAATGAAATAAACATGAAGACAAAGACTATTATATTCTGAAAGAGCTTGAGACCAGCCTCAGCAACATAGCAGGACCTTGTCTCTACCAAAAAACCAAAAAATCAACTGGACAGAGTGGCACATGCCTGTAGTCCCAGCTACTGGGGTTGAGGTGGAAGGATCACCTGAGCCTAGGAGGTCGAGGCTGTGGTTTAGCCATGGTCATACCACTGAACTCCAGCCTGGGCAACAAGGTGAGAACCCAACTCAAGAAAAAAAAATCTTAAAGATATCTTGGCTAAAGGGTAGAAACAGGATTGTAAAAAGAAAGCCACTGAAGTATCTGAATGATATGTTGATAAGAACACTTGTGTAGGAAATCAGAGACAGGATGTAGTCCTGCTTCTCAGTTCCTACCGCACGGCCTTAGAAACGTTTTCTGAACTGCATCAACTGTATATTTTAATGGTTTCATGAAATCTCTGAGGGAAAATGTTATATAGTTTACTTCTGGAGAGAACTTTTCCCTAGCATGCTTAATCTTGATTGCTAAAGTTAGTGGTGTACGTGAAGCTTGCACTGCAGCTCTGAGTTGCTTGAATCAGCAGTTACCATCTGTCTGCACTTGTCATGCTTTGTCGGGGCAGTGGTGAGACGGGGTCTGGTCCACATCGTGGTGAACTGTTAGGAGCTGACATTTTCTTCTATCCGTGCTGCTTGGCATTCATGAGGTACCCTGGGCACCCACTTCCTTGTCCTCATTATCCCCTCCCCCACTTTCTTCCACCCTTGTGTCGTCTGATCATCCCTGTCTGCCATACCCCAAACTGGGATTAGGTTTAAGGAAAGCAGTTCAGGTGTACATTACCATGGAAAGAAGGGAGAGCCCTGATAAGTGCACAGTTGTACTTGACTCAAAATGAACAACTTTGGGTTTTAGCTGAAGGGACATGAACACGCCTAGGAAGTTAGGAAGGAATCGTTTGGCCAGAATTCTTCCATGGAGACTGGGTGTCTGCCAGGACTTTACTTTGAAATTTCTGTCTTCTGTTTCTAATCTTAAGGCATCACAACATGCAATTCTTTTGCCACTAGTCCAGTTTATTCTTTTATGATGAGGAAGAAGGCACTTTTAAATAACAATTATTTCCACTATAATTAAACAAATCTTCTTTTGTTTGCAGTATATTTGTTACTATATTGTATACACACCCTGCTTGCTTAAACTTGCCCCTGTGACTACTTCACAGGAACTTTCTTTAGAAGTTTTAAAGTCTTCGACTTCTTAAAGTATTAATGGGATTTGCCAAAGTTGTAGTATCCGAATGCTTGACTCGATATAGTAGCAGGACAACAAACTTGTTCACACAGCTCCTCCAGCAAGCATTTTTTCCTTAGACAATCCTAAATTCATTTGAAGTGCCAAAGAATTAAAGAAAGATGTATTTGGGTTTACTTCTGAGTATAACAAGACCAGACATCTCACAAAGTTTACCTTAAGGTCCAGATATTAGAAAAGTATGCTGCCCTTTGGGAGAGCTGAGATTATAAAGGATTAGTCTGAACCTAAATGGCTGTTGGCTTTTTCATCTTTTTGCTCCAGTGTCATAATTCTGGAAGTTGACGGTTTATGTCCTTAAATATAGGAGTGATATGTGCTTCATTTATTGATATAAATTTCGAAGTCATATTTTTATGATTAAGAGTCAAAGATAGAACCATTTTGTAATGTGAAAAAATTGCCCTCTAAAATGATGTTTTAAAAAGTAAAAATAGCAAACATCATAATAATTACAAAAACAACATTTGCTCACTGTTTTTTAAAAATTTCTTGTTTTTGTTTTCGTTTTTTTTTTTTTTTTTTTGAGTTGGAGTCTCACTCTGTCACCCAGACTGGAGCGCAGTGGCCGCTCCTGGCCACTGCAGCCTCGACCTGCTGGGCTCCAGCGATTCTTCCACCTCAGCCTTCCAAATAGCTGGAACTACTGGCACTCGCTTCCACACCCTGCTAATTTTTTTGATTTATTGTAGAGATGAGGTCTCGCTAAGTTGCCCAGGTGGGTCTTGAACCTGCGGGCTCAGGCAATCCACTCACCTTGGCCTCCCAAAGCGTGGGATTACAGGCTGAGCCACCGAGCCTGGCCAGAATTTCTTATTTTTAAGTACTGTAACTACACTCACAAAAAGTTACAAACATGATATAGAGAGATCCCATGCACACTTCACACAGCTTCCCCAGTGCTGACTTTTACATAGTACAGTCATCAAGACAGGAAACTGACGTCGTGTGCTCACTGTTTAAAACTAACAAAAATCAAACCTAAAGAGAAAACTCTCATTTTCCTTTTCTTCAATCTCTCAGAGTGATGGGTATATCTCCCTCCAGACCTTTATAATGTACAAACACGTACACATACCCATACGTGTGTGCATATATATGGAGTTATTTTCTTTGGGATGAGGTAAATGGGATCGTTTGTGTTATAATTTACATTTTTCATGCAATATTATGTGATTTCATGTTGGCAAATATGAATCAACTTCATTCTTTTCCATTTCTTCATACTGTTCTAGAGTATAATATAAATACACTATAATTTATTAAACAAGTCCATGTTTGTGGGACATTATGGAGTCTTTTGTTTTTGTACATATGAATAATGCTGCAGTTGATATCCTTCTATATATATATATATTGAGCACTTGTTCATTTGTATAGACCTTTAGAAGTGGAATTACTAAGTTCTGCTAGTAATTTTTTTTTTTTTGAGTCGGAGTCTCACTCTGTCACCAAGGCTGGAGTGCAGTGGCATGCTCACAGCTATCTCAGCCTTCCAAGTTACTGGATCTACAGGCACACACCACCATGCCCAGCTAATTTTTTGTTTTATTGCAGAGACAAGGTCTCACCAAGTTGCCCAGGCTGCTCTCAGAACCCTAGGCTTATGCAGTCCCCTCTCCTCAGCCTCCCTAATTCCTGAGATTACAGATGTGAGTCACCGTCCCTGGCTACTAGTAATTTTTTTTTTTTTTTGAGTTGGAGTCTCACTGTGTCGCCCAGACTGGAGTGCAGTGGCATGCTCCTGGCCACCACAGCCTCAACCTGCTGGACTCCGGCTATCCTTCCACCTCAGCCTTCCAAGTAGCCGCAACAGGCACGTGCTACCGCGCCTGGCTAATTTTTGACTCATTGTGGAGACGAGGTCTTGTGAAGTTGCCTGGGTGCAAGTTGCCCAGGTGCAAGTTGCCCAGGTGGGTCTCGAACCCGTGGGCTCAGGCAACCCACTCATCTTGGCCTCCCAAAGTGCTGGGATTATAGGCTGAGCCACTGAGCCCAGCCAGTAATTTTTTTTTAAACCAGAAAAACTCTCCAAAAAAGTATATGAATTAGAATTATTTTTAAGAAAGTTGCTTAACTTGAAAATATGACCATAAAATTAGCATTTATGGCAAAGATCATGCCATTTAAGTGTACAGTTGGGCAAATATGGACTATTCCTTATTCAGGATATAAGCATTATTGTATTGTGATTAATATTAAGGTAAATTTTCAGTGTGTTACACAAGGAGTCAAGCCTGTGTCTCCATAGACTGAGAATTATGAGCCAGTGTATAATGTAAAGACAGTCTCAAATTTAAATGTTTTTCATCAATATGCTTGTTCTTTTCGCTGATAGGGATAGGTTAAAATTTTAGCATAGTCAACAATAAAAGGTAGTGATATTCTGGCCTTTGGTAAATATTATACATACATTAAACTAATTTTTAAGTATTAACTCAGTATTGGTACTACTCACCAAGAAACTGTATCTTTCCTCTCAAAATTAATTCATATTTTTGCCAAACTTTCTGTTATTCATTTATAAGAAATATTTTTCAGCTGGCCACAGTGGCTCATGCCTTTGGAAGGCAGAGGCAAGAGGATTGCCTAAACCCAGGGGTTCTAGAACAACCTAGGTAAATTGGTGAGGCCTCATCTCTACAATAAATCAAAAAATTAGCCAGGCAAGGTGGCACATGCCTATGGTTCCAGCTACTTGGAAAGATCACCTGAGCCCAGGAGGTTGAAGCTGCAGTAGCCATGAGCATGCCACTGCACTCCAGCATGGACGACAGATTCAAAAAAAAAAAAAAGAAAAAGAAGTATTTTATTTTTCCCTAATAATTTTTTAAATTAACAATAAATATTTCTCTTCTTTTAAGTATAGATTTCTCTGAGTTTAGAAGACAGTTATACAGTTTAAATATTTAGGTATTTTGTCAGAAAAACAATAAATACACTGTTGTACATACTATGAGTATTATAATCAGAATCACCGTTTTCAGTTATGATCTTTTTGCCATATAAAATAATATTCCCTAGACTGCCTATACTGTATTGGCCGTACCCAGTGTGAATCTTAGAACAGAATTCTAAGAAACTCTGTTAAGCATTCCTTTTGAAAGCAGCCTGGTTATATACACAAATAAAAGGAAATCTTTGTGTAAATTAAATTATCCTAGTCTGGTTGTTTAAGCATTTAACTTATAAATTGAGAAAATTAGATTCTAGTTCTGCTTTACATTTAAATTTGAGCAAGACATGTAATTTCTCTAAAACTCTGTTTCTCCTTTTGTAAAGTATAACAAAATGCCAGGTGCGGTATCTCATGACTGTAATCCCAGCATTGGAGGCCGAGGCAAGAGGATTGCCTTACCCAGGACTTTGACAGCAGCCTGGGAAACTTAGTGAGACCTCATCTCTTCAATAAATTAAAAATATATATATATAACTGGGCATGGTGGCGCATGCCTGTAGTTCCACCTAATTGGAAGACTGAGATTCACCTGGGACCAGCAGGTGGCGGCTGCGGTGGCCATGAGTGTGCCACTGCACTCCAACCTGGGCGACAGAGTGAGATTCCAACTCAAAAAAAAAAACAACCAATAAATAAATAAATAGAACATAACAAAGCCTGCACTCCATTTGAATAAGATGTAGCTGATGTGAAAAAGCTCTGCACTCGAACTATATTTATACCAGGCTTTTCTAGCAGTTTGACTTAGAGGTTTTTTCATGCATGAATTTCTCTGCTTTTCCTTTGCAACTATGTTTTTGTCCTAGGAAAGACACAATCCTTAAACTTTTGGGTCTCAAAACGTTCTGTTAAATACAATATAGTTTCATTCAATAAGCTTTAATTGAGTATCCGGAATATACACACACGCGCGCGCGCACACACACACACACACACACACACACACACACACACACACACTCTCTCACACTCACACTCACACACTCACACACACGCCAAACTTTTTTTTTTGAGATGGAGTTTCATTCTGTCATCCAGGCTGAAATGCAGTGGCACGCTCATGGCCACCGCAGCCTCGACCTACTGGACTCAGGTGATCCTTCTGCCTCAGCCTTCCAAGGAGCTGGAACTACAGACACGCGCCACCACGCCTGGCTAATTTTTTTATTTATTGTAGAGATGAGGTCTCACCAAGTTGCCCAGGCTGGTCTTGAACCCATGGGCTCAGGCAGTCCTCTCACCTCAGCCTCCCAAAGTGCTGGGATTATAGGAGTGAGCCACCACGCCCGGCCACATACTCTAAACTTTAGGAAGTTATCAGTGGCCCACAGAGCCACCTATCTGCTAATTTAGATGGCAGGAACTCAACACTGCTAGCACTCTGCTGGCACTTCAAAAGGATGCATTATTCCTCATCTGAGAGTGTGTGTGTGAATATATATTTTTTAAAATTTAGATCAGTGTGTTTTAGGACAATACCGACTTCTATAGAGCCAAGGAGATAAATAGTCATGATGGAAATGTTTACTAATGTATACCAAAATGCTGAAATTGCTGAATTGATTTTTTTATTTGAAAATCAATTGTCTATAGTATTATTGCCTAAACTTCCTTCTTAGATTATACAGTATAGTGGTTGGTACTCAGTGTTGTAAAAGTTTAGTCCCTAGAGTGTTTTATAATTTCTAGTTCCTTTCTTTGAACTGTTTTGCGTTTTCTTAAATGTGGGAGTGTCTGTCAGTTACTTTCAGTCTATGATTCAGTGATTTTCATGATCATGAAATCCTAAGACTTGAGTATTGGAAGGTTTCAAACCTTCTGGAAGCTCCCTCCATAAACAGTGCCCTTGCAGCTGCTCCGGTTATCCGAAGATACCACACATCCACAGAGAGGCTTCTCTACCCTTTTGCAATTCTCATGGCAGCCTTCCTGATTTCTCTCTGAGACCTGGGCAGCCACTGCCGTTTCTAACATCCCTCATCCTAGGAGATTAAAATATTTGATTACTTGGTGAAATTAAGTACTTACTCTTCCCAGTGTCTTACTCTGCTCCTCCTTACTTCCCACCCCTTCCTGTTTCATTCCCTCCCCTTTTTACTGTACATTTTTCACTTCTAACCCTGAAAACCCTCTTTCCAATGCAAATGGCTCTGCAGCTTCAACCTTTGGCAAAATGCTTTCTTCACCTCCTGGTTGTAGAGTTCGGGGGACATTGCCACCCTCCAACTGTCTCTGGTGACAGTCTGCATTCCTTCCCTGGCTGCCCAGTGGGGGTGAGATTGGTGTTCTCCAGTTCCCCATTTCTGCTTATAGGCCAGCCCTTTTCCGCTGCCTGTCATTCATCTCTGTCACCGTCAATCTCTTACTCTTGCTTTCAGTCAGACAGCTCGTCTGTGTTAACACCCATCCTCACTTCCTCTCCTTCATTCTCACATAGGGAGCTGTTTTAACGAGGCTCTTTCCTCCTCCTGTGCCCTTGACTGCATCTTTTCTAGGGGACTTTGTTTTATTATCCATGTACCTTGCCTCCTCCTTGTCTTTATGTTCAACTACCCTAGCCTAAAAACATGCTCAAATCTCTCCTGTTCCAACGAGAGATAATCCTGTAGTCTCTTTCCAGCTATTTCCAATTTCTCTTCCCTCCTTTACTTCCAGATTCCTTAAAAGAGTGGTTGTCACTGGTTCTTTCTGCCACATGTAATAATATCGATCATGTCCTTTTCAAAGTGTGTACTCTCTTAACATGCTTCCTCTTTCTTCTTTGTGGCCTCCTATTCCGCCCCCATGTTGCTGCGCCCAAGGTGTCTGTGCTTAGAGCACTGCTATCTCGCGCTCTACCTAAGTGAACTGATGCTCTCATGTCTCTGGCACTAACTGCTATATGCCTTGGATACATATTCAGTTGCTTGGTGAGGTTCGACTTAGGTGGGCGTCCCACATCCTGTGTGACCAAAGCGGGCAGGACATGATCTTCCCTCATCCTCACATCACATCTCCGTTCTGTGTTCTCTGCTTGGGTTTGTGGAACCACTCTGCCGTGTCCTACATCCAGTCTGTCACCATATCCTGGGGATTTTTTTCCTCCTAAATGTTTCTCCAATATATTGTATTCTCTCCATCCGAACTACCTGACTACCACCTATTCATCCTCTTCTTTGTATCCCAGCTATCTACCTGTCTCTCCCAGTGTACTGATTATTTTTCCTTACCTTTTTTTCTCCTGAAATCAATTCATTACAGATTCTAAGTGCTAAATCTGACCATGGCAGCTCCCCTGTTTAGAAGCGTTTGATGGTACCTAAGTTCCTAAACAAGGCATGCAATTCTTTTTATGACTCGGCCTTGATCCTTTCTCCAACCTGTCTTGTACTATCCCCTTACTCATATTTCGGTTTAGCAGTCCTAAAGTACATGACATTTCCCCATAAACACAACCGTTTCTCATCCTTGTACCTTTCCTCACACTGACCTATCTGCTTGAAATATCAGTCACCTTCCGTTCCTTGATCAGCTCCTTTGTAAGACTCGGTTCAGGTACCAGCTAAGGCAGCTTCTTGATTCGGCTTCCCACCCTACGAGTAAGATTTAGCGCTCTAATAATGATAACCTATACATCACTCTCTCAGCGTAAGTAGCATGTTAGTTTGCAATTACGTTTCTGTGACTATCTCTCCCCGCATACTTAGGACTTCTTGAATCCAAAGACTGTGTCATCAGGAGCTGTTCATCACTGGTGTCAAATGTAGCACTCGTCATATGTGAACACAGATCCTTTTATTTTACAGAAGAGCAAGTTGAGACTCAGAGTTTATAATTTCTTTAAGTGATTAATTCAAAATGAAAGTAGCTGGATTTTTAAGAAACTAGTTTGGGAGGGAATTTAATAGGGCATAAACATACACACACTACTGGTGTGTGTCTGCTATAGTATGCCTCCAGAACTGTGAGAAATAAATTTCTGTTGTTTTTAAACTACTCAGTCTATGGTATTTTGTTATAGTAGCCCAAACAGACTTAGACAATATCATAAGAAACATTAGTTCATGTTTTCTTATTCAAGTGGAATTTAATTGGATAAGCAAATGATATCCATAGAATATTGATTAGGTAAGACAATGGAGGAGCTTGATTTTTCCCAACCAAATGGTGCTGATTTCTAACATTCTGAAGCACTATAATCAAATACCAGGTATTTTAAAATTATTCTTTAAAAAATGCTGACTTATTTTAAGTTGCAGTGTTTATTGCATTTTTAAGAGCATTGAATATTCTGTTTATTACCCCCAGATTCTTACTAAGAACTAAATTCTGTTTTTAATATTTCATGAATTTGTTTTCAACCAATCTGTAAATACTTCAAGACTACTTCCAACTTTCTTACCTGTTTGTTATCTCTCTCTCTCTCCCCTTCTTTGTTCTCCTCTTAATTATCATCAACAAACTTTACCTCCTCAACTGTGTTGAGGGCACTGGGCCAGGCGCTGTTTTTATGTATTACAAAGAAGAGACGCTGTGGCTTGAGTTTTTTCTGATGGCCTAGTGTAAGATGTTTATGCAAAGTGTCAATGGAAACAATTATCTTAACAGGATAACACAGCCTATTTTGCTTAGAAATGTCCTAATTTCCTGTTTAGGTTATCCAGAGGTCAGGTAGGGATTTCTTTTTGTACTCCCATAGTGCAGATTCACATCATGCAAACGTTGTAGGACTTAGATCACAATCCATTTAATTCCAGTGGCTGCATTTATCTTCCCAAGAAAATGAGTCCTTCCCTGCTGTTTTTATATGGTTCTTTTTGTATTTTACGCTCTAACCTGCAGTCAAGGGGTGATGCCCGTAGCCGGTCACCATGGCTGCTGCCAAACTCAGCTGTGTCTTGAAGCTCCTCTGTCGCCCCCTTGAAGGTCATGTGGATACCTGCATTAGCCAGAATGGTGCACCGTTGTCACTGCTGCCCTGTCTCAGAAATCTGTTATTAACTAAGCACTCCCGCAAGCATCAGGCCCCAAACCAAGCCATGACTACATGCTGTGAACTCCTGCCTTAGGGAATCAGCTTCAGTGTAGTTTGATAACTGCCCTTTTTTTTATGTTTAATTATGCCTTGAGGCTATGGAAAGACCACATTTATCTGTTGAAACAGACTAAGCAGCAAGTGTTCTGACATGTTTATCGTGCAAATTATTATACCTGACAAAAGGTAATTACATATACAATCAGGTCTGGAAGTAAATGAATAATTAGGGATTAATAAATTGTCTAACATAAGAGAAATGCCTTTTAGATTCAAGAAAAGTAAACTCAATACATATCTTTGTAATTGCTTGAACACAGATTACAAAATCTATGACAGGCTTTGAAAGAAGTGAGTGAGGCCACCAGCCCTCTTGAATACAAGTGCCCGCCAGGACATGGCGAGACTGTCTTTGGCAGAGGCCACAGAGACTCACGTTTTCCCCGTTTCCACCATGCTAAGCGCAGTAGTCTGACTGACTGCACTCCTGCAGGCATCCAAGACAACGATAGAAGGTCTGTGTTTATACTCTGGGACATGAAACAGAGGCATCATCTCTATAAGGCATAATGTAAGGCAGGTCTGAAATGTGGTTCCCACTTCACCAGGGATTTCTTGCAAATGGCTTGAGTTCTATTTTAAAGCAGAGACGAGAAGATGCCTTTGGGGTCTGAAGTGTTTAGCTTTAATTTTAATTCAGTTTTTTTTTTAGTGTTTATCACTAATGGCAAATTACAAATATTATTTGACTTGCTAAAAGTTTCGAGTAAAACACACATGACTACTTCTTTTGAAGACTAAATTAGTCCAGTGATTACATTCTCTATGTCTTCTTTTGCCTTATTTTAAATCATGACCATTGAGGCAGAGCTGTACGCGACATTACCCACGGAGAGTCTTTCAAATTTAGAAAAACTAGTTATTCTCTCCCCCTTGTTTTTCTTAACAATTGCATTATAACTGGGCATGGTGGCTCACGCCTGGTAATCCCAGCACTTTGGGAGGTGGAGGCAAGAGGATTGCCTGAGCTCAGGGGTTCAAGACCAGTCTGAGCAACATGGCGAGACCTCGTCTCTATAATAAATTAAAAAAATCAGCCAGGTGTGTGGGCGCATGCCTCTGATTCCAGCTACTTGGAAGGCTGAGGCAGAAGGATCACCTGAGCCCAGCAGGTCGAGACTGGGGTGACCATTAGCATGCCACAGCACTCCAGCCTGGGCAACAGCATGAAACTCCAACTCAAGAAAAATTGCATTATAAAGGAGTACATAAAGACGCTCCAGTCTGGCTGGCTTCCTTCATTCAAACAACTGCTGTATCCTGGAGTATAGACATGTCTTTCTTTGTTGCTCAAGTTCTTCCAAAGTCAGTTCATACAAACAGATCTTATTTCTTCATAGCTTCAATGGAGCAAAATGACTCATCAGAGAGAACTGAAAGTCTAGTGAACACCACTCATCATGAGTTTCAAGGTTTGATTTCCTTAGTTCTAGAAGTCTTTGAGCTTCATGGGTAAGGTCATTACATAACTACCTGTTATGTAAGTATAGCAGATTTTGTAATCAATCTGGACAGAAAATTAAATGTATAACCCAGGAATGTTTATTTAACATGTTTGATGGTGGCATCCTTGGTTTACAGAAGTGATCTCAGGAGTAGAACTTTGATTGTGAAATATTTTAGTACATCCTATAACACAAATTTAATAAAAAATAGATTAGTCTGGCTTTCAGAATAATTAAGAAACAGTACTAAAAAGAGATAGTTTAATTATTACTAGTTTACATGTAAGGTAAATGACAGCACAGTCATATTAGCACATAAAATATGGATTCAGGCCAGGTCCAGTGACTCACGCCTGACATCTCAGCACTTTGGGAGGCCAAGGCAAGAGGATTGCCTGAGGCCATGGGTTCAAGACCAGCCTGGGCAACTTGGTGAGACTTTGTCTCTTCAATACATCAAAAAATTAGCTGGGCCTGGTGGCGCACACCTGTAGTTCCAGCTACTTGGAAGGCTGAGGCGGAACAATGACTTCAGCCCAGCTGGTCGAGACTACAGTGCCTGTAAGCGTGCCACTGCATCCCAGCCTGGGCAGCAGAGTGGGCTTTTACTCAAAAATAATAAGAAGTAAAAAAGATATGGATTCAGTGTAGACTTAAAAAATGATGTTTCAACAGGTAACATATGCCATTAATCTTAACAACAAATATTTAGTTGGTGCCTGTTGTATACTAGGTACTGAACCAAATGTGCAGATACAGATATTAAGCAAAACAAGTCACCAAGCTTTGAGGGACTTACAAAATACACTGTTGGGAGGAGGCACTTCAACAACTGAGATAATGGAAAGAGACAAGGGATAATAGAAAGAGACAAAGATAGCTGCGAATCACTCAAACTAAAAAAGGAATTCTTGATATTTGCTTTTTAATAGCTAAACAAACTAACCCATGATCTCAATATATTCATATGTGTGTGAAAATATACTGTGATATAGATATGTGTAAGATACTATGAGGACACAAAAGCAACAATTAACCCAACCAAGGGCTTCTGGGGAGGCCTCCTGGGAGAGATGATTCCAGACTTAAGTCTTATGGAATGCGTAAGGGCTACCTGGGTGGAGAAGGAGAGGAAGGGAGACTCTGCAGAAGAGCCTAGAAGGAGCAATGTGACGGGAGAGGAAGCCAAAAGGTTGACCTGGATAAGGTGCAAGATAGCTATGCATATGTTAAGGAACTGGGAGGCCATCAAAGCTTTTAAGCAATAAGTGGCGTGATCAAATTTGTGATTCAGCTGGGTCTCTCTAGCAGCAGTGTCGAGGTTGGCAGATCTGAGGATCCGAAAGCAGGAGGCAGAGGAGACAGGCAAGACCACAGGCCCCAGGGAAGAGATGGTGATGTTGGCACTAGGACAGCAGTGGGAGAAGGGGTGAAAGGTGGGAGAATGGAAAGACAAGAAATCGGTAGGAAGTTGAATTGGCACAGTTTGGGAATAAGTTAAATGCAGGAGTTGTGAGAGAGAGGAGTTCGAGCCGACTGAAGCCAGAGTTTTGACTTTGGTAATTAGGCAAGCCCTGCCACTTCAAGTGTGACCTACCTTACAGTACCAGGAAGCTCAATGAGTCACTCTAGTGACTGAAGGAATACAAGACACTATGGATTACTCTGATCAGTTGACTTTAATAAACAGCCAACCACACACACGCGTACATATGTATTTGTATGCTATTTTAGCCATGATAGTGACCCAGAAAATTCAAAATAAAGCAAAGACAGATGTCTATAAATCTGATTATGTAAATTCCACTCTGTGTCTCTTTTCCAAGTTCCAATCCCGCCTAGCAGTTATATAGGATTACTGCATTAGCTTCGCACCACAAATATTTAAGAACGTCCTGCTTTGGGGGAAAGGTGTACAGTTCACCTGAGCGAGGCAACTGGAAGAGGCCAGCGCCTGTAAGCAGCCTCTCCACACAAGGTGGCTTGGGAGAACTGACTGAGAGCAGGTTTGGCATGTGGGATATTGAAGAAGGCAGGCTTGGGTGAGGGTGTGTCAGATCCGAAGGCAGCAAGAGGGCAGTTCACTCCTGAAGGCAAAAGAGTAAGGTGGCTGGAGGGGCAGCCCTGTTTTGCTGCTTTATGGTTTTCCCTAAGCGCCTTCTTTCTCGCTGCTGCTTAAATTCTCTTCTGTGCAGCATGCGGTGTTTTCAGATGCTGGAAAGGCAGGAAAACCCAAGCGCTGTAAACATTACATAGAGCTCATCATTTGATCTCGCCATAAATGTAGGAAAAGGACTAGCATTTTCCTACAATATGTCTAATTTAGTACAACCGATTTTTCTTGGATTCCCAGTGGGTAATTACTCAGGATTTGTTTGAAGGGCAAGTATTTCTTCCTTTAAGCTGTGTTAGGGTTTAGGATTGTTGTTATTGTTTAAATCTCTGAAGCACTCTAGCTCCTAACCCTTTCCTCAGCTTTGTTTTTTGGAGGCCAAGGAAAAATGATCCCCTGGTTTACTTTTGGAATCTGCAAAGCAACTCTGAGGTCCCAGGTGGATTTAGTGTTTGGAAAGGGGAATTTGGGGGACTGGGTTGACCCTGAGCCCCCAGGTCACTGTTCACGTTTACAAAAGCAAACCTGGTATCCCCAGTTGCTTTTCTCTTGAGGTTGGCTTAACTTTATTTATCTTCTGTCTTGGGTCACTGCCCCTGAGGTGCTTCAAAAGCAAAACCCAAAAGACCCAAAACAAAGAAAGCTAAACCAGATTCAAGGAAAAAATGGCCTGGCACTATGGGTTCACTTTTACAAAGGCAAAAAGTCACTTCCAGAGTTTCATAGAATGGTTTTAAGTCTGCCTAGATTCCTTGTGTCATTTGCACAAAGTGATCTCAACAGGTCTGAGACCCCAGGTTTCTTGAGTGCAGATCCAGAGTGAGTCTGTAGGATGGGAGACTGTCAGCAAGCTAAATGGGTTGACACAAATGAATTCCTCAGCAATTCTGAAGTGATCCAACGATTCTGAGCATATCAATGGGACCACCCATGCAACCGTCTCTTCCCTTAGCTGATCTTTTTGTTTGCTGGACACACACAGGGAGTGCTGAGGAAGTGAAACTTACAACTCACTTACAGATATTGGCATACACCCACTTTATGTTATCAGATTAGTTATGAAGGGTATTTTTGAGTCCTTGGCGAAAAAAAAGCGAGGATACTAATTTCAGATAATCTTATAAGTCATGATGGGATAGAACTGAGGCACATTATTTTGCTATTCATTTTTATATGATCCATACTTTGCTACTTCCCAGAAGGATTTAAGGTGGAATTATTTTACTTGACTATTGGAACATACCCATTTCTAGAACTTAATACTAATTTTCATTATCATATGCCTGACTTTATCCTTTAATAAGTAATTGTAAAATTGCTTTTGGGTAATCTGGGGAGATTTTTGTTTTTGTTCAAGTTTGATCTACATCTTTGAACTTCAGGTATATGTGTTAACTAATAAATTCATCTGTTGAGACCATGTCTTACTGTGTTTACAAGACTGAAAGAGATTTTGTGCGATTAATAACAAATGTATTATTTGTGCACTGCCATCTGAAGGAAGCAAAGCTTGAGGTAGAGAGGTGAGATTTTTCATAATTTGGGTTTTACTGTTAAGGACACCATGCAGCCCATGAAATGTGACCAGTTGTAAGAGGCAGTCCACAGGGCAGTGACTGTTGGGGCGGAGTGAAAGGAGGTCAGTGCTGGGACCCGGTAGTACCCCATTTCCTTTTCCTTCCTGCCATGCTCGGACTCCAGAGCAATCAGGGCCCTAGGTCCTGGTCGGGAAGGGCACTCTAGTCTCACATGATGTCAGGTGGGTCCTACGAATGAAGTCCTCATTTGAGGTTGCATCCTTCACTTCAGTAGAACTGCATTTTAAAAAGTGAGAAAGGACCTTTCGTTGGGATGGATGATGGACACTGGTAGACCCTTCAGAAATATCAGTGCTACTTTCCTAGGAAGTTCATTCAACTCAGTTAACATGAGACCCAGTGCACTGTTATGAGGGAACCTGTCCTATTTATCAGTGCCCCAGTGAGCACCTGGGAGAGATGGAGGGAAGTCCGCTGACTGTATCCAGTTGCTGTAGTTTGCCTGCAAGCCAACACTGGCCTTTGTCAGAGAGCTATCAGTAGGAACTAAAGGAGTCTGTAGGATGCTCTGTTTTAGCTCCCAAGTAAACTTGGAATGGTGGTCTGTTGTCATCTGCCAATCAGTTATTTCTTGAATCTCTCCTGAGAGGTTACACCATACTGGACACACTTTATGGGTTTGCCTGCCTCGCTTTGAAGGTTGTTTTGTCTACTTATTTCAGCAGTATTGGGCATTTGAAAATTCCTTACACATGGAAATGAGAAATAAGAATCTGAGATCAGTATATCTGCTGGCCCCATCTTTCCTCTCAGCCTGCATCCATGCACCCTTTGGGACACAGACACTGATATGACACTCAAGTCTACAGCCACTGATTCATGGACAGAGTAGTGAGCATGCAATCACCAGCTTCAGCAGAAATTAATGTCTCCATCTTACTCTGTGTTAAACTGGTAGTAGCTTCCTCATGTGTTACTGTAGTTTAAGTCACTAGGATTTTGTGTGAACGGTTTAATTTCATGTTAACATCAAAATATTACTTTTTTGTTAACTGCTTCCTCATTTACGTATAATGTAAGCTCCTTGAAGAAAGGGATTTTGGCTTGTTTCAGTACTGTATCTCTGGTGCCTAGCACTGTATCGAGCACGTGATAGGTGAGCATTTGATATTCATTGAATGAATAAATGGATCTTGTCTAGAGCCTTGGCCCTTATATCCACATTGGCAATGCATTCCTTAACCACTAATCTGCAAATTTCTATAGATACTTATAAATTAATTGTGTACAGTACATATTTCTATAAATATTTCTGTGAAGCTTGAGTGTAAATATGAAAGCATATAGATTATATTTGTCTCCATATGGCCAGGTAGATTAAATTTTGTGGCTCCTATAATTTCTGGTGACTTGCATGTTGCATATCTGACGATATGTTAACACTGTAAGCTCAGTGTTTATCTAGGAAAGTCTATTTTTGTCCTGTAGAAGAGTCAATTCTGTATTCACAGTTGGACTTGGTATGGGTTTTTAATTCATTAAGTAGGCTCCTCCTCTCTCACCTGGGGGTAAATCAGCCTAAAAGAAAAAGAATCTTATTTGAAGACCTCTTCCTCTCCCATATCTCAAAGGTCACATTGCTAACGCCTTCTGGAAAGAAAGGGAGATTATAGCCAGTGTATTAAATGGTTCCTCTCTGCTGACTGTGTGCATTGCACACACACACTTATGCAAACACATACACCTGAAAGAGGAATCCTTCAAAATTATGCTTTTGCTGACCACTGTGTAAGGAGTGTTCATTATTGAAATGTATTTTAATATTATAAACATAGAAACCTTATTTTTAACTGTAGCATTAACACATGTCTGTTGTATTGTAAAAATGAAGAAAATGACAATAACTCTTAATCCCACTACACAAATAACAATCATTCTTTTTTTAAATTATAATTATTATTTTTAGAGGTGGGGTTTCACTGTGTTGCCCAGGCTGGACTCTAACTCCTGGGCTCAAGGGATTCTCCCACCTCGGCCTCCGGAGTAGCTGGGACTGTAGGCGTTTGCCACCATGCTTGGCTTATAGCACCCATTCTTAACGTTTTCTCAAATTTTCTTCTAGTCTTTTTTGATGAGTTTATATGTAACCTAAGTAGCAACATGCATCATAAATATTTTCTCAAGTTATTTAAAATTCTGTGTAAATATTAATTTTAGCAACCACTTGATATTTGTCATACAGATATACTTCACTACTTAACCATCCTCTTAATACTGAGATGTAGACTGCTTTCAGTTTTTTGATAACATAGGTAACATTTTTTAGATTAATATCTTTGTGCGTACATTTTTATCTACTGTTTCCTGGAGTTACACGCCTAGAAGTAGGATTACTGAATCAAAGGGAATGGCCATTTTTATAAGGTTCCTAATCACATTGAAGACTCACATTCCAGAGAAATTTTACCAGTTGGTATTCTTACCATCCAAGTGTTTGAAGGTATTCTTTCCTCCTTGTGAAAGGAGGGAAAAGTGTACTTGTAGCCAGAAATGTTAACGTTCTGTGTTAAAAATTACACAGAACTTGAAATAAGTTCCCTTTTCTTTTTCAGACAGCATATTCTTAAACACTATCTCTGTGTAGTTTCTGTACCAGTATTCACCCTTTGGTGTGGCTTAGAATGTTTTCTTGTCCGAAAGAAAAGAGAGAAGCTTTTGTAGTTAGTATTTTCATTATAGAATAGCCTGCCTTTTGCAAGAGTCTCTAGAAATAACAGTAAATTGGATGGGAAAAGAGTCAAACAAGGAAAAACTAGTTTCTTGTAACGTTTCTTCAGGTGGGTTGCTCTTGTATCCGATGAGTAAATGCAAATGTTTCCCCCATTTGAAAGCAAAACCAATGGACCCCTTACTTATCAAGTAAGGTAAAACAAAAAGAAAGAAGAATATAAAAACGAAAGGAAGGTAGTAAGTAAAGCATTTAGCTTTCTGAAACAATTCAAATGGGGATAGGAAGTTGGTTTTAAATGGCTTAAAGGGGATTAGGGTTTTAAAGTTGGATAAAGATTTTGGTGCTTTGGTTTAGGCATGGCATTGCTTTTAAAAGATTACTTCCATATTTGACAATGATTCTAACTGGAGATTATAAAGTAAATAGTCAATTTTAAGACACCATGGGAAACAAGACGGTTTCTTTTTTGTTGTTGTTTGTTTATACAAAACGATCGCCTAGAGTTAACAGGCTGAATCCTGAACCCTTCGTTTCATGATACAACTGAGGATCTATCACCGGGGAGAATATCCAACAGATGTTGTTTAATGCACTTAATTGAGATTATCTGAGCTTTTGGTTTAAATTACTTTGGAAAAAGCCTAGGTGCAAACAGCTTCTTTGAAAGGTAAACATACTTACCTCTGAGGAAAAAAGTTCAATTTAAGTTCTTTAAAATTCTTCAGGCAGGTAGTAGCACCAACCTTTATTAATTAAATTTGGGTACTGATTGAGTACTGTGTAAAGATAAAACCTCTATACATCTGTATGAGCATTAATACAACAATGTTTTCATTATTTACAATTATTTGAGAGCACAATAAAGTATTTTATTAGAATGTTTTTCCCTGGCAGTTTTAGTAATCTCAAAGCAAAAAGTGAGTGGATGTTGTTTTGGTTATAAAGCGCTTTAAATTAGGTTTTTGTTTTTTGGTTTTTTTTGAGTTGGAGTCTCACTCTGTCGCCCAGACTGGAGTGCAGTGACCGCTCCCAGCACCGAGCCTGCTGGGCTCCGGCGATCCTTCTGCCTCAGCCTTCCAAGTAGCTGGAACTACAGGCGCGCTACCACGCCCGGCTAATTTTTTGATTTATTGTAGAGATGAGGTCTCGCCTGCCCAGGCAGGTCTCGAACCCTCAGGCTCAGGCAATCCACTCCCCTCAGCCTCCCAAAGGCACGGGATTACAGGCTGAGCCACCGAGCCCGGCTTAATTAGGTTTTTAAAGTGAACTTTCGTTCTCTGCTCCATCTGAGAAGCAAGTCCTATCAAAACAGACCAAGAACAGCATGCACATAACTTATATGTTAACTGTGGGTGAATAATCCAGAGTCTCCTACACTTTCCCCCATCTTCCCAGCTCCTTGACCTGTTTATGGTGTGGGATTGGTCTACTTACCTCGCTGATTATGGGCAGCCAGCTTCCAAGTACCTTCGGGTGAATCCAAATACGGCCCTTACTCTTCTGGAGAAGTGAGTATTATTCTGAAACTTTTTTGGTATAACATCGTAGCATTTCTTGACTCAGTGACAAAATGACCAATTAGAGATTTCCATCAAAAGAGAAATGTCAAGATGGAATTTAAACCTCAGTCCATTTTAATGACCAACAGAAAAAGCCTTTCTTTCTTGCCCTTCAGAGTTGATGTTAGTTTTGTAAGCAGTTGCTATTTATATTAATGTGAACAAAACATTTTTCCTTTTGTTTCATGAAGTGCAGAGTTAATTGGCCTTAGAAATATGTTTCCCAGGGATATAAGTAACAATAGGAATTTTAAAAAAATCAATAGCCTAAGAAAGAAGGTGTTTTATAAAACATGGCTAGGAATTACAGTGCTATCTAAATCTTACCCTTATGGATTTGAACTCTTTGTAGGTAGAGAAATGTGTGATTTGAAGGAATGATATAGTCAAAACGGAGGTAATTTACTGGTGCATCTCATCCAACTAAACATAAACATAGGCGTTTCTACTCCCTCATTATGGGGCAGACTTGTTCTTCACTCAATCATATTAAGTATCACTATTAAAATGTTCTACTTTTAAATTAAAATTGTATATTATTTTCCCACATTTCAAAATATCTGTGGTGTGTTTGATTTGAAAGGACAAAGGGAGCTGTTTACAATAAATGCAGACTTATTTTACAATGCCATGAAACACCACTGAGGCAAAAATATTGCTGGTTTAAGTTTTCTAATGCTATTTTTTCCCTTGTCTTCCTGTGAATGTGATTAGCAGTTCTATAGAGGGTATGTATTTTAGCATACTTTATGGAATAATTCTAGAAAATAGTATCATAGTAGCAAACTTGCCATATTTTAGATTTACATACTAATGCAAAAATCCTGCTTTGTATGATGTGAAATAAGGCTCCTACTTTTTTGTGTGGTTGCTATCTGTAAGTTTATTAGTACCTACTTTCTTTGAAGTATACTTTTCAAGCATTGGATTAGTGTGAGATAATTCAGAGCATGCCAAGATATTTTACTTGTGACAGCATAGCTTTTAATTTCCTTTTACTAAGCTTCTTCATTCACATATGTTTCTAGGATGAAGGATACTAGCAAAAAGAACAATATATTTGCTCAGTTCAGGAAGAATGATCGAGACAAGCAGAAGTTGATAGAAACAGTGGTGAAGCAGCTGAGAAGTTTGGTGAATGGTATGTCCCAGCACTCATAGACGTCACATCACTTGCACTTAGTGACAGACACCAAACCCATGATTCAACATTGATCTCCAACAAGCACTGGTCAGGATGCGGTAATTTGTTTACAGAATTCAGAAATACAATAGAGAAAAGATATGAGGGCTTAAACATGAAATAATAATAGATATCATTTGTATGGATTTTTACATAATTAAATACTATTTTATATATGGAAAATGTGACCTTTTTTCACTTTTGGGGGGAAAAGGCAAAGTGTAATATATAAATCAAATCAAAAATTGTACATGAAACTGATTACAGATACCTTGGAAAGATGTATGCCTCTACTCATATGTATTTTTTTTGTCTATTTAGACTTGAATGATATTGTTTTTTCGACGGTATATGGTTGGGGAATGCAATCAGGTCTGATATGGGAGTATTTTACCGTCATTTTCTGACTTTTAGCTTATATTTTTACCTCAGTGTGAATTAAGTAGACTAAGATTTCTAATTCTGCTGATTCTGAGGGGGAAATGGACAAATCTTTAAAGCTCCCTGAAATCAGACTTGATTTAGCTCAGTAAGAATGTGAATTATTTGTTCTACTTGGGTGGTTTAATTTAATCGTTCTGAATATGAACAAAAGGTTTTGGATTTTCTGCAGATGCTGTGTTGTTTCTGTTCATCAGGGTTAATATTCCTAGCTATATTGCTTGTAGCTGACCCCATTCTAGGATCGGTTTAGTTTGGTTCAAGTTGAAAGAGAGGACAGGAACTTAGTGAGGCTGACCACTTCAGGTGCAGCGCGTGCTGCGGTAGACGCGTTCCTGCACGGAAGCCACCACGCGGGTCAGGTTACTTCCTTCCGACAGCAGCTCTCGCGCTGTATCCTCCTGTGGGAACAAGCCAAGCCAGACGAGCTCTGGAAACCTACGCAAATGTGCATTTTCCTCCGTGTAAGTTGCCGTGGTCCAACTGGCAACAAGAATCGAGCCTTTTTTTCCCTGGGTTGTCTTCATGCTGAGTACTCCCTCCCTTTGCGTTTTCAGGATTCGTGCCTGCAAGATACTATCCCTGACTCTGTAAAATAAGTGTGAAGAATTCTGTGTACATCTCTTGATTTTGTGATGAAATATTAAAAAGACTGAGCAAGTTGTTGGGAATGCATTGCTCTTTTTGTGTATCCAGAGAGCTCCCTGATTTAAAGCAGCCGCTTCCCTGAAGAAGGGCGCATTCCAGCTCCCGGGTGATGGTGGTGACACCAAAACAAAACTATGCGATTTTGTGTGTCCTCTTGAGCATCCCTTACCCTCAAGGAGTTCATGTTTTTAAAGATATTGCAGCCGGGCTCGGTGGCTCAGCCTGTAATCCCGCGCCTTGGGAGGCTGAGATGAGTGGATTGCCTGAGCCCGCGGGTTCGAGACCCGCCTGGGCAACTTGGCGAGACCTCATCTCTACAATAAATCAAAAATCAGCCGGGCGTGGTAGCGCGCGCCTGTAGTTCCGGCTACTCGGAAGGCTGAGGCGAAGGATCGCCAGAGCCCAGCAGGTCGAGGCTGCGGTGGCCGGGAGCGGCCACTGCACTCCAGTCTGGGCGACAGAGTGAGACTCCAACTCAAAATAAAATAAAATAAAATAAAAAAGATAGTGCATGAAAGCGTGATAATACGTCAGGCACAATAAAACCTGGACGTTGCGGGAGGAGCGGGGAGCAGCTGGCCGTTTCGGAAGGCCTGGGACGCGGCTGTCCCTCGCGCCGGGCCGGCCTCCGAGGCTCTGGTGCCTCCCGGCGCTGGCGGAGGCGCCCCGGGATGCGGGAGATGCCGCCTTCGTGCCGCCGAGCCGACCTCCGTGGGTCCGCTTTCCTCTTCCCGGCCACGCGAGCCCCCTGTGTCCCCTCTCCACGCGGCACGAGGAGAGCGCGTCCCGAGGCGTTTGGAACCCCTGGATGGGGGACACAGCCCAGCACGCAACGGTGATTGCCGGGCGGACGGGTGGAGGGCGGCAGGCGGGGAGAAACGAGCGAGTTCGGTCCTGGAGCCCGAGGGCGCTCGGGAGGCCCGCGTCTCAGGGCTGCGGGCGTCCGTGCCGCGTCGGGCAGCCCTGAAGCGGCCGCCTGGAAGGATGCCCGCGGCGACGACGGAAGGGGGGGCGGGCGGGGGCTGCCGAAGACCTCGGCCCGCTACCTGCTGTGCCGCCGCGGGTGTCGGTGACCGCCGTGGCCCCGAAGGAGACGGCGCGGAGCGGAGACCCCCGGCCCTCGAGCCTTGGAGTGGCGAGGGCGGCACCCGGAGCGAGGGTGGGACCTCGAGCCCGCGCCCGGGGCGGCCAAGCCCGTGTCTGCTGGGCGCGCGGGGTCGCCCGGCCCGAGCTCCTGCGAAGAGCCGGGACGTTCCGGCGAGGGTGCGCGGCCCCCGGCCCGCCCGAGCGCCCCGCGCGGCCACTCCCCCCGCGGAGCCCCCCGCGAGCCAGCGCCGCGGCCCCCCGCCTCCAATCGCCGCTCTGCGTGGGGCGCTTTAAATATGCATGGGCGCGTCACGCTGTGGGCCCCGGGATCGGTCCCGAGGGAGGGGGCGATGCCTATATAAGCGTGGCCAGGGTGGGTCGGGAAGGGTTAAACGGCGCGAGGAGGGAGGTGGGCTGCGCCCCGGCCGTCGCCGCCAGGTTGGCCACGCCGGTGAGTCGCGCCCCCGGCCCTCCCTGGCGACTCCCAGCCACAGCGCGCCGGGCCGGGAGGAGGCGGGGGTGCCCGCAGGCGCCGGGCCGAGCGTCCCCGAGGCGGCCGGCCCCCGGGGGGACTGGCCCTGGGTCCCAGGACCGGGGAGACAGATGTCCCGAGCGCGCCCGCCTCGAGGAAGGCGTGCTCCCTGAGGGCGCGCGGCCCCCGCGTCTCCCCTGGCGGCGTGTTTCCAGGACGCAGCTCTCGCCCGAGGTGAGGCATCCCGGCCTCTGCCCCGGGCCCTTCCCGGACGGAACAGGTGAGCGCGCGGATCGCAGCCCCTGCGGCCGCGCGCGCGCGTCATGTTCCCCTGGGGGCCGAGCTGCCTGTCGGCGCTGGGGGCGGCGGGCACCGCTCTCCTGGGCGCGGCCCTGCTGCTCAGCCTGGCCCAGCACCTCTGGACCCTGCGCTGGACGCTGAGCCGCGACCGGGCCTCCGCCCTGCCCCTGCCCAAGGGCTCCATGGGCTGGCCCTTCTTCGGCGAAACGCTGCACTGGCTGGTTCAGGTGAGCAGCCCTGGGCCCCGGAGCCCTGATGTGGCCCCTTCTTCCCCGGCTCCCACTGAACCCTCTTCGTCTCAAGGCGCCGGGGTTTGTCGCCGGTCCCTTCCCACCGCCCGCGACCCCGGGGGGCGCGCACAGCTCGCCTTTGCCTAGCTGCTCTGGCCCTCGAAGGGACCCGCGCGTCGCCAGAATTCTCCCCAGAACCGCTTAAACGCGCCCCCACGCGACGCGGGAATAAACAGGAGGGGTCTTAGGAAGGGCTCCGAGGAGCGTGCCACCCTGTGTCCTGCAAGCACAGAATGAGGAGCCGGGGCGCGCCCAGCCTCGGCGGCCTCGTCTCACCAGTAAGAGCAGGAGCCTCTACATCCCCATAGAGAAGTTGCCAGGCCCACCCGGGGCCCTGCTGTGCAAGGAGGAACGCGCCGGGTGGGAGGTCCGGGTCGTTTCCCAGACGGGCCTGGCGGCCTCAGCTCCCCGGCCCCGCCTCGCCTGCAGGGCTCGCGCTTCCACAGTTCCCGCCGGGAGCGCTACGGGACAGTGTTCAAGACGCACCTGCTGGGCAGGCCGGTGATCCGCGTGAGCGGCGCCGAGAACGTGCGCACCATCCTGCTGGGCGAGCACCGCCTGGTGCGCAGCCAGTGGCCGCAGAGCGCGCACATCCTGCTGGGCTCGCACACGCTGCTGGGCGCGGTGGGCGAGCCGCACCGGCGGCGGCGCAAGGTGAGTGCACACTGGGAACGGGCCGTGGGAACGCCAGGCCTGCGGTGCCCGGCATCGGCTGTGGGCCGCGCCGGGTGCGCCGTGAACCCGACCAGGATCTGGCCACCGGGCGGCGGGCGGCCTTGAGCTGGGCCCTTCGCTTCTTCGGCTTCGGTTTGTAAGGCCAGGACTGGGCTAAAAGGCCCTCTCTTTCACCTCCGGCCTTCTGTGACTGTGATGCCAGCAGAGCTGGAGACGCAGACCCAGAGCGGGGCCAGGAAGACTTCCTGGAGGAGATGGCAGCTGGGGCCTGGGTGGATGGGAGGGCTGTGCCCATCCGAGCAGAAGCGGGGCAAGTGGCGAGAGCGAACGCCAGCCGGCCGAGGTCTGGGCCGCTCGGAAGCGGGGGAAGCGGCCGGAGCCAGGGTCGGGGCCGCCAGGCCGAGGAGGCCCGCGGCCGCCGGCGCTGACGGCGCGCTCCCCGCAGGTGCTGGCGCGCGTGTTCAGCCGCGCGGCGCTGGAGCGCTACGTGCCGCGCCTGCAGGGGGCGCTGCGGCGCGAGGTGCGCCGCTGGTGCGCGGCGGGCGGGCCGGTCTCGGTCTACGACGCCGCCAAGGCGCTCACCTTCCGCATGGCCGCGCGCATCCTGCTGGGGCTGCGGCTGGACGAGGCGCAGTGCGCCGCGCTGGCCCGCACCTTCGAGCAGCTGGTGGGGAACCTCTTCTCGCTGCCCCTGGACGTGCCCTTCAGCGGCCTGCGCAAGGTACTACCGCCCGCGCCGGCCCCGCCCCCGCGCGCGCGGGCCTCCCGGGCCCCGACGGCGCGCGCGTCTGGGCAGGCGGCTCGGCGAGGGCGCCGGGGCGTGGGCCCCTCTCCGCCGGCTTGCCCGCGCGACCCGGGGCGGGCCACACACCCTCTCCGGGCGCCGGCGCGAGGCGCAGGCTTCCCGCGTTTGGGTCGCGGCGACAGGCGCGTGGGTCCGGGCCCGCCCCACGGCGGCGCCTCCGGGCCGGGCCTCCGTCGCCTCCTGGGACCGAGACGCGCCCCGGCCCCCGAGGGGTGGGTGGCGGCCGCTGTCCCGGGGCCGGGCCGGGCCGTCAGTTTCCGGATCCGAGACCGCCGCCCCGCCACACTTCGGAGCAGCGGGAGGGACCCGAGGGAATCTAAGAGGCCCCCTCCCGCCTTCCTGCCCCCTGGCCTGGGACTCCGCGCTGTCGAAACATGATGAATGTGGATACAGGGTCTTGCTCCAGGAAGGATACGTTTCCCGACTTAATCCTCGCAGCCTGCAAAGTGCTGTTTCTCTCGTTTTATTGATGAGACAGGCTCCGACGCTAAATGACCTAGCCGAGATCACGGCCAGCTAGTAGGAGAAGACAGGATTTGAACCCAGTTTCTTCTGGCTACAAAATTCCAGTTGCTCAATGACAGGACTTCCCCAGGGGGTGCTTTTGCTGTGCTCGTTCCCCGAACTCTGGGGAGGAATCCCGCCCTCTTGCCCGCCCCTTTCCAAAGGCCGAGGCTTTTGGAAAGGGGTGGGGGAGACATCGGATACATCTGATGCGTCCTGTCCTCTAAGTCAGAGCTTTCCTGGGTGCATCACGGGGCCCCTTCCTCTCTGCATCGGTGCCCACTGGCCCAGCCTGAGCCTCAGGCAGAGAGAAGGCAGCGGGCTGACCCCAGTCGGACTGGCCTCTGTGCAGGGCGTGGGCAACGACAGCTGTGTGACACAGGGCAGTCGCTTGGCCTCTGAGCCTCAGCATCCGCCCCTCAGGACGGCAGTAACTATCTTCCTCGCCTCTGAGGGAGCTCGTGACAATCAGGACAGAATGCTGTTTGCGGCCAGTGGACACAGTCCTAGCCGTTTACTGGGCACAGCTTCCCGCCAGGCGTGGAGCTGAGTGGGGTGGGTGTGTGCATCGGGATCTCCGCAGGGCCAGAGCTGGGAAGGCTCCTGGGTGGGTAGCCAGGCCTGGCTCCGAGCCTTCCTGCCCCGAGTTCCCCCTCTCCCTGCACATCAGGGCATCCGGGCCAGGGACCAGCTGCACCAGCACCTGGAGGCGGCCGTTGCAGAGAAGCTTCATGAGGACGCGGCGGTGGAGCCGGGGGACGCCCTGGGTCTGATCATTCACAGCGCCAGGGAGCTGGGCCAGGAGCCGTCGGCACAGGAACTGAAGGTGGGTGGCGGGCGGCCTCTCCTTCCCCACCGGCACGCCCAGAGGGCCTCTGCAGAGCTGCTGTGTCCCCAGAGCCATCCTGTTTGGGCCCACTCTGAGGTGCAGGTGCTCCTCAGGGTGAGCGAACCAGGAGACCTGGGTCCAGTCACCACCCAGAGGCATCCACAAGCCGCGTGGCCTTGGGCCAGTCCCCTTCTCAGCCGGAGCGCGCAAGACAGGCATCCTAGGCCCATGGCTACAGGCCACAGACGCTTTGCCACCGGCCCTACCCTCCCCCACCCCACCCTCCCCCCCACCCCACCCCCCCCTCCCCCACCCTGTCCTCCCCACCCCCCTTCTCCGTCATTCCATATCTTTGCCTCTGCTCTACCTCTGCCTATGAAGCCTTCTTTGTTCCTTTTTCTACAAACTCTAAGGGGCCCAGGACCACGCTGCACATGCCCAAAGCCCCCCTTTCCTCCCCAAATCAACATACTCCTGGCAGGAGCCTCCCAGGGGGCTGGCACCTCTACCTGTCTGTTTTGCAACCACCGATCTCCCGAGAATCAGGACCCCTCCCGTGTACACATGAGCAGGAGAAGCTTTGGAAGGGCCCCCGGGACCTGCCTGAGAGCCCAGAAAGGAGTGGAGAGGGTGGGGGAGGGGAAGCCAGAAATGGGAAAACCCCAGTCTTCCCTAAGCAACTCCCATCCTTTCTCTGGGCCTCAGTTTCCCAGTTTTCACCAGCCAACCCCTGAAGGGTGGGGCTCAGCCTTCCTATGGAATGCGTAGTCTCTGCCCTGGCTCCTCGAGGGTTGTGAAGTCAGGAGTCAGGAGCAATGATGAGCTTGTGAGTTCTGGGGGAGGCGGGTGCACCGGACCAGTTCTGGGCTGGGACAGGGAGTGGTGTGGACCAGACTGTGATGGGACGGGGGAGGGGGAGACAGCACCCTCCAGGTTCTCAGGAAGGGCCCCACTGGCCTCAGGAGTCCATCAGTCCAAGCCTGGGAGGATGCTGGGCCCAGTGGCCTCATCTGGGTTCCTGTCTTGTCCAGGCCCGTTGGGCAGTCAGCCCCCAACCAGGGCATCCATGCCACAGCTACTACGATGTATCTGTCCAGTGCCAGGCTCCGTGCTGGGCCTGGGGATACAGTGGTGAGGACACAGCCTGTGTCCTCGAGGCCCCTGGAGGGGTGTAGACAGTCATCCCACGACAGCAGGAATCGGTGTAGAAACACAAACTAGGCTGGGCTCGGTGGCTCAGCCTGTAATCTCGCACCTTGGGAGGCTGAGGTGAGTGGACTGACTGAGCCCGCGGGTTCGAGAACCGCTTGGGCAACTTGGCGAGATATCATCTCTACAATAAATCAAAATGAGCCGGGCCTGGTAGCGCGCACCTGTAGTTCCAGCTCCTTTGGAAGGCTGAGGCGGAAGGATCTCCGGAGCCCAGCAGGTCGAGGCTGCGGTGGCCGGGAGCGGCCACTGCACTCCAGTCTGGGCGACGGAGTGAGACTCCAACGCAATAAAAGAAAAGAAAAGAAACACAAACTATGGGTGCTGTCAGGAAGGAAGTCACGGGCCTGGGAGCGCAGAGGCAGGTAGTGAGGCCCGGACCGGAGGAGGAAGCCCCGAAGTCCTCCTCTGCTCCCCTTGAGCCAGCAGACCAGGAGAGAGGGAGGGACTCCCTGGGACTGCTCCATCAAGGAGAGGAAGCCGTGATGCCGGCTCTGGGGCCCGGCTGGCACCGCGGTCACCGTCGAAAGGCCCGGGGGGTGGCACTGTCAGCCTCAGGGACCCCGAGCACCCCTCGGAGCCTCCGTTTCCATCCCGGTAAAACGGGCGTCGTGATGGCGCCTCACCCGGTCGAGGTGGGACTGGAGAGAGTTCATCTGCCTAAGGCGCTGAGGACGGTGCCAGGGGCAGCTCCCGCGTCCTCTCCGGGAACCTCTCCGGGCGGGCGGGCAGACCCAGCGAGGTCGCCTGTCGCTCCGTGCGACCTTCCGGAGGGGCAGCGGGGCGGCCAGACGTCAGGGCCCGCGCACGCGCGCCCCGCCCGCCCCCCGACGGAGCCTGAGCGCCGCCGCCGGGCTGTCTTCCAGGAGTCGGCCGTGGAGCTCCTGTTCGCCGCCTTCTTCACCACGGCCAGCGCCAGCACCTCCCTGGTCCTGCTGCTCCTGCAGCACCCGGCGGCCGTCGCCAAGATCCGCGCCGAGCTGGCGGCGCACGGGCTGGGGCGCGCGTGCGGCTGCGCGCCCGGCGCGGCGGGGGCGGCGCGGGGCCCCGGCCCGACTGCGGCTGCGAGCCCGACCTGAGCCTGGCGGCGCTGGGCCGCCTGCGCTACGTCGACTGCGTGGTCAAGGAGGTGCTGCGCCTCCTGCCGCCCGTGTCCGGGGGCTACCGCACCGCGCTGCGCACCTTCGAGCTCGACGTAAGTGCGCCGCGGGGCCCGGCGGGGCGGGCGGGGGCGGGGCGGCGGGCCTCCCCTTCCGCGCTGGAGCCTCGGCCTTCCCGCCCCGAGAGCGGCCCCGCCCCGCGTCCCCGGATCCCGGGCCGAGGGGCGCAGGGCCCGGCGGGCCGGAGCCTGGGGACCGCGCACCCGTGCGCCGTCGGGGCAGGCCGATCCCTCACAGCCGGCCTACACACAGCTGCGTCCGCGCAGCACCCCCTCCCGGCCAGTGAGTCCGGGTGGAGCAGAAGGGGAGGCCCCAGTGAGTCCTGCCTGACCCCCACCCCGTGGCCTGCCCGGAGGCCGGCTGGAGCCGGATTCCAGGGGAGGGCCCTAGTTTTCTGACTCCTGCTCTAGGAAATCAAGAGAGAGAGAGAGAGAGAGAGAGAGGAAAAATGTAGGGTAACCCAGGCGCGGTGGCTCACGCCTACCAGCCTGGGCAACTTGGCGAGACCTCATCTCTGCAATAAATCCAAAAATCAGCCGGGCGTGGTGGTGCGCATGGTTATAGTCCCAGCTACTTGGAAGGCTGAGATGGAAGGATCACCTGAGCCCAGCAGGTCGAGGCTGCGGTGGCCGTGGTGAGCGTGCCACTGCACTCCAGCGACAGAGTGAGACTGACTCAAAAACAAAAAGGCAAACAAATAACACCAAAAAACTGTAAGGTAGAGTCTTTCAATGGTCTGATCCAGCTGTCTCAGGCTGGACAAGGTTAAGATTGGGGCCTGGTGCCAGCCCTGTGTGACCTTGGGCAGTTCTCTCTTCACTCTGGGCCTCAGTTTACTCCCTGGGGGGAAGCAGTCTTGGACCTACCAGCTCTGAGCCTCCAGGTGGGACCAAGCCATGGGGCTTCCATGGTGGCGGCAGGGAGTGGCATCCTCCCTCCATCGAGCTGGGTGTTTGCCGGAAAGGCTGTCGCTGCAGTCCCCGGAGCAACAGGCAGGGCCTCTCACAGGGAACACATGGTGTGCCAGGGTGGGAGGCCTCTAGGGGACTGGGGTTCTGCGGGGAGTATCAGAGCTCACGTGGCTAGGGAGGGAGCCAGGACTGACAGCCTTGTCCCAGACTGTGGTGTGGAGAGTGAGCCCTAGGGCTGGGTGGCACCAGGCTCCTTGGGAGCTGCCCTGTGAACGCGGGGTCGGGGCAGGGGCTGAATCTTGGGACTCAGACTTCATTCTGCAGCCGCTGGAGAGCCCCCAAGGTCTCAGGGAGGAGGAAGCCCAGAACCTGGAGGGGGCAGAGGACGAGGGGTGCCAGCTGTCCTCCAGTTTACAGATGCGAAAACAGGTCTAGAGAGGAGAGCGTGAGCTCCTTGGGTGACTCCGAGAAGTTCTGTCCTCCCTGTTAGAACCTCTGAGCATTCATCCTGGAACCTCTTGGCATGAGGGCAGAGCAGGCAGGGGTGGGAGGACTCAGAGAGTCGAATGGTAGAAAAGTTAGCATGGGCTGCCTTCTGGTGTTCTCAGGGCTCACCGGGCCAATTCTCACTTGCACCTTCTTTATTTTTGAGTCAGAGTCTCGCTCTGTCTCCAGGCTGGCATGCAGTGGCACCGCCATGGCTCCCCCCAGCCTCAGCCTCCTGGGTTCAGGCAATCCTTCTGCCTCAGCCTTCTGAGTAGCTGGGACTACAGGCCCGTGCCACCACACTCAACTTTTTTTTTTTTGTAGAGACAGATCTGCGTTGCCCAGGCTGGCCTCAAACCTCCTGGGCTCAAGCGATCCTCCCACCTCGGCCTCCCAGAGTACTGGGATGACAGGCGTGAGCCATGGCGCCCAGCCTCGTGAGCGAGCACCTTCTTAACGTGTGGCACCAGATCTAAACATTAGTGTTCAGCTGATGGATGGGAAGGAGGGAAAGTTCTCAGTTCACTGCAGAGAACTTTACAGTGGAACCCACTTGGGGTGGGGAGGTCTCCATCATTTGCACTGTTGGGTTTCAGGCAGCTGGTAGGTGCAGGACTAGGATTTAGGTCTCCTAATCCAGTGTCAAAAGCAAAAAGTATGGCACACACACGGGAGCTAAATCATAGGACCCACTTACTGAACACGAGTACGTGCCAGGCTCTTCCTTGGAATCCTCACGACAAAATGGACACTTTTGCTCTCCGTTTGTCGGTTAAGAATCAGGCTCGGAGAGATCAACTCTAGCCCGGGTCATCCAGCTCCCAGTGCGGTTGGAACGCGGAGCTTTCTCCTGGCGCCCGGGCAGAGGGTCCTGCTGGCTCTCCGGAGCCCGTTAGACGCGCCGGGCGGAGGGTGGGGGCCCCGTCTGCCGCGGCCTCGTGGTCAGGCCGGTGTCCCCGCCTCCCCGCAGGGCTACCAGATCCCCAAGGGCTGGAGCGTGATGTACAGCATCCGGGACACGCACGAGACGGCCGCCGTGTACCAAAGCCCCCCGGAGGGCTTCGACCCCGAGCGCTTCGGCGCGGCGCGCGAGGACTCGCGGGGCGCCGGCGGCCGCTTCCACTACATCCCGTTCGGCGGCGGCGCGCGCAGCTGCCTGGGCCAGGAGCTGGCGCAGGCGGTGCTCCAGCTGCTGGCGGTGGAGCTGGTGCGCACCGCGCGCTGGGAGCTGGCCACACCCGCCTTCCCCGCCATGCAGACCGTGCCCATCGTGCACCCGGTGGACGGGCTGCGGCTCTTGTTCCACCCGCTCGCGCCCTCGCCCGCGGGGGACGGCGTGGGCCCCTGACCCGCTGCGCCGCGCGGGACACGGCTTGGCCGGTGGCTAGGGCGCGCACGCGGCGCCACCCGTCTGCGGCTCCCTGGGGCAGCGGCGCGCGCCCACTCACTGGCTCACCAAACGTTTCCCAACGCGCGTCTGCGCCGGACTCCGGGGCGGAGGGGCGCCCAGCCGGGGGAAGGTGCCTCGCGCTCAGCGCCGAGAAGGAAAGACGGAGCTTACAGCATCGCGAAGCCACTGGGTGCCACTCGGCTTCGCCTTCCCGCGCCAATCCGGGGGTGGGGGGATTGCGCCTCGCGGACCGTGCCAGAGACCCGGCGCACGCGGCGGGGCCTGCAAGCCTTGCGAGGACGCGGGGACGCCGTGGACGCGCCCCGGCTTGGCTTTGGGCCATAGGGAGACACCACGCAGGGCGCCCGACGGAAGGCCCGCGGGCAGCTGGCCCCGACGCCGTGCGCCTCGGCCACTCTGCCGGTCTCGACGGAAACGCAGAACTGTGGGCGCTTCCGGGGCTCTGGACGGCTCAACACCACCGGATTCTGCTGGCGACTTCTTAAAAGAACAATCCCTACTTCAAGAACGCATTTAATCTCTTCGTGCATGCAGGGGAGAGGAGGCACACCGACGTGTCTCGAGCGCTGGATTATTTTCACGGGAGGTGAGACAGGGAGAGGTTCGGGATATTTGTACCCCAAACAGGAAGGCCAAAAAACAGCATTTCCTGGCAGCGGTCGGGCGAGGAGGTTTGGGCTTAGTTGGGCAGCTGCTCCTGGCGGAAGGTGGGGGACGGGGATCCCGGGAAGGACCCACCCCAGCGAGTACCCAGAGGGGCCGGAGCTGGGCGGCCTGAGGTCCGGGCTCCCCGGCGTCCCTCCTGAGTCGCGGAAGCCGGACTGAGAACCCAGGCTGCAGCCACCTTTGCGCGTACTGCTTCCACGGCCTCTATGTTACCACAGAGGAGAAATCGAGGGGCAGGAGGCTCCTGGACTCCCTAGCCAGTGCTCTCCTCCTCCCGGCCTCTGGACCTGTGGCCTCCTCTTCACGGGGATCCCTAGCTTGACCCGAGGACTCGCCCATACAGATTCCAACCCGGGGTCTGGATCAAAGCCCAGAGCCTCCGTGCCACCATTCCCCGCAGCCCCCTTCAGCCTGCCACCCATCTCCCGACAGGCCCGGGCAGCTGGACATGACGGGTGAGCCCGGGAAGTGGCCGCCCGGGCCCGGGCTGACCCCGTAGTGAACCAGAAGGAAGCCGGCGCCCTCCTGACCTACGCTTAAGGTGGATCCTGGGGCCAGGAGCCATGCGGGCCGTGGCGGGCCCTTCGGAGCAGGGCTGACACCGCCATAACCCCCATCCCGGGCAATTCATCACCCATCGCCGATCACAGGCCTGGCGCCGGGCCCTGAGCGCGGCCGACGCCGGGGGCGGACCGGGTGGCAGGACTCGGGCCTGCCCTCAGGGCGCGCTGGGGACGCGGGCCGCCCGGAGTGGGGGGGGGCGGGCTCCAGGGCTGATTCTGCTCGGGGAGAGGGAGAAACCGGGGGTGGCGGCCTCGGAGGCGAGACAGTCGAGCTGGAGCCGAGCAGGCCCGGGAGCCCGCCGGGGGGCCTGAACTCGCTCTGAGCCTCTGCAGGGCGGCCCCGGTGTGGCCTCCCATGTTCCTCGGGCGCAGCTCGCTGTCATTCCGAGGAACCGCCGAGCTCCCGTCCGGCCAGCTGCGCCGTCTCTGGGGCAGGAGCCTGGGCCGAGCCGCTCGGGAAAGGGGCCGACGATGGACGTGTAAGCAGAGGCGCGAGACGACATCCGTGGCGACAGCTCAAGCAAAGACCGGCCTGCGCGCGGCGCGCGGCCCAGGCTGCATTCGTCTGGGTGGGAGGGTGGACGGGGGGAGGCTTCTCGGAGGAGGCGTGACTTTCGATCTCGGAAGGAACCAGCCAGGGCGGCCTGGGGGAGGGGTCCCCCCCCCGGAACAGCAGGCAGAGAACCCCGGGACCGGAACGGCATCCAGAGCTAGGAAGTGGGCTCGAATGGAGAAAGTGGAGGAGGGGTGTTTGCGCTGCCTGGTTGATCCGGCTTCAGTCCCCCCCCCGCCCCGTCCTCAACCCCCCCAGGGGAAAAACCCGACCCCCCACCCCCATCCCACCCCTTAGCAATCGGGCGGCTGTTTGGGAAACATCTTGGAAACATTTTGTTTTCCAGCGGACCAACCCCCTCCCCGCCCACCGCCACCCACGAAAGCTTGGCGAGGTTCCTAGATCAAAGTTCTTATTGGGCCAGTAATTTATTGACCCCCTCCCCGCCCCCCTTCAAGATGTTCTTTAATGATCTTTCACTCTCACGTTTAAGCCTTTCCTGCCGGACGCCCCCGCCCGACGCCCCCGCGGGTCTCGAGGGGCAGAGAGATTAAAACAATTTTTCCCCCCTGTGGCAATTTCCAGCGCTCATCCTGTGACCCGGCGCGCGCTGAACTTGGCGAGGTGGCCCCACAGAGTTCACTCGGATGTCACGGTCCGGCCTGCAGGGGTCACAGGCGGGTCAGGCCCGAGGACTGGGAACCGGCCCCAGGTCACGCCCCCGCTCGCGGCTCCGCGCACCGGCCGGAGGCGCAGGCCGGGGGGCGGGCCGGGGCTTCTGAGAGTCCGCCCCCCCCGCGCCATTCGGCCCGGCTCCTGCCGGGGCCCCAGGTGGGCTCGCGCCGTGTGCCGTCGCCAGGTCGCCGAGAGGAGGTGACGGCGGGAGGGACCGAAGCCCGCCCGGAGCCTCGGGAGCGCGGGGCGGGGTGAGGGGGAAACGCGCCCGAGGGCGGCCCCGCCCCGCCTGGAAGCGGCCCCCGCAGACGTCCCTGGCCCCTCTGGAGGTGGGGACCCTCGCGGGAGGGCGGCGCCTTGAGCGGGGCCGGGGCTCAGGGCGTCCCGTCCCCAAGGGACCCTCGCCAAGGCGCTCGGCTGCGACGGTCCGGGCTCGGCTCCAACGCGCGCGCGGCGCCCTGTTGGGGGTTCGGCGCCCGCACCGGGCCGCGCACGGCCCAGACGCGTCCCCGGCGGCGCGGCCCGGCCGGGTGCGAGGCCGGAGCGCACGTGCGCGAGCCGCGGCGCCCCAGCTCCCGGCGGTGGCGAGGCGAGGCCCGGAGACCCGCTTCCCGGAGCGGCCGCTTCCCCTCCCCCAGTGGCGGGGCGAGGGCCGCGCGCCCCCTCGCCTGGGGGAGGCCAGGCTTGGCTCGGGGGGCGGGAGGGAGGCTCTAGTGCCCACGCGCGGCCGGCCACCCGGGCAACGCGTCCCAGCGTGCCTGGAGCTGGGAAGGCTCTCTCGACCGGAGGCCCCTGGCGGGCGCTCGCCACGATCCCCAGGGTAGACGGGCCGGGAGGGATCGTCCCCAGACTCGGGAGGAGAAACAGACACGAGGACGTGTGGCGACTCGCCCAAGGTCACGCACGCTGGAGACCGAGCCGGGACGCAGGACCGGCCCCCTCCCGGCCGCCGAGCCGGCCCCCAGCCCGGGGCCGTCAGCGCCCGGCCGGCTGGGGCGGCGGGTCGCGGGGCCGGGCGCCGCCCGCCGCGCGGTGAGCAGTCGCCCCCGCGGTCCTCGCCGCGGCGTCCGGGCGGGGGTCATGCTCGTGCGGGGGCTGGGGACCGGCGGGTTTCCTTCGGGGGGCCGTCCAGGACTCGGCGAGCGCCGGGCCCTCGCGGGGCTGCGGGGCCGCGGTCCGGGCCCTGGCTCTCCCGCGCGGTCCTCAGAGGAGTCGCGAGGCTGCGCGGGCCTCGCGTCGTGGGCCCAGGCCGCCTCCGGGCGCGCTGCCGCCGGCCGCCCCGGCAGGTGGACGCGAGCCCACGCGGCGCCCGGAGAGGGAGCCGGCGAGGGCGGCTTCGGGCCGGGGCGGCCCGTCGGAGCCGGCGGGGAGGACTCCGGCGAGGCCGCGGGCAGCCCGGGGCTCGGGATCCGCGCTCCCGGCGCCCCCGCCCGCCCCCGCCGCGCCTGGGGTGGGGGCGCTCCGAGGGGGCGGGCAGCCCGGGCCGCGCGTCCCGGGAGACGCGCTCGCGGGGGCGCGGCCGCCGCGCCGCCTCTGCCTCGGCGCGGAACAAACGGTTAAAGATTTGGGGCAGCGCCTCGCGGGGGAGGAGCCAGGGGCCCAATCCGCAATTAAAGATGAACTTTGGGTGAACTAATTTGTCCGACCAAGGTAACGTGGGCCGCAACCTGGGCCGCCTATAAAGCGGCGCGCGGCGGGGCCCGGCGCGGGCGGCGGCGGCAGGTGGCGCGGGAGTCGCGGCGCGCCATGGGGCTCCCGGCGCTGCTGGCCAGCGCGCTCTGCACCTTCGTGCTGCCGCTGCTGCTCTTCCTGGCCGCGACCAAGCTCTGGGACCTGTACTGCGTGAGCGGCCGCGACCGCAGCTGCGCCCTGCCCCTGCCCCCCGGGACCATGGGCTTCCCCTTCTTCGGGGAGACCCTGCAGATGGTGCTGCAGGTGAGGGCGCGCGGCGCGGCGCGGCGCGGCGCGGGGCGGGGCGGGACGCGGCCGGGCGGGAGGCGGCGGCGGCCGGGAGCGGCGCCCGCTCACGCCCGCCTCCCCGCCGCCCTCCGCGCCCAGCGGAGGAAGTTCCTG
Organism: Cephalopachus bancanus; assembly: GCA_027257055.1. Taxonomy (NCBI): domain Eukaryota; kingdom Metazoa; phylum Chordata; class Mammalia; order Primates; family Tarsiidae; genus Cephalopachus; species Cephalopachus bancanus. The sequence continues at coordinate 123,566 of JAPVLO010000446.1, read as the reverse complement.
CAGATGAAGCGCAGGAAGTACGGCTTCATCTACAAGACGCATCTGTTCGGGCGGCCCACGGTGCGCGTGATGGGCGCGGACAACGTGCGGCGCATCCTGCTCGGGGAGCACCGGCTGGTGTCGGTGCACTGGCCCGCGTCGGTGCGCACCATCCTGGGCGCCGGCTGCCTCTCCAACCTGCACGACGCCTCGCACAAGCAGCGCAAGAGGGTGAGCGCGGGCGGCGACGCCCGGCCGGGCCGGGGACCCCGCCGCGGGGAGGGCCGGGCGGGCGCTCCCGGTTCGCGGCCCCGGCCCGGCCGCGCCCTCACGCCGCCCCCGCCTCGGCCAGGTGATCATGCGGGCCTTCAGCCGCGAGGCGCTGCAGTGCTACGTGCCGGTGATCGCCGAGGAGGTGGGCGGCGCGCTGGAGCGGTGGCTGGGCTGCGGCGAGCGCGGCCTCCTGGTCTACCCCGCGGTGAAGCGCCTCACGTTCCGCATCGCCATGCGCATCCTGCTGGGCTGCGAGCCGCGGCTGGCGGGCGACGGGGCCGCCGAGCGGCAGCTGGTGGAGGCCTTCGAGGAGATGACCCGCAACCTCTTCTCGCTGCCCATCGACGTGCCCTTCAGCGGGCTGTACCGGGTAGGCGCGGCGGGCGGGCGGGCGGGCGGGGCCGGGGCGCCGGGGGCGCCGGGCGCGCCGGCGCGGGCTCACCGCGCGCGCTCTCTGCGCGCAGGGCCTGAAGGCGCGGAACCTCATCCACGCGCGCATCGAGGACAACATCCGCGCCAAGATCCGCGGGCTGCGGGCGGCCCCGGCGGGCGGGGGCTGCAAGGACGCGCTGCAGCTGCTGATCGAGCACTCGTGGGAGAGGGGCGAGCGGCTGGACATGCAGGTGAGCGCCGGCCTCGGGGGCTCCGCGGCGCCGGCCCGGCTGCCCAGGCGCGGCTCCGGCCGCCGAGGCGCCCGCCTGCGGGGCCCAGCTGCCGGAGCGGGCGGCCCGCCCGGACTCGAGCGCGGGCGCCCGGAGGCGGAGGCGCCGCGGCCCTGGGGGCGTCCCCGGCCTGGCCGGTTTTAAAGGGAACGTTGGAGTTTGCGAAAGTGTTCTGAGGAGCCCTGGGCGACTTTCAGGAGACGGAGGCCTTAACTCGAGGAGTTCGGAGCAGCGTGGGCTCTCCACTGGCTGAGCCAGAGGGACTTCCGTTTTTTGTTCAAAGATGGTGCTTTCCTTGGTTTTCTTTTGTTTTGAGTCGGAGTCTCTGCCACCCGGGCTGGAGTGCAGCGGCACGGTCGCGGCCACCGTAGCCTAGACCCGCTGGGCTCAGGCGATCCTTCCGCCACAGCCTTCCAAGTAGCTGGAACTACAGGCGCTCGCCACCACACCCGGCTAATTCTTTTGATTTATTGCAGAGATGAAGTCTCTCGCTAAGTTGCCCAGGCGGGTCTCGAACCCCTGGACTCAGGCAATCCTCTCGCCTAGGCCTCCCAAAGTGCCGAGATTACAGGCTTGAGCCACCACACCTGGTCTCTTTCCGCAGTTTTCCATCGGCCACGCTTTCAGCCCTTCTCTCCTCCCTCCAGAACCCTCAGCTGGGTTCCGGGTCAACGTTTCTGTGCAGCCGCCTGCACGCTGGTGAAAGCGTTGTTCCCGCCCTGTTCTCAGGCCCTAAAGCAGTCTTCAACCGAGCTGCTCTTTGGAGGACACGAAACCACGGCCAGTGCGGCCACATCTCTGATCACTTACCTGGGGCTCTACCCACATGTTCTCCAGAAAGTGCGAGAGGAACTGAAGTGTAAGGTAGGGAGGCCCGCTGGCTTGGGACATCCAGCTGCTGGCCAGCCAGCTTAGCTTCCCTGCCAGGGAGGGTGCTGGGCCCAGGGCAGGGGTGGGAGCGGTTGGGAGCCAGAGTTGGGAATGATCAACGGTCGAGACCTCCAGCCTGGGTCCCATCTGGGCTGGCTCTGACCTGGTGTTCCTACCCCTCCTCTACCTCGTAGAGAGATTTCATACAGGTGCCGCCTCCTTGGTCAGTGTGTCCAAGGGCCTGCACGGTGTGATCAGTGGGCAGAGCTGATGATCAGCGGGGGGGGGGTGGCAGTGTTCACCTGGGGAGGAGGGGGCTCGGCCCTTCTGGCTGGTGGCAGCTTTCTCTTGGAATTGCAGACAGTGGGTTTGGGCTGAAGGGGCGGAGGGTCACTAGCTGCCGTTTCCCCCTCCCTGCCTCCCATCGGGGCCTCTGTGGGTTTAGTGGCCACTTAAGCCCTGTTCACGTCTGCTGGGCTGATTTTATTGGAGCACAAAAAAACCCGGTCGCCTCTGTTTGACTGTTTTGATAGGGTTTGCTTTGCAAGAGCAATCAAGACAACAAGTTGGACATGGAAATTTTGGAACAACTTAAATACATCGGGTGTGTTATTAAGGAGACCCTCCGACTGAATCCCCCAGTTCCAGGAGGGTTTCGGGTTGCTCTTAAGACTTTTGAATTAAATGTAAGTCAGAAGTTCTCTTCCCCTCCTTTTTGTTGTGGTTTAAAACTCCACTTCTCTGTGCATTGGCTTAAATGCTTGATGCTTTTATTTGTTTTTGAGTTAGGGTCTCACTCTGTCGCCCAGGCTGGAGTGCAGTGGCACGATCACAGCTCACTGCAGCCTCGACCTCCTGGGCTCAGGCGATCTTCCACCTCGGCCTCCCAAGTAGCACCACCATGTCTGGCTCGTTTTTTGACTTTTTTGTAGAGACAAGGTCTTGCTCTGTTGCCTAGGTTGGCCTTGAAGCCCTGGGCTCAAGCAATCCTCCCGCCTCAATCTCCCAAAGTCTTGGGGTTGCAGGTGTGGTCCACTGCGCCCGGCCTGCTTTATGGTTTTCATCATTGTCCTGCCCTACACAGACACATGTTTCAGCAACCTACACCTCCCTCTTTCTCTCCGTCTCTCCTTTTAACTCATAACTCCCTCAGAGATCCTGGTGACAGCATTTTGTTGTTGAAAGTTTAAATTCCAGTTTGTCAGCTCTCGGGGCTTCATGCTCTTTTGCAGGGATACCAGATTCCCAAGGGCTGGAATGTCATCTACAGCATCTGTGACACCCACGATGTGGCAGACATCTTCACGAACAAGGAAGAATTTAATCCTGACCGATTTTTACTGCCTCACCCAGAGGACGCATCCAGGTTCAGCTTTATTCCATTTGGAGGAGGGCTCAGGAGCTGTGTAGGCAAAGAATTCGCAAAAATTCTTCTCAAAATATTTACAGTGGAGCTGGCCAGGCATTGTGACTGGCAGCTTCTGAATGGACCTCCCACAATGAAAACCAGTCCCACTGTGTACCCTGTGGACAATCTCCCTGCAAGGTTCACCCGTTTCCAGGGGGAAATCTGACGGGCTCTGAACACGCAGACTGAGCTCAGACTCCTTCCAAATGGACGTGCAGGTTTTTACATAGTGTCGTGTTGACTCCATATTTAATTTCTAAATGTATATTATAATATTTATGTGTCTCTACTACACTACTACGGTTTAAATGTTAAAATAATGAATTTGTATGATTTCCAAATAAAGCAAAATTTGAAAGTGCTTTTCGTGTATTTAAATAAGACTCCTGGGCCGGGCACGGTGGCTCAAGCCTGTAATCCCAGCACTTTGGGAGGCCGAGGCGAGAGGATTGCCTGAGCCCAGGGGTTAGTGAGACCTCATCTCTACAATAAATCAAAAAATTAGCTGGGCGTGGTGGCACACGCCTGTCGTCCCAGCTACTTGGAAGACGGAGGCGGAAGGATCGCCGGAGCCCAGCAGGTCGAGGCTGCGACGGTGGTGAGCATGCCGCTGCATTCCAGTCTGGGCAACAGAGTGAGACTCCGACTCAAAAAATAAAGACTCCTGTCGAGGAAAACTCGGTGGTTGAATTATTTGTATTGGTATATTCCATCGGATTTCTAAATGTCTACCTGGGTTTGCCATCTGGGCATTTCTATTTTCTGTGAGGAAGGAACCTTAGATTTTTTTTTTTTCCTAACAGTTATTAGAAGATATATATTGTCTGTGTATACAGGGAATTTTAGATTCAGGGGAGTTTGCTTTACTGTAGAGGAAGATGAATCTGAAAAGGTTAGCGCTCTGAGAACTGTCATTCTAATATAACACCATCAGCCCATCCAGCATTTAATAAACACAGTACATCTGTGCTGTGAGACCGTACCAGAACTGTTCTCTGAAGCTAAGGTTGGGGAGAAGACAAAGCCAGTCACTTCGATTATGGACAGTCCTTGACAAAAATGAGACCAGAAGTCACTGGCGTGTCACAACCTTTACTTATGGAAACAGTGCTGGTAAAGGCAAGTCTCTGGTTTAGATAAGCTGGGCCCAGGCTTTCTCTATTCAAAATGAGGCAGGAGGTGCAGATTTAGCCAACTGACAGATAAAAGTTTTTATCTGTCCCAGGCAATAGGGTGTGAGCCTGACATGACTGATAAAATGGCCCCGTCATGACCCTGTGAACCTTGGCTAACCTCCGCGAAAGCACAGTTTTGTTACATTTCTGACCCTGGCATAGCCACGGTCTGAACTGAAGGCCAGACTCTCGATCCAGAAAGGTTAGCCCCGGTAACTTGCTTATGCAAGCACAATTTCAGTTTTGAAATGGCACAATCTGCTCACTGAACCTCTGATGGCTTGTAGGTTTTGGACTTTAAAATTTTCATTACAATTTTAGAATTTGGCAATGCTGCAGAAACCGGGTGGTCTAAATAGGTGTTTGAAAAGGGTTCTGTCTACACCTAAGAGTTACGTGTTCTACCTGACTGTAGTGTGTAGGTAGGACTTGGCCTGGGCTTATTGCTGGAATCCCCTGGTTTTTTGAGGGTGTTTACACAGTAACTTGCAATGCCATTAAAAAGAGATGACCGGGCACGTTGGCTCATGCCTGTGATCCCAACACTTTGGGAGGCCGAGGCAGGAGGATTGCTTGGCCACAGGAGTTAGACCAGCCTAGCAAGCCCTCATCTCTACAAAAAAAAAAATTAAAAAATTAGCTGGGCATGGTGGTGCATGCCCATGGTTCCAGCTATTTGGGAGGCATAGGCAGAAAGATCACCTGAGCCCAGAAGGTCGAGGTCGTGGTACACCCTGATCGTGCCACTGCATTCCAGCCTGGAGGACACAGTGACTTTTTAGAGTGTCAGCCAAAGCTTTAGTGCACTATCATGTGTGAAGATGACCTTCCTGCTAATGTTTGTTCCGGGCCTTTCCAGTTAGAAGCATGCTAGCCTGGGTGCCTCATGATTTCAGATGATTTAAACAAGGCCTTTTAAAAAGGTTGGAATACTTGTCATTCTGCTGGAGGACAGTTAGCCTTTAAAATAACGCCTTAGCCAGGCTTGGTGGCTCAGCCTGTAATCCGCGCCTTTGGGAGGCTGAGGTGAGTGGATTGCCCGAGCCCGCGGGTTCGAGACCTGCCTGGGCAGCGAGCCCTCATCTCTACAATAAATCAAAAAAAATCAGCCGGGCATGGTAGCGCATGCCTATAATTCTGGCTTCTTGGAAGGCTGAGGCGGAAGGATCACCAGAGCCCAGCAGGTCGAGGCTGCGGTGGCCGGAAGCGGCCACTGCACTCCAGTCTGGGCGACAGAGTGAGACTCCAACTCAAAAGTAAATAAATAAATAAAAATAAAAATAAATAAAATAACGCCTTTGGTGATTTCCTGGCTGTGTGTCTCTATAAGCAGTAAGAAAGTGGAGCCATTTTTTAACAGCTCATTCATTTTCTATCGGGAGAGAAGCTTCGAAGAAAGAGCTCCTGGTTTGCATTTCCCAGAGCTACGTTTAGCCCAACCATACTGACCGGTTACAGAAAGATAAAGAATTCACCTCAAAAAGACATGAGAAGCGCAACCTTTGGGAACGCATGGACACAGAGTAAAGGCAGCCAAAAGCGTGTGAGCAGGCAGGGACTTTGCAGACCACCGTGCCGAGACACAGGACCAAGGGGCCAGGGTCACCTCTCTCTGGGGCAAGTGTGTCCCGTGGCTCAGGCGCCCCTGGGCTGGCGTCCTTGTGGTGGAGAAATAACAGACTTGGCCAAAACTGGATGGAGGGCCATCTCCCTCTGGGTGTGGTGCAGGGACAGAGGGGTCTGTGCCACCCAGGGCCGCGACTCCGCCTGCCAAGCTGGCCATGCTGGTGCCCTCTGTTTCCCCTTCCGCAGCGCTCTTGGCCCCTGCCACCTCCTGTGTCCTCTTCTCTCCTGTCGGGGTGTGGTGCCCCCAGTGACAGACCATTATCAGACCGGGATGTGAGAGCCCCGTGCTGAGACATTAGAGGGATCAGAGCCGTCACCTAACACCCAGCCCTCGGAGGCCCAGAGAGGGAGTGTGATTTCCTCGGGGCCACACAGGGAGAGGCAGAACCAGGAAAGCCCTCCAGATGCCAACCCGATTCCCCCCCACCGGCCCCGCTTTCTTTTTTTAAGCTGCCAACACTTGCCTGATTTCTTTCCAACTTTCTGTCTCCAGACAACTAGAGCCAGGGGTCTCCATCTCCACACTTCCCTTGACGTCCCCTGCTGCCACTCCCCTCCCGTGTCAGGACAGATCAATTCTCTTGCAGGACACCAGAGGTGACCGGTGACATGGCGGCGGTGAGAGGGCGTGGCCACTGGCCGGAACCCCCAAGTCTTTTGCTGTTTGGGTGCTCTCTGTACCTTGCCACCCCCCAGACAGCCACAAGGGGGCGGGCTTCTCCCTTCTATGCCAAGTTCAGGGCTCAGGGGTTTTCCCCACGGGTGTCCATGAAATCCAGGGTCCACAGACCCTGGCCCGGGGACTGCTTCTCCCAGGGACAGTGTGCAGTCTGACCCCCAGGGCTTAGCAAGTGTCAGCATCAGGCCTGGCCAGGGCTGCCTGGCCTCTCTGGAAGGGGTCGCCCCAGGCCAGGCTAACTGGGACCAGCTTTCAGGTTCTGCAGCGGCCACCGTCCTCCTGTGGCCTCTGGGGTCAGCGGCCGCCTGGGTTTCCAACACGGCCCCTACATGACCCACAGTCCGACCTATGCCGCTCTCACTCTACCTGGAACATGGCTCTCGGTTTGGAGGGAGAGTGCAGATGTCGGTGTTCAGAAGGTCTCAGTCTGGTCCGAGAGCCATACTGCGAGGCCCTGTGGGAGGAACTAGAGATATTCAGAGAGGCTGTGGTGGCTCCTTGAGACAGTTAAGGGCTGCTGTCGTTCAGACCTGCTCTAAGACACAGCCGGCGTTGATGAGGGTAAAGTGGAAAGAGAGAAGTTAACACCATGTCAGGAAAACATTCTGAGACAACCAGAGCCCTTTGGGGACACAGGCTACCTGGCGAGAGAGTGAGCTCCCCGTCAACAGAGGCAGCCAAGTATGATGTGCCAGATAACCAAACCACCACAGGGAACCAGACCCAGAGGGCGAAGTTGGGTTAAATGAACCCAAACTAAACAGCTGTGAATCTCCGAAATCCCGATTCCGTGTTAATTCGGGATGCCTACTTGACTTTGAGAGGCAGATTGACTCCAGTCTGGGGAGACAGGACTTCCCTGCATCCTCTTCCCGTGGGGATCCTTGGTGATCCTCCCCAAGCCTCAGAGGCAGATGTGACAGCTAGAAGGCTGGGTGACCTCAGAGAGGCTCTGAGTGCTGGACTGACCACCAGGGACCTCTCCCCTGCCCTGGGACGGGGTCTTTCCAGCTCCAGACCCAGATCTGTTCCAACCACCCCCAGGCCTCTCCCAGCTGCCATGCCGACCGCGCACCTGACCTGGCCCTTGAGGGAAAACCGGGCCGCTTCCCCAGTCCTCCCTCCCGGGCCTCCCCCAGGCCAGGCCTGCCACGGGACTCCGCCCATCCCTCTGCAGAAAAGGCACTGAAAGGCGGGAACTTCTGGTTCTCATCTCGTCAATGGAGTCCATAGCCCCATGCCCCTCCCCTTCCCCAGAACACACTCACACATAGTAGGCGTTCTCTGGAAGAAGAAAAGCTTCTTGGGGCCACTTGACACCACTGACCTCGTGTTTCTCCAGCTTACATGGTGCCATGTTTTTCTTTGAAAAGCGAGACTTTCATCCTTGGAAAATCGCAGCGGCCGCAAGCTTACACGGCTGTGGTTTAACAGCATGTCACATTCCTGAAACCGACGCGCCCTGGGTATTTGGCCAAACAAGCTTTCCTTCCTTTGAAGTCGAGTCAACTCCAGTCAGAGCCCTGGGACAGGGGTGGAGACGTAGCCCTGGACTGTGCGGTGGGTTTTCTGGGTGAGAGTGATCGGGTTGCCATACTCATGACCACGGACCCTCTGCCCACTCCAGCAGGGTCTCACCGCAGTGGAGGGCCCCCACCCCGCCCGGTATGTCAAGGGCTTCGACCGCTCTCCACGACTTTCTGACAGTGGATGCGTCAAGATTTTTATCTGAAGTAGGCTCACCTACCTGCATGGTGACAAGGGGACAAGGTGCTTTGCTTATAATCGATATTCGGCAAATACGTATGTGCTGAGCACCCCCAAATCAACGCATTGATGGGTTCAGTGAGTCCAGCCATACTGTCCAACATAACAATGACTTGGTGAATGACAGATCAGGGCATTCAGTGCTCTGAAATTGAAAGTTCATTCAATGTCGTGCAGTCACAGACTTTCAGAGCTGGGAGGCTGGTGACAGATAGATCATCCGTGCCCCTCAGTTTACAGCCAAAAAATCTGAGGTTCGCTCGGGCTCGGTGGCTCAGCCTGTAAACCCAGCACTTTGGAAGGTCAAGGCGGGTGGATTGCCTGAGTCCACAGGTTCGAGACCCACCCGGGCAACTTGGCGAGACCTCGTCTCTACAATACAGCAAAAATTAGCTGGGCATGGTGGTGCACGCCTGTAGTTCCAGCTCCTTGGAAGGCTGAGGCAGAAGGATCGCCGGAACTCAGCAGGTTGAGGCGGCACTGGCCGTAAGCGTGCCATTGCACTCCAGTCTGGGCGACAGAGTGAGACTCCAACTCAAAACAAACAAGCAAAAAAAGAAATCTGAGGTTCAAGGAAATCTTAGGCTGCATCAGAGATTATGCCCAGTACATTGTAGGACTTGGCCCTCAATTAAAAAAGAAATAACTAAGCCGGGCTCGGTGCCTCAGCCTGTAATCCCGCGCCTTTGGGAGGCTGAGGTGAGTGGATTGCCTGAGCCCGCGGGTTCGAGACCCGCCTGGGCAGCGAGACCTCATCTCTGCAATAAATCAAAAAATCAGCCGGGCGTGGTAGCGCATGCCTGTAATTCTGGCTACTCGGAAGGCTGAGGCGGAAGGATCGCCGGAGCCCAGCGGGTTGAGGCCTGCAGTGGCCGGGAGCGGCCACTGCACTCCAGTCTGGGCGACAGAGTGAGACTCCAACTCAAAAAAAAAATAAAAAAATAAAAAAAAAAATAAAAAAAAAATAAAAATAAAAAAGAAATAACTGTTTTGTTTATTTATATACGTGTCAGGAAAAAGGAAAGACAGATAGCAGGCCGGGCTCGGTGGCTCAGCCTGTAATCTCGCAGCTTGGGAGGCTGAGGTGAGTGAATTGCCTGAGCTCGCGGGTTCGAGACCGGCCTAGGCAACTTGGTGAGACTTCGTCTCTACAGTAAATCAAAAATTAGCCGGGCGTGGTAGCGCACGCCTGCAGTTCCAGATACTTGGAAGGCTGAGGTGGAGGGATCGCCGGAGCCCAGCAGGTCGAGGCTGCGGTGGCCGGGAGCGGCCACTGCACTCCAGTCTGGGCGACCGCGTGAGATTCCAACTCAAAATAATAACAATAATTAATTAATTTCTTTAAAAAAGAAAGACAGATAGCAGACTATTTGTTGTTGTTGTTTTTGAGTTGAGGTCTCACTCTGTCACCCAGGCTGCACTAGTACAGTCATGGCTCACTGCAGCCTCAACCCCCTGGGCTCAGGAAATCCTTCCACCTCAGCCTCCCCAGTAGCTGGGATTATAAGCACCACCACACCCAGGTAATTATTTTATTTTTTGTAGAGATGATATCTTGCTACGTTACCCAAGCTGGTCTCCAAATCCTGGGCTCCGGTAACTTTTCCCCCTTAGCCTCCCAAAGTGCTGGGATTACAGATGTGAGCCACTGGGCCCGGTCAACCTTCAGACCTTTTGAGCTCCTTCCACTGAGAAGCAGAAAATGGTTTTTATTTATTTATTCTTTTATCTATCTTTTTTTTTTTTTTTGAGTAAGAGTCTCATTTTGTCACCCAGGCTGGAGTGCAGTGGCCGCTCCCGGCCAGCCTCGACCCGCTGGGCTCCGGCGATCCTTCCGCCTCAGCCTTCCAAGTAGCTGGAACTACAGGCGTGCGCTACCACGACTGGCTAATTTTTGATTTATTGTAGAGATGAGGTCTCACCAAGTTGCCCAGGTGGGTCTCGAACCCGCGGACTCAGGCAATCACTGGCCTCGGCTACCCAAAGTGCTGGGATTACAGGCTGAGCCACCGAGCCCGGCAAAGAAAATGGTTTTTAAAGATAAGAAGACTTACCTGTGAGAAGCAGGGATTCTCAGACTTCGTTGAGCACCAGAATACCTGGGGGCTTGTTGAAACACGATTAAGTCGGCTTCGGTGGCTCAGCCTGTAATCCCGCGCCTTGAAGGCCGAGGTGAGTGGATTGCCTGAGCCCGCGGGTTTGAGACCCGCCTGGGCAACTTGGCGAGACCTCATCTCTACAATAAATCAAAATATCAGCCGGGCGTGGTAGCGCACGCCTGTAATTCCGGCTACTCAGAAGGCTGAGGCGGAAGGATCGCCGGAGCCCAGCGGGTCGAGGCTGCGGTGGCCGGGAGCGGCCACTGCCCTCCAGTCTGGGCGACAGAGTGAGACTCCGACTCAAAAAAAAAAAAAAGAAACACAGTTATTGGACTCATGCTTTGAAACGATGGTGAAAATTGAAATGTCTCTCATCTGTAAGTCAAGGATCACAGACTTAGGAAGGCAGACAGGTAATACTAGCATGTAATATGAGTAGGGCTGGGGACAGAGGCTCCCAACTGTAATCCCAGCACTTTGGAAGGCCAAGGTGGGAGGATCGCTTGAGGCCAGGAGTTCAAGACTCACTTGGGCAACATAGGGAGACCCTGTCTCCGCAAAATATTTACAAAGTAGCCCCAGGCATGGTGTTGGTGCCTGTGGTCCTGGCTACTTGGGAAGCTGAGGTGGGAGAACTGCTTGAGCACAGGGATTCAAGGCTGCAGTGATCCATGATGGTGCCACTGCACTCCAGCCCGGGTGACGGAGTGAGACCCCATATCTAAAAAATTTTTTAAAAAAGAGCAACACGAGCCATGTGGAGAGAATGCAGGCGGTGGCAGATGTGCTGATGTGGGGGACACAAGTGTCCCTTAAAGTGGGCAGTTGCTGTCTATGTCTAGCACCAACCTATCCCTGACCTGTAGGAATGAAGACCTCAGCTTGAAGCCCTTGTGGTGTTTTGAGAGGTGCTGCAAAACTCAGATTTACATGCCACTATCCTATATTTTAGATGTTGGTGGCTAATCACATGTAGCAAGCCATGGTAGCACACCCTGTAATTCCAGCTACTCGGAAGGCTGAGGCGGAAGGATCGCCGGAGCCCAGCAGGTCGAGGCTGTGGTGGCCGGGAGCGGCCACTGCACTCCAGTCTGGGTGATGGAGTGAGACTCCAACTCAAAAACAAAAATAAAAAAAGAAAGTCACCTTCTTCTGTCAGGCATGACGGCCCATGCCTTTAATCCCAGGTAATATTTGGGAGGACGAGGTGAGAGGATTGCCTGAGTCCAGGGGTTCAAGACCAGCCTGGGCGACTTGGCAAGACCTCGTCTCTACAATAAATTAAAAAATTGGCCGGGCATGGTGGCGCAGACCCATAGTTCCAGCTATATGGAAGGCTGAGGCAGAAGGATTGCCTGAGCCCAACAGGTCGAGACAGCAGTGGCTGTGGGTGTGCCACTGCACTCCAGCCTGGGTGACGGAACGAAACTGTAACTCAGAAAAAAGAAAGTCACCTTCTTCGTGTCCACAATATCCTATAGATGACACAGGTTAGCTGTACCCAGTGTGGGAAGGGTGTGAATGCCAGGAGGTGAGAAACAATGGGGTTCATCTTGGAGGCTGCCTATTGTAGTGAGGTTTCTGTTTGTTTTTTGTTATGTTTTGTTTTTGTCAGAGTTTCACTCTGCTGCTCAGGCTGGAGTGCAGTGGCATAATCATGGCTTACCACAGCCTTCATCCTCTGGGATCAGATGATTCTTCCATCTCACCTCCCAAGTAGCAGGGACTACAGATATGCACCACCATACCCAGCTAATTTTTAAAAATTTTTTTGTAGAGATGAGGTCTTGCTATGTTGCCCAGGCTGGTCTTGAACTCCGGGGCTCAAGCAATCCTCTCACCTCAACCTTGCAGAGTGCTGGGATTACAGGCGTGAGCCCCTGGCCTGTAGTGAGTTTTTGTTTTGTTTTGTTTTGTTTTGAGTTGGAGTCTCACTCTGTCGCCCAGACTGGAGTGCAGTGGCCGCTCCCGGCCACCGCAGCCTCGACCCGCTGGGCTCCAGCGATCCTTCCGCCTCAGCCTTCCGAGTAGCCGGAATTACAGGCGCGCGCTACCACGCCCGGCTGATTTTTTGATTTATTGTAGAGATGAGGTCTCGCTGCCCAGGCGGGTCTCGAACCCGCGGGCTCAGGCAATCCACTCACCTCAGCCTCCCAAAGGCGCGGGATTACAGGCTGAGCCACCGAGCCCAGCTTGTAGTGAGTTTTTGAATGGTCGTATAGACTCTTGCCCTGGTTTCTCCTTAAATCATTTTCTTCTTGTTTCTGAGTAGTACTCGATTTCTAATATTTTCATTTTTTGGTTTTTTTTTTTTTTTTTGAGTTGTAGTCTCACTCTGGAGCCCAGGCTGGAGTGTAGTGGCACGCTCATGGCCACCCCAGCGTGGACCTGCCAGGCTCTGGCGATCCTTCTGCCTCAGTCTTCCAAGTAGCCAGAACTACAGGCATATGCTACCACACCTGGCTAATTTTTGATTTATTGTAGAGATGAAGTCTCGCCAAGTTGCCCAAGCTTGTCTTGAACCTTCGGACTCAGGCAATCCTCCCGCCTCAGTCTCCCAAAGTGCTGGGATTACAGGTTGAGCCACCACGCCTGGCCGATTTCTAATATTTTCAATGTGACCCATCACTTGTGGACACTTACAGCTGCCATCAGAAACAAAAGGGCAAAAAACACAAATTACAGAATTTCTCAGCTGGATGTAGCCTAAGGAGTCGTGTAGGCTGAGGTCGTAAATTGGAGATTGATGTTTGAGCTCTTCTGTTTGTCAAGGTTTCCAATCGGCCAACTTCATGCATTTATATGACTTTTGAGGCCTCTGAGTCCTCCGACCTTGAGCTAATCCACTGAAAAAGTGCAGGGAAATTCACCCCAAAATATGCTCCTGATATAATGAGCATTTTTAATGAAAAACCCCTAAAAATTGGCCAGACGCGGTGACTCAAGCCTATAATCCCAGCACGTTGGGAGGCCAAGGCAAGAGGATTGCCTGAGTTCAGGGGTTCGAGACCAGCCTGGGCAACTTGGTAAGCCCTCATCTCTACAATACATCAAAAAATAAGCCTGGTGTGATAGCGCGCGCCTGTTGTTCCAGCTCCTTGGAAGGCTGAGGCGGGAGGACCCCCTGAATCCAGCGGGTGGAGGCTGCGGTGGCCACGAGCGTGTCACTGTACTCCAGCCTGGGCAACAGGATGAGACTCCAACTCAGAGAAAAAAAATCCCTAAAACTCAACAGGCCTCGGAGGAGACTTTTCCCTAATCTTCATAAAGGCCCCAGGGACTCCCCCCGCCAGGAAGAACAATGGCTTTTCCTTCCTTTCCCTTTTAGCTCGTTATCTGTTACAGGAAAGGAGAGGGGAGGAATGTCACCAGACCTGGCCTAACCGTTTCGCAACATAATGCCTGTCTCGCAGATTCACTCCATTTCCAAAGGGAACTATTTACAAGTCAATCTCTGTGCCCTCATCCATTCATTCTCCCAATCACTCGTTGGCCCTCAATAGAATTCCTCTTCTTCCCCCTCCCATAACCTGTTTGTTTTTGTTTGTTTTTGTTTGTTTTGTTTTTATTTTTATTTTTTTTGAGTTGGAGTCTCACTCTGTCGCCCAGACTGGAGTGCAGTGGCCGCTCCCGGCCACCGCAGCCTCGACCTGCTGGGCTCCGGCGATCCTTCCGCCTCAGTCTTCCGAGTAGCTGGAACTACAGGCGCGCGCTACCACGCCCGGCTAATTTTGATCTATTGTAGAGATGAGGTCTCGCCAAGTTGTCCAGGCGGGTCTCGAACCCGCGGGCTCAGGCAATCCACTCACCTCAGCCTCCCAAGGCGCGGGATGACAGGCTGAGCCACGAGCCTGGCCCATAACCTGTTTTACCTGACTCCAAGCCCCCATTCTTTCTGTCACCTCAGGATGGTGTGTCAGTTTCTGTAACTCACTGGGAGATTGCGTCTTCATTCTGAAGGCCTCCGTGTATACTCGTTAAATAAAATGTATGTGCCTTTTTCCCTATTAATCAATCTGCCTCATGTCGGTGATTTTTCAGCAAAACCAGTGGCCATGAACCTCACACAGTCCCGAGGGTGATCCACTGTCTTGGTTTGTCTGGGACTTGAGTTTCTTGTGACTTGAGACTTCCAGCAGTAAAACTTGGACTGTGCTGGGATTCGGTTCAGACAGTAGATGGGACTTGATCTGATTCTTACAACTCAGAGTGTGGTCCGGAGACCAGCAGCCTCTGAATCAATCAGCTGGTTGCAAATCACCTGGTTGCTTGTAGAGACACGGCATCCCAGGCCTCAGCCCAGACTCAGGAATCAACCTGCAGTTTGACAAGGGTCCCAGGTGAATTTCATGAACGCTCAGGTTGGGACGCAAAACCTGGACTTGCGCTCTCTGAAGACCCAAATTTGCTGTCTCTGTGTGTAAAACAGACCTGACAGCGACCTGCTTGTGCTGTGGTAATCTCACCTTGACACACACATTTTATTTTTTCCTCCTGCTCCGCAAAAGGAAGGACATCTAAAATTTCATTGTTGGAAGGAACCTACAAGTCCCAAGTCTCACCTGGGTTTGAGTAGTGGTTTTCTTTTTTTTTTTTTTGAGTTGGAGTCTCGGTCGCCAGACTGGAGTGCAGTGGCCGCTCCCGGCCACCGCAGCCTCGACCTGCTGGGCTCCGGCGACCCGGAGAGGAGATTGCAGGGCATTTAGGTTGTTTCTGGTTTCTGACACTTCAAGCAAAGCACAGGAAGTAACCTTCTTGTACGTGCAAACTTGTGTAAAAACCAGTGCTTTATTTCTGCAGGTTGGATACCTGAAAGTGAGGGTCCGTAATGGGCCGAGTGCAGGGGTTCATGCCTGTCATCCCAGCACTTTGGGAGGCAAGACAATTGCTTGAGCCCAGGAGTTTGAGACCAGCCTGGGTAACATAAGGAGATCTCATCACTACAGAAATTAAAACAAAAAAAAAAAGCCGGGTGTGGTGGTGCGCACCTGTCGTCCCAGCTACTCCAGAGGCCAAGGCAGCAGGATTGCCTGAACCCTTAAAGTCAAGACTGCGATGAGCCGTGCTTGTGCTACTGCACTCCAGGCTGGGAAACAGTGAGACCCCGACTCAAAAAGAAAAAAAAAAGTAATGGATATCTAAAAAGGTGCCTGTCCAAAGTGAAAAAACTGTGGTGCTTTTTTTTTTTTTCTTTTCTTTTTTTTGAGTTGGAGTCTCACTCTGTCGCCCAGACTGGAGTGCAGTGGCCGCTCCCGGCCACCGCAGCCTTGACCTGCGGGGCTCCGGCGATCCTTCCGCCTCAGCCTTCCAAGTAGCTGGAACTACAGGCACGCGCTACCACGCCCGGCTGATTTTTTTATTTATTGTAGAGATGAGGTCTTGCCAAGTTGCCCAGGCAGGTCTCGAACCCGTGAGCTCAGGCCATCCTGGGCACTGATTTTATCTGGAATAATACCGATTCCTATTTTCACTGAGCAGGGACTGTCCTTACTGCTTTGCATGAATGGATTCATTTAATCTTCACGACGACCCCCAGTGAAAAACCGGAAACTCAGAGATATCAGCAACTCCTCCAGGGCCCCTCAGCTGGTAAAAGGGACACAGTCAGGGTTCACACCAGACTTTCTGCCTCCGGATCCCACACACGGGACACCCCAGAGCCATCTGTTCCTTTTATTCATCAACACACCCAACTGCATTTTCTTCCATGCTGATGTAAAAGCAGTTCGCGTGGGCGATACAGAAATTCACTCAGTTATCAAGATAATTCAGCTGAAATTATGAGTTTTATTTCGATTTTCTGTTTCATTTGGACACCGACGGTGAGAAAGAATCAGAGGAAAAAGAAACAGCATTTTCTCGTTAAGTTGTTGCACATATGAAGTATAAAGATATGACTCTTTTGCAGAAATGTATTCAAAAAAGTGTTCCTTTGCTAGAGGAAATATGTTTTTCTAAGTGAAAATAGAGTTTATCCTCCATTTGAATTGCAAATCCTTCCAAAAACAGAGTGGAAGGAAAGGTAATGCTGGCAGGAATGAGTTCCTTCTACTTCGTTTTGTAAAAACTTCCTGAGAAAAGCCTTTCAAAAATCATAATTATTTTTTAAAATTCAGGAACCCTCCTAATCTGAATATTTTAGGTAAACCAAAATAACCAGATAATTTTATGCAATATCAACTTGGTTTAAGATGGGGGGGGGAGACACTCATTACCTCTGCAGCTGGATTATTGGAAGCAGAAAACTGCAGGGTGTTTTTGGCAAACGGTGACTCCGGAAATCAGATTTGTCTCTAGAGGATAAAACACGGGATGCAGAACAGGGCAGCAGGCGTGGAGGGAGGAGAGAAGAAAGAAAGCGTGTCTGGCCTAGGCTGAGCGCTGAGCGAGGTGACTTACATGAATGTGTGTCTCGGTTCCTCGAGAGGCAGAAGGAACCCCAGCTGGAGAAATGTGATGGGCACGGCCTGGTCTCCAAGAGGGATGAGGACCTGGAGATGCTGGTGTGGGATGCTGAGGGCTGTCTGGGCCAGGTAGAAGCGTCCCAAGCGGGTTGCTTCTCTGGAGAGTTCTGCCTGTGGAAACAGGCTGGGGAGGGGACGGGACGGGGGTGGGAGCATGAATGATGTCAGCTGGGAGAGAGAATGAGACAGAGATGGACTGGTAGAGGCCAAGCTCACAGAAGCCACAGGAGGAGAGAGAAGAGACCACCTTTCTTTTTTTTTTTTTTTTTTGAGTCAGGGTCTCACTCTGTTGGCCGACTGGAGTGCAGTGGCAGGATCATGGCTCACTGCACCCTCAATCTCCTGGCCTCAGGCAATCCTTCCACCTCAGCCTCTTGAGTAGCTGGGACTACAGGCATGTGCCATCAGGCCCAGCTAATTTTTTGGTTTTTTGCAAAGATGAGGTCTTGCTATGCTGCCCAGGCGGGTCTCAAACTCCTGGGCTCAAGAGATCCTCCTGCCTCAGCCTCCCAAAGTGCTAGAATTAGAGGAATGAGCCACCACGCCCAGCCCAGAGAGAGACTTTTATTGTTTTTGGTTTTGGTTTTTTGTTTAAGATTCTTCAGGAAGGAACTCCAAAGGGCACAGAGCTTGATGTGGGCTTAAGAAAGAAAATTATAAGCCGGGCTTGGTGGCTCAGCCTGCAATCCCGCGCCTTTGGGAGGCTGAGGTGAGTGGATTGCCTGAGCCCGTGGGTTCGAGACCCGCCTGGGCAGCGAGACCTCATCTCTACAATAAATCAAAAAATCAGCCGGGCGTGGTAACACGCGCCTGTAATTCCGGCTACTTGGTAGGCTGAGGTGGAAGGATCGCCGGAGCCCAGCAGGTCGAGGTTGCAGTGGCCGGGAGAGGCCACTGCACTCCAGTCTGGACGACAGAGTGAGACTCCAACCCCCCAAAAAAAGAAAGAATTATAAAGGAAAGCTGGAGTATTAAAACGAAAGACATAAAAATTGGATTTTGAGGAGCCATGCTTTTGTTATCCAAAGAGACAGACTGCTGGATACAGTGGCTCATGCCTATAATCTCAGCACTTTGGGAGGCCAAGGTGAGAGGATTACCTGAGCCCACGGGTTCAAGACCAGCCTGGGCAACATAGCAAGACCTCGTCTGTAAAATAAATTAAAAAATTAGCCGGGCATGGTGGCACACGCCTGTATTCCCAGCGACTCCTCAGAAGGTGGAGGCGGAAGGATCGCCTGAGCCCAACAAGGCGAGGCTGCAGTGGCGGTGATCATGCCACTGCACTCCAGCCTGAGCGACAGAGTGAGAATCCGACTCAAAAAAAAAAAAAAGAGCTGTAATCTTGCTATGTTGCTCAGGCTGGCATACAGTGGTTATTCATAGGTTTGATCATAGCACACTACAGCTTTGAGCCTCTGGATAGCTGGGATCACAGGTGTGTGCCACTGCGCCTGCCTCTCTGCTAAATTTTCTAATGGGTTTCCCCTCTGTGTCCTAAACCCACATAAATTTTCTCTCCCCAAGGCCCCTGCACGTGTTGTTCCCCCTGCCTGGAAGGCTCATTCCCTACCACTCTTCGCCTGTTGAATCAGTTCGGGTTCACCGGCACTGTCGTCACCTAAGGGTCCCTTCCCAGATATTTTGCGTCCTTCCTCTCTGGGTCTTCCCTCTGTCTTTTCCCACGTTGCTGCTCTCCAGAGCACTTTATCTCCATCTACTGTGCTGTATAATTTACGCATTTCTCACGTTTCTCATCTATTTCCCCCCCCCAAAATATGACATTGAGGACAGAGATTTATTTTAATTTTATTTATTTAAAAATTCTTTTGCTGGGCTTGGTGGCTCAGCCTGTAATCCTGCGCCTTGGGAGGCCAAGGCGAGTGGATGGCCTGAGCCCGCGGGTTCGAGACCCCCCCGGGCAACTTGGCGAGACCTCATCTCGACAATAAATCAAAAGTGAGCCGGGCGTGGTAGCGCGCGCCTGTAGTTCCAGCTCCTTGGGAGGCTGAGGTGAAAGGATCGCCGGAGCCCAGCAGGTCGAGGCTGTGGTGGCCGGGAGCGGCCGCTGCACTCCAGTCTGGGCGACAGAGTGAGAGTCTGACTCAAAAAAAAGACTCCAACTCAAAACAAACAAAAAACAAAAAGAGGTGAGGTTGCCCAGACTCCGTTGCCCAGGCTGGTCGCGAACTCCTGACCTCAAACAATCCTCCTACCTTGGCCTCCCAAAGTGCTGGAATTACAAGCATGAACCACTGTGACCTACAGAACTGTGAAATGATAGAGATATGCTGTTTTAAGTCACAGAGCAAAAGACAAAACTATGACAATCACAGATCTTTGTTTTTGTTTTTTTGAGTTGGAGTCTCACCCTGTCGCCCAGACTGGAGTGCAGTGGCCGCTCCCGGTCACCGCAGCCTCGACCTGCTGGGCTCCGGCGATCCTTCCGCCTCAGCCCGGTTATTTATATATTTATTTATTTTTATTGTAGAGATGAGGTCTCGCCAAGTTGCCCGGGTGGGCCTCGAACCCGTGGGCTCAGGCAATTCACTCACCTCGGCCTTCCAAGGCGCGGGATTACAGGCTGAGCCACTGAGCCTGGCTAATCACAGATCTTTACTGCCCACTGTGACATGGGGCTGGGTGCTGGGCACAGAGTGAGAAACTGCACAGACGGGCTCTTACCCACAAGGGGCTGTTTTCCTGCATGCAGGAGTGTGCATAGAGCCCAGTGTTTAGAAGCGGGAGCTCTGGTGAAGTGAGTCAGATTGTCTTGAATTCAAATGCAGCCTCTTTCATTTGCTGCCAGTCCACCACTGAGTGAATCACTTAACCTCCTGTAACTCAGTTTTCACATCTGTCAAACAAGGGCAAAAGCAAGTATACATCAGAGCAGAGTTTGGAGGAATGAATGGGATAACACAAGCATCATGCTTGAGTTGGTGCCTCGTATACAGTAGGAGTGCAATGCATGCTAGTCGGCATTAGCTAATGTTCCTTTCTGGGACATAGGGGACTGGAGCTGGTGGGGACCCCAGGCCGTCACTCTGCCCCCTGCCAGCACGGACCCCTGCTGGAGACCAGCTCCAGCCGGGTTCAGGGTACCCCATAGGTGGAGACAGTGTCGGCAATTGGGGGAAGAAGAGAGAGAGAGAGAGAGAAAGAAAGAGACTGGACTCCAATGTAGTGCAGAAGCCGTTTAATGGGAATTACAACTGGTCTTTTATACACAGTCGGGTGTGTGGGGGCGTTCCCCACCCACTGGATGTTCTTTCAGGTATAATCCCATAACCTAATTGATGAAACCTTAATCCATTTATTCAACTTCAATAAATCCTAAGATCATGACCCAGAAGCCTGTGACCAATACTAAGGCTCTTAAAGATGTGACCTGAGTTTGAATTATAAGTGGTGTGAAAGCCAAAACTGCAGTTTGTGGAAGAATGGGAGCAATGAGCTTCTAAAGTTAGCTTGTGTTCGTCCCGGTCTCAAAGTTTTTATGCTTTGAGTTCACAGGAGCTTAATCTGGTTAGTGCTGAGTAGAAAGGGGGAGGAAATAGGGTCAATAGCTCCCGAACGCATCCTAGTGGTCTTGGGGTCAACGGCCCTTCCTGATCCCTAACGCTCAGTGGGCCTCCGTGGCCGGCTCCCAACAGACCCCTAGACGAAGTGTACCTGCTTCTGCTGATAGTGACGCCAGGGCCGAGGTGAGAACCCCTGGATCCTGGTTCCCCGGGTCTCTGGCCTCTCTGTGCACCCAGCGCCTCCCACGGGACGCTGCAGCCAAGGACCTGGGACATTCCGCACGCTGCTCTCCCTCTCGGTCACTGACCGTGACTGTTCAGTGACAGTGACGGAAACAAAGGCATTTCTGAGAACTCGGTATGACGGACCTGATCTGATGCAGCGGAAGTTCTCGTCCTCTTGGCCCCAGACTCCGGTCTGCCCTGAGTCTGGCCCCGGCTCTCTGGCTCGGGGGGACGGAATTTCCCCTGGAAAAGGCCGCGCCACCCCAAACCCCTAATTAATCTGAATTTTTTTCTTCATGTGGCAGAATTTGAGCTGCCTGGAATCACTTGGAGGAAGAACGCTCTGGGTTCTAGTGTCGATGGGGATGTAGGATAATTTCGTTCATTATTTTTTTTAAATTTTTTATTTTTGAGTTGGAGTCTCACTCTGTTGCCCAGACTGGAGTGCAGTAGCCGCTCCCGGCCACTGCAAACTCAACCTGCTGGGCTCCGGCGATCCTTCCGCCTCAGCCTTCCGAGTAGCCGGAATTACAGGCGTGCGCTACCACGCCCGGCTGATTTTTTGATTTTATTGTAGAGATGAGGTCTCGCTGCCCAGGGGGGTCTCGAACCCTCGGGCTCAGGCAATCCACTCACCTCGGCCTCCCAAAGGCGCGGGATGACAGGCTGAGCCACCGAGCCCGGCTTAGTTCATTATTTTTGGAGGACAGTCTTGGCAGTACGTGTCCAAAGCCTCAAAATTATACATACGCTTTGATCCAACGGTTCCAATTTTAGTTTTTGGACAAATATTTAACTAGAAGGATGATTACTGAAGAATGTACTATAGAAAATATTGACACAACCTCCGTTCACTGAGAGAGGGATTGGGGAAATCAGAGTACGAGGGGACACCCCCCCAAAATACCAGAATTATCTTTGGAAGGGTAGCCCCTTGGAGTACAGGCTTCCCCCGCTAGGTAAGTGTGCTAGGAATTGCTTTTGAAAAAAGGAAAAAGCCACGAAAAAAGTAGGCTTTTTCCTAGCTAGAGCAATCAGACAAGAAAGGAAATCAGGAGTATCCAAATAGGAAAAAAGGAAGTCAAGTTATCCCTCCTTGCTGACAATGTCATCCTATACCTTGCACTGATAAAGGACTTTGTCAAAGTCTCAGGGTACAAAATAAACAAGCAAAAGACAGTTGCATTCTTATACACCAACAACAAGCAGGCAGAGAACCAAATAAAAAGCACAATCCCATTCACAATAGCCACACAAAAAATGAAATACCTTGGCATCTTCCTAACCAGAGAAGTGAAAGACTTTTACAACAAAAACTACAAAACACCGTTCAACGAAATCCAGGATGACACAAACAAATGATAAAATAATCCATGCTCATGGATTGGACGAATCAACATTGTTAAGATGTCCACTCTACCAAACGCAAGCTACAGATTTAACGCAACACCTATTAAATTACCAACACCATCCTTCTCAGACCTGGAAACAGTACAGAATTTCATTTGGAAACATAAACGTCCACGAATAGCCAAAACAATCAGCAAAAGAAACAAAGCGGGAGGTGTCACACTTCCAAACTTTAAACTTTATTATAAGGCTACAATAATCAAAACAGCCTGGTGTTGGTACAAGAAAAGGCATATTGACCAATGGAACAGGATAAAGATTCCAGAAACAAAACCTCAACTTCTCAACCAATTCTCTTCAACAAAGCCTCCAACAACCACCACGGGGAGAGGAGAACCTATTCAGTAAATGGTGCTGGGAAAACTGACTGATCACATGCAGATTGAAATGGGACCCTTACCTATCACCATACACAAAAATCAACTCTAAAGGGATCAAAGACCTCAAACTATAAGAACCTTAGAAAATGCAAGAGACATCCATATGGAAATTGGAACTGACAACAAGTTCCTGACCAAAACCCCAAAAGCCCATGCCATAAGAGACAAGATAGATAAGTGGAACTTCATCAGACTGAAAAACCTTCTGCAAAGCCAAAGAAATCATCAAGAGAGCAGGGAGACAGCCCACAGAATGGGAAAAAATATTTGCCAGTTGCATATCTGACAAAGGCATAACATTCAGGATTTACAAGGAACTCAAAAGTGCTGAAAGGAAAAAAAACCCATTAAAAAGTGGGCAAAAGACATGAACAGATACTTCTTAAAAGACATACGAGCAGCCAACAAACACATGAAAAAATGCTGTCTCACTAATCATCAGAGAAGTGCAAATCAAAACCACGTTGAGATACCACCTAACCCGAGTAAGAATGGTCATTATTCATAAAACAGAATACAACAGATAATGGCGAGGATGTGGAGAAAAAGAAATGCTTCTACACTATTGGCGGGAATGCAAACTAGTTCAACCTCTGTGGAAAACAGTGTGGCGATTTCTAAAAGAACTAGAAATCAACCTTCCATACAATCCAGCAGTCCCCATTCTGGAAATATCCCCAGAGGATCTTAAATCACTCTGCAAAAGATACCTGCACACACATGTTTATTGCACTATTTACAATAACAAAAACATGGAACCAACCGTGCTGCCCATTTAAACTGGAATGGATTTAAAAAATATGAAACATACACAACAGAATATTACATAGCCATAAAGAACAAAATTATGGACTTTACAGCAACTTGAATGGATTTAGAGTCTATAATACCCAGTGATTTATCAGAGAAACAAAGAACTGAGTACCATATGTTCTCACTCTTAGGTGGACCCTGAATATTTATCATAATACTATAAGAAAAGGATTGGCAGTAGCCAGAAACTGCCGGGGCGGGCGGGGACCAGGGGGCGAGCACATAATTCAGTGAGGGTACCTGATCTCAAAGCAGGCAAAGCCGGGACCAAAGATAGGCCCAAACTTTACCTGTATGATGACCAATTGTTTACCTAATCCTGAATTGTTCCCCACATCTTTTTTTTTTTTTTTCTTTTGAGTTGGAGTCTCACTCTGTCGCCCAGACTGGAGTGCAGTGGCTGCTCCCGGCCACCGCAGCCTTGACCTGCTGGACTCCAGCGATCCTTCCACCTCAGCCTTCCGAGTAGCTGGAACTACAGGCGCGCGCTACCATGCCCGGCTGATTTTTTGATTTATTGAGAGATGAGGTCTCACCAAGTTGCCCAGGCGGGTCTCGAACTCATGGGTTCAGGCAATCCACTCACCTCAGCCTCCCAAGGCGTGGGATGACAGGCTGAGCCACCGAGCCCAACCTGAACCCCACATCTTTAAAATAAAATAAAATATTTTTAAAATAGTCTTTTTTTTTTAGTGATGAGGTCTTCCTATGTTGCCCAAGTTGGTCTTGAATTCCTGGGCTCAAGCAATTCTGCCTCAGCCTCCCAAAGTGCTGGAATGACAGGCGTGAGCCACCACTCCTGGCCAAGAAAGTGATCTTGAGTTGTTGAGGCCCTTAAAAACTTCAAGATCTAGCCGGGCTCGGTGGCTCAGCCTGTAATCCCGCGTCTCAAGGCCGAGGTGAGTGGATTGCCTGAGCCCGCGGGTTCGAGACACGCCTGGGCAACTTGGTGAGACCTCATCTCTATAATAAATAAAAAATCAGCCAGGCATGTAGCGCATGCCTGCAATTTTGGCCACTCGGAAGGTTGAGGCGGAAGGATCGCCAGGGTCCAGCAGGTCGAGGCTGCGGTGGCCGGGAGCGGCCACTGCACTCCAGTCTGGGTGACAAAGTGAGACTCCAACTCAAAAAAAAAAACTTCAAGATCTACCCATCAGATACTCGTTAGTCCGCAGTGGAGAAGATGGGCAGAAGCTGGGCCATGCCAGCCTTTTAAACCCACCCACTGACCACACTTGCTGTCTACTGTGCTCCCTTTCCTCTCAGCCCCAGCCTAGGGGCACCCCGGGAGCCACAGGCCTGGAGCTGAGCTGATCAGAGAGAACAGACCAAAGTCCAGGACACAGGCTGTCTCCACACACGTGTCTTATCAGCACAGCAGCCAGGAAGGATCCTCCAGAGGCCCCCTCCATCCCTTCTGTCTGCTCTGGCAGCCGGCTGCTCATTTGCATGTGTGACAAATTCCTCCAGGCTAACAGGAGCTTTAAGTGAGAACCAGCCTGGTTCAGTCTCCTGGGAGGGACTGCAGGGAATTTTCCAGAAGTGACTGACGGGCTGGTTGGGGCTTTGAGGGGTCCAGGAGGGTCTTGGGGTGCAGTCCTCAGCTAGAAAGGTGAGGGAAGAGCCTGGAGCAGGAGAAGAGGGAGTCCCCACTGTAGATGCTTCACTGTCGCTTGGGGACAGCTGATAAGCCAGGAGGACAGTGGTCACACACTGAAAGGACAGAAGGGCAGAAGGGGACGGGGAGGGGGCGGGGCCTGGACGTTTGCTCTCCCTTCCTAGCAAATCTGCTGGAAGCTGAGGGGGAGGGTCTTGAGCAGGCCCTAGAGCCTGTACAGGGCCACTGGGCCACCAGGCCACCGCCACTGAGAGACATGGAGAGGAGTGTGGCCCATAGCCCAGAGGGGGGAAAGTGACCAGAGAAACAAAATGCTGCAAGAAATCCTGAGGGGGAATGCCGAAGAGGGTGGGTTTTAAATTTTTACTTTGCATGCATGTTTTTATTTATTTATTTTTTGAGACAGGGTCTCGCCTTGTCGCCCAGGTTGGAGGGCAGGGGCACAGTCATTCCCCGGCTCAGGCGATCCTCCCATCTCAGCCTTCCTGATAGCTGGGACTACGGGAACACGCCACCGCACCTGGCTAAGTTTTTTGAAAGGATATTCAATCTTAGACCAGGCAAAGTAGAGGCCAAAGATAGACCCAAACTTCACCTACGATGACTACTTGTATACCTAATCCTGAATTGTATCCCATATCTCTATTTATGTATCTATTTATTTATTTTTTGAGTTGGAGTGTCACTCTGTCACCCAGCCTCGACCTGCTGGCTCCGGCAATCCTTCCGCCTCAGCCTTCCAAGTAGCTGGGACTACAGGCGTGCGCTACTCCGCCCGGCTGATTTTTGATTTATTGTAGAGACGAGGTCTCACCAAGTTGCCCAGGTGGGTCTTGAACCTGAGGGCTCAGGCAATCCCCTCACCTGGGCCTCCCAAACTGCTGGGATTACAGGCTGAGCTACCGAGCCCAGCTGTATCCCATATTTTAAAATAAAATAAATTTTTTAAAATAGTCTTTTTATTTATTTGTTTTTATGTTGCCCTTGCTGGTCTCAAACTCCTGGGTTGAAGTGATTCTCCCTTCTCAGCCTCCCAAAGTGCTGGGATTACAGGTGTGAACCACCATGCCCAACTGCATGTATCTGTTATTTAGACAGCTTTATTAAAGAACAATTCACATATGGTAAACAGCGCATATTAAAGTATGTAAATTCAGGAATTCCTACATAGTTGTATACCTGTGACACCATCACTACAATCAAGATCAGACACGGCTAGGCACGGTGGTTCACGTCTATAATCCCAGCATTTTGGGAGGCCAAGGTGAGAGGATTACCTGAGCCCACAGGTTCGAGACCAGTCTGGGCAAATGGTGAGACCTCATCTCTACAGTAAATCAAAAAAGTTAGCTGGGTGTGGTGGCGCATGCCTGTGGTTCCATCTACCCGGAAGGCTGTGGTGGAAGGATCACCTGAGCCCAGCAGGTGGAGGCTGCGGTGGCTGTGAGCCTGCCACTGCCCTCCAGCCTGGGCGACAGAGTGAGATTCTGATTCAAAAAAAAAAAAAAAATCAGGCACATACCCATTACCCACGAAAGCTTCCTCACAGTCCCTTGTAATCCCTCTCTCTTCCTTCCCCCTGGCTCCTTTTGTCTCCAGGAAACCACGGATCTACGGTCTGTCATTGGAGATTAGCTTATATTTTCTAGAATTTTATATAAATGGAATCATACCGTATACTTTTTTTTCCTTTGAGTCAGTCTCACTCTGTCACCCAGGCTGGAGTGCAGTGTCATGATCACAGCTCACTGCAGCACTGACCTGGGCTCAGGCAATTCTCCCGCCTCAGCCTCCTGAGTAGCTGGAACTACAGGTGTGCGCTGCTACATCCGGCTAATTTCTTGATCTTTTTGTGAAGAGGAAGTCTTGCTATGTTTCCTAAGCTGGCCTCGACCTCCTGGGCTCAAGCAATCCTCCTACCTCAGCCTTCCAAATTGCTGGGATTACCAGCACAAGCCATGATACTTTTCTATTGTTCTTATAATAATAATAATAATTTTTTTTTTTTTGAGTTTGAGTCTCACTCGATCGCCCAGACTGGCGTGCAGTGCCGCTCCCGGCCACCGCAGCCTCGACCTGCTGGGCTCCGGCGATCCTTCCGCCTCAGCCTTCCAAGTAGCCGGAATTACAGGCATGCGCTACCACGCCCGGGTGATTTTTTTTTTTTTTATTGTAGAGATGAGATCTCGCTGCCCAGGCGGGTCTCGAACCCGTGGGCTCAGGCAATCCACTCACCTCAGCCTCCCAAAGGCGCGAGATTACAGGCTGAGCCACGGAGCCCGGCTTGGATTATGCTTTTGATGTCATATCTGTGAAAACTTTGCCTCACCCAAAGCCAACAATAGTTTCGCCTATGTTTTCTTCTAGAAGTTTTATAACGTTAAGCCCTACATTTTATTTATGTTTGTATATGGTTTAAGGCATGAATAAATTTCATTTGTCCGCAACATGGAAATGCAATTGTTCCAGCACCAGTTTTGAAAAGATTAGTATCCTTCCTCCAAATTGATTTACCATAACATTTTTATAAAAAATCAATTGTCCATGCATGTGTCTGTTTCTGGGCTCTCAGTGCTGTTCCTTTGGTCTATTTGTCTATTTTTTTATACCACTGTGACACTATCTTTTTTTTTTTTGAGTTGGAGTCTCACTCTGTCACCCAGACCGGAGTGCAATGGCCGCTCCCGGCCACCGCAGCCTTGACCTGCTGGGCTCCGGCGATCCTTCCGCCTCAGCCTTCCAAGTAGATGGAACTACAGGCGCGCGCTACCACGCCCGGCTAGTTTTTGATTTATTGTAGAGATGAGGTGTCGCCAAGTCGCCCATGTGGGTCTCGAACCTGCGGGCTCAGGCAATCCACTCACCTCAGCCTCTCAAAGTACTGGGATTATAGGCTGAGCCACCGAGCCCGGCTGACACTATCTTATTAAGTGTAGTTTTATAATAAGTTTTAAAATCAGACAGTGTAATTTTCAACATTGTTTTTGGGAGGTCCAGGGCGATAGGATTGCCTGAGCCCAGGGGTTTGAGACCAGCCTGGGCAACTAGGTGAGATCTTGTCTTCCCAATAATCACAAAATCTAGCCGAGCATGGTGGTGTGCATCTGTAGTTCCAGTTACTTGGAAGGTTGAGGTGGAAGGATCGCCAGAGCCCAGCAGGTCAGGGTTGTGGTGGCCGTGAGCATGCCACTGCACTCCAGCCTGGGCAACAAAGTGAGACTCTGACTCAAAAAAAAATTCCATTTTAAAATAGATATAGACCTATTCCGGTTATATTCCTTCTTGAGTGAGCTTTTTAGTTGTTTTTGTCTTTCATGGAATCTGTCCATTTCATCAGAATGTTCAATGCTGTCGGCATGAAGTGTTTCATAATAATTCCTCATTACCTTTTTAATCTCTGTAGAATTTTTAGAAATGTCATCTCTCTCACTTATGATAATGGCAATTTGTGACTTCTGTCCTTTTTTCCTGATCAATCTGGCTACAAGCGTGTAAATGTTACTGATTTTCTCAAAGAACTAGTTTTTTCTTTCATTTATTTTCTGTTGTTTTTCTAGTTTTTTTAATTGATTTTTGATCTGATCTTTACTGTTTCCTTACTTTTTCTATTATGAATTTCATTTGTCCTTCTTTTTTCTAGTTTGTTAAGGAGGAAGCTGAGGTCATTAACTCAAGACCGTTCTACTTTTCTAACTGGGTGTTTTCGTGCTATCGTCCCCCCCAATGTTGCTCGAGCACAAAATTTATGATGTTGTGTTTTCATCTTCATTCACTTCAAAATACTTTCTAATTTCCCTATTGATTTCTTCTTTGACCCAAGGGTTATTTAGAATGTATAATTTTGTTTCAAATACTTGGAAGATTTTTCAGAAACCTTCTTGTTACTTATAATTTTATTTATTTATTTATTTTCTGAGTTGAAGTCTCACTCTGTCACCCAGGCTGGAATGCAGTGGCACGCTCACAGCCACCCCAGCCTCGACCTGCTGGGCTGCGGCCATCCTTCCGCCTGTCTTCCATGTAGCTGGAACAACAGGTTCTCGCTATCACGCCCGGCAAATAGTTTATAAATGTATAATTTATGATTTAGTTCTATTTTGGTCAGAAAATATGCTTTGACTTGAATCCTTTCAGATGTATTAAGACTTGTTTCATGGTTCAGCATATATTCTATCTTAGTAAATATTCCGTATGCACTTGAAAACAATGTGTGTTTTGCTGTTGTTGGGTAGAATGCTTTATAAACACAAATTAGGTCAAGTTGTTGATACTGTTATTCAATCCTCTACATCCTTACTGATTTTCTGACTTATCTAGTGATTTTTTTTTTTTTTAGTTGGAGTCTTACTCTGTCACCCAGGCTGGAGGGCAGTGGCACACTCCCGACCACTGCAGCCTCGACCTGCTGGGCTCAGGCGATCCTTCCACCTCAGCCTTCCAAGTAGTTGGAACTACAGGCACACGCCACTATGCCTGGCTAATTTTTTTATTTATTGTAAAAATGAGGTCTCACCAAGTTGCTAGGGCTGGTCGTGAACCTGTAGACTCAGGTAATCCACTCACCTCAGCCTCCCACAGTGCTGGGATTATAGGTGTGAGCCACCGCACCCGGCCGTGATTATTTTTTTAAAACGTGTAAAATCTCCAACGATAATTGTAAACTTGTCCATTTCTTTTTCAATTTTAAAGCTGTATTGTTAGGTGCATAAACATATATATATTTTTTGAGTTGGAGACTCACTCTGTCGCCCAGGCTGGAGTGCAGTGGCATGCTCACGGCCGCTGCAGCCTCGACCTGCTGGGCTCAGACGATCCTTCTGCTTCAGCCTTCCAGGGAGCTGGAACTACAGGTGTGTGCCACCATGCCCAGCTATTTTTTTTTATTTATTGTATAGATGAGGTCTCACCACGTTGCCCAGGTTGGTCTTGAACCTGTGGTCTCAGGCAATCCTCTCACTTCTGCCTCCCAAAGTGCTGGGTTTGCATGTTTAAGCCACCGCGCCCAGCCAGGCACATCAACATTTAAGATTTATTATGCTGATGTATTGACCCTTGAATCATTATGTTGCCAATAACAAGTTCTGCTACTCTTTGTTTACAGGCCAAAATGAACAAGCACGAGATCTCATAGTGCAAGGTTGGTGAATTTATTCCAAAAGCTGCAAGTTGGGGAAATGGCCAGCCTCATACCCCACCTCCAAAAGTCAAAATTTTAGGCTGAGGAGAGAGAATTTTAAAGGGAAAGAGTGGAATGAGCATCTGGGAGCAGCTTAAATTTCTGTCCACCAGGGGAGCTGGCCCATACTGTGGCTAGGTGACCGATTAGTCGCCTTCAGGCAACTGCTACAAATGGAGAATTCTGTCGTGGGGTCTCTACACTCTGTTATTCCGAGGCCAGTCTCTGGAACAGCCTCTGGAATTTTTCCCTCAAGCAAGTATACAATTCGATTAGAAAGAAAAAATTATCTTTAAGGTGTTGGCTAAGAGAGAAACAGCCTTAAAATCGTTTCTCAAAAGCTGAGATGGAAATGCTTGGTTACATTATGAAATCACTCTCTTTATCTCTGGCAATCTTTTTTTCTCTACTTAACTTTTTGAACACATGGAATATAGTTATAATAACTGTTTTAATGTCTGTCCTGCTCATTCCGACATCTGCATCAGCTCTGTTTGCTTTGAACCGGCCATTTTTTTTTCTCATTTAGTATCATGTTTTTCAGATTCTTTGTATACCTGGTAATGTTTGATCGGAGGCCAGACATTTTGAATTACATCTTGTCTGTTGTCAGGTGTTTTTGTATTCCTCTGGTTATTATTGTATACTCTCACTGCTTTGGTCTCTTCAGATTCTTCGTTGTGTCTCCTCGAATTGGGGAGTTTGGTAGATTCTGCCCGGATTATCCCTACGTGTTAAGTGGCCTGGAAACTTAACATGTAGGGAGGAGCAATTGTAGTTTCACTCCACTCGCTCCTTACTGCTCGGGGATCACAGTTCTTGGTTGCCTGCTATCAAGTGTCATAAAAATTGTCGTTTCGTATATTGGCCCATTCTTTTTGGTTGTTTCAGACATGAGGGTAAATCTGGTTTCTGGTTACTCTTTCTTGGCTCGAAGCAGAAAGAGATCTTTTTAAATAAATTTTTATTAGCCGGGCTCGGTGGCTCAGCCTGTAATCCCGCGCCTTTGGGAGGCTGAGGTGAGTGGATTGCCTGAGCCCGCGGGTTCGAGACCCGCCTGGGCAGCGAGACCTCATCTCTACAGTAAATCAAAAAATCAGCCGGGCGTGGTAGCGCGTGCCTGTAATTCCGGCTACTCGGAAGGCTGAGGCGGAAGGATCGCCGGAGCCCAGCAGGTGAGGCTGCGGTGGCCGGGAGCGGCCACTGCACTCCAGTCTGGGCGACAGAGTGAGACTCCAACTCAAAAAAAAAATTTTTTTTAATTTATTATTTATTTACTTATTTATTTTTTGAGTTGGCGTCTCACTCTGTCGCCCAGACTGGAGTGCAGTGGCCGCTCCCGGCCACCGCAGCCTCGACCTGCTGGGCTCCGGCGATCCTTCCGCCTCAGCCCCCGTGAAAGCCTGGAAAAAAACAGGCGTGAGCCATAACCCCGGCTATTTGAGATAGTAGATGATGTTTCAGTCCCTGGGGACAGGGTGAGGCCCCAAACCCCCTTCCCAAAAAAAAAAAAAATGGGCCAGAGGTTTTTTTTTTTAAAAAATGTGGTAGTTGACAACATGAAATTAAGTCCCTTTAAAATTGCTCATTTTAAAGTAGTTAGTTTATGTTGTCTGTTTGCACTTCAATTTTAAAAAAAAGACTCTGGCCTTTTTTTTTTTAGTGGATTCACTTGTAATCCCAGCACTTTGGGAGGCCTTTCCCGCAGCCTTGCCTGCTGGGCCCCGGCGATCCTTCCGCCTCTGCCTTCCGAGTAGCCGGAATTACAGGCATGCGCTACCACGCCCGGCTGATTTTTTGATTTATTGTAGAGATGAGGTCTCGCTGCCCGGGCGGGTCTCGAACCCGCGGGCTCAGGCAATCCACTCACCTCAGCCTCCCAAAGGCGCGGGATTACAGGCTGAGCCACCGAGCCCGGCTAGTTCTTCCCATTTTAATCACTGCAAAACGAGACCTATTAAATAGTTGCTCCCTGTCACTCTGTCCTTAGTTTTTGGCAATTACAATTGCATTCTGTCTCTATGGATTTGCCTACTCTGGGTATTTCATATAAATGGGATCCTACAATGTGTGACTTTTGTGTCTGGCTTCTTTCACTTAGCGTGATGCCATCAGGGTTCATCCACCTTGTGGTATGCCTCAGTACTTCATTCCTTTTTTTTTTTTTTTTGAGTTGGAGTCTCACTTCTGTCACCCAGGCTGGAGTGCAGTGGCCGCTCCCAGCCACCACAGCCTCAACCTGCTGGGCTATGGCAATCCTCCCGCCTCAGCCTTCCAAGTAGCTGGAATTACAGGCATGCGCTACCACGCCAGGCTGATTTTTTTATTTATTATGGAGAGGAGGTCTCGCTGCCCAGGCGAGTCTCGAACCCGCAGGCTCTGGCAATCCACTCACCTCAGCCTCCCAAAGGCACGGGATTACAGGCTGAGCCACCGAGCCTGGCTGCCTTCATTCCTTTTTATGGCCAAATGACAGTCCGCTGTATGTTGTAAGGGCCAAGGGGACACTGGCAATGTCTCACCCTCTGGAGGTTTGCTGAAAAGTCACCAGACAAAAGGCAGATTAATGAGAGACAAGGCATACAAATGTATGAATGTGCATGGGAGAGAAATGCAAGGTGATTATCCCAACCTCCCTGCGGGGTTCAGAAGTTTATGTATCATCTTGAGGTTACAGAAAAAATGGGAGCTTGGAGGAGGCTGAACATGTTATGGGAAGAAGAGAGGACAGGGCCTGGCTAGCAAAGGTGGGTCTGTTAGGCAGATGAAACCTTGCAGGCAGTGGCCCTCGGAGAGAACAGATGGCCAATGTTTCTTTCAGACCTTTATTTTTTATTTACTTATTTTTTTTGTGATTTGGTTTTTATTTCTCTGCAATCCAACTATACGTGGAAGGGAATAAGGAAAATATGGAACTCAAAGAGTCATAGCGAGAGCACAAAGATCAGAGGGCTACTGTGAGTAAACGGGATGGAGGGGGTGCTCTCCAGAGCTACAGAAGGAATAATCTGGTAGTTTAAGATAAAACAGGCTGGGCTCGGTGGCTCAGCCTGTCATCCCAGCACTTTGGGAGGTCGAGGCGAGTGGATTGCCTGAGCCCGCGGGCTCGAGAACCCCCTGGCCAACTTGGCAAGACCTCGTCTCTATAATAAATCAAAAAGTAGCCAGGCGTGGTGGTGCGTGCCTGTAGTTCCAGCTACTTGGAAGGCTGAGGTGGAAGGATCGCCGGAGCCCAGCAGGTCGAGGCTGTGGTGGCCGGGAGTGTGCCGCTACCCTCCAGCCTGGGCGACGGAGTGAGACTCCGACTCAAACATAAATAAATAAAACAAGTCAAATTTATTAGAACTGTTCACAGTCAGCAATGGTGATCTTCTGGCTGGCTTTGCCATTCTTCGACCCAAAGCCTGCCATGGCTTGTACAACATTCATGCACTCCTTCACCTTGGCAAAAACCACATGCTTGTCATCCAACCATTCATACTTGGTAGGGCAGATGAAAAACTGGGAACCACCTGTGTTGGGTCCAGCCTTTGCCATGGGCGAGATGCCGGGACCTGTATGCTTCAAGACGAGGTTCTCATCATCAAATTTCTCCCCATAGATGGACTTGCCACCAGTGCCATTATGGCGTGTAAAGTCACCACCCTGGCACATAAACCCTGGAATAATTCTGTGAAAGCAGGAACCCTTATAACCAAATCCTTTCCTCCAGTGCTCAGAGCACGAAAGTTTTCTGCCATCTTTGGGACTTTGTCGGCAAGCAGCTCAAAGGAGACATGGGGGTTGACCATGGCTGATGGGGCAAGAAAGCTCAAGGCGGTGGCGTCTGCAAAGCCTCTTTCAGAACTTTAAAGGTGTCAGACTCTCGGCTACTCTTTCCTGGATCTGGACAAGGGAAGGTCTCAGAGAAAGTCTGGCTGCATGGGGCAGGTTTCTCTCCAGCTGGAACTCTCACCCACAAAAGACGGCCCTGCAGGAGTACATCTGGTGGCAGCGCTCTGAAGAGCCTTCTCAAAATATGTCAAAGAGGTCCGGTGCAGTGACTCACACCTGTATTCCCAACATTTTGGGAGGGGGAGGTGAGAGGATTGCTTGAGGCCAGGAGTTTGAGACCAGCCTGGGCAACATAGTGAGACCCTATCTCTATAAAAAAAAAAAAAAATTATAGTCCAGGTTCGGTGGCTCAGCCTGTAATCTTGTGCCTTGGGAGGCTGAGGTGAGTGAATTGCCTGAGCCCGCGGGTTCGAGACCTGCCTGGGCAACTTGGTGAAACCTCATCTCTACAATAATCAAAAAATCAGCCAGGTGTGGTAGCACGCACCTGTAGTTCCAGCTACTTGGAAGGCTGAGGCGGAAGGATCGCCGGAGCCCAGCAGGTCGAGGCTGCGGTGTCTGGGAGCGGCCACTGCACTCCAGTCTGGGTGACAGAGTGAGACTCCAACTCAAAAAAAAAGAAATTTATATATACACACACACACATATATATACAAAAATTAGCTGAGTGTGATGGTACACACATGTAGTCCTAGCTGCTTGGGAGGCTAAGGCAAGAGGATTGCTCGAACTCAGAAGGCTGAAGTTGCTGTGAGCCATGACTATGCCACAACATTCCAGCCTAGGCAACAGAGTGAGACCCTATTTAAAAAAAAAATAATAGGCTGGGTGTGGTGGCTCACACCTATAATCCCAGCACTTTGGGAAGCTGAGATGAGAGGATTGCCTGAGCCCACGGGTTCAAGATCAGCCTGGGGAACAAGGTGAGACCTTATCTCTGTAATAAATCAAGAAAAATTAGCCAGTCATGGTGGCCCACGCCTGTGGTTCTGGCTACTTGGGAGGCTGAGGTGAAAGGATCTCCTGAGCCAGCAGGTTGAGGCTGTGGTGGCTGTGAACGTGCCACTGCACTCCATCCTGGACAACAGAGTGAGACTCTGACTCAAAATATTAAAATAATAATAATAAAACACACACACACACACACACACACACACACACACACACACACACATACATCAAAGATATATATTTTGGGATAAATATTTATATTTCCTTTTACCACACTTTGTCTATCCATGTATCTGCTGATGGGCATTCCAGTGGCTTCCACCTTTCGGTTATCGTAAATATGTGGCTATGAATACGCATGCATGGGAATTTTGTTTCAGTACCTGTTTTTCATTTGTTTGGCTCTATACCTAGGAGTGGGATTGCTGGGTCATATGGCAATTCTGTTTAACTATTTCTAGGAAATGCCAAATTGTTTGGCACAGTGACTGAGACATTTTATGTTCCTATTCTCTTTTCTTTCTTTCTTTTTTTTTCTTTTGAGTCAGTATCTCAGTCTGTCACCCAGACTGGAGTTGGAGTTACAGTGGCATGATCGTAGCCCACTGCAGCCTCAATTTCCTGGGCTCAGGTGATCCTTCTGCCTCAGCCTCCTGAGTAGCTGGGACTACAGGAGTGCACCACCACGCCCAGCTAGTGTTTTTTTTTTTTGAGTTGGAGTCTCACTCTGTCACCCAGACTGGAGTGCAGTGGCCGCTTCCGGTCACTGCAGCCTCGACCTGCTGGGCTCCGGCGATCCTTCCGCCTCAGCCTTCTAATACCTGGAACTACAGGCGTGCGCTACCACGCCTGGCTAATTTTTTGATTTATTGTAGAGATGAGATTTAGCCAAGTTGCCCAGGCGGATCTCGAACCCGCAGGCTCAGGCAATCCACCCAAAGCATGGGATTACAGGCTGAGCCAGAGCCCGGCTTCTTTTTCTAACAGCCAACTTATTTTGTTTCTTTTTAAATTTAATTAAATAATTATTTAATTAATTTATTTATTTAGAGTTGGAGTTTCACTCTGTCATTCAGGCTTGGAGTATAGTGAGGCGATCATAGCTCACTGCAACCTTGACCTGTTAGGCTCAGGTGATCCTTCTGCCTCAACCTCCCAAGTAGGTGGAACTACAGGCATGCACCACCATGCCTGGCTAATTTTTTTATTTTATTGTAGAGAGGAGGTCTTGCCATCTTGTTGAGGCTGGTCTCAACCCCTGGGCTCAGGCAACCCTCTTGTCTCTGCCTCCCAACGTGCTGGGATTATAGGCATTGTGCCACCGCGTCCAGTCTATTTTGTTTCCTTTTTTTTCTTGAGTTGGAGTCTCACTCTGTCACCCAAACTGGAGTGCAGTGGCCACTCCCGGCCACCGCAGCCTCAACCTGCTTGACTACTGAGCCACCGAGCCCGGCTGGCAGCATGTCTTAACATATTTGTTTTCTACAAGATAAGAGGCCTCCAATAAGTGAGAAAGTAAATAAATTAAACTATTGTCAGGTTACACTGGTGAAATGGGAAGTCTTAAGTATGAAGTGTCAGGTACAAAGTGTGATGTATAAGTCATGAGATGGTAAAATCAACTCATGGTAAAATCAACTCAGCAGATTTTGATGAGTTAAGAAGGCATACTGCTAGCCCTAGAGAAATGACTTTAAAATATCTTTCAATGTATAGCTAAGAAACAAAATAGGCCAGGCTCGGTGGCTCAACCTGTAACCCCAGCACTTTGGGAGGCCGAGGTGAGTGGATTGCCTGAGCCCATGGGATCGAGACCCGCCCGGGCAACTTGGCGAGACCTCGTCTCTATAATAAATCAAAAATTAACTGGGCGTGGTAGTGCGTGCCTGTAGTTCCAGCTACTTGGAAGGCTGAGGCGGAAGGATCGCCGGAGTCCAGCAGGTCGAGCACTTTAGGAAGCTAAGGTGAGTGGATTGCCTGAGGCCGCGGGTTCGAGACCAGCCTGGGCAATTTGGCGAGACCTCATCTCTACAATAAATCAAAAAATTAGCTCGGCATGGTAACTCGCACCTGTAGTTCCAGCTACTTGGAAGTCTGAGGTGAAAGGATCGCTGGAGCTCAGCAGGTTGATGCTGGGGTGACCATGAACGTGTCACTGCACTCCAGCCTGGGCAACAGAGTGAGACTCTGATTCAAAAAAAAAAAAAGAATTGTACTGTGGGGAGGAAAAGAGAGAGGGAAGCCCCCAAAGCGGCAAAAGCAGACTCAAAGGGGTACTTGCAAATTTGACCAAAGAGGTTGGGAATCTAGGAGGGCTTCACAGAAGAGGTACTAGAAATTGAGCTGTAAAAATAAGTATGCGGCTGGGCTTGGCGGCTCAGTCTATAATCCCAGCACTTTGGGAGGCCGAGACGAGTGGATTGCCTGAACCTGCATATCCGAGACCCCCCCCCCGGGCCACTTGGCAAGACCTCGTCTCTACAATAAATAAATAAATAATTAGCTGGGCGTGGTAGCGCACACCTATAGTTCTGGCTACTTGGAAGGCTGAGGAGGAAGGATTGCTGGAGCCCAGCAGGTCGAGGCTGCGGTGGCCAGGAGCATGCCACTGGACTCCAGTCTGGGTGACAGTGAGACTCCAACTCAAATAAATAAATAAATAAAATAAATAAGTATGGTTTCCCAGGTACAGAAAGGGAAAAATGATGCCGTGGGCAGAAGGAACTAGAAAACCCAAGTTATTCAGTATGGCTGAAGCAAGGGAGAGTAGATAGATGAGGCCGAAGATAGTCTCTATATTGTGGAAAACCATGAACGTCCTGCCAATTTCTAACTTCAGTGTACAGGTTATATAAAGTCACTTAATAGGGAGCTTGAGTACTTTCAGATTTGCCGTAGGCAGGGGAGGCTAGAGGGGTAAGGTAGGAGGACAGAGAAAGGCGTTAGTAGGAGAATTTGGTTATTCCTGTGGGAAACACTGACTGCCCTCACATGCCTGGAGAGAAAGATTGCAGAGGCAAGCACCATTCAGCGTAGAACCACAGGACTGTGTCACTGACTGGATATGAGGAACGAGTGGGAAGGAAGTGTCTGGGATGACCAGAGGCGGCAGTAACTCTCCCTAGGATGCAGGATGCAGACGGTCAGTTCAGAAGGGGGAAGATGAAGGGTTCAAGATGGGACACACTGAGTGCGGGGGTGTCTGTGGAAGGTTCTGGTGGGAATGTTCAAAAGACAGCTGCAAATACAGTCTGGTGGTGAGGGCAGTGGAGAATGGAGTTGGGATTCATCAGTGGTGGCAGGGGCAGGTGCCTGGCAGGTGTGGTTGTAACTAACCAGGCTAAACGTGTCGAGTCAGAGTAACAGGCAAGAGGGGAGACTTAGAGAGGGACCGGGGGGAACTTTCCGAGAAGACAGTCGCCTGCCAAGATTCCATGCTCTGAGGGAGCGTTGCTGGTTTCGTTCACTGGTTAAATATTCCACTGGTCTTTCTGCTTCACCCAAGAGGGAATTTCATTCTAATTGAGTATGTGGGGTTTTGATTCCCTTATTACCGTATCAGGAACTGCTTCTCAAAGCCCCCAAGGAGGCTTTGTGACCCAACCCAATGGGTCCCTGTTACTGTGTGAGGGAAAGAAGGCTGAGGCACCATTTCTGGCTGCCTGTCTCTACTCAGTCTTGTCTTGAGGGCGAGCCTCAATGAAGGTGAAAGAAGCCACCATTTACTGAGGACTTACTATGTGCCAGGCACTGTGCGGGCTGTTTACTGACATTATCTGTCCTTCAAAACTCAACAAGGAGCTGGGTGTGGTGGCTCACACCTGTAATCTCAGCACTATGGGAGGCCAAGATGAGAGGATCGCTTGAGTACAGGAGTTCAAGACCAGCCTAGGCAACATCGTGAGACCTTGTCTCTACAAAAAAAATCAAAAAATTAACCAGGCGTGGTGGCGTGTGCCTGTAGTCCCAGCTATCTGGGAGACTGAGGCAGAAGGATTGACGGAGCCCAGGAGGTCAAGGCTGCAGAGAGTCATAATCATGCCACTACACTACAGCCTGGGAGTGAGACCCTGCCAAACAAACAAACAAAAAACACTCAACGGGGGAGAGTGAGAAGGTTATTAACTAATGACAAAAAGCACCTGAAAGCTCAGAATTCTGGAATGTACGAATATCAGAGCTTGCACACACCTAGTTGTATAGTTTGTTGTGAGATTCTGGGTCATATCCACAGAACTTTCCTGTCATTGATGGTGTCCTTTGCCCTGGAAAATAGTTTCTTAGCCTCCATTTCCTGTAAAATGGCAGCTATAATAATACATCCCTTTCAAGGTGAATATCTGAGAGAGCATTCCCTTAATAGATAGTAGCTGTCATGGATAAATGACTTTGATGTTTGTTTCTCTCTCTCTTTTTTTTTTTGAGTTGGAGTCTCACTCTGTCACCCAGACTGGAGGGCAGTGGCACACTTCCAGCCACCACAGCCTTGACCTCCTGGGCTCAGGCGATCCTTCTGCCTCGGCCTCCTGAGTAGCTGGGGCTGCAGGTGAGTGCCGCCATGCCTGGCTAATTTTTTTTTTTTGAGTTGGAGTCTCACTCCGTCGCCCAGGCTGGAGAGCTGTGGTACACTCATGGCCACCCCGGCATCGACCCGCTGGGCTCCAGCGATCCTTCCGCCTCAGCCTTCCAAGTAGCTGGAACTATAGGTGCTACGCCTGGCTAATAATTTTTTGACTTTTGTAGAGACGGGGTTTTGCTATGTTGCCCAGGCTGGTCTCCATCTCCTGGACTCAAGTGATCCTCTCACCTCAGCCTCCCAAAGTGCTGGGATTATAGGCGTGAGCCACTGTGCTTGGCCTAATATTTGTTTCAAAAGAAGTATATCTTCTTCTTTTTCCCGTTGATCTTTTGGGTTCTAAAACAAAAACCTTTTCCCCCCCCTTTCTTTCTTTTTTCTTCTTTCTTCTCTCTCTTGCTCTATTTTTTTGGAAGTGCCATTTCTGGCATAAAGT
Organism: Cephalopachus bancanus; assembly: GCA_027257055.1. Taxonomy (NCBI): domain Eukaryota; kingdom Metazoa; phylum Chordata; class Mammalia; order Primates; family Tarsiidae; genus Cephalopachus; species Cephalopachus bancanus. The sequence goes on along the minus strand of JAPVLO010000446.1, from coordinate 83,621 downwards.
CCAAACCCAATAAATGTTAGAATTTACCAAGCGAGCCGGGTTTGGTGGCTCGGTCTGTAATCCCGTGCCTTTGGGAGGCTGAGGTGAGTGGATTGCCTGAGCCCGTGGGTTCGAGACCCGCCTGGGCAACTTGGCGAGACCTCATCTCTACAATAAGTCAAAAAAAATGAACCGGGCGTGGTTGTGCACGCCTGTAGTTCCAGTTACTTGGAAGGCTGAGGTGGAAGGATCGCTGGAGCCCAGCAAGTCGAGGCTGCAGTGGCTGAGTGGCCACTGCACTCCAGTCTGGGTGACAGAGTGAGACTCTGACTCAAAAAAAAAAAAACAAAAAAAAACTTACCAAGCGATCAGTATCAGCATGCAGTGTTTTTCTCTGATTCCCATGCAGAGAGGCTCGAGTCCGTTTCTGTGGGGAGATTGAGACTCCTCCCGTCACCTCTTCCTAACCCTGGAAGAGGTCTCTTCTGGTAGCCAAGCAGGCCCGATGACCCAGTGATGGAATCACTGTGTGTGGGGCCTTCAGAGTTGGCCTCCAGGAGAAAGGCCCCCCCAAGGCCAACCCCCGGCCTAGTGGGTTCACACCCAGTGATTTACCGAGCGCTGGGGCCACTGACACCTTTTATGCCCTTTCCTTTAGGCCAGAGGGACAGAGCCAGGGGAGAGGTGGCCAGGAACCCGTCCCTGGGTCACCTCCACGGCACTCTCCCATCATTGATGGTGTCCCTTTGCCCTGGGAAACAAAACTAGGCCCCTTGACTTTGGGTGACCAGCACTTTGGCACCACGGCTGGCAATGCCCTGGATTTACGACACGGGCTTGAAAGCCCGCTGGAGGCTCTGCCCTCTTCCCGGCAGCTGAACCTCACTCGGTCCAGAGTAAATCACCGTAATAGCCAGTGGGCCGGCATTGTTGCGGGATGTTTTATCCCCGTGCTGTTAGTTATTCGGGGTGGTTGGCTGAGTGTCGAGTTACAGTTAGGGTTTCTCTTGCCTCCTGCATAATTATGAAGAGACATAACAGCCAAAGGTGGTGACACACAGCACCCTTCGAGGAACTAGGAGAGGAGAAAGAAACCAAGGCAACTTTTTTTCTTTTCTTTTTTCTTTTTTTTTTTTTCGTTGGAGTCTCACTCTGTCGCCCAGACTGGAGGGCAGTGGCCGCTCCCGACCACCGCAGCCTCGACCTGCTGGGCTCCGGCGATCCTTCCGCCTCAGCCTTCCAGGTAGCTGGAACCACAGGTACGCTACCACGCCCAGCTAATATTTGATTTATTGTAAAGACGAGGTCTTGCCAAGTTCCCCGGGCGAGTCTCAAACCCGCGGGCTCAGGCAATCCGCTCGCCTCGGCCTCCCAAAGTGCTGGGATGACAGGCTGAGCCACCGAGCCCGGCCAAGGCAACTTGTTTTCTAGTCCACGAGGGGGTCACTTTGCTCCAGTGCTGGACAAAGAAGCCGCATTCTCCTGCGAGAAGGCGGCCTGTCGTCCCAGCACTTTGGGAGGCCAAGGCAGAAGGATTGACTTAGCCCTGGAGTTTGGGACCAGCCTAGGTCACATAGTGAGACCTCGTCTCTCCCAAAAAACAATCTCCCGGGAGAAGAGATGCTCAGATGGCCAAGTTCTCCCTGGTGCAAGGACTGCGTGTTCTGTTCTCTCGGGTAGCCACGACTGCACCTTCCTGGCTGGGGCGCTGGGTGTGCAGAGGTGGCCCTCGGAGGCTGCGGCCAGAAAAGAATGCCCTTCCTTCCTGACCCGTGCACATCCTATGCCCGGTGCGCGTTTTGCTGGGGGCAAGTAGCGAGGCAGGTGCATGACTGTCTCTACCATTGAGACAGGAGATAGCCAGAGAAAGGCTAGACAGACAGACAGGCGAGTCTTCTGGTAACAATGTAGCAAACTCCCAGCAGGTCTCTCAGGCTCAGCATTGGTAAACAACTCCCTGCAAGCTTCTTAAACTAGTCCCTGAGTAGCTGGGACTACAGGTGTGCATCACCACACCTGGCCAATTTTTTTTTTGAGTCGGAGTCTCACTCTCTCACCCAGACTGGAGTGCAGTGGCACGCTCACAGCCACCGCGGCCTCGACCTGTTGGGCTCAGGCCATCCTTCCGCCTCAGCCTTCCAAGTAGCTGGAACTACAGGCATGCGCCACCATGCCTGGCTACTTTTAAAATTTATTGTAGAGGTGAAGTCTCGCCAAGTCGCCCAAGCTGGTCTCAAACTCGTGGACTCAGACAATCCTCTCACCTCGGCCTCCCAAAGTGCTGGGATTACAGGTGTGAGCCACTGTGCCTGCTAGCTAGGGCAGGTCTTTCAGAAGTGAGAGGAGGAGGGGATATAACCCTTGTGACGGTGCGTGATTATTACAGAGACCCCAAGGGGTCCGGGGTTCCAGAGTCAAAAGATAGGGCCTGCTCTCAAGCCTAGTGGGGGAGACGAGCAGAGAATTCAAGTTCACGGCGACTTACAGGTGCAGCAGAGGGAGAGAGGAGAGTAACTTCGTTGTGACAGTTTGGTGAGGAAGGGCTTTCTGAAAGTGGGAATGTCTGAACTGGGTTTTGGAGGATCAATAGGTGTTGACCGGGCTGATAGAGGGCTGTAGGGAACCCATGTGTGTAAAGGTTTGGAAGGTGGGGAATTGTAGTCAGGTTGGCAGAGAGAGAGAGAGAGAGAGAGAGAGAGAGAGAAGAAATGAGGTTGGAGAGGAAGCCAGAGATGCCGACGCCTGCTCTGGCTGATGGCTGGGGACAGTGCGTGGTTCTTCCACTCATTCTGATTCCAGGTACAGCGTAGATGCCAGGAGGTGGGAAACAAGACACCGGGGTCCTTGTGGACCACATTCGAAGTGTGTGTGGTGGGGTGAGAAGGGGGAGACAAAAGCCCAACCCGTGCACCCTGAGTGTCCATGCTGTGAGAAAGAGAGCACAAGGGCTGCTCGGGAAGCCGCTCCGAGGAGGCGACATTTCAGCAGGACCCAGGAAGAGCAGGGAGGACGCCAGTGGGGGCGTGGCGGGTGGTGGGTGGCGGCTGTGGGAATGGGACGGGGAGGTGGGAGCCGGCACGTTCCCAGGTGAGTTGAGGTGACCAGGCCAACAGTGGGAGCCCTAGGGGACTTGGGGATTGGAGGGTACTGTTTAGGGTGGTATTTTTCTTTTAGTTGGAGTCTCACTCTGTCGCCCAGGCCGGAGTGCAGTGGCCGCTCCCGGCCACCGCAGCCTCGACCTGCTGGGCTCCGGCGATCCTTCCGCCTCAGCCTTCCAAGGAGCTGGATCTACAGGCATGTGCTACCATGCCCGGCTAATTTTTGATTTATTGTAGAGACGAGGGCTCACCAAGTTCCCCGGGCGGGTCTCGAACTCACGGGCTCAGGCAATCCTCTTGCCTTGTCCTCTCAAAGTGCTAGGACCACAGGCTGAGCCACCGAGCCCGGCTGATTTTTTGATTTATTGTAGAGATGAGGTCTCGCCAATTTGCTTAGTCTTGAACTCACAGGCTCAGGCAATCCTCTCAACTCGGCCTCCCAAAGCGCTGGGATTACAGGCGTGAGCCACCAGGCCCGGCCTAGGGGGGGAGTTTGGGGGATGTGGAATCTGGTTGCCAAGCAGGGGTTTGGAGGCGCAGGGAGATGCAAACAGGAAGACAGGCTTGGAGGCGCCGGGGACAAGAGGTTGGGGCCTGGGAGGGGGTCTTGGTTCCCACCCCCCACTCTCTCTCTGGTCCATCACCAAGTCTGGCTTACTGGTTGCAAATCCATCTATTTCCATCCCCAGTTCCTGCTGGCATCCTGGGTCAGGCCGCCGTCCGACCTGGGTCTGGTGCCCCCTGGCAGGCCTCCACATGCAGCTCCATGCGTTGTGGTCTGCACTCAGCGGCCAGGGATGTTTTAGCACGGAAACATTAGCTGGACCCGGTGGCTCACGCCTGTAATCCCAGCACTTTGGGAGATGGAGGCAAGAAGTTCACCTGAGTCCAGGAGTTTGAACCCGCCTGGGCAACTTGGCAAGACCTTGTCTCTACAATAAATCAAAAAAATTAGCTGGGCGTGGTGACGCATGTCTGTAGTTCCAGCTACTTGAAAGGCTGAGGTGGAAGGATCGCCTGAGCCCTGGGTTTGAGATCAGCCTGAGCAACTTGGTGAGATCTCAAGACCTCGTCTCTACAATAAATCAAAACAATTAGCCGGGTGTGGTGGTGCGTACCTGTAGTTCCAGCTACTTGGAAGGCAGAGGTGGAGGGATTGCCTGAGCCCAGCAGGGTGAGGCTGCGGTGGCCATGAGCATGCCACTGCACTCCAGCCTGGGTGACAGAGTGAGACCTCAACTCAAAAAAAGAAACAACAACAAAACCAGGCCAGGCTTGGTGGCTCAGCCTGTAATCCCAGCACTTTGGGAGGCCGAGGCGAGTGGATTGCCTGAGCCTGCGGGTTCGAGACCCACCTGGGCAACTTGGCGAGACCTCGTCTCTACAATACATCAAAAACTAGCTGGGCGTGGTAGCATGCACCTGTAGTTCCAGCTTCTTGGAAGGCAGAGGCGGAAGGATCGCCGGAGCCCAGCAGGGCGAGGCTGTGGTGACCGAGAGTGGCCACTGCACTCCAGTCTGGGCGACAGAGTGAGACTCCAACTCACAACAAACAACAACAACAACAAAAACAAAACCAGAAAACCCAAAAACATGAGCTCGTCACTCCCCACTCAAAGTGTCCCGGGTGTTCCCAGTTGCCCGGGGACTCCTTTACACAATCTGGCCTTGCTGGCCTGGCCGTCATCACCCCTTGGAACTTGGTGTCTCTCTCCGGCCTCCCTGACTCCTCTAGTCTTAACAAGGTTTCGCCATCTCTTGCATCTCCAGGCCTCTCCCTGTGCTCTGCTCTATCCCTGGAATCACCTTCTTCACCTTCTGCCTCCTGCATCCGCCCAGGGTCTCACGTCCATTCACCCTCCAGATATCTCTGTCCGGGAGGCTTCTCTCTGGCCTGACACATTGGGGTCAGACGCCCCCACGGCAGCCGGCCCCCAGCCCCGCCCTAGTTCCTGGCCCACCGTCCAGGAACCTCCTGCCTCTGGTCTATCTCCTGTCCCAGGTTCCCAAGAGAAAGGGCAAGCTCTGTCCTGAGCCCTTAGTGGATGACTGGCGCGTGGCTGGTGTTCGGTAGGTCGCTACTGTTGAGTGACTGAAATCTGGTGACGGGGAGGAAGAGAATCAGGAACATGAGAAACTGACAAGGTAATTATCAAGGGATGAAGCCGAGCGTGGTGGCTCACGCCTGTAATCCCAGCACTTTGGGAGGCCGAGGAGAGAGGATTGTCTGAGCTCGGGGTTCGAGACCAGCCTGAGCAACATGGTGAGACCTGGTCTCTACGATAAATCAAAAAATTAGGCGGGTGTGGTGGCGCACGCCTGTGGTTCCAGCTACTTGGAAGGCTGAGGCGGGAGGATCGCCTGAGCCCAGCAGGTCGAGGCTGCGGTGGCCGTGAGCGTGCCACTGGACTCCAGCTTGGGCGACAGAGTGAGACCCCGACTCAAAACCTAAAATAAATAAATAAACATGGGCTGGTCCCTCCTATGTGTGAGGCACCATCCTAAGTGTTTATATGTACTGGCTCACTGATCTTCCTGAAAACAATCTGTGGTGAACGCCATCAGTGTCCCTGTTGTACAGATGTGGAAACTGAGGCACAACAAGGGTAAGTACCTTACACAGAGTTTTACAACTAATAAGAGAGGACTGGGTGTCTTCAGGAAGTGGCATGGTTCCTATGCTCTTTGGACACCCTGAAAATATATTTTGGCCTCTAACCCCAAAATATATTGAATTTGGGCACTTCAAACTTAAAGACCTTTGAACGACAGTCACCATCTCTCTCAATAGCTTGCACGAGCCTCATGGAGGTGTGGCAGCTCGGCTGGTCCAAGTTAGACAGACTGAGGTGTCCCGTTAGAATTGGAATCTCACCGGTGTCCTCCAGGTCAGTGAGTTCTGAGCTGCTCTAAACTCCAACCCAGTGACACGCCCAAGGGGATGGCAGTGACTCTGTCACCTGAAGCTGGCGAGTCTCCCCCACAATGCCTTCCTATAAGGGAAGGTTGTAACAGTAGATTTTGTTGGCAAAATAGACTAAGCGACCTAAGAACCTACATCGTGCTTGGTGGTGTAATGATTGGGCATATCACAAGTCACTTTGTGTGTGTGTGAGTCTCACTCTGCCACTCAGGCTGGAGTGCAGCGGCACGATCATGGCTCCCTGTAGCTTCTGCCGCCTGGGCTCAAGTGATCCTCCTGCCTCAGCCTCCTGAGTAGCTGGGACTACAGGTGCATGCCACCACTCCCAGCTAATTTTTAATTTTTTTTTTTTTGTAGAGATGAGGTCTTGCTATGTTGCCCAGGCTGGTCTTGAACTGCTGGGATCAAGCAATCCTCCCACTGTGGCCTTCCAAAGTGCCAGTACATTTTTTTTTTAAAATGAATGTTGAATGCTAGGAAATGTTCACTAAGTTAAGTGACAAAAGCAAAACCTAAAAGTATAACAAAAACCAAAAAAATGGTACGAGTCTGTTTTTAACAAGCCTAGAGATAGACGTATGTGAGAAAGATGATGAAATGTGATTAACTCTGAGAGGAGAGACTTTTATCTTTTTCTTTGAATTTTTTGTTTTTCCAAATTCTCTTCCAAAACCATGTCCTGTTTATAATCAGAAGAAAGACGCTTTTTAAAAGTCCCACATGTCCCTCAATTCCATGAAGATCATTCATCCCTTCTCTGCTGCTATTTATTTAGGTTTTATTTATTTTTATTTTTTTGAGTTAGAGTCTCACTCCATCGCCCAAGCTGGAGTGCAGTGGCATGCTCCTGGCCACCACAGCCTCGACCTCCTGGACCCAGGCGATCCTTCCGCCTCAGCCTTCCAAGTAGCTGAAACTACAGGTGCACGCCACCATACCCGACTAGCTTTTTTTTTTTTGAGTTGAAGTCTCACTCTGTCGCCCAGACTGGAGTGCAGTGGCTGCTCCCGGCCACCGCAGCCTCGACCTGCTGGGCTCCGGCGATCCTTTTGCCTCAGCCTTCCGAGTAGCCGAAACTACAGGCACACGCTACCACGCCTGGCTGATTTTTTGATTTATTATAGAGATGAGGTCTCGCCAAGTTGCCCAGGCGGGTCTCGAACCCACGGGCTCAGGCAATCCACTCACCTCAGCCTCCCAAGGTGCGGGATTACAGGCTGAGCCACCGAGCCCGGCTAACTTTTTGATTTATTGTAGAGACTGGTCTCGCCAAGTTTCCCAGGCTGGTCTCAAACACCTGGGCGCAGGTAATTCTCTCGCCTCCGCCTCCCAAAGTGTTGGGATGACAGGTGTTTGCTACCGTGCCGGGCTCTGCTGCTGCTTAAACACGTCTCCTGGCAATCGTGAACAGGATTCTGGAACTTGAAGAGCCAAGGAAGGGGTATTCCCCCAGGTTTGCTGGCAAGTCCATGCTAGCAGACACGTGAGACTCAAAGGAACTAAAAAAGCAAGAAGTGCTCACATTCACTGAGCGCTCGCTCGATACCAGCCACGATGCCAAGTCCCACACACACGTACATGCACATAACCATCCTTGTTCTTTATTCATGCATTGAATCCTTAGTTTCTTTTTTTTTTTTTTTTTTGAGTTGGAGTCTCGCTCTGTCGCCCAGACTGGAGTGCAGTGGCCGCTCCCGGCCACCGAGCCTCGACCTGCTGGGCTCCGGCGATCCTTCCGCCTCAGCCTTCCGAGTAGCCGGAATTACAGGCGCGCGCTACCACACCCGGCTGATTTTTTGATTTATTGTAGAGATGAGGTCTTGCTGCCCAGGCGGGTCTCGAACCCACGGGCTCAGGCAATCCACTCACCTCAGCCTCCCAAAGGCGCGGGATTACAGGCTGAGCCACCGAGCCCGGCTAAATTCCTCAGTTTCTTTACGAAGCTGATACCGTCACGATCCCATTCTAAAGCTGGGAACACTGAGGCCTAGAAGGGTCGCGTGCCCATATCACACACCTAGTAAGCGGTATTGCTGGGATTTGAATCCAGGCCTGAGGACGCTCCGTTGGGGAGCAAAAATAAGGAGGAGGGAAGGATAAAACGGGGAGGAACCCAATGTAAGTATGAGCAGGAAGCCGGGGACCACTGGGTCCTACACATTCTGTAGAGCGCAGCGGAGTGGGCCGCCAAGGAACCGTCTGGGGACGGGGGTAGATGGCTGTCCTCACATGGTTTTTTTTTTTCTTGACCGGGTTAAGTCACTTTATTAGAGAAAGTCAGGATTACACAGGGCTTAGGAGTTGGCATCGGGGCCCTGCTTGACGAAGGTGGGTGCAACATTGACAAAACGCCGGTTGTGCTGAGTACTCTGCTTGGTCCGGTCTATCTCCTTCTCCGCCCTCTCCCCCTCCCCTCCCCTCCCTCCTCCTTCTCCTTCTCCTTCTCTCTGGCCACTTTAGGAGTCTGACCTCTCACTTTCCCAGCACGGGCAAGGGAAGCATGAACTTTACCTCCAAGCATGCGACCAGCAACTTCCAGCGTGGCCAGGGCCTCCACCCCACACTGGCCCAGGGTGGCCTCATCCTCCAGGGCCATGCCTGCCAGGAGTGCAACTTGATCTTCCAGGGCGATGCCCTCCGGCGCGGCCACCTGAGCCTTGATCTGGGCGACCGCCTCCCGGTCGGTCACCTCGAGGGTGCACAGCTCCTGAGCGCGGACAAAGAGATGCGTGATGGCGACCGAACCGTAGCCCTGATTGCCACCACCGTGAAGATGGAGTCGAGAAAGAGAACATGCAGTCACTTACGAGGCCACCTCCGTGGCCTGGATAAGGGTTTCTTCCCTCCCAGAGCAACAGTACAAAGATTTCTTTTTTTTTTTGAGTTGGCGTCTCACTCCGTCACCCAGACTGGAGTGCAGTGGGCGCTCCCGGCCACCGCAGCCTCGACCTGCTGGGCTCCGGCGATCCTTCCGCCTCAGCCTTCCGAGTAGCCGGAATTACAGGCATTGCGCTACCACGCCCGGCTGATTTTTTGATTTATTGTAGAGATGAGGTCTTGTCAAGTTGCCCAGGCGGGTCTCGAACCCGCAGCCTCAGGCAATCCACTCACCTCGGCTTCCCAAAGTGCTGGGATTACAGTCTGAGCCACCGAGCCCAGCCCAGTACAAAGATTTCAAAAGAAAAGATTCAAAAGCAAATTGCTCGTGGACCGACTCTGAGTGCTGGTATTTGAGAAAGTTTGTCTTCAAGGTAAAGAAAGAAATGCGGCCCGGGTGAGGTGGCTCAAGCCTGTAATCCCAGCACTATGGGAGGACTGCCTGAACCAGAAGGGCCAGAGGAGTCAGCCCTCAAGGAACAGGGAGATGCTGAAAACAAAAGAATGGGAAATACCCTCAGAAGACGAACGCTGTCCTTGAGTGACTACGTCATTTGCCATCCAGCTGGAAGTACTTTAGGGAGCAGAGGGGGCACCAAGAGCCATTACCATAGGACAAGAGATGCCAATGGGCACCGTTCTGGGCAACTGGTACACACAGTCATGCTAACACGTACTGAGAAGGTAGCCAACTTAGAGTCACGCTAACTCGATCCCTCAGATGACTTTGCCAAGGTTCTCAAGCTTGTGCGTGAGAAACCCATTCCAGTATCTTCTATCAAGAGGTCATCGTCAGACATCCAAAATCTGTCTCTATGGCAGAGCTGGCAATAGAATAGGGCATAGGAGAAGAGATAGTCCTGAAAACGGGACCTCTTATGAAGCTAGGCCAAGTGGCGAATCATCTACAGTGTTGTGTCGGTGACCATCTTGAACAACTTGCCATCTTTGACATGTTCAGATAGCCTGTGTTAAATATTTTGGGTGCACAGAAATATACACCCCAAAATAGTATGGTGGAGTCAGTGGTTAAGAAGGGTGGGTCTAGAATCAGCTGGGTTTGAAGCCAGCTCTACCACTTCTGAACTTTGTGACTTTAGGCAAATGACTTAACCTTTCTGAGTCTGTTTTCTTATCTCTAAAAAGAGGCTCAGGCCGGGCGCGGTGGTTCAAGCCTGTAATCCCAGCACTTTGGGAGGCCGAGGCAAGAGGGTTGCCTAAGTCCAGGGGTTCCAGACAAGCCTGGGCAACTTAGTGAAACCTCATCTCTACAATAAATTGAAAAAAAAAAAAATTAACTGAGCGTGGTGGCACGCGCCTGTAGTTCCAGCTACTTGGAAGGCTGAGGCGGAAGGATCGCCTGAGCCCCGCAGGTCGAGGCCGTGAACGTGCCACTGCCCTCCAGCCTGGGCGACAGAGTGAGACTCCAACTCAAAAAACAAAAAAAGAGGCTCACCACAGTACCTACCTCAGAAGTTTATGGTGAGGATGAAATGACATTGCTTGTTAGGTGCAGTGCTGGAACGTGGCTGCTTCTCATACATGTGAGCTCTTCTTGTTAATTCTATTATTGGCATGCCTGTATTCTGGAGCGGCCCCCTGGGTTGGCCTCACACCAGTCATTGCTAAACACGGGACTTTGTTTGCCCTTTGACCGTGTGTTGGAGGCTCACTAGACAGTGTGACTGGCATCAGGACCTGCTCTGTCTCTGCCGCCCACCTGCCCGGGCTTCTCCCGGTGACCAGCCCTTCTGCGGCCTGATCAGGTCATCACAGCCCTGGCCCTAACCTCCAATCAACCAGCAGGTGGTTGGTTTGTGTGTGTGACCACAACACGATGCTGAAAAACGTTGCTAAGTAAACTGCAAGGATTTCACAGCATCTCCAGGGAATGTTAAACTGCAGGGAGAAAAAAAACTCTCCAAAATGTAATTAAAAAAAAAAAAATCAGGTCACGCCATCACCAAGTCCCAGGAGCTCACGAGGCTGAATTCCAAGCCCAAAAGAAAAAAAAAACAAAAACAAAAACGGAGCCAAATGTTTTCGTGGATGTCTTTAGCCTCAGACACCTGGTTTGGAAACATATCACCACCTGTGCTACATTAAACCTGCAGAAAACCCAGGAAGGAAATACAGTGTGGGGGGCCAGGAGAGGGTGGGCGCCTGGCTCCCTTGGGTCAAACGGCAGGCTGTAAATGACTCTTTTCAAAACAGACACATTACTTCCCAAGATTGCGGCCTGCCACAAAAGAAGGCACACACAGCGGTGGTTCCCAGCAAGGGTTATACTACATGGCTATTAGGCGGAATAGAAGCAGCTTGATTCTCGCCAATGACAGGAAATAAGGTCAAGTGAAGATAACAGGTCTTTGAATTAAGGAGGCTTTAAACACACATCCTGGCCTCACGGCTTTAGGAGCGGGTAAGAATTATGGAACGAAGCCCCGGGTTCTCTCACTCCCTTTAAGCCAGACTCCTGAAACACCCCTTCTCCATGATTGACACGAAGGAGACCCACGTGAGGAAGGTTCAGCTTCCTCGTGTCTCCGGCTTGTTTACGTTCTTTCTAAATAGACCTCCCGTCATCCTGCTAGCGAGATCTGGCCTGGGATCATTTTTTTCTCTGGTTAAAAGTCTCACAAGCAGCATATCCTATAGTCCTGGTGGTAAATAGCCTTAGATGTAGAGGTCAAGATTGTGTTACTTTGGCCTAGGTGATGGGGAAGGGAGCTTGCAGACTCCCCCGTAATCGTGGACTGGTATATTTCTATTTTGCCTTTTCTTTTTATTTTCTCTTATTAAATTTTATTTTCTTAGAATGCAAAAATAATAAGTATAAAGAATGTAAAAAGGTATGTAAAGTACAACTGAAAAAAATATGACATACCAGGTGATAGAAATATGGTACAGTCGCCTACAGATTTATTTTCAGCTAGATTTCCTTTCGTTTCCATCTTTTTTAACGTTTCAAAGAGAAAATGAAGAGGCATATCTGACTGCAACGAAAGAACAGAATGGAAAGAGGAATCTACCTCTGATACGTGTTCTCTTAATCACTGAGACTTTGAATTGTGTTCACAGCTACTCCAAGTTGAAGCTGACTGCAGATAAGGAATTTTTGTAGTGTTTAAAAATTATTTTGCCTTACTTTTCAAGAACAGGATCTCCAAACCTACTTGGCTTAATTCAACAAGACAGAATATCAGTCCAGGGTGAACGAAAAAAAAATTCAAACAAACATCAAAAGGTCGTTTGTCATGCGGAGAAACACCCAGTTGTGAGCCTGAACTCCCTGCCCTGCTGTGCAGACCGTGTGTGTTAGACACCCCCTCGATTTTCCCCCTCCTAGGTGGGTTGGGGGGGTGAAGAATGCAGGATGGAAGTAGCCGCAGAACGGGAGAACTTGAGTCAAGCAACCCATTGCAACATTTAAAAAATCAATCCTGTTCATTCAGTCAGCCAACTGGCTCTTCTACAGATAACCACCTGGTTAACCCAACTCAACTTTTTTTGATGTGTGCCGGCATTTGGTTGTGGTGCGTGACACCACGACTGAAGCACACGCACACATTCTTTTATTTCATTTTTTTGGAGTTGGAGTCTCACTCCGTTGCCCAGGCTGAAGGGCAGTGGCACGCTCATGGCCACCGTGGCCTCGAACTGCTGGGCTCTGGCCGTCCTTCCGCCTCAGTCTTCCAGGTAGCTGGAACTACAGGCATGCACCACAATGTCTGGCTAATTTTTTTCTTGATTTATTGTAGAGACGAGGTCTCACCAGGTTGCCCCGGCTGGTCTCGAACCCCTGGACTCAGGCAATCCTCTCACAGCCACCACGCTGGGCCTGTGCACACATTCTTTATGCTTTTTTCTTTTCTGATGATTAGAATGTCAAAAAGATCACGATGTTGACAGCTAAGCCAGGTAACAAGCCTACTTCATAGGGGTTATTAGAAAAGTGCCCATATAAAGTTCTTAGCCTGATACCTGGCACAGATTGAGAACGTTCTGGGGATATTAGCTTTTCACCGCATTGTCCATATGCCCTCATTGGCTTCATGGAGAGTACACACACTTATAAGTCTCAAAAATATTAATAATGTTTCTATTATGTGGGAAACACTTTGAAGCTTGGTTTTCTTGCTGTGGATTGGTTTCTAAATAGATCTTTAGTTCCTTGATTTTTGTCTAAATTAAAACCACAATTCTAAGTACTTATGGCTCTAGAGTGTTTAATGGTTTAATATGTGTATAATAACTTTTTGCTTCCTACAAAGCAAACTATGTCCACTGTTTTAAAAAAAAGTAGATGAATCTTAGCAAAAAGAATATATCGGTAATTCTACCTCTCAGAGATTACCACTGTCCATATTTCGGTGAATTATTATTGCACGTGTTTTGCAATGTTTTCACCTAATTGTATATCAAGTGTCCTTTCACATTCTTAACTAGTTTTCCGTGTCATGTTTAATGGCAACAGAGAATTCTATCTGTGGGCACTTCATTTATTTAAGCAATCCTCTGTTGTGGACATTCAGACTGTTTCCAATTTTGACACTACTGAATAACATCATTTGTTGTTGTTGTTGTTTTTGAGTTGGAGTCTCACTCTGTCGCCCAGACTGGAGTGCAGTGGCCGCTCCCGGCCACCACAGCCTCGACCCGCTGGGCTCCGGCGATCCTTCCGCCTCAGCCTTCCAAGTAGCTGGAACTACAGGCGCGCACTACCACGCCCAGCTAATTTTTGATTTATTGTAGAGATGAGGTCTCACCAAGTTGCCCAGGCGGGTCTCGAACCCGCGGGCTCAGGCAATCCACTCACCTCAGCCTCCCAAAGGCGCGGGATTACAGGCAGAGCCACCGAGCCCAGCTACTTCATTGTTAAATAAACTCTCAATCACCAGATTCCACATGTGCTTTCCAGTTTCTAGGCCTCCATGTCACATCTGCCGAAACCTGTAGATTTGCTGAAAGTTAGAAATTCTCTGCATCCCAAACTAGCACCAAGGATACCCACTCCGTAGCTGAGGCATTCAAGTCCTCGCTCGTTCCCCGTGAGAAGAGGCAAAATTGGGGACTTTTCATGACCATAATTACGACGCACGAAGTGCTCTGGGGAGGCCTCCATTCCCTCCCATCTTCCCCTAATCGCAGGCTACTTCCTCCCCACAACAGCCACCTCGCCATCCGTGGGGATGTCAAAATGTGTCATCCAAATAGATCATCAGGAGGACAAAGGGAACGCTTGGGCCACACTCTAGCGCCTTCCAACAATGTCTCACCTTCTGTTCTCAGGAAGAAGCCACAGGGCAGGGCCTTTTCCTGTTTCACGGGGGCTTCGATCCATTTGAAGTCACTGGCAGTAGAAGGCGGGTTCTTTGTTCAGGAGTGGAGGTTTCAAAGGGATTTGGAAGTCTGAGACAAGACGATCTGCTCAGTAAAGAGAAGTGGCCCGAGACAGCACAGCAGGGGTCCGAGGGAAATCTTAGCCTTCCAGCCCTAGTACCACTTAGGCTAGGTCTGGGGCAAACCTGTCAGGTAAGTAAGACTTGCCCTCTGGACCCCTCCTTGCCCAAGCACTTAGGAGCCTTATGGAGTTCCTGGGGACTTCCCACAAAGACAGCTGCTCAGGTTAACTTTTAGGGGTGCCCCTCGCTGTAGGCTAGAAGTAGGTTCACCCCTGTCCTAGAGGGGGAGAAAGCTTTTCTTTCTGTAGACAGATAGAGTTCTAGAGGAATCCAAAGGTCACTGTGGTGATAAAACACCTTTCTGTGATAAAAACAAAGCTGGTATTTGAGGAGCTTTGGATAAAAGACATCTAGAGGGGTCACCGGGAGAGTTGACAGGTAAAATACAGCACACCTGGTTAAATGTCAATTGCCGATAAATAACAAATAATTATTTTAGAGTATGTCCCGTGCTAACAAAAAGCCCTGAGTATACAGCATCTTGCCTGTATGATTTCCCTGATCATTTGCAGTTCTTTTTCTCATACTTGGAAAAAGCCCACCTTGCTTTTGAAGAGCACAGGGCTCACTTATAAGAACAAGATGCGTGAGTCTATGTCTGGCCAGCTTCCCGTGGCCATTCAGGCAGCGTGACTTTCAGAATGAATGATTAGCTGTCAACCAGTAAGCTTGTTAAGAGGAGCCTATCAAGAGAGTGACTTAGGCCGGGCATGGTGGCTCAATCCTGTAATCCCAGCATTCTGGGAAGCAGAGGTGAGAGGACTGCCTGAGCCCAGGGTTCAAGACCAGCCTGGGCAACTTGGTGAGGCCTTGTCTCTACAATAAATCAAAAAACTAGTAGGGTGTGGTAACACACGTGCCGATGGTTCCAGCTACTTGGAAGGGTGAGGCGGAAGGATCCTCGGAGCCTAGCAAATCGAGTCTGCGGTGGCCATGAGTGTGCTACTGCACTCCGACCTGGGCGACAGAGTGAGACTCCGACTCAAAAAAAAAAGGGAGAGAGAGCGACTTGTACCAAGTTCACAGAGCAGGCACTGGAAATGATCAATGAACATTAACATGTCCAGTCCTACAAATGTTCGATGAACATTATTAGTGTGGTGATCATTGTTATTATTATGAATCTATTGTTTGAGGTTTAATTTGTTTGTATTTAATTAATTAATTAAATAATGCAATAAATAGCCTTGTAGTTGAAGCTTTGCAAAAATTCTTAGCTATTTCCCTAGAATAATTCCTGAAATTTATTTTGATTGATTGATTGATTTTTGAGTAGGAATCTCACTCTGTTGCTCAGGCTGGAGTGCATTGGCACACTCACCGCACCACAGCCTCTACCTGCTGGGCTCGGGCGATCCTTCTGCTTCAGCCTTCCAAGCACCTGGAACTACAGACGCATGCCACCACACCCAGCTAATAATTTGAGTTACTGTAGAGATGAGGTCTTATCAAGTTCCCCAGGCTGGTCTCGGACCCCTGGGCTCAGGCGATCCTCTCACCTCGATCTCCCAGAGTGCTGGGATTACAGGCTTGAGCCACCGCACCCCGCTACTGAAATTTTATAAATGACAAAAATGAGGTCTGGAATGGCATTGTTGCACTAGAGATGGTTGTGAGAGTTGATTGTTACATTTCCAGGACTCTTACAATCTGGTTGTTAAACATAGCTATTATTAAACATCAAATTACATGGACTTATAATTAAATAAATTATACATTAATAAATTGATTAATGGTCATAAATACTCAAAACTCATCACTTCCTAATTATTTTGCTACATTTGACTACTCTCTGAGCTCTTGAGGTTACTTGTGTCTATGGTTTGTGTATGGCAGAAATGCTAGAAAATTCTGGGTGACTGCATGCCTCTGACCAGCTGTGTTCAGATGATGTCCACACAGATGTCAAGGACAGAGTGATGTCCTGTTGTTCCCTAGAAACTAGCCATGGTGAGAGTATTCACACCTGGTACAAATCAGGGCTATACTTTACCAGATGTTGATCACTGATATCACTGAAGAGAGGCGAAATGGCCAAGTAGGCAGTGACCAAATCAATTTCTCCTGACTCCATCAATGCTTTTTGGACCACATTTTGGAAAGTTAAAAAAACAAAAAAGCTGGGTGCGGTGACTCAAGCCTGTAATCCCAGCACTTCAGGTGACCGAGGCAAGAGGATTGCCTGAGTCCAGGGGTTCAAGACCAGCCCAGGCAACTTGGCGAGACTTCGTCTTTACAATAAATCAAAAAATTAGTCGGGCGTTGGCAGCACATACCTGTGGTTGCAGTTATGTAGAAGGCTGAGGTGGAAGAATCACTTGAGACTAGTAGGTCGAGCTGTGGTGGCCATGAACGTGCCACTGCACACCAGCCTAGGAGACAGAGTGAGACTCTAACTTTAAAAATAAAATGTCTTTTTTTTACTTGCATACCAATTTAATATCTCTCACCAGACTTCACCCAATAGTGTGAAAGTATTGACAAATGTCTATTGAGCATTTGCTATGTGCTAAGTACAAGAAAGACAAAGATGAACATGCAGTAGTCTCCTCAAATATCTCAAATGGTGGTGCCCCAGCTAGTGGGTCATGGTGTTCATGAAAACCTGTAAGGCATTGTCTTGCATTAAATTTAATAATATGCAATAAATGATATATGTATATATAATGTAAATTATGTTAACAAATCATTTAAAATATAAATATAGTCATATATAATTGTTTTACTATCATATTATGGTCTATATGTTAAAAATATCTAAAAAGAGGGCAGGGCAGGGTGACTCACACCTGTAACCCCAACACTTTGGGAAGCCAAGGCGGGTGGATTACTTAAGGCCAGGAGTTCGAGACCAGCCTAGGCAACATAGTGAGACCTTGTCTCTACAAAAAAATAGAAAAATTAACTGGACATGGTGGTGCACGCCTGTAGTCCCAGCTACTCAGGAGGCTGAGGCAGAAGGATCACCTGAGCTCAGGGGGTTGAGGCTGTGGTGAGCTGTGATCATGCCGCTGTACTCCAGACCGGGTGACAGAGTGGAACTCAGACTCAAAAAAAAAAAAAGAAGAAGAAAAAAGATGTTCTGACCGATCTTTTCATGACTTGTGACACCGATGATTCTTTCCATCTTTAGGTAAGTTTTAACCAATTTAGTTCTTAAACTAAAAGATATGGCAGCTGGCCAGGCACAGTGGCTCAAGCCTGTAATCCCAGCACCTTGGGAGGCCAAGGTGAGGGGACTGCCCTGAGCTCACAGATTTGAGAAAAGCCTGGGCAACTTGGCGAGACCTCATCTCTACAATAAAATAAAAATTTAAAAAATTAGCCGGGCATGGCAGTGTGTGCCTGTAATTCCGGCTCCTCGGAAGGCTGAGGCGGAAGGATCACCGGAGCCCAGCAGGTTGAGGCTGCGGTGGCCGGGAGCGGCCACTGCACTCCAGTCTGGGCGACACAGTGAGACTCCAACTCAAAAAAAACCAAAGAAGATATGGCAGTTGTTAGTTAATGGAGAAAGGGAGGGAAGCTTGAAGACAGAAGGATGGAGGGGAAAAATATTCGTGAAAGCTGTGTTTTCACTTGGGTTTTGTTTTTTTAAAGAATGAATATTATGCAGAGAAATTTTAGAATGGAGCATTGCCATGCTCTTTAGAAAGTGAAGTACTTTTTTTGACACTAGCGTTGATGCATACGGTGAGAATTTATTTAGAGTTACTCACATGTCTTCCACTACTTTCATGTTCTTTCTTTTTCACATCTCAGGGTTCCTCTGGGGTAATTTTCCTTCTTGAAGTATATCCTTTAAAAAGCACTGGTAGTAAGGGTCTGCTAGTGGTAAACTTTCTCAATTTTTGTTTATCTAAAACCATCCTTACCCTAATTCTTTTTTTTAATTGTAGAGACAGGTCTCACCAAGTTGCCGGGGAGCGGGGGGTCTCAAACCTGCGGGCCCAGGCAATCCTCTCGTCTCAGCCTCCCAAAGTGCTGGGATTACGGGCTGAGCCACCAAGCCCAGCTTTAGTCTTTGAGTATATAAGTTTAGGTTGAAAGTCATTTTCTGTCAGAACTGTGAACATTTTATTCAACTGTCTGCTGATTTCCATCATGGTTGCTGAGAAGTCTTCTGTTGACCTAATTTCCATTCCTTTAAAGGATTCTGTCTTTGTTTTCTGACTACTTTTTTTTTTTTTCGAGTTGGAGTCTCACTCTGTAGCCCAGACTGGAGTGCAGTGACACGTTCCCGGCCACCGCAGCCTTGACCTGCTGGACTCAGACAATCCTTCCGCTTCAGTTTGCCAAATAACTGGAACTGCAGGCACGCGCCACCACGCCTGGCTAATTTTTTGATTTAATGTAGAGACGAGGTCTTAAACCTGTGAGTTCAGGCCATCCTCCGGCCTCTGTCTCCCAAAGTGCTGGGATAACAGGCATGAACCACCACGCCCATCTCTGACTACTTTTAAGATCTTCTCTTTGTGTAGAATGTACCCTGCTTTGAGTTCATTAGAATTCCCGAATAAAGAATTAAAAATCTTTTTATCAATTTTGGAAAATGTTCAGTATTCTCTCATTTATGTCCTTCTGAAAATTTAGTTAGAGGTCTGTAGCACCTTCTCACTATCCTCTTGCTCACCCGCTCATATTTTTTTTCTTTTCTTTTTTCCAAAATCGGAGTCTCACTCTGTCGCCCAGGCTGGAGTGCAGTGGCACACTCATGGCCACCACAGTCTCGACCTGCTGGGCTCAGGCCATTCTTCCGCCTCAGCCTTCCAAGGAGCTGGAACTACAGGCGTGCGCCACCATGCCTGGCTAATTTTTGGATTTATTGTAGAGACCAGGTCTCACCAAGTTGCCCAAGCTGGTATCGAACCCATGGGCTCAGGCAATCCTCTCACCTCAGCCTCTCAAAGTGCTGGGATTTTAGACTTGAGCCACCGCACCCAGCCAAAACTCCTTATTTTACATAAATTTCCTCTTGTTCTTTTTTTGATCTATAGGAGTACTACAGTTTGTGACCCCAAACTGTTCTCTGTGGCCACATTTGTGGTTATAAAATTTCAGGGAAGCTTTTTTTACCTCCACTGTTTTCTTTGTTGTCTGCAACTGCTGGGCGAGGTCTCTTCTTGTTCACCCTTTCTTTTGTCGGGGCTTAGCCTGGGTCTTGGCTTATACAAGTTGTCTGGCTCTCTTCCCTATATGAGATACCCAGATATCATAGACAGCCCCAGGGTATGCCATGGTGGCAGCAGTTAACTTAGCTCTGGTCTCCAGCTTTAATCCTGACTTCAGGAGGGGAAGCGCCCTTGTTTTCTTGGAAGCTTGTCAGTTTGTCTTAAAGAGGGGCTTCTATATTTTGTCTAGCTTGATTACTTTCCTTGTAGTCATGGAACATGGGCTAGGATTGGGGGAGCTTGGAGCCTCTGCTCTTGGGGCCACTTTCCAGGGAGGGAAACAAACCAGTGAGAATTGGTCCCTGGAATGGATTCGAGTCCCAATGTTGCCACATACGAGGGGGGACCCCCAAATCCCCAGAATTTATTGATAAAATATTGTGGTTTTTTTTTCTTTTTTTTTTTTTGAGTTGGAGTCTCTGTCGCCCAGACTGGAGTGCAGTGGCCGCTCCCGGCCACCGCAGCCTCGACCTGCTGGGCTCCGGCGATCCTTCTGCCTCAGCCTTCCAAGTAGCCGGAATTACAGACATGCGCTACCATGCCTGGCTGATTTTTTGATTTATTGTAGAGATGAGGTCTCGCTGCCCAGGCGGGTCTCGAACCCGCGGGCTCAGGCAATCCACTCACTTCAGCCTCCCAAAGGCGCGGGATTACAGGCTGAGTCACCGAGCCCGGCTAAAACTCCATTTAATGTATTGTCCTCGGATAGAGGAGGTATCAGATATTAAACTGATAAAAATAGATACTACACTTGATCTTAGTCGAAAGGCTGAGAAGCGATAAACTGTTTCTTAATACCAAGAGTAGTTTATCTCGCTATCCAGGGTGATACTGTCCATCTTTGGTTACAGGGACTCACTCTTTTTTTTAAGCAGGATTTATTGAGAGGACAGAAAAGCTACAGTAAAAGGAGACCCGAAGGGATTGCCCAGGGCTCACTCTTGCTCGTCCTTTGGTTTACTCTTAAAAGGTACGTATTCTACCAGTATGAAGAATAAATGTAAATTTGTAGACAGCAGTGTAGATTGGGTTCTTCTTTATGGCTGCATAATACTCCATCATGTATTTGTGCCACATTTTCTTTATCCAGTCCACTTTCTTTTTTTTTTGAGTTGGAGTCTCACTCAGTCGCCCAGACTGGAGTGGAGTGGCCGCTCCCAGCCACCGCAGCCTCGACCTGCTGGGCTCCAGCGATCCTTCCGCCTCTGCCTTCCAAGTAGCTGGAACTACGCGCTACTACGCCCGGCTCATTTTGATTTATTGTAGAGAAGAGGTCTCGTCAAGTTGCCCAGGCGGGTCTCGAACCCGTGGGCTCAGGCAATCCACTCACCTCAGCCTCCCAAAGGCACGGGATTACAGGCTGAGCCACCGAGCCCGGCCACTTTCTTTTTTTTGTGAGTTGGAGTCTCACTCTGTCACCCAGACTGTAGTGCAGTAGCACTCTCCTGGCCACTGCAGCCTCAACCCGTTGGGCTCAGGCAATCCTTCTGCCTCAGCCTTCCAAGTAGCTGGAATTACAAGCACACTACCACACCCAGCTAATTTTTTTTTTTTTTAATTGTAGAGACAAGATCTCACCAAGTTGCCTGGGCTGGTCTCAAACCCGTGGGGCTCAGGCAATCCACTCACCTTGGCTTCCCAAAGTGCTGGGATTACAGGCGGAGCCTACGAGCCCGGCCCATCCAGTCTACTTTCAATGGGCAGTAGGGTTGGTTCTATGTTTTTGCTATTGTGAATAGAGTGACAATAAACATGCATGCACAGGTGTCTTTCTTTGTAGAATGATTTACATTCTTCCAGGTATATTCCCAGGAGAGCGGTTGCTGGATTGTATGGAAGCTCAATTTTCAGTTCTTTGAGAAATCATCACACTGTTTTCCATGTACTCCCACCAGCAGTATAGAAGCATCCCCTTTTCTCCACAGCCATCCCAGCATCGCTGTTTTTTTGGCTTGTTCATGATAGCCATCCTTACTGGAGTTAGGTGGTATCTCATCGTACTTCCTATTTGCATTTTTCTGATAATTAGTGAAACTGAGCATTTTTTCATGTGTCTGTTGGCTGCGTATATGCCATCCTTTGAGAATTGTCTGTTCGTGTCTTTTGCCCATTTTTAATGGTTTTTTTTTCCCTTTTAGTTCATCAAAAAGATTTTTGAACTCATCAATGCTGATGCCTTTTAGTGCTTCTGCCATTTTTTTCGTTTCACCTCTTCCACATCAGGAAAATGTTTCCCTTGGAGGATGTTAGGGTTCTTTTAGATGTAGTAGGCTGATTCTGTGGGAAATAAAGCAAAGAATTGCAAAATAAAAGAGTTTATTCGCTTCCTAGAGAGACTGGGAAGGGACCAATGCTAAAGTAGCATGGTGGGGGGGAGGCTTGGGTGCAGGGTATATTTAAAGCTAAAGCTTTTATGGGGAAATAGGGGATGGGGAGGAGTTTCCTTGCAGTTGTATACTTGGGTGTTGGTAACATTGACCTTGTGCTTTATATATGTCGGGGAACATATATCTTGTGACTCCAGGGGGTGGTCTAGGGGGCAGTCATGGAAGGCTGGTCACAGTGGATTGTTAGGTCAGCTTGGTTTCCCATGTCCAGAAGACAAATGCTTGGAATAGAAAAAATGATTACTGTAAAAAACAGTAGAGGGGGTGGTTTACAAACAATGATCAGTTTCTACCTCTGGGAAACCAGTTCTGTGAGCGAATGATTAGGGTAAACTTAAAACCAAACTGCAAGCAAAGTAAAAATGGTTACTCTTTGGCCTTTACTAAAGCGACCTCACCTTGACTCTTTACCCTTTCAGAGGACTTTTTCCATCAGAGAAACAAACAAGGAAACAAAAGTCACTCGGAGTCAGATCAGGTGAATAGGGAGGGAGTGTGGGATACAAGGGTCATGCGTTTTGGGTCAAAAACTGCTGAACACGCAGCGTGGTGTGGGCACTCGTAAATCTCTCATCATGAAATGGACAAACGTGTTGAAAGAATCTCCAAAAAAAATTTGCTGAAGCCAAACTCAGCCTCTCACACCAACGCTAGCTGTTACACAGATGCTGATGGGTTCCTAGAACACTTACGTACCAAGGGAAGCCTGCACTACAAGGGGCTTGCCCTCCAAAAAATAATTCCTTTTTTGGCCAGGTTCCGTGGCTCAGTCTGTCATCCCAGCTCTTTGGGAGGCCCAGGCAAGTGGATTACCTTAATCCATGGGTTCAAGATCAGCCCAAGTAACTTGGCGAGATCTTGTCTCTACAATTATTATAAAAAGACAAAAATTAGCCAGGCGGGATAGCATGCGCCTGTAGTTCCAGCTACTTAGAAGGTTGAGGCTGGAGGATCGCCAGAGTCCAGCAGGTCGATGCTGGAGTGGCTGTGAGTGTGCCACTGCACTCCAGTCTGGGCGACAAAAGGAGACTCCAACTAAAAAAAAAAAAATTCCTTTTTCGGGGGTTCCCCCTTGTGCTCGCTGTTAGACTAGCTCTGAGCCTCAGTATCCTCTTCTGTAAAATGGGAGTTACTACTGAGTGCTAAGTATTCAAAATCACAGTCCTCACATTTTAGAACAGGTAAAAAAGAGTCAAAAAAGGAATTTCCCCAGTTTCCCAAGTAATAAGAAAAAAAAAAGATCCTTAATCTTTAATGCTGGCCAGGCTCGGTGGCTCAGCCTGTAATCCCAGCACTTTGGGAGGCTGAGGCAAGAGGATTGCCTGAGCCCGCGAGTTCGAGACCCACCTGGGCAACTTGGCAAGACCTCGTCTCTACAATAAAATTTTAAAAAACTAGCCGGGTGTGGTGGCGCGCGCCTGTAGTTCCAGCTACTTGGAAGGCTGAGGCGGAGGGATCGCCGGAGCCCAGCAGGCGAGGCTGCGGTGGCCGGGAGCGGCCATTGCACTCCAGTCTAGGTGACTGAGTGAGACTCCAACTCCAAAAAAAAAATCTTTAATGCCAGTAAGTCTGTGCGTTTCCATTTTGCTGGGAAAAGACGGACCACAGCAGTTCCTGTGAGCCCACCATTCTTAAAAAAGGAAGCTTGCCAAGTGTTCCCTTCAGCTCTCATGCCTCAAATAGAGGTTGCTGTCGTGTAGATCATCCTGCTACGAGGAGGCCAGAGTCATTCAGAAAAGGCTTCACTTAGCTGTAGCATCATAAAAATCTTAAAATATTCTATAGTTGGGGAACTTGCTTCTTCGAAACCCAGTTCTGTTTGAGTGTAGAAGCCAACAGATATAAACAACAAGCATAACACACATCTTGACACGCCAGGAAAAAGCCATAGGTCCTTGTTTGATGAACAAATGCATCTGATCCTGCCCCCAAGGACAACTCACATTCATTTAAAAACTATCAAGAGTAATTATTCGTGACTTCAAAGTGAGATTCCAAACTCCCTTCTGGTCCCCACTATGGAAGCAGGATTCCTGGACGGGTCAGTCTGAAATAGCCGTGCATGAAATAAGCAGCTGATGCAGGGTGAGAGGAGTTGGCTGGCTGGCAGGGGTATGTGGGGGTGGGGTTTGGACACCTGTGGGCACTACAGGAATTCCGGGAATATGGGGGAACTGGGGCAAAGGGTTCTCTTGCCGTAAGAAGCTGTTGAGCCCCGTGCCTGGTGGGCGGCATCGACGTGGACCCCTCTGCTGGGTCAGAGCCCATGAAACGGCTCTCTGCCCACCCCGTTCTACTCCGAGGGTAAGCAGGTTTGTTTACTGAGGAGGGTAGATGGGACATAGATGCTTCAGGCCGTGAGCTTGCCCCGACATGCCCATCTTCCTGGCAAGACAAGCAGTTATTAGAGGCTGGTGATGACTCCCTGTGTCTGGGGACAAGCTGTCTGCATTTCCAGGAGACGGCTTCTTCCCAAGGGGAAGGATGGTATGCCAGGCGCTGGAAGTATCCAATTACTGGCGGCTCTATTTTACAGAATGATTGTCTTTGAGTGAAGTATGTGTTATAAAATCTAACTTGGCATTTTTAATTAACATAAAAGAATCTCAGTTCTTAGGTGCTGTGTACATGTAAAAAAGAAGGGAAAAAAAAAGGAAATTCTTTGCACACGTCTCAGGAAATGGCTTCAGAGAGGCTTTGCCGTTCTAAGCAGCTCCTTGGACAATGTCCCAAGGGCAACTGCAGACATATTTCATAAATGGGTTTGTCTAATTCTTTTGTCTCTGGAATAATACCTTTATTCAACTATCTTAAGATCTTTAAGAATCCTAGCTATTGCTACCCAAGGTAGTCGTTTCTGTAATTAGCTCTGAGGAGTTACATAGGGCATGGGCATTTTAGTAGGGCCAAATGCCTGTGGCAAAAGAATTTTCCAGGAGCTTTTGGGATATGTCTGGCCCAGCATTACAAGCTGGAAAACTGGCAACCATATCCCAGGGTCTCAGAGCGAGTCTGTGCTTGGTGGATAACGATTCAGAGGACCGTTCTGACTTTGACCTTTGAGCTAATGTCAATGACCTAGCACTGTGACTACAACAGCAAGTAACTCTGGCTATTGGACTCCCGTTTGACTTCTTTTTTTTTTTTTTGTTCAGAACTTGAGATTTTGCTTCTGGAATCTCTATTCTCTGCTTGACTTCTAATCCCAATTCTGCTCTGGATGGGTTGTGTGACCTTGTGAAATCGAATCAACCTCTCTGTGTCTTATAAAATGGGGATATAACCCCTTCCTTGCAGAGCTGCAGGGAGGAAAAGAAAATGAAATAATGTGTTTAAAAACGTGCCAAATGAACAAGGACTGATAGTGTTCTAGCCACTTCCACCGTTTAAACTTTATCTCACTCTGAAGCAAAGTCACAAACCAGAAAGGTGTCACATTGTCTCTCTTTTTCTTTCTTTTTGCCTTAGGCATAGAGAATGACTTGATCTCTTGAAGATGTCTCCTAAATGTACACTTTTTTTTGAGTCGTAGTCTCACTCCGTTGCCCAGGCTGGAGTGCAGTGGCACGCTCAAGGCCACCGCAGCCTCGACCTGCTGGGCTCTGGCAATCCTTCCATCTCAAGCCTTCCAAGTAGCCAGAACTACAGGCACACTCTACCACGCCTGAGTAATTTTTTATTTATTGTAGAGACGAGGTCTCGCCAAGCTGCCCAGGTTGGTCTCGAACCTGGGTGCTCAGGCAATCCATTCGCCTTGGCTTCCCAAAGTGTTGGGATCACAGGCTGAGCCACTGAGCCAGGCCTCCAAATGTACATTTTAAACTGTGTATATCTTCCAGGCTTCAGGCTTCTATGGAATATTTACAAATAGTGGTTCTAGCATGTTCAAGTATCCAAACAGAACTCATCAGCCTCTGTCCCCTACCCCCACAAATACACACAAATCCCGAACAACCAGCAAATCTGGTCTTCCTTTCTGACTTCTGTTAATGACAACACCATTCAAGATGCTCAGTCACAGAGCCAATGATCCTAATCTCCTCTGATTCCCAACCTCATCCAACTGGCCTCCAAATCCAGTGACATCTCCTTACTTCTCCCTCCCCCCGTCCCCCAGACCGTTTTTTCATGCCATTCTCAGTGCCGACATTTCGGGTGCCACAGGAAATGTCTGGGGAGGTCGTTTGGGTCTTCTCACTTCATTCCAGGTTATAAATGTGAAGCCTTCTCTGACTCTGGAATTGTCACTGGCCTCTCCAACTGCCACCCGACCAACCTGCCCTGTGTTCCACTCCACGGACGGCTCTATGCCGTTTTCAGTCCACGGTCCTTCAAAGGCTCTACGTGGACAAGAAAGATTCCTCCGTTCAGGCAGCCCTGACTTTCCACTCTGATCCACTCTCTCACTCTCTCTGCTCCAGTCACACATGCCCAGTTATTCCAGCTACTGTTCCCTTCCTGAGCCAAGCTCTCCATCTACCTGATACCTACCGCGTCCTGTGGTACCCATGTTCCTCAGGAAACTTCCCAAACTCTTTCCCGATCAACTGTTTGGAACCCCAATCCTTTGTGACATTCAGATTCTTCCATCAGTGCACACTTTGTCATCCCATTTAGGGAGTCACCATATTAGAATCGAATGAGACATGACTTGGGAGACCCCAATAAACACTGGGGGATAACACAGCAGTGTTAAGAATTTGCTGCTCTGGTGCCAGATAAATCTGGGTCCAAGTTCCAGCTCTACTATTTGCTAGTAGAACATGCCCTTGGCAATGTCTTTAGCCTCTCTTTCTCTCTGTTCCTCCTCTCTAAAGCTAAGTAAGAGTAGCACCTACTTCCAACGGTTGGAATAATAAACGAAGAGGATAAAGCATAGTAAGGTTCTTAGCACAGCGGCTGGTTGCCAGCAGGTGCTCAATTAATGATTTTCTTTTTTTTTTTTTTTGAGTTGGAGGCTCACTCCATCGCCCAGACTGGAGGACAGTGGCCGCTCCCGGCCACCGCAGCCTCGACCTGCTGGGCTCCGGCTATCCTTCCACCTCAGCCTTCCAAGTAGCTGGAACTGCAGGCACGTGCTACCACACCCGGCTAATTTTTTGATTTATTGTAGAGATGAGGTCTCACCAAGTTGCCTAGGCGGGTCTCGAACCCAGGGCTCAGGCAATCCACTCATCTCAGCCTCCCAAAGCACGGGATTACAGGTTGAGCCACCGAGCTTGGCTGATTGCTACTATTTTCTAATGTTTGCTTTTTTTTTTTTGAGTCAGAGTCTCACTCTGTTGCCCAGGCTTGAGTGCAGTGGCATGCTCACGGCCACCATAGCCTCGACCTGCTGGGCTCAGGTGATCCTTCTGCCTCAGTCTTCCAAGCAGCTGGAACTACAGATATGCACCACCACGCCCAGCTAAGTTTTTTATTTATTGTAGAGATAAGTTCTCATCAAGTTGCCCAGGCTGGTCTCAAACCCCTGGGCTCAGGCAACCCTCTCGCCTTGGCCTCCCAAAGTGCTGGGATTACAGGCCTGAGTCACTGCGCCTGGCCCTAATGCTCGCTTTATTTAACTTTCCATAGCTAGTTTATCAGTAATGAAGATTGAATGTCCTCCCAAACTTCTTTTTGCAGGGCAGTGTAACTTTCTTTTTTTTTTTTTTCAGTTGGAGTCTCAGTCACCCAGGCTAGAGTGCAGTGGCACACTCATGGTCACTGCAGCTTCGACCTGCTGGGTTCAGGTGATCCTTCTGCCTCAGCCTTCCAAGTAGCTGGAACTACAGGTGCACACCACCACACCCAGCTCATTTTATTATTTATTTAAGAGATGAGGTCTCTCCAAGTTGCTCAGGCTGGTCTTGAACCCCTGGGCTCAGGCAATTCTCTTGCCTCTGCCTCCTAAAGTGCTGGCATTACAGGCCTGAGCCACCACGCCCAGGCCCTGGGCTTCGTAACTTTTAAGATGTGTCATCGGTTAAAAGATTGCAAATAAGCCGGGCTCGGTGGCTCAGCCTGTAATCCCGCGCCTTTGGGAGGCTGAGGTGAGTGGATTGCCTGAGCCTGCGGGTTTGAGACCTGCCTGGGCAGCGAGACCTCATCTCTACAATAAATCAAAAAATTAGCCAGGTGTGGTAGTGCATGCCTGTAGTTCCAGCTACTTGGAAGGCTGAGGTGAAAGGATTGCCGGAGACCAGAAGGTCGAGGCTGCGGTGGCCAGGAGCGGCCACTGCACTCCAGTCTTGGCGACAGAGTGAGACTCCAACTCAAAAAAAAAAAAGCTGGACTCGGTGGCTCAGCCTGTAATCCTGCACCTTTGGGAGGCTGAGGTGAGTGGATTGCCTGAACCCGCGGGTTTGAGACCCGCCTGGGCAACTTGGTGAGACCTCATCTCTACAATAAATCAAAAATTAGCCAGGCATGGTAGCGTGTGCCTGTAGTTCCAGCTACTCGGAAGGCTGAGGCGGAAGGATCGCCAGAGCCCAGCAGGTCAAGGCCGCGGTGACCGAGAGTGGCCACTGCACCCCAGTCTGGGCGACAGAATGAGACTCCAACTCAAAAAAAAGTTAAAAAAAGGATGATAGTTGACTGGTTTGTAACATTTTCAAGAGCAAGATAATTTTACTTTTATCTTTATATTTCTGGTCTTAGACTGAGAATGAAGTAAGAACTCAAAAATATGTATTTAAATCAAAGAAATGTTGAGTTGCAAAAACTTCATCTCAATTACCTCTGGTCCATTTTCATTTCTGTCTGTGTATTTCATATAGCTAGCTTATCAAAGTGAACTTCCAGAAAGCTGAGATTCACTCAACTCCAGTCATTTTTTTTTTTGAGTTGGAGTCTCACTCTGCCACCAAGGCTGGAGTGTCATGGCACACTCACAGCCACCCCAGCGTCAACCTGTTGGGCTCCAGCGATCCTTCCACTTCAGCCTTCCAAGTAGCTGGAACTACAGACACGCTCTACGATGCCTGGTTCATTTTTGATTTATTGTAGAGACGAGGTCTTGCCAAGTTGCCCAGGTTGGTCTCGAATCCACGGACTCAGGCAATCCACTAGCCTCGGCTTCCCGAATTGCTGGGATTACAGGCTGAGCCACTGAGCCTGGCCTCTTCCTGCCATTTAAAAAAAGTGTGTATGTGTACAAGGGCGGACCAAAACAAAACCAGAATTATTTTTTGGAGGGTGGGCCCCTTGTACGATCTTCCCTTGCTAGGTAATTGTTCTAGGAACCCCTTGGTATCAGTGTACCAACTAGTGTTGTTGTGAGAAGCTGCATTCGGCTTCAGTGAATTTTTTTTGGAGACTCTTTCAGTGAATTTGCCCATTTCGTGCTGGGTGACTTACAAGCACACCTGCCCAGCTGGTGCTGAGTGTTCAGCAGTTTTTGACCCAAACCGGCATGATCCCCATGCCCTACACTCCCTATTCACCCAATCTTGTCCCAAGTGACTTTTTTTGTTTCCCCAATGAAAACAAAGTCCTCAACGGGAACCATTTCGCCAATGGGGATGAGGTGAAAATGTCACAAGCACTAAAAGGCATCAGAATGGACAGAATTCAAAAACTATTTTAAGCAGTGGGAAAAGCTTCTCAATGGTGTGTTGCATCAGAAAGTACTTTGAAGGTGACTGAAGTTTAAACATGTAAGAATAAATACAAAATTTTTGATAAATAAATTCTGTTTTCCTTTGGGTCCCCTCGTATATGAGTAAGTATGTGTGTGTAGTATGTGTGTATCAATATATACACACAATTTATTTTTATTTATTCATTGCTTATTTGTTTGGTTGCTTGGTTTTTTTGGAGTCGGAGTCTCACTCTGTCACCCAGGTTGGAGTGCAGTAACACACTCACAGCCACCACAGCCTCGACCTGCTGGGCTCAGGCAATCCTTCCGCTCCAGACTTCCAAGTAGGTGGAACCACAGGCATGTGCCACCACGCCAGGATAATTTCTATTTACTTATTTATTTTTAATTTTTTTTAACTGAAGCCTTTTTTTTTTTTTAATTGTAGAGACAAGGTCTTACCAAGTTGCCCAGGCTGGTCTCGAACACACAGGTTCAGGCAATCCATTTGCCTCGGCCTCCCAAAGTGCCGGGATTACAGGGTAAGCCACCGAACCCAGCCTATTTTGTTATTGATTTGTGTTGCTCAGGCTGGTCTCGAACCCAGCCCCTGAACTCAGGCAATCCTCTCACTTCTGCCTCCCAAAGTGCTGGGATTACAGGCGTGAGCCACTGCGCCCGGCCACACACCTACATTGAAATTAGCACTATTGTAGTCTGGCTTCACTGGATTTAGTGTGTGTTCCTCTTCCTCTTTTCCACCCTGGACTTCTTGGGTTTGGGTCTGTCCCTAGGTTTGTCCCTGGATTATTACCAAGCCAAAGGAGCCTTCCTAAAGGGAGATCTCCCTACATCGGACATACCTGAGTTTGGCCCTGCGGTTAAATCCTCATTAAATCCAGCGTTCACAGTGAGCTGAAAGAAGTCATGGAGGACAGACCTAGTCTTCAGATTTCTAATGAGTGCTGTCATTTTCTTGAAAATCTAGGGCCTTTATTTCTGGGCCATTACCCTGGGTTTGGTACCTGTGGTTCATGAACTATGTAAGTTCCTAGTGTAGACGTGCAGATGAATTTCAGAGTGCTTGCTTTTTTGGACCTTCTTAGGTTCTGAGACCTCTAAAAATAGAAATTTAATGTGGAGCCGAGCTCGGTGGCTCAGCCTGTAATCCCAGCACTTTGGGAGGCTGAGGTGAATAGATTGCCTGAGCCCGCGGCTTGGAGACCAGCCCGGGCAACTTGGCGAGCTCTCGTCTCTACAATAAATAGCATATTAGCTGGGAGTGGTAGTGTGCCTGTAGTTCCAGCTACTTGGAAGGCTGAGGTGGAAGGATCGCTGGAGCCCAGCAGGTTGACACTGTGGTGGTTGTGAGCATGCCACTGCTCTCCAGGCTGGGCGACGGAGTGAGACTCCAACTCAAAAGAAAAAAAAGAAAAGACCCAGGTGTTCATCAGGTGGAGGGAGAAAAGACTGGAAAGAAAATACGGAAATCCAGGGAAAGATCTGCAAATTTGTTTGTCACCATTGTTGGAGGGCTGGTCCCCTGGAGGGCTTGAGAAGGGGGCGGGTGGCATCTGTGGGCCTGTGGCTGGTGCACTGTGGCCACAGCGGGATGGGACATAGTTTTTTTTTTTTGAGCTGGAGTCTCACTCTGTCACCCAGACTGGGGTGCAGTGGCCGCTCCCGGCCACCGCAGCCTCGACCTGCTGGGCTCCGGCGATCCTTCCGCCTCAGCCTTCCGAGTAGCCGGAATTACAGGCATGCGCCACCACGCCCGGCTGATTTTTTGATTTATTGTAGAGACGAGGTCTCGCTGCCCAGGCGGGTCTCGAACCCGCGGGCTCAGGCAGTCCACTCACCTCAGTCGCCCAAAGGCGCGGGATTACAGGCTGAGCCACCGAGCCCGGCGTATTATTTAATTTCAGATAACACTTCACCAAGATGTGATCATGTCATTCCCTCTGGAGCCTTTTTCTCCCGCGAGCCATCATCTCCAGCTGCAGTCAGCATCACTCTGGCTCTGGCTGACACGGTTAGAACTCTTTGCGCTTCCACCTCTGGATTTGGGGTCTGCAAAATGGCTGCTGACCTGGGCTGAGGGTCCCCGGAATGTAGCCCTTCCCCGCTCCATGCCTGCTGACAGCCTCCTTCCCACTGAAGGGCAGAGGGCTACTGTGGCCCCTAAGCCTCTCCTGGCCCCATCTAGGGAGAGCAGAACCATCTTTCCTGGGACCTTTCTGGTGGGGAAGACACCTTCTTTATGGTGAGCTTAGCAGTTAGACTGCTCTGGCTCTTGTTCAGGCTCTGCCAGGGATTGGCTTTATGGTTTGAAACCTCTGGCATTGGGGAAGCTGCTGGTTGTGCAACTTGGAACAAATGATTTTACCTCTCTAAACCCTAATGTTCTCACTGAAAAGTGGGTAGAGGCCAGGCGCGGTGGCTCATGCCTGTAATCCCACACTTTGGGAGGCTGAGGCGAGAGGATTGCTTGAGCTCAGGGATTCGAGACCAGCCTGGGCAACTTGGTGAGACCTCGTCTTTACAATAAATAAATAATTTTAAAAATTAGCCAGGCGTGGTAGCGTGTGCCTGTAGTTCCAGCTACTCGGAAGGCTGAGACGGAAGAATTGCCTGAGACCAGGAGGTCGAGGCTACGGTGGCCATGAAAATGCCACTGCATTCCAAACTGGGCAGCAGAGTGAGACTCCGACAAAGAAAGAAAGAAAAGGAAGGAAGGAAGGAAGGAAGGAAGGAAGGAAGGAAGGAAGAAAGAAAGAAAAGTGGGTAGAATAATAGTATAAACGTTATTATCATTGTTGGAATAATTAATGGGATCAACTAAACTGCTTGGCATGGGAAATCCCCAATGAGTGGCCTATGTTCTTATACTCCAAAAGCTAAAGTTTTAATACAGCCATGTATTTATCAGCAAGCATTAGTTGATTTAGTCATTATGTATTAATAATTCCTGCTCATACTGGCTTATCTTGTCCTGGTTCTAAAGCAAAGCTTCCTTCCAGGTATGCATGGGTGGGTGAGGGAGGTCGTCACATGCTGTGCTCTGGGGTGAGGCAGGGCTTTCTCTTTGGGGATCCTGTCAGTGACATCAGCACAGACGGACGCCTCCAGAGACCCATCAGAATTATGGGGCCGGTGGCTGTTTCCATATGGAACAGGACTTTGGGGCCTGGGATGGAGAGAACCATCTCCAGAAGGCTTCCGTATGTTCTGGGCACAAGGGTCTCTTAGGATAGAATATTATGAAAACTTCTTTCATGGACCATTTAGGAACACTGAACTGGGAACCCAACCTCATCTAATTCACTTGGGACCTGAAGGGGAGACCTGAACTTGACTTACAACTTAAGTTTGGTCATGCCAAATCCTGCCTGACAGCCTGGGAGGGGAATTCCAAAGGGAAGAACTGGAAGAAGGGCCATAGAGTCTCTGGAGGGAAAGTCACTTGCAGTGAAGACGCTTAGCAGAGACAGTCGGATGAAGCAGTGAGGTTGGGAGGAATCTCGGGTTTCCAAGCCCTGTTTCCTCTCTGGTCCTCTCCTCCAAGGCTCTGGAATAAAGGCTGGGGTCCTGAGGTACAGATTGTCTCTTGGAGTCCAACACTTCTGCTGTGGAGACCCCAGACAATAGGTGAGGGTCCCTGGAGGAGGCAGGTGGTCAGGAGAGGGTGGTGACAGCTCAGATAATGCCCTGTGGGGGACACAGCATAGCAGCCAAGGCCATTCCAGGGCAGTGAGGCTGTGTGACCTTGAGCGAGAGGCTGCAGAGCTGCATTTCACATGGTCAGGCTCATGTAATATGCCTCTACCTCTGCAGAAAGGACATCATTTTTGTTTTTTTTTTTAGTTGGAATCTCACTCCGTCGCCCAGGCTGGAGTGCAGTGGCACGCTCATGGCCACCCCAGTGTCAACCTGCTGGGCTCCAGCGATTCATCTGCCTCAGCCTTCCTAGTAGCCAGGATTACAGGCGTGCAATACCACGCCTGGCTAATTTTTTTTTTTTTTTTG
Source organism: Cephalopachus bancanus (assembly GCA_027257055.1). Lineage (NCBI taxonomy): Eukaryota > Metazoa > Chordata > Mammalia > Primates > Tarsiidae > Cephalopachus > Cephalopachus bancanus. The sequence goes on along the minus strand of JAPVLO010000446.1, from coordinate 50,137 downwards.
TAGAGATGAGGTCTCGCCAAGTTGCCCGGGCTGATCTCGAGTCCGCGGGCTCAGGCAATCCCTTCGCCTTGGCCTCCCAAAGTGCTGGGATTACAGACTGAGCCAACAAACCCAGCCGGCTATCTGTATTTTTAATTTTTGTGGAGATGGGATCTTGCCCATGAGATCTGGCCTCAAGCAATCCTCCCACCTTGGTCTCCTCAAGTGCTGGGGTTTACAGGCATAAGCCACAGCACCGGGCTTCTAGAAAGGGCATTATAACAGTATCTACCGCCTAAATTGCTGATAGCCTAGGCAATGGTAGCCATTATCGTGTAAGAGCAGTCTGGGAGACAGAACGCCTGGAGGGAAGAGTTGGACGAAAAATCCAGGGAAGAGCCTGGACAGTTTTGGGTGCGCACTGAGCTCACTGGTGGGAATGGTCCATGAAAGGAAAGAAGTTTCCATAACATTCCATCATAAGCGACCCTTGTGCGCAGAGCATACAGAAGCCTACTGGAGATGGTTCTCTCCATCCCAAGCCCCAAAACCCTAAGCCATATGGAAACAGTCACCGGCCCTATAATTTCAGTGTCTCTCTGAAGCCTCTGTCTGTCTCCGACGGGATCCCCTATAGAGAAAGCCCTGCCTCACCCAGTAGCACAGCATATAACTACCTTCCTCTCCTACCCATGCGTGCTTGGGATGAATCTTTTGCTCTAGGACCAAGACAAGACCCAAGACATGCACACAGGATCTGTTTCCCCAATAACTCCTCAGTCCTCTAGGCTCCAATCCCAGGGCTGGGGCCTGGGCCGTGTAGATGCTGGTTTGTATAAAGCTCATGGTTGATTTGTCCGCATCAAACTGATGACTTTGCTCCTGGCTTGTTGAAACAGCCTATTCTGGGCAACCAGGGTAGAACAGTGCTTCTTTCTTTTTCTTTTTCTTTTTTTTTGAGTCAGAGTCTTACTCTGTTGCCCAGGCTGGAGTGCAGCGACATGCTCATGGCCACCGCAGCCTCGACCTGCTGGGCTCAGGTGATCCTTCTGCCTCTGCCTTCCAAGTAGCTGATACTGCAGGCATGCGCCACCACGCCAGGCTAATTTTGGGGTTTATTGTAGAGATAGGTCTCACCATGTTGCTCAGGCTGGTCTCGAACCCCTGAGCTCAGGCAATCCTCTTGCCTCGGCCTCCTAAAGTGCTGGGATTATAGGCGCGAGCTACCGTGCCCGGTTGGAACAGTGTTTCTAAAAAGCTCTGGCTATAGCCAGGCTCGGTGGCTCAGCCTGTAATCCCGCGCCTATTACCCCCTGGTCATCGTCCCACTCATATTCTGCAACAGCGCTTGCATCTCGGTTTCCCTGCGGCATCTCATTCATTATTTTATTCCCCGTGGGGCCGTGTTGTGTTAACTAAACCCACAACGAATCCTGAAAAGTGGGAAATACCATCATTCCCATTTTGCAGATGAGGAAACTGAGACTTTGAGAAGGTAAGTGCCCTGCACACACAGCCACTGGGTAAAGGCGCCAAGATCCAGGAAATCCAGGGTCCCAGCTCTCCCCACTACACTCTACTAACTTTCAGGGTGGGGAATTCAATACTTCATGAGTTGAATGAGGCTTTGTTTGAAATATTATCTACCATACTTATTCTGTCCTTTGGGCATGATAGATCATTTTCCTCTGAAAACTCTGTGTCCAAAAGACTACCAAAATGAGCGTCTGGGCCAGGCATGGTGTCTTCTGCCTGTAATCCCAGGACTTTGGGAGACGGAGGCAGGAGGATTGCTTGAGTCCAGGAGTTCCAGAGCAGCCTGAGTAACATAATGAGACCTCACCTCTGCAACGACAACAACAACAACAAACGCTGGGCATGGTGGCACGTGCTACTTGGAGGTGGGGGGACTGAGACGGAAGGATTACCTGAGCCCAGGAGGTCGAGGCTGCGGTGAGCCGTGACTGTGCCACTGCACTGCAGCCTGGGTGACAGGGTGAGACGCAAAAAGGAAAAAAAAATTAGTGTCTTTTTTAATTGACTGTCATTAAATAAAATTTTTTTTTAATTACCCAGAAAGCATCCTATGGTGACAATATGGCTTTTATCCTTGGCACAGACATGGCTCTTTGGGACTGCTAGATGCCTGAGTAATACCTCAAGTTATATACCCTTCAGTATGGAAGATTTTGAATAAGCCTTCTGATCAGCCTTTGGAAGGTGTTTCTTCTCCTCTTCCCAGCTAACATGGCAATCCCTCTAGCCGAGTAATTTATCCTGGAGCGGTGATATATAAGGTCTGTTCATGTCTTATGAAAATGTTCTAGTAACTCATTCTCCCTTTTCTGTTAAAGTCATTGCATTGATTCATGCTCTCAATGAAACTCTTTTAAAATCCATTAATGAAAATGTTAGTAGCTTTACAGAGTACCATGATATCCATCTAGATTTAAATATTTATTGGGCAAGCAGGAGAAATGATTAAACCCCCTTGGGAAAATCAATCAAATCTGTCCCTAAAGGCTTGTCCTGTAAATAGCGTCCCGGCCACACTCGCCCTCTCATCTGCTTTTCTGGCACTGAATTCGGTCAGCTGAGACCAAGCTATCGTGTAAGGAACAGATTAAACTAACATCCATCAAGGTGAAAGATAATTATTACTTGTGTCGGACAACACCTGTTTTTGCAGCATTCCTTCACTGAGTTGAACTGGAGACAGGCTAAACTTTCCACTGAATTTTCCATCTGACATTTCCTCCGGGCGGTGTGTCTGCAGAACACCCTTGCTCTGTTGACATTTTTGAGGCAGATTAAAAATGTCATCTGTGAAATATAACCTGAAAATCTCAAACTGCAATATATTCACATATATAAATAGAGGGGCTGAGTGGGAGTCACAGTGAGGGAAACGGCAGACCCTTGGCTGCTGCTGGGGCAGACATCTTTCATCAGATCTTTTATGAGGTGAGCCACGCAGGCCGTCCACGGATATTCCTGATTCTTCAGATCTCAGAGTTGTTGATCACTCTTCGCTTTACAGGTCCAGGACGATTCATCATTTCTCAACAGCTCGTGTATTTTCTCCCCAGTGGTGAGCCTGGAGTCAGGTGCCATTTGGAAGATGGAAAGCTTGGGTCTCCTTTCCACAGCCCGCACTCCGTGCCTTGGATGACATTTTTACCTGAGAAAAGAATCTCTGACCCGGGGCAAGAATCTAAAATGAAGTGGGTTTTTTGTTGTTGTTGTTGTTGTTCATTGAAAAGTGACACTGGCGTGCTTCTGCAGAAGGGCTAATGTCATTGCCAAGTCCACTCCCCGGCCGTCCCTTGGTGGAAGGGCCCTGGTGCACTTCCGGATGGTTCCTTGGGGGCACATTTTTGTACATGTTCCAGAGACAAAAGAAGAAAAAAGGAGAGGACGCTGGCTCCCCTCTCTGGGGCAAGGCGATGGACCCTGCAGCTTTGCTGGGTGTTAGTCTTACCCTTAACATCTGTGTTGACTTCAATCACCATTTCTTTTAACTCACTCTAAATACAGGCTCCAGCCCAGCTGAAAGTGAGGGAAGGCGTCTTCAGAATTCCCTTTATTATAGGTGTAGACATTCAAAGGCATTTAAGACACTTGATGCTTGGGATTACAGTAGTGAGCATATTCTTTAAAAATCCTTTACTGATTTTCAGCTTCTCATGCTCCAGATCCACTCCAGTTCCAAGCACCCTGATGACACCTAGATCCGGGCCTCTCTGTCTTCTCCCCACCCCCAAGCCGCCCCTTGGTTCAGGCCACCTCACCTGGACTGTTGTGATAGCGCTCTGTACTCTCCCCTCAACCCAATCTGTACCCAATTCCCGTCTGTCTTCTGTACACTCAGTCATTTGTCCCAAACACAAGTTAGGTTACTCCCCTGCTAAAAATGTCTAACACCGGACACGGTGGTTTATGCCTGTAATCCCAGCACTTTGGGAGGTGGAGGAGAGAGGATTGCCTGAACCCAGGGGTTCGAAACCAGCCTGGGCCACTTGGCGAGACCTTGTCTCTACAATAAATCAAAAAATTAAGCCGGGCTCGGTGGCTCAGCCTGTAATCCCAGCGCTTTGGGAGGCCGAGGTGAGTGGATTGCCTGAGCCCGCAGGTTCGAGACCCGCCCAGGCAACTTGGCGAGACCACATCTCTACAACAAATCAAAAATTAGCCGGGCATGGTAGCGCGTGCCTGTAGTTCCAGCTACTTGGAAGGCTGAGGTGGAAGGATCGTTGGAGCCCAGCAGGTCGAGGCTGCGGTGGCTGGGAGCATGTCACTGCACTCAGATCTGGGTGAGAGAGTGAGACTCCAACTCAAAAAAAGAAAATCAGAAAGTTAGCTGGGCATAGCTACTTGGAAAGCTGAGGATTGCCTGAGCCCAGCAGGTCGAGGCTGCTGTGGTGATAAGCATGCCACTGCACTCCACCTGGGTGACAGAGTGAGACTCTAACTCAAAAAATAAAAAAATCTAACCCCTAGATAGTAAGTGGGTGCATTGTTCACCCGTTTTCATGACCTTCAAGGCCTTTTGTAATGTACCCTCAACACTTTTTTTTTCCTTTGAATTGGAGTCTCACTCTGTTGCCCAGGCTGGAGTGCAGTGGCATGTTCCTGGCCACAGCAGCCTTGACCTACTGGGCTCAGGCGATCCTTCCACCTCAGCCTTCCAAGTAGCCAGAACTACAGGCGTGCACTACCATGCCCGAGTATTTTTTATTCTTATTGTAGAGATGAGATCTCGCCAAGTTGCCCACGTGGGTCTCGAACCCACAGACTCAGACAATCCACTCGCCTCGGCCTCCCAAAGTGCTGGGATTACAGACTGAGCCACTGAATCTGGCCACCCCTCAACCCTTTTAATCAGCAATGTCAGTTATGATGCTTTCAGCTGCAAGTAACAGAAGTGATTCAAATAATGGAAAATGTATTATCTCACGATTCGGGAAGTCCATAGTAGGAAAGACTTCAGGTTGCTTGTTTCAAGGCTCAGTGATATCCATAAAGAGCCGGGTTCTTTCCGCCTCTGTTCTGCTGTCCTCTGTGTGCTGACTCTTTCCTTAAACTGGTGTAAGACTGCTGGGGTAAGGGGGTTGGCTCCCTGCAGCACAGCCAGACCTAACAATGTCCAGATGAAGAGAGGAGGAAACCTTCCTCAGAGCCCTTACAAACATCCCATCCTCTCTCCTTGGCCAGAACTGGGCTCAGACCCACTCCTGAATTAGCCCTTGGTGAGGGCCTGGCATCACTCTCTGGCCAATCTCTCTCTCCCCATCTTGGAGTGGGGTCCAGGGATTCTCTCTTGACTATCCGGTGGTGCCAGCTTCCCCTGAGGCATGCAACTTTGGGGGGTAAGAAGAGGGCTCAGAGCAAAACTGGGATTTTGTTAAGAAGGCAGTAGGGGGACTGATGCTGGATAGGTGTCACAGTGTCCACCGCCAAGTCTGCTGGCTGCTCCCAGCCCACCACGCCCTGCCACGCCTATCACAGCTTTGTATTTGTTCTCAAGAATGTCTTGCTTCCCCGTTTTTGTCACGGAAGACCCTTTTTCATCCTCAATGACTGTATTCGTTTCCTACTGCTGCTATAACAAATTACCCCACACTTAGAGGCTTAGACAACACAAGTATGTTCTCTCACGGTTTTGGAGGGTAGACATTCAAAATGGGTCTCCTGGGGCTAAAATCAAGGTGCCAATAGAACTGTTCCTCCAGGAGGCTCCAAGGATGAATCTGTTCCTTGCTCTCAGCTTCTAGAGGTTGCCTGCATTCCTTGGCTCGTGGCCACATCATTCTGACCACTGCTTCTGTTGTTATGTCTCTCTCCCTCTGTCTCTCTCTCTCTCTGATCCTCCTGTCTCTCTCTTAAAAGGACCTTTGTGATTAATCGGGCCCAACCCAATAGTCCTCCATTTTAAGACCCTTCATCCCATCTGCAAAGCCCCTTTTGCCATAGGAGGTAACATATTCACAGGTTCTAGGGATTAGAATGCAGACATCTTTGAAGGGACGTTATTTTTACCTACCATAATGACTTAGCCCAATGCCACCTTCTCCGTGTTGTCTTCCCTGACTCCATTCCAGAAAAGCCACTCTAGGAGAAATATAACAGAGATTGGGAGGGGCAGGACATTGGCCAACCTTGGGGCACCCGTCTCAGTACCACCTCTCTTGACTATCCAGGGATGGCTGGATGGCAATGGTCTGTGGCCACCAACTCTATCTGACCTGCTCTCTGGGCATGTTCTTTCACCTCCCTTTCTCTGTTGTTTGACCTGACATTGAACTTCCTTCAGGTCTGAGTCAAAGAGACTTTGTACCCAACCCACTGCGGTTTGTGGAGGCGTTCACCAAAGGAAACGAAGAGGAAATTCTACCCACAGGACAAAGTGTTGTCTTTATCTGCCCTCAGGTTACAATGATTTTTCTAGGGTGAGCCACTTTTTTCCTGATCAGATGCTGTCCTGCCCAGGCCTGGGTTCTTGTTGATACACAAAGGTGGCCCAGACTATGCTAGAATGTCCCTCTGTCTCGGACTCTCCAAATATTTATCATGCACTTGTGAGAGGCAGGGTGGTGGGCACCTCAGGCATGCAAGATCCTTGTCAAGCAATTTGTTCCCAAGCATGGATTCCCAGAAACAACCAAAGGATAGTGGGGAGGGAAGGCTGCAGGCAAGGGAGAAAGCCCATCAACAGGTCACTCTGAAGTCCAGTCCCACAAAGGGTGACTTTGGTTCAGTCTCCCAGGAGAGCACTGAGACATGCAGGCCACATCTCAGATGGCCCTGATCAAGGACAATTGTCTTTGGTCAAGGGCTGCCTCCAAGGAGGCTTCCATCCTAGAGAGGTGAATTCTGAAAGCCTGAGGCGCTGGTGCTGTTGGGAATGAAAGGCCACCGTGAGCCAGGTTGCCTGGAGACAGGGTAGCCCCCGCCTGGAGACAGGGTAGCCCCCGAGGTGATCTGGGCAGGGCGCTAAGTCCTGTGCTCAGGCCACAAGGGAAAAAGCCCTGTGTTCAGGCATTTCCTCTTCTTGTGTGGCCTAGTCATCCCCGCCCTAGCCTGTCACTGTGGACCTCACTGCCAGCCAGGGCTCTCTCTGCAAGACATGTGGCCTCTGCAGAAAGCCGATTTCCCTAAGCCCTGTTACCCTGCGTAGCTTCAGGTCACGCTGTGCGTCTTCTCGATAGGTTTCAAAATCCTTTTAGAACCTGAACGTTACTTGCTGACTTCCTGATCACCACCTTCCACTAAAAACTGCCCCACTGCCTGAGGTTGGTAGAGTATCTATCGACTGCTGTGAGCTGACAGCTGGGCCACCCTCCTGAGTACCCAGTGAGGAGACCATGTTGTCCCTGATTGGCGACTTGATCTCCCTTGGGGTTCTCTCCCATCTTTCCCTCGTGCTTGGAGCTTAACCCTACTCTTGGTACTGCTGGCTTGGTCTCTACTTCCCTCCCTTCCGTGCAGCAGAGGCTGGGGCTGCACTCGAGACAGTTTCCCTCAAAGCTTCTAGCTCCCTTTGCCTGAGACTCTACGGACATTAGGTACCACAATCACCTCCTTGAGTGTTAACAAATGATGCCGCCCACTCAAGTGGGCAAATGGAGGACTTCCAAAAGCACATCAATGTCTTAAAGATGCAGCTGGAAGTGGCAGCTCATGCCTGTAATCCCACACTTTGGGTGGTCCAGGCAGGAGGATCAGTTGAGGCCAGGCATTTGGGATCAGCCTGGGCAACACAGCGAGACCCCAACTCTACAAAAATCATCATCATCAACAACAGCAACAATACACTGGTTGGGCGTGGTGGCACACCTGTAGTCCTAGCTACTCAAGAGGAGAATCACTTGAGCCCAAGGGTTTGAGGTTACAGTGGGCTATGATGGTGCTGTAACAGAGCAAGCCTCTGTCAAAAAAAAAAAAAGGCAATACTACCTTAGTCTGCTTAAACTGATACAAAAGTGATGATGATACTAAGCCGGGAGTGGTGGCTCACACCTGTAATTCCAGCATTTTGGGAGGCTGAGGCGAGAGGATTGTCTGAGCCCAGGAGTTCGAGACCAGTCTGGGCAACTTGGAAAGACGTCATCTCTACAATAAATAAAAATAATTAGCCAAGCATGGTGGCTGTAGTTCCAGCTACTCGGGAGGCTGAGGCAGAAGGATCACTTGAACCCAGCAGGTTGAGGCTGCAGTAGCCATGGGCACACCACTACACTCCAGCCTAGGTGACAGAGTGAGTCTCCAGCTCAAAACAAAACTAATGATGATACTGATAAAAAGCATAACAGCAGTATTTGAATAGTTAGTGTTGTGTACTTTACACTTAATATTTCACTTCATTCTTCACCTTCCAGCAGACCTACAAGGTACTGTTATTACTGTTTTCCTGAAGGAAAAGTGAGGCTCAGCGAGATTAGGGGACGCTGCAGAACTTGTGGAGCTGAGACTCGAACCCAGATCTGTCCGAGTCCATAAGACCCACCCTCTGCCTTATCACTCTATATTGTCCCCCACCTCGTGGTAAGAGGAGAAGGGGTCTCCTACTCAGAGCTGCGGGCATTTAATAGGGATGAACGGATCTGGAAAATGAGAGTGTTTTTCCAGAGCTTTGGATTCCAATGGTGTTTAGTCACCCCATTTATTAGATTCCTTACCCAAGAAGTGAGTAGAAAATGGGCTCTTTCTCCTAAATCCTTTTCAGATGTGTTGGCCAGCAAAGCAGCCTTCATCACCCCAAAGTCACTGTGCAAACCAGTTTGTGCCGTTCTGGGAGAGGGGCTTAGACCCTTTGCCTCAGCCCTTTTTGAAAGAGTTTTCCTGGAAGCCCCACGCAGTAACTGTTGCTTTTATCTTGTTAGCCAGAACCGTGTCAAATAACTACTCACCCTTAGAGGCAAGGCAGACTGAGAAGTAAAGTTTGTGTTTTGGTTGCTTTTTTTAAGTTTAGCCTTCTCTATCCTTTCTGTCTTCTATCAGTATTTGAAAAGCAAAATATATCATGATCAAGTAAGGTTTGTGCCAGGGTTACAAGGATGGTTCGATTTTAGGAAGTTTATCAATGCAATTCACGTATTAACAAATTACAGGATAATAACCAGAGGATCATTAGACTGAGGAAAGCATTTAATAAAATCAATACCCGTCCCTATAGTTAGAAGCAAATAAATGAGAACAAGATACTCAGGAATGAATGTGGCCAAGGAGGTGCAAGACTTGCCCACTGTAAACTATGACACATTGCAAAAAGGAATTAGAGAAGGGCTAAATAATTGGAAAGACAGCTTGCGTTCATGGATTGGAAGATTGAATACTGCTGAGATGGCAGTGCCTCCCAAAGAGATCTACAAGTTTGATGCAATCCTTATCGAAATCCCAATGTGCTTTTTTTGTAGAAATAGGAAAGCTGATCCTAAGATTCACATGGAATTGTAAGGAACTTGGAATAGTCAAAACAATTTTAACCGGGCTCGGTGGCTCAGCCTGTAATCCCGCGCCTTTGGGAGGCTGAGGTGAGTGGATTGCCTGAGCCCGCGGGTTCGAGACCCGCCTGGGCAGGCGAGACCTCATCTCTACAATAAATAAAAAATCAGTCGGGCGTGGTAGCACATGCCTGCAATTCCCGCTACTTGGAAGGCTGAGGCGGAAGGATCGCCGGAGCCCAGCAGGTCGAGGCTGCGGTGGCCGGGAGCGGCCACTGCACTCCAGTCAGGGCGACCGAGTGAGACTCCAACTCAAAACAACAACAACAACAACAATAACAAAAAAAAATTTTTTGAAAAAAAAAAGAACAAAGTTGGAGGACTTACACCTCCAAATTTCAAAACTTACTGTAAAGTTACAGTAATCAAAACAGTACGGTTCTGGCATAAGGATAGAAATATAGATCAATGGGATGGAATTGAGTAGTGTCTTAGTGAGCTTGGGCTGCTGCAACAAAATTCCACAGACTGGGTGGCTCAAACTGCAGAAATTAATTTCTGACAGTTCTGGAGGTTGGAGGTCCAAAATCAAGGTTCAAGCTGATTCTGGTCCTGGTGAAGGCTTTCTTCCTGACTTGCAGGGTGACTGTCTTTTTGCTATGTCCTTACATGGTCTTTTTCAAAGTATGCCTTTGTGGGGAGGAGAACTGAAAGAACTTTTCATAAGACTGCTAATCCCATCATAGAGGCCTCACCCTTATGACTTACTCTAATTACTTCCTGCTGTGGTTTGAATGTATCCCCTCCCCCAAAACAGGTCAGAAACGCACAGTGTTGGGAGGTGAGGACTCAATCAGAGGTATTTGGGTCATGAGGGCTGCTCCACCCTCATGGACAGAATAATGCTGACTCTCAAAGGGCTTAAGGCTGCAAGGTAGATCTCTTGTGCTCTCTCTTCACCTCTGCCACGGGGCAATACTTCAAGCAGGCTCTTGACAGATGCAGGTGGCTTGATCTTGGACTTCCCAAATCCAGACCCACGAACCAATAAATTTCTGTTTCATGTAAATTACCCAGGCTCAAGTATTCTGTTACAGTAGCACACAGGAGGCTAAGACACCTCCCAAAGACCCATCTTCAAATACCATCACACTGGGACTTGGGACTTCAACCTAAGAAGGTTGGGGGTACACAGATATTCAGTCTACAGCAAGAGTCTAGAAATGAACCCACTATCTATAGCTAATTTACTTTTGACAAAGGTGTCAAGACCATTCAATGGGGAAGAAACATTCTCTTTGACAAATAGAGCTGGACAACAAGATATCCACATGCAAAAGAATACCGTTGAATCCAAGCCCCAGGCGGATGCTTAGCCTGCGCGCCCAGGAGGGCCCTGGTACTGTTGAATCCTTACCTTGCATGATATATAAAAAAAATTAACTTAAAAGGAATAAAATAGCCGGACTTGGTGACTCAGCCTGTAATCCTGCGCCTTTGGGAGGCTGAGGTGAGTGGATTGCCTGAACCCGCGGGTTCGAGACCCGCCTGGACAACTTGGCGAGACCTCAACTCTACAATAAATCAAAAATTAGCTGGCCGTGGTAGCTGTAGTTCCAGCTACTTGGAAGGATCGCCTGAGCCCAGCAGGTCGAGGCTGTGGTGGCCAGGAGTATGTCACTGTCCTCCAGGCAGGGTGACAGAGTGAGACTCCAACTCAAAAGAAAAAGAAATTGGCAATTATGTGGAGAAATTGGAACTCTTTCCCATTGCTAGTGTGAGTGGAAATGGTACAGATGCCATGGAAAACAACTTGACATTTCCTTAATAAATTAAGCATAGAATTAGCATAAGACCCAACAATTTCATTCCTAAATATATACCTGAAATGACTGAAAACAGGTGTTTAAGCAACAAGTTGTACACTAAACTTCATAGAAGCACTAGTCACAATAGTCAAAAGGTGGAGGCAGCCTATACGTTCATCAACTGGCAAATGGATACATAAGCTGTGGCATATGCAGACCGTAGAATATTATTCAGCCATAAAAAGGAGTAAAGTAGCCGGGCACAGTGGCTCAGCCTGTAATCCCGCGCCTTTGGGAGGCTGAGGTGAGTGGATTGCCTAAGCCCGCGGGTTCGAGACCCGCCTGGGCAACTTGGCAAGACCTCATCGCTACAATAAATAAAAAAACTAGCCAGGCGTGGTAGCACACGCCTATAGTTCCAGCTACTTGGAAGGCTGAGGCGGAAGGATCGCCGGAGCCCAGCAGGTCGAGGCTGCCGTGGCCGGAAGCGGCCACTGCACTCCAGTCTGGGTGACAGAGTGAGACTCCAACTCAAAAAAAAAAAAAAAAAAGAGTAAAGTAATTAGCTGGATGTGGTGGCACACGCCTGTGGTTCCAACTACTTGGAAGGCTGAGATGGAAGGATCGCCGGAGCCCAGCAGGTCGAATCTGTGGTGGCCGTGAGTGTACCATTGCACTCCGGTCTGGGCGACGGAGTGAGACTCCAACTCAAAAAAAACCAGAAATAGTTGCCACGGGCTGGCATTAGAGGAAAATGGGGAGGGCTGCTTAATAGGTATAGGATTTCCTTTGGCCGGTGATGAAAATTCTCCAGATCTAGAGGGTTGTGATGATTACACAGGATTATAATTGTCTATAATTGCCACTAGCTGTCTCCAGTGGCAACTTTTATGTTCTGCGTACTTGACCAGACATGACACAAAGAAACAAAAAAGCCCCAAGGCAAGCAAACAAAAATTAAACTTGTAGTAAAACAGTGATAGAAGATCCCTTCCTTAACCTGGTCAAGAATATCTACTAGGTGGGGCCCAGTGGCCCAGTTAGTCATCCCAGCACTTTGGGAGGCTGAGGTGAGTGAATGTCCTGAGCCCAGGAATTTGAGACCAGCCTGGGTAAATTGGTGAGACCTCATCTCTACACTAAATCAAAAATTAGCTAGTCATGGTGGTGTGTGCCTGTAGTTCCAGCTACTTGGAAGGCTGAGGCAGAAGGATCGCCTGAGCCCAGCAGGTTGAGGCTGTGGTGACCGGGAGCATGCTACTGCACTCCAGTCGGGGCAACGGAGTGAGACTCCAACTCAAAAAAAAAAAAAAAAAATCCATAGTAAGAAGTCTAAAACAGGGCTGTCCAACCTTTTGTCTTTCTTGGGCCACACTGAGTGAAGAGGAATTGTGTTGGGCCGTACATAAGTTATATAATATAGTTAGTCTATATACATAATAAGACTTTTTAAAAAACCAACACAGATTTTTCAGTGTAGGTGTGACATCATAAGACTTTTTTTTCAAACGGGAAACTCTAGAACCGTAATTAAAAAGGTTAGAAAAAGGAGGATAATATGACACTAGTGGGAGATCTGACCTGGTTTTTGTAAAACGAATTGATCAATTCTGGTTCAACGGAAGTGGTCACACAATTCTTAGTGAGTTTTCAAGGTGCTTGCTTGAATTTTGCTCTTCAAGTGCTTCCTAACTGAAAACAGCTACTCACAAATGTATGAGCTGCCAAAAAATGATGTCATGATCACGGTGTAATTGTGAGCTTCAAAAATGGAACTACACATGGGGTCACAAGGAACATAAACACTAAACAACACATGGTGTTAAAAGATTGTAGGACTGCATTACTAGCTGCCTTGGGTTGCATGTAGCCTGCAGGTCGTGGGTTGGACATGTCTGTTCTAAAAGATAAAGCATTAGAAATAATCTCACTATGGTTAGAAATAAGCAAGGATCCTGTATCACCCCTATTAATGGCATTGGACCTGGAGTTCTAGACAATGTGACATAGCAGGAAGTAGAAAACTACCCTGGAAATGTGCAGTGTCCCTGGGTGAAGGTGATAGTTGAAGCCATCAGCATAGGCGAATCCCAAAGAAGATATTGAAAGGAGAATAGGCTGGGTGTGGTGGCTCATGCCTGTAGTCCCAGTACTTTGGGAGGCTGAGACAGGAGGATCGCTTGAGCCCAGGAGTTCAAGACCAGCCTGGGCAACATAGCGAGACCCTGTCTCTACAAATAGTGAAAAAAAAAAAATTAGCCAGGTGTGGTGGCCTGCCTTAGGAGACTGAGGCAGAAGGATCTCCTGAGCCCAGGAGGTCAAGGCTGTGATGAGCTGTAATCGCGCCACTCTACTCCAGCCTGAGCAACAACAGAGTAAGAATCCAACTCAGAAAGAAAAGGAAAGAAGCAGGCAGGCTGGCAGGAAGGCAACATGGCGAGACCTCATCTCTACATTAAATTAAAAAATTAGCTGGGTGTGGTAGTACAAGCCTGTAGTTCTAGCTACTTGGAAGGCTGAGGCGGGAAGATCACCTGAGTCTAGCAGGTCGATGCTGGGGTGGCCGCGAAGTGTGCCACTGCACTCCAGTCTGGGTGACAGAGTAAGAATCCAACTCAAAAAAAGAAAAAAAAATTCTCCAGGCATAAGTAAGGGTTTTCTTGGTAGAGAAATCAACAAGTGCAAGATATGAAAGACTGGAAATCGGTGTCATGGGAACACAGAGAAGAGATTGGAAAAGATGGTTTGATCCTGATGATCTGTACTCTGGGAAATGTGGGCTTAAGTTACAGATGCTGAACAGAGGGTTTTTCTTTCCTTTTTTCTTTCCCCCTTTTTTTTTTGCATCGGAATTTCACTCGGTCACCCAGACTGGAGTGCAGTGGCATGATCATGGCTCCCTGCAGCCACAACCTCCTGGGCTCAGGTAATGCTTCTACCTCAGTCTCCTGAGTAGCTGGGACTACAGGTGTGTGCCACCATGCCCAACTAGTTTTTTTTTTTTGAGTTGGAGTCTCACTCTGTCGCCCAGACTGGAGTGCAGTGGCCGCTCCCAGCCACCACAGCCTTGCCTGCTGGGCGCCGGCAATCCTTCCACCTCAGCCTTCCGAGTAGCTGGAACTCCAGGCGAGCGCTACCACGCCCAGCTAATTTTTGATTTATTGTAGAGATGAGGTCTCGCCAAGTTGCCCAGGCGGGTCTCGAACCCGCAGGCTCAGGCAATCCACTCACCTCAGCCTCCCAAAGGCATGGGATTACAGGCTGAGCCACCGAGCCCGGCTGCAACTAGTTTTTTTTTTTTGAGTTGGAGTCTCACTCTGTTGCCCAGACTGGAGTGCAGTGGCCACTCCCGGCCACCGCAGCCTCGACCTGCTGGGCTCCGGCGATCCTTTCGCCCCAGCCTTCCGGCAACTAGTTTTTTTTTAAAGGATTTTTGTAGAGACGGTATCTCACTATGTTGTCTAGGCTGGTCTTGAACTTCTGGGCTCAAGCGATCCTCCTGCCTTGACCTCCCAAAGGGCTGGGCTTACAGGCATGTGCCACCGTGCCCAGCCCCAACACAGGTTTTTCAGTGTAGGTGTGATATCATAAGACTTGTTTTTTCAAACGGGAAACTCTAGAACCCTAATGTCAACTATGGACTTCCAGCGATAATGACTTATCAATGCAAGTTCATCAACTGTCACAAATGTACCACTCTGGTAGGGGGCACTAATAATGAGAGAAAGCCATGTGTATGCAGACAGGAGGATTATGGGAAATCTCTGTCCTTTTCCCTTAATTTTATTGCAAACCTAAAACTATTTTAAAGAATAAAGGCTATTAAAAAAAAAAAAGAGTAAGTTTAGCAATAGTGAGCTTCTCATGGCTGGCCTTTGTAACTTCCTTTTCTGTGACTGCTCCAGACATGGAAAGGGATACATTCTTCATTGGGCGTTATAATTGTCTATTGTCACAGTCCTACAAATCACACTGGATCTAGGCGTGTCCTGACCAGAAACCAGAAGTGAAAAGGAATACCTTAGCAGGGTATCAGAAGCTTGAGCCTAGAAAAATAGATCTCATGTTTTCAAGCAGGAAGTATTAAACTGGACAAGTAGAAGCCCACGAGGACAAGGTTATGTCCAGGAGCCACCTGGCCAGGAGACAATAGAGAGTTGGACGGACTAGAACTCGGCAAGAGTGTCTGAGAAGTTGGGAGGTTCTGCAAGCGGCCAAAACAGTTTCTTTTAGGATTACAGAATGTGGTTGTTTAATGAAGGTCTTTGTTGCTTCTAAGGGAATTCTTGAAAAAGCTGCATGATGTGGGCTTCAGAACAAATAATCTTTGATTTTAACCCCTTTTTCACCACATTCCAACTGTGTTCTTGGGGTGAATTTCTTAATTTCTCCAGCCCTCTTCCTCCGTGTCAGTAAGACAAGGATAGTGACATCTCACACGGATATTTCTAAGAATTAGAAATAATATACGTACAGATATTTAGCAAATCACCTGGAAATAATATGGGAATTACTATGACCCTTAGTCTCTGTTTAAAAATTTTCGATTTTCCATGGGAGGGAGATGCATTGAAATCTCTTGCCTGCGGATGACTGGCATATTGTTTTCTCAGGAAAGGCTATTCCCTGGCCAACCTTTGAGCTTCCGAGGGTGGGTGGGTCATGGTTCTCACGCTACATCCTATGTGGAGAAGATACTGCCGGAGTCTCTGCTCCCCACATGGGCCGCCCTGTGTGAGGAGGCCCCCACACGTGGTGTGTCTGTGGGAGGCCTGGCCTTTGGTTTCGTGTGTGCCCAGTGTCTGTTGAGGCCGCTCCTGTTTGTGGCTTGGCCTCTCTGCCTCCCAACACGCCTCAGAGGAGCCACGCTGTCTGTTCTACGAGCCAAGACTGTCTGCTACTGCTGGTTCCTGGGAATCGGCCACTTCCCTCCTCTAGGGAAGCACGTCGTCACAGCATGGATGACCGCCCCTGGGAAACTCATCCCTGCCTGAAATAAGGCCATAGCTGTCAAGGCTGGAATGAGAGAAGGCCAATGATGAGCTGAGCATACTCTGGTGAATCTATTGAGGGTTTCCTCAGCTGTGGTGGACAGCCACAGGTGGGCAGATAGAGTAAGAGAATCTCAAGTCACCAGGTAGTCCTCCAAAGAGGTAGCTTTTGGCCGGGATGCTTGCCGTGGGTGAACGATCTGGACATAAAATTAAGTTTGGTTGAAAGTTAGGGACACCAGAGTCACACTCAGCTCATAATTTGCTTTGTCCCACTCCTGCCTGGAAAGCGATCGCCATATTTCGGGGCGATGGGAGAGCAAAGTTTTCTAGGCATGGTCATCCATGCTGTGACGGTGATGACCTGTGACACCTCTCCAGGTAGAAGATGAGATCCTGAAAGCATGAGGTAGCCAAGTTTAAGGGAACAAGTATGACCACTAAATTGATAATCATGGATTATCATCAAAAGGAACAGAAAGAGAGAAGAGGGTGGAGAAGACGGGGTGGCATTTGCAGAGCAACTGAGAGAAGATTTTTGCTTTTTTTTTTTCTTTTGATTTGAGCCCCATTCTGTCTCCCAGGCTGGAGTGCAGTGGCACACTCATGGCCACTGCAGCTTCGACCTGCTGAGCTCAGGTCATCCTTCTGCCTCAGCCTTCCAAGTAGCTGGAGCTACAGACGCGCGCCACCATGCCTGGCTAATATTTTGATTTATTGTAGAGATAAGGCCTCCCCAAGGCGCCCAGGCTGGTCTCCAACCCCTGGGCTCAGGCAATCCTCTCACCTTCACCTCCCAAAGTGCTGGCATTACAGGCATGAGCCACTGCTCCTGGGTGAGACTTTTCAACAATAGAAAATGTCCAGTATTCAAATTACAGTTTGGCTCATAGCATTTGGTCTGTCTTGGTGAATGTTCTATGTGTTTGTGAAAAGAATGTACAGTCTGCAGTTATTCAGAGCTCTATAAATGTTAATTAGGCCAAATTGTTTAATAATGTTGTTTCTTTCTTTTTTTATGAGACAAGTTTACTTTTTCTGTTGCACAGGTTGAAGTGCAGTGGTATGATCATGACTCACTGTACGATCCACCTGCTGGGCTCCCACGATCTTTCCACCATGTAGTTGGAACTACAGGTGTACGCTACCACACCCGGCTAATTTTTTGATTTATTGTAGAGACGAGTTCATCAAGTTGCCTGAGCTGGTCTTGAACCTGCAGGCTCAGGCAATCCACTCACTTTGGCCTCCCAAAGTGCTGGGATTACAGTCTGAGTCACTGAGCCTGGCCTGTGTTATTTCAGCCTATACTCTTAGTGACATTATATCGTCTTGTTCTGACAGTTAATGAAAGAGGAGTATTGCTGTCTAAGCATAAATTGTGGATTTATCTATTTCTCTCCTTTTAATTCTGTCAAGTCTTCACATTGTGTATTTTGAAGCTACATTACTAGATGCATATATAATGAAGATAGCTATATGTTCTTCATTAATTTCTGCAACATGTCCCTCTTTATTTCACACAATTCTCCTTATCCCTGGTGTTCAAAAATCTTGAAGTATCCTGTGTCTGATATTAACATGCTTAGTGGTTATAAGATGGAACTTCTTTCAAGCTGTCTGTGCATTTATATTTAATGTATATTTCTTGAAACAGCACATAGTTGGATCTAATAATCTCTAACTTTAAATTAAATGTTTAGTTCACTTATAGTTAATATAATTATTGATGTGCTTGGGTTCAAGTCTACAATCTTGGTTTTTGTTTTCTATTTGTCACCTCGATTCTTTGTCTCACTGTTCCTTATTTTCTGCCGTCTTTGAGGCTAATAAAAAAACAAACAAAAAACTTAACGTTCCATTCTATTTCTCATATTGAATTTTTAGCTATTTTTTTGTTTTACTATTTTGATGGTTGTTCAAGGGACTACAATAAGCATCTTCATCTTAATCACAGCCTACCTTAAATTAATATTCTACCACCTAGCATACACAGTAACGTAAGAAACTTGCAACAGAACTTGACTTCATTTGCCATCTTCCATCTTCTGTGCAATTATTTTCATCTATCTTTCTTCCACATATGTTGTAAACTATACAATAAATCGTTATTATCTTTGTTTTAAATAATCAATTGTCTTATAAGGGGTTTAAGAAAGGGAAGAAAAATTGTCTTTTCTATTCACCCACACATTTGCCATCCAGTGCAATTCGTTCTGTCACGTGAATTTATATTTCATATATTTCTCTTCATCCCCTCCAGAATTCCTTTAGCATATCTTATAGTTTAGTTCTGCTGGTGATAAATTTTCTCAGCTTTCCTTTATCAGAAAATGTCTTGATTTTATCCTAATTTTTGAAGGAGATGTTCTTTAGATATAGAATTTTAGATTGACAGAATTTTAAAATTATGGATTACTAAAATAGTTTTCTATATAATTCTAAAATTTAATATATTTTAAATATAATTCTAAAATTCAGAACTTGACTTCATGTGCCACCTTGCACAGAAGATGGAAGGTGGCAAATGAAGTCAAGTTCTGAATACAAAAATATTTTAGAAATCCATAATTCCATTGGGCTCTTCCCCACCATAAAATTTATTGTGTTTAATGATTAGCCTGCTGTCACTCATATGGATATCCCCCTCTATATGATATCTTTTCTCTGACTGCTTTTCAGATATTATAATTGTCTTTGGTTTTCAGCTGTTTTGCTATCATGTGTTTTGGTATGATTTTCCTTAATTTTATTTCACCTGGGTTTCCTTTGGTGTCTTGGGTCTATTGGGTTGATATTTTTACTCAAATAAGAAAAAATTTTTGAGCCGTGCTCGGTGGCTCAACCTGTAATCCCGCGCCTTTGGGAGGCTGAGGTGAGTGGATTGCCTGAGCCCGCGGGTTCGAGACCCGCCTGGGCGCGAGACCTCATCTCTACAATAAATCAAAAATCAGCTGGGCATGGTAGCGCATGCCTGTAATTCCAGCTACTCGGAAGGCTGAGGCGGAAGGATTGCCAGAGCCCAGCAGGTCGAGGCTGCGGTGGCCGGGAGCGGCCACTGCACTCCAGTCTGGGCGACAGAGTGAGACTCCAACTCAAAAAAAAAAAAAAAAGAAAAAATTTTTGACCAATATTTCTTCAAATACTTTTTTTAGTTCTACCATTGCTCACTTTCCGAGATTCCAGTTTACTTGTATGTTAGTCCAGTTGATACTTTCCCTGGATGGGTCATCGTGACTCTATTCTTCGTTTTGGTTTTTTCTCTCTCTGTTATTGTTTGCTTAATTTCAATTAACCTGTGATCAAGTTCACAAATCTATTTTTCTGTATTTTCAAATTTGCTATGAGTCTTACACAAGTTTTTAATTTCAAATATTTTACTTTTTTCTTTTTAAGAGTTCCATTTGATTCTTTTTTTGAGTTTCCACGTCTTCCCTGAAATTCTCCATTTCTTCTCTCATTATGATGCCGAGTGGCTCACTACAGAAAGGAATTTCAGAGCGAGTTGAGTTGTCCAGAGAGTTTTAAAGCACAGTTTATTGGAGAGAAAAGAAAAAGAAAAGACATGTTCAAGGGAGAACGCTGGTGGCCTTAAGGGAAGGGACCGCACTTGCTGTTAGCAGAAAGTTCTTATGTTGTCAACATGATGATTAAGCAACCTATTTTCTAAGCTCAGCTTTGATCACAAGTTTCAGTTCTTACCGTTTTGCTCCCAAGCTCACTTGTGTCATAAGGAACTTTTGAGATCATAGGAACATTTGCTGTTTAAGTGTTCTCTTACAGCACCATGCCTCAGTGTCACGAGGAGCTTTTGAGAGGAGGAATTTTCGAGATCAGAAAAGTTGCTGTGTCATTACATTTTCTCTTAGAGCGTCCGTCTCCAGTAACTCCCCACTGTTCTTTCTCAGTCTTTATAGCCAACTGCCCCATATCCCAGGGTTGGGCCTGGATTTCAGCCAGTGTGTAGTTATTTTAAAGAGTTATGTCTCAATAAGACAGTGTCCAAATGTCTGAACAGCTGGTTTCCTAATTATCTAAGCCTACCTATAAGAAACTCACTATCTCGGCCGGGCTCAGCCTGTCATCCCAGCACTTTTGGAGGCCGAGGTGAGTGGACTGCCTGAGCCCTTGGGTTCGAGACCAGCCCAGGCAAATTGGCGAGACCTTGTCTCTACAATAAATTTTAAAAATTAGCCGGGCATGGTAGCGTGTGCTTATTGTTCCAACTGCTTGGAAAGCTCTCCAGGCTCGGTGGCTCAGCCTGTAATCCCGCGCCTTTGGGAGGCTGAGGTGAGTGGATTGCCTGAGCCTGAGCCCGCGGGTTCGTGACCCGCCCGGGCAACTTGGCGAGACCTCATCTCTACAATAAATCAAAAAATTAGCCGGGCGTGGTAGTGTGCACCTGTAGCTCCAGCTACTTGGAAGGCTGAGGCGGAGGGATCGCCGAGCCCAGCAGGCCGAGGCTGCGGTGGCCGGGAGCAGTCACTACCCTCCAGTCTGGGCGACAGAGTGAGACTCCAACTCAAAAAAAAAAAAAAAGAAAGCTGAGGCAGAAGGATTGTCAGAGCCCAGCAGGTCGACACTGGGTGACCATGTGTGTGCCACTGCCCTCCAGCCTGGACAACAGAGTGAGACTCCAACTCAAGAAAAAAAAAGAAAAAAAACCTCACTATCTCAATAAGGGTACCTGATCCCAAACCAGGTGAACTGAGGACCAATGGGAGGTCCAAACTTCACCTGTACGGTGGGTGAGCCCTTATGTACCTAATTCTGAATTGTACCCCACATCTTTAAAATAAACAAATAAATAAACTCACTACCTATAAGCTATGTGAGCTGTCATGCCTCAATTATATTCCTATTTTTCCTGTAAATTCTGTAACATATTTATCAGTTATTTTAAAATTGTTGTCTACTAATTCTAGCATTTGATCACCTTTAGATCTGTTCCTGTTGACTGCTTTTATTTCACTCCATGTATTAGCAACTCTGTGTTTTCATATGTCTAGTAATTTTTGCTTGATAGGGATACATTGTGGAGACTCTGGATTCTGATTTCCTTCTCTAAAGAGTATTGAATGTGCCGGGCTCGGTGGCTCAGCCTGTAATCCCGCGCCTTTGGGAGGCTGAGGTGAATGGATTGCCTGAGCCCGCGGGTTCAAGACCCGCCTGGGCAGCGAGACCTCAACTCTACAATAAATAAAAAAAAAAATCAGCCGGGCATGGTAGCACATGCCTGTAATTCCGGCTACTCGGAAGGCTGAGGCAGAAGGATCGCTGGAGCCCAGTGGGTCGAGGCTGCGGTGGCCGGGAGCGGCCACTTCACTCCAGTCTGGGCGACAGAGTGAGACTCCAACTCCAAAAAAAAAGAGTATTGAATGTAGTTCCAGCAGGCAAGTCACCTTGATCCTGTGAAGGCATGATTTATGCTTTGTAAGAGTAGGTTTATTTGAACTTTGTCCTTAGGTCTTGAGCATAGCTTTTAGCTCTGCGATGTGGTCCTCACTCCTAAGAGTTGGTGTTACTCCTAAGTGTGGCCCTTCTGGGTTTCAGTGAAAGGCCTGAAGTGTTTACCAACTTTTTGTGACTCCCTGGGGCTCGAACTTGTTCAAATCCCAGACCCCTATCACTGGGTAGTTGCTTAGATTTTCAGTCTCCCAGTTGTTCTCCGCTGGCCTCCCTGCAGTCTTTCCCATATGGGCCTAGTTCAAGGGGTTAGTCAAGAAGTTAAGGAAATCGCATATGCAAAATTTGACGCTCCCCTTCTGTGACTGTTTCTGGAAATTCACTGTGTCTGGAATTTCTCCCTTCAATTTTTCAGCTGCTGTGACATCCCTGAATTCCAAACTCTGACTCCTCAGCCTGATAAAACTGACGTTTTCTGTTTGAGCTCCATCTGCCCTGCACCACACAGACTAAGGAGTATCCTCAGGCGAAAATGTGTATAAAAGTAGATTTCATCCATTTCGGCTCCATTCTTTAAGTGTCTATCTTCTTCAGTTTCTGCTGGTGTTTTATTGCTCTCTAGTGACTCTGAACTGTTATTTTATTTTGCCCAGTGTTTACAATTACCCCAACATCAGCTACTACATGTTGATAAAAGCCAAAACTTCCTAGGGGATTCTTTTTTCTTTTTTTTTTTTTTTTGAGTCAGGGTCTAAGTGTCTTGCCCCAGCTGGAGTGCAGTGTGGATGGCATCACTATGGCTCATTGCAGCCTTGATCTCCTGGGCTCAAGCGATCCTCCAAGTAGCTGGGACTGCAGGCATGCACCACCACACCCAGCTAACTTGTTTATTTTTTATAGCGACAAAGTCTTGCTAGTTGCCCAGGCTGGTCTCAAACTCCTGGGCTCAAGCCATTCTCCTTCCTTGGCCTCCCAAAGTGCTGGAATTACAGACGTGAACCACTGTGCCTGGCCTTCCCAGGCAATTCTTTAAAAACAAAATTATATTTCTTTGAATGTCTCCTGTCTCTCTGGTTTGGGCTCCCTCAGAGGCAGGTTCAGGGATAAGGGTTTTTATTGCAAATAGTTTCTTTAGGAGGTGATCCCAGGAAACACGTGCAAGGGAGTGGTGAAGTGAAACTAGGGAGCCAGCATAAGGTGTTCAACCCTGCAAGGAACTGGGAGAGACGGTGAGGCTGTGTCCTAGAGTTGTCCTAACCAACGTACAGGGTGGGGTATTTATCCACCAACTCCCTGTATGTGTGTGTGTGTGTTTTTAGAGTCTCACACTGTTGCCCAGGCTGGAGTGCAGTGGCACACTCATGGCCACCACAGCCTCGACCTGCTGGACGGGCTCAGGTGATCCTTCCACCTCAACCTTCCAAGTAGCTGGACTACAGGCACGCACCACCACACCTGACTAATTTTTTGATTTATTGTAGAGCTGAGGTCTCACCAAGTTGCCCAGGCTGGTCTCAAACCCATGAGCTCAGGCAATCCTCTCACCTCAGCCTCTCAAAGTGCTGGGATTATAGGTGTGAGTCACCATGCCTGGCCTTTTTTTTTTTTTTTTAAAGCAGGATTTATTGAGAGGACAGAAAAGCTCCCACAGTGGGAGGACACCCGAGGGGGTTGTCCAACTCCCTGTGTTCATCCAGCAGTGCTGGTGGGATGTATATGCCAATGTCTTGCCAGACAGAAGCATCCAGGTGCATCAATCCCCAGAACTTTTGGTTTGCTTTGCATGCAGTCCTCAGGCAGACAGTTAGAGGCCTTTGCCGTGAGCAGACTCTGGTGTTTAGATGTGAATGCTGAGAAGATATGGGTGGGACATCTACATGTCTGCTACTCCATCCGCTAAGAAGAACCAAAACTCCCTAACTTGTCTTCAAAGACATCCATCATTTGCCATGCCTACCTGACCCCTCACTATGCTCCCTCTCACCCAGCAGGACCCAGGCACAGGCTTTTGTCTTTTTCTTGACAGGCTTGTTTTCTCTTTAAAGCCTGTGTATGTGCTTGTCTCTCTGCCTTGAAAGCTCTTCACATGTTGGTTCCTATTTTTTACTTTTATATTTTTACTCACGTGTTACCTCTTCAGAGATATCTTTTCGGTGTTTTCGATCTAAAGTAGCCCCCTACTTGCTAGCTATCCCGTCACCCTCTTTTAATTCTATGCATATTCCTCATCACACTGCATGACTTTTTTGGCAATTTATATACTTGCGTGTCTATCATCTGCTTCTCCCAGCAGTATAAAATCTGTGTGAGAGCAAGAACCTTGTTTATCTTGTCATAGCTGTAAACCCCTGAGCTTACAATAGGAACTAACACATATTTGTTGAAGGAATGAATGAATAAATGAATAGATGAACGAACATACTAAAATTTGCAAATAAGTTGCAAGTTAAAAAGTTAAGTGGAAGCAACCCAAGTGTCCATCAACTGATAAATGGATAAACAAAAGACAGAATTATATATATATATATATACATATATATATATGATGAGATATTATTTAGCCTTAGAAAGGAAGGAAATTCTGGCACATGCTGCAACGTGGATGAACCTTGAAAACATTATGCTTAATGAAATGAGTTAATCATAAAAAGACATATTGGTTGGAGGGAGGTAGGAATGGGGATTAATGCTTCATGGGTACAGAGTTTGAGCTAGGGAAGAGGAAAATGTTCTGGAAAGGGATGGTGGTGATAACTGCCCAGCAATGTGCATGTACTTAATGCCACAGAAATATGCATTTTAAATAGTTACAATGGTATATATTTTTTTGAGTTGAAGTCTCACTCTGTCGCTCAGACTGGAGTGCAGTGGCAAGATCCTGGTCACCACAGCCTCAACCTGCTGGACTCCAGTGATCCTTCCGCTTCAGCCTTCCAAGTAGCCAAAACTGCAGGCGTATGCTACCACGCCCAGCTAATTTTTTTTTTTTATTGTAGAGACGAGGTTTCTCCAAGTTGCCTGGGTGGGTCTCGAACCCGCAGGCTCAGGCAATCCACTCACCTCTGCCTCCCAAAGTGCAGGGATTACAGGCTGAGGCACCGAGCCTGGCCTAAAATGGTAAATTTTAAGTTAAGTGTATTTAGCCACAATAAAAAAATAAAAATTTACCCCTCGATTTTCAAAGGAAGATAAAACCTAGGCTTAAAATCTGCTTTAGTTCTTGCTTGCATCATCTTGAGGATGTTATATTATGAAACTTTTAAGAACCAGTCTCTTCATCTGTAAAATGGAAATAATGATAGTATTCACCCTATAGTTTTGTCATAATAATGCATGAGTTCCTGGATTTATAACTTTTATGACTCATTAAAATTTCAAAAAAAAAATTTGGAGATATATTGGATTAATATCATTTTTGGTCAAATAAGACACTAAAAATAGAACACACTGAAACAAAACCCTGGTCATTGCTTCATCAGAGAAAAAAAATTTTTTTTTTTGAGTTGGAGTCTCACTCTGTCACCCGGGAGCGGCCACTACAGCCTTGACCTGCTGGGGCTCTGGCAATCCTTCCACCTCAGCCTTCCAAGTAGCTGGAACTACAGTCACGCGCTACCACACCTGGCTCATTTTTTATTTATTGTAGAGATGAGGTCTCACCAAGTTGCCCAGGCGGGTCTTGAACCCACAGGCTCAGGCAATCCACTCACCTCAGCCTCCCAAAGGCGTGGGATTACAGGCGAGAAAAAAAATTTTTTTTTTTTTTTTTTTTGAGTTGGAGCCTCACTCTGTCGCCCAGACTGGAGTGCAGTGGCTGCTCCCGGCCACCACAGCCTCGACCTGCTAGGCTCCGGCGATCCTTCCGCCTCAGCCTTCCAAGTAGCTAGAATTACAGGCATGCGCTACCACGGCTGGCTGATTTTTTTATTTATTGTAGAGATGAGGTCTCGCTGCCCAGGTGGGTCTCGAACCTGTGGGCTCAGGCAATCCACTCACCTCAGCCTCCCAAAGGCGCGGGGATTACAGGCGAGAAAAAAATTTTAATGTCAAAAGGAATTGAGAAGGCCGGGCGCGGTGGCTCAAAGCTGTAATCCCAGCACTTTGGGAGGCCAAAGCTAGAGGATTGCCTGGGCCCATGTGTTCGAGACCAGCCGAGGCAACTTGGCAAGACCTTGTCTCTACAATAAATCAAAAAATAAGCTGAGCGTGGTAGCATGCATCTCTAGTTCCAGCTACTTGGAAGGCTGAGGCAGAAGGATCACCTGAGCCCAGCAGGTCAAGGCTGCAGTGGCCATGAGCATGCCACCGCTCTCCAGGCTTGGTGACAGAGTAAGACTACAACTCAAAAAAAAAAAAAAAAAAAAAGGAATTGAGAAAGAAAACAATCTCAAAGTAAGGAAATTTTAAAAAATTTGAAAACTTTCACTGTTAATAAGTATAGAGTAGATAACTTGGACTAACCCTCTTGTCGAGGATGACTAGAGATGCTAATCAAAATAGACTTAAAAAATCTGTTTGAAGGCATTAGAGAGACAAAGAAGGAGAGTGAAGAACTACTGGCACAAGATCCAAGAGAAGACAGAAATCTAGAAAGGTAATCCTGGGTCTTAGGATGTTATGGAAATCTGGAAGAGGTGGTTGAGAGAATGACCAATTTTTTTAACATTTCACTGGACTAAGGGAATGCAAGTTGGAATTTAAGACCTATAAAAGTGGTTGGCTAATCTCTCCCACTACTGTCGCTTTGGGTTGAGATCTTGAAAAGCTGCACCTGAGGAGTAAGGGTGAACTTTGGACTTTCTCAACCAAGCTTTGAATGGTATCAGTCCAATAAATTGGTTTAGGGTAGTGATTTCTAGTGTTCCTAAGCATATAGGACAAACAAGTAAAAACCCTTTCTACAGCAAGATAATAGCCTCAAAATAATGTTACAAATAGGTTTACAAACACATCATGTGGCACACAATAAAAGATAACCAGGAGCACATGAAGACAAGACAACATAAAATGAATAAAGAGAAACAACAGATAATAGAACAGTCCCAAATGGACTCTGGATATTGGAATTCTTGAACCAACTTTAAAGTAAATATGCTTAATGTTCGAGAGAAAAAGAACAAGATTAAGAATTTTGTCTGTAATCCCAGCACTTTGGGAGGCCAAGGTGAGAGGATTGCCTGAGCCCAGGGGTTCGAGACCAGCCTGGGCAACTTGGTCAGACCTCGTCTCTACAATAAATCACAAAAAATTAGCCAGGTGTGGTGGCGTGTGCCTGTAGTCCCAGCTACTTGGAAGGCTGAGGTGGAAGGATCACCTGAGCCCAGCAGGTCGAGACTGTTGGTGGCCATGAGCGTGTCACTGCCCTCCAGCCTGGATGACAGTAAGATTCTGACTTTAAAAAAAAGAGTTTTGTTAGAGATCTGAAAGCTATAATATAGGATATGGTAGATTTGAAAAAAAAAATAAAATTTAGAATTGAAAGACACAATAACCCAAATTCTTAATATTGTTGATAGAGTTTATAAAAGAATGGATATTATTGAGGAGATAATTAGTGAAATGAACGATATGTCAATGGAAAAGAGCTGAAATGAAATATGAAAAGACAGAAAGGATGAAAAATACAGAAGAGAGGGTAAGAGACATAATGGGTGAGTAGCTCTAACATGCATGCATTTGAAATCCCAGAAGTAGAGAAGAGAGAAATGAAGCAGAAGTAATATCTGAAAAGACGAAGGATGAGAATTTTTCTAAACTTATAAAATCATCAAACCACGAATTCGACCCCAAGCAGGTAAATAAAAAGAAACACACTTGGATACTTCACAGTGAAACTGCTAAAAACCAAAAAAAAAAAAAAGATGCCTTAGTCAGTTTTGTGCTACTATCACAAAACACTTGAGACTGGGAAGTTCTTGAAGAGAAGAGATTCATTTCTTTCAGTTCTGGAGGCTGGGAAGTCCAAATCAAGGGATCCACATCTTGGTGGGCCTTTGGGCTGCATCATTTCACGGTGAGAAGTAGAAGGGAAGAGAATGCAAGAGAGCAAGAGAGCCAAACTCGCTTTTAGAACACACTCACTCTCATGGTAACAACATCAATCCGCTCATGAGGGCAAAATCCTCATGATCGAATCATCTCTCAGTGGTTCCCCAATCAACACTTTTGTATTGGGGATAAAGTTTTTAACACCCAAACCCTGGGTGTGTCTTAAAAACAAAAATAAGGTAGATTATCTTCAAAAAAACAACATTAGACTCATACTTAACTAACTTCTCACAGGAGACAATGAACGACTACTCAACAGAAGCAATGGCAAGTAGAAAACCATGGGATGAAATCTGTTTTTTTTTTTTTGAGTTGGAATCTCCCTCTGTCGTCCAGACTGGAGTGCAGCGGCCGCTACCGGCCACCGCAGCCTTGACCTGTTGGGCTCCGGCGATCCTTCCGCCTCCACCTTCTGAGTAGCCGGAATTACAGGCACGCACTACCACGCCCGGCTGATTTTTTGATTTATGGTAGAGATGAGGTCTCACCAGGTTGCCCAGGCAGGTCTCAAACCCGTGGGCTCAGGCAATCCACTCACCTCAGCCGGGATGAAATCTTTAATGTGCTGGAAAAAAAACCTGCCAACCTGCTATTCTAAACCCAGGAACATGTCATTCAAAAATGATAACCAAAGCCGGGCTCGGTGGCTCAGCCTGTAATCCCGCACCTTTGGGAGGCTGAGGTGAGTGGACTGCCTGAGCCCGCGGGTTCGAGACCCGCCTGGGCAGGCAAGACCTCATCTCTACAATAAATCAAAAAATCAGCCGGGCGTGGTAGCGCGTGCCTGTAATTCTGGCTACTCGGAAGGCTGAGGCGGAAGGATCGCCGGAGCCCAGCAGGTCGATGCTGCGGTGGCCAGGAGCGGCCACTGCACTCCAGTCTGGGCGACAGAGTGAGATTCCAAATCAAAAAAAAAAAAATGATAACCAAAGTTGGGAAAATGTATCATCTGCAGACTACAAAAAAGGAAAGAAAAAGAATCCTCGTGGATACTCAAGACAACAAAAAAGTGAAATATGTGGTCAATCTAAATGTGCATTACTTATATAAAACAACTATAATATTTAGGGAGAAGCCGGGCTCGGTGGCTCAGCCTGTAATCCCGCGCCTTAGGGAGGCTGAGGTGAGTGGATTGCCTGAGCCCACGGTTCGAGACCTCCTGGGCACGAGACCTCATCTCTACAATAAATAAAAAATTAGCCGACTGGTAACGTGCCTGTAATTCCAGCTACTCCGAAGGCTGAGGCCGAAGGATCGCGGAGTCAGCAGGTCGAGGCTGCGGTGGCCGGAGCGGCCACTGCACTCCAGTCTGAGCGACAGAGTGAGACTCCAACTCAAAAAAAAAAAAAAAAATATTTAGGGAGGTTCAAACGATAGAGTTAAAATGCATAATCGCTGGGCGTGGTGGCTCATCCTGTAATCCCAGCACTTTGGGAGGCCGAGGTGAGTGAATTGCCAGAGCCCACTGGTTCGAGACCACCCTGGGCAACTTGGAGAGATCTCTTCTCTACAATAAATAACAAAATTAGCCAAACATGGTAACGTGTGCCTGTAGTTCCAGCTACTCCGAAGGCTGAGGCCGAAGGATCGCTGGAGTCTAGCAGGTCGATGCTGGCGTGGCCGTGAGTATGCCACTACACTCCAGCCTGGGTGACAAAGAGACTCTGACTCAAAAAAAAGAGAATACATAATCACGGCAAAACATCATGAAGAAAGGATTAATAGGAAATGGGTAAAAGTATCAAATAACACTAAAACTTGGTAAACAAAGATATTATGGTCTGAATGCTTGTTACCCCTAAATTCATATGTTGAAATATAATCATTAATGTGATAGTATTAGGAGGTGGGGCCTTTTGGGGGGATGATCAGATCATGAAGGTGCGGCCATCATGAATGGGAGTAGTGCCCTTACAAAGATGGCCTGAGAGAGACCCCTGTCTCCTTCTATCGTGTAAACACACAGTAAGAACACACCACCTGTGAATCAGAAAATGGTCCCTCACCAGTCACTGAATCTGCTGGAACTACAGGCAAGCACTACCACGCCTGGCGAATTTTTTTAATTTATTGTAGAGTTGAGGGCTCACCGAGTTGCCCGGGTGGGTCTCGAACCCACAGGCTCAGGCAATCCACTCACAAAGTGCTGAGATGACAGGCTGAGCCACCGAGCCCAGTCCCACCCTATCTCTATTAAAAAAAGAAGAAGCCGGGCTCGGTGGCTCAGCCTGTAATCCCGCGCCTTTGGGAGGCTGAGGTGAGTGGATTGCCTGAGCCCGCGGGTTCGAGACCCGCCTGGGCAGCGAGACCTCATCTCTACAATAAATCAAAAAATCAGCCGGGCGTGGTAGCGCATGCCTGTAATTCCAGCTACTCGAAGGCTGAGGCGGAAGGATCGCCGGAGCCCAGCGGGTGGAGGCTGCGGTGGCCGGGAGCGGCCACTGCACTCCAGTCTGGGCGACGGAGTGAGACTCCCAACTCAAAAAAAAAAAAAATAGAGAAAGGATTTCACTCTGTCACCCAGTCTGTAGTGCAGTGTAGCAAACATAGCTCACTGCAGCTTCAAACTCCTGGGCCCAAGTGACTCTCCCACCTCAGCTTTTCAAATAGCTAGGACAACAGATGAGCACAACCATGCCTGGCTCACTTTTCAATTTTTTGTAGAAATGAGGTCTAGCTATGTTACCCAGGCTTATTTCAAACTCTTGACCTCAAGCAATCCTCCTGCCTTGGCCTTCCAAAATGCTGGGATTTCAGATGTGAACCACCACACCTAGCCCCCAAGATGGTAGCTTTAAGCCCATATAAACCAGTAATTAAGCTAAATGTAAATGAATAAAATAATCCAATCAAAAAAATTTGTCAGATTTTAAAAAAATCTAACTATATATTGTTTACAGGAGGCGGATATAAAATACAAGGGAGCGGCCAGGCTTGGTGGCACAGCCTGTCATCTCAGCACTTTGGGAGGCCGAAGTGAGTGGATTGCCTGAGCCCGCAGGTTCAAGATCACCCCGGGCAATTTGGTGAGACCTCATCTCTACAATAAATCAAAAATTAGTCGGGTGTGGTAGCGCGTGCCTGTAGTTCCAGCTACTTGGAAGGCTGAGGCGGAAGGACCACCTGAGCCCAGCGGGTTGAGGCTACGGTGGCCGTGAGCATGCCACTGCACTCCAGCCTGGGTGACAGAGTGAGACTCCAACTCAAAAATAAATAAGTAAATAAATATAAGGAGTCGGGCTTGGTGGCTCAGCCTGTAATCCCGCGCCTTTGGGAGGCTGAGGTGAATGGATTGCCTGAGTCCGCAGGTTCGAGACCCGCCTGGGCAGCGAGACCTCATCTCTACTATAAATCAAAAAAATCAGGCGACAGAGTGAGACTCCAACTCAAAAAAATAAAAAATAGTAAATAAATAAATAAATAAATACAAGGAAGAAATCCTGCTGGATGCTGATAATGGCCAGGATATGGAGTAAGAGGACCTTGTGTTCTTATTTTCAAAGCAAGAATTCTAAAAATATAATGATAGGTAAATTTAAGCATTTACTAAAGAACTAAGCATTTTATGCACTGTATCTCACTTATTAGTGTCCAGCAGACTGTCAACATTGGCATTCTCAAAAGCAGCCACACCAATGGCAAGGGTGGACACAGTGATAATAGGGGTTAGCACCACACTGCAGGAGAGCTTTCTGGGCATGGTTGCTCCAGAATCCAGGAGGCAATGTTTTGTTTTTACAATAAAAACTCTGAAGAAATCACTCTGCCATTTATTATTATTATTATTAATTTATTTTTTGAGTCAGGGTCTCACTCTGTTGTCCAGACTGGTGTGCAGTAGCACAATTGTGGCTCACCACAGCCTCGACCTCCTGGGCTCAGGCAATCCTTCTGCCTCAGCCTCTTGAGTAGCTGAGACTACAGGTGTGCACTACCATACCTGACTGTTTTTGTTTTGGAGGCTGTGGCAAGTGGATTGCCTGAGCCCGTGGGTTCGGGACCATGTATTTTAAATTTTTTGTAGACACTTGGTCTCACTCTTTTGCCTGGACTGGTCTTGAACTGGGTTCAAGCAATCTTAGCCACTCTAAGTACTGGGATTTCAGGCATGGGCCACTGCTTGGCCCTCCCTGATATTTAATCAAAGCAAACCCTTCTCCCCACTTCAGCCCACCAACCTTCACTCTCAAATTCAATCAAAATTTAGAATGTGGAGGATAAGGACACCCAAAGGGTATCACATTAACTTGGCAGTCAAGAGATGAAAGAAGCAGCAACTTTAGAATCAGGGGGTTTATCCTAACTCTGCTCTTGCCAGCTGTGTGACCTTGGACAAGTCAATTAACTCACCCAAGCTAGATTTCTTCAGTACAGCTGGGGTTATCCTAGTTGTCTCATAGGTTGTTTGGGGGTTAGTATAAGCACAGCCCTTCTATACTCTACAGGGAGTGTTTCCTAAGTGATGCACACCCACAAACCAGCGCTTCAAACCTCATTCACCTTTGACATCACTTAGTCCTACATTTTTGTTTTGCAGATGAGGCAACTGAGGCACAGAGAGGCCAAATACTAGCTGTGTGATCTTGGACAAATTGCTCACTCTCTCTCTGCTCTCAGTTCTCTCATCTATAAAATGGAGATGGCAAGGCCAGCATCGCACAGTTTTTGTGAAGATTGGAATGAGGGATCTGGTGCTTTGGCATGGCTATTAAATGCATCGTGGCAGCTGGTAATTTTTAAATGAATATTATAATTGTTTTGTGTAGCATTTGAGAAATCATTCTGCTCTGAGGTAGGAAGCTCTGGCAAGCTGCAGCCATTTGGTCACAAACCCTAGAGCTGGTGGGTTGTCCTGGGGAGACCTTTCTCGCGGGGTCAGGTAGAGTTCAACGAACTCGCAAAGAAGCGTGATTTTAGACGCTCCAAGGTACATCCACTCATCTCCTCTCCACTCCCTCTCCCTGTTATTAAACTGGTAGTTTTTACAACATCAATAAAGAACTTTCCTACCCAATTACCCCAGACAATAGGCTGAAAAGCAGTTTCGACTATGAAAACTTCATGTTGGGTTCATTTAGATTGTTTTGCTGTGTCAAATCCTCACTTGAGTTCAAAAGTTCAGCTGAACCATGAACTTTGTAATTTCTCAGCAGGCAGTTCTACAAATATAGAGGAAAGCGAAAAAAACATACAATATTTAAGGTGGGCTTGTCACATTGCATCTAACACGGTTAGAAACGGTTGTAGGTGCAACAGCCCTTAATTTCCAGAGCACAGTGACAAGTCAAAAAAAAAAAAAAAAAGAGGAAAGCAAAATTGAACCGAACTGTTCCTTGAGTTACCTGACCTCCGAGGCTTCCAAGGGAATGCACATTCAGTGACTAATCATTAGTGGACACGCTAAAGCCAGCTAATCTTCTTAATAAATTGTGAAGTCTTGTATACCTCTTGGTTTTAGTGGTGGCTTTTCTGCCTGTCTGGACCAGGCAGCATATCAAAACAAAAGGGTCATGACTTTATGTATTTGTTAAAGTTAGAAACCACGTTCTCATAGAACTCAGGCTTGATTTGACCTGGTTACACAGCGTAGGTGGAGCGTAAGTTTCACAGCAGTGAGAACAGCGTTGCGTTTTTCACTTGTCTATTACGCATGCAAATGAAGTTCAAGAATCCCTCGTTTTGTAAGCCTTGTGTTTGTGCAGCTTTGGGCTCAGGGGTAAAGCAAACAAGATAACCAACCCACTTGGGTCAGGGCGTCTTTCGGCTTGAACCCGGCGAGATCCTCCACACCTTGGAATGATCTCTCGCGTCCCGTCGACTTAGTCTTTGTGTGTTCCACGAGGAAGTGTGTTTTCCGTCGGTTTTACGTTGCCGCGAATAAAAGGGACAACCTGAGACAGGCAGTTTGGGGCCGGGAGACAGGGGAGAGTCCAAACAAGGTGTTTTCCTAGGGCAGCTGTTTATCCTCTTTGTTTACCGAGGGGTTGGCCTGCAGGGTCATGAGAAGAAGGCTATGTTGGCCTTTGTGGAAGCGACAGGAAGGGACGGGGTGAGAAGGTCAAGTCCTGTGACGGATGGTTCTTCAGGAGTTAAACGGGACTGATTTTTCGAAAGTGGTTTTCCTTTTGCCTGACTTTTATCTCCAAGTTGCCAGAATTTTAGCTCTGGCCAGCTCAGGACTCTTTTGAGAAAAATCCCCCAGCAAAGATGGTCCAAGGCTGTCATGTTGCCCTCAGCGGTGTTTTTCCATACAGGAAGGTCTTGTTCAGTTCAGTCAAGAATGGATGAAACTTTCCATTTTTTCCAGACGCAAATCATCACAATAAATTTAGTGCCTCCAACCAAGAACTGAGAAGCGTGATAGTAAAGTGGGGGAGTGTAGGGTGAAGACTGTGAAATTTGGTTGACCTAGTTAAAGGTGGTCTGTCTTCCCGGTGGGGTTGGGAGGCTGGAAGGAAAAACAAGGTTCACTGCTTTTGTGGCTGGATAAACCGGGCTGCCCGGGTTTTACAGCTCTGTTTCTGGTTGACCTGCCCTGTATAGTGGGGCTGCGTGTCTCCTGATGAGGCCGGGACAGGAGGGGAGTTGGTGGCATTCTTTTAAAGGGCTTGCAAGATAGCGAATAATGACAGCGGGTTTTGTTCGTTCAGAAAGCATTCGTGGAGAATTGACTTCAGGGGAACGCCGGCTGGGGATTCGTCAGGAGGGGGTCGGGCGGGATGTGAGAGAGACTTCTGCGGGGAGACATTTAGAGAGATCAGGGGGTGGAAAGGGGATCTGTGGGCCGGTCTGCACCCCTTGGTGGCATCTACAGGACAGTGAGAAGATGGATTCTCAGGGGACAAAAGGGCACGTGGCAGTGACTTCAGAATAAACGGGAGAGGTATGGGGAAACAGGACAGAAGAATGACTTCCGAAGGGGTCGGAGGCCCAGAGGTTGAATGACCTCCCTGTTGAGGAAATGGTAGGGATGGTCTGGGAGCCAAGTCCTCATAAGGGGAGAGGAATCTCACTGGAGTCTTTGGATGGTGGGGACAGAAATGGTTGTCGTTTTGAATGGCCTCAGGGTGCCAGGACTGCTTGGGTATGTACTTATGTGATGGATTTGACAGGCCCTGGTTGTCCTGATTGCCATCCTGGCCAGGTAGGTCTCAGCATCCCTCCTGCAGCCACCACAGGACAAGGTTTTGAACTTGGGTTCCTGTCCAACAGGACTTTGTAAAACAAAATAAAGCCTTTTTTAAGTGGACTGATGAAGACCAGGATAGTTTGAGACCTATCAGTGGCGAGAAAAGCAAAAGTAAAAATCAGGCTCGACTTGCTAAGTGCTTTTCAACATCAGTTCCATTCTCAGGAACATTAGCTGCTCAAGTTGCGACTGAGAGCAGCCGCCCCAGGTAGCTGCTCTTGGGTCGTGTGATCCGTCCTTCAAAGAGCTGGTCGGATGTGAGGGCTGCCAATTTATAGCTCTGAACCTGGTTGAAAAAAAAAAAAAAATACTAGCCGGGCTCAGTGGCTCAGCCTGTAATCCCAGCGCTTTGGGAGGCTGAGGTGAGTGGATTGCCTGAGCCCGCGGGTTCGTGACCCGCCTGGGCAACTTGGCGAGACCTCATCTCTACAATAAATCAAAAAAATGAGCCAGGCATGGTAGCACGCACCTGTAGTTCCAGCTACTTGGAAGGTCGAGGCGGAAGGATCGCCGGAGCCCAGCAGGTCGAGGCTGCGGTGGCCGGGAGCGGCCACTGTGCTCCAGTCTGGGTGACAGAGTGAGACTCCAACTCAAAAAAGAAAAAAAAGACTGCGCCTTTGTTTGGGAGGACTTGGCTTTGGGAAGTTGAGCGAGCGAGTTGAGTGTACAGCGGAAACCGAAGCGGGAAAAGGCAAGATTTGAGGAGTAGAGGGGAAGGCGAAGACGTTTTAGCTAAGGGAAACAGCACGATCACATTCGCAAAGGGAACAAGGCTTTCTCTTCACGCCTGGGGGACAGTCCATCGACCACTCTGTCTGGAGTGAAAGGTCGGTGCAGGGGCATGGGAGGTGGGTGGAGGGCTTGGTTCTCAGCGGGGACTGGAGGGAGACCCCTGGATGCCAGGCCAAAGAGTTTGGGTTAGAGATTATGGGAGGCTATTGGAAGCTAAAAGTAGGGAGGGAAGGCGGGAAACGTATGTTCAGAACGTGAACCTCTTAACAAACAGCGAGCAGAACGGGTTGAAGGACGCACACCCAGCAAGCAATGAATGTCAGACAATACTCAAATGTCATAATCACAGTTTGGGCCAGCTTCTAAGCGAACGCAAAAATGCTCATTATCTGGGTGACTTGTGTCTCTGTTCCCTCCTCTTCTCTCAAGCTGATTGCTGGTT
Source organism: Cephalopachus bancanus (assembly GCA_027257055.1). Classification (NCBI taxonomy): domain Eukaryota; kingdom Metazoa; phylum Chordata; class Mammalia; order Primates; family Tarsiidae; genus Cephalopachus; species Cephalopachus bancanus. Next base: position 14,099 of record JAPVLO010000446.1, on the reverse strand, counting down.
TCTCTTCATTCGCCACATATTATTTAGCACTTCTTCCCTTCTGGCAGCGTGCGGCTCCCTGTTTAATCCTGACAACCTTCTGCTTCATATATAGCTATTTTCTGTGTCTGTCTTCACCACGACAGCACCTCCCTGAGGAATCCAAATGTTCAGTTTGAGTCTGTTTCCTAGAGCATGCCTGCACTAAGATCACTGGAGCCAAGGAGATCTCTATCAAAGAAATAGCAACCCTGCCTCCTGGTTCCTGAACTTGGCTTCCAGGGTGGAAGCTATTGTTAAATAAATAAGGTATTAACCAAATTAAACAACTTTTAATGACCCAGAAAAAATAACTCAATCCACAGAGAAAAGTAAAGAGAAGAAGCAGACGTCTCAGCAACACGGCTCTCCACCGAGGAGAAGTCTGAGCACGCTGGTAGCAATGTGATTTCACAGTTAGTCTTGCAAGACTTCTGTGCCGTTTCCTGGGGAAGATAGACTCCTGCCCTGTAGACTTTGCTGACATGTGATCATGGGTAAAACGAACAGCTGGAGGTCATCGCTCCGAGCCTCCTTTCCGTGGGTCTTGAGTCTCACTGGGTGCCAGGACTGTGTTGAGCCCTGAGGGTACAGAGATGAGGAAGACCATGCTCAGCCCTTGGGAAGAAGGGAGGCGGACGTGTCAACGAATCCAGCGTGAACAGGGGTCCCGCAGAGGCCGGTTCCGAGGAACAGTTTGGAAAGAACCCTTAGATTTGCCATTGGGTGAATGAATGAGGCTGGGAAGGCTTGCAGGGAATATCTGTTTACAAGAGGCATTTGAGAAAGAAGAAGTCGGGTGGAATGGCGAGAAGGCAAGCACATCTATCCTAGGCAGCGGACACAGCAGGAACCAAGACCAGAGGCTTGAGCCTGTGGTTCAGAGGGGCTCAGGATTCTTCAGCAGGGCTGCTATTGGCATTTGGTCCAGGGCTGTGACGCACTGTCCTCACCCCAATCACACTGCACACAGCTGACATCCCTGCTCCATCCAGCACCCCTGTGGGCACAAACATGGGCTCCCAAGCACTTCTGAAGGCCCCTGGGTGTGGACAGAGTGAGGAAAGGAGGCCCATGCCACTCTACAGAAGACCCACAGGAGGTGGTACTTGAGATTCAGGAGAGGCTAGGGCCGTAGTATACGACCTTTTACATAGGGCGCGAGGAGCCAGTGTGACTTCTGAACCAAGGAAAGATCGGTTGGAGGGATCTGGGTTTACAAAGCCCGCAGAGTGAGGGACAGATTGATTAGAAGAAGCAGAGGCGGACAAGCATCAAAATGGATTTTTTTGTGTGTGTTTTTTTTTGTGGTTTTTTTTTTGAGTTGGAGTCTCACTCAGTCGCCCACCGGGCCTGGCTTGGAGAGTTTTTCTTGGTGTTTTACTACTAACTTTGAAAGATCAGCCGTATGGTACCCAAGAAAACATCCCTGAAAGATGGGGGCTGGTTCTTTCCCCTACTTTTCTCCAGCTTTTGGGATGTTGAAAACTGTCTCCTGTGAGGCTCAGTTCCTGGCCACCATGCTTCAGTTAGCGCCTTCGTCTGATGGGAGAGGCCCCAGAGCTTTGCTTCCCTCTTCGGGTAAAGCTTTTTTTTTAATATATATAACTGAAAATCACTCGCTGCCCCAACATCTTTTTAGCCAAGATGTTCTCATTTTCTTGGAGCCAGAATAAGCTGGCAGGGTGCTAGAGTCAACGGCGGCTGCGACCCACGTGTGCTTCCGCTGGCCGGGGGAATGATAGACCAGGCAGCAGCATCCTTCAACTCAGACTTCTCCCAGCCTGATTTATGGCTCTGGTCTCTCGCGCTGGCTTTTCGCTAAGATTTCCTTCCAAGATGATCCAGGATCGTCCATGTGCGTTTTCGCTCTGCCGCTGTTGACGGAGAGCTTCAGGTACCTACCCTGACACCACCCACTCCTGCCCTATCTGCAGGAGCCATCTTTAATCGGTCAAGACCCTGGGCTGTTCCCAGGCTGCAGGGGTGGCGCGGGTCCAAAGCCACTTCCGCCCCTTCTCGGGCTCCAGCCACATGGAGGCTGAGCAACCAGCTTCAGAGGCTTCCGGACCGGACCGGCCTCTCTCCATCCTGAACTGACCCAGCCTCCTCCGAGTTACCCTCTCTCTGGTCAATTGCATCAGGGATCGCTTTTGGGAAGAACAAAACAAAACAAAACAAAACGTAATGTTTTCGCAAGAGAACAAGGGAAACCATTTGTTTTGGCCCTGCCATATCGATTCAAAGAAATCTCTTCCCTCTTTAAATTGTCCCTGGAGCCAGCAGGGTGTTTGCACTCCACTATTTGCCCAGGGCAAAGCCCCTCAGAGCCAATCCTTGCAGATCGCATTTGCCAAAGTGGGATACCACTCAAGCAAAATACCTCCTCCAGAATCATTCAAAGACGCCTTGTGAGGATAATTCATAAAAACCAGGCTCTGTGCGTGTGTGTGATTTTTCATTTCAGAAGCCAAAGTATAGACTGGCTTTTAAGACCCGTGAACAGCTCCTGGCCGTCCCTGAGTGGGTGAAGCACCTGGTGGCTTCCAGACGCCTGGGGCTCTAGAGTTCCTGCCCCGAGCAGAGCTTGCCCATGTGGGTGTCGGTCCTGCCCTCTCTCGCATAGTTCACATTTTCCTGTCATTGCAGTGTCACTCCAGCGGCATCGTGTGCAAAACGAGTGTTTTTATTTTTGACCTTTGAATTCTTTTTTTCTCCTAGTGCCTAGAGACAGTAAGCTGGACTGAATCTTCGTGGGGGGAGAAAAGGTTCCCTTGTGTTTCCCCAAATTGCAGGGTATCTAAGACGGGTCCCAGGATCTGCTTATATCAGCAGCTGCCACTCAGTGCCTTCTCTGTGGGGTGGAAGGGAGGGCAGGTATGTGTGGCTTGAAAGAATTCTCAAGATGACTGATAAACGTCATCTGCGCCCATCAAGATTCCGGGGTCTAAACAGGGACATGGCTATTTGGCCTCATTTGACTAAACTCACAGGATTCTAGGTCAGGGTTTCACGTCTGAAACCTCAATCAAATCACTTAATCGTTTTGATTTGGTCAGAATGGTTAAACTGGTTATGTGTGGATGTCTAAATATGGCTATATTTCACGTTCTTTCGTTTTTCTGAGAGTCTCTAAACGTTTGCACAATTCCTTTTGCACTGCTTCTGCTCTACTGGGTTTAAATTCCTTGTGAAAACTTTGGCAAATTGTTAACCATCTGGAGTGTCAGATTCTTTTTTTTTTTTTTTTTTTTTCAGAGACAGGGTCTTGCTCTGTCACCCAGGCTGGAGTGCAGTGGTGCACGATCATGGCTCATTGCAATCTTCAACTCCTGGTCTTAAGGGGTCCTTCTGCCTTGGCTTTCCAAGTAACTAGGACTGCAGGTGTGTGCCACCATGCCTAGCTAATTTAAAAAAAAAAATTTTTTTTTTCTAGAGCTTGGATCTTGCTATGTTGCCCAGGCTGATCTCAAACTCTTCAAGCAATTCTCCCACCTTGGTCTCCCAAGTGCTGGGACTACAAGCATGAGCGACCATACCTCATTTGACCTGGAGAGTCAGATTCTTTTTTTCTTTTAAAATTAGAAAATATAATTTATTTTTTAATTTTTTTGAGTTGGAGTCTCACTCTGCCGCCCAGGTTGGAGTGCAGTGGCACACTCACGGCCACCGCAGCCTCAACCTGCTGGGCTTAGGCAATCCTTCCTCCTCAGCCTTCCACGTAGCTGGAACTACAGACATGCACCACCATGCTCAGCTAATTTTTTGACCTATGATAGAGATGAGCTCTCACCAAGTTGCCCAGGTGGGTCTCAAACCCGTGGGCTCAGGTAATCCTCTCACCTCGGCCTCCCAAAGTGCTGGGATTATAGGCATGAGCCACTACGCCCGGCCAATATAATTTATTTAAAAGCTAAATTAGAGCCGGGCTCGGTGGCTCAGGTTGTAATCCTAGCGCTTTGGGAGGCTGAGGTGAGTGGATTGCCTGAGCCCGCGGGTTCGAGACCCGCCTGGGCAACTTGGCGAGACCTCATCTCTACAATAAATCAAAAATCAGCCGGACATGGTAGCGTGCACCTGTAGTTCCAGCTACTTGGAAGGCTGAGGCAGAAGGATCGCCGGAGCCCAGCAAGTCAAGGCTATGGTGGCAAGGAGCAGCCACTGCACTGCAGTCTGGGTGACAAAGTGAGACTCCAACTCAAAAAAAAAAAAAAGCTAAATTAGAAAGAAGGAGAGAGAGAGAGAGAGGAGATTCACTTCCCCAAAGTAGGGGAGGGGCCCAAAGCCAGGAAACATGGTCTGGCCATAGCTCAAAGAGCACATGGCCACACCATAGCTTAGCAAGACAGTGGCCACGTCAGATTCTTTATCTGCCAAATGAGAGGAATATATTCCCGGCAGTATTGTGAGGAGTAGAGACAGGGCGTATATATGTTGCCAAGCACGGTACCTGACATACAGTAGGGCACTGAATATGTGACTGAATAGTCAAGATGATAATAGTGATATTTTACAACTGCAGGTAAAATGGCTTGATTTTCTTCTCCCCAACACACACTGCTCTCCAAGGGCAAGGTACCCTGAGGTACCCCAAACTGAAGATAAGGATGACAATCCCCCATCTATTCAGTTTCTCCTAGATACCTAGACACCGCAGTATGGCGGTAGGTGCCTTCAGGTGCTCTTTCATTAGTTCTCCTCTCAATGCTCTGAGGTAGCACCAATAGCGCCATTTTTTTTTTTTCTGAGTTGGAGTCTCACTCTGTTGCCCAGACTGGAGTGCAGTGGCCGCTCCTGGCCACCGCAGCCTCGACCTGCTGGGCTCCAGTGATCCTTCCTCCTCAGCCTTCCAAGTAGCTGGAACTACAGGTGCGCGCTACCACACCCAGCCAGTTTTTTTATTTATTGTAGAGATGAGGTCTTACCAAGTTGCCCAGGCGGGTCTTGAACTCGCGAGCTCAGGCAAACCACTCACCTCAGCCTCCCAAAGGCACGGGATTACAGGCTGAGCCACCCAGCCCGGCTAATAGTGCTATTTTATAGATGACCACACTGAGTCTGAAGAGGCTGTTGATAAATCAGTCAGCATTCTTGGCGGCAAGCAGCAGAGTGATTTAAGCAGAAAAGGAATTTATTGAAAGGATATCAGGGAGTTCACAGAGGCACTGGGATACTTAGAAGAAAGGCTTGGAAAACAGTGCAGTGGCTCAAGCCTGTAATCCCAGTGCTTTGGGAGGCCAAGGTGAGGGGATTGCCTGAGCCCACGGGTTCGAGACCAGCCTGGGCAACCTGGCGAGTCCTCATCTCTACAATAAATCCAAAAAAATTAGCCGGGTGTGGTAGTACGCACCTGTAGTTCCAGTTACTTGGAAGACTGAGGCAGAAGGAAGGATCGCCTGAGCCCAGCAGGTTGACGCTGGGGTGGCTGTGAGTGTGCCACTGTACTCCAGCCCGGGCGATGGAGACTCCAACTCAAAAAAAAAGGAAAGAAATAAACAGGGCAGGAACAGGTTTAGACATACTCTGAGGACTATAGCCAAATCTACATGGCAGAATCTTTCACCAGTGCCACTAACCCTGGGCCCTGAGGGCTGCCGTTGCCACTGCAGTCATTGGGATACTGGACTTCACTGCCACGGCTGCTGTAGCAGAAATAATTCTCTTTATCTTGCTTCCTAAGTCACCAGTTTTCAATCCTGAGTCTGGGGAGGGCTAGCTGCTTGGATCACATGGCCCTGCCCTACTGTAAGGGATGCTGGGAGATGAAGTATTTGTCTTTTGGGAGAAGGGAAAACACTATGTTCCATGGTGGAGAATTTCCCAAATGTAGACAAGGAAATCAGATAGTAGAGTAGACCAAAAGCCATCAACTATTCACCTTATTGAGAACTTTGGGTTTGTCACCTAACCTGGACACACCCAAAGCTTCCTTACTGTGACCTTTCATGAGATGTGTGAAGTCCTGTCTGCCTTCTCCACGCTGGGTATTTTGCTGTTACTAGACTAATACCAAATCGTCATGAATATTGATTTGGTTCTATTTCAATATCGGTGCTTATAATAAACAAAATACATGATCATAGACCTCCCCGGCCCCCCCAAAAGTCCCTCCTTGGTACCCAAATGAACAAATAGAGAATCTTTGACTCCTGGGGGGAGTCGTGGAGTTGCATTATTGGGGTAGAAAGCACACCTGAGATGGTCTAACCTACCTCTTCACCTGTAGAGAAGCGAAGAGCGTGAGGGACTCCATCACCTGCCACCGACAGACTGTGTCACTCATCTTGCCCTAGAATTTCAACTCATAAAACACTCTGAAAGAAGGATGCAGACTCCCCTCCACAGTAAAATCAAACCAACAGATAAAGCAAAAACGGGCACAATCTTCTCAGAGGACAATTTGACACTATGTATCAAGAGTCTCAAAAATATTGATTCCCTTATTCCCTTTTAGAGCTCAGGCTTGGGAAAACGTAGACAGAAGTGTAGAGAAAGTTTGTTCCAGGATACTCACTTGTAACAGGGTAATTTATGCTACATAAATATTGGTCCTGATTTTTAAAATACACAGCCACGCCCACGTAAATTCATATTTTAAAAAACTAATAATGCACCAAAATATTAACCGTGAGATTATCTCTGGATGGAATAGCTGCAGCTGATTTTTTTTTTTGAATGTTATTTTTAATATTTTCCTGGGATTTCCAGAACTTTCTACAATAAACATTACTTCTTTTACAATTAGAGGAATAATATGTTTTTTTTTTTTTAATTTCATCAGATAATACCATCTTCAAAGAAACCAAAGTCAAAAAGAGTTAAACCAGTTTTTAGGGGAAAGGGTTGTTCCCACCTTCCCGAGGGGCCATTTGGGTAGAAGGCAAATTAAAACCTGAAAGTTTAAAGTCAATCAGTTTGTCTTAATGGGCCCTAGATGGGGAAAACTTCAGTCATTTCCCTTGCCTGGCACTCTTGTGGTCAGAGGATGAAATCCAATCATGGGGTCAGTTGGGTTTAGACATTCCATGGCAAACCAATTTGGCCATCTCTCTGTGTTTCCCAAAAGTTCTCTGACTTCCTCGACAGGAATTGTGAGCACAGGGAGACCTTTATGCTGGTTGCTGAAGCACATCTGGTTTATAGCCTGTGCCAGATGGGCTCCCTTTCATCTGGGGAGAGAGGCAGGAGGGGACACATGAGCCTCTGTAGGTCCGAGGAACTTCCTCAGCGCGGGCTCTAATTTTTGGTGAAGTGTTTCAAGTTAAGATGTAAGTGTATCACGTTGGAGTCGCAATGTCCCTCACATTCAGAAGAGTATGCTTTTCATTAGCGTCTGCCCACCTGACCTTCCGGTTCATTGTTCAGCCCAAAGATGTTTTAAAGCTATGGGTTGGTTTTCTGAGGCCATCGTGTACTCCGTGAATATTCATTGAGCATCTATTATGGCTCTGCACTGGGCCACCGCAATGAACAAGATGAGATGTGGTCCCTGCACGCGGGGAGCTCTTGCACTTGGGGGCAGACTTCTGACTTGCTGGCCTCACTAACCCCGGTCTGTTGTTGGACTCATACCTGGCCTCTGGTTGTACTCACCTCTCCGTCATCTCAGACATGTTGGGTCCGAAAGATACTGCTGGAAGAGGGTGACTGGGTGCATTTAGTGGCTGAGAAAGATGCTATTGATGCCAATACCTCCAAAGGGAAAGGAACGCAAGAAGAGAGAGGGACCGAGAGTCAAGTGCCCCTGCGGCTGGGTCAGGCTTTGACGAATCCTCAGCTTGCACCCTGTTGTCTCTTTCCAGGAACTTCTCCCAGTCGGGCCCTTTCCCACAGCACCCTTCTTGAAGATTCTCCTTTTATTCTCCATTCCTTGCTGAAATTCTGGGGGAAAGGTAGCCAGATCCATCCTCTTCTTTCCTTAGTTACCAACAGATTCCTCCCGTTAAGAAATTCTTGAGTGCCGGGCTCGGTGACTCAGCCTGTAATCCCGCGCCTTTGGGAGACCGAGGTGAGTGGATCGCCTGAGCCCACGGGTTCGAGACCCGCCTGGGCAGGCAAGACCTCATCTCTACAATAACATCAAAAAATTAGCCGGGCGTGGTAGTGTGCCTGTAGTTCCAGCTATGTGGAAGGCTGAGGCAGAAGGATCGCCGGAGCCCAGCAGGTCGAGGCTGCGGTGGCCGGGAGTGGCCACTGCACTCCAGTCTGGGCGACACAGAGTGAGACTCCAACTCAAAAAAAAAAAAGAAAGAAATTCTCGGGCTGTGTGTGGTGGCTCAGCCTGGAATCCCAGCACTATGGGAGGCCGAGGAGAGAGGATTGCCCGAGCCCTGTGGTTTAAGACCAGCTGGGCAATGTGGCGAGACCTGATCTCTACAGTAAATAAAAAAATAAGCTGGGCGTAGAAGCGCATGCCTATAGTTCCACCTACTTGGAAGGCTGAGGCGGAAGGATCACCTGAGCCCAGCAGGTTGAGGTTGCTGTGGCCGTGAGTGTGCCACTGCACTCCAGCCTAGACAACAGTGAGACTTCAACTCAAAAAAAAAAGAAAGAAAGAAAGAAAAAGAAATTCTCTTGTCCCAAAGGCCCACATATTCCAACTTTCCTAGACTACCAGCCCTATGGACCTTACCAAGCCTCACATCACATCACAAGACATTCCTCTGGATAAAGAGAAATACCACATCACATCACAAGATAGTTCTCTTTTTCCAGAAACTAAACAACTAGAAGCCTAACCACTGAAATCTCACAGTTCTCTACAAGAGTCAACTCTGTTTTCAAGAACTCCAACACTTCTTGGGAGCTTAAAATGCCTTTTAACTTATTAAAGGCAGAAGCAATGGTACTTTGCAAAGTTCCTGGCATGTGTGTTTGGTGCCATTCTTCAAGTTTTTTTTTTTTTTTTTTTTGAGTTGGAGTTTCACTCTGTCACCCAGACTGGAGTGCAGTGGCCGCTCCCGGCCACCGCAGCCTCGACCTGCTGGGCTCCGGCGATCCTTCCGCCTCAGCCTTCCAAGTAGCCAGAATTATAGGCATGCGCTACCACGCCCGGCTGATTTTTTGATTTATTGTAGAGATGAGGTCTCGCTGCCCAGGCGGGTCTCGAACCCGCGGGCTCAGGCAATCCACTCACCTCAGCCTCCCAAAGGCGCGGGATTACAGGCTGAGCCACCGAGCCCGGCTCATTCTTCAAGTTTTAAAAAAGTTAATTCATGTATGCTTTAAATGCGAGATGTATTCAGACCAAGGCAAGAAACAGAATAAACTTCAGGTGATTCAAATTAGGAGCCTTCTGTCAAATGACCATTTACAGAGGAGTCATGAGTGCTGAGGGAACCCACAAGGGAAACTGAGGCACCTGGAGACGAGCAGTCGTGGGGATCCATGATTCTCCCTGGGCCTGAGGGAAGAAAAGGAACCGCAGCCGGGCTTGGTGGCTCAGCCTGTAATCCCAACATTTTGGGAGGCCAAGGCAAGTGGATTGCCTGAGCCCTCGGGTTTGAGACCCACCCGGCCAACTTGACGAGACCTCGTCTCTATAATAAATCAAAAAAATTAGCCGGGCATGGTAGCACACGCCTGTAGTCCCAGCTACTTGGAAGGCTGAGGCGGAAGGATCGCCGGAGCCCAGCAGGTTTGAGGCTGCCGTGGCCGGGAGCGTGCCACTGCACTCCAGTCCAGGCGACAGAGTGAGACTCCAATTCAAAAAAAAAAAAAGGAACCAATGTTACTGGAGAAAGATAAGAGCAGAAGCCATGGAGGAAGGAGTTGGCAGGGTCTGTTGTCTTGAAGGAATGCAGTCTCTACAAGAATGAGGGTGCCAATTGGAATAGGAGCAGGGAAGAAATGCCCAGAGCTCTCTATCTACTGCAACCTACCCATCTCCGTTGGCCAAACCCAATCGGAAGCCAGAATTCAAAGACAGATGATACAATCCCCAGGGTCGGGCACCCAGAACACAGAATAGAGCAGAAAAAAGAAAAAGAAAAAAATAGTAGAGAATGGATTGGGTGGGGCAGGGCTGGGTGGAATTCAGAGAATTGCCAGCACAGGTCCTAACTATCCCTCACACCCAGGTTTTGGATTTGTTCAGAGTATTGTATCATAGCTCTTACTAACTGTCATTCTATTGGTCAAACCTCTCAAGAATTGTGAGTTGGGACACGCCCCCACCCACTGCTTTCTGAAAATCATGGTTGGTTATCCCTGTAACATTATCATCCATTCAAAAATATTTACCTGGAACCTATTATGTACCAGACACTATTGGAAGAAGGTCTCGTTTGCCCCCACCCATCATTCCTGTTCATGGGGATCATTTCACTTCTCATTTCCAATGAAATTCCAATTACTCTTCTCCATTTCGACCAAGTATTTATATAACCACATCTGCTTTACTTTTTTGGTAAATCCCAATTTTGTTTGACTTGATAGTCTGTCCAGACAATTGAATCCCAAAGCCTCTCAGAACCTAACAGAAAGTTTATAGTTTTTTGTGGACAAGAACTCAAGTTCTTGGTGGCCCTATTTTTTTTTTAAAGGAGGGGCAGTACTTTGGGTTCTGTGAGTAACTTTCAAAATAAAACTTGTTCTTGTTGAATGTAGATAATATTTTAGCAAAACAGTCCTTTCCCAGGGTCTGTCTATATTGGTGGCTTTCAAATTTTTTCACCGCAGCGCACAATAAAAACCACATTTTATATCTCAGCCCAGTTTCATGAAACACGACTGACCATTACCTTGTTTTGATGCATTCTGTTCTTTTTCTATTTTATTCCTTTAAAAAAAAAAGCTGATAGCTAGCCACTGAATTGATTTTATGCAGTATGCAGTTTGAAAAACATCGACCTGTCTAAGATCTTGAAACTATTTTTAAAATAGACCCAGCATTGGAATCTATGTTTTTTTGTTTGTTTGTTTGTTTTTTGAGTTGGAGTCTCACTCAATCGCCCAGACTGGAGTACAGTGGCCACTCCCGGCCACCGCAGCCTCGACCTGCTGGGCTCCGGCGATCCTTCCGCCTCAGCCTTCCGAGTAGCCGGAATTACAGGCACGCGCTACCACGCCCGGCTGATTTTTTTATTTATTGTAGAGATGAGGTCTCGCTGCCCAGGCGGGTCTCGAACCCGCGGGCTCAGGCAATCCACTGACCTCAGTCTCCCAAAGGCGCGGGATTACAGGCTGAGCCACTGAGCCCGGCTGGAATCTATGTTTAAAGAGGGGGCTACGACGCCCTAAATGTTTCTTTTTCAGCCGTCATCAATTGCATCCAACTCATCATTTTTGTGTCATTTTTAGAGAACCAAACTAGCGGCATCCCCATCTTCTCCCCCGACTCCCCATTCTGACCCAGGGTCCAGCATTCACTGCCAGTTTGGCCTGTAGCTGTGGCCCAACTGGCAGCAGGACTGGGCAGCTGTGCCTTACCAATCCTGCTTTGTAAGCACAACCGGTGTTCTTGTTTGTTTGTTTTAACCTGAAGAAATCTGCCTTTGTTTGACTTGCAGTTAGTTGTTGGGGGAACGGGATTCCACTGCAAAAGCAGCGCAGGTGAGCCTGAGTGGCCACCTGACTCAGAGATAGAGCCCTCTCGCCCCACTGAGACCACGTGGTCTCAGGACCAGAACAGTGAACATCATAGCTCCAGTTCATCGGGAACCTATCATGTGTGGTCTGTACATCATCTCGTGTAATTCGAACAAGCCAATGAGTGGCATTGTCATCTTCACTTTAGGGCAGAGGGGCGTCTCAGGATTATTGTCATTTAGGCAGGAGGAAACTGACGCTCAGAGAGGTTTCTTTTTTCTTTTTTTTTTTTGAGTTGGAGTCTCACTCTGTCGCCCAGACTGGAGTGCAGTGGCCGCTCCCGGCCACTGCAGCCTCGACCTGCTGGGCTCCGGCGATCCTTCCGCCTCAGCCTTCCGAGTAGCCAGAATTATAGGCATGTGCTACCATGCCCGGCTGATTTTTTTATTTATTGTAGAGATGAGGTCTCGCCTGCCCAGGCGGGTCTCGAACCCGCGGGCTCAGGCAATCCGCTCACCTCAGCCTCCCAAAGAGCGGGATTACAGGCTGAGCCACCGAGCCCGGCTTTTTTTTTTTTTTTTTTTTTTTGCTACTGGGGCATTAGTTGTGGAGTTTGAAGGGAGGAGGATCTCATCTAATCTCTGGGGTTGCATTGGAAAAGATGTCATTGTTGTGTCTGACTTTTCCAGGTGGAATTTGGAATTTCAGGTGTAACTCAGGGACATAATTGGAAGCTAGAGGACAACTAATCTTTTTTTTTTTTTTTTTTTTTTTAGTTGGAGTCTCGCTCTGTCGCCCAGACTGGAGTGCAGTGGCCACTCCCGGCCACCGCAGCCTCGACCTGCTGGACTCCAGTGATCCTTCTACCTCAGCCTTCCGAGTAGCCAGAACTACAGACGCGCGCTACCACGCCCGGCTAATTTTTTGATTTATTGTAGAGATGAGGTCTCGCCAAGTTGCCCAGGTGGGTCTCGAACCCACGGGCTCAGGCAATCCACTCACCTCAGCCTCCCAAGGCGCAGGATTACAGGCTGAGCCACCGAGCCCGGCTGTTTTTTTTTTTTACTTTTAAAGAAGACTTTATCTGGAGCAGCTGTATGATTATGCCATATTTAATATTTTCCCTAACACTTGGCCGTTCCTTTCATAAGTAGAGTCCCACGGAGCTGTCCCTTCCTCCCGTGCAGAACATACTCTCTTCCTGGAAGTGACATTTCCACGGGGAGCTGCCCATTCAGGACTTTGATGACAGGACAACAGATCTTATCATTCAGCTTGATAATAAAAACAAACACTTCTAATAGCCATTAAGACTGTATACATCAATTATAACATGGTCTCTGTGGAAAAAAAATGCAGGTTAAGTTCCCACTAATGTGCTTTTTTTTTTTGAGTTAGTGTCTCACTCTGTCGCCCAGGCTGGAAAGCAGTGGCACGCTTACAGCCACTGTGGCCTTGACCTGCTGGGCTCAGGCCATCCTTCCACGTCAGCCTTCCAAGTAACTAGAACTAAAGGCGCATATTACCATGCCCAGCTAATATTTTGATTTATTGTGGAGACAAAAACTTCCCAAGTTGCCCAGGGTGGTCTCGAACCCCTGGACTCAGGCAATCCTCTTGCCTCCGCCTCCCAAAGTGCTAGCATTAAAGGTGTAAGCCACTGTGCCCGCTGCCACTAATGTACTTAATTTGAAATAGACTTAATTTGTGAATTAGCGGATGCCTACATTTAGTGTATGCAAACCATGTCTGATTGTTCTTTTTTTCCCCCAAGAGATAATGTATTGTTCATTTACATATCTCGTGGAAAAAATTGGAAACTAGGACATGAAAGGACGATATAGGCGTCTACAAAGGACAAAGCAGATACAGAAAAAAAGAGTGCGGGAGGGTTGCTTCAGGGCTTCCAGGAAACACGGATACTGACACCGGTTCGGAAAAAGGAAGTTAGCTTTTTGATGCTGAGAACCTAGAAGAAATTTGCAAGTACATTAAAGACGTTGTGATTGCTGAGGTGAGTGGATTGCCTGAGCCCGAGGGTTCGAGACCTGCCTGGGCAACTTGGCGAGACCTCATCTCTACAATAAATCAAAAATCAGCCGGGCGTGATAGCGCAGCCTGTAGTTCCAGCTACTTGGGAAAGGGTGAGGCGGAAGGATCGCCGGGGCCCAGCAGGTCGAGGCTGCAGGCCGGGAGCCGCCACGCACTCCAGTCTGGGCGATGGAGTGAGACTCCACTCAAAAAAAAAAAAAAAAAAGACATTGTGATTTTTAGCCATCTTTTAGGCAGCTAAATAGAGGTAACATGCTTTTAAAGACCTGCTTCTTTGAAATTTTGCTTAAAAGAGTCAAAGCAATAGGTTCATAGTCAAGGTCAAAGATCAAGTACACCTTCTTGGCCCTTTGACTTTTTCATTTTCTTTATGCAATGTTGTTACAGTCATGTTTGATAAGTGAATTAACTAGAGATTTTTAAGCCTAATGGATATTTGTCTGTCTTATATAAACATTGGCGAAGTATCTCTCTGGTTTTAGTTTTCCAGGACTTAAATT